>CM048916.1:23343289-25743289 GCA_026686955.1 Epinephelus cyanopodus | reverse complement strand
CCATTTGCTGCAGGTAGCAGTCTAGCAGCAATCTAACAGCGGCAAAAAGCAAGTTACATGTTGCTTAGCGTGTTCACTGACATATAGAGCAGGTTAGGACATCTGATGTTTGCTTGTTAGCATCGCATCCAAGTCATTTAATCCAGTGACTCACTTTATTAAAATTGAGGGTTTTCTTCAAGGGTATTTTGTTAGGGTGATGACCTCATAAAATATGATAACAGACAATTAAAGCTTCGATAGAAACCCTCAGTAGAGGCTTCAAAGGTAATGAAAGGGCATTCAGTACAGCCCTAGAAAGCAGCAAAAGTCCAGGATTTTCTCTGCATTGGCTCAGCTTTATCCCAAGGGCGTTCAAGTTTTAAGGAATAAAATCTAGATGACAGGAAGCTGCCTGACTCCAGTTCTGTACGTCCTCCCAATTTATGCTCCTACTGGTGATCTCTTTTTGTCTGGAACCTTTCATTTGACCTTTTAGCCATGTCTGACCCCACCACGGGGAACCTGCTAAAAGCCATTCTCTGGATTTTATTAAAATGTACATTCTCATTGTCATGTCTGTCTTCCTGCTTACATGTATCCACCACTTTTTTAGGGCTGAAGCCTGCCTTTGAGGCCTTCATGTGTTTCTCCCTGACCATGTCTCTGGTCAGTCTGGCAGGAGTCGGTCTGGCCTTCCTTGTTTCTGCCAGCGTATCTTCATTTGCCATGGCTAACATCCTCATTGCTCTGCCCTTTGTCTTTATGATGGTGAGACGCCGAGAAGACACACACATATAGTATACTTGACTGTGCACTCTTGAAGATATATTGTAAAAGTATATTTTTCACAAGCATATTATTCCCTCTCTTTAGGTCTTTGGTGGTTATCTTGTCAATCTCAATGCCATGCTGAGCTGGCTCTCCTGGCTGAAATGGATCAGTATCTTCAGATACGGACTGAATGTAAGATATGGAAAACAGGCAGAGCGAGACCAGAGGGGCGTGGCTGTGAGAATGAGTTCACCGGGGTTGAATTTTATCAGTGTTTATCTGTAGCGAGGAAGTTTTTCAGCGCATCTCTTTGTCCCTCTCAGGCTGCATTCATCAACGAGTTTAAGGGACAGCTCTTCTACAGCAACACCACCATGTGAGTGCGGAGCGATAACACAGCCACTCCTTAAAACACAATTACACACACACACACACACACACACACACACACACACACACACACACACACACACACACACACACACACACACACACTGAGCCTCTCTTGTCTGTGCTGCAGTATCCCAGGGGAGCTGTTCCTGAAAGGACAGGACATTGACTACTCTGTGTGGGGCTTCTGGCAGAACCAGGTGGCTCTGCTGGGAATCATATTGGTCTGCATGTTCCTGGCGTACGTACAGCTGCGACGAATCAACCGCTGGAAATGATGCCCGTCCATCTGCTTATGTATCCATCAACCATGCAACCGTGTACTGTCTTTCATCTTATTTATTCAACAGACCTTAAATGAAACACATACCATCATTTGGGGGGGAATAAGGTTTAAATTATTATTTAAAATCAACATATTAGTTGAACATCACACATTTAACCTCACTCCATCTTTCACCCACTCACGCTCTCACTGATAAACAAACACACGTGTTGTAACATTTGACTCCCAGGTGGATAAGCTGCCACTAAGCACACTTGGTCTGTGCACGAGGGAATGTACAGCAACCGCCAAGCCAACGGCTAAGTCCATACAAAGCTTCTTACAGTGACTGACACAACATTAGTCACAGTAAAGAAAAGATGTACATAATTTAGTATATATTACAGGAAATACTTAAGTTAAAAAAAAATAGGTAAAAAATATAAGTCAATGCCTGAAGCTATTACCTTTTTTATTAATGCCTCAGAGAAACAGTGAAAGAATTGTAATTTTATTTTGACTGCAATGTACCTTTTTTGTTACAAACTTTATGCAAGTTTTACAAAAATATACTGATAACTTATCAGCATGAGGTATGGGTGTAAAGTCACGCTGTAAAACTTGATTACACGGAAGAGAAAAAGATTCACACATGACAGAGAAGCATTCAAATGAACACTTGTTTTTAAGGTTTGAAAATCATCTTTTTCCACTCTGTCTGACGGTGTCACATATATTCTGTGTCATGTTGCAGTGAGGCTATATATTTACACCAAGTGAAATCCTCGAACCCAAGACTCTGTGATTTTTACAGCTGCACCACTGCATTAAAAGACAATATTTTCAATGTATTTTGCATTATTTTACAAAAAGTTCCTGTGAAATTCATCTTATTTGGAATCTTGGGAAAGTTTTGCATCTCCTCTTGAATTTAAATAAAATTTTGGGTTTGAAGAATGTTGGCTGAATAGTATGAGTTGGACAGTCACTGGGGTTGAAGAGATTAACCGTGGCCACGGATACTGTGGTTTAGAAAGCCGACCCAGGTTGTCCTATCCCTCCCAGGAGACCCAGAACAAGACAGTGTAGATCGGCAGGGTGCAGGTGCCTAGCTATCGTATCTGAGATACAGTCAGGAAAGGGTTGTCTTTCACATTACATTTTATGTAATCAGATTATGAAAAAACCTCCCTGTGCACAGTGCACACTCATAAAGTAGTAAAGGTGTATCTTATCAACATGTGGTTTCATGTGTCAGCATGTTGGAAACATAATTCGTTGCACCTTGTTAGTAACAGAATAAAATTGTTTAGTGACTCAAATGTTCTGCAAATAACCCGATATATTGTGATGCTCAAGTTTTAAAAAGTTTTAAAATGTGACCTTGTGGCAAAATATGGCTGGTACTTATCAGGTGTTAAAATGCGCAGAGCAAATCTGGATGTCTTGGGTTTTATTTCCCCTCTGACTTGGAGAAGAACATGGATCAAACAAAGCAGCAGGAACAGAACATCTCGTGAACTTGTCGAATTCTCCGACAGAGTCGTAAAAACTTCCATACTGTAGCAATGGATGAATATCTTAACAGGACTAGGCCCAGTAAACACAAAGCATTGGGAGATAAATAACAAGCACATCTTCAAACGGCAACACATAAACAGAAACTGCAGTTCATTCTCAGGCTGGAAGACGACACCTCAGTTAACTCTCCGTTCAACTTTAGAAACTTTTCACACCGCTTGCACTCTTACTCAGGCTGTGTCCCACTGTAACTGGTGTGCTCTCCAACCCGCGCAGCCACTCTGTACATTTCAGCACCACACGCTCATCCACACCATGGTCCTCCTCTTCCTCATACTCCACATCATCATACTTATGCTGCTCGTTCAGAAGTGAGATTTTCACAATCGAGCTTATGTCTCCCAGTTCAGTATCACTGTTGTTTTTAGCCAGGACCCTGCTGCTTGGAGTGCTGTGTCTCTGTGTTGCCGGTTGATGCCTTTTAGAGACGTTTTCCCTCCTGCGTCTGGAATCAGAGGCGTTTCCAGAAGCTCCACTTCCAGCATTTCTGGACGCTGAGTGTTGACGTCTCTCACTGTTCCTTCGCTGCAGCAGCAGAACAGCCTCAGGTGTGAGAGTCAGTGTGAAACGGACCTCATCCTGATGCCTGGCCCTTGTCTTCACCTCTGGTTCACTCTTTGCAGAGCTCTGGCTCGCAAGTTTGTGCTGCTGTGTTTTAGACAGGGACTCTCCTGAGCTGGAGGCAGGAAAACTGTCTGTTTGCGATGAAGGCAGCAGTCTTTCCCTTCTCTTTGCATGCAGTTCTGTCCCTGAAACACCTTTGGCGGTTGGCAGATGACTCCTGGGTTGGCTCTTTTTCCCCAGCTGCTTCAGGTTCGAAGTCAGTCGCTCCTTCACTGAGCTGCCTTTGTCTTCTCTTGGGACCTTAGTCAAAGTAGATGTTGATGAGCTGTTGTTGATCGATCTCTCCTTCCCGGTCAGTCCTGACACAGAACGTGCAATCGACACAGGTGGTATAAACGGCATTTTGGCAACACACAAGATTAAATAGGAGAGGAGTTCAGTTTTGCGTTTGAAGTTCTGGAAGAAGAAAGAAGAGGACACTAAGGAGGAAACCGATTGACTGGGGGACGCGAGATATTCTGATGCATCCTCGGCCATGCAGGGGTCAGCAGTCCGTGTGTTGCTGCTGGGATCCACCAATGCTCATCTACCCTGAGTCATCAGACATCCTGACAGCGTCTTATACCTGAGCAGCAGGAGGGTGTGGCACGGCACGCTGCAAAAGGCGTGTGCGACCTCAGACAAGGGGAATGAAGGGTTTTTCTGCATCTCAAATGCTCATTACTCTGAGGCTCAAAGATCTAAAATAAACCACACTCCCTAATCCTCTGGTGTCATGTCAGGGAGGGCACGTTTACTACACACAGTGCAAGTGCACATGCAAGCTTAATCCACACAGGATGTAGTGATGATTAGAGTGAGAGTAAGGTGGGGGATCTGTGCACTAAGCACTGTATTGGTAATGGTATAATCTGTGGGGACCAAGTCTGACATAATAGTGTGTAGGATTTAGGGCGATATATTGGCAGAAATGAAATGTAATATAATAAGTATGTTTTCATTTGTGTATGAAAATAAAAATCATCATGTTTTGTTTCCTTAGATTGAGACGTTTGTATCGACATAGGGAGCTGATCCTCATCCATGGAGTCCACCATGTTGCACTGCCATGTTTCTACAGTAGCCCAGAACAGACAAACCAAACACTTGCTTTAGTCAGAGCCAACTGTGTTTTCAAGTCAGCCACCGTAGTTAGCAGCCCCACTGTGATGAGCCAGATATAACTGGAAAAACACAGATTTTTAAAATGAAACTGCTTTATTCTGAGTTATACCAATGTCAATCATTGAGTCCATTTGTTTTAGTGAGGGGAAAGCCTCTGTGGATAATTTGGCTCACAGTAAAAACCTCCTGAACAATGAACACCAAAGGAATCCTAACCGGGAGTTCCGCTTGGCACATGGGAGGAATTTCAGCTGGTTGCAATCTGCAGTCCTCCCCACTAGATGCCACTGAATCCCACATACTGCTCCAGTAAGCATGAAACATTCTTTTTGTTCTTTAATATGCTAGTTAAACAAATATATAACTTAAAGTCCATTTACGAAGTTTTTCCTACAACACTTAACTTCATCAGCTGATGAAAAAAAACAGTGAATCAAGTTTCCTCCTTTTTTGTCACATGCTAATTTATTATCGTTTGTTTGGCACAAAATATACAAAATCTCTTTATGCCCAAATTCATAATTTTTTCCCTGTTGGGTGCTCTTCTCTTATAAGACAGGAAACACAGAGACCAAGCTACCACAGAAAACATTTATTTGATTTGATTTTGTTACAAAACCCCATTTAAAATATAGTTTAAAAATCTCTACATTTTACATGACAGGAACCAACATGTCTTCTCCTTATATACTATATATTTAAACATATAATTATCCTGACTGACTTTAAAACAGTGAACATGTTTTTTGGCATTTGATTTTCTGTTAACAAACAAACATATTAGATTAACCATTTGGTGGTTAATCTTGTGTGTGTTCATTCACAGCATGTCCTCCTGTGTACATGGAGGACCCGTCGACAACGAGGACAAGTGTGATAGGCATCCTTGAAATAGTTCATGAAAAATGGAATCAGGCAACATCCAAGCACCAACCTGTGAGACAGAAATAAGACATCAGCCTTCTGAATATATTTTATCTGTGTGATTGGTGCTGGGTAATAGACAACCAGATTTAGGTATTTGAATCCTCTCCTTACCCGCATAACACAAACACAAGACACATAAGCCACGCGTGTCTACCGACTCGGTAGGTGACCTGTGTGGTAACCTGAGTCTGACAGGAAGGGCATGTTGTCAGAGCTGGGGAGCGATACAGCACCGTTTCATAGCTCACAAACTTTGGCCTGGGAGTAGACTGTGGGAGAGCAGACGCTAGAGAGAAGACATGAGGGGGGTGAAAAAGCATTCTTATTTAACATTATGACATTCTCTATATAAGTCACACTAACTATCCCAACTTAAAATAAATCTACACTTGAGTCTAAAAGGGAAGAACATCACTAAATTGTAAACAAATAAAATGTCACATTCAGGCCTACTCTGCATTCAAAATGGAGGTGGATGTTAGGTGAGCATGTACCTGCCAGAGGTGAGTGAGTCTGGGTGGAGAAGCCAACTCCAGAAGAAAAAGAGAAGGAAGGAGGTGGTGGTAGAGGGCTAAAGGGTGAGTGAATGTGGTAGATCCTCCCCCCTTGTCCTGATTTACTTTCATCTGGGAAAAAAAAGAACATACACAAGTTTTTTAAACTGTGAAAACCCATCACTCAGGCCCCGTAAATAAAGCAAATTGATAAGAGTATTTTACCTGGTAAGAAGTACGGTGGAGGTGTTGGAAACGGCTCGTCCATTTTTGATAATGACTCCATTTAAGAATTTTGATGATGTATACAAAAAAAAAAAAAAGAGCAAAAGCCTGAATGTGTTTTGGTGTTTGCAGCCAGCAGCAGTTCATCTGGAGGTCTACCAGCTGCATGGAGAGATACTAATTGAGATCTCCTCTGATTGGTTTAGGGACCTATTACCCACAAGGCAATAGTAGGTTTGCATAATAAGTGATTTGGAGGGTTTTTTTTAGGTTGTTATCTTACTTACTTAAAATTCAGGTTTACTAGAGATTTCCTGCATGTCATTTTGAGGCCTCCCAATTATGCTGTATTCCCCAGATTTTAAAAGATTTACATTTGTACTGTTGCCAAAAAATGCTGTAGAATGATGTGGTGTGTGTTTGGGCAAAGTTAACAGTACTTATACATATAACGTTCTGTCTGAAAAAACTCCACTTTCAGTATGATTGTTAGTGGGTGATGGTACCTACAAAAAGGGTCAGCACTGAAATTATTTTTTGCTTGAATTAAAGCTGAGTTCTGTGATAAACGATGAAAGCTGAAAACCATCTACAATATTTCAAAAAAAAATAAAATAAAAATATTAATGGAAAATGGACTGATCACTGTCTTATTTGCAGACGTATTGCAATACGGCCCGGGGGCCAAAACTGGCCCACCAAAGGATCCAAGCCGGCCCACTAGATGACACTGCACACCTAATATTGATGCACCTGTAAAGGCTAAGAGGTGCCAGGTGTCGGGAGCTATTTAAACTGTGAGAATATACTAAATGTAAAATGCTGCCTCTGGGGCTTTTCCACCCCGACCAGAATACAGCTCTCTGTATTTTAAGATACTGAACAATGTGCAAAATATTGTTCACCAGCAGCTCCAGTTCAAAAGTACATGTATCAGACTTTTATCTTAAAACAATATGGGTGAAACTCTATTGCTAAGGCACTGACAAAACTTAAAATTGTAAATGGTTTGTAAGGCATGGGATAACTTAACCTGTGTCTTCGACAGCTTCCACTTTAGTGGGAGTGGAAAATTATGAAAAAAAATGCACATGTAATGAGAGTGAGTAGAAGACTGACTGAATGTGGAAAAACAGACATACTGTTGAATTTGCACATATTTTTCACAGAATACTGTGGGCTGTTTTGCTTTGTGAATGGATGAACATTTTCAGAATGTGCTTGTACTTCTTTATTAAAAAAAAGTGAAAAAACTGAAGGGGTTGTCATCTGTAGGTTATTAGGCAATGGTTTTACTGGTTCGGCCCACTTGAGGTCAAATTGGGCTGTATGTGGCCCATGACCTAATATTCCACGTTGAAATATTACATAACTCCAGATTTTAATGTGTTTAGACATAATCCACCATTTAAGCACAATATTAGTGTCACATCAAAACTTGATTTTGACAAAATCTAAATCAGGTAGCCTCATAAATCAGGCCCTTATTCTGATGTTGTTTTCTTACTAGTGCATATTGTCAAATATGAGGCTTTCATGGCCCCTGGGAAACTGGCACTTCTTTTCCCTTATCTTAGTTCAGTCACATAAGACTGAGCCGTAGCCACTGCCCTGCCTAATGTATGGGAGGTCTGTCCAGGCCATGCACTAGATGGTGGTGTTTTGTAACCGGTTAGACCACTTTGGATGTTTCTATTTGAACCACTGGAGGAGCTCTTTCGCACTCGTCGTAGTTTGTGTGTGAGACGTCGACGTGAACGAGGTTTTCCAGTTGAATGTAACAGCTAGCGTGATGAGGCTAAGCTAGCTGTCAGCCAGGCATCCACGGGTTTTGCTGCCGACTTAGCTACCGGATGCTCCCGGTCGTATCCTTCTGGCCGTCTTGACATTCCCTCAACATTCCTGGACGAATTCGTGTCGACTGACCAGAGTCCGCGAATTCAGGTCCACTCCTGATCTAACCTTTTCCCCGCTAGCGTAACTTAGCTCGCCGGCTAACGAGAGTGAACACTCGGAGAACCGGACTGACGAGGTGAGTTAGCATGCGGGCTAGCGGAATGCACGGGTAGCTATCATCGGGGGTAAAGGCATCTCCTGCAAGGAAAAACCGGGGAATGACACAGACTAGGGAGGCCTTCTGGTGAACGTGTGGATAGCAACACGTCTATAAAATTCCTCTAAATGACTAGTCTGATTAACAGGCCTATCTAACACCGGCGAACAGTTAGCTAGCAATTCCATTCACTTGCTAGTAACGCTAATAATATTTAGATAGTGCTAACGAATTAGCGACTGAAGCGACTAACCTAGTCATGGAGATATGACAGAAGCTAGCTAAACAAGTCAGCCTCAGCTCGTAAAAGTGCTTAACTTTGCATGTCATGAATGCTAGCTTGATAATATTGTTTTAGCTAACATCCACATTGGCTAGTTGAAGCAGCATTTCGGTGTTTTAACTGAGTTCAGCTAATGTACCGAAGCTAACAAATGGATTCCGAGTATCGTTGCTGTGAAGTTAACAGTTGTCCCAGTTGAGAAGTAATGAAACTAACTTTTTTTATAAGCTGTTATCAGAGTAGCTGTAAAGCCGACAGAGGCAAAGTTCAGCTCAGCTGTCGGCTCTGGGGTTTTATTGTCGCTGGTCGCTAAACTAAGTTTTGCTGTGTGACTTCGCAGAGTTCCACTTAAGGACCACACCCAGACAAGATGTCCCTTCATCAGTTTCTGTTGGAACCCATCACCTGCCACGCGTGGAACCGCGACAGGACACGTAAGGCTATATTATTTCCTCCTCCACCTACATGTACCACTACCGACCTGTATCCTGTATCCTGCATACCGGATAAGCTATTAAGTTAATGTGAAGGTGATGCGTTTCAAAACAAATGACACACAAACATGCTAACTGGATTGCAACTTCAACCACTAAAACAATATTCTGTCACTGTTTTGTTTTTAGGATTTGTTCACTTTTACATTGAGTAGTCCAGCTTGGTATTTTGCATACACCAGAAACTGGTCTGGCTTGTTTATCTGTATTTCCATCCTGTTAACCTGCGGGTCTTTGTCTTTTTTCCTGCAGAAATTGCCATCAGTCCAAATAACCATGAAGTCCATATCTACAAGAAGAGTGGCAACCAGTGGGTTAAGACCCATGAGCTGAAGGAGCACAATGGACACATAACAGGTAATTAACTGGACTGCAGTACTCCTTGAGCCTATGACTCACCCACAAACAAACAAGTGTGTCTGGCACTGCCCTTAAAACAAGCTGACACACATCTCATTCTGAATTATCTATCTACGACTGTTGCAGTAGTCAGAACGTCATTACGCAACCTCTCATTGTCTGTGTTCTAGGTATTGACTGGGCTCCCAAAAGTGACCGTATAGTGACATGTGGGGCAGACCGTAATGCCTATGTGTGGTCTCAGAAGGAAGGGGTATGGAAGCCCACACTGGTCATCCTCAGGATCAATCGAGCCGCCACCTTCGTCAAGTGGTCTCCACTGGAGAACAAGTTTGCAGTTGGTAGTGGTGCTCGACTCATCTCTGTCTGCTATTTTGAGTCTGAGAATGACTGGTAAGACGATTTGTACAGTTATGACATTTTGCTGTGACGTATCTGCTTAACTTGAATACAACAGTAAATACAATATTATGGACAAATGGATGCTTCTGCTAATTTTTTAAATGTTGGGATTGGGAGTTTATATAATCCATTATTTTTGCACTGAAACACGTAGTGTGTTATCACTGTTTTTTAAGTGGAGTATTGCTGTTAAGTAATTTAAAAAAAAAATTTTGTCGTGTGAACAAAAATCCAGACACATTAACTACATTGACACACAGCAACAAACCTAATGCAGATGCAGCAATGAAACTGTACCTGTTTGTTGTCTCCTGCTTTAAAACCAAAGAACTTTGTTTCCAAATGACTGATTAATGTCCAGTCCAAGGCTTGCTAGGTTCTCCTTTCCTACCCTGCACCAATCTGTTCTGATTCTCTCAGCTCACTGATTCAAGTGTTTTTTTTTTAGATGTTACAAGTCTCTCCGTCTGTCAAACCAGGGCTGCCTGATTCTACATCATCATTTTTGTTTTTGGCACATGGAAGTGTTGTGTTAAATTGAGAACAGACAGTAAAATAAGCCGTTCAGTTTTGCTGAACCATGTTACAATTTGTTGGCGCCTCCCATTTGAAATGTAACATTGATGTATAGATTAATTGGTCATTGAATTTATAATGAAATATTAAAGTGCTGAAGTGCTGTCTCATACCACATTTAAGATGTCTATGCTTTTTCACCTCCTTCAGGTGGGTGAGCAAGCACATCAAGAAGCCAATCCGCTCCACCATCCTCAGTCTGGACTGGCATCCCAATAACATCCTGCTTGCTGCTGGATCCTGTGACTTCAAATGCAGGTGAATGACGTAACAGTTGAAAATCTTATGGGACAAAAGATGAACATTAAATTATATAAAATCCGCCAACATTCTCACTTGTGTTTCTGCTTCCTATTCTGTTTTTTCTTTCTTTTCTTTCGGTTTACTCTCCCCACCCTCCCTCTCTGGCCTCCAGGGTGTTCTCAGCCTACATTAAGGAGGTGGAAGAGAAACCAGGCCCCACACCCTGGGGCAACAAGATGCCATTTGGGGCTGTGCTAGCAGAATTTGGAGGAGCGGGTCTGTATCTGTGTCTTTATACCGTATGCAATAGTAGAAACAGTAACCCTGTGAACTAAACCAGATCTGCCTTTTCTTTTTTTGAATCCACTCTGTGTCTGTTAGGTGGAGGGGGTTGGGTCCACTCTGTCTCTTTCTCAGCCTCTGGTAACCGCCTGGCCTGGGTCAGCCATGACAGCACTGTCACTGTGGTGGACAGCTCTAAGACTGCCAGGTAAATTCATTTCTACCCATAAAGGGATCTTGCGTATAATTGTAACCAGGAGTTTTTTTCAGATTAAGCGTGCCCTGCAGAGTTTTCTAGTAAAGACACAAACATTACATTCAGTGTTACTCACTGAAACACACTGGATCTCATTCATGAAACGTGAGCAGAAGGAATTTGTGTGCAAACTGTTCGCGACGGAAATTTGTGTATGTCCTCATTCATCAATATTTTAGTGGCTTTGAGCTTTTCGTAGCTACTAACAAAATCTACTCCTGCTCCTGACCACTCACAGTGCTTGTGTAAATTTAGTAAAGCACATAAATATTGCTTTTCACTATTGGAAATTACAATTTTAACTCGCATTGCGCTCTGTTATGTACACAATACACAGATGCCTTTGAAACACGTAATCTAAACATGACAAAATTTTAAAAATACAACACATTAGTTAAATTAGTTGGCAAGTAGCAGGTTTAAGTTCCAGATTAGGTTCATGATTGTGAATTATCTATGTAAATCGACTCAGTAGATTACACGTTCTTTCTACATGTTGAATGATGATAATAAAAATATCCGTAAGGCCTCAGTGCCTTGGTTCAGCAGAGGCAACAGGAGCAGCAGGTGGTGGAGCCACGAAGGAGCACGCGCCACCTGAAAGAATTATTTGAGACAGCACATTTTTGGTTGTTTTTTTTCTCGGCTTTTTGATCATTTGAATGAATAAATCTGATTTGAAAATGTTTAATTTACATTGTATCAAACAGAGCTTTAGGCTATTAAGATTCAAATAATTTGAAGATGATGCCTACAAACTGCTGTAGGCTACATGTTATCCCTATCATTTGTTAATATAAATGTTAAATAGCTCTACATTCCGACAGCCATCATGATTTAGAGTTTACTCATTATGCACAAAACATCCTGGTCTCCTGTTCCCACTTCATTCAAAAACCCACAAATGAATCTTCTGTTTGTTTGGTGACCGCTGTATTTTTTTGTGTGTGCTTATGCGTTTCTTTGCCTCCAGTTTCATATCAAACCATTTTCGCTTCACCTCTGACATGGTTCGTTGTACTACGGAGACAACATTAACAGCATCTGTTACCTCCCTCCAAGCCTTCACTTTGCCTGTCCCTGTCACAC
Organism: Epinephelus cyanopodus; assembly: GCA_026686955.1. Taxonomy (NCBI): domain Eukaryota; kingdom Metazoa; phylum Chordata; class Actinopteri; order Perciformes; family Serranidae; genus Epinephelus; species Epinephelus cyanopodus. The sequence goes on along the minus strand of CM048916.1, from coordinate 25,730,888 downwards.
CAGTAGTAAATGAAGAAAATTCAGTTAAGTCTTAAGTCCACTTCACCCAAAATTATTTTGATCTCCACTTTGGAAAAATTCTTTTTTCTTTCTATGTCTTTCTTTCTTTGCGCCATGACTGACAGTTCGACTGGATGCACCTACACCTCCTTATATGGTGGTCATTGGCTATTCATGGGCGGGGATTTATGCTAATTGGTTACCGGAGCACGCTGTCACTTTACGATGGATTGGCATTCATGATCATACACACGTGTTTACAATCAAATCTGAGTTTCCCGCGGCGTTCCTTAATCCGGAGTAGGTTTTTAGTAGAGTTGGCTTTTATGTGCAAATCTACACACAGATTTACTCACGTTTCATGAATGAGACCCAGTGTGTGTATCCTTGAGGACTGACAAATGTCTTGCGTGCATCTCCTTTTTTATAAAACATTTGCAAATCCAATTTTAGACACAGTCAGTGAAGTACTGTTTTGAATCTGTATTGTTATTTATTTATTTATTTATTTATTTTTTTGACATCTGTGTCTACTACCTTGCTGCTTTTTACCCCATGCAATTTGTTGGCGTCTTACTGCCACCTGTTGATCAGTGCAATAGTGTAAAAACATTGGCAGGAATGTGTGTCGTGTCACCTGCGTGGACGCTCATGCATGAGATAAACAAATTAGGGACATGTTAGAATGGAAGAACTGCTCCGCTGCTACTAGAGGTCAGGAACTCCACAAAATACCCTGAATTAACAAAATAAATAATGGGAATTATGTGTTTAATAAAGCTTTTTGCATAAAATAAGATGGGGAGATAAGTTAGAAATCATACAAATGCTACACCACAAATTAAACAGAAGTTGGGATTGTTTTTGTCAAATATTTCAAGGGGTGCAAATGCCAGTACGTTCACTGTAGCTGCAGTGACAGAGATGATGCTGGAAAAGAACTGACATGGGTGATGACTGTGAAGTTTCAGCTACTAATGCAAGAGGGAGTAGATGATTAGAACTGGACCTTTCTTGTTTCCGTAACAACTAAAAACAGAAAAGGAGATAAAGTGTTCACCCTCTAAACCAAATAGGGAGATGGGATTTAGAGATTGTTCATTTCAAGCAACAGATGTGTGTGGATAGGGAGATGAAGGCAGCCCAAGCGATTTCATGATCTCCAAAAAAATGACTAACCCCTTTCATGAAATTAAAAAATCTTCTCCCACGCATTCATCATGTGAAAAAGCAACCTATCAAATAAAAAAAAATAAAAGAATGCAGTGGTATTTCTTTCACAGTATGAGAATACATTGTAGATTATACTTTATATTATTTGCCACTGTGCATCAACCATATTTTGCAACCTGATCTACTCACTGTGCCAATAAGGTGGGAAAGGTAAACAGACACTTACATAATGACATGCTGTTGTCAACAAATTGCAGGTGACATGAATTGAGGGGGTGGTGGCAGAGACACGTCCTGCCTGGAAACCTGAACACACTGCAGCGATCAAAGCCCAGTTTTGTGTTTTTGATCACAAAATGCACTTCTGTGATAACACACCATTTGTAACATTGTTTGTAGTGTGCTGCTTGTTTAATCTTTTCTTTCAGGTGCAATAAAACCAGTTGCTTCTCAAGATGATAATTGATTTGTGTGTGCATGTGTTTAGTCCCTCACAGCTGAAGACGGAGTTCCTTCCTCTCCTCAGTGTCATTTTTGTTTCAGAGAACAGTCTAGTAGCTGCGGTAAGAATAAAACATATCCACTATATATTTTCATGCACAAACATACAGTTAGTAATGAATGTGATTTTAAATGAATATCGTCTGCGCATTCAGGGTCACGACTGTTGCCCAATGCTGTTCCGTTGCGACGATGGTGGAACGCTGACATTTGTGTCAAAGCTTGACCTCCCGAAGCAGAGTATCCAGAGGAACATCTCCGCTATGGAGCGCTTCAGGAACATGGACAAGAGAGCCACCACCGAGGACCGCAACACTGCCCTGGACACACTGCATCAGAACAGCATCACGTAAGTCTCACACACTGGAATCAGTGAAGGGCAGGATGTGGGATTTATCTTAGCATGCCCTCAATACAGTAGATTTAGATACTCACTGATGTTAAAATGTTCAGATGTTTATTAAAGTTGTTTCAGTAAAAAAAAAAATAATATTGGGTAGTTTTACTTTTCAGAGTTTTCATAAATTAGTCGAATGCATCATCACAGTTTTGAGTTGTTGGCATTACAAGAGTTTGTCTATCTGATCAAGCTGCCGTACACATGCCACATCTTTAACTGCCTGGAAAATGTGATGTCAGGTGCTGGGTGCTACTTATGTGCCTTTTTTTGCCTTTTTTTGAGCCAGCTCTCAAGAGCGTGGCAGCAGCTTGCATCTGAGGTTGCTAAGCAACATTAACTAGCATCGTATCAAAGCCCATTTGCCTGAAGTCCTGAGTGCAGAGCTGATTTTCTTCAAGCGGCTGTTTATAAGTGTGTGGGCATATCGTCCGTGGGAAAGATGTAAAGCTCTGCATCAAAATGATTAACATTTCCATATTTACCACAGACTGATTTTTATGGAAGAAGGGAAAGTTATCTGTCGCTTGTGATTGGTTGTTCTTTGTCACATGACATGCGGTGCACGCTGCTGTGTTCCAAAATTTGAGCTTGGTGCAGCCGTCGCACCCTGAAAACAATTAAATTCAGCACGACAACTGTTGAAAATGACTATACAGTTGAATCAACTGCTCTATCAGATAGTATCAGCAAAAATGGAACAATTTAACCTGTACAATGGCGGGATTTTTTGCAGACATGTTTGATCAGACTATTCATTTTTAGCTCGGTGCACCTAAGAAACTGTCAACTGATGGTATTTTAACCCCCTAGAACAGATGTTGCATCATGTAACATGTCGGCTAGAATAGATATCTCAGTGTGTATCAGAGTACTTTTTGAAAAGTATGGCCTCTTCTTAGAAGGTTTTTCACTCAACATTTTTTACCAACATGTGCACAACAGTTTTGTTTAGTAGTTCTCAGCCTACTGAAACCTGTGTGTAACTTGAGCTGATGACTATCAGCACTGAAATTGTTGTGCAATTATGTGTAACTGGAGTCCATTTGATGTCAAGCACTGATCACAATTTGTTCAGCTGCCCATGCTTACAAGCAAGAAACCGTTCCCTTTGCTACATGTCATTTATCACAAGTTTTGTTCATGGTATTTTTTCCATTTCATCTCAGTTTTTTATTTTAGGGACTGTATGATGTGGATTGCGTTTTTATTTATTTATTTTCATAAAGAATAATTTGACATTTTGGGAAACAAGCTCAATTTGGTTGAGAAGCTCAATTTCACTTTCATATGTGTAGGGTATGTGTGACTGTCCAGGCAGCATCTGATTAGCTTAGCTTAGCTAGCTGGAAACAGGGTAATCAGCGAGCCTGGCTCTCTCCAAAGGAGGGATTCTGATAATCATGTTATCAACTGATCGAGGTCAGCAGAAATTTTCGAGGTCATGTCCACATATCATACGATATTGCCTGTTGTATTACCAAGCATTTGTTTACATAAGAACGTAACCACCATTTTAACATGATGCGAGAATAAATAGCAGGGTTTTCCGACCATGATAAGACTTGATTGCAGCGTGTAAGTGCCTAAGAAAATGAACAGAATAAAACTTTGCTGAGACACGTTTTGCTTTAATTTCTGGACACTATGCTTCTGTCCTCTCGTCTGTGTCAGAGTTCCACCTTGTGCGGGGCTCAACTCCTCCACCCACACACATGAATGCACACGGGTTTATTTATGTTTTATTTATTTGCGTTATTTTAAAAAATCTGATTGGCAAACTTTACGTTTTTTGGTTTTGTCTTATTTTGTTTGGGTTTTTTGTTTGTCCAAGTGTGCCAGGTTGTGTCATTCTGTGGTCATCTCTCTAAATTCTGAGGTTTTTCTGAGTCCCTGAACGCAGTGTAGGCAGAACTCTTAATTAGTTCTTTTTTTTTCATTGCCAGCATTTTGCTGAGTTTGAGTGGGGGGTGGATAACCGATTAGTTGGTCGATCTGATGTGGTGAGGGAGGTGAGGAGGTGATCAGATCAGTGTATGAGAAGAGTAGCTGTTTGTGAGTGAAAGTAAACTTATACCCCCAGCGCAATGAAAAGTTAAGCTTCACTTTTACTGCCCCTGACGTTCTGCTGCTCCATCTGTGCCCAGAGTACGCTCTGTGGCCCTCAAGTTTGGAACAACTAAACAGTATGTACTATACCATACGATCATTATATCAGAGACATAAAATGGTCTTAAAATTACAATAATACTGTTTCTTACAATATATGTCATTTACCAAAAATAGTTTTCATGACCGGCCTAGTCAGAAGGTAATAAAATCCACCTCCCAGGACCTTTAAGCTTATAATACATTTTATCATGTTTTATTGATCTCTGCAAAAACAGAAATGTAAAGATGATCCGACATGAATTTTTTATGTTGGTTGGGCGGAGTGAGTTTTTGCTCCACCATTAAGCAAATTTCTCAAAATGTCAGATTTTTCCAACTAGCATCAGAACCATCATGCTCTAGTTATGGCAATATAGTGAAATCCATCATCATCATTCTCTGTATTTTATCTTCACCTTTTTATAACTGTCTCTGTGTCTCTACATGTCTGGTCCTCAGCCAAGTGTCTATCTATGAAGGAGACAAAAGGGATTGTCGCAAGTTCTGCACCACAGGCATCGATGGAGCAATGACCATTTGGGACTTTAAGGTACAAGCACACACATACAAACACTCAAATCCTCTCCAGAGATGAATTTTCCCAGATCTCCCTGCTCTAACTCTCTTGTGTGTTTCTGTGTTTACCTCCCCAGAGTCTAGAAGCTTCTATCCAGGGTCTCCGCATCATGTGAAGAAATCTTGTAAATGAATGAAGAAACGCAGCAGGCCTCACTTCTCCCCCTCGCCCCCCCCCTCCCAGCCCTCCCTCCTCTCCCCCCTCCACCTCGCCCCCTCTGCTCCTGCGATGCAGCCAGTAACACACATAACTGACCACCTAATCGAGTGTCTGCTGAAGCACTGATCAGACCATAACACACTCTTGCGGGTGTGTGAAAACACTCTCTTACACACACTAAAGTACACTGCACACACACATTGCACACACACAAACTGAGCTGACGTGTGACATCACTGTTGATTTTTTTTTTTTTTCGTTTGTTTGTTTTTAAATGAAGGTTAACCAGGTGTCAAAGTGGGAAGGTCCTCTGACACGTATTAAAAACGTGACGTGAAATGTGTGTTTTTATGTTCTCTAACCTCCTGTACCAAAAGTTCAACACTAAAAGGTGCGTTTTATCCAAAAGTCTGACTGTATTCCACCTCAGATCGACCGTAACATGATCTCTGAACATCAGTGTTTAGTAGAACGGAGGACGTGATGCTTTGCTTCCTGGAGTGTGGTAAATATTCTCCAGCAGGTGAAGTCATAGTTTCGATTAGGACCCGGGTTATTGATATTCTGAGGTCATGTTGCTGGTTGGCTGCACAGAGCTGTACAGGATCTGATGGTGGAGAGAGAAAGCAGCTGTCTAAACTCTGTACGGAGTCACGGCTGGCCAGCACTAGGCTCTGTAGCTACTACACTAAAACCACACAAGATGGAGGATTTCTATGTAACTGATCATGAGGTAGACATGAAATAAAGATGAAGTACATTTACAGTACACAACTCACTCGGCTGTTCTCTTCCTTTGTCTCTGCCTCTCACAGACAGTGGGTGGATAGTTACTAGACGCCTTTAGTGAATCTGTGGTGCTATTGTTTGATTTTTTTTTTTATGTGCATTCAATATTTGCGCTTGTGTAACACTAAGAGTAGCTAAAGTAATAATCCTGTGTTTTTTCTCTGACCTAATTGTGCATTTAATATAGAATGGCTTAAATGATACAAGGAGGTTGTTGCAGAAGAAACGCTTGAAGCTTCCATAGTGCTTCAGGTTCATCGAGCTGTCTGCAGGTCCTTAAAATGCCTTAAATTTTATAAATATTAGGCCTTACAAGTCATTAAATAGTCTTAAGATTGAATTTGTGAGGTCTTATTTGCCACAAACATTTGATCTGCTTTCATTTATCCATCTTTTGTTTTCTTTTTGTCAAACTGAGTCAAACTCTTTTACGTGAAAGTCTCTGATGGTACAAATCTTTACACCTACCATTTGACCTAATACTGTCTTTTTACTTTATACTTGCACATGCCTGTTGGCAAAATGTAGATGAATCTAACTAACTCTAATAACCATATTCCTACATAAAACCTACCTCAGCAGGGGACCACATATATAGAACTTACCCTTACACTTATCCTGCAATGCCTAAATAAGAATGAAATGATTTGTCCAAACAAAAATGGTCTTTAAAAAAAACAAAACATTACATTTAAGTGCTTGATATTATGGGGTGCCATTTGTAAAATGGCTCACACTTTAATTAACAGCAATATTTTGCCACATTTAGCTTTAAACAATGCTTAAAAAAGTCACTTTTTTACCACATTTACAGCAATATTTAGATTTAACATCTAACATTGAGATTTAGATTTAATAATAATACTCATATTAAAAAAATGAGAATTAGAGAGAATTAATATATTAACATTTAATATTTAGATTTAACTGGGACATTATGTTTAACATATTTCAAATATTGCTGTAAATGTGGTAAATATATGGCAAATTGTTGCTGTTAATTTCAATGTGAGCCACTTTACAAATGGCACCCCATATGATAGCTGTCAACATCCTGTAAGTGTTAACCGTCATGCTGGTTGCTCTGTGAGGCTGTACTTGGGTACATCTGTGCTTTAAATAATAACATCAGCATGCTAACATCCTGATTTTTTGCACGTCGACCATCTTAGTGTAGCGTGTTAGCATCCTGACATTTGCAAACTAACAGAGTACAGCTGAGGCTGATGGGATGTCACCAGATTTGCACAAAGTATGTATTCGAACGATTGAGTTTTGCACTTATTTGGTCATAAACCAAAGCATTGCAGAAATTAAATCTAGTGTTTCTAGATGAATGTGTGTGCCATGAATATCTAGAACATTTTACAGCAATGCATCTAATAGTCGTTGATGTATTTCAGTTTGGACCAATGTGGTGGACCAGACGGCCGACACTGCCATCACTTTCAAAGTTGCCATGTTGTAAGCATGGCTAAAACAACAAAATTAATGGGTAAAGTAACAGAGCAGACTGTCACCAGTGCATAAGTTCATTCATGCAGTAATGATGATGCTGGATGATCATGATCAGGGTTACTTTCCCAGAATTCCCATACTCGTGTCATAATGAAGGCCTCTGCTTCCTTATGTAAACAAAACTAAAATTAATTCTTAAAAATTTTTTCACAGATTTACATGGAAATAATTCTTAAAAACTTCCAGGGTCACACTTTAAGGATGTCAATGAGAAAAATAAATTAAAAAAATATATATAAAGAAAATGAAATTGAGTGAAGGCCTGGGTGTTGAATTTGGGCCTCTCAGGTCCATTGTGGGTTCTTACCATAGTTCCCAGTAGGAAGAAAAGGAGAGAATAGGCCTGTCGAAACACATAGAATTTGGTTTCACTTTTTTTTTTTGTTTTTAATTTTAGCTTGTATTTATTTATTTAATATAACCTTTATTTAACCAGGAAGTCCCATTGAGATTAAAAATCTCTTTTTCAAGAGAGACCTGGAGACCCTGTAGGTTTTCACTGACTTGTCGGGTCTTTAATCCTTTCCTTTTAACCCCAAAAGGAAATTATGAGCAGTCAGGAAAACTCTACACCAGCACAGACAGAGGAATGTGTAACCATAGACAACCTCCATGAATGATTTTAAATTTAGTAAAAGTGAGGGAATGTTTCAGGGGAAAGCATCAAACTTGGTGTTGGGAAACCTAAACTGCTTAAACTAAGGGACTCAAAATGCATGAAAAAAAACTGGAGCAAATATATTCTATAGTGAACAACTTCTTTTGCCTGACGCCACCTCTCCTCCCCCCTTTTGCAGTTTACTTTTCTTCCCTCCCATTCTCCTTGTTCCTCTTTCTTTATGCAGAAGTGGACATACGTCCCTCCCCCTTCTTTTTTTCCGTCTCTTTCATGCTTCATACATTTTTTTTCACTTCCTCTCAGCTTCTACTTCCTCCTTTTTGCAGAACATTGCATTGTGTTCACGCTCCTCCCTCTCTTCCGAGTTTTACTGAAGCAAAAACTCTTTTATTTGTTAGAAATGAAAAGTTTGTTCCCATTCTCCCACATTTTTAAACAGTTACACCCATGATGTTTTTTCTGCCTCAAGCATAAGCCCAAGCACAAACTTCCTGTATGTCTCCCCCTCTGAGCTTCACTGTACCCTCCTCCACTCCCCCCTCTGACCTCTCCTCCCTCTCCTCGGCTCGGCTTCTCTCTTCCTGAGCTCACTCTGTCGTTGGCGTTCGCGTTGACTGGCCAGAGTCCGCGAGCTGAAACACCCTCATCTTTATTTGATCCGCCACCTTCCTCTGCCTCTTTCTTCTCTCTCTCTCCATCTCTGCAGCTATTCACCCATCCATCTCTGTCCAGCCCTCAGGGTAAGTAGCCTAGAAAATATTTAACAGTTGACTGAGTGTGTTTAGACATGTCAGTAACACGTACTCACACACCCACACACACACACACACTTTGTGAGGGTAGTGTATTTTAAGGAAAAAGCTTAAAGTGTGCAACAGGCACTGCAACCCACACACACTCACCCAGAGCACAGAGACATGGATGTTATTATGTAAAAAAAAAATAGTGGTTGCAATATAAGAGACTGTGTTGGAGATGTGTGTCTTTATTTCCTGGGTGTGTAAAGAGTAAAGTTTGTTTGGGGGAAGTGTGTTACCCTTGACCTGCATCATTCCTCTCATGCCTCTGAAAGTCTGGATTTCATTAACCTGAGTGAGATAACTTGTCTGTGCACAGAGGGTTAAAATCAGCTGATGCTTTTACTTCTCTTTTACCTCAAATAGTCTGAAACAACTGTGAGAAATTTTTAATTTTAATTAATTATAATTTGTATCTTTGTCTTTTCTTTCTCTCTTCGCCTCTTCCTTCTAACAAAAATCTTTTAACTTCTGTTTTTCTAGACTTGACTGTTATCTCCCAGCGGCTGATACCCCTTCCTGGTCCGTTTCTAACATCTGATTGGCCATGTCGTACCACAGTTTTCTGCTGGAACCAATTAGCTGCCATGCCTGGAACAAAGATCGTACCCGTAAGTCTGCTCGCCTTCCCTGATTGGTCACTCGGGGCTTGCACTTCAATGGCTTTGAGTCATCTCCGCTCTGAACTGCACACCGTTTTTTTAATCACAGACATCATGGAACATCTTGCTTCAACTAGAGTCTGAGCCAAAGAACAAATAGTGTAATGGTCGGAGGTTTGTGATTGGCTCCCAGGTGGGAGAAGGTATTTCCTGTTTCCTGTAACAGTAAGGGTGGTGTCTGGGGGCCTTTCTGAGAGGCTCTTGTGCTCCGTTAGCTGAAGGAAACTAATGCCATATTTGGCTGTTTTGATCAGAGCTTTGGTTTCTGGGCAAAGCGGATGTTAACAGTGCTGTGGTCGAGTCATAGAGTCATACAGTTGTAGTTTCACACAACTTGTAAGCAGTTCGGAGGCTGAACATCCACCGCCCCCCCACCCCCCCAAAAAAAGCACACTAAAGCACCCACACTGCTGCTCTTGGACAAACTCTTCTGACTCATCTGCTGACTAAAACATGTGCAGGGTTTGCTACATTATGGGAAGGAAGGTTGCAGTTCTCGCACATTGTCTATTTAGAGATACCATGTGTCTGTGAGCTGCCTGCAGGCTGATACATACTGTATTTCTCTAGTTTTCTCTGTCCTCGTGCAGCCAGTCAGCTGTTCTGTGTTCCACTCCACTGATCAGCCCCTTAAACTTCTCCCTTCTGTCTGTACTTTGTCCTCACACTAATGAATTTCACATTCATATGTTTCACTGACCTGCAGCGCTTTCTCTGTTGATGCACAGTGTACATAAATATGTTTCTGTTCATCAGAGATCGCCCTGTGCCCCAACAACCACGAGGTCCACATCTACAAGAAGGATGGGGCCAAGTGGACCAGGATCCATGAGCTGAAGGAGCACAATGGACAGGTGACAGGTAAGACACAGTCACATACTCACAGACACGGTTAGTTACTTTAATAGTTTTTGTATTCGTTCACCACCAACTTAAGAGACGTTAAGGTGAACATATTAAATTTTGTAAAATCCTTTACTAGCTGAACATGTCAAGTAGCACATAGTTTGGAAACCCAATCCACTATTTGATTTTCAGTGACTGGTGATGCATTTCCTAAACATGTTTTCTAAAGTCCAACCACTGCCCTCTCCAGTGGGACCTAATAAACCCGAGAATTTAAAGGAATAGTTTGACATTTTAGACACTTACTTGCTTTGCTTGTCGAGAGTTAGATGATAAGATCCATACCACTTTCTGTCTGTATGTCTGGTATAAGGCTGGAGCCTGGGGATGGTTAGCTTAGCTTAGCACAAAGACTGGAAACAGAGGGAAACCGTTAGCCTGGCTCTAGGTCCTAGCCTGTCCAAAGGTGATAAAATCCACCTGCTACCATTCATAAAACTCATCAATTAGCAGGTTATATCTTGTTTGTTTACTACATACAAGTGCGACGTTTGTTACGAGCTTAACTATAGACCAAATCACTGTAAACTTTATTAATCCCCTTGAGGGGAAATTCAATTTTTTCACTCTTTTTGTCATTAACACACAGGTCCGAAACACACACACATGCACAAACAGGACCTATACATGCACAAAGTGGAGTGAGGGGGCTGCCCTTTGTCAGGCGCCACGAGCGGTTGGGGGGTTCGGTGCCTTGCTCAAGGGCATCTCGGCAGTGCCCAGGAGGTGAACTGGCACCGCTCCAGCTACCAGTCCACGCTCCATATTTGGTCCGGACAGGGACTCGAACAGACGACCCTCCGGTTCCCAACCTAAGTCCCTATGGACTGAGCTACTGCCGCCCAAAATGGCAGTTGTTTTGAATTATTTTAGCCGTCTAAAAAGACCAACGTAAAAAAATCAATATAAATTTAAGTGTATGCTATACTTGGAATATTTTCACTGCTTTACACACACACTAATCGAGGCAGCTGACTGTTTTGTCAATGGAGTCTGGATGCTGTGAGGTAATGGCTTCAGTTCCCAGTCGCAAAGGGTTGTCTGACAGCAAGGTAAAGCAGTGAAAATAATCAAAATATACTGTAGTGTAGACTTAAACTGATATTGATTATTTAAGTGGGCCTATTTTTAAGTGGCTACAAACTAACCAACTAAGGCATATTTGCTCAGTGCTGTTTCATTTATGTACGTGACATTGGGGGCATTCTACCTGGAAGATCTTTTAAACAAACACTGTGATTCGGTCCATTTCTAACTGGGCGCAGTGACTTCTTGGAGACTCTGCTGGTTGCCAGGCAACCACACAGTGATGACAAGACTCCTGACTAGCTGTTTGCCCTGTTCCCAGTCTTTATACTAATATAAGATAGTCATAGCAGCATACAGACATCAAAGAAGACCTTGAACACCCCATTACTTTGATGTTACATCTCACCTCTTAAAAAGACAAAAAACACTTGCAGTGTTTCTCAAACTCAATACTGGGCTGCAGTTGCATGATGACATCTAGCTCTTGAATAAATGTTGTATAATGTAAAGAGTGTAAGAAAAGAAATATATGTGTTTCTCAAAATGTCTAACTGTTCCTTTAAGTACATATTTCATGGTGCATGCACAGAGGTAAAGAAACAATAATAGTTTCCTCCTCCTGCAGGTATCGACTGGGCTCCAGACAGTAACCGTATAGTTACTTGCGGAGCAGACCGTAACGCCTATGTGTGGACCCTAAAGGAGGGCACATGGAAGCCCACCCTGGTCATCCTCAGGATCAACCGAGCTGCTCGCTGTGTGAAGTGGTCGCCACGAGAGAACAAGTTTGCTGTAGGCAGCGGCTCACGCCTCATCTCCATCTGTTACTTTGAGCAGGAAAACGACTGGTGAGGTTTTCTCAGGGTAGCTTCCTACCACTGATTTACATGGGAGGCTGCATTTGATTATTATGAACCATGCACTTTTAACCTATAGGTGGGTGTGTAAGCACATCAAGAAGCCGATCCGCTCCACCATCCTCAGTCTGGACTGGCATCCCAACAACGTCCTGCTGGCTGCTGGATGCTGTGACTTCAAATGCAGGTATGTGGGAATCAAAAGTGGCACACAGACATTTGAATAATATTTTTGACTTACAGCACTACTTCTTTCTGCTTATTCCTCCTTTTTATTCTTCCTGAGGTTTCTCACAAGTTTTTCCTTGTTTGAAGCAAGGCTCTAAACATGTATTATGTCCTGTGCTTCATAGTTTGCAAAACCCCTCTCAGAATAAGGTTTTGGCTGAATCAACAAACTGAATGTTCCAGCGTGTAGGTTTTAGGCGGTATATTGGCAGAAAAGGAATATAATATTCAGAAGTATGTTTTCACTAGATTCTAATCACCTGAAACTAAGAACTGTTGTGTTTTCATTACTGTAGAGTGAGCCATTTGTATGTCTTAATATCATTTATAGCACACAGGACAAGTCTCAGTTGGTTGCATTCTGCAGGCTCACCACCAGATGCCACTAAATCCTACAAACTAGACCTTTAAGAGTGACTTAGACCACTATTATAGGCCAAATGTAGAAACCAAAGTCATAAATATAGAGGAGGCTAAACTCCTCACCTTATCAAAAATCTGAAGTCCAACAGTATCCCTAATTATCCCACAAAAATGCCCCCACTTCATATGCATTCAGCTGATTTTAAAAGATGGCACCGAATTTAAAATAAATCAAATTTGTCTGGACCTCCCAGTGATGATCAGCTACTGCTTCTGTCCTCTTTTCCTTCTTTTCTCTTGTGTCTTGTTCACATCCTGACCCCTCTCTCCTTCGCCCACAGGGTGTTCTCAGCCTACATTAAGGAGGTGGAGGAGAAGCCCGGCCCCACCCCCTGGGGCAGCAAGATGCCGTTCGGAGAGATGTTGTTTGAGTCTGGCGGGTCTGGAGCAGCAGGTCAAACCTCAGCTGGAGGCGGCGGTTGGGTGCACAGCGTGTGCTTCTCACACTCCGGTAACCGCCTGGCCTGGACCTCCCATGACTCCACTGTGTCTGTCGCAGAGGGAGGCAAGACCAGCACGTAAGAGAGGGCAGGGCAGCGTACCTGTGTGTTTATGTGTGTTTAGGTGTGTTTGGGGGCGTGGGCATGGACTCTGACCTTTGTTATGACTCCACAGGGTGAACAGTCTGAGCTCTGAGACACTTCCTCTGCTGTGTGTCACCTTCATCACTGAGAATAGCTTAGTGGCAGCTGTGAGTATCCGCTACATATCCCTCATTCTGTTTGTTTTATTTTAAACACTTTAACATATTTTGTGTGTGTGTCTGACTGACTGATTGGAAGAGTCTGCACTTGATAGAACCAACACATTTCAGCACTGAGCCTCCATCTAAATCCCAACTCACTCATTCATATTTTAATATTTGCATCCTGGTATCTACAATGTGATACATATCTAATGTTTAATAATATTTAATCTACTTGAGGCAATGGGTATATGTTCTCTGAGGTAAAAAAAACAAAACACCAGTAATGTGGATAACAAAGCTACAAAAGTCTAAATCAGAAAACTGTAATTTAAAGCAAGACATTGTCACTTTTGCTGAACAGTGCAGTCTGTTTGGCAATTACAGGATAATGGCAAATTGAATTGCCCTTCATTTTCCATGATTGTCTTGAGTCATTAATGGCGCGTCCTGGTGGCCTCAGGGTTTAAAGGCCTTGAACACACTCACATGTGTTTTTAGTCATTTTAACTGATTACACCTCTGTCAAACTAGCCATGACGTGAACAAGAGAACATCAGATTGGACCATCCATTGGTAGGATTAAAAGCCATTGTGATAGATGGGGACACAAATGTATGCCATCAAAATAATTATCAAAATTTTTACATAAAATGGCTTTGAGCCTTCTGACTGTATCTTTGCAATACAACTAAAATCACAAGTGAAATCTAAGTCTCATTTTACCACATGGATATTATATCCATACAAACTGTCCTCCACCTCCATCCTGATGTGGGTCTGTTCCTCCAGGGCCATGACTGTTACCCAGTGCTGTTTGTGTACGATGGTGCCAAAGCCAGCTTGACCTTTGGGGGCAAACTGGACGTTCCTAAGCAGGCGGCCCAGAAGGGCATCAGCGCCAGGGAACGTTTCCAGAACCTGGACCGTCGGGCCTCAGAGACCCAGAGCACCGAGAAGGACCTGAACACCCTGCACAAGAACAGCATCAGGTGAGGAGAGAAAATGTAGACCGTTTCTGTTGCTATGGCAGCAGCTTTGGTCTTTACTTCCTGTCAGGTACCAAGGAAAATTTTGTATATATCTAGGTATCTTTTATAGGTTCTCTGTCAGCTACTGCAGTGACAAGGTAACAGGAAAAACACAGAGATCGATTTATAATGTGTATGCTGTAAAGTTTGAAACGGTCTATAATGCATACTTTAAGTCTGGACAGTAGATCAGTTTTCAGAACTGTTAATATTTCTAAGTCAAATTTTCCTCATTATGCAGGGTCAAAAAACAATTCTTAATTTGGGAACTCATTTACACACCATTTTCAGATTCCCCAAAGGAAAAAAAAGACTCTCCACCTGGCAATAATTTACAGTTTAAACTCAATAGTATGGCTACTGATTTTCACATACCCACACAACCTAATTTAAATTTTAAAGGCATCATCACAATCTTTTTTTTTTTTTTTTTTTTTTTTTTTGTTTAAACAAGCAATTTCTTTTGGCAACATCATATGATTTTATTTAACTTGTCTTAAATTATATTTTAGCCAAATCTCAGTCCTGGAAGGAGGACGAAACCAGTGCACCAAGTTCTGCACCACTGGCATGGATGGAGGGATGGGCATCTGGGATGTCAAGGTAACACACACACACAGACACACGGAGGAGGGTTTCAACATAGGGGGACACACATATGAAATTGGGGGGTTAAGGGGTCCTCCGCCAGAAGATTTTGAGCATCAAACACATAATTTGCTGTATTCTGGAGATTTTTTTATGCACCAATATGTGTCTTTTCTGTATCAATTTATGGTTTAAATGTGAAAGGGCAAATGTGTATGTTCTAAATATTGAAGGGGACACCTGCACAGATCTCACAAGAACACACTGATGTACAGAATGTTTTACTTGTGTAATATCCTGTCGACATGTTTCCCCATGCCTAATATAAATGTTGTTTTTTGATGTCTCTTTTTTTAGAGTCTGGAGTCTGCAATGAAGAACTTAAAGATAGTCTGAACCAAAGTTTACGCCTCTCCGCCCATTTAGCTTTATTAGCCTCTGGAGATATGAAGGAAAACTGCTGCCTTATTACACAAAGCCTCTCAGCCTTATTTTATCAGGTATTTTTTATATGAAATTTGAAAACGATCAGACTTGGGCCAAACAGTGTTTGTAATCCCTCTGAGGCTCATTGCTGAGTGTGTTAAACTCAACACTGAACACAGAGGAACTGACCACAGGTCTGCAAGCGGTACTTAATGAGTTAGATTACTATAATCAGAGAGAGCTCCGTCTGAGCTGAATGCTTAAAGCTGGGTTTTATATTAATCACGATGAAAGGCTACAGTATGTGGTAAAGCTTATGCTGGTCATAATATGCAATAAATAAATGATTGCTGTTACACTGCTCAACAATGCTTTTTATTTATTTCAGGTGTGTCACACATATTATTGTTTTTGGAAATGTGGAGGTTGTAACAACATGAGGAAGTTGATCCCAGCAGTTCATTCTTGATCTTAGAAAGAGCCATTAAGAAATAATCTCAGCTCAAGGTCGACTTACTTTGTTGTAGAGATGCTCAGAGTCATGTTAAGTTTGAACATCAATAGTTTCAACAGAGCAAATGCAGTTTACGAGGAGCATTTTTAATTTAATTTACCATGTGATACTGTCAAAAGCTTAGAAGATGAGGAAGAGTTTATTCTGTTTTGACACAAAAATGACTCATGGAAAAAAAAAAACCCAGCAAAAATGTATATGTATACATACATATATATATATATTAGATTTTTTTAATTTATTTTTTTATTAGTGGCCTGTAAAAAATATATCAGGTGGTGGTGTGATCTGGATCTCAGTATTTTATTTCAATTTAAACAATGCATAAGTATATATGGAAGTATATGTATATATATTACAAGCCACTAAAAAGCCTGTAATTTTTAAAAAAAATTATTACTATTTTATATTTTTTTCATTTTTCATTATATATCCATATATATATGTATATATATATATATATATATATATATATATATATATATGTGTGTGTGTGTGTGTGTGTGTGTGTGTGTGTGTGTGTGTGTGCGTGTGTGTGTGTACATATACATGTATGTGATGGGATAAACATAATAGTAACACATGACATGCCAGAAGTCAACATACATATGTAGAAGTTAATCTAAGTGAAAATATTAAATTATTACTATTAGTAAAATTTCTACATTTCTTCATCTTAAGTTATTGTCTTAATAGGTTTCAAAGCTCAATTACTTTTTCTGAAAGCATGAAACTGAGGTTAGACTTTAGCAAATTTACATTTATGAATAGCAAAAATAAATGAATAAATAAATAATTGACAAAATATCAGGATACAGAACACCAGGTGAACAATAGTAGCACATATAAATGTTATACATAAAGTAAGAATACTGAAATACGCTTACATATAAATAGATATTAATGTAGAGGATTCAGGGGGAAAAAAGTTTCATAATTTTCCCAAAGCTCAATACCCTTTTGTGTTAGTGTTGTGTTAATTCTTTAAACTTATTCAACAATATAATGTAAAAAACAAACGAACAAAAAAAACAAACATCCGGTGTAAAACGAACACAACAATACATGAGAGCTGAAACAAATTGCAATGAAAGATGAACAAGTAAAAGATAAAGTAAGAATGTAGATTAAAAAAAGTTCTTTTCACAATCAAGGTTTCATCAAAATTTCTTTTGTAATATTCTAAAAATCTGTTTGCTTGTTTTTTGTTGTTGTCTTTAAGACCAAAGCAGTTCAACACTGAGTTAAAGTCAATCAAAAAAAATCATGTAAAGAGTGTTGTGAACCTAAGACCTTCTGTTTATGCATAAATAATTCCCTTAATAAAATAAGGTAACAGGATAGTTCAGAAACGTGTTGCTCATATCATCATAGTAACAGATTATCTTTTTAGAGTAAAACAGTGAGTGATCTTTAGCAGCTTTCTTATTGTTTGAATCACTAATAGTTTTTATATATTGTTTGGTTTCCTTTTCAAATGCAATGAATGAAGGTTTTGCGTTACTAAATTTAGCCTTATGAATGTGGTATTTTCCTAAAATAATTAATAAGTTAATGACGTATAATTTTCTTTTCTTTTCGTTGCTATGGATACCAACCAATACATCTTTCCAATATAAAGGAAAGTCAGTGTTGTGATAATCTCCAACCCTCAATCAACCCAGATGACATCACTATGACATCATCAGGGTTGTTTTTCTAATCGGATTTGACAATGCTACTGTACAGCCACAGGGGACATTAACATTTTCACTAAGCATGATCGGGAGACTGACCTGAGTGCAAACATCAAACTGTGTTTCTCTTTATCTGAGCACAATAATAAAG
This sequence comes from Epinephelus cyanopodus, assembly GCA_026686955.1. Taxonomy (NCBI): domain Eukaryota; kingdom Metazoa; phylum Chordata; class Actinopteri; order Perciformes; family Serranidae; genus Epinephelus; species Epinephelus cyanopodus. Next base: position 25,713,031 of record CM048916.1, on the reverse strand, counting down.
CACACATACCCATCATCATCATGTCACGAGATCATCATCACACAGCCTCAAACTCCGTGCCTGCATCAACACCTAGAGGAAGCACCAGAAACTGCAAGGAAGCAAATGCACAAATTTCCTCAGCCATGAATCAGTCCCTCAGAAAATGATGTGGCAGCCTTCAGTGATGAAAAACAACCCTCCTCACCGAGTCGTGATGAGGTGAACCGGCGGCTGGAGCTCCACCAGAGATACACACAGACTCACAGAGACACACACACACACAGAGAAGGGGAGAGACCACCAACATCAACACTACCAGCAGCAGTACCGTGCAGGAAAAGCGGCCGTCTCCTCAGAGACCATCCCCGACGCCCACACTTCCGGACTGGAGCCTCTGGAGGCAGCTGGGTCGGGATGCGTCCGTCTCCCGGTGCTGCTTGAGATGAGGATAAGACGACGACGTCTTCCCCGGTGAAACGACGGTGTTCGTCACGTTTCATTAGACGTGCCCGTTACAATCTGAGCAGCACCGATCAAACCGCGGAGATTCATTCGCTCAGCACTCAGTGGGATTCAGGCTTTAGCCATATACTGTCTATCTGCTGTCAACTGTTGCTTATTCCCACTGTAAATGAATCTTATAAGGTAGGTGACACCATTTTATCCCGCTTCTCATGTTATTCATCATTAGAAATAACTAGTGTTTATCATGATGCTGTCTGATAGTGGTTTTAATGATGATGATGATGAGGAGGAGGATGATTTGGGAACAGGCTGTTAAAAAGTGATGCACATTTCATTATCTCTTAAACTGATGCTGTAATAATCTCGTAGCTCAAGGTTTGTTTGCTTCACAAACGTCATTATTACCACACACAAATACACACACACACACACACACACACACTGACACCTGCCACTTCCCTCCTCCTCCTCTCCATCATCATCATCTTGCTGTCTCTTCTGTCTTTCTCCCTTCCTTGATACAAACACCAGGCCACACTGACACATATCCTCTCTTATATTTGGACCTACACATGGAATAAAAGCAGGGTCCAGGCTGTCTTGAGGGTTTTTGGATGTGTTTCACAGGAGGAGGTCAAACGGAGCAGACCAGGGCTGCAACTGGCAATTATTCCATTACCAGTTAATGGGCTGATTGCTGCCTCGATTAGTCGAGTGTTTGGTGTGTGAAAGGACAGGAAACAGTACATAATGTCCATCACCAGTTCCCCAGAGCTCAGGGTGATATCTTTAAATCTGTTCTTCATAACAATAGCCCAAAGATATCGGGTTTACACTGATGGAGAACAGAGAAAAGCAACAAATCCTAATGTCTGAGAAGGATTTGTGGTATTATTTATTTGTTTTTGTTTGAAAAACAAGTGAAACGATTGATCGATTATCAACTCTTGAGCAGGCCACACTGATAACACCTTTTAAAACTGAATGTTTTCTTCTCGCCATAAGCAAAACCTCCTCAGCTCATATTTAAAATCAGATATATTAATGTATGTAAAGTCTGGGTTCACCATGTTATGATGCTACAGACTGAGACGGTGGGAACATTATCATTATTGAATATAACACAGCTACAAAGATTAGATGATTAATCAATTAGTCAGTCAAAATCAGTCAGCTTTTTTTGATAGTTGATTAATCATTTCAGTCATTTTACATGCAAACATGTCAAATATTTCGTGGTTCCAGCTTCTCAAATGTCAGAATTAGCTGCTTTTCTTTTCCATTTATGACAGTAAATAAAGAGTCCTCAGGTTTTGGGCTGTAGGTTGGATGAAGGAAACAATTTGCAGACATCACTCTGGGAAACTGTGATGAACATTTTTCACATTTTAGAAAAACTAATTGATTAACTGTGAAAATAATTATAATAATAATGACAGTGTGAGTTGTCCTACACAATTACGCGGCTGTCATACTTTAACTTCTTTAAGAACACAAGATAATTTGTGATTTAGTCTATTATTTTGCTAAAAAATATTTAAATCCTTGCTTTGTTTCTGCTGTTCTTTTTTCCTGCATTCACACCTTTACGCTAGGGCTAAAACAATTCATTGATTAGTCATCTGACAGGAAGTTAATTGGCTACATTTCTGACAACTGAATTGTTGTTATAGTTTTTTAATCAAGAAAAAATGACTTCTTGAGTTCAAACTTTTCAGCTTTTCTGTGTTACAGACCATTTTAAATGTCTTATTTTGTCTGCACCAAACATGACATTTGAAAACCTAGGAGGGCCAGTTTTCTTTTTTTATTTAGAAATTTTGCACACTGAATAATTCACAGATTGATCAACAATGAAAGTAACTGTCTTTACATACCTCCTGTCAACAGCCTCATCATTTCACACTCCTATGTGCAGTGAAGACCTCTGGAATATACAGTAACTACTAATGGATATTTTAACTGTAGATCAATTCATTGTTTAGTCTTTTAAACATCTGATAATGATTTTTGCCTGTTAAAATCACAAGTTGATGTCTTTAAATTACTTTTTTGTCTGACCAGCTGTCTAAAACCCAAATACATTGAATTGATAGTGATATAACAAAGAGAAAAGCAGCATGTCTTCATGTTAAAGAAACTGGAACCAGAGAATATTTGGCATTTTTCTTGATAAATGACTTAAATAATTATCATTAAAACTGATCTGATCAATTTTATGTCCATCGACTTATCAGTTATTTATCTTATTATTTCAGCTCCACTGAAATGGGTTTTTCCACTATCTCCCTATTATGTACTTGATATATTTAGATACACTATGCTGGAGTTGCTTGACAAAAAAAATGGCTGTAAGATTAATTCATGTTCACCATTAACTGGACTTAGGATGTGGTCTTCACGGTTCAGTGAGACAATGCGAGTGTTCCTTCTGTCCGTCCTGCTGTCGAATGAGAAGAGTTATCATGATGTTTCCGCAGCTCTGCTTCCCTCTGTCCAGTTAGTGAGTCTGTCTGCCTGGCCTCTGGCCTGGTAATTATCAGCCAGCTTGATAAAGTCATTAATGACCCGGCCAAGCCTGCTGGGCCTGGCACTGACACACACACACACACACACACACACACACACCAAAAAGAGATTCAGCAGACAGAGTGAGGCCAGTGCTGAATACAGGGCGAGGAAGGCTTTTTTTTGGGACAGGACAGTGTTTTTTTGGGCTGGGTCAGTTAGTATTAATAACTCTGAATGAGTGTCACTCTAAAAACAGCTGCTTGAGGAACAGGAGGACGGTATAGAGAAATTATGCATGTCTTTTGAGATATTTTTCCATCATTGTCTTTATTAGAGATGGATTTTTTTTGCCTTCTGTTGCCACTCCTTCAGTTTTATCTCCTGATCCATCTGCAGACGGATCTAGAGTATCATACGTATGATTTAAAAATGTTTGAAGCAGCTCATGTGTGGGAGAAGAACATCATGTTCTGCTGTTTCACACTGCTGCACAACCCCACAGAGATTCAAGGAGGACAGATTTAAGGGTAATATCACCCCACTTGGAATGAAACATCTTAAATTTCTGCAGGCAGAAACCTGAGGAGATGGCACACAAATACACAACTACACGCATATATCGATGACGCTGTTAGGTGTGTGGATGAAAATACATTTGATTTTTTTTTTATACTTGAGTGGTGTTCCCTTTGATGGCTCCCTGTTTCTCATTCTGGGTTCCACCAATCTTAGAACAATGTGTGTGTGGGTGACTGTGTGTGCGAAGGAGACAGAGACATCGCTAAATCTAGGTCTCTTATGAAATCTGGCTCTGCAAGATGCAGCATAAAAATAGAGAGGGGTTGTGGTGTGTGTGTGTGTGTGTGTGTGTGTGTGTGTGTGTGTGTGTGTGTGTATGTGTGTGTTTTGTGTGTGTGTGTGTCTGCATGGACGTCTTTGTCCATTTGCCTTCCTGCATGTTAATTTAATCATCGAGAAGCAGAGAGCAGACATGGTCGGGAAGCAGCAGAGGGAAATGAAAGAGATGAGCAAAGAAAGATGAAAGAAACGAGGAGTTTTCTGGTGTGTGGAGGAAAAAAAAAAGACAATCCCTGCTCAGTGGTTTCCATGACAACAGTGACATCACTGATGGAGTGCTACCTTCAGAGCTGTTGTGTGTTTGTTTGGCTTTCTGTTCAAGAGAGTCGATTTGACTTTACGTATCTGTGTGTTTACGTGTGTGTGTTTGTGTGAACACGCAGGCACATCTGTACATGTGAATTGTTAATGAAAGAGCTCATCAGGACAAACCTCTGTCGGTTCAGTCGATCCGTGGTTACCCGCAGTTGCCAGGCAACAGCAGTCATGGCAACAAGTTGAAGCATGATCCAGCGTTGCTAAGCAAGAGGACAGGATGGGGTGAAATTTTATGAGCAGCACTGAGATACAAATGGATACAAATATTAAAGATGTTTCATAGTTTTAGGAAATCAAGAAGAAAACACATTAGAGTCTATATGAGGCCCTTGTGATTTACACACACTCTGCCTTTAAAGACAGAAATAAATCATATTGTTGTATGTTTGTTTTATTTTGTATTTTTTTAATTATTTTAAGCTCTGCTTGTGTGTACAGCTTCATTATTATATGTTGTCAAAACTAATATCTAATATATATATGTATATATATATATATATATATATATATATAAATAATATATAAACTCAAACTTGTTCATTTGTCATGATTACAGGTTTATGAACAACCGCGTTCCTCCTAACAAGAGATACCAGCCCACAGAATATGAGCATGCTGCCAACTGTGCCACGCATGCGGTGAATGCACACACACACACACACACACACACACCACAGAAAGTGATCGTTAACTCTCACACAGATGAAATGACACACTCACAAGAAACAGGAGAAAAACGCAGCAGCATTACATAACAGATTAATGACAAACACCAGATTATTTTTATACTACACCTACATCATGCAATTTAATGCAGTTTTTACTGCATGTTTGTCCGTTTGTCTGTCTGTATCTCACGTTTCATGTATGTTATGAATTCATTTAGTTATGGATAATCCCCAGCCTGCTCGGCAGCTCCGTGTTGCATTTCCAGTCAGAGGACCAATGGGAGCGGCTGTCGGCCTGGGTGTACGGGGCGGGGCTCAGCTCGCTCTTCATCATCTCCACCCTGTTCCACACTGTGGCCTGGAAGAAGAGCCACCTACGGTACACGCACACACACAAAAAAAACCACACACACACACGTGCACATTTAAACAGAATACTTGGACTGGATTGTAATGCTGCAGATGATGAATATGGTTAAAAGATATAGTAGGACACCAAATACAGCTGCCTGCAGAGCCCCTTCTTTCACTGCAGAGACACACCAGCACAAAGATGTCTCCCCACACTGCAGATCTAAAACACACTGATGCTACATGTATAAACAGTGTCACTCAGTTGTCATGAGGCTGTTTGGTCTCTCTCTTCAGGTCTGTGGAGCACTGTTTCCACATGTGTGACAGGATGGTGATCTATTTCTTCATTGCTGCCTCCTACGCCCCTTGGTAAACACACAACCCAGCTAAATGTATGTATGAATGTGTGTATGTACGATATTTGTAGTTATGTGTGCCTGTTCATGCGTTACCAGGCTGAACCTGCGGGAGCTGGGTCCCTGGGGGTGTCACATGCGCTGGCTGGTGTGGGTCATGGCCTCTTTTGGAACCACCTACGTCTTCTTCTTCCATGAAAGGTCGGGTCATGCATTCATATTTTACTTTTATCAGTGTTGGACTGTCTCTCTGTTTATTAATCTAATCAATATTCCTGAGCTACTCCGCTTCATCAGACTTTGTTGAACATGTAATAAATTAAATTTTTACACTGTCAAAACACTGTATGAAAAATTATATGAAGTACATTTACAGTAGCATTAACAGCTTGCAAAAGTCACTGGGCCTGATTTACAAATAATATATATGCACCAATTTGTGCTTAAACTGTGCAAAAAATGTTTTACGCACAAATCTGGTCATCACTATTTTCTCACCTGAATTTGTTGCGTACGCACAAATGATGAAGATGTGGCTGTCCTAGAAAATGTAAAGAAAACTACATGCTTGGCATATTAAAACCACATTCATTAAAAAGGCTTTAATGGATAAAAATATTTAAAACATTTAATTAAATAATGCATGCACTGCGATGCCCCTTCATGCTCATTAATTATTGTCAAAATTGAAATGACAGTGACCTTAATATGTACGTAGAAACAACTTTACCACTTTCTCCATGATACACCTCTGGGCAAACAGATTTCCTTACTCAGAGAAATTGGGGCACAGCAATGTGCCGATTGCAAGTAATGGGCATGTGCGTTTCAATTTAGACAGATTCTAATTCACAAACATACAGACAACAGTAAGAAAAAAATTGGCCGGTGTGCATGTGTCATGAATCTGATGGTAATTTTGTAAGCACGCTTTTTCTGTGTGCAAACTAACAACATTTCTACGCTCATATCAGTGAATTAAGCCCACTGTTAACAGCCCTGTTTTCACAGTGAAGGCCTGTCAGTACCTTCACAATAAAATGCATTTATTTTGAAGCACATAAAGGAAGTGGTGAGGTAACCGTGGAAGCTTTACAAGTTAGTTTAGCATGACAGGAAAACAAAACGATATTTAACATGGCTCGGCAGCAATTAGCTGACAACAAATCTGCTTTCTAAGGTTAGTATCCGAAATAACCTAAGTGCAAAAAGTCAGTCCACAAGCATTGGTAGTCTTAACCTTAATCATCATTTAAAACAGTGTGGTGAGAACCCTCCTATTCAGAGCATAACATGTGAAGCGGAGGATAGAAAAAGGGAGATGAAGCAGCACACATGACATAACACGAGGACTGACAATGCTAACTACTCCCTCTCCACTGAGCAACAAATGGACTGCATCAGATGACTGAACACCAGAACAAAACTGGTCACAGCAAAGACTGTTAGGTAACTGACCAGGAGTCAGTGGTTGCCCAGAGTAAAATCAAGGCAGTCTCCTCAACAGAGACGGGGCTTATGACCCTACCCCATATATATGACCTCTTCTAATCACTTGACAGGGGTCCTTTGCTAAGGTCATGTGAGACACAGTTGAAAGTGGATGGTTGAGTCGACCTTATGTTGTCCCATGTTTAACACTAATCTTTCATCCATGTTCCTCTCTGTGTCAGGTACAAGATCACAGAGCTCATCTGCTATACAGTGATGGGAGTTTTTCCTGCCTTGGTCATCCTCTCAATGGTGAGCACACTCATGTAGTATGCCACATTTCAGCTTTGTGCTACTCACTCTTTTTTGGTTTTCCATCAGCAAAAGTTGTGGATGGTACCAGGTACTCTTTCCGGAACCGTCTCGGTCGAGGTTCAGTGTGAATGTAGCTGATACTAGAAGGTGGAGTTAAAACCCTGCAGAGTGCAGACCACTGACTGGTCAGAGAGAATTATCAATAGCGCTCAAACCCAAACTACTGTGGCATGTGCCCTATGTAGGCTTATTCTCTATGAGCGGTTCAGGTTTGATTTTGACCCACGGCCCTTTGCTGCATGTCATCCACTCTGTCTTTCCCCCCTTTCCTTTCTGTTTTCAGCTATTTTTTTTTTTCTTTTTTTCACTTATAGTACAGCTTAAGATACTCAGGAAAGGAGGGAGAAAGGGCCACAGGCTGGAATCAAACTCAGGCTGCTGCAGAGGCCTCAGCCCATGTGGAGTGCACACTCCACCAGGTGACACAGAGGTCGCCTCGTCGTCAGCTATTCTATTGAACAAAGGGGAAAAAAGCCCCGAAATATCTTGGAAAGAAAAAATTGTCAAGCTACCATCAATAACAACAAGTTTTTAAACCACTCAAGCCACATTAAAAAAATGGCAGCCTGCAAAACTATGACATTCCAGACGTTCGTCTGTTTGATTGCCAATGAAAGGATTTAGGGAGTGTTGCACTGAAGTTGATGTCAAGGCGGTTTTGAACAGCATCAGCCATCAGCTAAGAATCCCATCTACACTGAGGAGGCACTATCTGCAGTGGAAAATTAATTAGAGAAAATAACCTGGTCCCAAAAGTTAGTTGAGTCAAGACAAGTTGAGTTGAACGATGCAGTAGAGATAAGGCACTCGCCTTAGGTTTGTCTTTGGGGTTTTGTCTTGTCCTCATTACGATGTCTTTAAAACTTAAACATAATGAAATGTTTGCTTCTTTGCAGCCAGAGCAGTCGGGGTTGTATGAGCTGCTCGTGGGCGGAGCCTGCTACTGTCTGGGGATGGTCTTTTTCAAAAGTGATGGCATCGTCCCATTCGCTCACGCCATTTGGCACCTCTTTGTTGCTATGGGAGCAGCCATACACTACTACGCCATCTGGAAGTACCTCTATGCCCAGCCGCCTAGTCAGGTCCAGACCTCCAGATGACAACAGCGCTGACCTCACAGGAAGTAGCTCCTGCATTTGAGCAACTTCATGAAGATAATGTAAGCTGTGTCCTAATTCAGTGGCTACTTCCTTTCAAAAGCAAGTGGGCTGAACCTCCTCCACAAATAAGACAGTGTAGATCACAGTAACAAAAACTAATGGTGCATTCAGGTGATCCTCGTCAGCTTGTAAAATCCACATTTTACCCCAGAAAGTTGTACTCAAGATGATGATATGATGCTGATTTAAGATCTTTAGAAGGTACAACGTTTACCATGTTCAGTATTTTAGTTTAGTGTGTTAGCATACTTATATTTCTAATTAGCACCAAATACAGCTGAGCCTGATGGGATTGTCATTATTTTTGCAGGAAATCAGCTCTGTCTGTACCACATTTCGTGATAATCCAACCAACGGTTGTTGAGCTATTTCAGTCTGGAGCAGAGTGGTGGATCGTCTCACTGACTGACACTGCCATTTCTAAAGGAAGGCTGCTTGCATGGATAAAGAACCAGTAGTCAAACCGGGTACACAATAACTGAGTTTACAATACCAGGCAGGAACATCACGAGAACTTAGACTTTGATACCAAATCGATGCCAAAGTTCTGAAAACATGCGGTACTTATTTTTCTCTGGTACTTACGGGGGATGTAGTTCTTTCAGAGGTGATGAGGCAGCATATACACCTACAAGTGTTCTAGTTTGCCTTTTAATGCCAGATAAAGAAGAAGAATGACTACCAGTGTTAAAGAAGAACAACGTGTGGAAGATGGCCAATGAATTTTGTAAATTCTTTGCAATGGGATTGGCAAGTATTTACACTATGCTACAAACACCAAGAGCGTGACGAGGCACTTATTGACAATTCTGCACATTTAGTGTTTTCTTCTGGTCGCCAAGAGTTGAAAGATGTTTAACTTTGGGTAAAATGCTGCGCTTGTCACTGTCACTTTTTACTCAGCCATCCAATTACAACACTGTAGGCTTTATATTAACATATGGTTCCCAGCTTATGAACCCACAGAGACTAGTGTTTCTAGTTCAAGGCGGATCATCAGGGATTAACACTAGAATTTATATTGAATTGAATTTAAATATTTTTAGTAAAGGAGTGTATGTACGTGGAATCTAATGTTTTGTTCTTGTTTGTTACTGTGGTATCAAACTGGGGATCGAGAGGCATGGAATTTCATTGGCATTGGTATCAACCACTAAATTCCTGGTATTGTGATGTGCCTTTTACCAGCTTTGACGCTTGAGCTCAACACATGATGGACAACTACAAACAGTGTACTTGAGTAATGGTAAATGTATCCATATTACTTCAGTTTATCTTCTCAGAGGTGATGAGGACACCTGAATGCACCATGGAGCAATTGTCCGGCATGCAGTAGATTGTAGGATACTGTGGTGAATACTGGAAATAATTCATCAGTTGTTTTTATCGAATGTGTCTCAAAAGAAGTCTGCGTTTGGAGGAAACATTGAGGCAGCCTCTCAGCGCGTTGTGAAAACTTCAAAGGAGGCAGCCTGTGAACTGGGACACAGCTTTTGTTTTTGTTTTTAGCGGTCCACTTTAGTTCAGTCTTATGTTATTTGGTTTTATTCCAATGATCAGGGGTCAAATTACTATTCTTGGAGATTTCTCTCTATGTGGTGCACGTCCAGATTCAGTGTTCAGAAGCTGAATTGAAGGCATTGTCTTATTGTCAAGGGGAGGACAATGTTTACAATTAGCTGACTTGACTATCATGATTAGTTTTAGGACATTATTTGAAGTATTATTATCATTATTAACAGATGGTTTTGGTTTGATCATATTTAGGAGGTTGTGACATCAGTAATTTACTATTCCAATTCAGAGCTCTAGATAGTATTATTACTGTTATTGTTACTAGCTGTGCTATCTACACTGTAGTACACTATATGGTTTAACAGCGGTTGCTTCAGTCAGTGATTTACTCGTGATTTCTAAATCAAGCATGACTGTATGATGATTTTCTTTTTGTTGAACATACAGATATTTATGGTTTTAGCCTCAGAGACTTTACTTGTGTGCTTCCACCTTTACCAGGCTCTACACAGTAGTTTATCAAAGCATAATTACTGAATTCTAATAGTTTACTGTTGTTGATTAGGTTTAGTAAGTGAAGATGTCATCAGTACGATTTATACAGTATATATTTACGTACAGTATATGTTGACCTCATCTATATTTTCTTCTATCATACTTAAAGTATCAGCAGATTATCATCTTCATCTTAACGAGTGGGACCATTTGATAGAGTTTGTCAAAGCTACATGGTTGAACCTCAGAGGGGGAAATCCACTGTCTGATTCAGCACTGCCAGAAGACTGACTTACTGCCGTACCTGATAGCACACTACTACCATATACGTCTCACACTTGAAAGGAAACTGAAGCTATAGTATTGTTGAACAATCTGGCCCAATATTAAAGGAGCAGTGTGTAGGATTCATGGGATTTAGTGGCATTTAGCGTTGAGGATTGCAGGTTGTAACCAGCTGAAACTTCTTCTGGTTAAAATTAATTCAGTGTTCATTGGTCAGGATGATTTTTAAAAGGAGCCGAATTATCTGCAGAGGTCTCTTCCTCTATGAAACAAGTGGACCAGGTGATTAAAACCGGTAAAAACACTGAGTAAAGCAATTTCATGTTACAAATCAGTCTATCTCCGGTGTTACTTGGTGCATTGCAACAGCCGCTAGCCCAGCACATGCTAATGTGTGCTCACCTTTTTTACCTGATAGTTCAAGACTCAAATGTTCAGGAGGTTTTTATCAGGGGCCCAATTATCTGCAGGGGTGTCTACCTCTGTAAAACAAATGGACCCAGTGATTTAAACTGGGAAAAGCATTGAATAAGGCAGTTTCACATTAAAAAAATAAGCGTTTTGTCAGGAAGGAGCCGCTTACCACAGTGGCTGAAGCGAAAATGCAAATGGCCCTAACTACAGCCAGTGTTTGGTTTGTCCATTTTGGCTACAGTAGAAACATGGCGGTGCTCTATGTAGATGTAAACGGCTCATTTCAAAGGTACACTAAAGAAAACATAATTAAATTGTATTTCTGCCCATGTATCCCCCTAAATCCTACACACTGGACCTTTAAGGCATCTCAGGTGTGTGTGTGTGTGTGTGTGTGTGTGTGTGTGTGTGTGTGTGAGTGCGTCTGCATGTGTGCGTGTATGTGTGCGTGTGTGTGTGCATGTGTATACATGTATCCTATACTGTCCGACTCCCATGAATCCAAAGCCTGTAACCGGCTGAGTCTATGTTTACACGTGAACGCATGTACCTTGAACACATAAAAACTATATTTGAAATATGTACGTACTCTTCGTGTTAAGCTGTGGCACATGGTATACTGGACGAGCTTGTGTTGTATGATAAATGTGGCTAGAGGACCAAAAGGTCGTATGGTGTAGTACTCATAGGTGTAAAAAAAGATTTTTTAAAACCTCAGCTCCTGTTCGACATCTTTTTGCTGCTGCCTGTCTCTCAGGATTTGGTTCATTTGGGCTTAAAAGCCTGTGAAGCCACATTCAAGGACCACTAAAGCTGCTCCGGTTGTTCGGGCGCTGTCTGCGGCAATGAAAATGATCAAATAGCTGTGAAGCTGCTTTCTTTAAAGCTGGCACCTCTCCATACAGCTTCTCTTGCTTACTCACATCCCCAAGTAGGGCAGCAGTCCCAAAAGTTTTCTGCAAGCTTTACAAATGGGTAATATTTATAAAGTAACCAAACAGGAGAGAGCTTTAGGGCAGATAGAAAATGATATATATGACCACTACAGATATTACGGCAGTAGATGTGTTTTCAGATTACAATAAAGACTAGAAAGCATGCATTCATCAAAACTGCACAGCCCTCTAAATGTGCAGTAGAAATTTGCATTTAGAGTTGCATTAAAATACACTGTGATAAAACACATATGCATTTTCATTCAAGTAAGTGCAGCAGTTATAGAGAAAATGAGAAAGGCAACAATGACTTTATCTCACAATATAAAGAGATCATTTTTTAAATTACTGCATCCACACCAAAAACAACTATCTTGTTCCTGTCATGCTCAAACTTTATGCTTTTATCCTGCAAATTAGCAGACAACACAATGAGAAACAAGCAAAGAGATGGGACAGACAACATATTATTTTTTTTGGCAGAGTTAACAAATAATATTTACAAGAGTTATTATAGAACAAATCTGCACATTTTTAATGAAGGGGCAGCTGTGCAGGACCGTCTCCTTGTACTGCATAAAGCCTCGTTTTCACCAAGCAGTTTTCAGTTCAGTTCAGTTCAGTTTGTTCGTTAAATTTTCGAACGGTTATTTTTGTGTTGTCATCGTCAAAAATTGTGGATTGTACCAACAAAACCATTCCATAATGTACCGTTTTTCATTTGTTGAGGTACCTACTACACTAATTCGATACTAAAAAGTGGAGCTAGAAACTCTCCAGTCTGATGATTGGTCAATAGAGAATGAACACCTTGCTCGAATTACAGTAACCACTGTTCCTCTGGTGGCAAGTTTACAAAAGTTAATATGAGTCAACCATTACCCCTCGTTTCCACTTACGTAAAACTATGTAGAGTATGTAGACCGGAAATACATTCATTCCTATGGGAATCTCTGTGATATCCGATGTGCCTGCAAAACTCCTCCCCTCTTCCTTCTGTAATATATCAATCCGCACTTTGCCTTGAGTACATTTGAAAAATTGAACTTCTGTGGTGGATTTCGAACAGACCGTATGACAGTGTGCTAGCTTTGCTAACAGGCTGCTAACTAGCTAACAGCTGTGTGATTAAAAAGAACTTGTTTCTTGAACACTTTATTGTGAATCTGAAAGAAATGCACATCCTTGCGTTGGACACTGGAGGCATCATCCGTTTATTTACGGATTTATGGACACCGGTCATGTACGTAATTGGAAACGAGGTGTAAGTATAAAATGAAGGGGTGTTTTGTGGTGGGGGTGTTTACTAAGTAACATTAGACTCAGAATAATTAATTTAATTCACTGTGCCATCCAGGGCTACTGCTGGCAGCTACTGGCAACTTTTGATATAAGTCATTTTCTGCAACCCTGCCTACATTAACAGTACTGTCTGCGGTTGAAACGCTAAACAGATCTCGGGTTTAGGTACATGTCTTTACCAAAACTGTCTGGCGAAAATGTGGCTAAACTGTCCCTGGTCAGGTCTTGGGGGTCTAAAATATACTTTTACTTCTACTAAAATATACAAAAATTCAGAATGTTCATTCCTCGATGTAACTAAAACTTTTTTTTTTTTTAATTACAATTTAACAAACTGCACATGAATGCATCATTATACTGTAGCGTATAGGTTGTAGGCTTCATTTCAACACTGGGTGGGGGGACACATTTGAAACGGGGGGGTTTGTGCACCAAATTATGTTGTAAATGTCTTTAATTTGATCAAAATTAAAAAGTCCTCTGCTACATTCATATGTTTATTGGAGACAGATGCACATGCTCTGCCCCCCCAAATCTACATTTATGCTGCAGCATCCCAAAAGAAAATAACCTGGAACAAACACAAACCTTGATTATCACTGCTGACCATTTTGTTTTTTGGTCATTAGGTAGTGGTAATTTAATGTCAGAACAAATGTATTGTCACAGCTTGGAATAAATTTCTTCAGATATATTCTCAAATTTAAGAGTACCTTTTCATATTTGTACTCTAAATGTTTACTTGAGCCTCTGAGAAACACCAAATGATTGAGAGTTTACTGTTCTGGAGTACTCGGGGGTATTATAGCTTATTATAGGCAGTATTTTGACTCCACAGGCAGGTTTGGCGAAGGTAATATGAAGTGTTTGAGGATTTGACGTGTGTCTGTCTCGTCTTGGTTTTAATATCTGTCTCATTCAGACATACAGTGCCCACCTGACTTTGTATAGAGTTTTTTAAACTCTCCATGAAGCCTTCATGGACCCTCTGTACATTGTTTATAGATGCTCTGTGATTGTGGAGCTGCTGACTCTGTTCTCAGTGCTGCTGGTGTTTTCTTTCTGGTCGTACAAGACTGATTATATTATCTCATATTCTTTCTCTCTAGTTTTCATATTGTTTTTTTGTGTGTGGTGCTTTTGTGCTGTGATAAGCCTATATGATGCCAACAATGCTTTTATCTTTTCTATTTCTCTTGTAATAAAAAAGCTTTTTCATGCAGTATTTTCCTGGACTCAACCTTTATAATGTTTCACCTCTTTATTTTTTGTCTACAGGAGCAGCTGAAGGCTGCAGCAGTTTATTGCTAACTAGTTCTTGTCATACAAAGAAATACACTAAACAAAAATATAAACGCAACACTTTTGTTTTTGCTCCCATTTTTCATGAGCTGAACTCAAAGATCTAAAATATTTTCTACACACACAAAAGACCATTTCTCACAAATATTATTCACAAATCTGTGTTAGTGAGCACTTCTCCTTTGCCGAGATAATCCATCCCACCTCACAGGTGTGGCACATCAAGATGCTGATTAGACAGCATGAATATTGCACAGGTGTGCCTTAGGTTAGCCACAATAAAAGGCCACTCTGAAATGTGCAGTTTTGCTTTATTAGGGGGGTCTGGGGGGGTCAGAAAACCAGTCAGTATCTGGTGTGACCACCATTTGCCTCACGCAGTGCAACACATCTCCTTTGCATAGAGTTGATCAGG
Organism: Epinephelus cyanopodus; assembly: GCA_026686955.1. Taxonomy (NCBI): domain Eukaryota; kingdom Metazoa; phylum Chordata; class Actinopteri; order Perciformes; family Serranidae; genus Epinephelus; species Epinephelus cyanopodus. The sequence continues at coordinate 25,697,890 of CM048916.1, read as the reverse complement.
TTGTTGATTGTGGCCTGTGGAATGTTGGTCCACTCCTCTTCAATGGCTGTGCGAAGTTGCTGGATATTGGCAGGAACTGGAACACGCTGTCGTATACGCCGATCCAGAGCATCCCAAACATGCTCAGAGGGTGACATGTCCGATGAGTATGCTGAACATGCAAGAACTGGGATGTTTTCAGCTTCCAGGTTGTGTAGAGATCCTTGCAACATGGGGCCGTGCATTATCATGCTGCAACATGAGGTGATGGTCGTGATGAATGGCACAACAATGGGCCTCAGAATCTTGTCGCGGTATCTCTGTGCATTCAAAATGCCATCAATAAAATGCACCTGTGTTCGTTGTCCATAACATACGCCTGCCCATACCATAACCCCACCGCCACCATGGGCCACTCGATCCACAACACTGACATCAGCAAACCGCTCACACACACGTTGTCTGGCATCTGCCCTGAACAGTGAAAACCGGGATTCATCTGTGAAGAGAGCACCTCTCCAACGTGCCAGACACCATCGAATGTGAGCATTGGCCCACTCAAGTCAGTTACGACAACGAACTGCAGTCAGGTCGAGACCCCGATGAGGACGACGAGCATGCAGATGAGCTTCCATGAGACAGTTTCTGACAGTTTGTGCAGAAATTCTTTGGTTATGCGAACCGATTGTTGCAGCAGCTGTCCGGGTGGCTGGTCTCAGACGATCTTGGAGGTGAACATGCTGGATGTGGAGGTCCTGGGCTGGTGTGGTTACATGTGGTCTGAGGCCGGTTGGATGTACTGCCAAATTGTCTGAAACACCTTTGGAGATGGCTTATGGTAGAGAAATGAATATTCAATTTACATAGATATTATTTAAGGTAGTAATTAATCGGTTTCACATTTAATAAATAAAACAGTAAAATGTTTTACATATGGTGTGTTTTATATATGGTGGTAATGAAAAGACTGTAAATAATGGACAAAAAAAGTAGGTCCTAATTATGAAAGATGAAGAGTAGTTAGTCACAATGTACCTGTAAATCTGTGTGTAAATATGATATATTTAAATATAATAATATTTTACTTGATATGTTTTGTTATTTCATAATCGGAGCACATTTTACATCAGTTATGATGGATCCATCACAGATCTTTACTTTGACTTCCTCTATAGAACACAATAGAGATTTATAAAGAAACATTTATCTATTTAGATTATTATCATTTAGTTTGCAAATTCATTCTGTAGCAATCCTTTGTTTTTTTCCTCCTTTGCAAAAACAAAACATTACCTCTGTTTAGGATCATGAGTTATAAAGCAAAATAATAGGCAAACAAAAAGACAAGAAATACAAGTAAATTAACACATTTTTTTTCTACACACCCAGTAATGGGATTAGGATTATCGATCAATAAAAACTAATAATGAAGTAAAATTAATTAATTAACTGATTGAAATGTGTATAACATTAAATGTATATATGAGACATTATGAAATAAGTAATTATATGAATATTAAGATTTTTTATTTTCTAAGTAAAATGTTTATTTTTACATTTTATAATAATGGCCTCATTGGATTATTTCACAATTTCACTGTTATATTACTTATATTGAGTGTACTTATTCACTTTTTCATTTTATTTCTTTATTTTTTTAGGTTTTCAACATCATACCACAAGAAAAGAACATAAAGAATACCAAATGTGTGAATGTTTATAAAGGTCCTGCCTTTTTAAAAAAAATAATAATAATGAAATAAATACATACACGGTGACAATCTATCACGGTTGAAAAATTATGACACATTCACTCACAAGCATACAAAAATAAATAAATGGGAACACAAACAGTAACAATAAGTAATAATAATAATAATAATAATAATAATACTGATAATAATAATAGCAATGATACCAGTAATAACGATATTAAAAGAAAGAAAAAGGTAAAGAAAATAATAATGATAAAAATGTACACTCAGGGTGTCAGACAGTGATACAAGTCCTTCATTGCCTACTGTGTAATGCAATTACTTTGTATACAACAAGTTTAAATAAGTTTTAATTCAGAGGTTGTGATTATGCTTTCTCACTTATGTCCAACATACAAGATAATCTTTACTAAGATAAGATATCAATGAGCCCCATGTACGTACATTGAAACCATTCTTGTTTATCTTTGATTGTGCAGCCTATGTATTTTTTCCCAAAGGAAAACACGGATATTTCCTTTATTTTTATTTTTCATTTTATTACATCGGTCATCAGAGTTCATGCAAAGCCAAGAGTGAAGCGTGACTCACCCTCTGTGGGAACATGAACTGGAAACACACCTGTTTATTGAGATTAATTGCATGACCTGGATGCAGACAGGCACTGTGTGTCAGTTGCATCAAGTTCAGGATTATATATTGTCAAGACAGCACGGAGGGGAAACAATGCAACACAGTTGGAAGCTGAAAAATTTTTTTTATATATATTTTTTTTTACTCTTAAAGAGGTGGATTGACAGAGAAATAATTTGTAATAATGACTCCAGATATTCAATCATCAATGATGGTAAAAAAAAAATGGAAAAAAGAAAATTTGGACTGTTGGTCTGACAAAACAAGCAATGTGAAGACGTCACCTTGACCTCTGATTGATTAATAAGAAAAATACTAGATGGAAAATCAGTAAAGAAAATAGTGTCAGCCTGTTGAGGAACAAAACGTGCATTCAAAAAATAAATTTACATTCTCCAAAGAATTTTAAAATGAACCAATCTGTTATGAGGTATATTAAACACTGGACATGGATATTATATAATTATACATTTCCATTGTTGATAAAAATCAAAAACATTCTGATTTAAAGATTTAGTGGTTAATAATAAACTATTTGGATGCCCATGTTGGCCTGTGCCGCCGTGTTGTGCTCGTACCGCCAGTGTCCGCCAGGCGGCGGTGTCTCCGTCCACTCGGGTGTTGCCAGAGCAGGTGCGCCGAGGTGAGGCAGCGCGGAGAGTTCGGGTGTTTCCGTCGCGGCTCGGCAGTGAACCGCTGTGGATGTGGGAATGCGGTTGCCGGAGGCAGCAGCGGGCATTGCTGGACACTCGGCGGAGATGTGCGTACAGAGAGAGGAGCCCTCAGCGGTTGGCTGTCGTCCAAGTTAACGGGCTGTGTTGGGGATGTGGGTGGCAGCTGCGGACGGCTGGGTGTCGCTCGCTGGGGTCTTTTCCTCCCTTATTTTTCCGGGGATTTTCTGTCTTGTGGGGGAGAGGGAATGAGAGAGGAGCCAAGGAGGATTCCCCAGCACTATGGAGCCACGCATTGCAGGCAGCGTGAGTACCAACGCAACAGACACCCAGGAGAGCCCTCGGGGGACTGGGCTCGTCACTGCTGGAATCACACAACTTTTCCAGGATCTATTTTATTGACGGGCAGCCGCGCCACAGCTTTCACCGCCCTCACAGTTTAAACATTTCATTGTCATTGTTGTTGAGTGCTGTTCACGTGTCAAACACGCTAATTGATTATTCATTGTGTGTAATGAGCGCGACTACAATCACTAGACACACCTGCTGACCGTGAGAGGCCGGGGCTGGGAGCTTTTAGTGCCGCGCCTGGCGACTCATCAGCGGATTAATTTCTGAGGATTTTCTCCTGCCTTTTGTTGCTACGGCGGTTGCTACTGACGACCACTGAGCCCAAAGTCGTAAACAGACGGACGGACAACAAATAAAGGGCAGACTCGTTATAGTAGAGTCACAAGTTCTGCACAGTATCACGCAGCCTGTTTATTTGTGTCAAGTTTTCCTCAGCGCAGTCTTTATTTCTGACCTTCTGGCAGTCTAGACAAGGACAGGCTGCAAGTGAAAAGGTGGTGAAGTTGTAGTCTGTGTGACATGATTACCAAATGTAACACTACCTCCTGGGTCACTAAACGCACCCTACCAATGCAAAATTTAGGCCTCCGTCTCTCTCAGTTTCTTGTGTGGACGCCGGAGGGGTTTGTTAGTCCCAGGATTGAGTTAACTGCGGCCAAGTAGCCAGATTACTGTGGATTAGCAGGCATTTAAAATAGTCACGTTATCCCACCAGTGCCTGCAGAGTCAGCTACAACAACACCTTTTAGGCTGCCTGCCAAATATTTGCTGAAAGGAAATGATATACAGTGTGAGTGGATAACTGCACAAAGTTGCATTCAAAACAGACTGCATGAGCTGCTGCTCTCATCTGCTGATAGACCTGCTACACTGATGACTGTCCTCTTCTTCATCGGTCATCAGAGTTCATGCACATCCAAGAGTGAAGCGTGACTCACCCTCTGTGGGGACATGAACTGGAGACACACCTGTTTATTGAGATACATTGAATGACCTGGATGCAGACAGGCACAGTGTGTCAGTTGAATAGATTTTCACAGGACATAAAGGAAACAATGTAACACAGTCGGAAGCTGAAAAATATTTGATTTGAATATTTAAACAAGCGGACTGATGGAGAATTAATCGGCAAAAATGGCACACATTTGTTGGCTCCATATTTCCAGTCGTCAATATGATGATTTGCTACTTACTTTGTACTGACAGACAAAACAGAAGTCACCTTGACCTCTGAGAACCTGAGAGCATTTTCAGCTACTTTAATTGTTTAAAGGAAATGATTTAATTGATTAATCAGAAAAATAATAGATTGAATATCAGTAAAGAGAATAGTTCTTTGTTGAAAAACGAGATAGGTGCATTCAGAAAGTGCAAAGAAGCTTTATATTTTTCAAAGAATTTTAAAATGAGTCTTTATTCTCTACTCAGGATCCACAGGTCCACATAAAATGCACAAGCAAGACAAGACATCAAATTATCACATTGTAGACAGTTTATAACATACATACCTTTAGATAAAACCCAAACAACAGACAGCAGTTCTCACACATTTACAGTGTCATCACATTAGTAGATCTTTAGATCATAGATTAAATCCTGTTATGTGGTATATTAAACACTGGACTTGAGTGTTATATATTCCCATTGTTGATAAAAATCAAAAGACATTTTGATTTAAAGATTTAATGCTGTGTCCTAAGATAAGATGAGATACTGGTTAAATGTGCCCAGTGAACTCAAAGTCTAAAGTCCAAGGCTAGCCTTTGAATATATGATTCAGTCAGGAACACTTGAGTCAAAGAAAACTTCCATTTGCAGTATTATATTTGGCAGTATGGCTCTGTCCTGGGGCCTCTATGCCTTTCCTCGGGCCTACTCAGAAAGCCTCTTCCAAATGCCTACGAGGAAAGCCTGAGGCAGAGAGAACACACCTCTCTGCCCTTCCATGTGCAAATGAGGAAAACCTGAGGCAGAGAGAGCAAACCTCTCTGCCCTTCCATGCGCCTACATGGAAAGCCTAAGACAGGAAGAGCAGCAGCAAAGACCCCCGGGAACAGAACAGAGCAGCAACAATGACAAACAGAAATGACATTGATAATTCATACACAACATGAAAAGGAGGAGCTGGGTGGAGGCAGGTTGCAAGTGGCTTGCAGAGGAAGCAGCAACAGTAGGCAGGCCAGAGCAGTTTAAATAGGGCGCCCTGAATGAGATTCGCCACGTGGTTGCATAGAAAGGAATCATGTGATCTATCAGCTGACTCCCTTCCATTAATCAGCTGCTCCATCAGTTGATTGGCAGTTTGAGATCAGCTGATGTAGCTGGGATGATCTTAGCTTGACATCGTGTCCTGCCTGAACTAACGCTATGCTCCATTTTTATCAATAACGGTCTCTATACAAAAATCCGTCATCCGCCTTACATTGTCCACGCCTAGAACTCAGTTAAAAATGTCTTTGACTGACAATTATGTGATGTTGATTTGCAGTTTTGACTCTGGTGAGAAAACAGATTATTTATGTCAAGAAACCATTAAAAAGCTAGAAGCCACAGTGATATTATCTGAATCTCAGAGGATCTGGAAACCGAGTTAACCTCAGTGATCCACTCGTCAGCATGAACTCCTCAGTGTGGCTGTAAACTGAAATAAACATCGTCTTTATTTTTTGGTCCTCCAGTGTGAAAGGTGACAGTGACATGAAAAGCATCTGACCCTCAACTGTAAACCTTTACCCGGTGCTGCTGCACATCAGAGCGACAACACGTAACAGCATCAAGGTACTCACCAGATGCACACACACACACACACACACACACACACACATTTTTGTTGTTAATCATTGTCTGTTTATGGTGAATGCATTTTGCATAATAGATTTAGGGGAGATTTTCTTTACCTTCCAGATCTACAATGTTTAACAAGTAAGTGTAAGATGTACCCTTGAGTCCTTTTACGCATGGACTTTTTGCCTTTGAGTGTGTGTGTGTGTGTGTGTGAATATGTGAATCCTTTACGATGGATTCAAATAAAACATTTAAAATATATTTCCTTGCTCACCAGTTGTGGAGTTTGTGAAGCCAACAGCAGCATCATGTTCTACGGTTCTTCCTCTGGGGCCAGTATGTCCCTGCCATCCAAGAGCCGTCTGAAACGCCAGAGCAGGACCTTTACACAGGTACACACACACACACACACACACACACACACACAGACAAACGTACACACTGCCGTTTTGGTCATTCAATCTCAAGAGACCACACAAGTTAAATAAAGGTCAAAATAAATGATGAAAACAAAGACACTCTGGCAAACATCAGTACAGTTTTAGTGAACTGCTTGGCTCTGCACTATTTCTAACAGTACCTTTACCTCAAAGGTTAAGTTCACCCAAATTACAAATTAAGGCAAAAACAAGTTTCCTCACTTGTCTCTACCGGTATCCAGACACATAGAAACTTTCAGTTTTATTTGTGCAGGATTTCAGGGGCTGTTTTGATTGTGGTCTGAGATTCACAGCAGCTTTTCTAAAAAATAGTCTTGCATGTTGTGATAATTTTTGGTGTTTTTTGCAATGAAATTCCAGGAGCAAATGAAAATTGCAAAAATAGTTGCGGTGCTGTCTCAGATTCTTAGCTCACTACCATGAGCATTCAGTGTTTCGGTCTTTTTGATGGTGTGATGCTGCCTCCCTCTGCTGTTTGAAGCAGCACTGAAAGGCTCCTAAACTCTTAAAACTGTCCCAACAATCTCACACCGTCACTAAAACGGCTTGACTTAAACCCATTAATAAACATTGGGTATGGTTAGCTGTGTGATGCTAACAGTTAGCCCTATCACTGTGTATGTGACTCTGGCACAGGTGCAACAGTAGCCTCATGTTAAATAAAGAGAAGGGGTAATAAATGCTGTACACAGCTCTGAATTGAAATGAGATGAGATTTTACCCATTTTAAAAAGTTTGCGGCAAAGTTGACTGGACTAAAGTTGACTGGACTAAATTGCAAAGTTGCCCAGACATGGGGATTGGCAAAATTTGCATTAATTTGCAATTGCAATATCACAACATCCTGGAGGAACTGATTTTTAAGATTGTCTATTCAATAATAGTGTCTCTGGAGAGACTCCTTGGCAATCGCCACTAGCTGGGAGCATGACTCTTAAAGATGGCAATGTGACTGAAATATCTCAGTATTGACTGAATGGAGTGGCTCAAAATTTTGTACAGACATTTATGATCTCCAGAGGATGAAGCATACTGACTTCTGTGCTCCTCTTATGTTTTCTCTAATGTTGCGATGAGGTTCACATCTGTGGTTTTGAGTGCAATGTCTCAACAGCTATTTGATGTATTATCATGACATTTGGTTCATACAGTGCATTCAGTATTGTTTGTCTGTTCACCAGGTCCTTACCGCACTCTGAGTTACAGAGACCGTGTCCCTGTAGAAACTGGAACAAACACTCGTGGGGACCGGCGCTCGACTACTGAACCCCCAGAGCGGCCAGCGGACGATCCAGCTGAACTCTCCACGCAGAGCTCAGCCCCCGGGGTGCTGAAGATCTTTGGAGATGAAATTTGTGCCGGTGCCAACTACAAGAGCGTCCTGGCCACGCCGCGCTCCAGTGCGCAGGAGCTGGTCAAAGAGGCACTCGAGCGTTACTCTCTCAACAAGAACGCTGCCCACTCTTACGTCCTGTGCGATGTGATCGGGCGTTTGGAGGGGGGTGGCGGAATAGGAGGAGGGGGATGGCGAACCGAGTGCCTGCGTGCGCTTGGAGACAATGAAAAGCCGCTGTTGCTTCAAGAGCTGTGGAAACCCAGAGAGGGACACGCTCGCCGGTTTGAGCTGCGCAGGAGAGCAGAGGTGGAGGAATTCAACGCCAAGGACAAGGACACCATCACTGCTGGTGAGGACACACACAGTGACAAACACACACATGTAGATAGACAGGTACACACAGAGACACACACAAACACACACACAGCAGCTGGTCTAATTCCCTTCCTTTCTTGACATGTCAAACTCAGCAGAAAAGCACAGCTCGTTACCTCTACTGCAGTGTGTGTGTGTGTGTGTGTGTCTGTCTGTCTGTCTGTCTGTAGATGCAGAATAAGAGTTTTCGTCACACTTATTATCCTGAAGACAGGATATTGTTCCTGGGTGATAAGGGTTTCATTTGGGTTTTTGGAAACACACACACACACACTTGCATGTGTAAATGAGCACTTAAAGAAAAGCACACACAACTGCACACACACAGTGGAAATGCACGGACAGCTGGTCGATTGATTGAGTGAAAGCTGAATCCTTTGCGGCGGGAGGTGTGGATGGGTGTGGGCACTCGAGTGTTTTTATGAATGACACATTTCTAATACAGATGCATATCAAGTACCAACATTAAGCTGGTCTGAGTCACACCTGAACTGTGCACACTCAGGTGATAGTACAGTTTCCAGGAGAGATTCACGAACTCTGCAGTCAGAGCTCAATAGATAATTTGTAAATAATTTGCATAAACTCGTATAACTGCTGTTTATGACTTTACATCTGCAATGCAGTAATATGAATCTGTGCCCGTGTGAATGTGTGGGTATGTTGGAACCACCAGGTGACCTTTACATAGATTGGTTTACTGATGGATGAAAAGTTTGCCATTTACACACACACATGCACATGCTCACCCGTTACGTTGAAGATATTTATCACCACCTAGACAACAGTGTTCAGAGAGTTAAGAGCAAGTATTTTCAGCCTCACAGTCACACATTGCACTTTGCAGCCACACTAACATTTCTCATGAAGCATGCCAGGGTTTACTGGTTGCTATGTCAACTTGTGCGGCAGCCAGAGAGTCAGTCAACAATCTTGTTTTAATGTTGAACAGTGCAGTTGTTGTACACGTGTCATACAGGACACAAGACAATATTGATTAATATAGTAAAAGCCATGAAAAAGGATAAGGTTGGTGTTATTTTATGTTTTTCTTGTGGCCATTAAAACCCATGAAAAGACCAAAACCTGTCAGACCATTTCTCAAGGCTGTTTGACTTTTCTGCGCTGTGTGTTTCACAAATAATGAAGTTTTGTTTTAAAAAAAAGGCTGTTGAGCGCCTGTTTTTGTGCACGTGTGGCATATTAAAGGTCCAGCGTGTAGGATTTAGGAGCACCTATTGGCAAAAATGGCATATAATTTTCATTATTCTTAGGGCCAGAGGAAAAAATTGATACAGGGTAGTATCACAGTATTTTTGTGTGGCAACATTGTATCATCACACAGCGCCAACTATCTATTTTATATTATATGAATTATTAATATTACAAATCCAAATTGAACTTTAACTAGCCTTCTAGAATAATATAATGAATTGCTCAAAAAAAAACTTTATAAGTTTTCCTCTGAGGACATTTGCAGTTGAAAAAGGTAATAATTTGCTATATATTGCAACATATTTTATCGCAATACACAATACATATTGCAACATGTTTAAAATCACAATAATCTTGTCTCATGACTTAAATATCGTGATAATATCATCTCATGGATTCTCTGGTGATTCCCATAACTATGTTTTCATTAGTTTCTAATCATCTTAAACTAAGAATCATTGTCTTTTCGTTATCTCAGAATGAGCCGTTTATATCTTATATCTACCAAACACTGGCTCTAGATAGGGCCATTTGAGCTTTTACTTCGGCCACTACATTATCACTGTTGAAGTGATGCTCAAATGCATGTTAACATAGTCATGTAGCGACAGGCTTGTGTGTGTGGCTGCTATTTGCCACAGAGCAACTCAACTGATCATCATCTAAAGTTTACATTTGGTAAAAAAAAATCTGTGTTTTTTATCAGTGTTTGAACCCCATTTTTACATCACGTTTCGCCACCTCATTTCATCCTCTTGGGTGCTGCAATGCACATTCAGCAAGTTTCAGCTAGCTAAGCTAAGTAAAACAATACCACAGCTAGAAACAAAAACATATGATTGGTTGATGCTTCACTTCGTCATTGGAGCGCTGAAAAAGTTGAGGCCAGGTCAGCTTTGATTTGTAGCAGGTTATACCTGTCTGCAGAGACACGTGTTGGGTGTCAGTTTGTACCTTCATGTCTCTCAGAGGTAGAGTGGGTCGTTCACTGATCAAGATCAGCGACTCAATCCCCAGCTCCTACAGTCTACATGTCGAAGTATAACTGAGCAAGATACTGAACCCCATATTGCTCCCGATGGCTGTTCCATTGGTGTGTGAGTGTGTTAAACAGTGAATAGCAGGTGTCACCTTGAATCTATGAATGTGTTTGTGAATGGGTGAATTTGACTCGTAATGTAAAAAGCGCTTTGAGTGGTCAGATGACTAGTAAGGTGCTATACAAGTGCAGGTCCATTTACTGGCATCCATTGAAAATGAATTGTAGCTTGTTGCTGTGTCGCTTGTAGTGTGAACACAGCATAAATGCTGCACACTGGACCTTTAAATGTGCTCACTTTCCTGCTTGCAGCGGGTCCCTCGTTTTGTGTTTTATCGTTGAAGAACATCTACCCACTGTTTCCTGTGGATGCTTAAAAAAGATGATTGATTTCCTACAACAGCTGGTTACAGTAGTTTTTAGCAAATATTAACCAAAAAACAACTGAGTAGTGCCTTTGGTGGTGAATATTTTCCATCATGGATTAATACACGTTTTGTGTGCTAGTGAGTGTTTACAGCAGGACAGTGTGTGGTGAATTGACTCAAAATGAACTGCAGTGGTCACTGTAATAAAGGAACATGTTACTCAGTGCAGCAGCATGGCTCACTGATGTCTTTTAAAAACATCAATGAAGCTACTGGCACAGAGAATTAAGCTACCATATCAGGCTTTGGCAACACAGACAGTTCTTGTTCATAGGACCACTTTGTTGTTGGTTTAGGTCTTTTCATTGATTTGGATTTGTTTACAATAAGAAAATCAAAGATTACTACCAGCCTTCTCCTTTTAAAAGCATTTCAGTTACGATTGCACAACGTGTCTGAAATAAAGCAAAAAGCAAAGAATGCTTTCTGGGGTAATACACGTATTTTCATCTCCACACTAACCTTTTCTCTTTTGTGTTATAGTGTTTAGAAAACTCACACATCCTGGAGTTTCCTTCTCTTCTCTATCCTTTACTTGTCTAATATTTCTCCCCTGGTGTATGTGTGAGCGTGCATGCACATATGTGAATTGTGTGTATTTTTACACACACTCAATTTATGATGAGATAACACTTTAAAGGTACGGTAAGATTTTCATCAATTACTTCACAGCCAAATGAACTGTATTTGTCAACCTTAAGTGATACACCCTACATTCACAATTCTGCTGCCTTCATTTATTATACAAGACAAAAAACCAAAATTAAAGCACTACGCAGACTACAGGCGCTGTAGTTCATAACAAAAATATGCAGTCTTACTAATTTGACAGTGATAGAGGGGAAAATCCAGTACCTCAATACCTTTAACTGTGTCTCTCCTTACTAACTGCTGATTTGACTCACTAGAAGCACCACAGACTCTGTTTTGCTTCACAGTGCATGCGTGTCTTGTTGTGTGCGGATGGTGTTTGTGTATATGGGGGTTGTTCTGTGCTTGGTGTCTCGGTGAGGGGGTGTTTTCTCAGCCTCCTCCCCACCTCCCTAACCCCTCCCACCCTGCTGTAGGGCCCAAAACCTCCCAATTCCTGGCGGCTCTAATGGGTCGGTCTGGGCTGGGCAAACACAGGAGCTCCCCCCTGCGGTGTGGTCGAGCGGTACAGTCCAGCTCTAAAGGTGGGGACTGGCCTCAGGTAAGGTGGCTGTCAGTCATTGCCATGGAGACCACCTCTACCTGCGTTGTCACCAGCGCCACCCCCATTGCCAGTGATTCAACCGGTGTGAATGTGTGTGTGCAGAGCCATCGCATGGCCTCAGATTCCTCAAATTCAAGTCATGGGGAGCTGCTCAGCTTACCTTTCATCAGGTTCAGTGTCGTCAGCTACATGTGCTGCTCCATCCAGCACCATTTACTTCATCTGACTGGTTTGTTTTACTTAGTTTCCACTCAGCTCACACATGACTGTTATGCACCTACGCAGTGTACTGTACCCAGACTTCACCCATGAGTCAAACATACATACTAACAATGCACAAGTACACTGTCTTATTTTCCACTCTTTACTCTCCTTTCCTTCTACATACTCAACCTCTCTCTGTCTTCCTGCTCTGCCTCCTCCTTGTTTTCCTTTTTATTATTCTCCACCTGTTCTCCCTCTTGCCCTTTCCCTCCTTGTTTCTCGCTCTCACTCCTCCTATCTGCCTCCTTGTAGATATTAATGCTCAGGCTCGTAAGCTCCAGAGGAACAGGGCGAAGGGGACTCTGACCCTGCCCCGGTCCAGCAACTCATCCTTCTGCCGCAGCCTCAGTGAGACCAGCCTCAACCAGGTGGGGCCTCACACTGAAGCTCAGTCAGGATAATTGATTGTTATTATTTATGGAACTGCTGCCGACCTGCCTGAAATCCTGAAGGCATCTGTGTTTGTCTGTGCTTGTGTCTGCAGCTGGGCGTCGGAGATGAACCCAAGCGTTATTACTCCACCCTGCCAGGGCCCTTAAGGGGTAGAGAACGTGAGGTGGCCTCCAGTGGCCGGAGGAAAGAGGAGGGGAGTCAGGGAGGAGGAGGCGTGAGGCACTCACTTTACCAGTCCCCGCACCTCCTGCTGCTACAGGGATACAATCGGCAGGTTAGTACAAGGAAAAAGTTCACATGTTGTGTCAGAGGCACTCAGTATATCTGATCATGTGATGTTGTTGTGTTTTAAGGACTGCTTAGTGTACCTGCTGAACAGAGAGCAGCACACAGTTGGTCAGGAGACTCCGTCAGCTCGCCCCAACATCTGCCTCTTCTCTCCTGACATCCTGCCTCTCCACTGCCGCCTGCGCCGAGTCCCTGCACCCCGTCGTCATGCCAACAACAACAAGGGAGAGGAGACGGCGGAGAGCCAGCGGTCCTGTGTTGCTGTTGAGCCTGTGCTCCACGCCACAGTTCTGGTGAACTTTTCCCGCTGTGAGCGCTCCACCACGCTGCGACACGGTGACCTCCTCTCCTTCGGAGCGCATTACATCTTCTTGTACAAGGACCCCGCGGGCGCTAAGCCTTTGCCTGCTCAGACCTTGGCACGCCTTAGGTCCCTGGGGCAGCTTTACGATGCAGGGGTGGAGGAGGGAGAGGGCGGCGCTCAGACTTGTAAGATGTGTGGTTCTGTGCTGAAGGACAGAGCGGTACAGGCGTTGAGTGTTCCTGCAATCAGACGCAGCTTCAAACCTCACCTGGTAAAACCCCGCTGTGGGGGGACAGCGACAGGAGCACCCCTTAGTGTGTCAGGAGGGGAAGGAGGAGGAGGAGGAGGAGGAGGAAGAGGAGGAGGAGGTCAGAAAAGAAGGCTACAACTGGAGTTTGACCAGGCTCATGAAGACCAGCTATTGAACAGGATTGTGTCTCTCATAGAACCTGGAGGTCTGTGCTCTAATTTACAATATGATAGAGAATATAAGGGCCTGTTTACACCTGGTATTAACATGCGTCTTGAGTGACTGCTAGTGTTCGGATCTCACTTTCCTGTTCTATATGCAAATAAACGTGAATCATTTCCATTTGTTCTCATTCGGCATCAATTGGCTAACGTTATCAACGGTTATTAATTGGTTTAATGACAGAATCGAGCTGTTTTAACGTCGGTGTAAATTAGTTGGGGCTGTTTACAGTAACAGCTGCTGCTGTGTCGGCTCTTTCTAGCTGGGCAGACGCTGAACTGCAGGTTCACTAGGAGGACAGCTGCTCTGGACAATAGAAAGCAAAGACGTCACCTGAGTAAGTGGTTGTTCATTGCGGCCCGAGACAAATTAGCGTACACCATGCTCAAAGAATGTGGCCATATGCGGTCCAGACCACCTACGCGTGTAGTCTCACTGGATCTCAAGGCGCCTTTAGGATGCATTCTGCACATTCACACCTGCTCTTAGAGCTGTCCACTTGTGATCTGATCACTCAGGGCGCTTGTTAATGTCAGGTGTAAACATGGCCTATGCTGTCAGTTTCATGTATACTGAGCAATTTCTGCCTGTGCAGTTAGTTTTATTTAAGTTGTCCAGGTTTTGACAAATCTTTCATTCAGCATTCACCCCAGTATAGTGGAGGTGAATGGTATTTAAATAATGGTGCTCAAAGCACTGGAAAGTTCTTTTTTGTTGTTGTTACGTTTAAGTTCATCTGGGAAGATTAGATGCAGAACAACAGAGAGGCTAGAATGTCAATAACACATACACGGTACAGTTCAATACTGTTGGTATCAGAGTATTGAAACAAACACTGTTAAACACTGTGTCTTTCCTGAGAGACACTGACCTATTTTATCCAGTATTTACACTCTTGGTTTTCTGCAGTCGCAGCTCATTTATAGGAGGAAGTGTCCGTAAAAAGCAACTTCCCTCTCCAGAATCAGTGCCCGTCTTACTCCTGATAATCCACACACCTCACTGTCAGCTGTTTTCATATGGTCTGTTTCTGAGCCTGAAAGTAGTTCAAGTTAATTCTTTTTTCTTCTGTGACCTATGTGATTATATAGACACCACTAGAGGTAATGAGAAAATATATTGTTTCATAATGAACTGACCCTTTAAACTCCTTCTCAGGAGACGACCACAAACTGACGCCTGCCTACCTGCTGTGTCTGTGCATACAACACTCTGCCTCAACCTTCCCACCTGGGAGCTTTGGAAAACTGCTGCTCAAGATTGTCAGACGAATCCAGACCATTGCGTGGGTCAGTGTCTACCTGTCTCTCTGTGCTCCTGCATTTGCTTGTCTGTCTTTCTGTGTCTGCCTGTCTCTCTGTGTGTCTGTCTGTCTCTCTGTGTCTGTCTGTCTCTGTGGCACTTTGGTCTCTGCTTAAGATGACCTCATGTGGAAAGAAACTGGTCAGCCATGTCAGGTCGGGTTAATGGTCAAACAGGGTTGCATATCATGTTTGTGCTGTGTTACACATGCACACACAATAATCCGTTCTGTCTACGCTATGAATTGTCTCCATAGCAACTACTTCCACCATAAAAAGTCGTCCACAAAATGATTTAATCAAGCAAAAAAATGTGAAATATTTGTCGGCTCCAGATTCTCAAATGACTGATAAATAAAAATATTTGATACACCAGTATTTCATGTTTCCATATAAAGGAAAGGCTTCAGGGATGACGACTTACAGACAGGGCTGAGCATCTTTTTATTGTATTTTGTGTTTTCGACTGAGGTTCGTATGTGCACTGTTGTAGGCTACTGTTGTAGGAACATTACATTTGTTGTAATGGAAAAGCTGCTATTAGCAAGCTAACTAAGCTAACTGCTTGCACCTACCTGTCCAACAGAAAAAACTCCATGTGGCTATTCATACTCTCCGTCAGTGCCTGACAGTGACAGTGAAAGCTAACCATAGATTTGCTTGTCCGCTTGCCATTTTGCCTTGCTATATATGCTTTTCTATGCGCTGTGTCCAGGAGTTTTATTGTTTCCTCTTGGATGCAAGCGGCTTACGATGTTACACCTGGTCACCGCCATTTTATACGGTCCTGTTGCGCTCTGTCTCTACTGGCTGGGGGCTACACACCCAGAAACATTGTAAAAACAGCAAAATAAAGAGGAAATTAGAAATTACAGGCAGAGGGCAGAGTCTCCACAGAAAAATACATCACCACACACTTCAGTGAGTCAGAAGTGATAATTGAGCAGGATTATTTCTGTATCACTATACGTTTTTTTAAGGAAAACCCTGATTAGTATACCTTTAAAAAAATATTGAATCTAATTAAGAGTCTCACCAATGTTTCGCCGCCAACTTAGATACTGCACAGTTTTTGATATTTCTGTATTGAGATTTGAGCCCTACTAACTTTTGACAAGTGTATCTTAACTTAAGAAATAAGCAGAATGTTGAATCTAGTGGTTGATGCCGATTCTCTATTGATTGATATCATGGAATCAGAAAGGCCATTGGCTTTAGCTTGTCATGTTTTTTTTAAATTGAACTTTATTATTATTTGAATGTTAAAAAAGATACATTTAAAAGATCATACATATCAGGATCTTCTCCAGGAAATTTAGTGAAGGTCATAAGAAGCCCAGATCCTGATGCATCAGTAAGTCAGGAGATGATGGCCTGAACAAGAGCCACACTCTTAAGATGTATGGAATTTGCTCTGTGCAGTGGCATCTCTTGTCTTCTGTGTTGTATCTTTATAAGAATGCATAAACCTTTGATATAACGGAGATGGTTTCAGATGAGGTGGTCTCGCTCTGCTATAAAACACTGCGGGAAACCCTGAATATGGTGTAGCCTACTGTGTTTCATACAAAGGGTTGTATGTTTCATATAGAAATGGGTGTTACAAAAAAAAGGGAGGAGGTGGGGGTCATCTTGTAAACAGAGTAAGCCTCGATTCAGTCCAGTGGGGCACAAATTATCATTGTGCAATGTGTGTGTGTAGGTTCTGTAAATATGATAGTGGCATTTCTTTCTGCAGGTTAGTGATAGCGTCATTAAGTGTGGGTCTCCTACGCACATCCTAAAAGTTTAATGAGCACTTAATTGCTGTGTGTGTGTGTGTGTGTGTGTGTGTGTGTGTGTGTGTGTGCCTTGCAGGAGAAGACAAAGGAGCTGGCTCAGAAGCAAGCTCAGCAGTGAGTATCACTTTCCAACTGAAAGAGAGCATGTGTGCTCATGTACCGTTTTTGTGACATGTACCATGTCAGTTTGTTCAGTATGTCAGTATGTCTACCAAACTGTGCTTAACACTCTACTCATTGTGTGTGTGTGTGTGTGTGTGTGTGTGTGTGTGTGTGTGTGTGTGTGTGTGCATGTAGCCAGGACCCGGCCTCCCTGTCTCTCCTTAGTATCTCAGACTTAATCCCAGACCTGCAAACCATCTTCTTCTGGATGTCCAACTCCATCGAGATCCTCTACTTCATACAGCAACGAGCGCCAGCGTATACACACAGCATAGAGACACTGCAAGGTACACACAAACACGCACACACAGACACACACACACACACACACACACACACACACACACACACAAAGCATCTGAAGGATGAGTGTGGAAACCACTTGGCTGAAGAGTCATTATTCACACTGACATACAGTAGACACTGATACAGCTGCATCTCTCCCTCCCTCTCAGCATATATATATCTCTTAAGTGTGTTTCTATCTCTGTCATCTCTGTCTAGGGTCAAAGGAGTCATTGCTATCGGCGACCATATCAGCCAATGAGGAGGCAATGACTATCTTGGAAGAAGTGATCATGTACACTTTCCAGCAATGTGTCTACTATATCACCAAGGTAATCTGTCACCGCGGCAACGCTGCCATCTTCTTAATGAGCAAGATATCTTTTATCATGTTTTTTTTTTTTTTTTTTAAAGCTGGCTAGATGAATAATAACAGACAGTCAATCACACAGAAGACCTGAAGTCATCACACACACACACACACACACACACACACACACACACACACAATGACTAGATGAGGTTAGAATATGAATAAGTTAGAGGTTATTTTGCACTTTTTGATCACCTCCATCATAACATGTCTGTGTGTGTGTGTGTGTGTGTGTGGTGTGTGTGTGTCCAGGCTCTTTATGTAGTGTTACCAGGTTTGTTGGACTGTAATCCATTCCCAGTCGACAGCTCTGAGCCCTGCTGGAAAGGAGGTGTAGGGTTTCCTGAACCTGTGCGCAGGGTCTTGCAGGTAAGCACACGTATTGTATCACGATACAGTTAAAGTGGTCAGGATCATGAAAATTTAACTGATTAGTAATTTTCTTAAAGTGCCAGAAATGAATAATAAAGAGCCCCACCTGACATGTTTTAAGCCTCACATGGTTTACCCACAAAAAGATAAAAAATTAACTGTTTAAATATTCTTAGAATTGCATCTATTCCTCCTCCTTCATTAAAAAAATCCAACATCTACGAATATACAAATATTATTCATTTCAAAAATGTAACTTCTCCACACAAGATGTCTCCAATTTAACTGAAAAGTCAATTCTTGGTGTGTGAAGTTTCCACATCACATGTGTAAGCTGGATACTGAACCATGATATGCCTTCAAACTAGCTGTGATGTCAGAAATTCATGCTCTAATATACATGTCTTAAACTGATATTGTGGTTGTGGTCTTTTCTTGATAAAAACAAAGGTTCTACATACATTCAGTGTTTCTTACTAAAACACATTGTGTTTGTCTTGAGGTCAAACAAATGTGATAAATACATTTTTTTTCCTCGTGAAACATTTGCAAAGCTGATTCTTTAAATAATTTGAAGTCTTGTATTGTTTTTAATCCATGTTTCACAGCTCCCCTTTGCTGGCGCATACTGTATCTGTACATCTTGGCACCTTTAGATCAGGGTAATAGGAATGCACGCACATGTGTGCAAATCAAACAAAACAGTGACCCAACTTATAAGACAAATGTACTGTAACACCTCAGGAGGTCAGAAACTCTGCACAGTGAAGGTCAAACATCCATGTGAAGTGGGAGTTTAATGTAACGACAAAATTGTCAATATAGTTGATGAATATGAAGTAGTGAAAGCAAACGCCTCATCTAATTATAGAGGTTTAGAAGAGAATTAGGGACATAGAAATTTTGCGGATTTTTTCCCCAAAATAAATCAGAAATATTAAGAAGAAAAAACCCACAATTCAGTCAGGACAACTTTAGTCAAAGAAAACTTTATTTCCATTAGCAGTATTTTATTTGGCAGTATGGCTCTGTTCTGGGGCCTCTATGCCTTTCCTAGGGCCTATGCAGAAAGCCTGTTCCTTGCACCTAAGTGGAAAGCCTAAGGCGGAGAGAGCACACCCCTCTGCCCTTCCATGTGCAAATAAGGAAAGCCTGAGGCGGAGAGAGAGCAAACCTGTCTGCCCTTCCATGCGCCTACATGGAAAGCCTAAGGCAGGAAGAGCAGCAGCAATGACCCCCGGGAACAGAACAGAGCAGCAACAATGACAAACAAAATTGACATTGATAAGTCAGACACAGCATGAAAAGGAGGAGCTGGGGTGGAGGCAGGTTGCAAAGTGGCTTGCAGAGGAAGCAGCAACAGTAGGCAGGCCAGAGCAGTTTAAATAGGGCGCTCTGAATGAGATTCACCAATAGTTGCATAGAAAGGAATCATGTGATCTATCAGCTGACTCCTTTCCATCAGTCAGCTGCTCCATCAGTTGATTGGGCTGTTTGAGATCAGCTGATGTAGCTGGGATGTGAGCTGAGCTTGACAGCATGTCCTGCCTGAACTAACACCACACTCTATATTTCAGCTTTCTAAAATTCCTCTGATTTCGTACATGAATCTCAAGAATTTAGTTTGCTTGTTTTCTTTAATTCTGAGATCAGTCTGAGAACTTAATATTTTGGCATAACCAGTTGGACACATTAAGAATTTTGCCCTAAAACCTGCCAATCTTTCATCTGCAGAAAAGTGAAAATAAAATGACAAAAACTTTATGTGACAAAAAGTAATTTAATTTTAAAAGTTTGATAAATAATAATGTAGAAAATATAACATGACAGATCTTATGTTCCTAAACTGGGGTTGACTGAAATTAATCAGCAGCATGTGCATAAAATATCCCAGTTGTCAAACCCGTTGATGCACCTGAAGGGGAAGTTTTCTCCTATTCAATGAGACACAGTGGTCCACAGATCAGAGTGGACTGTTGACACCTGTCTCTGTTTTGCTTCACGCAGCAAAAAATGCTGTCTCATATGAAATGACAAGGTCAAGGTCGAGACAGCCGAGCACTGGCTTCTTTCCCCGCTTTTGTTTTGTTTCGTTCTAAAAGTATTTGTTGGGACACTTGTGAAATTTGTTGAACCCTTTAAAACAAACAAACTACGTTCAAACCCCCAGAGCTTGATTTTAAATCCAAGTGGAGTTTGTAGAGTTTCCTGAGATACTGAATATATCAGACTGAATGTTGGGTTATTGTTTATAAAATGATACACATGGCACTAGAAAAAGTCTGAAACTGCTGATACAGAACAGATAAACAATGATATTCAAAATATTTAGTAGGCATCAACAGTATTCCTGTGCTCATCTGTGTGCTTGCATACGTCTGTGCAGGTGTTTCAGAACGCCCAGGAGCTGTTGCAAGGCTACCAGGTCCACCCGGAGATTCAGGCTCAGATGTTCGCCTACCTCTTCTTCTTCTCCAACGTGTCTCTGTTTAACCAGCTAATGGACAAAGGTAGGGCAAAAGGCACACACACTCACACTCCGTTCGACCTCCCCTGAGATTTGTACAGTTGTTAGTGTGTGTGAGAGAGTGTGTGTCCTTGTGTCCTTGTCAGCATTTTGACAGAGACTAACCCAGATTTGTCCTCAATGCCCTTCTCCTTTCTGCATTCTGCCCCCCCCCCCTTCTCCTCCTCCTCCTCCTTGCCTCCCTTCCTTCCATCTGGCCATCAGGGGGTGAAACAAAGAACAGCAGAGGTGGGATTGGATGGAGGGAAGAGAGAGGAGATAGAAGAGAGGAGGGGGAAAGGTCAGAGTGAAGGGTAAAAGGCTGGAAGGCCACTCAGTTGTTGTGATGACCTTGCTAATAGCCCATTACCTTGTCTAAATACAGAAAATAGTCATTTACCGCTGGCTGTATCCACGTGTCCGACCACCTATCACTTCCAACCTCTCCACACCCGCCTGCTGTATCATTAGCTTGACGTATACACACTCACGCTCTCGCCATATGTCTTCATTAGCCGGTGGAGACAGCAGAGATCACATGTCTGGCAAAGGCAGAAGGAGAAATACCTTTATATTCATGCAGAGACTGCCCTGTCCCCCCTCCTCGTCTCCACCTCCCTCTCTCCCCGTCTGTCTGGCTTTCTCTTCCTCTGCCTCGCTCCCCTTTTTTGTCGCTCATTGATATTTCTCCACTGGTGGTGTCCATGGTAACAGTGAAGTGAGTTTGTGGCAGGTAACGCTGACGTTTGCACTGGGCGCTCTGCAACACTCACTCTGTTAGCCTGATGTTATGGCAACTCGGGGAAGAGATGTAATATGGTGCAGATGCTCTGCTTTGTTGCGGGATTGTATGACTGTGTGTTGTGATGCATTTCAGACTGTTTGTTTGAGAGCGTACGGCGACTTTTCATTGTTTAAAGGAGAGCGTGTGTTTGTAAACCAGCTGAAGCATTATGACACATTTGGTAAGAGGTTAAGTGATGTCTCGTCCGTTTGCAGGGCCTCACACATAGATTACTGTATGCCTAGACATAAGCCTATTACAGTGGGGAGTGTGTGCATATGTGTTCCTGTGTGCACCCGAAACATATGGCAGAATATTTGAAGAGTTGTGTGTGTGTGCCGCCTGCTTCTGCTTCCTGTCATGTCTAACTTGTAGAGAGAAATTCTGTGGTGATGATTAAAATGTGTCTGTAAACTGGCAATCTTGTGTACTTATTTTGTGACCAGACAGCTCACGCTTACCTCACTGTCTTCTGTGAAATGGGACTGTTGATTTTGGCTACACACACACCTGACACTATGTTTTGAAAATCCTGGACAGAATAAAGCAAACTTTTACGTTATAGGCCTGGCAAGATATCAGATCGATGTTATTGTGATATTTTTATAGAGAATTTGAACAAAAAATAACGCTGTCAGTCAAAGTCATCTTTAAGGTTGTTGTTTGTTTTGTTTTTCTCTGTTTTTGAAAATTGAATACACTACAAATGCAACTGGAGGAAGAGAGAGTCTGTAAATGTAACTTTACAAAATCATACAAAAAGACCAGTTACACCTACTGGACAGTGAAAAGGCAACCAGCTAGTGTTGGGGGAGGGTAACAAAGCAAAGAAATGGAATTTATTTAAGAGGAAGCGCTTGCTTAATGACTCAGTATTATCATATGTGTATTCTTAACACAATATCAGTATTTAATTTTTTAAATATCACAACTATCATACATATCAGTATATCGCCATATCAAGTTTAGAAAATATGTTGACAGTTTTAGACTATTTTATTTAGGTAGAGTTCTTGTACTGCTGCTTATATGTAAACAACATGTTACTATTACAAAGCTTCTTTGGTTAAATGGAAAAAAGCACGTCATAAAAATTATTAAAGTAATCGATTTGAAGAAGCAAGTTCTGTCAGGATTAGTTTGACGCTTCAGTATTTGTGTTTACATTTTCTATATATTCGCCTCACCTTCACTTCTTTTTTTTGCATTTTCTCTCTTAGATTTTGAAAAAAACAACATAAATAATAACATGAAAATAATTAAATAAATAGAAAAACAGTAATTAAAAAAATAAAAATGTTTCTCCTGCAGCTAGTAATCACCATTGTCAGACTTCATCCCATTATACAGTCAACATAAAGCGAGGTATGTAAAACTTCATCCTACTCCCAGCAGAGGAGCCTATTGATCACCTCCAAAATTCTCACTCAGCTGACTCAGTATACTGAGCCTGTATTATCAAGATAATAAATGAAAGGATCCCATACTTATTTATATAGTTCTTGTTTTCCCTTAATAGAAAAAATGATTTTCTTTTTCTAAGGATGTACATGCAGACAGATCTTTAGCCTTTTAGCAATACTTGGTCTATTTACATTTTCCCCTGACCTCCACTGCCATGTTTTGTCCTTTGTCTGTGACTTACATGAAGTCAAAGGTGCAACAATTAGCTGACTCATCGTTTAAGACATTTTCTAAGCAAAAATACTGAATAATTTCTTGTTTTGGCTTCTAAAATGAGAGGGTTTGTGGCTTTGACTTTGGTGGTGCTGAATATCTTTGGATTTTTTGACTGTTGGTCAAACTAAGCAAGCGATTTGAAGATGTCACTATTGGTGGCATCTCGGAAAGTGAACAGGCATTTTTCACTATTTTCTGTCTGATTAATCAATTCATTGAGAAAATAATTGGCTGATTAATTGATGATGAAAATGATTGTTTGTTACAGCCTTACATTAAGTAATTGACAGGTATTGTGTAGGTACGGAGGCTGAGTGGGGAGAGTGTTGCGTTGGCTTTGGTGTATAATTGAAATGTTACCATGGGGCTCATTCGTTGCAGTTTGTATTGTGTGTATATGTGGAAAGTGTGTTTTTACTAATTGTGTTTTGTGTGGCTACTTGCTAAGTGCAGATGAAAAGTAATAAGTAGCTGAATATGTTATGTGTCTTTTGTTTGTATGAGGTTATTATGTTTTTTTGCACATACTCCCTGATTATACAACCAAATAAAGAAAAAGATATTGCTTTGCATCTGCACAGACACTCAGGTATCGTTGGCATTAGTCCAGTTGTTTGTCATTGTTTGTACCAAAACCCAGCGGAGGCCTGAGCTCACATTGGGGGGTATTTCAGAAAGCTTAAATAGGAATTATAGCTGCAGTGAGGTAATGGAACGCCAGATTGACAAACTATGGGACGCCATCTTGACAAATGCCAGATTTCAACTTACCACATGCTTCACTTGACTCAAAACGTCCTTTCAGTTCTGTGATATGGAGAAAGAAAGGATTACACAGAGTGAAGAACGCCGGCTGTGTGCCGGTTTGCTGTCAGCTGAGCCCGCTGCAGCAGTCGATTTGTATTCTGCGAGGAGGATTGTTTCATTGACTTCAATATCAACATGCTTAAAAATGTATGTCTGTATTGTCGTACAACACATGCAGACAAACTCACACGGTCTCTCTTGTAGTCTGTCTTATTCTCTCAGACATGCACACGCCCAATAGAAATCTACTGCAGTGTCTTTAATGTTCCACTCACATCAGTGTGTGCGCATGTGTGTGCACAGGTCCATCTCGGGGTTGGTTCCAGCGCTCGAAGGTGTTGCAGATTCAGGCGTGTTTGCGAATGGTCATGGAGTGGGCAAGCAGGTCTGGTCTGGGACATCTGGCTGAAAAGTTCTTCACCAAACTCAACAGCACTGTGTCCATACTGGCCACGGCCCCACAACAGCTTACACAGGTACTACACACACACAATTTCACCCACAATTTTATGAAATGATCAGAAAAACTTAATGTTTCAAGTGCTTTCAGACCTAGAGTTGATTTGCTTTGGTCTGAATCAGGGACTAATTTTGTCACAAAGTTGCATAATTGCCTAGAGTTGGTTTGTGTTGTCATGGCAGCATTTACAAGTGGACCAGGTCAAATGCTTTGTGTGAGAATGCTGTTCTTGATTGGTCAGAATTTCCATGTGGGAAAAATCCAGGAAGTAAACAAAACGTTGAGGAAGAGAACACTTGCAAGATAAATGTGCCACTTTCTTATGTCACAATGGAGGGACAACTCGGCAGGTTGATTTTAGCGCTGGTCATCGTGGACTATATTGCTGTCATTGTTCATTTTAGTCAAACCATACAGTTTGAAAACGAGGCGCGGCTCCAATTAGAAAACCATGTTCTGACGCATTGGATGTGCCAAATCCTCCAGGACTGTAGCATGCTCATGCTTATTTCACCCAAACAATACGTGATGTCACTGCAGTTGGATCGGATCGAGGTCAGCACACGTTCTCACCACAAACAAACTGCACCAGAGTTTGTTTGTAACCGGACAGAGACCACCTCTTCAAGAGGGTCTCGGTCTGGTTGTTTTGGTGTGCACCCAAGTGCGATTGCTCACACCTGCCCAAACGAACCGCACTTAAGGGGCGAATGAACTTGAGTTCCTTTGAACCAAACTAAAGAGGGCAGGTGTGGGAGCACCCTAAGTTTAGCGTCAACCTAAAGAATGAAAGCTATCAGGTACAAAGTATTGCTGTAAGACTCTTAGGTCTATTCTACATGTATACAGATAATTTTGAAAACAGATAAATATCTTCGTCCACAGTAGAATGCAAAAACAACCCAGTTAGCTGTCTTCAGCAGTCTCCCCTCGTCACAAAGATAGTAAAGACTACTACCAACATTTTTCAAAACACCTGCTGGAGATCTCATCACTGATGATTCCTGTTTGATATAAGGATGAAGGAGCTCACTCAAGCATACGAGTGATGCTCTGGACATACAAATGTTTTGGGGCCTGATTCAAAACTGTCAATTCTGGTGAACTTCAAACTGCAGACACTGAGGTTGAGAATTGAGTAATCATAAGACTAAGCAACATTAACAAAATATTAGCTAACTGGTAGTCCATCAGTGCTGTTTCTTGCACATGCTTATTATACACAAATCAACAATGGGCATGTACAAAGCAAGGAGTTTCTATCATCATTTCCCAAAAGCTCCGTTTTACATGTCCACACAGAGGAACAGTTAACGGACTTCTGAAAAATCTGCACCTCAGGAGGTGTTTTAAGAAATCTCAGTCTTGGTGCCCTCTTTGTCTTGAGGCCAAAACAAAGAGGAAAATATCTGTTTTTAAAAATATCTCTACACATGCAGACAGGGCCTTCCTGTAATCTTCTGAAAACAGGAAAGCTCTGATCGGCTGTAATCAATTTTCTTGATTGTTTTAAATACATCTGATAGAACGGTTCATGAAGCAAGTCACTCTGAACATCTATTGATTTACGATGTCTTTGAAAAGGTTTAGCCAGGATCAGCTTGTGACTGCCCGCACTGTGATTACTTGGCTGTGTTGAAAAAAGGACCTCCCGGGACTTCTGATGAATTTCCTCTTTCTTCGTCTCTGTGTCCAGTTGAGTTGGCGAGCTTTGTCCAGTGAGCACCCAGCTCTGAAACCTGTCCAGCTGCACAGGATTCTCACCCAGTACCAGCTCACAGCAGAGATAGGCCCGGTCCCAACATGGCAACCCAGCAGCGAGGACGAGGCGTACATTTACAGAACAGGTAGGTACATGTGTGAATTCGTGAATGTAAGTGAGTGCAAGTTTATTTTCAAGTGGAACTGACAAAATGATGGCAACATAAAGCCTTAATGCTATAGGAGGGAAGGTTTAGTCTGTAGGCACAATGAATACTGGCCTGTGTCTCTTAAGCCTCATTTCCACCAAGAAGTCCAGTTCAGTTCAGTTCAGTTTGTTACACATTAGAATATTTTACATAGTTATTTTTGCATTTGCATTGTCAAAAATTGTGAATGTCACCAACAGAAATGTTTTAATAGCAAAAAGTGGAGCTAGAAACACAGCAGTCCGTTGATTGGTCACCAGATGATTCTTGCTCGACTAGGACTCAGTGCACAGACCCGCTATTTTTAAACACTACAGCCTGTTCTTTTTTTGTTCTGAAAATGTCAGTGAGCCACCCCATTCTGTGGATGATCAGTCAGCTGCAGACATTCCTGTGCATTGTCTGTGAGGAGGAGATACAGCCAGAGCTGGATGGAGCAGTGAGAAACAACAAACAAACCTGCGTACATGAAGAGTACAGTCTGCAGCGGAAACGCAAAACAGATGTAGGGTTAAGAGACATGTCTGCACAGGCTGCGTATAGGACTGGATTCAAATAATCGATTCAACAGATTCAAATCGTTGGTCTCTACCGATTGGTCCCAACACAAATCAGTAAGAGTGGACGCAGTGTCAGACTGAAGATAGAAACTGATCGTAACGAGTTGACAGTTCTGTCTGATATAAGGCAAGACGGAGAGTGATCAGACCCCTGAATGAGGTGTTTAAATATCACACTATCCTGGTTTCTAACTCCAGCTAGCATAGTCATGTTTCTAAAAAACAGGGATAAGAGCTTATCTAGATCGCTGAGACCAGGATATGATGTGTACATATGAGAACACCTGACTGTGATACTCCAAAACCTGACCATGACGAGAATACTAGTGTGCATGTAAATACAACAAGCAGCTAGCAGCTCTAGTTAGCTTGAAATAACTGTCGCATAGAAGGAATGTTGGGTGTGAAAGCTGCAAGCAACCCTGGATCAGGCCTGTAATGATGCATGTGTGTGTAGGTGAGTTACCATTGGTTTGTGTGTGTTTAGTGGACCTCCTGGAGAGCTTTGAGAACCACCCTCCCATAGTGCTGCCCAGTGCCGGCTTCAGAGTGGACTTGGACAGCGAGTGCGTGGAAGACAGCATTTACAGACAGCTGCTCTACATCCGCCACTACCTGTGGGGGCTGCGCACCAAGACGCAAACACACAGCAGCGCCCCTGGCGTGCACACGCACTCCAACGGCACCAACACAGCTGACTGGCCTGACGTTCAGGTCAGCATACTGCACACTGTCAGATACCCACACCTAGCAGTAATCCAGGCCATGTGCCTCGGCAGCTGTGGTTGTTGAGGAGTTCCTCATAATCCCATAAATGAAAGACAAAAACCCTCTACTCCAGCCAACACGCACACACATACACATACTCACTCACAGAAACCTAGACATGGTTAAATCATGGTTAATCTGATTAGTCTTTAGGCTGTCTAATTAGTGGGAACGGCTGACTAGACCATAATCCCTAGTGTTACTGCACCCTCATATGTACACATATACACACACACACAGGAGCACATATACATTCACAAATATGGTAAATAGTTAATTTTGTCTATTAAATAATTATAATCTCTTTATTTATTTTAACTTTAATGTTATGTAGGAACAAAGCTCTCTGTGTTGCTTTTCATAAGAGAACAACAACAGGAATATTTATTTTCCGACCATTTTCTTATCGTTGCATCCTCGTTTTAGACCTCATCCTGTCTTCTCACGTCTTTCTGTCCCATCCCGACACAGAGGGAGTTGCTGCCTCCGGCCCACAGCAGTCCCCGCTCTGGGGTTCCTGGGGACGAGGTGACGGCAGAGACAGGAGAGGAGAGAGGACGGGAAAGACCCCCAGGCCAATCGCACATACACAGCCTCAGAAGGAACGGCATCATCCACCACACTCGCACAGCAAATCCAGACCCGTCCTGCCTCTTAACCCCTCCCAACACCCCACTGTACCCAGAAGGAGGAGGAGGAGGAGGAGGAGGAGGAGGGCAGATCATAGGCCCCAACACCCAGACTAACGGCTGCACCAGCAGAACTGTGGCAGAGTGTAAAAAGGCCAATGGACTCATCACCAACGGGCTGGAGGGTAGGCTGAACAACATACAGGAGGTGGACAAAGTAACAGGAACACATGAGCAGTATAATGGAACCCAGTACAGAAACACTACAATCTGTGGCCTGACACATAATTGACAGCTTCACCCAAATCGTATTTTATCCGTAGGGTTATTATACTAAGTCACATAATTAAATTTGGGTGTTTCTGTTATTTTGTCTGCCCCAAATCTGCAGTTTAAATTGTAAACCTTGCAGTTCATTCATTATACACAATATTTGGGATTCACCGATCCAACCTTCTCTGATTCAAAACACCTGAGCTCCTCGGGGGCTCCTTCATTATGGTACCAGTGCTATATTTTCCCCAACACTGCAGGGAACACTGCAGGGAAGTCACTGGGAGATTTTGTATTTAGGGTCACATGAGGTCAGAGTTTACTGTAAAAACTGAGCTGTGACTGAATGAATTTGACTCGTAGCGGAAAAACATTAAATAAACTGTATTTAATGTTCGTTTGTCACATCATGACCACCACTCCATCCATTTAATAACTGATTTAAATTCAATTTAAATGGTGTTTTGTTGATATTGGTGCATCCCTACACAATATTATCAGTACATAAATACAGAAAACACACTGCCAAGATGTGGCAAATATTTACACTCTACTATAAGACACTTTACACTGGATATTGGCTGGCTCAGTCTCTCTCTCTTGTAGGGCTGGGTATCGGTACTCGATATCATAATTGACTGAAATAACCTATATCCGAGTACAATTGAAACTTCTCCATTCAAACAATACCTGCACTTGATCCTTTTTTACCCAAAGCTAGACAAAAATGACTATTTGAATTGTTTATGTGCAACCAATCACCACAAGCATTCTTCTTGGGACGTGCGATTGGTGCACTACCCACTACCACAGCAGCTACAACAACTCATACAGTCTGTGGTGTGTCGAAGGCGAGTGCAGTGTATTTGATGGAGTTGCCCATTTAGCATGTCGAGATGTCACCAAAATGTTCAAAAATAGTTAAATCTGTGAACTAAATGCTTTGATTTACATGATGACTGTCAAATGAAGAAGAAAAAAAGGTATCAAATGCAGTAGTATCTGTTTAAGGGTACTGGTATTGGTGCTGGTATCATCATTTTTCAAACAATACCCAGCCCTACTCTCTTGTGCGTCTGAAAGACAACAGGACATATATTAACACCTGCACAGAATTTGTGCCATTCTAAATTTACTTAAAACTGCATTCATCTCAATTATTATATTTCTGGATTAAGTGACTATAAGAAATGTTAAAGAGGTCACTTGTCGCCTTGAGCCAAACAAAGAATGATCACCAGTCTGCTATTACCAGTTTCCAGCTGCAGCAAGCAGTTTTCTGCAAAAATGTCTGCTAAATGTACTACATGCTACCTGCTGAGCACCTAATGGCAGGAAAGCAAATTACTAGCCGGTGAAAAATGTGCAAGAACCAAAACTAGAGCTAATATTATACTTAAATTCATCACCATGTCCTTTAACACCAATTTCAGTTGGAGATGGTGTTGCTGTGACGTGTAAGAGAGCGATTGTTAGCTAATATGTTAAACATTAATAAGATGATCATACTGTTTTAGGGTTCCTTTGTCCCCCAGTGGCCAGAAATGGATGAATGCTGCTTTAACTGTGCACCTTTTCTTTGTGCAGTTCTGTAGTAGAAATGCTGGAGCTCGTTGGTCAGCTCTGTGCCTCACATGACAGCATTGTGTCTCTCGTGCGGTCCTTACAGTGTAGTGAGTGTGACATCTGCAGGCTCTTGTCAGAAGCACATGTTTGTGTGTCAGATTAGCTCCGTAGCATGGTCTCAGTATCTGTGTGTTTGTCTTCTGCACAGCAAGACCTCCTCTGTTTGTCCAACCCCATAGCGAGACCCTGTGTGTGTGTGTGTGTTTTTGTGGCATTTGGGTGTCCGTGTCCTCTGCAGGGTGTATAAGTGGGTGTGAGTTTCCTTTCCCTGTATCCTCCCCTGGCGCCCCTCCCCTTCCTGATGACTTGTGTGTGGTGTTTGTAGTGGAACTGGACAAGGGACCCTACGGACTGGGCATGGGACTTATAGACGGCCTGGTGAGTAGACGGACATTTGAAAACAGATTTTACATTCTTACCCATCAGTCCGGGTTTCAGCAGTGTGTCCTTTTCTTTGTGGTTTACTACTTTTAACAGTTGAATACGTTAACAACACAAACATATTAAAAAATCATAATTTACTAGATCCCTTAATATTGATAGATACTGATGGGACAATATTCTGGGAATTATTTTTACAATTACATGTTCATTCTTTTTACTATGAGTGTCCTCTCATGTGGATGCACAAATACCATGCACCTAAATACAACACATTAATACTCATTAAGAAACTGTAAACATGCATATGGTTTGTTGAGCCTACTGGAAACTGCAGAATACCCTATTGACACTGTACTTCAACCCCACCTACTTATTATTTATAAGCAGTACATGTAATAAAAACTCTATAACACATCATAACGTATCATCATAACATAGTTATAGGCAGCTATAAGGACAGTTAAACTGTTTATTACTGTGCAGTATTTTCAACAGTTACAGCAATTAAGGAGCTCTCACATGTATTCCTCCCATGAAGACATATTTTATATAATTATAACTGTTTTTCTGACAGACTTTTATGGATGCTTCACAGGAGATAACGACAAAACATCAATAAATTAATAACAATTATATTAGCTTTGAAATTATATAGTGTTATGAACCCCGAATTACATTTTAATAGGATAGTCTCAGCCCTCGACCATCTTAAGTTAGCTTCCTGAAAGAACAGTTTGGACTTAAGAGGTCTGAAGTTCTTTTCACTTAGTAAGAACAAATAAGTTTAAAACTGTGTCATTGAACAAAGCTTGGAGCACATGTGAAAGCTTCATCATATCCTGGCACCAAAATCCCAGAGGATGTTTAGTAATTGATGAAGCAAATAACAGTGTTTCCCTTAGTTATATATTAACCTCAAGTTTATTTTTCATGAATTAGGAAACCTCACAGTCTATTATCAGGCTTATAACATGGCTACTTACTGGATGGAACAAAAAGCTGTGTTCATATTAGTATCCATTTTGTAATTTGTTTTTGGTTTAGTAATTAGTCACTAATCATAAAATTAATAACCTACATTTTTGATAATTTATTAAGCGGTCATGCTATACAGTTCCTTCGTGCTGTTTCTGAAATGTGGGGATTTACATATTTTCTCTGTCTTATATCATTGCTCATTGAATATCTTTAGACTATTTTTCCCCAGCGAACATTAAAGGGTAACTTTGGTATATTTTAATATTTTTGTATCCAAAAATGCTTGTTTTTGCCACTGACAGATTCAGATTGTAATTCTTTGTCTGATATTATGGATTAATTAAGGATTCCTATTGTAATAGAACTTTCTGTTTAAGAGTAAGACAATGTTGTTTAATGAGAAACGGCTCTGAAATCGCTATTGCCCAACCCACCAGACTTTATTTAAATAAAGAGTAAGATTAGCGTGTATAGAGCTAGCTTATTTACACATCTAACTTGGTGAATTAAGGGTTTATTTTAACCAAACCAGAGATGTGGATCGTTGGAATAGTGGAAAGACAAACCATGACTGTCTGCATTTTGTTTCAGTCGACTTTGAATGAAGTATGTTTTATGATGATAAAATTGCCGCTTATTTAAATGGTGGGTTTGGCAATAACGATTTTAAAGGATCTTGCCCTTTTAAAAAAAGTTATATCTCTTTAAGATCCTCTCCATACTTTAATCAGACACTTAGAATAACAATCTGAGCCTGTCAGTGGCAAAAACACGCACCTTTAGTGGACATAATTTAACAATGTGTACATGCCCAGAGTGGTTAGATTGCAGCATGTTTCACCACTGCCAGCAACAGGCCTCTCACTCAATAAAGGCAATTTTAAAACTTGATGTCTTGGACACAGACACAGAAACATGGAAAAATAGGGTACAGTTTGAAAAGTGCTTAAGTTATCCTTTAAGTGGTAACAGCATGAAGCAGACGTGTGCTTTGGTTGTCTGCAGTTTATTATACCTTATATACTTGATATAGAAGTTAAACTGTTGATAGTAACATTTCAGGTGTCCTGTACAAGTTTTACAGCAGTTTAGGAGCAGAAATAGAGCTCTAAGTATTTTCACTGGCTGCAGTATAAATTTGGCAATCAGCTCTTCCAGATGTTCACCTACATAATGAACACACATATTGTACATACTCTAACACTTGTCCCCCCTGCAGCACACTCCCCTCAACGCTCCAGGCATTTACATCCGGACTCTGATCCCTGACGGACCTGCTGCCTCCGACGGCAGACTGAGGATCGGAGATCGCATCCTGGCTGTGAACGGGACCAGTCTGATAGGAGCAGACTACCAGAGGTACAGAGGACGCTCCAGTGATGCTCTGTGTGACCAGAACAATTGGCTGATGGAGATTAATGATACTACTGGGTGATATTGACTCTGATGACAGGACCCACAGTGTTAACCATACCCATGGCTGTCAGCCTCTTACGCCAATTGATTACTTTGATTGATTGATTGGCGCAAGCCCAGACAGGTCATTCTTACTCTGTCTCTGCTGAGCTTCATGTAACCGGACTCTGTCTTTCTCCCTCTTCTTCCTCCCCCATGCTCCTCACAGCGCAGTGGATCTGATTCGTCTGGGAGGAGGTCGCCTACGTTTCCTGGTGGCCAAGTCTGACCCCGACATCTCAGAGAAGATCAGTGCCTCGTCCTGCTGACCACCTCTGAGACGCGCACATCAGACTGGAGAGGTAGAACAGCAAAACGTCGAGGGACACAGATGTGTGCGCCGATCAATAGGGTACACACAAAGACACACCCATGCGTACATACGCGGCATCAAATATGAATGTGAAATCTAGCATCAGCACAGCACAAAGCCAAGCAATCAAACTGGAGACAACGCTCCATGACTCCGCTCCACAGCTGCCAGACCTGCTTCCCCTCACGCTGGCTCCTACTGGGTTTGTGTGACAGACAGAATCCGTTACTCACCGCGACATCAAAGGAATATGCTGCGAGGAAAAGTTGCCTAATTAATCAGCGTTTGGGGCAAGCGAGCCAGGATGCAGTCTGATGTGGTTTAAAGCACAGTAGATTGTAGGGTTTTAATTTCTCCTCAGTCGGCGCTCGAGCATGTGCGCACATTGGGCTTTTTACCACATGTATTTTAGAATAATTTGTATTAGTAATCCAGACATTCAGTAGCATGGTATAATAGCTACCCAGCTCTCGGACAAAGGGACTCAAACTTGGACACAAACTGAGAATGTACTTTACGATTCTAGAAGCTTTTGCGGACAAACAAAGTGAGGACAGCCTCAGTGCACGCTGGATGTTTTACACAGTGGAATGTTTTATAATCATGTTTGTTAGCAACTCCCAAAGCACTATCACCGTCTGCTCAACAGACTAAACGATTGTGTATAAATGTTGACTTTTGTACCGGAGAGAGCGTCAAAGAGGAAGAGAACTCAAGACAAACAGCCCAGCTCTCCCATTTAACCTCAGTAATGGACTTTATACCTCCACAGGAAAACAGACGAGCTCTCGAGGCTCGACATGCACAGACAATGTGCAGCTGTTGTGGGACATTGTTTATTAATTACTGGATCATCAAGACAACATGATTAACTCCAGAGGTTCTGATGCACAATCCTGGTGTGTATAAAGCACTCTCTTGTTGTGAAGATATGCTGTATGTATCTTGTCATGAGGTGTATATAGTTGTGTGTAAATACTGAACACTTGGTCACATAATGTTTGGACTTCAAAAGAGGAAACCGCATTTGGGGAACTACTAAATCATTTTTTTCTGCAATACATTGGTCAGTAAACACTGAAACCTGCTGATGGAAAAAAAGAAACTGTTCTGGAATGACATGAATGTAGTTATGGGTTGTGAATTCTTTTCTCAAATTTTAATTTATTTCAAGCACTTAGAACAGACATGAAACTTGTACACTGCAAAACTACATATCACTGTTCACAAAGTCATCAGCTGCACTTTTACTTAAAGGGTTACTACACCTAAATTACAGAAAACATTTGTTTTTTACTTCTAGTGGTATCTAGTCAGGCAGATGGTCATGCTTTTAGGTTAGATTTTGAGATACTTGTCTTTGAGATGTGTGCCTCCAGCCCAATACGATAAAGGTAAATGGAATTTTGATTGGTTTGTTCACAGCATTGACAAATTACATTTTAAACATTCAACAGCAGTTTTCCTTCCAGATATAATGTTGCTCTGACCTAAGGACTGTTTATTTGAAAGAAGAAAGTAGTTTCACTGAAGACTTCATTGTGAGGTCTGTGGTAGTGTTGTCAAAAATACTGATTTATTGATACATATCGTTCCTCAATATTTGAAACTATTTCAGTACTCATTTTAAGCAGTATTAATACACCAATACCAGCCGTGCTTACTTGCTCTCTCTTATTGTTCATGTTTACTATAGTCATTTTGTACTCTGCTACTAAACAAAAAAAGAAAACTTGGAATTCAGTCATGTTACAGCTTTTTATATTAATCTTTTCATGTACATTTTATGCTTTCATTGTCCATTTTTCCTGTGATATCAAAAAGACTACCAAATATGAATATTTTGCGAGGTATTGTATCAAAGTCAGAAATTCCAGTATCGTCTCAAGACTAGACTGTCGCTTATCCAGCACAGTGGGGACATTTTTTTTGTTGTTGAAAATGTTGCTAATGATTTTTTAAAAATAACTTTTCAATGCTGTGAGCACAAAAAAGGATTCCATTTGAAGACCTAACTTCCCTGACATTTAAACAAAGTTTAAACTAAAATTATTAATTACTTTTTTTATGTCTCTGTGCCAGTGACAGCCGTGGGCTGAGGCACTATGTTTTCAGGTTGCTGTCTGTCCCATTCTCGTGAAAACAGCATCCCAAGAACGCCTTGAGGTTGGGGCGTCGGTGGCTTAGAGGTAGAGCAGGCGCCCCATGTACAAGGCTGTTGCCACAGCGGTCCGGGTTCGACTCCAGTCTGTGGCCCTTTGCTGCATGTCTCTCCCTCTCTCTCTCCCCCTTTCACACTTCACTGTCCTATCAATTAAAGGCAAAAAATGCCCATAAAAATATCTTTAAAAAAAAAAAAAGTCAAGGAATTTCCTCATATTTGGCACAAACATCTACTTGGACTCAAGGATGAACTGATTAGATTCTGATGGTTGGGAGTCAAAGGCCAAGGTCACTGTGACCTCTCAAAAGATTTTAGCCATAACTCTGGAATTTAAACACTAATTATGAAAAAGATTCATACTGATGTCTAATAGGATACAATTATGAAGTGATGACCTTTTATATACCAAAGGTCAACTTCATTGTGAAATCATAATGTTTTGCAAAAACACTTTCTGGCCATTGCTCAACGTTATAACTCAGGAACAGAAGGGGAGACATTTGGTTAGATATTGAATTGGTCACACCAATCTGCGGTGTTCCCTTTGAAACTGTACTAATTGTACAGATCTTCTGTGCTGCAGAGAAGATGATGTGTGTGAAGCATCCACGTTTTCACAGACATGGAAGTAAACTGTAAGTGCAACTTAACCGGTGCACGGAGGCACACAGCCGCGAGGCGGTAATTCTATTTTCTAATTCATGCAGTTGAAATGTGTGGCACTTGGCTCTGTGCATTGTGAACACTGCACATTATCCTACAAAACACAACCAACAAACAAGTATTATACTGGGAAGTCTCAGAGGCATATCTAAAAATCTAGGCAAGCAAAACCCAAACTGTGTGACTAGATCCCAGACTGAACATGTTTTTATGTAATTTGGCTGGACTGACCCTTTAATAAAAGAGCTAGCTGGACTAATAACAGGTCACCTTTTTCAAAAGTCCTTAATTCAAGGCGTAGGTCACTATGAGAAAAAATGCTTAGTCAGTTCTCTGCTGCCTGGTTGTCTTTTCTGACCTCAGCTCTGTTGAGCTCCCCTGGGATGCCCTGGATCACCATGTCAGGAGCAGTGACCCTCTGCCAGCCTGTGACCAGTCCCTCTGCATAGAGAAAACATTGCAGCGCCAGAGAGTTGGTCACAGGCTCTCGGAGTGAGAAAAGCCGAGATTAGGCTGCAACAGGCCGTCACACAAGGCACTGAGGGACTGTTGTTAATGTTTACTAGAGCTGCAACCACAATTATTTACATTATTGATTAATCTGTCAGCTATTCTTCCCATTAATTATTATTTTGTTTGGCCAAAGTATTAGAAAAAAAAAAACATATCAAATTCACATATTGTATTTGAGGAAGTTTAAATTGACCAAAACAACTGACTAATCATTTAAGCACTGATATCAGCAGTTGTTACACTGTCTGGTTTACCTGTTATTTTAATTTCTTCTTATTTACACAGTAGACGTTAAGATTTCAGTCCAAACATTGTTTTTTTTTTTCCATCAGCTTTGTTTTACTCTCCACTTTTGATTCTGTGGACTTCTTTGCAGTAACATTTTTGTGCGTTTTAAGGTTTGTATAGCATTGATCTCATGCATGTCTATTCTTCTCTGTTCTTTATTTATACTGTTAAAAACGATGGTACTTAAGAATAAAGATTGTTGAATACTTGCATTTCTTTCTGCTCAGAAAGTTAAAGTCACCAAATGTAACAACAACAGTAAGACTGTAGACTTACCCAACATGGCCAACACCTGCTCACACGAGAGAGAGGACAAAGTAATATTTAAGTCAATGAGGAATTTTAATTTGTGCTACACATTTTAACAAATCACAAAAACAGGAACATTTAAAAATACATATACTTCTCTATTTCCAGAATGTTTACGTATTGACGACAGCTGTTTTTACATATAGCAAAATATTTTTTCTTTTTTCCAAAATCAGAAAAAATACCTTCTAAATAGCTTTGTCATTTAGCAGATAGAGCAGCATACAATCATTACACATCTTTTTTTTGTTGTTTGTTTGTTTTTTGTCTAATGTGCAACAACAATCACTGAAATCTTGCGCAATTTGTGCCTGATTGCCAGCTAAAAATGCGGCCTGTGCGAGGACATTCGGAAAAGCTAAAGGCAGAGTGACAATGAAAGATTAGAGAGGGGGGAGAAAGTGCTAAAGGATATCTAATTAAGGCAAAGTCTGTCTGTGACAGGAATTGCCAACAGCAGCTTGATGCCTCTGTAGAGACTGTAAAGATAGAAACTGCTCACTGAGGACAGGGAGAGAGGTAGATTGGGAGAAAGGTTAATGCATTTAGGGGAAACTGAAAGCAAAAGAGTGGGGAGGCAAGAGTAGAAAATCTGTCACAAGTACCATACAGAAAGAAGGAAAAAAAGACGAGAGCAGTTGAAATTTGTGGTCATGTGTTGGTCCCGCCCTTCCCCTGATAAAACTGATATAACTACTGATGCAACATAACTGTCACCATTGTAGTGTTGCCGATCATGTACTGTTAAAGAAGCGCTGTGTTAATCTAAAAAGGTAAAGCTGTCTAAAGGTTAAAATAAAATGACAAAAAAAAAGTAGAAATATTTAAGGCTTTAAGGATTATTACAATAATGCTTTTCTGTGCTAAGACAAACAAAACTGTACGCACAGGCTGTTCCATTTCTCCTTTTACCACTACTGAAACGAAAAAAAAAAAAAAAAATAAAACAATCAGTTTGTCTACATTAGGTTAGCTCCACTTCAATCAACTCCAAATAGTTGCCTCTTTTTTTTTTGCCCTTCTCTGCCATCCAATCACCCAAATCATCTTGAATCTGAGGAGCTTCACACTGATAAACCAAACTAAGCTGAAGTGAAGCCAACTGCAAAGTCCTGGTTTGTTATTCCTGGATTTCGTCCCATCTCTTCAAGACAATACCCCTTTCTTTTTGTGCTTTACAGAGAAGGCAAGAAGTAAAGACACCTCACATTCTGGTCTCGGCCTTAATATTAACATCTTTCTTTTTTTAAGAGACACAACCAGTTTTTCAGTGAGGACTGCCTTGTAAAGAGTACAATCATATTCTTAACAGTCTCCCAAGCCCCATTCATGGGTACACGCCACTAAGTCCTCTCTATCTTTCTGTTCTCGACTGTGTGAAATTACACAACATTAATATCAACTCATCATGATCAACTGATCATCACAGTTTCTTCTGTAAATGCCGGCCATTTCAAATCTCTGAACACACTTTCCCTGGTTTTACATCAGGCAGTGACTCTAATCAGAAGTGCAGGAGAGGTGGGTTCTTTGGCCTGAGACTGACAGTAACTGATGCTTCTGATCTATCAACTCGAGGAAAGTTGTGTCTGAGATATCATCCAACATTCACGTAGTAAAAGTAGTGCTGAAATGATTTCAATATGCATAATACTCTCAGAAGCTTAAAATCCTTACTCGTGTTGTCAGTGAATGATGGATTACATTAAAAGACTGTAAAGCTGAAAAAGTCCTGAAAGATTTACTTGCTTTTTACATTCAGAATGCATTTGAAAGTTTGAATCTATTTTTTTGACCAAAATATATGTTCCTTACAATTTAATTCCCTTCTGTCGAGAGAGGCTGCCTGTACATTTTTTGGCCGTGTCGGCTGCAGTCATATCAAATGAGTATAAAAGGCGAAGCAGTTAGGGGACCATTAGGAGGCTGTCCATCGGGTACCTGGTAATAGGCCCTGGGTTTTACTTCCTAGGGTCGTGGGTTTGTGATGTCATGGCAACGATGACTGGCTGCTGAGCAGGTGTGACTTGATGCTGAGGAGATTCAGTCCCACCCTCATCCTCCATCTTTGGCCGCTTGGCCTGGGGCTCACCTGGCTGCTCAGCTAAAGTTTCTGCACTAGGCTGTCTGCTTACCAGCACTGGAGGGGAGCTGGAGGCCTGAGCAGCCAAGATCTGGAGAGGACTACTCAGGCCTGGAAGGGAAACGAAGAGAAAAAGGAACGTCAGGTGGAGTAATTACCTATATGCCTTAAAGGGAGAGTTCACCACAAACTCAAAAGCACATATTTTTCCTCCTACCTGTAGTGTTGTTTATCAGTCAAGACTGTTTTAGTACAAGTTGCTGAGTGTTGGAGATATCAGCCATAGAGATGTCTGCCTTCTCTCAAGTATAATGGAACTCGATGGTTCTTGGCCTAAGTGGCTCAAAGTACCAAAAAAATACATTTGAAAACTCAGCAACGATGTCTCTTTCCAGAAACCATGACCCTGTCGCTCAAGATAATCCACAGACCTTGTTGTGAGCAGTTTCGTGAAGGATCTATTTTCTCTCTACTGACCTACACCTGCCAACCATATCACAGCGCAGAAGCAAGTGTGCATCTACTGTTAGCTCACCTATCACTACTGATCTAGTAAATGTTGAAGCATGAGCCTCATCCATGAGTAGATGCACACTTCCTTCTGCACGGTGATCTGGTTGGCGGGTATAGTTTGGTAGAAAGAAAAATGTTTAGAGATGAAACTGCTCAAAAGATTTCTGGAAAGAGAGTTTTTCAAATGTATTTTTTGCGCTCGCTGAGCACCACAAGCTGAGTGCCATCTGGATCTATTATATTTAAGAGAAGGCAGACATCTCTATGGCCAATATCTCCAACACTCTGCAACACACACTGAAGCAATCTTGACTGATAAAAAACTCTACAATAAGAGAAAAACTATGGATTTTTGATTTTAGGATGAACTGTCCCTTTAATCTCCTGTCTGGAAATAAACATTTGTACGCAAATTGCATGCCAGTAGTATATTTCTGATCCCCGTCTTTTGAAGCAAGAACATCAGTCTGTATTCATCAGTGTGACTGGTCACTGTGTGAGACAGTGATTGCTGAAAAATCTTACCAGATGCATTAGCAAGGCTGGTTGCTGTGGCAACAACAGCAGTGGTGTGTTTGCCATTCTGGGTAACAGGACGAACGGGAAGTTGATGTAAACCTAGGGCCAGGTTTCGACCATCGCCGCCCTGCACTGCGCTGTCCACAGTCTGGATCACTCGCTCTCTGTTCAGCTGGGCTTCTGATAGAAACACAAACACACAATTCAAACATATGAAAGCAAAACCGGCAAAATGTTTGTGGATGTGCACATGTATGATCACTTTGCCAAAAGAATATTTTTAGAAAATGTGGTATTTTAGTTAGAAAAGTAACCCATTAGCCATTTACATGTGATAATAGGCCTAAATCTGGAGTAGTCCAACTTTTAGGTCCACACAGTCCATAATACAGTATAACCTTGACACAAAAGGTGTGTGTGCCGGACAGACAGTGACACTGATCATAATGCTGACAGGTCAAGAATTACAATATGAGCACACAGGGTTCCTTTTGTTGCAAGCTTTGAGAAAGACCCCGAGTTCCTGCATTAGGGATAACTCGTTCAAGTCACTGACTGACTGATCACACTGACAGACTCGCTCACAATATTTAAACACAGGAAAATATATCTTTATGTCATAAAGTTAGCAGTGGTGGGTAGCAAGGCATTACATTATAATACTCTTACCCAAGTACCTCTGTCAAAGATATATGTGCTTCAACACCATGACATTGGGTTATGCACTTGTAGCTACTTTTACTGATACATTTAGCGCTAATAATAATAATATATTTTTTATTCAGCTACGCTCACATGCGAGACACCAATTGTCCAACAGAGAGCGACAGCCTCAAAGCCAATCACAGCACCGCAGATGAAATGGCAGTTTATGTGACACACACCCAGTGCAGAATGCGTCCCAGCCTCCCTACCAAAACTCGTCTTGGCCACTGTAGACAATGCCTGTGATTACACCAGCTGTGTTAAACTTTGTATTATAGCTATCAATAATAGATCAGAGCCGGGGCCAAAGTCCAAGTCAGGATTGAACCGTAGATTGTCACTTATTATCAGTGGCAGGTAGAGTAAACACAAACAGTACTCAATTAAAAGTATTGTTACTCTGTAATTATATTGGCTCAAGCAGAAGTAAAAGTACTCATAAAAATAACTACTTGAGTAAGAGTTAAAAGTATTTTGTAAAAAAAACTACAAGTAGTGGGTCACTTCATTCAATGCAATTTATTTCATCAGTGTATGCACTTTTAAACAGGTCTTTAACTGGTAATAACAATTGTGAAGTGCACATTAATGATCAGTAAGTGTTATAACCAGACGAATGGAAAAATAGGTGCTGTTAAGCACTATTTATTCCTTGAAATGAAACAACAAGAAAAAAAGTTTTTGTCACTAGCAGAGAGGAGTGGAGAGCTGCTTCTGGAATGTGTCAGCACTAAACTGGCAGACATCCAGTCAGTCAGCCTGCCAGAGTTCAATCATGCATTTCACAGAGGAAAAACATACCATCATTCTAAAAGCTTTGAAAAGTTCAAAACAAACATATAAATGCTTTCATGTCAAGTCTGATGCTCGAAACATTACCTCTATTCGAATAAATTCAACTGAGCATTGGAGCCCTGCAGTGTGCGAACTGTTTTAATCTTCTTTTGTATACACTGTTTTCGGCTCAGCACCTGCCCGTTTCTGGTTTGGATGTGCGTGTGGACTTCTTTGTATGCTTTCATGTGACCAAACTGTTTATAATATCCTCACAATACTACAGAAAATGCTAAACACAGAGAGAAGCTGACCAACGTGTAATAATCAGGCACAAATGCATCATCACATAGCACTTTCCATGGCTGTACCTCTGAGCTCACTGTTGCCCTCAGCTCCTCCAACAGAGGGAGCGCTGTACCCATTTGGATGGCTGGAAGTTAGAGGGGCGCTGGTAACCACCCGCACCATGGTGACAGGGGACTGAGTGGGGTTCTGGAGCACGTGGATGGGTTGGACTTGGCCGCCACCACCTGGAACTAAAGCAAGGGCTTTCCCCGGGCCTGAGGGGTGAGGGGGTGCAGCCATGATGACATGCTGACCACTGACTGGAGAGCCTACACAGAGACAGATGCAAATAACAATGTTAGTTTATGTGAAAGCCTTTGTGTCTGTCTTTCAAGGTATTGCGTGTAGGCTCACCTGGGGCACTCTGAGAGTACCTGTACTCAGGTACAGATGCCAGTTTGTTAGCCAGCTGTTCATGGTGGTCGTGGGAGATAGGAGAGCCCTCCCTGCTCAGACATTCAGGAGTCTGAAGCCCACTGGATGGAGGAGAAAGAAGTCCCTGGTGGGTCGGGGATGCGGGTGCACTCCTGAAAAGCAAGGAAAAAGAAACAGGAGCAAAAGAAAGAGACCAAAAACGTTAGTTAAGAGACTTGTAGTAACATACAGAGCTCCTTCACTGCCAGTGCCTTCTGCTGAATATATTAACCTAGAAATTAGACTTACTTTGTTCTATCCAATCAAATGATAGCCAGAGCAGAAGCAGAGAGAAGGGAGAAAGGGTTAACAGAATCAAATCTAAAGCGACAGAGCATGTGTCTGACAGTCTCACATATGTGTGTGTGGGTGTGTGTGTGTATACACCAATGCAGCTG
Organism: Epinephelus cyanopodus; assembly: GCA_026686955.1. Lineage (NCBI taxonomy): Eukaryota > Metazoa > Chordata > Actinopteri > Perciformes > Serranidae > Epinephelus > Epinephelus cyanopodus. The sequence goes on along the minus strand of CM048916.1, from coordinate 25,654,910 downwards.
AAGGCCACAGACGACCCCCTTACCTAGAAGAGAGAGGTCCGAATGGCGTCCTGAAGCAAGCCACCCCTCTTTGCCGTCTTTTCCTGAAGGCTTGCTCCACCAGTTTGCTCTCAGAAGCAGAGTCCACGCGCCAAAAACTCCCTTTCCCTGGCTCATCCTGAGAGCGGGCCACTTTCAGAAAGTAACGGTTGAGAGACAGGTTGTGTCTGATTGAGTTCTGGAGGGGGGCAAAATAAATAATTTTGTTACTGGACAAACAGAACTCGAATGTGAGAGCCAATGACCCTAAGCAGGACAAATATGTCAGGACACAATTTCTTTTATTCTGAAATTTGTTACAATAGCTGTAGCTATACAACTGTTATGTTATGAGTTATGATCAGGCCCAACATAGTTTCTGTCTCAGCCTGACCCGAGCCCCAAACATGGAAGCAGTTTTGAGCCACAGCCTGACTAAAAACCTGAATTCCCACTGTAAACATTGATTAATTTTTAATATTAAAACATTTATTACAAGCTACAGTCAACTAAAGTGTTTTCAGTATGGTTACAGACATTTGTGATATACAATTCAATTCAGAGCACCACACTCTCAGAGTGGCAGAGCGTACTCTGGAGACAGGGCAACAGAGCGCCCCGGACAGTGAAAGTCATTCTTCGCAGTTAATTAAAGGTCCAGTGTGTAGGATTTAGGGGCATCTACTGGCAGATACTATGTATAATATTTGGTTTTCATTAGTTTATAATCATCCCAAAATAATAATCAATGTCTTTTCGTTACCTTAGTATGAGTTGTTTATATCTACATACAGAGCTGATCCTACTCCACAGAGTTCATTGTTGCATCGGCCACCGTAGTCCTCCAACATGTTTGGCACATGGGAGAAGTTTGATTCTACAACATCACTGGTAGATGCCACTACATACTACAACCTTGACCTTTAACTCAAATGGAAATAGAACATTTTGACACCAGGAAATTTGCGGGAACCTGAACCAATTCAAGCCTGGGGAAATGTTAAGAAATCGTGGCCCAGCCTGAACCTGGTGGGTTGGATCAGACCCAATTGGGTTCTGGCAGAAAATCAAAGCTCTAAATCATACAACCATAATCTTTTGTTACTGAGCTAACCTCCCCAAACTGTGTGGCCAAAGTTTGGACTGTCGCTGCAAACCATGGAAAGTCATTAACAGTCAGTTCAAGACAAACAGACCCTACCTGCCAGCCCTTGTCTGCAGTGCGATAGTAGGGGTAGTGTTTGGTGATGTGGGCGTAGATGCCACTGAGAGTCAGCTGTTTGTCCGGTGCAGAAGAGATGGCCTGGACAATCAGCTGTGCATAGGAATAAGGTGGCTTGGACTCATCCTGGACAAACGAGACAAAAGAATCAACATCCACATGTCCTGAAGCACATGCTGTACAAGCTTTGAAAGTTAAAAATGATTCAAGGCAGTTAAGTAATTTTGATGAAACGGTGTTTTCACCTTGGGGCTGTCTCCCCCAGCTGACTCCCCTCGCTGCTCACTTCCTCCACCTCTCTGCTCAGCAATGCTTCGTCTCTGCTCAGAAACAGCCTTGGCTGCATATTCAGCTGCTAACTGGAGGTCAGAGGTCACGTTGCGTCCATAGCGATACCCTGATGACCCTGCCCCTCGTGGACTAGCCGGACAGGAGTTAGAAACACTGGAGAAGAGAGCAAAGGGTCTGTGTTAATTGCTTAAAGTGATTGCTTAAGGCCACTTCTGAAAGCAACATAGACACCAGGTGACAAAAAACAAGAAAAAAGATTAATTTAATCCCCTTTTTAATTTATAAGCAATCACTGTAGCTGTTATGTTGACTAAACAGCATTATGCAATCATTTAGCAGCTTCTCCCTGGACAACATCTCTGCAGAGTCTCACTAGGGGTACATCTTGGGACAAATGTATGTACATAAACATGCACTAGGAGAGGTCAACTTAATAAAAAATTAACCTAACAAGACAAAATTCAACTCTGCTTTACTCCAGCAGAGGTTTATTATAAATGTCAACATCTGACATCTCTTTGTCGCCCCAAAACAAAGCCAAGAAAAAAAATGGGATAAAATCACCAATCAACGTAAACATACAAAAAAAACAAAAACTGAAAAGGTTTAGTGAAATTAGGCTAATACTGCACTTAATGTAAAATACAGGGTAAAAAAGAATACTGAGAATGCTGATTGGTGACCAGAACACACCACAACATGGAGGCCAAACAATGGCACACAAAAACAAGGAGGAAGTAAAGCTGTGCTCATTTCTATCACACCCACATCTCAATTTCAAGTACTTTGAAAATACTGACAAAAATACAAGACACTACAAAAAATGCTTATTCATACTTTTTGGGAAATCTTGATTGCACAGCAAGAAATCGACACATGAAAATCTGCAAAATCCTTACATCTTACTGACGATTTAATTGTCTTTTAATTTGAATTATCTGGTGACAAATTTAATATAGCAGTACAATTTCTCTGACACACACACAAGAACTACATTTGGAAAAATGATTCCAGCTCAGAGGCAGGGCGTTCTAAGCACATGAAGTGATCATAAAACACACAACAATGAGCAAAAATACTCAAAAGTATGTTAATTATTAACTAGGTTTTATCTGGTGCTGTTGAGAGACAAAACACAAGGAAAACCCAGTCACTTACACAACACACACCTGCTTCTGTTAGTACAGTAAACACTGGTTTCTGGGAGAGTCAGTGTGCTTTGATTTGCCTTTGGCAACAGAGAGCCACGGATACAGAGATAGTAACACACACACACACACACACACACACACACATATATACACAGAGGGAGAGAGAGAATATGTTTGTATTTTTTGGCTGGGGAAACTAGGCTGCAGCCTGCAGGCTCTGTTGTGAAAGTGGCTTTGTAAGCTCAGCATTGAAAAATGAATGAAGACTACCAGAAACTTCTAATGTTGCTCCGGGACATCTTAAATATTAAAGCATGATTGTATCTATAAATTTACATCCTTTAACTTCGTTAAAACTTATGTGTGTCGTAATGAGGGAGAAAGAGTTCTTCATTGATTTCCTCTGCGGCTGTTACAACAACCATTTCACCCCCTCTGCATGTGTACGCAGGCCGGCAGTACAAGTGTGAATGTTGGCAGGGGCAGAAGAATGTTACTGTATACAGCTCATTTAAGTTGCCAAACAGGAAAAGTGACTCTTACCACCCTGTGCAGAGACACTGCTGGCGTTTAAGTGGGAGCACATGCTTTCGACCAGTACTCCTCTGTTGTATGTACTGCATGTGGATACTGAGAAGGTGGCACAACAATCTGCCCGAAAAAGGCCACAGAGAAAGTGGTGCAGAGATGTATGAGCAAGCGTCTTACTCTGTGTGTGTTGTGTGTGTGTGTGTGTGTGTCCACGTGCAAGAGAACAGGAGCTAAATGCTGAAGGGGGGGGGGGGCGCTCTGAAAAGGAAACCACGAATGGACGGAAAAACGGCCCACAGGCAAAACAATCTGCCCGATAGCCAATCACGCGCCTCAAAGCTGCAGCCATTCCATATAAGGCAGGCACACACAGGCTGACATTGGTGGGGATGTGTGATGTTGAAACCAACACAGGCCACCAGAGGGCATGCTGTGCACCGCCACGCTTGCCAGGCGCGCATGCTGTATGCATTTATAGAGTAGTGATTTTCAAACATGTGCTATCACAGCTCACTGGAGTGCAGATTCCCATCTCAACAGAAACACTGCAGCAGCTGATGAGAACACCTTCAACCAGAGAGGAGATTATCAGTGGAAATGAGCTGATATTGTGTGTGATTGGAAAAAAAGACTGCAGGCCTTTGGCTCACAATTAAACATGAGTAAACCAAAGGAAATAAAGCCTCACATATTTGCAGCAGCACACACATGAGGAAATATGTACAGACCCAAAACCAGCTGAGAAGGTAAATCAACTTATAACAGACCTAAAACACTTAGTGTGTAATCAATCACACGACATGCAAAGACACAACTGAGTTATGCAGTGCTTTTTTGTAAATTGGGTTTTGGTCCAGGTGAACATCCCTCCATCACTGCTCCTGTTGTGGCCTGTTCCCTAAACCCTCTTTTTAAACTGGGCCACCTTAACAGGGCTCCACTTCTCTACTCACACATTCAACAGTTGATAACTGTGATATCAAAGTCTGTACAGTTGCCCCACTCAACACACATTTCTCACGTGACTGCTGAACAGAAAAAAAGACACTCAGTCCAACCCTTCTTCCTCCAGCTGATCATTATCTGATCAATCACAATCTAAAAAAGAATTGCTGTAGGGGTGTTGTAAGGCGTTATAGTGAGAACAGAATTTCCAATCAACCCAAAACAAGACTCTCGTAGCTACCAATTTTGACAAACACAGAACCTCCAACCTTGAAAAAAACAGACAGACAAGTACTTGCATACAACTGTAAAATGGAATTTACTGATATTCAATTTGTAGTGCAAGTCTTTGTAAACAGCATTACTGAATTAGTATGCTGCAACAAATAATTGTGTTCATGACAGCTTAATCTGCAAAATGATTTTTTTGTTTGTTTTTTTTTATGTATAAAAAGTGCAGATTATCATTTTCTATCTCCTAAGGTGACGTCATCAGATCACAACTGTCAGTTAACTATCAAGCCAGGAAAAGAAAATCAGTAAATCCTCAAACTGAAGAAGCTGGAACTGGAGAGTAATGTGTTTTGCATATTAAGTTACAGTTGATCAATTATTAAAACAGCTGGCAATTACTTTTTTGTCAGTAGACTAATCAAATTCACTTACTGTAATGATATCCTTTATTTAAACTCACAATTGGAGACTGTATCAATACATACATTAAAGCTCAGCCAGATAAGCACTAAACTGAAAAGCTATTTATTAGAAATACTGTAGCTTCAAAATACTTCACAATTAAAAAACACAGACCCCTTCTGCCGAATTTGGACAGTCTGCTTTGCATTTATAAATATGTACCTGCTGGCAGGGTCTGCGATAAGCACTTGTCACTGCAAGTAAATTGTTGTGCGGTGGCAGGTAAAATTATCAGGCTATCCCATACTTTAGTGGAGATCAAGAATGTACACATTCATTACACTTACGACATTTATTAGCGTTAGTGTACGACTGGATAGAGACATTTGAGAGTGGCTCACAACTGCTATATGGAAGCAAGTTTACCGAATACTTACCAAAAACCATCAACCAAAAAAAAAAAAAAAAAAACAAACAAAAAAACTTGAATCGATGCCCCACGGACAGTAAATTCCAGGTTACACCTATGTTTGTCACATTAATGCATCACATACATTTCCCGACGTTGAGTAATGGCCAGAAAAAAATGAAGTTTTGTCATTATTGGCATATGAATTCTTGAGTTACGGCCAAAAACATATTTTGTGAGGTCACAGTGACCTCGACCTTTGACATTCAACCACAAAATTCTAAGCAGTTTATTCTTTAGTCCAAGTGGACGTTTGTGTCAAATTTGAAGAAATTCCCTTTAGGGTTCTTGTGAGATGAGGGATGCACGGTTACACTGAACTTTGACCTATGATCACCAAAATCTAACCACTTCAACATTGAGTCCAAGTGAATGTTCGTGCCAAATCTGAAGAAACTTCCTCAAGCTGTCCTTGATAAATTGCTTTCACAAGAATGAGATGGATGCAAGGTCACAACGACCTTGACCTTTGAGCCTTAACCAGCAAAATCTGATCAGCTCATCCTCAAGTCCAACTGAACATTTGTGCTAAATTTTAAGAAACTCCCTTAAGACTTTCTTGAGATATTGCGTTCACAAATGAGACGGACAAGGTCACAGTGACCTTGAACTTTGACCATCAATCATGTCCATCAAGTCATCGTTGGGTCCAAGCAGACATTTGTGCAAAATTTATGGAAACTCCCTTCAACCCAAAAACATAATGCCTCTGGCCACGGCTGTCGCCAGCACGGAAGCATAAAAACGTTGCCATGGTGAATATTTTTCTGTTTTTTTTGTTGGCCCAGGCTAAATATTCTCTGTATGAACTGAAATGTATTGATAGTGTTTTTTTTAACATTACATGATGTCTTAATGACCTAAATGTTACTCCTAATTATAGTGTATAGATTTCAATTTGGCAGATAAGTTTTTTAACTGGAAGACAAAAAATGAATAAATACTTGCCTACCACAGTGGCAGGCAGTTAAAAAAGTTAATTTCAAACCCTGCCTGCTGGGGTTCATATCATTGTGTGTGTGTTTGTGGGTCGCTCCTTACCTGATTGTGCCAGTGGGCGAGGGCTGCGGAGAGCCAGATGTCCTGATGTGCTCTTCATGCTGCAGCATTGTGGGAATGCTGATTTTGAGAGGGGAAATGTGGGGAAGAAGCGGGCGAGGGGGAAGAGAGAGCTGTTCCCTCTCTTTGTGCTCCTCAGGCTCCAGGAGTGACATGAACTGGATCTTGATCACCGTACTGGGAAAACGAAACACACACCTAGACGGCAGGACGGCAGAAAGGAGAGATGGTGGAGGCCGCAGGACAGGAGAAACGAGAAACAGAGACAAAGCTTAATTAGTTCATTCTCACCTTTGCAATACTGAATATCTAGGCATTATACCATTACTCTACAGTGACTGTTCTGGAGCTTTTTGTAATATCACATGACCTTCCTCAGCAAATGGAGGTGCCCAGGTGACACAGAAATGTACGTTAAGATTTCAATTTTTCTGAGTTCTTTTATAGTATCTTAAATCGCTTTATGTAAATATTTTGTGAAAGCACCGATAGCCAACCTTACAATATCAATATTAATGCATTTGATCACAAATATTGTGATAACTGATTTTCTCCATATCGCCCAGCCCTTGTTTCAAGTTACAAATAGTGGTGTGTAACAAATCTGCTACAAGTAACAAAAGGCTTGTCGTTTATTTGGAAATTATAAATCATATCATTAAGCAAAGACACTCTCCCTTCAACTATAGGGGTTTGTTTCTAATACAAACAACACCTTCCGTGGATAAGAAACTAGGCTGGCCCGACACAACACCCACTAGCCTGCATTTCCTCTTCATTTAGCAGGTCTGGACAACTGCCTCAGGAAAAGCGGGGATCAGTCCAGGCCCAAGTTAGTTCAAGCCTAAACAACGCTACCAAAAATAATTATGTGTGTGAGGGATTCTGTAAATGTTTTACAATGGAACCGTATTGACTAATGTAAATAGTTTTGATGTTTCCTCGCAGGTTCAGGCAGCAAAGCTGTATATTCAATGCAGTTAAGTCTTTGTAACTGCAACCATCACATCTCATCAAATATGATGATTGTATCTTTGAGCAAGAAACCAAATCCTTGCTAATTCTAGGGGTGCTGAGCTCAGGCTCCCATGGAGATGAACTGATAACAAAAAAAGGATCCACACAGGACCGTAAACGTGTTGTAAGCAGTTTCAGACAGTTAAATCAGCCTGTGTCCTATCGTTTCTCTATAATTTGTCTTCTGAAAAATTGCAGCTGTCAATCTAATACTGGACTCATGCACAGTCTGCTCACAGCTGTCTGGGCCTACAGCAGACCATCCTCAACAACTGACTGTCCATACGAGAGGCGCAGTAGTGAAAGAGGACAGAGAGCAATGGTAACTCCAAAGGAGCTTCAGGGTTCCACAGCTGAGATGGCAGAGACTGTGCAGGCCCAGCTGTACACCAGAGAAGCAAAGAGAAAGCCACTGTTCAAAGAACTCACATGACATTTTGAATAGTGCTAGTGCTAAAGAGCATGTGAGAGACTCTGAGACAAAGTGGAAGAAGGTTCAATAGTTTAATGGGACCATAGATAAGCTTCTTTGCCATCATACTGAGTACTGCCCCTTCAACACATCAAACATTATACTGTGTGTATGCTTCACTGCTGCAGGCCAATGGAGGCTTGAGAAGGTGGGAAGGTTAATAAAATGCAAAAAAAAAAAAAAATACAAAAACAGTCATGAAGAAAATTTGCAGCTTGCAGGAGAACTATGACCCCAGAGAAGTATTTTGTGACAAGACAATGCCCCCAAATATTACGACAAGACAATGAATAACATAAAGAAGCTCTATACGATATTCAGAGCGCATCTATGATTGAACGGTTATGTGCACACGGCTCTCAACGTGAAGGTGGTTGAGCCAGTGGCTAGCAGCTAACAGCGCTAACAGCCAAACAGTGCTAAGAAGTGCAACAGTGCTGACAGAGCTAACGGTGTTAACCAGGAGGGAACCAGAGGGTGGGCACTACACTTCCCTTGATGACAACATTCCAATATCAGGTTTAACCGCCGTATAAGCGAAGTGCAAAGCAGTCACAATGAGCTAGCCCCTGGGATACACACACTGGACTCACATGCACACCAGCTGGACCATCTACCACAGCAAAGACCAGAGGCGCGTTTACAACATACACATAGGTAGTGTGACTTTACTCTTGGCTCAGGACATTACTTCACTGTATCTTAACATAGGACATAGTTGGTTGTTGCTAGATTCATGTTTCGAATATCACACAGAGCTACTTTAAAAACGACAGTCCTCAGCCTGATGTGAAGTGAGGCAGGAGATGACACATCACAGCTCACTCAAGGTTCCAGTAAACTTGACAGAGCTTGAGAAGCCCTGCATAGAGAGCTAAGAATAATTGGCAGTCTCCAGATGAATAAGAAGATTATAAGCCACAGATTCAACGCTGTAATTTTAGCCAAAGGTGCCTCTACTGAAGTTTGATTTTAGGTGGTTGTTGTGCTGTATTTATACTGTCAACAATATGCAGAGCTTTTAAAGCATCTCTCTGCCAAGCACTGTCAAATCACCTACTTAATCTAATGTGACTTGTAAAATGATTTCATGTTTAAGCACTGACTAATTAATTGTCTTTTTCTACATTTGCAGAGGTCCCAGATTTAGCTCAGCACAGTTTTCCAGCTAGCTTTGTAATCCTGAGACAGGCCCCAGAGCCAGAGTAACACATGTCAACATGGCTGTGTTGGATATGGCCTTGGCTTGTGAGTCTTGTGTTTACTCCATGTGCTCCTGCAATGAGGATGTCATTTTAGCCTGCACTTCCTGTTCAATGCCAGACACACCCCCAAACAGTTTTGACAGCCAATCAGAGAGGACAGGGGCACAATCCCCCCCAGCACCTCAACCACCTCCTCCCGATCCACCCTGTGATTGACACACACATACACAAAACCAAAAGCTTCAGTTTTTCGGATTGCCACTGTATTAAACGACCCAGTGAATGCAAGACTATTTTTCTTTGACAGTGGTGCGATAACAGTAAATAGAAAACCCATATTCAAACACCGGATGGTTCCTCTCAATACAAAAAAACAACGCAATTCAAGTCACAGTAACGTTACAAAACAAACACACCTCTCCTGACAAGTCTCATGAACTGAGCTGTCGGGTGCGTTTGTTTACATTAATGTTAACGTGACGGCGACACGTTGGCTGGCAGCTTCACAACTAGCTTACATTGTCGCCAAAATAATCGCCATGAAACTGCAGAGACACGACTTTTACCAGCAGCCAGGAGACATTAGTGTGAAAAACATTCAAGCACGACGATGTGCGAAATAGCACAGGAACCATGTTTTTTGACATGTGCTAACTAGTTTGCGCCACTGCTTGTCGGTAGGCCAAATGAGCTAACGGCTAAAACTAACGTTAGCTAGTTTAATTCACTGGATTATAAAGTGGTGTTGAGGTAAACTAGAGGGGACAATGACAGATGTAGTTCCACAACTCGAGTGAAAACATATTGGCTTGTTATGTTACAGCTTCACTCTCCAAACCGAGGCTGCAGCGCTCTCATCTGAAGCCAGACCCGATCAGACCAAATCAAACCGCTCTGATTAGGGGTGTTATGACAAACTTTGTAACCCCGTCACAATCTGGTTCTCCCGTCTGACAGTAACTTGCGTTATGAATTTGGAAAGCTAGTAACGTTACAGCCACAAAACTATTAACAGTTATAAGTTATGTGTTAATTTTAAAGGTGTTTTAAAGTTTGACTCAATCGTTTAGTGTCCTGTAATGGTGGAAATAGGATTTTAAGGGGATACAAAACATATCATGTCACCGCCTTCACGTCAGTTTGACCGTTAGTTAGCTTAACACATACGTTGCAAAGTTTGACTAGCACCGTGTTACCATAATTAGCCTGTCGGTAGCTGCAATGCTAACTGACTGCACTTACTCTCTTGGTAGCGGCAGCGGCGGCGCCCCCCTCCGCTGAAACACTCCGTCAACGAACACGCCATTCTTGCCCAAACACCGGAGGGAGAAACCGTTCGCCTCGTCATATGTGATCTGCAGGTGTCGCCGTGAAATGAAGCTCGAGTGACCCATGTTGATGTCCACGGAGCCGTGAGACGAGTTCCGGCCTATGGTGACCGTTCTCTGGCGCATCACAAACTCAAAGTCCCGGCCCTCGAGTCTGGCCAGGGCCTGCGGAGGAGGACAAGCGAGGCGCACGGGAAACATCCCGGCGTCGGAGCGGGCATCCATCACCGGAGGACCCAAGAGGGCGAGCGAGGGCTGGTGATAGGCGTGCGAGGTCATCGCGACGCGCACGGGACTGCATGGTGCCGACTGTAGAGCAAGCAGGGCTCGCGCTCCGGTGTCGTCCCGGTAGTCTGCCATCTTCTATCGGAGGGTCAACACACTCACACGCACACACACACTTTACTTCTCGCACACACAAAGTTGCAACGTGAGAGTTTTCGGCCAGGGCACTTGTTCGCTCCGTGGCTGTCGGAACAACATGGAGTCCGAGTCGGTGCAAGAACCGGACCGGAGTCCCCGCAGGAACGGGACTGGTGCTGCGTTCAGGGCCTCGTCGTAAGCTGCGTAACTCGGCAGTTACAGCAGGACCGTCTTCATGATATAATCATTCAAAAAATCACGTAAATGTCTTCTCTTGGCTCAACGTTTATATTAATAAATGTTTCTCGTATAGGATCTAATATAGCATTTGTATTGCATCTTTTAAACTTGTGTAATCTAACTTGTTTTACACAGGGACCTGGGAAACACAATTTAGTACCTCTACATACTGTACTCTTGTCTCTTTACAAGAGGCAAAAAGCATTACAGTATTTAAAAACAGGGTTGAGAAGGAAAGAGTCAACTAAAATAGAATAAAGTTAAGTATAATAAATAAGACAAAAATATGACACAAGATTATTGGTGCCGTTACAACGCAGGAACAGGTTTCCTCAATTTTGATTTAAGTGCATAAGAGAAAGTTGCAGGAAATCCACCTCACAAAACGTGATACCAATATTATTGACATCAGAAGTGTAACCTACAGTAAAGCAGGACACTGAGGGATAACAAATGATGACAGCAACGAAGTGCTCCTCAACACTGTTGCCATCATGGCTGTAGGTTCTCTTCCCTGAATGCCACATCTGGGCCTGAACTGGGCACCTCGGCCGATAGGCTGCAGTTCATGTCGTCACACCAGGAAACTCGAGGTTGAGATCAGTGCTAGTATCTCGAGATTTATGATCTGCTGTTACTTACGTGGTGTTACTCAGAATTGCAGATGTATTATAGTTTACTTTAGTGTCTTTCTTTGTTTGCATGTCTCAGTCAGTTTGAATCTGTGCGTAAGGCTCTGTCAAACAAGCATAATGATAAAACTAAACTGCTAAATCATACAGGTTACAGCCATTGAAACAGATCCAAGGAGATAAGAGTTTATTATGTTGTGCCACAGTTTGGACGCAAATCAAAGTAAATGGAAAAAAAGAAAGGTCACAGATCTGGTGCAAAATCACGGATTTCAGCTATTTCCATCAGATAATCTGTGAAAACTTCTTCAATCCCTGCACCAAGAACATGTGGTGTCTACATTGTAGCTGGTTTTCCCACCTCAGAATTTTCTTTTCTTTTCATTCCTGTCTTTTTTTTATCTCTACCCTCTGTTTATAAACATGGAAAGAACAAGATGGTTGAAAAACATGGATAGTGGATTTATGAGGCAGCAGGAGCCCATGGGCAATAAATGAACAAAAACTGAACACAGATCTCCACACGAGTGCGCTGTAACATTCAAAAGACACACACGCACACACCACGCACACACACACACACACACACACACACACACACACACACACACACACACACACACACACACACACACACACATCAAAATAAACCCTCTTTTTATTTTAGTCCCATATTTAACACAGGGTGATAAGAAATTCATGTACCTGCAAAATATAGTGAAAGCCTGAGCAATCAGCCTGTAATAAACATCAGTGCGCCCTTTGGTAAAGCTTTTGTTATCAGCAAAGCGTTGATTTAACTGTATGGCTAAGCCATGAAACAACAGTGGGTGGTGCTGCTGTGTGGTTACAGTATTATGTTTTGAGTTATTTTGTGCACCTGACCTCAGCTCATACCCCAGATTGGGAAAGAAATACTACTACTACTACTACTACTACTACTACTACTACTAGAAATAATAATAATGCATTTTAGTCATTGGCGCCTTTCAGAGCACTCAAGGACACCTTACAAGACATGGTAAAACAAACAACAACAAAAAAACAAGCAGCAGTGTATCCATAGTTCATAAAATCAAACAATTCAGTAAGATAGATAGATAGATAGATAGATAGTACTTTATCGATCCCAATCTGTTAACAGCAGCAAGTAATCAAACAGTATGTGGACATTAGAATATAGAAATATAAAATATAAAACAAAAATAAGTAGTACTAAAATTTAAAATATACAAGAGAAATATGCAAGAATAAAATAAAAATAAAGTGCAATAATTAAGTGCAATCAAATGGTTATTAAGGTATAAAGGAGCGACTGTAGAGAGCTGTGAACGTGTTATATAGCGTTATGGCTTGGGGGAGGAATGATTTCCTGTATTGTTCCTTGTGACAGTGAAGCTGTATCAGTCTGTCGGAGAAAGAGCTCCACTGTCTGTCCAGTATGTGGTGAAGAGGGTGGATAGGATTATCCATGATGGATAACAGTTTGTTCAGTGTCCTCTTTCTCATCGGTTTAGTCGCGGTCTTTTGAGTCTCACTGGCTCCGATGAGATTAATATACAATACAAGTTACTAAAATGACTAGACAAAATCATAATTATAAATATTAGGTGTAAAATCATCATCATCAATATGCTTGTCACCATTAAATCAGACTGAATATGCCAGCTTGAAAAGGTAAGGAAAGGGAAATGTCACTCGTGTTCTTCAAAACATCTTTTTAAGTATCAAAAATGTCTCTGTCTGGCGTCTGGCGTTCAGTCACATTTTGACCATTTGTGGCTCATGTAAGATGCACGTTGCTATAACAGTGATCAGATCACAGACAAGAATGAGAAAAATCCAAACTATCCTTTATTATTAACACAGGCTTTACAAATCATTCACGTGTCACTCAGTTTCGAATGAATGCTTAAAAAAGCTTTGACAGGAACAAAAAAGAGAGGTGATCTATTCAGACGTACGCACATCTGTACTATTACCATGATGAAATGGACATAGTGTTCATTCACAATAGGTCTCTGTACAGCATAGTTAAAATGATTTATCCTTTATGTTGATTATTTTAGTTGGAGGATTCAGAACGTGGCACCAGCTTTAGTTTGATTGGTCGTTTTGGCATCAGCAGGCCCTGGATGTCCATCTCTAAGGGGATCTGACAGAAAATTACATGCAAAGAGAAAAGAAGTGATTAAAAAAGAGGTCAAAGATGCATGAAACAAACAGCTGGTAGTATCACAAAGGATAGAAACCTAGAGGGACAGCATATTTGAGTTTGCTATTTTTGTACATACAGTATCAATTGTATTCTTGTTTACAGTGTCAGGCTGTGGCTTTTCATCTTTGAACAGACAGACCTTTACAACACTCATAACTGGCTATCTTTGGCATTATATAACCTTCAATATCCAAATCAAACTGGCAATAAATAACAATTTGGACAGGATTACTCATATGCCATAAAAAGAAAGCAATAACAAGCAGTGTAAAGATGAACATCTGTGGTCTCACCTCAGTCTCCTTACACACTGCGAAGCTGTACCTCTGCAGGATCTCCACCACTGCTAATTTCATCATCACCAGGGCAAATCGCATCCCAATGCAGTTCCTTGGTCCTGCCCCAAAAGGCATGTAGGTGTACGGATCAATATTCTCCTTGTTTTCCTTGCTGAACCTGAGGGCACACACACACAATAATATATCAATAACAGAAATGAGGCGATGACCTGCAGAGCTCAGGTCCTGTCCGTGACTGTTTTGGTAAACCTTAACATATAAATCCTTTCTGTACCTCTCAGGTTTGAACTTCTCGGGCTCGGGCCACAGTTCAGGGTCCCGGTGCAGGGGCCACGTGGGTACCATGACAACCATATCTTTTGGAATCACAACACCGTTTATGTCCACTGTCGCCTTGGCCACACGCTCTAAACGTGGGGCTATGGGGTACAGTCGGAGAGACTCGTTGATGACGCTGTCTAGATACTCCATCTGCATCAGAGCCTGGTACTCAGCAGGACCCTACACAAACATATGGACACACAGATACATTACAAAACGACCACTCTGTTATATGTCTGTTAAAGGTTTGGATCAGAAGACTGATACCACCCTCATGTCTGTCTGATGAATATAAGGCAACAGCCAGCAGTCAGCTTAGCTTAGCTTAGCACAAAGGCTGGAAATGGGCAAATTCCATTATGATCAACCATGTTTTTGAAGAATCTCTGAATGTATCTGCAACCAGAAAGATGGCGTCTGTCTCTCGGTTTAGTGTTGTTTGTGTATTTCTTAGCACAGCTTCTGTCCCAGAGCTGTGGCCTCCATTGCTCCACCATAATACACAGGGTGAAACATGCACCATCACTGCTGCTGCTATTACTGTATTTTATTTTAAAGTTGCACTGACACTTTTTTTGTTATTAACTTTTTATGTGTGTGTGTGTGTGTGTGTGTGTGTGTGTGCATTTCTAATCATTCTTACACAGGAAGTCAAATGGAATTTCATTGTACATCTTGTGTAATGACAATAAGGATTCATTCAGTCATTCTACCACCAGTGAGCAGATGGTCACAGTGTTAGCGAAAAGCTGGTGAACTTAAATCCGAATTCACAGAAGATACATGTAAGACCACGCAGAGAGTCATGCAAACATATCCGAGTGCATGTTCGCTTATGTGCAGCATGAGGACGCGCATTTCAGCGTTAACCAGCTAGCACCTAATGATGCATATTCTCATTAGAGTCAAACCACAGCTGAAAGAAAAGTAAAAATCTCACTTAAATTCATCAGGTTGGCAGAAACGCAACTTGTTATGATTGTCAATGTTGCTCTGTGCCAGCTGGATGTGTAGGTAAGCATGGTAGCCATCAGACTTTGCGATAATAGAGTGGTGAAGGAACGAGTCCTAATTTTTGCACTTACAATTCCCTCGTCTTCAAAATCAGTGGGTTATTTTAATTTGTTCTTGGTTAGATGTCTGAAATAAGGTTTGTTTAAGAGACTTAGCATTTTGCTCTACAGCATAAAAACCTCAGTAAATACCCCACACGTATATTGCCTTTATAGAACGCCATCAGACTGAATAAGGGTTTACAGCCTTGTTGTGGTGGCAACGATGACGTCATGCGACAGTGGTGTAGTTTGTTTTATAGCCTCATGTTAGCTTTTTACATCTGGCAATAAATTTAAGTTTAAAATAATCATAAAGTGGTGTTCATTTGTGAAGATTATCTTGCTGAACAAGACATACAAGTGTGATAAATATTTGCTGGCCACAGAGCGTATCTTCTGCAATAATCCAAAATTTTGTCATGGAAACCCTGGCAATGCTAACTTCTGTCTTGGCCTACAAATACACATCATCCCTGCAGCACTCTATGTATGCAAGCTATGGATTTGCAAAGTTGCTGTGGTTCCTCTGCCCCCAAGTGGACAAAAACAAACGCAAACAGCCTTAAATTATTTTTGTGACCTTCCTACCACCTCAGACACTGTCCTCTCCCTTCTCTCAATGTACCTTATTAGGGAAGGTGGAGTCGATTTCCTTCTGCAGCCGTTCCATGATATGAGGGTTCAACGCCAGATTGTAAGCCAAGAAAGTGAGAGAGCTGCTGCTTGTCTCGTAGCCAGCGAAGATGAAAATCATCGCTTGAGAGAGGATCTCGTGATCGCTTAAACCTAGGGAGATAGGAAGGGAAATTATTTAGAATAGCTAAAGGTGTGCTTTTATGTGTGTGTAGATAAGAACAAAACATGGTGAAGCAGCGTTTTGTTATCATGCAGCACAAACCTAACCTCCCAGATGATGTTAAGACAAGCCTCATTTCATTTCATTTCTCATATATCACAAAATATGCCGACAATACATATACTGATGATACATAAACGACATATACGTATGTATGACAACATACATACTACTATATACCTACCACAATAGGCATACTACTACATACCACAATACACTAATACCCCTTAGAGGTTTGTGAGTGGTTACAGCTCTGGTTTGCTTTTAGTCAGTATTTCACCTTTGTTGTGAAGGATTTTAAATCTAGAATCAGTTTGATCTCAGTTGGCAATGTGCTCCAGAGTTTACAGCGGTTTATGGAAAACGCTAACTGTCCGAATTCAGATTTACAATACAATATTTTACAAGTGAAATTCATGCTCCTCCTTGTTGCTCTATTACTGTCTTCTCTTTGAATAAATATGGAAAAATGCTCTGGAGCTAGACTGCTGATTCATTTGAAAACTAATTTCAGGAGACAAAAGTTAATGAAGCTGTCACAGCTCTAAGATGCGACAGTGACGCCACCGGACAGGTTTTTTTGTCCATTATTTTCAGTGTCTGATTGTATGAAGATGTAAGGTGTCTGACTGATGTGTGTGCATCACCTTTTTCCTGCTCCACATTGCTGTGGTCATTGTTTTTCTGGGAGTCGATCATCAGCTGAAGGAAATCCACTCGACTCTGAAAGAAGACATATATGAGAATAGCTGTGATCTGCAGATACATGTATATGCACATCCACAGAAACCCATACCTGTTGTTTGCTGTGCTCTCGGTTAGACTTGATCTTCTGCAGTGCGGCGTAAAAGAAGTCCGTGACGGATGAAGGAAAAAAGGAAAACTCCAACTTCTCAAAAACGGGACCCAAGAAGGGGAAGAAAGCTGGATTGAGGTAGAAAGCAACATATTTACTGAGGACACGGGACAGACAGTGACTGTAAACACTCACAGACATTTTTGGTTTTTTCCAGCCAGGTGAAGGACAAAATTCGCATTTTACAGGCATAATATGAAGTCTGTACCAACAAGGAGGAAGAGAGGGTTGAACAGGTCAAACTTCAGCATCTTCTTGATGTTAGTGACAAAAGGGTCAGAGGGGTTGTTGAGTGAGTCGATGTCAACGCTAAAGGCCGTGCTGGTTACCACATCCATACTGTAGGGTCCAAAGAACCTACAGAGCAAACAAGCACATCAGAGATGACTCATCCTTTCGTGCTTAACAGTAGTTGATTCAATGCATTTGCTGGAATAGCGTCCTTACTCCTTCAGCTCCAAGGGCTCATCCTTGTCTGCCTTCTTTTTCATGCTGCTGATCAGGTTAGCAGAGTGGTGTTTCATGATGCCAAACATCTGAGGCACAGAAAAGGACAGATGGACATAAAGACAGGCTGAAAGAATGGAGAATAGAACGCACAATACAATAAAATAGCAAAGAGTTCCTGCTGTCTGTGTTTGTGTTTCCTCTAGATCAGTCGTTACCAACCCCGGGGGTCAGTACCCCAAAAATGGGTGCCAGGATAGGGTCCACAAGATGATAAAATGGATAAAGAAAGAAAATAAATATTTCTGTTACACAAAAATACCTTTGTTTTTCTGACTCGTCTCTAATGTTTACTTTGTTGTATGAAAAATACTGAATACTTTCACCTCTTTAAGGCTCTAAAGCAGCTTATATGTACACACTGACACCATATCCTGTGATGAGGGCTAAAAGTAAACATTGCATCATCTCAAAGGGCCACAGGAAAAACTGGTTGGGAATGTTTTGTTCAACATGCAATAAAAGGCAGAGATGGTACGGAGCAGGAGAGGGCATGCACCTCTTTCAGCCTTCCTGACGTGAAGGAGGGAGAGAGGACGCTACGGATCCTTTTCCACTGGTCATCCTCGGCGATGGACACGGCATCGTACAGTTGCCCATTCAGACGGAAGTTCTGTAACAGAGTCAGGAAACACATGCTGACGATGAGTGGACTTCAAACGACCGCAATGAGTGGTTGGAATGTGTTTTATAGTGAGTGTGCATACTCTGCGATTGGTGAAGAGAGAGTAACACTCCTTTATCAGAACAGTCTTGATCATGGCAGGATCTGTGATGCACAGCACGGGCTGACGGCCATCAAAAATGCTTGAAAAAAACAAACAAACAGAATATTAATAGACGAGTTATAAAACACCAGGTGATATTTTAATGCAGTCACATGCAAATCAACCCTGTAGAACAGGCATACAACACTTTATTCAGAGACAGACAAGCAGCTCCAAGGACAACAATCAGGTATACATGATATGTATGCAGGAACACACACCCACTGTACAACATGCAGACTTACCCCCAGGTTTTCCCATATTTCTGGAAGCATTCTGTGTCAAAGTTGGTGAATCCCTGGGAACAAGAATAATAATATACAGATTATAAAATCAACACCTTCAAATCTTCAGTCTGCTTTAACATAAAGCAGACAGCCTGTATTTGTAGCAAAAAAAATCATTTTAAATATGTAAAGTATTAATAATAACAGTGTTAAATTCCACAGGAGGGACCAAGTCATTGTTTTACAAGTCACAAGTAGGTCTCAAGTCTTCATCATGTAGGCACTCAAGTAACACTGACAAATCCCAGGTCAAGTCTCAAGTCTTTGAGTTTCCAGTCCTCAACAAGTCATAATGCTCTCTTGTCTCTTCAACCAATTCATTGATGTTTCAACAACCAAGTAATAATAAAGTAAAATAACAAAAATCATTTATTCTTTTCAAAAATGTAATGGTCTGTTAAAGCATGTGTGACTGAACTTAAAGGAGTAGAGGTGACATTGTACTTTCATAGCACATAACACTAATAACCACAACAGAATGAATTTGTAGGTTCTGTCCTGACTTGTTGTTTTTATGCCATCTCATATTGGAAAAATGTCTGTAACTTTCTCTTTCAAAATTGGTTTGTGGGAAGGTATCAAGAATTTACACGTCAAAAGACACAAGTCCAAGTGAAGTGTCAAGTCATTGATGTTAAAGTCCAAGTCAAGTTATAGATCATTTTTGTTTTTGTAAAGTGGAGTTTTGAGTCATCAACTTTGTGACTCAAGTCTGGTTTGAGTCCAAGTCATGTGACTTGAGTCCACACCTCTGTTTAATTCTGAATGATATAAGAACTAAAGCTGGCGTTGCTACATGGTGCGCATTAACATGACCAACAGTTTACTCCTCAGGTTACGTCTTCACTTCAAAGCTGATACCAGTCTGTTAAATAGCAGTAAAATTAAACAATTTTAATCACTGAGAAATTACAGATACAAAGAGAATGGGAACTTTCCTCGCCAAAACGTTATAACACAACTGAGATACTTCCTCTTTTATTTATAAATATACATATAAAAACTCAAAGAGGCTATTACAGTTCCCCCTCTCCTAAGAAGCTTAAACCCTTGAAATTAATTCATTTTTCTATTTTCTACCAAATACTCCTGTTGTATTTTCTCTTGAAAATAGTCTTTGACAATATCATTGGATGATCCTGAGTAAACAGGACATTGTGTCTGAAAAGCAAATATCATTTTTCACAATCACCTCCATTCACCTGTCAATTTACATAAATAAAACCCTGTTGAAAAAAACGCTTAAAGCTGTAAAACTGTGCAACACTTCATCTGTTCAGAGAACTTAACTCTAAAACTATGCGTCTTGTGATATACAGTATACGCACTGTTAAACCCCATGTTTTTTTTTTTTTTGTTTTTTTTTACCCCATCATAAATAGTACAGGGACATTACATTTTAGCAGCAAGCAAAGCTTAGATAATACCAGGGCAGAAAAGACAGATAATGCTCCCACTTTGCCAATATACTTAAAATTCAGATTCAGATTTATTTACTCTGGACCACAAATTGTGGTATGGAGTACAAACATAGGACAAGACAGCAATACAAAGGTAAAGAACCAGAAAAGATCATTAGCACCAACTGAGTCATTAAATAGGGGCAGAAAATTACTCAAGAAGGCACATAGCGTTCTTGGGTTATCTGTCTACAATAATCTCTTATCACTAATCTTCCTATACTTAACTTAACAATGTTTGTGTTTCTACAGTCAAACAAAATGTTTATTCACCCCCGGACAGCTGTCATTACGTAAATTACAATCCTCTTACTGCTTTGCAAACCTTTTTGTTTTCCTGTATTTTAGGAACTCTGCTTTTAGAAACTCTAAGATTACAAATATCCTGTGTATTCCTTAATTTTTCACAAAGTAGAAACTTCCAAAATCCTCTTTGAATTCACAATACAAGTCACGTGAGGACATATACCCAAGCCATTACACCCATTATCACCTTGCTAAACTTGTACACCCTCATATAAATCTATGGCGTAATGCTTCTGACAATTATATTCACCAACCTTTCTGTATGCCAACATAGTGCCAAAAAAAGGGACTGGTTTGGGACCAGGGATACCCAATTTCCTAAATGTTCCATATGGCCAGCAGACATACCTGCAAAACAGGAGAAGAGATTTAAAATCATAAGTGCAACACACTCAAACACACTACAGACACCTGGGACAAATATTTTCAGACACTTACAAAACTGTAAGTGTGACGAGAGCCACCAGGAGAGTCCATGTCTCAGCGGAGAACAGGAAGCCCATCTCTGCAAGTTTCTACTCTTCTTTCAATGGTAGCGCCAGATCCACTGAATCCTCAAATCACGGACCCAGGGCTTTTATTTCCTGCTGAACAGACCTGTTGCGTGAGTAAGAGAAGTGTGTGAGAGTTGAGCCAGTTGTAGGAGGCAGGACCAAGTAGATCATTGACGCAAAGAGACCAAACAGCATTTATAATCATGTTTTAATAACTGTCATCTGTGACTCAACAGTTTTGTGACCTTAATTATCACATTGCATGTGTTAAGATAGATAGAGCACACGCAAAGCTCATGATAACATGTTTAGGTAATTTTTTAAAAATTTACTTTTAGATTATTTTTCTTTTATAGCTCCTGCTATTTGTAATTTAGGTTTTCAAGGACTATAAGGACTCAAATATAAAAGTAATTTTAGTTTCTTCTTGGCTAACATTGTATTTTCTGGTATTAGTGGACAAGACTGAAACACAACCACATTACTGGACACATTTTTCCCTAAACATGTGTAGATACATATTCTCAGGTGTGTGGTTGTCATATTGTTTTATTTAGACATATTAATTTGCAATGTGCTCACACAAAGACATGTCCAGGCAAGTGCTCAGATGTGTGTGTGGCTTTAACTCCAGTACTGTTGTTGTTGCTGTTGCTGCACAGGAGGGGAAGTGGCTAGGTTCTTATGTAATGCAGTGCAAAGATGCCACACCTCCTGGACACGCAGTTCATGAGTTCAGTGCAAATCTGAGGACATTACAACTCTGCCGAACAAGAGAGAACGATGGACTACCTTCCTTTCTTCTCTTTAGAAACATGGATTCTACTGATCACATTTATCTGTTTATTTGTTATGTAAGGATCAGAGTGTGATTTTATCTGTGCTTCACCAAATTACCAAATTACCATTTGACTTCAAAGTTAAGTGTTTCAAAATGTGAATTTTCAGTCGTGATTTCTTACTTTTTTGTTCTGCACACAGGTATGGCAACTGGACTTTTGGGACATTTAAGAAGTTGGGGATCCCAGGTCCCAAGCCCCTCATGTTCCTTGGCTCAATGTGCAGGCTCAACCCTGTATGTAAACCTTTATTAATCCTTTTTCCAAATGTAAATGATCATTGTACTTGTTTGGAGAATGAGGTAGCAGTGTGCTCGAAGACTGTCTTTGTCATATGATACTCAAGGTTGAAGAAAAGGGTCAGCACATGGGAAGAAAAGATGAACTTAAGTGTGGAGCAGGAACAGATGCATCTGAATTAAGTTAAAAAGCATTTATTTCAAAACATGGCTGGGTCCTCAGGGTGCAAAAGGGTGGACAGGAGTCATAACATTTTATGAGCTTGGTAGGGGGTATCACTCAATCCTGATTAGTGTGCACAGGTGGGTGACACCAATAGATAACAAGGAGCCATTTTGAAGTGTTAAGAAAAACAGAACCTGTACTAAAATTAATAATAATAATTATTATTATTTTAATTTTTAATTATTAATTTTTACATTCAGTGCATTATTGTACAGTATTATTAATATCATTTATAGAAATACTAGACCTTATTTGATGTGTTTTGTACAGCTACAATTTAAGTAATTTTTCCTTTGTTTTACATGCATGTTCTAAACACTTGCTGGTGTCCATAATCCATTGCTGTCACCCACCTGTGACACCCCCTACCAAGCTTATAAAATGTTTGCTTGACTCCTGTCCACCCTTCTGCACCCTGATAAAGACCTTAGGGTGGAAAACGGTCGGCCTCCACATTCCCTAAATCCCAGTCTGATCAAACATCTGTGGGATGTGCCGTTACCCCACCTCAGAACCCACAGGACTAAAAAGATCTGAAGCCAACGCCCTGGTGCCAGACACTATAGGACACCCTCCAGAGGTCCTGTGTTCATGCCTTGACAGGTCAGAGCCAAGTCCGGGCCAAGGAGGACCCACCATGGATTGGGGTACCTCTGGGGTAACAGCACATCCCCCAAATGTTCAATTAGATTGGGATCTGGGGTATTTGGAGGCAAAGTCGACACCTTGGGCTCTTTGTCCCATTCCTGGGGTCATTCCTGAGCAATTTTCGTGGTGTGGCGTGGTGCATTGTCCTGCTGGGGGGCCACCATCAACCAGTGCTGTTGCCATCAGGGGGTTTATTTTGTCTGCAACGGTAGTCAGGTGGATGGAGCACGTCAAGTGGCATCCACATAAATGCCAGGACCCAAGGTTTCCCAGCAGAACATTGCACTGTAACAAGATGATCAGTGTTATTCACTTACCCCGCCAGTGGTTTTAATGTTTTGGCTGATCGGTGTATTAATGTAACCCCTTCTTGATCACCAACATTTGATGAGTATGTGTAATTCAATTACATATTTCTTCTCATTAACTGTAACTGATTACAATTACATTTATTTTGTAATTTAATTCCATGTAATTAGTTACCTACCAACACTGGTTGTGAATACATGTATGTGTTCTCTGTTACCAGGTGTACTACTTGGATGACAAAGAGTGTGCTCAGAAGTATGGCAGAGTATGGGGGTGAGACTACTAAGCTTTTATAAGCATAACGGATAAGCCTTGGATAAACACCAAACTACCCATTACTGTGCTGTGAAACTGTTCTGTTTTTTGTTTTGTTTTTTACTGTTTTTGACCCCTGAGCCTCTTACCAAGTTGCTTGTGTTGCTAGTGTTTCTCCTGCTACACTGATATGAGCTTTACACTGGGTGCTCAAATATGTAAATATGTGTTTGTGTAAATGTTCAGTACGTATGAGCTCAGGAAGCCGATGCTGGCTGTGATGGACCCTGACATGTTAAAAACCATTCTGGTGAAGGAATGCTTCAGCTACTTTACCAACCGGAGGGTGAGAACACACAAGAGTAATGTTAAATCAATCAAATATCGATTAATTAATAACACATGTTGATTCTGAATTTCTGAACGGTTGCAATGCTCATTTTCAGCGGTATCGATACACCAGTACCAGTTTCTCACTCTCTCGTATTGTTGCTGTTTCCTAAAATCATTCTGCTGTTCTCTGTTACTAACCAAGGAAAGAAAAGTCATCAATTCCACTTCTATGCCCTCAATATCAATTTCACCATGGTATCAAAAATGTAGAGACTGTATTACAGAAGATGCCCTGGTGATACATAATTCTTAGTTCATTGATTAAAGCAAACTAATGCTGCCTTCAAATGGAACTTGTGAGAATTTGTTTTTGAAATAATCAAGTTCCTGCATTTAAAGTTGTGAAATAAATGGTGAAGGGTGGTGACCCTTTTCAGAACCGGTTGATGGTCATGCAAGGAAAAATAGATGACAATTTAATCAAACATACAAAGTTATTGCCATGAGCTGCCACAATTAAAAACTGGAATTGGCCAGAGTAGTGTTTTTGCAGGACATTATGAGGTTACAGTGAAGATGACCTTTGACCATTTTCTTCATTATTTTATCCTAATAGACATTTGTGTGAAATTTTGTCATAACTGGCTAATAAATTCTTTAGTTATGGCCAAAAACATGTTTTGTGATGTCACAGTGACCTTTGACCCTTGGCAACCAAATTCTAAAGAGTTCATTCTTGAATCCAAGTAAACATTTGTACAAAATTTAAGGAAATTCCCTCAACGGTGTCTTGAAATATCACGTTCATGAGGATGAGATGGACAAAAGGTCTCAGTGACCTTGACCTTTGACAACCAAATTCGAAACAGTTAATCCCCAAGACCAAGCAGACGTTTGTGCCAAATTTGTAGAAATTCCCTTAAGGTGTTCTCAAGATATTGTGTACACAAGAATTAGAAGAAAGAGGTTACAGTGACCTTGACCTTTAACCACCAAAATCAAATCAGATGGACGTTTGTGCCAAATTTGAAGAAATTCCCTCAAGGCGTTCTTGAGATATCACATTCACAAGAATAAACCGAACAGGGTCACATTGACTTTGACCTTTGAGTACCAAATTCTAATCAATTTGATGTTCACACCATATTTAGAGAAAATGTCATGTTCACGAAAGTATGGACAACCCAAAAACATAATGCCTCTAGCCGTGGCTATCACCGGCATGCAGACATAAAAAGGTTGGGACCCTCTGCTCTAGTGAATCTAGTGGCTAATTTTAGCATTTTTAATAGTTACTGAACAACAATGGAGATACACTTGCCAGCCACTTTATTAGGTACACATTGCTAGTACCTAGCTGGACCCACGTTTGCCTTCATAACTGCCTTAATTCTTTCAGGCATAGATTTAACAAGGTGCTGGAAACATTTCTCAGAGATTTTGGTCCATATTGACTTGATAGCATCACACAATTGCTGCAGATTTGTCGACTGCACATCAATGATGTGAATCTTCCGTTCCACCACATCCCAAAAGTGCTCTATTGGACTGAGATCTGGTGACTGTGGAGGCCACAGTGGACTCACTGCCATGTTCAAGAAACCAGTTTGAGATGATTTGAGCTTTGTGACATGTTGCGTTATCCTGCTGGAAGTAGCCATCAGACGATGGGTACACTGTGGTCATAAAGGGATGGACACGGTCAGCAGCAATACTCAGGTAGGCTGTGGTGTTTAAACCATGCTCAGTTGGTACTAAGGGGCCCAAAGTGTGCCAAGAAAATCTCCCCCACAGCATTACACCACCAGCAGCAGCCTGAACCGTTGATACAAGGCAGGATGGATCCATGCTTTCATGTTGTTTACACCAAATTCTGACCCTACCATCTGAATGTTGCAGCAGAAATCGAGACTCATCAGACCAGGCAATGTTTTTTCAATCTTCTATTGTCCAGTTTTGGTGAGCCCCTGGGGGCTCAGTTTGCTGTTCTTAGTTGACAGGAGTGGCACCCGGTGTGGTCTTCTGCTGCTGTAGCCCATCTGCCTCAAGGTTCAATGTTTGTTCAGAGATGGTCTTCTAGTTACTACCCACCTCTGCAAGTAGTTATTTCGGGATTCTATTTCAGCCATTATCTGACCTCTGGCATCAACAAGGCATTTTCACCCAGAGAACATATGTCTACATATCTAAATGCATTTGGTGCTGCCATGTGATTGGCAGATTAGCTATTTGCATTAATGAGCAGTTGAACAGGTGTACCTAGTATAGTGGCCAGTGAGTGTATATAGCACAGAAGAATGAACTACAAGAGGCTGCGGCTACGCAGACAACACGAATTATTAAGATCAAATCATTGTGGGTCTTATTTGTTGACAATAAGAAAAAAAAAACCCTAAATGTGCGGGCACACCGCACAATCTTTATCTGCAAGCATCATGCAGTACATGTTTGTTTACTGCTTATTGCCAGTAAAAGTGCACCAAGCTGCATTTTTTGATCAGGGTTCGACTATTAACACTTCACCCACCAACACACATGTGACCCTTTAGAACTTGCGCCTGAATGGAGATCTCTATGACTCAGTGTCTATTGCTGAGGACGACAAGTGGAGACGGATTCGTAACATCCTCACTCCCTCCTTCACCTCTGGCCGTATAAAAGAGGTAAGAGTTGTCCACTTTCCTAGTTTCATCAACTTGTATTTGGGTTCACTGAATATTTAAAATATATATATGTGTGTATTTATATATTCTTCTTCACCCTTCATGTACTGCTGTTCATTTTGAACTTTTTTCTTGTCTAAGATGTTTAGCCTCATGAAACATCATTCCCGCAAACTGACAGCCAGCATGCAGTCCAAGGCCCAAAACAATGAAGTTATTACTGTAAGAGAGTGAGTAATGCTAAAAATCGTTATTAATCGTGACATGAATCAAACCTAGTACTCTTGTGTTTGCACCCTAACTGAGGTTGTGTGCTTTATAATGACAGATCACCTCCCAAGATGGACACATGAAAGAAGCTAACGTGTTAATTAGGGAGTCTCAGAGGTGTTGACAGGCAGATTATGTTTCAGCTGTAGCTTCATTTTTACTGTACAGACATGAGAATAGTATCAATCAAGTGGAAACTTTTCAACTTATCCCCCAAAGCGTTTCCAAGTAGTATTAATGTTGGTGGCATTACTGCTTCCCGTTTTCTTCAGAGCCAGCTGCCATTGTTTCCAATTAACTTGGTTGTTCCACTATTCCCCATTTCCACTTCTGGGGATATTAACTGTAAAGAACATGGACTGATACCCTTTGGTAACTGGGGATAGCTACCAAGAGCTACCAGGAAGAGCCAAGTAATCATCCTCTTCCTGTTTTGATTGCGCAAAAGGTTGACATACTTACTTTGTGCTGAAAAACGGGCCTGTATTTTTCCGTGGCATTCAAGATTACACAGTCAGAGCGAGGCTAATAGGGAGCCAATCTAAACCATGATCTAAATGTCGATGGTGTTGTTATTCTAAAGCCGTTACATTGTGCAATCAACATTAACTTCATATTGATAATAAAGCAAAAAAAAAAACCTTGTCTGTTTCCACTTTAAACTACTTCTTTAACAAAAATAAAAACAAACAAGTGTTTTTCCAATTGATTTTAAATATTAGACTTTTAATCTATCCCCCAACTGTGATTTAAACATCAACAGAGAAAATCTCCTTTTCTGAAGCTAAGTAAGATCATCAGTTGACAACATTCAATCCCAAAAGTCCATTATTTCAATACCTTTCATTATATTTTGCTCATTCTATTGTATGTTTTTCACCACCCTCATTCCAGATTTTTATTTCTGGGAGACCATTAAATTAGTGATAAACCTTTATTGTCCTACACTTCGAGTCTTCAACATTTTGAGGCCAAGGACCCCCTACTACGTACAGTATATTGCATAAAACTGAGTTGCACTTGAGATAATTCTTTAAATATTTTTGGGTCTTCACCCCTTTGCGCTTGCCTGTAGCTGTTCAGTCAGCAATAGTTGTAGTAGCATAGGTGAATAAACCTCCATTTGCACGTTACCAGTGGTTTCTGAGAAGGACATAGACTGTGTCAGAATCTGTATCTCAAGTGGTTATAAAACTACTAGCAGCATAATATTGTGGCTCAATAGAATGTTCTACACCTGGAATAATAATGCAGCTAATTGGTCAATATGTGTCAATAGTACATAAATATTTGCTGAATACAACATTGGAGGCCGGCCCCTGTTTACTCTTAGGAAGGTTGCTCAGTGGCACATGGTGCACAAAAAGCTCTATTTCCGCAATATGAAGTCACCCAGATGTTGAGGCCCATATTGCAACTGCACTTGAGACTTATGGCAGCCAAGTTTGGCTAAATGGCTTACTTCCACCAGCTGAACGACCAACTTTCGGTTTAGCGCTGAATGGAGATAAAATTATTTAATTGTGCAGCTCTTCTAGACTTCCAAATGTTATTGAACAGAATGGATCATATCCCAAAAGTGAAACGAGTCATGTCATGAGGGAGACCTTAAAAAATCCACTGATTTACAGACATTTCTCTCCCAATGTAAGTATATGGGAAAAAATCTTTTATGGGACCCATGGCATCATGTGATGAACCCCGACGATGTAGTTCCACTTTTCACCACTATGTAAAATTGGCCTCAAAGCCACAGTGATTTAGCATTAGCTAGCCAACATGAATGCACAAGGATTCATGGGTAACAATCAGCCTATCATTCAATTTATTTTTTGTAAACAGGCAATGTATCTTTGCTAATTATATGTTGATGTCATGTTAAACATGATGAAATAATAACTGTGTGTGTATTCCAGCTTCTTCGGAGCCTACAGTTTGGATGTGATGGCGAGTTGTGTATTCAATGTGGACATAGACTCAATCAGCAACCCCTCAAATCCCATGATCAGCCATGCCACCAAGCTGTTCAGATTGTCCATACCTCTTTTCATGTTCCAAGGTACATCAGTGCTTTTCCATGATACCATTCTTTCTTTAAATTGATGAAAACCAGCAATGTTTTGTGACCAAACCAAGAATTGTTAAACCCCTTTTGTTCTTAAGGGTGTTTCCCCGTATTTCTTCCCCTCTTGGAGCTGCTCGGTGTCTCCCTTTTCTCTAAGACTTCCACTGATTTCTTTAAAACATTTCTGGAGAAGGTCAGAGCGGAACGTGACGGGAGCTCACACGAGGTCTGGACAAAACACACAACTCGGGGGGGGCGGCAAAATGAATGTAATTTTCTATTGCAGTATGTCTAATCTTATATCATGATAGATATATACTATGTATCACAATAGAGAAACCAATTATATAGCTGACTACACAATTTCACCTTAAGATCCATTTTAGCTTTATTGTGGAGTTTTCAGTCATATAATTTTTTTTTCCCATTTAAGGCCGACGTCACGATGACATCAGTTTGTTAGCTGGAGTTAAAACCCGCCTCTCCACCACAGGGCTGTAGGCTACATAGGAGTCTTAAAATGATGTCTTGTTGTGTTATTGGGAGCCAGAATAGAAAGAGTCATGACCAGTGGTGTAGTGGTAATTGATGAGGTAGTTGCACTACTAGGTAGATAGGTAGGTTGCAGATGAAGAAGTGGGCATACTCTCCTATTACAATGGCTTTTTAGCTGATAGGTGGGAATACTGTAACTGGATAGAAAAAGAAGTGGGTATACCCTGTATACCTGAGTATACCCTCCACTACACCACTGGTCATGACTCAAAACAAGCCGCCACTGCCCATAAACAA
The DNA here is from genome assembly GCA_026686955.1 of Epinephelus cyanopodus. Classification (NCBI taxonomy): domain Eukaryota; kingdom Metazoa; phylum Chordata; class Actinopteri; order Perciformes; family Serranidae; genus Epinephelus; species Epinephelus cyanopodus. Next base: position 25,625,266 of record CM048916.1, on the reverse strand, counting down.
AAACAAAGACTGGTTAAATGTGATAAGACGAAAGGACTGGATGGAGGCAATCATCAAAAATGCTCACATGTGTAGCGCACACTTCATGTCAGGTTAGGGGAAACGCATTTCCTGTTGTAGGGATGATTATGTGTATGAAGGGTTATCATGTCCTAATCAGAAACTGGGGAGGTATTAAGAGGAATATTGGATTTCTCTGTAACGCTAACTTTTTAGCGCGTTAGCTAACGTTAGCTTTGATAGCAAAACAAACTGGACGAAACCGTACAAGTGTCGTCCTCCTCTGTAAGATTGTCATAGTCATCAACCACAAAGCTTCCTGTGACATTATCCATCCACTGAGCGAGAGCATACGGGTCGGACAGTCTTGTCCCGTTGGTCAGTGTTTACTTTTTCAAGAAACACTTGGGCACCCGGAGATTGAGTGACCTGATATGGTGCATTGTTAAATTCAGTCTGAAGCTATACACTAAAATGAGAGCCCTGTTGGTTGAAGAAATGGAGCGTTATATTTCTATATGAATTAACAAACAGTTAAGTTAATCGCACATTCACTCCACTCTGGGCGCTCTGCTGCTCCACCTCCCCAGACAGAGTGCGCTCTACCACTCGATACCACTTGATTTGGTTTGTTTCACTGCTCCGCACCAGCTGTGCCACCGCTGAACATAATTACGAGCTCCACAAATAGAAAACTTTACCTCAGGAAATGACTGGATGGTTTAAGTGTCACAAACATGAACCCACATCACCACAAACCTGCACCCAAAGACGGATGGAGTATGATGACCAAGAGAACAATGATGTGACTGGAGGAGTGAGTGTTTAATAATCACCACACCCGCTGAGCTAGGCTATATTCAACGTAACCAAGCCTTAGGAATGTTAGTTGCTGCAGGAAGTGCACATGGAGACTCAAAATATTCCACGGGAGTACGCAAAACCTTTTTTTTACCTGGAAAAACTTTATTCCCACCTGTTTCACAGATGAAAAAATAATAAAGGACTTAAAAGGACATAAAAACTATGATTAATGAATCACTAGAATTTTTTTTTTCTTACATGACTGTTTCCAAGGTAAAATATGAACTTTATCACTCAACTTTTCAGCCAACATGGATGATTAGTCCTCCTTAGTGCTCAGGGGAAAAAGGAAATCAAAACATCTGCAAAGCACTACACCACATTTACTGTACTCACAAACCCCTATGAATCGAAATAGTGCAAAACTCCAGTGCTCATTTGCAACATAAAACAACACATCTCTGTTATCTCATGGTAAACAGTATTTTGTCATACTGCACAACCGTATTCAAAAACACACACAGGGAGAACGTGAATAATAGTTATTTGATCTGTTTTCAGAATTCCAGAGATATACTTCAAAACATGATAAACTCTCAGACTGCCAGTGAAACCAAGAAAGACAAGCAGCATAACGGTAATTACACAGTAACATCCCTCGCATACAGAGGCACAAATGAGCACTAACATGAACGTACACCAATGGTCTTGATGCCTCCTTTTTTTCTCCCTCCCTGTTCATGCATCCCAGCTGTCCTGACAGGTCTTACTGATCATGAGATCTTCTCCCAAGCCACAATATTTGTATTCGCTGGTCATGAGACAAGTGCCATCACTCTCATTTTCTTGGCCTACAATTTGGCGAGAAATCCTGAAGTCATGAAACGCCTGCAAGAGGAGATAGACTCCACTTTCCCTAATAAGGTAGAGCACAAGGTTCCGGTACATGATTCACTCTCTGTATTTTATTTCACTGAGTTTAATCAAACTGTGTAACTGTGTGTTTGTAACTCTTTAGGGTGCTGTCCAATATGAAGCTCTGATGCAGATGGAGTACCTAGACAGTGTCGTCAATGAGAGTCTGAGGTAATGCACAGACAGCTGTTTAAATCACAAATATCCTGCTGTGTGTGTGTGTCTAACTTCTTAACTCTATATTCATTGATCAGCTCCCAGTCTGTCTGTGAGTGGCAGATTTCCCTCACTCACTACAGTTGCTTGGGAAATAACATCAATAAATCAATTACAGGGAACTAATATGAAAACTATTTTATTCAGTAAATATCTGCTGTCTGTCAGCCTGATGAAGGCAGTTTAACCAGCCGTGGTTCTCTCAGCTCTGCGGAATCTGCTTCTGACAGACGGCTGCTTCTGTGGACAGGGGCGCTGCAACCGTTTTTACACAGAGATCAGGCTATAGGGCCGCTATGAAGTCCCTTCTTCTTACTGCCTTTGCATTTTTGCACAGAACCAAATGATGGCTGCATCATGCCACTCCAGTGTGTGATAAGAGACAGCATGCCGACATCGCAGAATCAAAAGAGGCGTGATGGGCGTGACATGTAACACAACAGTGTCAGCCTAGTGTGACATATACCCTACACATTGGCAGTGCTTTATAAACAGTAACATGCCACTGGCAGTCCCTGATTTAGAGCAGCTGAACTCGTCCTCTGCTCAGAGGGTACGTAGCTCCTGGGCTTCACTGTTTTTCCAATTTGCAGACATGTTCGTCCTCTGGTCTCCTTAAAATTAGAGCTTACTACTAACAGCTACTATTTAAATCAGTGTGGTCCTGTCCTGCCGGCTGTCCTGTTTATACAGACATCGTTTCTGCGCTGTTACTACCTCTGATACTGGCTTAGGCTTTCTTTTTTTAAAGATATTTTTTGGGCATTTTGCCTTTAATGGACAGGACAGGTAAGCGTGAAAGGGGGAGAGGGGGGGGGGGGGGATGACATGCAGCAAAGGGCCACAGGCTGGATTCAAACCCTTGTACATGGGGCGCCTGCTCTACCACTAAGTCACCGACGCCCCAGCTTAGGCTTTCTATGTAGGCGCATGGAAGGGCAGGGAGGTTTGCCTTAAGGCTTTCTATGTAGGCATGTGGAAGAGGCTTTCTGCAAATGGAAATTAAGTTTTCTTTGACTACTGTGTTCCTGACTGAAATAGAGAATAATGCATCTTTTCACACTAGTTACACTTTGAATTTTTTTTAACACTACAACAAGGGCCGAAAACCTAATATTTGCTATTGTTGAAATGACAAGGTAGGCAACCAGAACCGTGTGTTTCAACTGTACATATTCATAAATTTGGGCATTGACTGTTTAGTCCGACAAAGACATGTAGTATTTTTTAAAAACTCTCGCTTTGGTCAATAGGCTCTACCCTCCAGCTGGACGTTTGGAACGAACAGCCAAAGAAACTGTAGAGATCAGCGGAATAAAAATCCCAAAGAACATGACTGTTATGGTTCCAGTGTACGCTCTGCATCACGACCCTGAGCTGTGGCCAGAGCCCGAGGAGTTCAAGCCTGACAGGTAGGTGCCAGAGTGTGTATGTGTGTACAGTAGATCAGTAGAGCTTTTCTCAGGGACTGAGATGTAATAATTCTCCAAAGCAACTTTTAAGAATTTCACAGTGCAAACTTTATATTTTTTTTGGTTGGCCAAACAGCTTTGAATCTTTTATAATGACTACATCACTCTTATCAGTGAGCGACAATAAATTTTCTGGATCAATTTCTAATCGAGTGGTGCGTGCAATACTGAAACTAATTTCATCATTTTTTCCTAGTTTTACCTATGAAGTCCTTCATGCTTTAATTATTCATACAGTCCAATAAAACATACTATGTTTAAAGGCTCTTTATACTGTTTTATGTAGTAAATTTCTTTTTTCATTGTTTGTGTATGTTTTTTCAAGATTCAGTAAGCAGAACAAGCAGAGCATCAGCCCGTACACTTACCTGCCATTTGGGATCGGGCCAAGGAACTGTTTGGGGATGCGATTTGCTCTGATGATGGTCAAACTGGCCTTGGTGGAAGTTTTGCAGAACTACAGCTTCTCCATCTGTGAGGAGACAGAGGTGATTCTATTTAATTTACTTACATAGGTCGACATAGACTACATGCTTGTTTTTATATATTGAGACATTTGACAAGCTGGATTTGCATTAAAAACACACGTTTCTGATTTAGTGAATGTGTACGTTCCACAGATCCCTTTGAAGATGGACCCTGTTGGCCTTGTTGGACCCCAAAATCCAATCAAACTAAAGCTGGAGACACGTTCAATGACCTCAGGAAAGGAGGACAAGTCCAACTAGGAAATACACTCCTCAAAACTGAGATGTCCTCTAATTCTAATAGCTGAAAATGCTTCTTGAAATTTAGTAATACAGGTTTTCAGTCTGTATCATCATTTTTTAATCTGACCTGAAACAAAGCAGATACAGTGATAATCAATCATGTTGATTTTTGAAAAATATAACTGTAATTTATGTGTGCATAATGTTCATGAACTATGCCAACTACATGAACTACTACCAATTCAGTATCTGACCAAATGTCTCCCTTTCTGTTCCTCAGATATGACACTGAATAACAGCCAGAAGTATTTTTGCAGAACATGATGATGTCACAGCTCATTTAACCTTTGACCTTTTGTATATAAAACATCATTACTCCATCTTTTTATCCTATTAGACATTTGTGTGAAGTTTTGTGATAATTAGTGTATGAATTCTTACAGTTGGGCAAAAATTTGCTTTGTGAGGTCATAGTGACCTTGACCACCCTCAAGCTGCTCACAGAAATGAGTGAGACAGACAAGGTTTTTGTGACCTTTGACCACCATAATCTAATCAGTTCACCGGACAGTGGTGTCAAATTTGATTTTTTTTTTTTTTTTTTTTTTTTTAAATCCTCAAGGCATTCCTGAGATATTGCCTTCACAGAATGGGACAGACGGAGCGACAGACAGAGAAAGAGGGATAGAGGCATAACAAAGGAAACCAGTTCAGAATATCAAACACTAATGAAGACACTTTGGGTAGTGATCCAAACATGTAAGCTACCAAAATCTGTGACAATTACATGAAACTAAAAAATGGTGGAAATGTCAAGAAGACACAAGGATAGTGTGCCATTCAAATTCTTAAAGTAGTAGTTTCATAGTTACATGTAAGATAATCAATAAACTGTGATAAAATAAACTTTGGGAACTGATTATACTGTACCTCTGGAGGCTAATAAAGCACATAATAAATGTTTCTACTTGTGTATTGTGTGAGCTTTTCATGTGTGCTTTATGACCACAAAGATACAGAAACACCTTTATGATGCAACACAATGCAATATCATTCATTCATTCATCTTCTGACCGCTTCATCCTCTTGAGGGTCGCGGGGGGGCTGGAGCCTATCCCAGCTGACATTGGGCAAGAGGCAGGGTACACCCTGGACAGACCCCCACTTGATAAGGTTTTGGTTGTTAAGATATGATTAAGACCAGAAAGCTATATCTAACAACAACTGAGCAGATAAACACGGAGGAACTGAAACCTATGAGCAGAATAGTCACTCTTATGACTCTTACTTCTTCAGTGAATAGTGAAGACAAACAACCCCTGAAACTCCCTCAAAGACCCCTGGCTGAAAACCACTGGTCCAGGTGATGACTCAGTGTATGAGGCTGTTCTGCATTACATTGATTAACCCATCAGCCAAAACATAAAAACCACTGGCAGGTGAAGTGAATAACACTGATCATCTTGTTAAAGTGCAATTTTCTGGTGAAGGCACTTATCGATGGTAGTGGCCCCCCAGCAGGACAATTCACCACGCCACATCACAAAAACTGCTCAGGAATGACCTGAGGAACGGGACAAAGTGCTCAAGGTGTCGACTTTGCCTCCAAATACCCCAGATCCCAATCTGATTGAACATTTGAGAGATGTGCCGGTACCCCAGAGGTACCCCAATCCACGCTGGGTCCATCTTGGCCTGGGCATAGCTCTGACCTGTCAAGGCAGGAACTCTGGAGGGTGTCCTATTGTGTCTGGCACCAACACCTTGGCTTCAGATCTTTTGGGTGGCAACCACACATATGTCAGAGCGCAAGGTTTCCCAACAGAACATTGCCCTGTAACAAGATGATCAATGTTGTTTACGTCATCTGTCAGTGGTTTTAATGTTCTGGCTGATCAGCGTATGGCTTTTCTATTTTATTGTCCATCTAATCTATGGAGGAGCACATGGACATGTCTATGACACAATTATAACAACAATATTTATGGCTAGACTGGTGCATCGTAGTATAGTGTGCAGGCTTGTTTATTTTCCTGGTCGCCCAGTGTGAAGAGTTGTGATTTAAAAGATGATACTGACTCTGGTGGACAAGGGCCCTCAGGGGAATTGTTCTGTCGCCTTGGAGCTTTGACGACCACAGCTCGGCCATTTGTCGTCTTCAGCCTGGACATTGGATTAAAAATGGGGCCCTGCTTGACATCACATGACAACCAAGACAGTTCTGCTAAATGTGAGGAAGTGATAACAGAGTGACACAAACATGTGACTCAGTCAGTCACCAGGGTGCAGGTGTGTCAAATTAGGTGAGAAGGTACTTTGAGCTGTTACAAGGGGAGAGTTCATTGTTGGTTTGTGTAGTTACGTAACATTCTGCAGTCAGGAACCATGGCAAGAGCAAACTAACAGCATTATTGCAGTTGCTCAAGAGAAATCACCGGATATAATTTAAAGCAGTTTGTTTCATCATTAGGACTCACAAATAAAGGGGTGTTACATCTCAGTAGCGTTTTATATTGTATTATATATTAAACACATCAACATAGGATCATGGAGCATAGCGTGTTCACTGATGTTTTGTTTGACAAGTAAGCCCTGTCCTTTTATCAATCTATACATGTCACCTTTTGAAACAGTTAGGAGCTCAACATGCCATATTTGGCCACACAGAGTAAACACAATCATGATACATATGAAATCAGCCAATGCCACATTTGGTCATTGCATAACCTGTGAGCAGCGGCACAACTGATTCCATAAATGGACACAGTATCAGCTTTGTGGCAGAGTACTCTGTGGGAAAACACCTCCCAGGAGTTTTACAAACACCTCCACACTTTTAACTAAAAAAGAAAAACAGGTACAACTTGTCTTCACAATAGAGCTGTTTAATCTTTTACATGTACTTTAAGGTGTGTTTGGGAGAGAGGGCTTGTGGGGGAGTCACTGTGAGCGGGTGTCAAAGATAAAAAGAGGCACGAAAATCTCTTTCCCAGTTCTTATCTTTTTGCTCCTTTCTCCTACTTTCTTCCTTCCTCTGTCCTTTTCCTATTCTCTCCTCTTTCTCCTTGGATGGTAGTTTCACTGCGTCACAATCCCTGGCCTGGAAGTGAGTTACTTTGGCTCTTTTCATCTGTCCGTACCCCAGGCCTTTCTGGTCTCTCTTCAGCACAGTTGGCACTGGCTGTTTAGGCCCCTCTCCCTCCGGCCCCAGTCCTGTCCCTGGTTTCCAGCCGCAGCGCACCATCATCTTGTAGCTGTTGCTGGAGGGGGGCAGGCAGTAGTACGGGGTGGATGGAGCATGTCGCAGACTGAACTGATGTAGAGTTGAGGACAGATGTGATGACAGGCTGCTGCTGTACTCGCTACCACACACGTCACACCACTGAGCCTGTGGGGCACTGAGGGCAGACAGAAGAAGACACAGCGTTAGTGAGAGGAGAAGTGTAAAAGAAACAGATTCACATTTGTCTTAAAGCAACAGTCAGGTGACCATATGTGCATTTACACTGCTTTCGTCCTATTTATACTGACCATTAAAAATCTCTTAATGCGCAAACTGTGTAAATGACGAGAGACAAACCGACACAGCCCTCATTCTGTGTAATAAAAAAAAACAAAAAAACAAAACAAAACACATCACCAAAGTTTATCGTAAGTAATATGAGGCTTCAGCAGGTTAACCTAGTCTAAGGGTCGGCAACCTTTACTATCAAATGAGCCATTTCTGACTGAAAATAATGACTAAAAAAATCTGACTGGAGCCGCAAAAGATATTTGAGCCTTATAATGAAGGTAACACAGGCTGTTAAATTTAAATTAGCCTATCAACATTAATAATAAGTCTTAATGCGAATTCATTCATATGTTTTACATCAAGGTGCCTCCTCTTCAGTGGGCTATTCATGATTATGTGGTACAGTTTGCAGTGACCGCAAACAAAATCGGTCTGTCCGGGCACTATGAAATTCTGTATTTTCCTCTGGGACTTTTCCCTTTTGGAGTTGGAGCCCATAGTTAGCCTGGCTAGGGAGGCTAAAATGTCTTTATAGAGGTCTGCATTTAGAGGGAAAGGTGCAAGCTTGGAAGTATGATTCAGATTTTAGTTGTTGAATTTTTAAACCTTTTTTTAAAATTATTATTCGGTGTAAAGGCTGCACATTTTTACAATTGGGGACTAAAATTTCTTTGGGCTTATATAAATGAAAATTGAAATAAAAAAATGTAATATCCACATTCATTTCCATTTTGATGAAATCAACAGGGAGCCACTAGAGAGGGGTTAAAGAGCTGCATGTGGCTCCAGAGTCTCAGGTTGCCTACCCATGAGTTAGTCAGACCAAATGTGGGTCTACTCGCTTTGTTTCCCTGCTGAAACTGGTACTAAAAGGTTCTAGTCTTGACAGACATCCACTTGACGGAGTCCTGTGACTTCAAGTTATTCTTATCATAGCTACGCCCACTGTCAACCTGAGCAGAGACAATCAGTCACTGCACATGTGCCAGGCCTTTCATGTTGCCCTTTCACCTGTGATTCAGTGTTTCTAATTGATGGTTATGTAAAATCAGTTTCCTGGTTACTAATGCTGCCAATAAAATCTTTACAGGCCAACTCCTGTCTTCAACCTTTGTGTCAACATGTCTGCTGATAATTAGGTATATTTTTCAACTGTAAAATGCTGAGCTCAGTATACATCTTGAGCATAATTCTCAGGTAAATGAATTCAAGTGAACATAAATAAAACTGTTCAGGACAAAGATACTTTAATATGATGATGTTTCCTCTCTCTGAAAAACAAAAACAAACATAAAAACACCTCTTAAATATCGATATCTGCTTTAAAAATCCAGTATTCGTCTGGTTCGAACATGTTGATATATCAATATTTCTTTGTATTGCTATGGTGGACCCCCGTGTTTTTTGGTGGTTGTTTCCAGGGAATAGATGAGACAGGGGTTGGTATGATTAAACACACAAAGTGGAAATGGGGAGCAACACACAGGCAGACTATGTCACTTGATTGATCTCTGTGTTCACCACATGGTTTAATTCTGGGAAATCAACACATCCCTGCCAGATAAAACAAATGAACATTTACATAATAATGTTTACCACCTCTACCTTCTTACCTAAAATTTTAACATAATATTTTGGTGGATAGTTTGGGAAACTTTGGAAAAGTGCAGTTCAGTAAGAGTTCTATTTATCGGATGTAGGAAGTGTCCATGTTTCTGTTTCAGTAAATGACAAGTCTGACATGTTTGAAATTAATTCACATTTGGCTGATGTGGTTTAAACTGTACACAACTGTGAGTGTGCTAACCCGCTTTCAGATGACGGTGTCTCTCTCTCTGTAGTTCTCTCATAGCTCTCCAACTCTTCTAAAACCTCATTGTGGCCCGCTGTGGAGAAAAAAAACGGCATGAGTTTGACTTCATTGTACACACAAACACAGAAATTTTAAGTTGCCAATAGGAGATTTGAAGTCCTACCTTCCAGCGCCAGGTCTTTGGCATCCCTGCCCTGTGTATCAACCACTCCGACCCAGGCTGCTCCATGTTGCAGCAGCAGCCTCACTGCAGCTCTTTGTCCTGACCAGCTTGCACACATCATTGCTGTCCAAAAGTAGGTATCCTGGAGAGGAGATGGTCAGGACTTTAAAACAATGTTTCCTAAACTGAAAACACACTGAGCAGTAAGTATTGTACCTGGAAGTTGATGTCAACTCCTTTTGAGAGCAGGTCTCGGAGGCTCGAGACGTCCCCCTCATGGGCACAGCGCAGGAACCTGAGCCCCAGTAGCATCATAGACCTTTCTGAGTTGCTTGTCTCTCCTCTTGCACTGCCATCACTTCCACCACTGTTCCCTCTTCGCACCACAGACTCAGTCTGACCCTGCTGCATCTCTGCAGCCCTGACTCTCCTCCTCCGCCTTCTACTGGACTCTCTGCTCCTCTGATACTCTTTGCCACAATCCTTTTTGCAAATTGGACTTCTTAATACATCTTGCCCTTTATCATCTTTCGTTAAATTCTCGTAGAAGCGTCTAACCTCTTCCCCGGTAACTCCACTGCTTGTTATAGAGCTGGACTGATGGGGTGTTTCAATGCTAAAAAGATCCTGCCCGCTGGCAGGAGTAAAGCCTAAAGCAGCCATGAGGAGTGACTGCAGGTTCAATCAGTTGACTCTCATTTCAAGGAAGTCAATCTGAAAAACATACACTCCTGTTTTAAACAAGGGAAGCTATATGCTCTTACTTTAGCAGCAGACTGACAGGCTTACAGTTAATGGCGTTCATCTACTACTGAAGTTATGTGTTTAATAATAAATCTATTGAACTATGTGGTAAGCTAGCATGCTAACTTAACAGTTGCTACAAGTGCAAGCGGTTTTCAGTCCGGTTCATAACGTTACTACAAAACGATTTTCACAGATTATATTTTGCCAAATTGACAGTGCAATTTACCACACTGGCCGGCAACTAGCTTTTGTAACGCCAGCCTTAACAAAAAAAAAAAAAAAAAAAAGTTAGTAGGCTACGGTTGCGGTTGTGAGCTAACGAAGCTTTAGCCTAGGCTAGCATTAGCATTTAGACAAACGGAAGTGTAGCAAAAGGGCACCAAACTCAGAAATATTACCCAACATCACGCCGCGTTAAAACATTATCCAGATGACGACGTAAGATAGTCAAATGACTTATTTATTCCTTCAATAATACGACACAACTTCAAGATACCGTTACCGTCTTTCTTTCTCTGTTTGTAAACAGGACATTGTACGTAACGTTAGCTTCATGACTAACGCCAGGTGCTGCCACCTACCGGACTGGAGGTTGCGCTCTTTTTGTTGGACCAATTGTTAATTGAGGTTTATAGTAACAAAAGTATAAGTACAGGATATGAATAACATGTCAAAACATTATGTATATGTTATTGGCAATGGTGGAAGAAGAAGTATCAGTGACACAGTGTAGATGTACATTAGTGAAAGACCCGGACAGACTCCTGCATTCAGGGTCGCACTTCAGTAAAGACAAACAGTAGCCTATTATCTGTTAAATGTTATGTGTGAAAAGTGATACTGCAGAGCCGCACCTGCTAGTGTTAAACTATTTTAGGACTATTCATATTATTTTCTTACTGTTACAAATGTATAAACATATATACTGCATGTTATTGTTTATCTGATCAAGGTGGAGCTCATTTTGAATGATTTATTTTGGGGTACTTTAATCTGCAACAATGAATTATATTTTACATAATCATGATATGTTTTCCATGTAACATCTCAATCTCTGAAGTAGGGGTGTTGAGATATGCTGGACTACAAACAATGAAATATTGATACCATGATATCATACATGCATAATAATATTGTGTAAATAATCCAGTGCCTCTTAGGTCATTTCATTTTCTCTCTGCTCTCGCTTTGTCTCCTTGCCCAACTCCATACACTTTTATTTTGCGCGTAATTCAGTTACTAAAAAGTAGACAAAACATACAATGACCAAAGATGAATTTGACTGACGGCATTATTATTATTTTAAACATTTCTTCTTCCAATATTGTGTAGTAAAAACTGATATTGTGTCAACCCTACCGCAAAGTAACAAGTGATAGCTGTCCAATAAATGAAGTGAATTATGGCCCACAATATAGTTTAGTATAAAGCTGGATACATTTGCGTAGGAAAAGCACAGGTATTATTAATTAATAACATTAACAAGGACTTTGTTCTGTTCCAGTGTCCCTGTAAGCCAAGCCAGTGTGGCAGAGAGCCAGCAGGCACAATACCTGGTCGCCGAAACTGCAGCAGCTAAATGGAATTCAACCATCATTAATCTTATAATATTACACCTTTTCCTACTGTGACATGTTGTAATTTCCCGTGTAGTCAGCCATGCAGCTGTCCCACAGTGTATGTAGTGTGCTGTATCTCATCAACATCTGACACTACAGACTGTGTCTGACGCACATTGTTATGTCACAAGTATCTCACTGATACAAGTCAGAATGGACCACAGGAATACACAGGTCTACTTTTACTTTAATCTGATAATATGCTAATCACATATATTGTCCCCATGTAGACTTCAGAAATTGTGTCTATGTATTCTTTCTACATAATTATTGACTTGTTTGTAAACATTTAATGTTGTTTTATTATGTATATATTGTTTATTTACTGCTGTATAAATTTCATGTTGTACATTTTGCATTGTTTTGCAAAAATATAGTCAGAAAAAAATACAGATGTCATTATTTTGTGAACTATGGTCTTAACAGTGAATCCTGTATTGTGCGTGTTTAGACTCAGATCATCTCTGTCCCTCTAAAAGTTTTGTCCCCACAGCACCCTCATGTGGACAGCCTTTTGTTTTAAAAAATGACAAACTGCCTGTATTCCTGCTCCTGTATTATAACAGATAATCAAGCATTTTATTCTGTTTGTGCAGCACTTTGGTCAATGTGAGTTATTTTTAAATGTGCTTTATAAATAAATTGGAGTTGTGTTTGAGATAAATTGTTTAACTTTGTTCTATTTTCTCTCTGTGTACATAAAGGGACTTAACTCTACACTATTATTGTGATGAAAATGTGTGTGTTGTACTTAATAGCATGTGATTTAGCCTGGGCATTAATGTTACCTTAAGACTGATACTAGGGATGCACAATAATATTAGCACATCATCACATGCCAACAAAAGCACAGTTAAAGGCTTTAAAATACCACATCAGTCTGAAATGAAAATTTCTGACAATATGATGCTGATATGACAACTAGTGCCCTGGTTGAGGCTGCTGTCAGGATTGTTTCAGGGAAAGCATCATCCAGGCCTGATAAAGTAGGATGAATTTGAAAATGTTACATAGAAATAGCCATGGCATGTTTTACATGTACATTTTTATGAGCACTGTATTTTATGTCTGCATCTGCCAGCGGCCATCACGGTAACAGTAGGCACAATAATATGTTACTTCCACTACAGGAGACACTTATTGTTCTCTGCAATTAGGTAGAAAAAAACATGAGCATATATCAGTATTGTGCATCCCTAATTTTACTAATAAAGCTTATTTGATTGGTTTAATCTTGCCTCATGAGTCACATCACACATCGATAAAAGCTCATTTGAGATAGATTGTTTTTCCTTATTTTGCTTCGCACGTAGGTGAGATAGCAACACACATCCAAATGGAAGTGACAAAAATCACGGACATCACGCCGAAAAACCCCCCCACAAACATAGTGAGGCGAATCGTCAAGTGCAGTGAATCTGGGGTTGGCTTCCACTTTCACTGCCTATACTGCTTACAAACAGTAGCTGAAAATGTGTGCGTAGTATACCTTTGATAGATACAGTTTTGGTTATTTTCAAAAGAGACAGACTGATTCATCTAATTAGATTTTCACCTGACTGATTCTCACTCGACTTGCTCAGTGATTGAATGTAAATAAAATGTTGCAGCTTACACGTTACACCTTTTACAAATTTTGTTCATAAACACCCTTATGTGTGCTAGCAGAGTGAATAATACTTTTATTTCTATGACACTTTCCTACACACGGTTACAAAATGCTTGCTTACAGAGAAGTCTAAACAAAAATATTTCCAAAAGGTGAAATGAAACAAACATAATATCATGACGACACATACTGTGGTAGATAACAAAAGTATTGGAACAAGATCTCTGAAATCTTTCAGTGTCATTTCAGTGACCGTTATATCCAGTTTGTAGCCACAGATTTGGGCAAGGCAAACATACAAAGCTCTGGATGTTGAAGAACCGTTGGCATGCTGGTAACTAGTGTTTGTTTGCTGTGGAGACAGAGTGCTTTAATTAGAAATGCTGTTTGGGGAGGGCACATCAGGCACAGGGGTGAACTACAAGGACTAAACCCTCATGCAGAGCTTTTGCATTAAAAAGGTAATGTAGTGATAAAGGATAAAGACCAGATATGAAGCTCGCAGAAACCAGCACAGCACTAACAAACTGTTCGAATGGCAACAGTGAAGGCTTGCACTGCACAGAGAAGTCAGTGGTTTTGCATGTTTCACCGACATACATGAAAAAGCTTGTGAACAACAAGCACTTGCGCTATGTTCCCAGGAAATCAAACCCAGCAAACATGAAGTCACAATGGTCTTAAGTGTGAATTTGGTAGCTTCTTACACTGAGAAAGTTGCTGTTAAAATTACATTCCAAAATTTTTTTTTGTGCCAGGAATTTTCTAAAAAGCAGTAAAATAAGTCATTGATTAATACTTGGCAGAGAAACAGACAGACTGATCATTAACAATCAGTAACACTTATTTTACAGTGATTACAAAAATAGAAACTCCTGTACAATCCAATAACCCAGCACCCTCAATATTTTTTTGGTAGCACCAAGAATCGAAAACGTAAGTATCAGAAGGTTGCACTGATTCTTACTTCTCTTTGCTTACTTTTTGAGAAGGGACAATTTTAGACACTACACTGAGAAGTTTACGTTGTTAAAAAAGGCTTCTTTCTTTTTTTTTTTAAAGAAAAACATGTTAATACCCTTTACACCCAGTTCACACCAGAGATTTGCAATAGCGTGTAAAGTTGCTCAGCCCAGGTTGGCTGATGCCGTCACCTGCGACTCAGCTAGTCACATTGCCAGTGGCTGGTTTTAGACCATATGGCATGTCACCTACTTCAACAGCCAATCAGCTTGTTGCATAGTTGTTTTTTTTTTTTTTTTTTAAGATTATTTTTGGGCTTTTTTGCCTTTATTGTATAGGACAGAGTGAGAGGGGGTGAGAGAGAGAGAGCGGGGGGTGACATGCAGAGATGGTTGCAGGCCAGAGTCGAGCCTGTGACTGCTGCAGCAAGGCATTGCCTCTGATTATGGGTCGCCGGCACTATCCACTACGCTACCGACGCCCCGCTTGTTGCATAGTTAGCTGGCCAAATCACTTGCAGACTGTTAGATGACAATGTGTTCGCTTGCCTGAGCCCATCTTAGTTACATCCCTGCGGCTGTTGATGCAAATGTCTCCGTTCTAACAGTGTGCAGGTGTGGAGTGTGGGTTGCTGCTGCTGCTGCATGTGTGCATCATGTCACACACACACACACACACACACACACACACACACACACACACACACAGATTTCTTGGTTGTTGTTTTTTTACATTATTGCAGCATATTTATTATGAATACGTCCATCTGAAGGTCACGTTCTATATTTTTGCTGTTTCATCACTAACAAGCAAATGATGCAATATCACACTTATCACTATCCTCATGCCCATTTTAAAAAGCTACATATAATGTTCATAATATTATACATATAATATCCATAATAATTCTGTGTGGAGTTTGCATGTTCTCCCCATGTCAGCATGGGTTTTCTCCAGGTACTCCAGCTTCCTCCCACAGTCCAAAGACATGCAGGTGACTCTAAACTGTCCGTAGGCGTGAATGAGCGTGAATGGTTGTTTGTTTCTATGTGTCAGCCCTGTGATAGTCTGGTGACCTGTCCAGGGTGTACCCTGGACATAAGCTGTAAGTGTACATAAACCTAAAAAGATGTAAATCAGAACAGAAGTACAGCGAGATGTTGATAAAGGGGATGACACACCATTTCATCTAGTTGCATCGGTGTAAATTAGCAGGTTTTCAGAACACTGCAGATTGTCACATTGAAAGTAGTTGCTAGTTTCAACTCGTCTCATGGCAAACCTCTGGTCTGAACTGGGCTTAAAGGGAAAGTATTGATAATTAGACTTTATGTAGTAGTTCATAAATGATCCTTAACTGTAGTGATACATCATCCAAGGAAAACTAATGCTCTTGTAGTAATCATCTTGTAGTAATGTAGTGGATTTTATTATTTTCTAAAAGAATATCTGTTTGACCAAATACCAATTGGATAACCCAGCGGTTGACAATTTAGTGTTCATGGCAGCCTAAATCTGCCTAAAGCCCTGTTTCCACTGAGCAGTACAGTTCAGTTCAGCTCAGTAAGCTTTTCATCAATTTACACTGTGAAAAGTTGTGGATGGTACAAATGGAACCGTTCTGTACCGTCCCAGTTTTGGTCTCCCCTCTGTTGGGGTACCTAACACACAGATCTGGTACTAAAAAGGTGGAGCTGTGAACACTGCAGTCTGTTGATTGGTCAGTAGAGGACAGTCACTTTTGCTGAGGGCTGAGTTGTGGCTGGTTTTGAGGCTCATGTAACCACTGTTCATACCGTGGAGTTTTATACAGTAATAAACTGTAACTATAAAATGAAAGGATGTCCTGCTGCCTCTTGCAGCAGGTGGAGTCAGAGAATAACTTTATTCACTGGGCCGACTGCCGGCAACTTTTAAGGTGGAACGTTAAATGTTACTCAATGCATGAGTTGATTCAGTCAACACACCTTAAATTTTACTGACACCTTTGACCATTACTTTAGTTTTTATTTCTCTCTTGGATGACACACTCTTGGTAATCGGTGGATCTTCAACCAGATCATGTGACCTGCATATATCCCTATACCCTAAACCTCTGAGCTTGCCTTCGAAGGACTAAATGCACAAACCTGCTATTTTTAGAGTATCCCATGGAGAGAGACTCTCACTGCAGCCTGTTTTGTTCTAAAAATGTTGGCCTGCAACCTTGATCTGTGGACGATAAACGAGGTGCAGACTTCCCTCCGTGTTAAGAGTGTCAAGGAAACACAGCAGGTGGTTGACGGAGCAGTGAGTGAAAACAACTCCACCAACATTTAAGGGTATTGTTTGCTGTGGAAAAGTCATTGGTCTGAAGAGTTACTTTTGGTTCCAAGGGTACCATACCGAATGTATTTGGTGGAAACGGGGATTAAGTTAGCTTTCAACACATTTTGCTTTCTTATTATTTCTCAAATAATATAACAAAAATCCTTACTGCTACCAACCCCTACAAACATGCAAAACCACTGGCACGATCATTCGAAAGCAACAACCTAATCGTCACAGGAGTTCTGTTCCTACATTATCTAAGTAGTGGTATTTTGTGATGTGTCTGTTTCTGTCTCCAGTCTGTGTAAATGTCTGTCCACAGTGGGGGCAGCAGTATGGCCTCTCCCCTGTGTGTATCCTCATGTGAACGTTCAGTTTATCTTTGCTAATAAAGCGTTTGCTGCAGCACGTGCACGCATAGGGTTTATCCCCCGTGTGATAGCGCTGGTGCATCTTCAGCTCTGTCATCCGACCGTAAGTCCTGCCGCACTCAGGACACTCGTAGCTGGGCCGCACCTCCATGTGCTGCCTGCTGTGCAGTCGCAGCCCGCTGGATGATCTGAAGCTCTTGCTGCACTGCGAACATTGGAAAGGTTTCTCTCCGGTGTGGATGTGAACGTGTAACTTGAGGCTGGCAGCCGAGGGGAAGCCGTTGCCGCAGATGGAGCAGAGGTGAGGTCTCTCCCCCGTGTGGATGCTCAGGTGCTTCTCCAGCTTGGTCTTGTTCAGGAAAGTCCTGCCGCAGACGGGGCAGTTCAGTGGCTGCTCTCCCTCGTGTGAGCTCATGTGGTCTGTCAGCTCAATTAGCGCAGAAAAAGCAGCATCACACCGAGTGCAAGAGTATGGCCTCTCCCTCTTGAATTTCCTGTGTTTGAGGCAGTGTTGTTCTAGATCTTCCTTCTCTTCAAAGGTTTCAATACAACAGGTGCACTGGTACGGTCTTTCTTCTGTATGAGTCCGCAGGTGATATTTTAAAGCTGTTAACTTTAGAAAGACGCTGTCGCAGTGTGGACATCTTGCTTCACGTCTGTTGTGGACCATTACGTGCCTTTTGTAGTGAGACAGCTTCATGAAGTGTTTGCGGCACAACGCACAATAATACTGTTCATCTTGGTGGCCTTGTTCATGCTTCTTCAGCGCATACTCAACCTTAAACTTCTTCCCACAGATGCTGCAGGCGTAAGTCTTGTTATGAACCTCCATGTGCTTCTCCAGTTCTTCTGGGCTGCTGAAGGTTTCATCACATTTCGAACAAGTCCCATTGTTTTCTTTCACGTGAATCTCCAAGTGTTTGTTGAGGTCTTCCGGGAAGGCAAAATTCCTCTGACAATCAGGGCATGTGTAACACTCTCCGTTTGTTGCTTTGCGATGGGTCACTATATGCCTTTTCAAATGATACATTCGACCAAATACTTTGCCGCAATCGCCACAGATGAGGTTTTGAGGGCTGGATTGGACCTTCTTGTGTAATTTAAGATGACTTACAAGTGCAGACTTCTCCTTGAACTGTTTATCACATGCAAGACATGTCAGGCCTTCAACTGCATGAGTCTTCTTGTGTGCTTTCAGTTCCAGCCAGGACCCTAAACTTTTCCCACATTTAGAGCAGATGTATTGGCCCAAGTCGTGCTGGTTCCTCATGTGTCGGGTCATGTGGTAATTCTGGCTGAAAGTCATCGCGCAGACCGGGCAGCTGAATGGTTTCTCCTTTGTGTGTGTCCTCATGTGTCTGGCGAGTTTGTTTGGCCCCCTGAAACGCCTGCCGACACAGATGGGACAGAAATGGCCTTTTGTTCTTTTTTTGCCGACTTTTTCTTTCTGACCGCCTCCGTCTTGAGATGTGGCTTCATCAGCGGTCTTATCTTCCATCTTGACAGTAACTTTAGATTCTTTTTCCTGAGAACCACCATTATCAGTGTCTGCTTCATTTTCAGCAACATTATCATTATCTTTGTCACATAGCTTGACTAGTTCTTGATTTTTCTCATCATCGCTCTGCTGGGAAGTTTGTCCCTCTGTCAAGGTGGGCAGGAGGGACAGGTCTGTGCCATGTGACATGACATGACAAATAAACACATCCTTGTTAGTAAATTTTTCTTGACACTCAGGACATGACAGAACTTTTAACACATGCGTCCTCTTGTGACTTTGCAGCTCTGCTAAGCTACCTTGACTTTTCCCACAAGTGGAGCAAACAAACTGGCCTGCACCGTGCTGGTTCCTCATGTGTCGCGTCATGTGGTAGGACTGGCTGAATGTCATGGCACAGACTGGGCAGGTGAACGGTTTCTCCTTTGTGTGCGTCCTCATGTGTCTGCCGAGCTTGTTTGCATCTCTGAAGCGCTTGTCAACACAGATGGGACAGTAGGGGCCTTTTACACTGGACGAGGAAAAGACAAAGTCTTCATCATCATCGGCACTATCACTAGCTTTGTTGCGGCCTTTCTCTTCTATCTTCTGTGATGATGAAGATGATGATGATGATGACAACTCTCTTTTATCATTTCCTGCTTTATCGCTGGCTTCATCAGAAGCCAGATTAGTCTCATCAAGGCACTGAGACTTATCTTCATTTTCACTATAATAAGGCTTGTCGTTGCTGTAATAGTAATTATCTTTGCATTGAAGTGATTTTGTTGGGGTTTTAGCCACGCGTGGTTTTGGTTTGGTTTTTGGCCGACGCCGTCCTCTTTTGCGCTTGGTTTGAACAGGAGGGTCTAAATCGTCTCCAATGTCCACACTGACCTCATGAAAACCAAACACTTCAGATTCACTTAAAGCAGATTCCACTTCTTTGCCGATAGCCAATGCCTTATCCAAGGTAAGAGTTTCCCTCTCCATCAGCAGCCTCTCTTTGAGTTGTGGGCAGTTGGTTTTCTCAATCAGCTGATCCAGGATAAGTTTTTCTTGAAAGTTTCCATAGCTGCAAAGCCTAAGCAGCTCATCTAAGGCAGACACAAAAAGATCGACAGTCTCTCCAGGCATCTGAGCCCTCTGATGAAATTTAAGGCGGTACATCTGAGAGCTTTGATTAGAGTTGAAGTAGACCGTCAGAGCCGAGATTGCTGATGCGTATGTGGTTTCACTCTGGATCAGTGCTGCGAAGATACGCTGGCCCTCTGGGCCAAGGCAGTTCTGTAGGAGCATACACTTCGTGGAGTCGACAAGATCGCTTTCACCGAGTGCTTCAACGTAGTGTTCAAAAGCTTTGAGCCACTTGTGCCAAATCATGGTTGGCTCACCAGGGACAGGTAAGAAAGGTGGAGGTGGGGACAGGATTATCAGGAGTGGCTCTGGGAGTGGTTCAGATGAGTAGTCCTGTTTCGTCACCTCCTCATCTACATCTGCAGTTACTTCATTCATTGTTAGTGTTTGGCGTGTTTTTTTTTCACTCAGGCGAATTTGATTTCTTTGTTGACTTCAGTAAGAGTCACTGGTCTGTGCTCAGGCTCCTGATGTTGTATCCTCTTCAGGTCCGTCTGTGAAAGCAACAAACACAAGTTAGTTTCTAGTTTACTTTCTCTGTATCCAATTTATTTTTGTTGCAAATATACACTCAGTTCATCCAGCTAGGAATAGTGCAGTCTGACACAACATTTGTGCTATAGATTTGTCCTTATGAAGGTTATTATCCCTTTTATTACTTTTTCATACCTTCGTTTAATTTGGTTAACAGAAAACAGTAGGAATTCCCTTTATTTTCACATGGGTTACTGTAGTTGAAACAACCTGATGCCTGCAACTGCTACTTATTTTCATTAATAATTTCTTCAAAAACATGTTAAAAATTAGTGAAAATTATGACAAGCGTCTAAAGCCTGACCTGACATTTTTAAATAGCTTATTTCATCCAACCAACAGTTAAAACCTGACATATATTCAGTTCTCTATTAACTAAGACAAAGCAGGAAATGTCTCAGTTGGGAGACTGAAACTCAAATGTTTGTATAATTGCATGAAGCGTGTCTTTAACCAATAATCTAACATTCAAATAGTTGTGGAATAATTATAATCGACTCATCAATTAACTGACTTATTGTTTCAACTTCCCTGCTCCCCCCAATATTGTATCAGATCACAAAAATGCAACATATCTATGGAGACTGTTATAAACGGCACTTCAGCTCACTGACTTTATCTGTCCGACACCATTAACATTGACTGCATTACTAATAACAAAGCTCCTCAGTCTCAGACAAGAAGAAAACATTTTTAATGAATAAAATCACTCTGCCACTCTGTATTTCTAATTTCCCTGGTTTAAAGTGACATAACTGAAGCACTTAAGTATAATTTTGAGGTACTTGTACTTTCATAGTATTTCGATTTAATTCTACTTCATAATTTTTCCACTCTACATTACAGAGATAATTACTGTGCTAATCACTTCAGCCTATTTATTGAAGAGCTGTAGTTACTTTGCAAATTAAGATTATACCTGTAACATATGATCAGTTTATAAAATATGATCAGTTGTTACAGATTACACCACCAAAAGTACAGAAGTAGTTCAAATCTGCTCCGCATTCACCAAAGACAAGATTAATGTACTGCATATATAATAATACATTAATAATAATAATAATGATTTAATAATATTAAGTGAAGTTTTGGATGTAGGTCTTGACTTGCAATGGAGAATTTACTACTTTGACATAAGCACATTAAAGAACACTTCTTACACCACTGTCTAATTCATGTCATCCAAACCTGCATTCAACATCTTAATGGAAACCAGCTGCAGTCACCCAAGACTAAGCACGTACTCAGATAAATTACTTAAGTGAAAGTAGTGATACTAGAGGAGAAATACTAGTAAATAAAGTAAAAGTCCTTCATTCAATGAGAGAGTAAAATTACTTTATGCATAATACATATTATTGGATTATAATTATTGATGCATTAATATGTTCATCACTTTAATGTTGCAACTTGAAAAGGCTGAGCAAATTCTTATTACTCTGTATACTGCTGAGCGGTTTAATCTCTATTAATACATCATCATTTATTAGTTGAATACATTTTGTATTAATAATCTCAATCTGCAACGTAATTAAAGCTGTCAAACAAAAAAAAATATTTCCCCTGCAGTGGAGTACAAGTATAAACCAGGAGTACTCAAATAAATTACAAGTATGTTAAGATTGAACTTAAGTACAGAGTAAACGGTACTTAGCTTAACAAATACTGCTACTCATTTTTGAGAGATTTACTGGTTGAGTCTGTAAAGATGGATTAGTAGGCCCAAAGTGTAAGGGCCCCCCTTGGCTTTCATCTCCAAACTGTTCCTCAAATTAACATGCTGACCAAGAAGAGACTCTATATGGCCAAAATGCCCACAAAGATTTACAAAATAATGACAAAGAAATCAAGACAGCTGCAAAGAGACAGACAGATGCACAACAACAAGCAAAAAAGGGCTAAACAACCACAAAGAGACACAAAACAACTACAAAGAGCAGCAAAGCAACTACAAAGAGATTCAAAATACCCACAAAGAGACATAAAATGATGACACAGAAATGCAAGACAGCTGCAAAGGGATGGAGAGATGCACCACAACTAGCAAAAGGGGACAAAACAACCACAAAGAGACACAAAATGACAACAAAGAGATGCAAGAGGAGCTGCAAAGAGACAAACAGATGCACAACAACAAGCAAAAAGGGGCAAAACAACCACAAAGAGACACAAAACAACTACAAAGAGATGCAAATGATTACAAAGAGAAGCAAAGCAACTGCAAAGAGATTCAAAATGACTAAAGATGCAAAGTGATGACAAAGACATGCAAGCCTGCTGCAGAGGCAAAAAGATGCGCCACAACTAGCAAAAGGGGACAAAACAACCACAAAGAGACACAAAATTATGACAAAGAGATGCAAAGCAACTACAAAGAGATTCAAAATGACCCAAAAGACACAAAATGACAACAAATGAATGCAAGAGGAGCTGCAAAGAGACATGTAGATAAGCAAAAAAGGGTAAAACAACCACAAAGAGAAACAAAATGATTACAGAGATGCAAAATAACGACAAAAAAATGCAAGACAGCCGCAAAGAGACGCAGGTGAACAACAAGCAAAAAGGGGAAAACAACCACAAAGAGATACACAATGACTACAGAGAGATGCAACATGATTAACAAGAAACACAAAGAGATGCAAAATGACAACAAAGAAATGCAGGACAGCTGCAAAGAGACAGAGATGACAACTAGCAAAAGGGGACAAAACCACAAAGAGACACAAAATGACTACAAAGAGATTCAAAATGATTACAAAGAGATGCAAAAATAATTTCAGAGATGCAAAGCACCTGCAAAGAGATTAAAAAACTAAAGAGACATAAAGTGACCACAAAGAGGCTAAAAATGACCTCAAAATGATAGAATGCAACTACAAAAACATGCAAAACAGCCACAAAAAGTGGCAGAACAACCAGACACACACACAAAAATCTACAATGACACAAAATGACCACTAACTAACTAACCACACAGAGACACAAAACCACAGAGAGCTTTGTAAGAACTACAGAGAAACACAAAACAGAAACAAAATGACTAAACAAATACAAAGTCTGTATTATTTTTGCTCATATGTAGGAGAGCTGGCGGGGCCTTCTGCATGTCTGTGCCCAGGGGCCCACTGTCTCATAATCCGCCCATGCAGGATGGGTGGGGGGCGTCAGGGGGGCCTCAGCCAGTCAGGGATTACCGATGTTTACTGTTTCACAGCGGGTGCCTTGTGTTTCTAGCCCCGTCACTGCAAACTTGAAGAAAACTACCATAAACTGCTGTAACATCACAGTGAACACTGTGACACCAGCAGCTAAACACAGCGCTGCCTCTGTGAGCCAACGGTTTCTAACGGTCGTGTTTCACCATTTAAACGGCTCCGTGTTTTTTACACGCAGCTGTGCAGGCTGCCACAGCGTCAAGCGGACAGTGCGTGGATGTGTATAAATATTACACACAGCCACCGGGCACAGCAGCAGTATTGAGAGGTGTATTAAGCAATAATCGGGGAGGAGGAGACGAAAACTCACCAAACCAAACTGGGTCACAAGTCACGACGTGTGCAGACAGACGGACAGACAGACAGCGGTGTAACGGCTGCTCCGGCACACAGCTGTGCCCTGTGCACACAGCCGGTAATGGCTGAAAATGCAGCTCACTGCAGCGCCACGGTTAGAAACGGCGATTATTAATGCTAAGGTGCTATATAGAGACACAGAAAAGCAAAGCATGAAGTGAAAAATATATCCGCCATGCCGACAGTCCTTCTTCCGGACACTACAACAGTTCCCCGGGGTCTGTATCACCAGCCCCCAGCGCCCCCTGCTGGCAGGGAGTCACACTACGCATGTGCAGTAATGGACAAACGATCCTTGGACAAGATGAAAGAAGCAATGTCACAATATACTTTTAATATACGCCTTTAAAAGTAAAATTCCTGCACTTGACATTTTATTAAGTCAAATTCTACTTAAGCACTACTTAACCCTTTCATGCATGAATTATGAATACCTCAAGTGTTTTTATTCTTCTTTAGGCCTGAAAACATATTTGAATTTCATTTTTTCTACATGTGTAATCGGGTGGACTACTATCACCTCCTGTCCCCCTCCCTCCCTCCCTGGTTAAGCTCATAGCTCTTGACTCTTTAGGGCCACACACATCTCCTCCTATTGAACTGTGTATTTGTTTCAATGAACATTTTCTACAGAAATACAAAAATGTTTTCAAAATATTATTTTTGTAACATAGACTTCAGGTTACCCTGTAATAACATAAACCAATTCATTTACAGCACAAAAGTCACTGAGTATTTTCTCAAACAACAAAGTTGCAGTAATAGTATTAATTCTAGTTAAAATATAACCAGCGATGCATGAATTCGGGTTTAGTGGACAGATGGATAATGGAAATTTCCTCCCAAAATAAGATCAATACTTGGAAATTTTAACAATTGTATTGCTCCTTAGATGTTAGATTATGATACCAAATTTAATTTACCAACAATGGTCTCGTATTATAGAAGGATATGGAAGAGTATATTTTAGAATAGATTTTAAGATTTTACTGATTACTTTTAAGGCTCTTCATGGTCTCTCTCCCAGCCATGTCTCCGACCTCTTTGCAGGTTAACACAAATTGTCCCCCCCAATTCTAAATAGGTAAATGACTGAAATTGAACAAATGTATTTTCCAACTCCAAATTCCATCTCTAGCCTACTAGGCCTCCCTCCCTGCTCTGCTGCAATGCAACTGTGAGCGGGGGTAACTTAAAAAACAAAAAACAAAACTGATCTCTCTCCACTTTTCTCTCAGCCACTGAGCAGCAGTTGTCAGTAAACAAATGCCTTTCTGTGAGTAATTTTGATTGAAACTCCCTCAAGAAAAGGAAAGTGTGCCCATAAAAGATAATAATAATAATAATAATAATAATAATAATAATAATAACAATAACAATAATAATGATAATAATAATAACATATTCAGATTCTGTTTGCCGCCTGAAGTGAAGTAACTTATCCCTAGCCAGATCCATATTTAGAGTAGCCAGCTAACATTAGCTGCGCTTGCTAACTTAACTTGCTCTAAGTTGCCTGCTAGTTAATGTTACTTATTGATCAGGTGTTTGTTTATATTAGCTATATTACTGTGAGGTTAGGTTAGCTAAAGCATGTTGTTTCATTAACTGGTGTCCTGTTTGTGTGTGAGCCAGGTCAGAGTATGACAGAGCATGTCATGTAATGTAATGGCAGAAAGCATGGCAAAGAGAAGGAAACAGCCGCAGGACATCAGGAATTTTTTTCTTGGCTCAAAATGCCATTGTGTAAGTAAGAGGACCGTGGCCCCTGTAATATTACAAGTAATAAGTTGGTTGATAGAGTCCTCATGGAGAATGAATGAAAGAAGGGTTAATGCAAATTTTCAATAATTGTACCATTAGGCAGCAGCAGATGTATACAGTAGTCCCATATACTGGGAGAAAGAGAAGATGATGAGGAGGATTGGGAATCTGTGAGAGGTGAGAGATGACAACGTGAGTGGACATAACGTGCCTGAAACTAGAAGTGGCATTAACTAACAGCAGGGACATTGAAAAGGAGGGTGACAGCTGGCTCCATGTACTATTGGCTGTTTAAGAGAAATAAACAGTAAGGGTAAGAATATGATTCTCTATGTGGTGCTTTTTGAATGACTTGGTGATGGTGATGAGCCTCTATGAAATCGTGAAATATGCTGGCAGTCTCAGGTGCTCTGTGGGCATGATTTGCACACGTGCAATTAAAAAAAAAAAAATCGCACCTGATTGTGTCCCCCCAAACTTGTCATCAGATCTGCAGCCATGCATGCCAGGATGTACTTCGAGGGCCTGGGGTAGAGGTCTTCTGTCTGTTCCAGAGGCCCGGCTGAAAACTAAAGGGAACAGAGGCTCTGGAACAGTCTGCCCAAGGAAATCAGGTCAGAGTCAGTGATGTCTTTTACGTTCCTTCGTAAGACATACTTTTATCGGAGAGCCTTTCCTGATTAGGGCCCAAGCCGCTGACAAGCGGGCGAGAGCCCTATTGTATTTGCTCGGATTGTCTTGAAACTTGAGCGCATATTTCAGTGCTTTGCCATAGACGGAAAATGCTTAAATTCGGCGTATGCCTTGATTCCAGCGAAAATTGACGTATGGTAATGGTTGCGGACATGTCCAAAAAAAAACGGCTCGCCGGCGCCCCCTATAGGTTCTCACGCCCGGGGAGTTTTTCGTTGGCCTATGCAATTTTGCGGGTGCGTAGAGCTGCTCAACACCTTCCATTTCGCCATTTGGACTTTTCTCTAAAATGCACAGGGAAGGAGTTATGAATTTTTTTATGAGCAAAATATGATGATTTATGGTTTATGATTCCATTTTTTTTTTCAGTCATCATAGGGTTGTTTCTTCCAAACTTGGTGTCAGTGTGATCATAGCGACACAGCGGATATTTTAAAAATAGTCTGTCCAAATTGACGCCATGTTCTCTGACCCCTAGGGGGCGCCGAAGTTAGACGTCATTTTGCAAACGATTAAGGTGCCATAACTCAGTCACTGTTGCTTTACAAAATCTGCAAATTTCTGTGATGATGGGCCTCTTTGTCCTCAACGTATACACAGTGATTCATTTCTGTGCTCAACAGCGCCATCTAGGAAATCCCAAAAAAAAAACCCTTTTTTCTTGTCATGCACAGCTCCTACGGACTTTGCAGTAGAGATGTCCAAAGTAGCTCAAAAAATCACAAACACTTTGTACTTCATGGGCAATTGCATTTCATAGCTCCTCGCCAAAGGGCGTGGCCATCAGGGCGCGGCAAAGTTGGGCGTGTCTCGGGGACCATAAAAGTGGGCATAACTCTGTCATACGTGGTCCCACCTCCACTAGATTTTAGTGGTTTATTAAAGGTTCCGCCCCGCACGCATTGACACCAAACTTGCCTCCATATGTTGTAGCGCCTACTAGTGGTAAAGACGACAACTTCTTGCAAATTTTGGCTTATAAGTCCTTCTAAATTGATGCGATCCGACTGAAATTTGGTCACAGCGTGCCTGGTGCACAGCTGAATGTAGAAAAAAATCAGAAAGACGTTTCGTGCAACTGCGCCATGGGGGCGCTATTTCAAATTTCTAAAAAGTTGCCTTCTGCCACACGGCCTAGGAATGTCACAGCCACATGAAAATTGGTACACAGGTCTGTTGTGGCGTCCTCTCGATGATTCTAAAGTAAAAATGGAGACACGCCCAAAAATGGCTCAATTGCACCATCTACACATTTTCAAAAATTAAGCCCCGCCCCTGTGTGCGACCCACAGCTATGAAATTCAGTAGGATTACGAAAGACCCCAACACCTACAAAAAAGCCTCTTAAACCCATGGGCCACGCCCTACAGGAAGTCGGCCATTTTTTTTTGAAAGTTCGTGTTTCCATTTTTCCGCTCATTTTTAGGCTATTTTCAAAAATCTTCTCCTCCTCGGGATGTAATGCTAGACAGCTAAAACTGCTTTCCTGCTGTACCCACACTAATGACCTACAAAAGTTGATCTAAGCTTTGCCCGATTATGCTTAGTTTAGAAATGGCGGCCCCTCAAACCCGGAGTGGTGGTTCAATCCAAGCATGTACAAATTTTCACATTTTGGCTTATAAGTCCTTCTAAATTGATGCAATCAGACTGAAATTTGGTCACAGCGTGCCTGCTGCACAGCTGAATGTAGAAAAAAATCAGAAAGACGTTTCATGCAACTGCGCCATGGTGGCGCTATTTCACATTTCCAAAAAGTTGCCTTCTGCCAGATGGCCTAGGAATGTCACAGCCACATGACAATTGGTACACAGGTCGGTTGTGGCGTCCTCTCGATGATTCTAAAGTAAAAATGGAGACACACCCAAAAATGGCTCAATAGCGCCATCTACACATTTTCAAAAATTAAGCCCCGCCCCTGTGTGCGACCCACAGCTATGAAATTCGGTAGGATTATGAAAGACCCCAAGACCTACAAAAAAGCCTCTTGGACCCATGGGCCATGCCCTACAGGAAGTCGGCCATTTTGATTTGAAAGTTCGTGTTTCCATTTTTCGGCTCATTTTTAGGGTCTTTTCGAAAATGCACTCCTCCTCAGGATTTAATGCTACACAGAAAAAACTGCTGTCCTGCTTGCTCACACTAATGACATAGAAAAGTTCATCACAGCTTTAATTTGCTGCACATATCAGGAGGAGCATTCTCTTCAGAATCCATCTCATTTCCTATCATATCTCTTTGAGGTCCACACCAAACAATCCAACTGAAGAAAACTACACATGCTTCATCACATAAATACGACAAAAGACAATTTCTTACATTCAATTTTCTGGCTGATTGCTTCGTAACCTTTACTGCTACTCATTACATTATCAGTACGTGATACGCCCCACACATCGCTCGCGGGAGCAGCCGATGGCAGGTGTCGGCGATTGTCGGGGGTCGCGTTTCGCAACACTGCGCGGTACGGAGGGAAGGCGGTGCGCACAGCTCGGCCCATCAGTACCCCGCGGGGTGCTAGTTTTACTTGAGCTTTAAGTTAATTTAGACTGTCTTTTATTTCCTCAGTTTTTATATACTGAAGTGTTTTTATCAGTTCTTTTAAAAGTTGTTGTTTTCATGTCGTGTCTGATATAATTATTGACATGTAAACCACTTTGTAACTCTGTTATTATTTTTATTATTACATTCCTGAGTTGCACATTTGCTGCATTCTGTCGGCTGTATTGGTTTTGAGAGATTGGTGTTGCACTTACAACACCTGGCCAATGGGTGGCAGTGTATGTCATGACGCATTGGGTCCACTGTAGTGGCTTGCATGCAACTACAGAATCAAAACCAATGCATGTTCTCTTCTCCCCGGCACTTGGCCATTGTTCTGTCAGCTCTTTAGTTATTTTAATTGCGTACTCTTTTAATGCAGGATGAGGTTGTTTAGCAGAGTAAGGGCTCGGTGAATCTAGCTCATGTTCAGGTCTTCACCCTGCCCTTATCCTGTGGGATTTTTAGACTTAAAAAATAAAAATTTGACTTAGTTTTCCTCAGAGAAATTAATAATGGGCACACTGTATATATTTTTAAGTTACACATTTTAAAAGTTTCCCTACATCCTTTAAAATGAAAGACGGCCTCACAAACCCCCCTGAAGCACTGGCAACCCCCAGTGGGGTTCGGGATCCTCAGGTTGGGAACCAGTGGGTCAAATTAATTCATATTGTTTAGAGTTGCAAGTGGGTGGAGCAAGTATTTAAAAGTTTTACTTTAGTAAAAACAATTATACAATTCTAAAATATTCTGTTGCAAGTAAAACACCGTTAAAGTTTCATCAGCAAAATGTAAGTGCAGTTTAAGAACATTTTTTACTGAAACTCAAAAAAATACTTGATCATCCATATTCTTATTGATTTAGTGTCAATAGATCGACTATAAGAAATCATCAGTCCAAACAATTCAACACTAATATAAATTATTACCACAAAAATATCCATGTCACATCATCAAGGTTTCAGGGGGTTAAATGTAACATGCCACACTTGGGTGTACTGGTGGTATCACAAGGTTTAAATAGGTATAATGAAAATAATGAGGTATGATGAATATAATCACATTATCTCCTCTTTAATACAATTGCACAAATGAATTCCATTACTGTCAATAATTGCAGTAATCAGTTATCAGAGAACCAAGCCACACTTAGTGTTAAGTATTTACCTGGATATGGTGGTGAAACATTAAAGGTCTGTACCTAAAAAATCCAAGAAAACATATTAACCCCACTCAAATCTCATGTTATTTTCATTCAGCCAGCAACATATTCTACATTTTAAACCATCAGGTCACACAAAATACATAAACAATCCTAAATTATAAATATTTTATGCCATTACATGTGTGTTCTTCTATAATTTAACACAGTAAATAGTATGTATGTGCAATATGGGCTTTGTGTTTTGGTCTTGTGTTTCTGTCTCACAACCAGCTGCCCTTTGAAGAACAACTAAAGTTAATGATTGATTCTGGAAAGACACAAATACACTGTTGAATTTTTAAGCATAATTGACTTTGAGCTCCAAAAGCAACATTCTGTTTACCTCGACTGTATTTGAGTAGAGGCAGAAATCTAAGAGACAAGTATCTCAAAGCCTGGACAAATACAATTGGGGTGGACCAACCCTTTACTTGATAACACAACAGTTTACAAGGTGTGGTGAATGCTCTTTGCCTCTACTGAATGATCTCTTACATAATTGTTTAACAATTCAACCTGCCGCTATCAGTGTCCCCGAACACACAACTTTATCCAGGGAAAAGTATCATACACTGAGCACGACACTGAAACACTGATAGATAATAATTAATTGACAACAACTGATAAAGCTTTGGTCCTTCCTTCCTTTGAGCTACGTTAATAAAAGAGCCGAACAAAGCTCATAGGCCTGGTTCAGAGAGTTCAGTGAGACAGTTGAGTTCAGGGTCACTGAGGCGGTTACAAAGTGTTAAGGCACATCTGTAATTCAGTTAGTGTGATGTAGAGGATGATCTGAAGGGACGTGTTCACTGTCTCAGTGCTAAAACAGACCACAGAGACACACTGTTAAACAATGACCATTTATTCACACACTGTAATGGGACTCAAAACAAGCGTGACAGAGTGAGGGAGGCTGCTGGCTGGCTGGCTGGCTGGGAGGGAGGAGAAATTTCTAAATTATACATGAGCGAAAAACTTACAGATGATTTCTGTTTGCAATTGGTACAAAGTGTGTCAGCCTGGCTGCTGGGGCTGGGGCCGAGGTACAAACAGTGGGGCTTCATGATTCAAAGTTCAATCACACTCAGTTTGAACAGGAATAAATCTCCAAAATATCCTGTAATCTTGTTCCACACTTATTCTCTGCAGCTTTTTTTTTTTTTAATGACTCTTGTTAAACCGCCTCCTCCTGTTCCCTCTCGTCGCTCAGTGTGGCTGGGGCCACTGACTCGCTCCAGTGCTGTTTCACTATTTGTTCTGAAATACACAAACATGGCTGAACTACATACAACAGCACACAAGTAAAAAGGGTTTCCCTGTACAAAATCCATCCTAAAAACACAAACATACATACGATGGCACGCTTTGCTTAGCAGTGAACAACAGAGACGGATGAACAGGCGTCTAAACTGAGCATAGAGCCATTTATACACGCATGCTTGTGCGCACACGTGTCACACTCCCAACACACACTCAAACTCGTAAAAAACGTAACAGAATAAAGTTGAAATGTTTGGGGTTCGGCTCAGTGCAAGCATTATGGCTTGGGAGGCTGTGGTATAAGGAGCGCTGACGACAGGAAGAAGACGGTAAAAAATATGGTTTTCATATATCCCGACCCAAACCCCGAACACATCGCTCTCAGGAACCACACAACACTCCGCTTCCGAAGAACCCCTCGCCCACGCTCGTCCTTTATCAAGTTCAAAACTGTGATTATTGATTGTAATTTTTTTTCTTTTCCTCTGTGTGGTGGTATTTTAAAGCAGACAGCTTCGTGTTTGTGTACATGAGCCAGTCTGTCAACAAAAGCTGCTCCCGTCTGTGCCGTCTTATAATGATTCTCCTCAACCTTGAAGTTCTTCTCTCCCAGTGGGAGACACTGAAATGGCGCATCGGGGAGTGCATGCGTGTGTATTTGTGCACTTATGTGTAAATACAGAAAACAGAGAAAGAAGCGTTGTGCAGAAATTCCACGTTCCACCGGTTCGAGGTTGAATTCTCTCCTCGACATTTACACAAACAGACTCGTGTGGTCATCGCTCTTTGCTCTCATTGGAGAGTCTCTGGAATAGGCATGAGTATCTGGTGGTGTATGCCGGTGTGAATGTGTATGTGTGTGTGGAAACGAGGACAGTAACTGTGTGTGTAAGCACAGTGACATAGAGGCGTAAAAGTAGTAGGAGGGCAACACACACACTCGTCGACACAGTGAGGATCTTTGTGAACGAGGGGAGAAGGCGAGTGAGAAGTGTAGGTTTAGTTCTTTGGGGCATGGAGGGCTGTTTCGTTACCAGTCCGTCCCACATCTCCTCACCTCGTCCTCCCCTCTCCTCCGAAGCCACCGGCTCTGTCTCCTTTAGTCCAAACACACACCGGGCCCCCCCTCATTTATTTTGTGTACGTGTGTGTGTATCATTTTGTGCAGACTTTGTCTCTAGAGTCAAACAAATGAGGAGAATCCCGTCACAGGGGTGCGTGACCCCGGAGGTGGGTTGGTGTTAGGGTTGACATGTGTGTGCGCAGGTTGCCCCGTAGGTGTGTATGCCCCACCCGTGCTGTGCTGGGTGACAACGGTCTGGTAGTAGGGCTCTGTGTCCGCAGTGGCGCACTCCTCGTAGCCAAACGGAGTTCCCATCGGTTTAAGGCTTTTGGGCTGCCGCTTCCAGGAGTTGTAGTAGGTGGGGTCGCTCATGTAGTGGTTGACGAAGGAGTGCTTCGGTTGTTCGTCCTCGTAGTCACTGTCTGTTAACTGAACAAACATACAGCAGAGGTTACAGTCTGACAGTTTATCAGAGACAGACACATAACAGGGAGTGAATTTCTGTGCATCTGTGGGTGACCATTTCCTGTAGTTTTTAAATTACTTGTCAGTTTTGCATTTATTTGACAACAGCGACGGACAGGAAACACGGGGAAAGATTGGAGTTGAGCCAAAGACACTGAGATCACTCGTGTACCCCTTAGATGGCACTTCTGATTCAGCAAGTTGAATCAGTGGAGGCAAAAAGTTGGCAACAGCGAAGTGACTTCAGCCAGTTAGTGCGGCTTCTCTTTATTTTTTTTGCCTCCACCTTTTCTTTTCTTCCTCCACAAGCAAGGCCGCAGGCTGACAACACACGTACAGTACAAAGAACTCAATTTCTGCTTTCAAAGAACCTTCTGTCAAACATATTCCCAGTTCGTACTTCAAAAGTATGACGAGATT
Organism: Epinephelus cyanopodus; assembly: GCA_026686955.1. NCBI lineage: Eukaryota > Metazoa > Chordata > Actinopteri > Perciformes > Serranidae > Epinephelus > Epinephelus cyanopodus. The sequence goes on along the minus strand of CM048916.1, from coordinate 25,591,901 downwards.
GTTTAATCAGCCTTCACAGTAGTGTGAAAGTGGCAGACTGGTTTAACTTTCTTTCTTCTGTGATATATTTCTTATTCAAAATCTGACAAATCAGGGGCCGCCTGGTAGCCTAAAGGTTTGGGAGCTGACCATTGTCTGAAACATCCTCAGTTCAAATTGTTTCAAACTGTTGCATATTGTCCCCGGTTTTTTACTGGGATGGATTAATGAACGGGCCTATGTACAGACCAGAAAGAGACTTAAAATGACCAGAAATCGAATTAAAGGAAGTGCAATCAGACACAAAGTAACTACTAAAATGGGCCGAACAACCACAAAGAAACACAAAATTATCTCAGAGCCACAAAGCAACTACAAGGCACATGACCACAAACAAAATGTCCACAACGAGACACAAAACCATAATAAATAAATACATAATAACTACGGAGAAACGCAAAACATGGAAAAGAGGCCAAAATCACCTCAAAGTCTGTGTGTCTTTTGCATACATGTGCCCAGGTGTCCATTGTCTCAAAGTCCGCAAATACTGTAGGTGTATATATCAACAGTGCGACCAGTGCAGCACAGAGGGGCCCAGAAGCTGTCAGTGGCTTAAGTAGGAAGAGGATTTTCTTGGGGCTTTTGCCTTTTATTAGACAGGACAGACTTAATCGTGAAGGGGGGAGAGAGGGGGGGATGACATGCAGCAAAGGCCCGCAGGCCATAATCAAACCCACGGCCTCGCCATTTGACACTATTTTGGCGTTATTACTTCGCTGGCTGACAAGTAGGTGGCTGCTTACGGACCTCCACTGTAACAACTAGAATTCAGCCAGCGCAAACTCCAAGGTTAAGATCCCAGACTGCTGCAACTTCCTGCCAGATCAGCAAATATTATGTTCTGCCAATACACACATAAGCATGTGCTTGTGTTAGGGGTGAGGCAAGGGCCCAACAAAAAATATTTGCCCCGTGTCCAATCACATTTTCATTAGCTGCTGTGCCTTTTATCTGATAGCACAACAGTGTAGATGCACTATCATCTTAATAACATGGAATGTGTGTTAACTTCTCAGCTACCAGGATGCCTGGTAACACAAGCTGCGCCGCCTGGTAACACAGGTTTCTTTCCTATCTGGCCAGCAAAGCCTTTGAATGTGAGAGAAAGAGACAGACAGAGAGAGATACCTCTGACTCAGAGACCTCGGTGGGTTTCTCAGTGAGCGTGGTGCTTTCTGTGAGCACGGCTCCATTATAGTTGTTACAGATGTCCTCGTCAGAGTAGTGAAGACCGCCTGGACTGGGCCTGGGAGGAGATCTGTACGCACACACACGTACACACATAAACAATGAATGTAACATCTGAAGAATAACCAGGAAGGTGTGTATTTGAGTGAGAACGAGTGTGCACACCTGGTCCCGTTCTTTTTCAGGAAGGAGTTCTTGGTATTGAGCGTTCTGCTGTTAAGCTCCAGAGCAGTGAAACCTCCGTTGTCCAGTGTTACTGACTCCTCCGCTGTGGACATGTGCTTCCCTGGAGGTAAAGAAAGGAATCAGGCAGAAAAGGTTCAGATAAATATTAAAAATTCGGTGCACTTCAGTCACTCATACAGGGCAGATTTTTTTCTTTTTTGGTGAAAGTGTTACTCTGTACTGAGTTTATGTGCAGTCTCCTGTTTTATTCATTGTGTATTCAGCTACCTCTCAGGCCTGAGAATAAGAAGCAAATGAAACTAGGATGCATAATTTGTCACTCAGGCAATAACCAGCCAGAATACCTTCGTAATTTATCCACCAATAACCCTAACAAATGGAACAATAAAGGAAACATTGTTTTAAATTGGGAGAAATATGATTGCTGTTTGGAACACAACAAGGTGCTCGGGATGATTTAAGGTCACCTGAACAAAAATTTCATTTACTGTTGCCTACTGACTCCCATTGATTCTTCCTTCACTCTTGTTTGTGTTTGTGTGCTCATCCCGCCTGCACTCCCTCTCCTCCTACAGCAACCCCCCCTCACTCTGTTTCACCGCTCCACTGCCCAGAGGTTGTGCCAAGGTTTCCGTGGCAACTCAGATTAACAGCTGTCCTGATGTAACCTGCACTTGTCAGGGCTAACTTTGTATTACAGATGTTGGCATGCATGCCCGCACTCACCCACCCACACACCCACACACCCACACACACTCACTCACAAAGTGACTGTAAAAGCACTGCTGCGCCCACAACAGAGAACATCACAGGAAGCCCAAGAGAAGAAGAAACTCACATGAAAACAGGAAGAAAAGCCTAAACATGAAGAACCAGAGCTTTATAGGAGTTACTGGGCAACACATCAGACAAACTAACTTTTTTTTTTGTCATAATGAGGAGGGAGTTTGTCCTTCAATACACGTCAGTAAGCATCCTTGAGTAAGACTGATTCCTGCAGCTCCAGGCTGCTGCGCTCCCTGGCTGACCCTGTGGAGGTGGTGTGAGCTAAAATATAATGGAGCTGCAGATTTGAGTATAAAAACTAGGAAGTAAGATAGCTTTTTTTCCTCTGGGATCTCTCAATGGAGGAGTGAATCTGAACAGGGCTTTAGTTAAACTACCTGAGATGAGAACTGTTTAACGTTGATTAACTTCACCAAGGAGGTTATTTTGAGTTTTTGGTTTAGTTTGATGGTTTGTCTGTTTGTCAGCAGGATCACGGAAAACTTATTGGCCCAGATTTCATGAAACTCGGTGGAAGGGTGTAACACGGGCCAAGGGAGAACCCATTAAATTCTGGAGCAGATCTGAATCACAGGGTGGATGCACCAATTATTTTTCACTTTTGTTAACATTGCAAGATAGAGAATTTGGCTGTGGCGGAGGACTGCACTCTTCCAGTGCCCTTCTGGTTTTGCATTTTCTCTCAGTGAGCCACTGATAAATGGATAATAAAAGTTTTGAAAATTAAACTCAAGCATATTTCAAACTAGACTCCAGTGCCACCAGTGTCCCCAATTAGGATAAGCGGTTATGGATAATTAATTAAAGTCTTCACTTACAACATGTCACAACCTTTGCATGATCACTCTCAGTTAAATGACAACTCCCCAGCATAGTCTTATGTAAGTCATAGCTGTTGTTTCAGCATTAATCTAAAGCCTCGTTCAAAAACCTACAGAAATTACAGCGGGGCTTTGGGGAGATAATGTTTCCTGAGATGCTTCAGGGCACTTAAGGAACAATGCTGACCTTGTTTTCCCCTCTCAAACGGCCCTTACAGGTGGCGGCAGTCCTCTAGGAACAAGACTGCTTGAGGCAAGCCTGCTCTACATTCAGTACAAGTGAACTTATGCATGTCTCAGCTTTTCAGCATCACAAAAAGTGGAGTACACTGTAATAAATCAGAGGAGGGGAAGATGTGGTGAGCCTGCTGACGCTGAGTGGAACAATGTGAGTGTGACTGAGGAGAGAAAAATGCATCCTTTGCCAAAAACCATCCCGAATATCACCACTTTGTCACGTTATGAAGCATTGCATTAGAGCATGAACAGCCGAGCCACAGACCTGTGCCACAGGCCTTGTACTTGCTGCTGTGTCCATGCAGCAGCAGTGTGAAGACCAGGACCAGGATGAGGATGAGTCCCACAAGAGCCATGACCAGCAGGAACCACCACTCCTCGTAGAACGGACGTTCTGACAGCGCTGCAGACAGGGAGGGGAGGGGGAGAGGAGGAGGAGGAGGAGGAACACACGGGGGAGATATCAACTTTTCTTTTGCTTTAGATCAAATCGATGCTTTGCTTTGTCCCCCAGGACCAGGAAACATTCTTCAAAGTCTTTAAATGATATTTTTAGAGGACTGACTCTTGTTCCTGTCAAAACACCCATCCTACTGATTCTTCGAACAATTTGAAACAAACACTAAAGACAATTGTAGGTGTCTCTTTGCTCAGATCAGTTTATTATGTAGAAGACAGGAAGCTGTGTAAATGTCTGGATTTCAGACTTTTCATTAATTATCGTGCCACAGATGAAAAATGAAAATGGAGACACGCTTTCAGGCTGTCCTCTCTTTACACCATGAGCACAGTTGCAGTTGTGAGACTCTGCCTCTAGATGGCAGCAGACACAAAAGCACTTCAACAATCACAGTAACTTCCTATAGTGTGTCCAACTGGCTATAAATTCAGTCAAAGCCCAATTAAACAGTTTGGATCACCCTGGACGTGTTCATTAGCCTGATCTCCACCAGTGTGTGTGTGTGTGTGCGCGCGTGTGTGTGTGCATGTGTAAGTTAATTTGTGTTTATACCAGCTAGAGCAGCAGAGGGTGTACTTGGCTGTCCGTAACCATAGCGATTAACAGCAATGACTCTGAACTCGTAGCTGATCCCCGACCTCAGGCGCTCCAGCGGCACTGAAACGGACCTGCTGCTGGGAGGGAGGAGTCTGATGAAGGAGTCCCACACTCCCTCGTCTGCAGAGAGAGGGAGAAAAGAGAGACGGAGAGAGAGATTTGATGGACATGCAGACAGACGGGAGAGAGGGAACTCAATTTGAGAATTATTTCTTTTCAAATGTCACAATGTGATTATACAAAATTATAAATTGTCAAATTACATTTAAAATGATAATGATGATGATAATGTGGTGATGATCACTACTATTACAATTAATAAAATGAGTATTACCATTATTGTCAGTGGTAGAATAATACCAGAGTCTACAATCTCTCCTGCAGAGTGTTCAAACAGCTCGCCACAGACGCTCCCTTTCTGTATTTGATACCTCTGGTAATCTTTATTACAAAATTGCTGCTGACTTGATTTGCACAGCGGGTCTGTATGAATCTGCAGAAAGCTGCACTCAGCGAGGTTTAGAGGAGGGTAGAACTTAACCTCCCTCTAAATTAGTGATTGAGTAGTGAGCTGGTGCACATGATGAGGAGGTGCGTGTCAAGTAAGTCGGTGTTTGACTTGTGTGTGGTGTTTGTGTTTGAGCTTACCTGATGCACGCGCCTCAATAACATATCCAGTGACAGGCGCTGCGCCGCTCTCTCCCTCTGTCCAGGTGATAGTGAGCGCAGAGGACGTCTTGGTGATGGACATTTCCAGAGGTGACCCAGGGGAGCCTGTAGTGTCAGAGAGGGACACATACATTACACACACTTCATTTCCTGAAAAAGTATCCGAACCTCTTCCATAACCACTGATTACTTTGTGCGTTTATTGATGTAAATAGAACAGCACAAACATGTCAAATAACCTCTACAACTATAACTACACCCTCAGGATGTAGTCTCCAGTAGTTGTATTTGGGTTTCTACAAGAACATGTTTACATGCTTCAATGGCCAACAAATCACCCTTTTCCCCTCAAACTGTCTTTACCGGAACACCTGTATTTACACTCTGTCTGAAAAGCTCTGTTTTAGTGCATGTCTCTTTGACCCCCCTCCAAAAAAGAAAATCCCAGTGTACTCTGATTGGTCAGCATTTCCAGATTTTCCGTACCTCTGCATCTCTGCACTACCATCACAGCCAGAAAATTACTGAAACAGAGTATATCAGCACTTTTTACCTTGAAGATCACCCATAAAAGCTTCTAAACTAAAATCTTCACAACCAGACATGTTCAAGCAGGAATATGATCCGAAATCGAGGGATAATCAGCAACATCTGCAACCTACATTATGTTTTCCTGACATCAGCATGTAGCTACATGTAGCAGTGTATGTAAATGTTCAATAAGTGTACTTAGAACAGATGAAATCCGAAATCACGAACCAGTAAAGTTGCAGATACAGTCTACATCCATGTCTGTGAAACATTAATGTTTCACACACATCTTCTCCCCGGCAGCGCAAAAGATCTGTACAATCAGCACAGTTTCAAGATTACCCAAGATTAGCGTCACCAATTCAGTATCTGATCAACTGTAACCTCTTCCGTTATGATGTTGAGTAATGGCCTGGAAAATGTGACATCTTGTGACATCTCGTGATACTACGGAGAGAGACTTCTGCTTAATGAGACAATAACAAACAGACCAGATCAAGTAAAGGGAAAAAAGACACTTAAAACACTTACAAAAACAATCTGAACCTGTCTGAGTCAAAAATAACCACTTTAAATGGACATACAGTGACGGTGTTTAATTGCCCCATGTGCTTTCATTACAGCCTGTTGCATGGCTGCCAGCAGCTGCCTGCTCCCTCAGTGTGGGACCAGTTTCATAAACTGTTGTTCACATCAGTCTTTGACCAGTTTACACAACGAAATAGGGTCCAGGATGAAAATTGCTGACGTTATCCTTTAAGTCCCTACAGTATGCAGATGTTCGTCTCCAAAACATGACTGAAAAAGTACACACACACACACACACACACACACACACACACACACACACACACACACACACACACACACACACACACAGTTACAGTCATGCCTACCTTGTACAGGCTGAGCACTGATGTTTGCTTGGATGGGAGGTCCATAGCTGACCGTGAGAGCCTGAGCACTGAACGTGTACGTTGCTCCTTTGACTAGGTCTCGAACCTTCAGCCATCTCTGCCAGCTGCCCCGCACATCCACTGTCACCACTTTAGTCACTCCTACTCTCACACAGACAATTCAAAAGAAATGTGAGCATCCTCCTCAACATGTATTTGTGTGTGAGTGTGTGTGTACGTGTATAAAGCATATGTGTGCACACCTTGTACAGGAGCAGTGGGCTGGTAGATGACCCTGTAGCCCTCCAGCTGTCCATTAGGAGTGAGTGGAGCTCCCCAGGACACATTAACACTTCCTCCTGTCACCTCTGAGAAGGACAGGTAGCTGGGCTGGCTGGGAGCTGTGGGACATACGCAGGTAGATGAATGAAATAAAGAAAATCATAAACTATGATATGAGGCTTGTTAATGTGGTTTTGAGGAGCAGAAATGTCACCACTCCCTACCGGACTGCAGAGTGCGCGCCCCGCGGGGATCACTGGGTGGGCCATCTCCAGCCGTGTTGAAGGCAGTCAGAGTGACCAGGTAAGGTGTGTAGCTGGTCAGGTTGGTGAGGTGCACAAGGGTGTCAGGGACAAAAATCACCTTGACCTTCTCAGTCTGGTTCTGCTTGTCCCTCTCCCAGTAGTGGATCTGCAACACAGAAAAAAAAAATCGGTCAATAACACTGATTGTGTTTTTCCCCAAACAACTTCCAATCCTCCTGTTTTCTCCTCTGCCTCACTTAAATTCTGCCAAATATATATATTATTTACTTTCTGTCCATTCCTCCTGAGGTCTCCTGATCGATCCATAATATACAAGTGCTCATGTGCTGTTTCACAAGGAGAAGGAGTTGGTTATGGAGAGATTTGTTTTTGTCTTGACAGTTTAACAGAAGGGTCAATTAGGTGTAATTTCTTCCAGGAGATACCACTGGTCTGAGTTAGACGTACATAAAATACTTTTACTCTATTTCAAGCAAAAGTATCTGAACGTAGCTGAGGATAACTGACATGTTTTCTTTCTCGCACTCATACTTTAAACTTTGGACTACCAGTTCTCCTTAAAATTCATCGTATGTTCAGTGAAATAAAATGGAGGTTACAAGCGTGCCATACCAGAGCTGTTGTAATTAAACAGAATTAATAGCAACTTGTACATAGTGATAATAATGTCCCAATCCAAGACCTAATTGTGACATTTTTTCTTTAATTGACTAGGCACCTAATAATACAGAAGTGCCTGAAAACCAACAAACATGGAGACCTTACATGAGCCGTACACTGTTGGCCAAGTAATTAAACCTAAATTTAGTGTATACAGAGTGCAGTCTTTTTAAGCCTCACACGACAAGCTCTGCAATCATACATGAGACTTGCTCATTTGAACTGATTCAAGTAATAAGACAATCAAAAATATAAAATGTAGTCCATGTGTCACTGTCCATGCTTAAGTGGAACAGATAATTACAGACGTTGCCATTAACTTTGACGATACTGGTCGGTAATGAAGACACACGAGCTACTTTGGTCAGACCCTGCACACTTTAACAGAACAAAGGTCACCTGATTATTGTACCCAGTATGATGGGATCAATATTAAGCCCCTGTAGTGTGTGAAAGTCACAATTTAACGATACCAAAAATGGCCTTTTTCCAATAAAACATTTTCAAAGCTATGATGAAGTGGGATTAAAGTTCAGACTCTATGTTAGTTATCATTGAGGAGCATTGTTTCGGTGGCTTTTTGGCACCTTAGACTGATTTATCACTCTTGGTGAAATTTCATGTAACTGTGCTGATCTGAGAAATGTGTTACTTAACTGACTTTGAGAAAACAAAGTATTCTAGATCACCTGAATGTGTGACTTTTATATTGCAGCCTAGGTCACACTTTAATGAAACAGGTTGTGTATAATGAGAGGAAAAAAGATAAGCAATATACTTGACATCTTACTGCCAGTAAACAGCCTATATAAATGCATATCCAGCAACAAAATCTGTTTGATGCATTAAACAGCTTGCCTCCTGCTCATAACGGCACTGGACAGGTGCATATCCACTGTAATATTCTTCAGAGCTGCTACTTGCTCTAAATGTGTACTTTTACAAATCACTGCATGGCGTTTAATCTCAGCTGAATGTTGAGGAAACATTTTCATCTATTGATGTCGTACACAACAGCTGAGAGCCCAGGGGAAGAAAGGCTTTGTTTGAAGAGGGAGCTGCGTTGACTTTCCCCACACATACAGCCATATCAGATACACACTAACAGCAAGGTTACAGAGGTGGTTGAGCCTCATGAATTAGAGATGAATCAGAAGAAGTATCTTGGATAGACAGGAGCCTTCGGTGTCAGAGAATAGCCACAGCAGCTGTTATAGTAGTTATTCTCATGATGGCTATTTAATTTTGAGCTTAAATGTTTTAGAATTAAGAGCAAATTCACAGAAATATGTGTCAGAGCAGAGTATGTTCTTGACTGAGCGTGTTTAACCACAGCACATGAACATTTTCCCTGACAAGCATTCAACGACAATCAGCCACCCGGGTTCCTAATCACACTGTACATGGCTCCTCAGCTCACGCAAACTGAAATCAGATCATGAAACTGTAGCTTTATAATTACAGACAGAATGGACTTCTTTTTTTGTGAATCAGTGGCCATTAAAATGGATACAAATTGAGAAATTGACAGATATTGATGTGACTGATTTGATGTATTTGACACTGGTGTCATGTCAGCCAACAATAACCATCACCTTCTCCTAGAGGTGGTGATGTCTTTTTCTGTGTTGTACTTTTAAGTTTAAATTTGGTATTTTTTATATTGGTAAGAGGGTATACAGGGTATCTGCTCCTGATGTGATTCAAGGCTCTTCAGTGAAGGCTGAGACACAGTCTTTGACCCCACACATTCACAATATTACTGGAGTTGTGATGATGGAGGGCTAAAGCAGAAGGTACTGAAAACATCACAACAACAAGGGATGGTGTCAGGTGCCCTCTATGTGCACTCTTTTTAGCTTCCTTGGGTGCGCTCGGTCTGACAGAACTTTTTGGGTGCACTCGAATGGATGGTGGCCAATATACAGTCAATTGTTTAATTATAGAAAGCATTTGTTTATAGGCTTTTCTTAAGGACCTTTCAGTAATTGCAGAAGTGTAATCCTTACCATTGTCTTTATTTTTTGCATAATATAAATTCTCACTCAAGGCTGACTGTGGTCACTTCAGAAGATGAAACAAACATCCCCATGTTATATGATAGTGCGCCAGCTATTGAGCCTTTCAGCAGGTGCAGACCAGATTTCCCTGCACATGTGTTGCACCCCAATGACGTGACGTGATATGACATCATGACTTCAAAACTTTTTAACCTCCTTGATATGATTGTGGTGCAGAGTGTGGCTTTGACAATGGCAACTCGCACTTGTGGACTGTCCCTTAGATTTGCAATCCTGTTCAACTTTATCAAATGTGAACTGCTCGCCTGGTGTAGGTTGGCTTTATATTTTGTGTTGGTCTTTGCTCTTTTTGACGCTGGTGAAGATACAGTGGCTGTGAAATATTAGTCTGGTTGCACTTTTAAACACTGTTAACTGATCAGTGCACTTTGGTTCTGTCTTCTTTCTCAGAATGCAACAGATCAGTGTTAACACTTTCGTTTTCTTCTGTTACTATATATTGTCCACTATGAAACATAATTAACATGGCTTCAGTGTGTACTGACAAGACAGCACACACACTGATCTTAACCGATACCTCATATTTAGCAGGCCAGGGAAGTTTAAAATGGTTTTAGTATTCAGATGTGTGGCAGCAACTGAAGGGAAGTGATTTATGTTAGTAATTCAAATAAATCAATGTTGTTTTTTGTATGCATTTTACCTGCTGCACATATCCAACAGTATTTTTCCGAATCTGTTTCTGTGAAGTTTGATTTATAAAGTGAAACAAAAGCCAAAAGCTACTTTTTATAAAGGAGTCTATTTTGTTATTATTTCTAACAGAAGGCACTACAAAGCACCATAAGCTATATTTACAGCTTCCAAACTTGGAAGTAGCAGCTTATGAGTAGCACTTGAGGGCAGCATTATACCATCTCTGTCCTTCCACATGCTCTCACAGTAATGAGATACAGAATAACTCATCCATATATACTCAATTCAAAATCAAAATGTATTACCTTATGCACAAAAGTGGTATTTCCATTTAGGCGACATTCCTCGTGATATTTTATTCTAATGGTTTGGTAAAAAGTCCGGGCCATTTTGTAAACCACTCTACTGTTGTGTAGAGGATCTATTTTGGTATTTGATAGGAGCGTGAGACCATCGGGATTAGTCTTAAAAAAAAAAACAAAAAAAAAAAAAACAAAACCCCAAAACAATTCGAAGCTGTCATAAATGAACATGATTATGATGTGATTTGATGAGATCCTTAAATGGATTTTCCTCTACCTCTTTTGTTAGAGAGTTGATTTTGGATCTTAAGTCTTGATGAAAAACAGCGGCTCGATGTTTGCTTTGCAAAGGAGGAAACACTTCATCATTTTCAGGTTTTTGTTTGAACGCGTAGCACTGCTATTAGAAATGACTGACCTATTTTGGTAGGAATAGCATGATGGATTATCTTGATGAAGTATGAAGAAAAAAATATCTTCATACTCCGAGGGAACGCTGCAGTTTTGGAGGGCTTCACTCAAAATATGAATGACTCATTTGGACAAGTCTGCCCACACATTTGATAGTGTGCAACCTGGTGTGTGTGAGTAATTCCGCTAGGATAGTTTGGTATTACCTGTAACCCATCATGTTCAGTGTGTTTAACAAGCCCCCTGGAGCATTTCAGTAAACGTCAACTGTCGAAAAATACACTTGCAATGAAGTTTACCTTCAGCCCTACCTGCCGTCTGCTCTGCTCATCTAACAGAGTAGGAGTGTTAACAGAAGTCAGAACCTATAAATTCATTAAACATTCTTTCTTTGCTCTATTTCTCTCGTCTTAATCCCGTTAACCCCCTCTGCCTCACACTCCCCTCCCCGTGTCCATCCGTCTCTGGTAGTTTAAACGTATTCCCTCGATCCTCTCCTCTAATCAGGATTCTACAGGGATCACTTGCTCATCTCATTCCTTCACTCTGCAAATATTACATTCCCTTCTTTCTTTCTCCATTCCCCCCTCTGCTCCGGCAGAAATCAATGTGTCTAAAGCAGGACAGATAACCTTGTGTTTGAAGTACTAAGAGCGAGGGGGTGGGACAGGGGAGTTGAGGGGGAGAGACAGGCAGAGGAGTGATATTGAAACCATTAAAGGATATTCAGATTCTTCCTCTAACTTAATTCTCCCTCTTCCTCTACAGGACACTTGAAGGTGCAGCAGAGCAAAACCCCTCCAAGACAAGAGGAGAGACATTTAAAATGCAGACAGAAACAGTGCAGTGTGCTTCCTCTACCACACGGACTCTCTTAGTATAAGTACTCCTATGTGTGTATGTGTGTTTGGGTCTTTTTCTGCTGTGTGTCTTGTGTGTGTTTCCCCCAAGGAAATCTTTGTGTGTATGTTTTTCTGGTTGTCACCTTGTATCCTTGGATGAGTCCATTCTGGGTCTCGAGGGGGGGGGTGTCCCAGGTCACTTCCAGGATGGAGGGAGACACGGCGGACACTCTAATAGACTGAGGGGCCACCGATGGAGCTGCAGAAGATGAGGTGTTTTGTTAGACAGTTACTGTAGGTGTGTGTGTGTGTGTGTGTGTGTGTGTGTGTGTGTGTGTGTGTGTGTGTGTGTGTGCAGCTGGGTGTTAGAGTGGGAAGTAGGAGAGATATGTTCTACCCTTCCAATTAGGATGGGCCTAAGGCAGTACCTTGTTACTCCACTATACCACACATATGCATGAACACTCAGCAGTGTGCACCTGAGGCTAAAGAAAAGGCCATATCACCCCGTTTCATCATCCCCCTCCAGCCTTTTTCTGCCTCCCCCTGCTTATCCTCACCTCTCACTCATCTGCATGTGATATGTATGGCCTACACGCACAAACTACATACACCCCTTGAATAGGAATGCAGCTTTGGTCTGAAGGAGGGTGTGTAAGACTGTGAGGGAAATCGTAAAAACTTGGAGGTGTTTCTATCATAATGTGCAAATGTGTTCACCCACACTCGTTTGCGTGTCTCTCTGCATGCCTGCATGCATGAGTAGTGTGTGTGTGTGTGCGCGTGCATATAAGTGTGTGAGGGTGATGTATTTGCACTCCCGTCTGTGTCATGGATCCATGGTTTGAATCTAGTTAAAGTTAAACAGGGGTTGGACCGCCATCACTAGAAAATAGATGACTTTGTGGAGCTCTTGACGACATTCAGATGTGTCCAGATGTATGCGCACTCACACTTAACGTGCACACCCTCAGACACAGACACAAGGCATGCCACTCGAGGGGCAATGAGAGCAAAGCAGGAGGTGTGGACATAGCAAAGTAAGAAAGAGAAAAGGAGGAGAGAGCCACGGAGAGGACAGGAGTGACTAAGCAGACAAACAGACAGGAATTATCAAACACCCCAACTCAAGGTCCTTTAATAGTGTCTTCCAGAGGTTTCACACATATCACAGAGTCCTCAAAAGCAGATGATGTGCTACAAATGAAACTGTGACAGCTACTGAGCTTGTATGTGAACATATCCATCTCCATAACAACTGAGCAAATTCCATCTGCTGATGAAACCATTAAAGCTCCGGGAAAAGGGAGAACATTAAAGAGGAACACCACCTAAAATAAGATTTCCAGTGTTATTTCTTTGGCCTAGGAAAGTTCAATCAATATTTGTGAACATTACCTACTCTTTCTCAAAGTCCTTGTGATGTCATAGGGTATAAAGTCTGGAGCTGCTCCATAGACACTGAATGGGAGACTGATTTTGTGGACCCACTGAATGTTTTCTTTTTTATACCCAAATGAGCTTTAACCTATCGTAATGTTCTCGGTTCTGAAACAGAAAATGTACCCATATTGCATATTCCCCTGAGTGCTCTCACTGTCATCTCGAACATCTTTCACGATTCATTGTCACTGGAGCAGCTGCACCTTCTATAACACATTTGAATTTTAACACTCAAGTTTTTGGATTTGGGAGAGTTGTTAATGTTTGCTAATATTCTAGGACCATCTTAGACCACAGGAATAACATGTATGAATTTTGAAAATGGGCATAGTCCCCTTGGTCCCCACATTTCCACTGTGTGGTATGACACAGCATGGCTCTACTTAACTTACTCCTTTCACGTTTTCCATTATATAAAATTTTGGTAGCACCTGTAACTTTTTTTGGTACCATCTCGTTTGAGGTTCTAAGCAAGCTGACCCAGTACCAGAGGGTGGAGTTAAAACACTGTAGACCACCGACTGGTCAGAGACAATTGTCACATAAGACAACTGCACAAACCTGCCATTTTTTAACAGCCAAGCTACCATCAATAGCAACTGCATTTTTAAATTTTACTTCATCCAGGTTTTAAAACATTGCAGCTGGTAAAAGTCGGCCATATGGTATACTGTACAGTTGACAAAGTGTCTTTGTTCAGGTGCCGATGAAAAGAGTCAGCAAGTGTCATGTTAAAGATGATGCGACTGTGGCGTTGTTATGGTGATTAGCTGAGTATCTCACCTGCATTAAGGTGGTACTATCTTCAGAGGAAAGGACCTGGTACAACAAGTGAACTGAGTGTTGTTGAGCTAAATCATACAGTGAAAATGCTGCACCAGTATATGTTGAGATGGGATTGATCTGTTCAACGATTTCCAAGGTCAAGAACGTGCTGTCATGCTTCAACAATGATATCTTTCGGAGTAAGTATGATTTAAAAGAAGAAGAAGGCTCTTTGTGACCCGCTGTAACTGATATAAGAAGAGCAATGATCTAAAGTTCCTTTGTGTACCCAAATTGCTACCTTCTAACAACGCATTACATGTGGAATACAGGGGAGAGAAGAAGCTTGACAGTCAACAATAAAAGAGCTTTTCTGTTGTGGTATTCTACAAGAATAAACAATCATAAACAAGACATGTAGATAACACATGAAACTGTCATCAGTCCAACAGCTTGCTTCTGTTTCAACCTACCTGCCTCTCCAACAGACACCTCGACTGGAGTGGAGGGTGGGCTCTCTCCAATGATATTGTAGCTTGTCATAACAATCTGGTAGCGTTTGAACTTCTTTAGTTCTACAGAGAAACAAAGATACTTAGATTCATACAACATGGATGCAAAGTGAATATGTTAGCTGTCATTGCAACTTGTTCCTCTCATTCTAGAAGCTGGTTGCTTGTCAAGGCAACTAAAATTAAATCTAACATATAAAAATCTCGGGAGCTTTACCTCCCAGTTCCATCCTAAATTACTTACGTGTCAACTCAAACTCCGTTAGTGAGGCACTGCTGACTGTCTTGAAGGTGCTCTTGGCTTGGGAAGAGTGAGAGAAAGATGGAGGGAGGTATTTCAAGTTCAATAAATTGTGAAATCATAATAAAATATTCAATAAAACCTTGTTTAAGAGGAACATATTGGAAAGCATTATGCAATATTCTTGTCAGACTCAAGAGCAGATACTTAATCTACTACATGTATAAAGCCCTTCAGGCTGTACAGTAAATAATAATATTTAATTATTCCGGACATAAAGTGCAATATGGGTCCAGTGAAGGACGTCTGCTTATTCTCTCAACACGGCCACACAGTTCTTGTGCCGTGGTACTTGCTCTGATGTGAATATATAGGGCTCTAGTTTCCCAGCGCAGCGCAGGGTGGCGAACCCCGCACAGAGCTAGTTTCAAGCAGCGCAACCAGAGGCGCGCTCAGTTTGGTAGTTTGGCAGACCGAGGTGCGCTGAGATGTGGATGTGGCAGCAGGGGGAGGTGTCGACAGATCCAGCTTGGCAGTTGGCAGTGACAGTTTCAAATTCATAAAAATGTCACTCATCATTGTAAACTGCATATGTGCAGGGCGAAGACAAAGTGTGACAGGCATAGCACCGGTAACTAAGTGGAAGTGAGGCTTAGTGAACAGTAACATTAGTATGAGTTATAGGGGTGCAATAGCATGAGATTTTCACGGTTCAATATCCATCTCAGAAAACATCACAGATTCAACGTGTACAGTATAAACTATTATAATCATAATAAACAGAATTATTAACCTGATATAAATGGTATGTAACTATAATGTTAAATAACTAAAGCATGTTAGTTAACATGTTAGCAGCACTATTGCATGTTAACTGAACTGTGAAATGAAAATAGCATCAGCTGTGAGCTTTTAAAATAATGTCCTATTAAAATTAACAATTAAAATCTACTGTAGGTGTGTGACAGCGCAGACTGCTCGTGTCTGTAGTTTTAACTCGCACACACACTTGTGTCAGCCCTCCTAGCTGGGAGAGTTTGAGTGTGTTTCTTTATGGGGTCAGATTGAGGTCAGAGTGTGTGTTTATAAGTCAGAGGTTACCGAACGAACAGCAAACACAGATGCAGCCTGGAGCCTGGATGCGGAAAATGATTTCGATGGCACGTTTGATGAGCGATGGTTAAAAGTTCATACTTTTTTTCGTTAGGGATTAAAGTTTAAATGTACTTTTATCTGCACAGAGGGATGGTGTTCTTGAAGAGTTTTTGGGGAATCCAAAATAATCCAATGCTGCTGGTTTTAATTTCTTTTCGGCGGGGGATGGAGATAGGTGATATAAGCCTCGCCTCTCTCTGACATTTTCTCTGCAGCATGTGTGTGTGGTGCAAGTTGTCTGACAGGCAGTTGAGGCAGATGGAGATACACAGGTGAGTTTCTTTTTTTTTCTAATACCATAGATACAGTATGGTAAGCATCAGTTTTTACACATTGTTACACTGTGAAACCGGTATACTGCTGCAACCGTAGTATCAGTACTACTCACTTGTAATGAGGGCACTTGTGGTGTTGTTTTTGGTTGCCTGGACTTCTGCTTCAGCGAGAGTGGAGGTGTTCACTGGGAGCTCTCTATAATACAGCCGGTATCCAGTCAACACCCCATTGACAGTGTCGTCACCGGGACGCTGAAAACATGCAAAGAAGCACACACACACAGGCACACGTAGAGAAGCATTAGTGCTCAATTTCTCAAAAGAAAGCCTGTGCTCATTTTCATTTTCTTGGTGTAGTGAGGTGAGTGACAGGACACTGGCAGGCTGGCACTGCAGTATTTTATCAGCAGAGTCCACTTTAAAGGACCGGTGGATTGGGCCGGCTGTAACCCGCACAGACAAAGTGATGCTTCAGTGGGTTTGGCACTCTTGTAAAGGATGATGAAATTGCTGGTGGCTTTGTTTTTCATTGTCTCCTTCTGCTTTGACATAAGGCTAGAAGGAGTGAGAGAAGACACTTCCAAACAGAAGAGGAAGAGTGACAAGTAGTGAAGTAGCCAGGCAGTATTTACTGTCTATTCACATGTCACGGCTGCTCTAAAACCACCTCTGTTTTTCCATAACTCCTCTTTCTCTCCTCTGGTGCTGGACATTGCTGATGTTTGCTTCTCTTGCCCTCTAACATTCTCTCCTGCTGGTATATCCTCATTAAGAGTTTGAACATTTTTCTCCCCCAGCCAGGACGGTCTGTCCCTCCGTCTGTCTGAGCCTCCCACTCAACATCTCTCCAATCTGTCTGCGCTGCCCTCTGACCTTTTCTGGTTCAATAAATAATGATAATTGCATCCACACACAACAGCATGAAACACACGTACAAACATGGCATACAGTAAGTCTGTAGGGGTTCTCCAAATCTTGGTGATTAACCTGCACTCAAAGTTTCGTTGTGTGGGTCTCTGTGTGTGTATACTGTGTGTGCATCTATCTGTAGGTACCTTCCACTGCACCAGGACTGAGGTAGTGGTTGTTGGTTTCACTGCGAGGATCACTGGAGGCTCATCAGGCACTGGAGAGAAAACACACAGAAAGACAGTGAGGGAGAAAAAGTCACGCAGGCAGTCATACTGCTACAGTCTCTCTGTATTGTTTTCAAGTCCACATATCCCCTGGTCTTCCTTTATTTCATTTCTCCCCAGTGTTCCCAGTCTCTCACCATCCTGCAGAGTTGTTACAGCCTCCGTCTCTTTGCTGAGGACACTGTCTCCTACATCGTTGGTGGCCAGCATCCGAAACTTGTATGATGTAAAGGGTTTTAATCTATAGACAAAAACACAAACAAATACATGAGTGGATGGATGCAAAAAAGCAACTAAAGCTACTAAATATCCCATCACATGCTATTGATTTCAGCCAAACACCTCTTTCTTCTTTACTGGCTTTTTATCGTCCTTATAAAAAGCCAATGAAACTCCACCATTACCATTACACTCATAATTTTGTGCAAGGGACTTTTATATGACTACTGAACTGCACCAGAGTTCGTTTTTCACCAGACCGAGACTCTTCAAGAGGGTCTTGGTCTGGTTGTTTTGGTGCACACTTGAGTGTGATTGCTGTGTTCACACCCGCCCAAACGAACCGCGCTTAGGGGACAAACAAACTTGAGTTTGATTAAACCAAACCAAACAGGGCAGGTGTGAAAACACCCTCAGTGTGGACACTCCTCAGAACCGGCTGTGCCTTAAAAGCATCACAGTCAGCCAAAACTTTTCTCAGTACTCATAATTAATTTTCAATCATTGCAGTGGATGCACCAATTGCTTTTCATTTTACTTGAAAGTTGTACTATGGGGGTGAGCATTACACCTCAGTGCCGCCTATTATCGTTGCACCGGTACTTAATTGTTTCACAGTTTACATTTGGACTATCTAATTAGCTCATCAGTGGTCTGTAAAGAGCTTTGAACTGCAGTAAACCATGAGAGGTGCTAGATAAATAAAGTTTGATTTGATAAATACAATAATCAAGGTGAGGCAGCTGTATACTTAGAAAACAGTAAATGAGTTCATACAGCAGGTAATTTACAAGAATTACAACAATGTCAAAGCTGTAAAGCTATTTAAAAACAAACTGATTTTTGTTTTCACTCGCTAGTTCTCTCTCCTTGAGATGTTTGTTAAGACGTCTATTGCTGATTTTTTTTTTTTTTTTTTTTACATAAGCTTGTTGTTTTCTTCTTCTCTTACCAAAAAAATGTTCAATGCAAGATACAAATACAACGAACTGCTCACTGAAACAGCACCACAAGTTGTCAAAAACTCTACTGGATATCTTTAACTCTTCAGGAATATCTTCATCCAAACCCATCCCCCTTCTCACAAACATATTTTTGCTCTTTCAGTGGGAACTGAAGAGCCGACAAGCACTTAAATAATAATCATTTTACACCCTTTTTAATTGTCTCCCCTGCCAAAGTATTTTTACTGTCATACTACCACAACATCTTATCTGCATTTCTCCTCTGTGCAAGGTGAATGCATTAATGAGCGTGGAATAACAATTTGCATCAGTCATTTTGAAAACACTTTACTCTAGAGCCACTTACAATCAGCTGAATGAACAGGAACCCATTGTTAGCTGAACAAGTCTATGGCGCCTTACAGCATGCTAATAGTTTAAATGTATACCCTCTTCTGCACACCGTGGGGAACTGATTAAAATTTAAGAATGACAGTCGGTGATGAAAAAGCAATTTACCCTAATTTTGTATTGTTCACATCTAATTATTAAGAAGAGCTAACAGGAGTGATTTAATCAATAAATTAATAAAATAAATACGAATTAAGATAAATTGTAACAGGAAGTATCTCCATCACTCATCACTGCGCACACAACTACCTACAGAGTCCCTCTCTAGACTTTATTTAAACAGTTCCTAGGAGGAGAGGGTGATAAGGCCAAAATCTTATATCATGGTTCTGGATATGTAATTTTATATCAGGTTAACTACCACTAACTGTTGTGTAAATTCAATTAATAAATGGATGAAAATAACGATACTGTACTTCATTACATTTGATTGCATTTTTTTTTTTCTTTTCTTCCATACAAACTAAAATAACGTACTGTACATTAATTGCATTTAACAACAAAAGGTGGCTTAGTGGATAGAGCAGGCGCCCCATGTACAAGGCCATTGCCGCAGTGGCCCGGGTTCAAGTCCAGCCTGTGGCCCTTTGCTGCATGTCATGTCATCCCCTCTCTCTCTGTCCCCCTTTCACACTTGGCTGTCCTATCCATTAAAGGCAAAAATGCCCAAAAACATATCTAAAAAGAAAAAAAAAAAGATCCATCCATGGAAGCTTTAGGGTTCCTGAGAACAGTTATTTTAAGTGTTACAGGTTTCTGTATTTACAGTTTGACTGTCCTCCTCCATGTCTATCTAAATCACGTTATCTTACGAGGCAGCTGCATAAGTAAGATCGAGAGATCACATGAGAATCACAAAATCCAGCGTTGATTTGCTACACAGCCTAAGTTTGATAGCTTCCACGATAGACACAGTATTGCCAAATCTCTACTGGTGGACACATTTCCACCACCGCACAGCATATACCATCATATCGCCCCACCCTAGTTCCAGCCAGACTACAGACGACCAGTTGGAAATTCAGCAGGCGACAGGAGAAC
This sequence comes from Epinephelus cyanopodus, assembly GCA_026686955.1. NCBI lineage: Eukaryota > Metazoa > Chordata > Actinopteri > Perciformes > Serranidae > Epinephelus > Epinephelus cyanopodus. The sequence goes on along the minus strand of CM048916.1, from coordinate 25,571,866 downwards.
TGCTCAAGTGTCCTCTTGTAAAATAATGAGCCAGGCCCAATAAGGGACAAGGAAAGGCCCTATGGGGTTGTGGGTATCGTAGGAATAAGAGATCAAAGGCACCAAGCTCAAAGAGGGTGGGGTACCGACAGCACTGGGACGATGGTAAGGACAGTGTTTGAAAGTGTGTGTGTGTGTGTGTGTGTATACTGTACGTGTGTGTTTGTCTATGTTTGCATCAGCCTGGGGACTTCGATGTTTTGGTTCCAAAGATGTCTCGGTGGAAAACAACAATTAAGGTTGGATAACAAGTAACTATGAGTGTGAGCGTGTGGAGATGTAAGCTAATTCCTCCATCCGGCGCTGTAATGAGAGCATTCAGTGATAGAATGAGCCCGAAAATGGCATCAAAACAACAACAGCAGCACCACCATCATGGCAGATCGACTCTCCCTGAGGCAGGTTGAAACAGGCTGATGCAGACACACTGAAAGCGTGCTCTTCAGCATCTCAAATAGCTTTGTGAAGACTTGTGAAGGAGCATACACAAACAGTCACGCAACAGTAGACACACGGACACACGATACACAACTAAAGCCTCATCATAGCTCTGCTACTTAGGGTTTCAGGGAAGTTGGAGTAGCCGTTGAGTATGACTACTATCACCTGCTGCCATAATGACAGTCTCACCAGGGAGAAGAGGATGGAGGGATAGAGAGAGAGGGGTGGAAAAGGAAAACATGAAGCTCTCTTCCTGAGAATTAGTGGAAGTGAACAAAGGAAATGTCTTATGATTTTTGAAAGCACTAGCTGTTGATGGATGGATAGATGGAGGGAGGGAAGGAGGTGGTGACAGAAGAGGAATGACAGAAGAAAAGGTAAAAACAGCTGTGGAGAGAGAGAGAGAGAGAGAGAGAGAGAGAGAGAGAGAGAGAGCGAGAGAGACTATGGACAAATGGCACACACAAACTTGAAAGCACAAAGGCAGAGTGAGGGGAAAAAAAAGGTATTAAGAGAAAAAGACAAAGAGCACTTCCTGCTGTGCCTGTGTGATTAGGTGACTGAGATTCTCCACGTTTCTGCAGTGATTATGATTACTCTGCTCTCCCTGGTGGTGTTTTTTGTGGTTTATCTATTTATTTTTGCTTCACAAACCTTTTCGGCACTTCATGTGCTAAATACATAAAGCTTTGAAAATTCACAGCATCCTCCCTCTTGCTGTCCACTCTTCTCCCCAATGATGCATAAACATGACAAGATTTTTTAACAACTGCTTTTGCTAATTCAAGTCCAACATGTCATGCTAAGCAAAATGTCCATGTGAAGCCTCTGTAACGAAAGAATAAAACAGTAATGTGGAATTTCTATTTCTGTTTTCTTCATAGATGCTTGAGATGGCCTAATTGACTATTAGGTAACCCCCACCCCTCCTTAGATACTTGCACAGCACATACGCCTTTTGTAAAGATCACAGTGGCAGCTTTACCACTTCGCTTTTGTTTTTGAAACAGTGAGTCCTTTACTTCAGACAGCAGTAGGCAACTGATGACGATCAATTTCAACGGCTTAAAGGTGCAGTGTGTAGGATTTAGGCGGATATATTGTCAGAAAGGGAATATAATATTCATAGCTGTGTTTTCATCAGTGTATAAACACCTGAAACTAAGAATGGTTGTGCTTTCATTACCTCAGAATGAGCTGTTTATATCTACATGCAGAGCGTGTCCTCTTTCATGGAGTCTGCCATGGTGTTCCGTAGTTGCCCAGAATGGACAAATCAAACACTGGCTCTCGATGGACCTGGTGTTTTCGCTTATTTGCACTGGCCACTATCGTTCTTCAACAAGCTTGGCACACAGGAGAAGTGTCAGTTGGTTGCAATGTTGTTGTCTTATCACTAGATGCCACTAAATCCTACAAACTAGACCTTTAAAAGACAAATGTAGCTGCAGATTTGATCTGCTGTACATGGCTAGATAAATAAGCTAATATTAGCTTTATTAGTTGTTTAAAACCACATTCTTCAGCTGACTTTTTAGAGCAGAAACATTATTTAATACATTCCTTAAATTTTTGCTTTTGTGTTTTTGGTTTTGGGAACACTGAAAAAGACACCACCCTCTAAAGTCTTTATAAATGGAGTACACAAACTATACAGAGACTGACAAGCTTGCCACATGTGGTTATGGTTGCTAAGCTATGATAAGACAATTACTACACTGTCGCCACACAAGCAGATGTGTGTGTGTGTATGTGACTGTATGCTGCATAATGTGTACATATGTACCTGTCAACCATCCAGGTGGTCATGTTGTGTGGGATGTCAGCGGTATGTGTGTTCCAGTCCCCGCTGGGCAGCTCTTTGACCTGCAGAGTAAAGTACCTCAGCGGGGAGGAACCTGAGCCACCCATCACCCAGTGGAGGCGGAGACGGCGAGATTCCACCCCGTCCTGAGGAGCAGCCAGCTTTCTGGGTGGCTGGGGACGCTCTGTGGAGGTGGTAGAGAGGAGAAAAGAGGCAGAGGAGAGACGAGAGGGGGAGAAAGGGGGAATGTGACAAGGACGAGAATGGGGGGAATTTAAGTGGAAGTAGGAGAGGGGGAAAACGGAGCAAAAACATTTACATTTCTATTGCAATTTCATTTTAAACATTCATTCATTCACAGATGATGTAATTTAGGAGTTTACCACTGTGTGACTGTGTCACCATATACCACTACATACATTCATGTGTGAGAATTTTTGGTCATCTGGGACAGACTTTAAAATGAGCTTTAGATATACAGTTAGCTCACAGATTTAAGGATAGAGCACTGCACAATACCACATGTCAAGAAGGTGCTGGATGCAAAGCTCAAAATAATAAAAGGTCAAAACATCTACTGCAAACTTAAACACATTTGTGACAGAGATAAATGCAAACAAAAGTCTCCAGAACAGCTTCAATGCTCCTATTTTAACTGTAGTAGTGACATCATTTGCGTGTGTGTGTGTGTGTGTACATGTATGTATTACTCATGTTATGGGGACATAAATCTATTTTCACACTTATATTGTGTGGATTTGCCTTCCTTTTGGGGACAAAGCGTGAGTCCCTATAACATAAATCATAAAATTTTGGGCAAAGGTTCAACTTGGGTCAAGGTTAGAAAAGTAGCGGTTAGGGTTAGACTCCAAGAAATTAATGTAAGTGAATGTAATGTCCTCTGAAGTGATGGAAACACGATTGTGTTTGTGTATTTGTGTGTTTGGGTACAGACACCGCAGTGAGGGGACAGGCTAGAGACAGCACAGCTTCTCTTCACAGCACAATTGCATCTCAATTTTATTTAGAGGAAGGAAACATTTTCTAGATGATACTGTGAATTGGTTTCAATTTTAGTCAGACTTTGGATTGATTTATTTTCTAATAGAGGATGCATTGCTACCTGTAATGATCCTTCCTTTCTTCTGCTCTGCTGTCACAGTCATACCGGGATATTTTCTCTGGCTGAAGTCCTAACCATACACAGCATTACATGTTAAGAGCCAATTAGAGACCCTGCTACATGACCGAACAAATTAGTAGAAATCTAGCTGGGGAAATCTCATGTACAGCAGAGAGCAGACTGTAACCCGGGTACATATAGGCATGTAAATGTGTTGCCTTTTATACAAACATCTGTACTCAATGTTTCTCCACTCATTACCTTTTTGCTTTCATGTGCCTCCTATCAGTAGCTACACATGATGAGACAAATTGTCACCTGGAAAGACTATAATGGACCATCCAGCAAATACCTTGTAACACAGGACAAGGGCAGCCCACATTTACATCACATATGCATCAGGGCTGCCGCTGCAGTGCATACATATGTTTAAATGAAACAAGACATCTAACCACTGCAGCATCAAAGAAACAATTTCTCAACAGATTGCCGGTGTGTGTGTTCTTATTTGTCTGTGTCTCCGCTATTCAATTAGAAGATAAAAGATGACTCTGGGAGTCAGTATCTTTGCACAACTGTGTTGGCAGAAGCTGTGTGATTAGTGTACACATATGCATGCACGCACACAAACAAAAACACACGGTTGGGGGGTATAACTGTTTAATTTCAGGGGCATCAGATTATTGATTAAGTCTGGAAATTAAAGCATTATCGATTCCCTCTGAAGTTTAATTAATCTGCACTTATGTTCTCAAACATATGCACAAGCACACACACACACACACACACACACACACACACACACACACATGCCTTCCTTCATTCATCCTTATCACAAGTAATTTAAGTCAAATCTGTTTGACTCTCTTCTTCCCTCACGCCCTTGTTCTTCAGTCCCTTCAAGATTTGACTATTCTCTCCCTCTTTTGTTTTCCTGATACCATCTGTGTCTCTCTGTCTGTTCTCGTCTTGTTCCGCTCCACAGTTAAGATCATGTCCTGATAATAAACTCATAATTGTCAGAACAAGTGCTGCCCTTTCAGCACTTACACGACTGTTTACTACTACGCCGGGGGAGAGGAGAGGAGAGGTGGTGGAAAAGAAGTGCACAAGAAAGAAGGGATGGTGTTGGTGGAAAACAGAAAAGATTATGGTTGTAGGGGGATGAATTCTACTAAATATGCGACTATATGTTGCCCATTACCTTATCAGTTATCACCCTCTTGGAAACAAACATCAGCACAGATAAATCTCTCTGGAGGGAGTTGTTTTCATTCATGCACATGCACACAGCCTCACACACATACACACCCACACGCACACTCAAAAAGCCAATTTTCTTTTTTTCTGGGGATTAAGTTGGTCTCTTCTGCATCATCAGAAAGAAATCTCTATTAGGCTATTCTGTCTATCTCACAGTGAGAATGGGCCATTATGTTACTGAAGTGGAACCACTGAACTCCATTCTTAAGAAACCCTGATAATGATGCTGCAGATGTTATGATATCTGATCCAATTAAAATGCACTACACAAGCTGATAGCTCCGAATAGGATATCTGACATCATGATTCCAGGTTTTCATAAAAATTCACTTCACTGTCACATTTTAATGTAGGGACTTTTGTAGCATTTCAATGTTTTACAAGACATACACGGTGCCGGCTGACAAGAGAAAATTGGAGAGAGAGATCAGGAATGACATATATCAAAGGCTGAGAGCCACGTTCAAACCAGAGTTATTCATGCGTTAGCCTACTGAGACACCACAGCCACTCTAACTTCTTTTTTAAAGTGATATTTCATTTTGGTGGAATAGTTCTCGGTCAAACTTCAACAACAGCTGGCACTCAAACCTTTTCTCCACATCTCTTCATTAGCTGAGTATATTACCCTGCTCACAGTATGGATTACTACTGCAACTTGTGTCTGCTACATTTTTCTACATATGTCATTTTTAGAATTAATTTTAATAAATACTAAAAAATACATAACAACTTGTCTAAAAACAGGAATAGCAAAAGTACATAATAAGACATATTAACACAATACAGTTTGCTAAACCACAACTGAAAGGGGGCAAAAATGTCATGATGGCAAATCTATATATCTATCAAAGTTGACATTGGATCAAATGACTACCTGTAATGTGAAAGGTGTCACTTATAAGGAAGGGCTTGAGTACTTCACTGCTTGATTTGGAAGTCACTATTCACCCCTTCCACATGACTTTTATATGTGTTTTTTTGCCATATAAAAAGGGTAAAATCTTATTTCACTGTAGAGCTGAGTGCAGTGTAGTCCTTCGCTCAGCGCCTCCCTGCCCTGCTGTCGCACAGGAGTGTGAACTTTGCACGGGGGCTCAATTGGTGAGTGTCTGCCTGTAAATTGAACTGAGCTGAGGGAGGGTGGCCCTGGGGTCCCATTTATGAACATTGCGTACGCACAAAATAAGGCTTGAAAGATGCCACTTCCCACACAAAAGTTGTGATCAATAAAAACAGACTTGATGGGAGAAACTTGAACCATGCTTACCAACATTTGGAGACGGGAAATTGGCGATGCTGATGGTGAGGTGGAAACCTGATTGTAGAAGTTGTCAAATATTTTGTGGCGCATGACATTTTTTGGCTTTTGTCAGTACATACATTTTCAGTATGGATCCCACGCATTGCTTTATAAATGAAACCCCTGGAAAGATGGTTCTTAAGTGCTGCATCTGACTTATGTCATGGCAGCAACAGAAAGTTCACTGAATTTTCTGATTTCAACTTTGAATTTAGGGGTTAATAGCATGGTTGTTGAATAAATGATTTTCAAGTTGCACTTGTTTTCCATTATCATTATTATTATTGTTATTTCCATTGCCAATTTACATTCCTATTCTTACATTAGATTCTCCTCTTGTGAGTACTTACACCAACATGGAAATTACTTAAAAAGCCCATCTCTAGTTGCTTGTTCTGACCTATAGAGTTAAAACGCTGCTCTGCAGTTTTCCTCAGCCTTCGCAGAACCTTTCAGCATCTCACAGCTCACTGTTTTAGTCACAACTTAACTATTTTGGTTCATTGTCACTGCTCTCTTTAGCATAGTTTTCAGTAAAAAAAAACCCCAGTGGAGCACTTAGCAGCTAAAGAGCCATATATTTTACTCAGGAGCTGGTGTAAACCAAAACTAGAGCTAAACGAGAGTGTATATTTAGCTTACACTCTTTAGGCAGACACAAACACAACTTCACATGAATGTCCATGTTGCAAAATAACTGTAGGACGTGTAACTATACAACAAGAAGTCCGCCAATTCAGAATATTTAGATAACAATATATCACTGCTGTGTTTACAGCTTGTTTCCACTGCTCCCAATTATTATATTAAATTTCCTGCCACTGTTGTTTTGAAGAAGCATCTCAGGATGATAATGTGATCACTGCCCTCAGTCTGCACTGGAAACAGTCAGGCTTCTCTGGCTCTCAGAGAACTAACACTGCAGTATAAAACTTGTTGTCATGTAACAGCACTGACTCCATCTGTAGCTGTAAAACTTATATGGGCTTATGCACTGTATATGTATGATGGATCTGCAGTGTTGACTTTTATAGCTTGTACCTTCAGCTGATACAGTTAAACAAGGTGATGAGAATTACGTGATGGAGGCTTTACAGTTTACCAACCTGTAGGGCCGTATCACATCCTAGTAAACACAACTTACAACTTCACACTCATCACAAAACAAAAAATGCCTTGAATCTGGCCTCGCTTTTGGGGAAACATTATATACCACTGTCTACAAGACATTCTCACACCTCTTCCTGACATACAGCGAGTGTGTGAACTCTGGCAAATGGAGCACCAAAAAATGTCCAGATATAAAACAAGTGCAGCAACATTCACAGAGCCTATCAAGCCCTGAGTGAGCATGAGAAAGGGCTTGCTCTTGCTCTGAAAACAGGTTCGAGGTGCACAAAGCTTTGCTGAAATAGAGCCAGGGCGAACGCTTTTTCAAACTTCCGCCACATCCCTTAGCCTGTTTGCTGACATATGAAGCAGGCTACAACATCTTCATTATGAAACACTAAAAGATGTTTGCTTGCTTGTTCGCATCGTCTCCAGTTCAGAAGAAGCTTGAGAGAGATTATTCTGGTTAATTTGGAATTAAAACTTACTGTCCAAGTCATTAAAAAAAAACATCCATCTTTACGATTTCATTCCTGCGTATTTGCTTACCTAATTGTCTACTGTCATTTTCTTGCCTTGCTTTGTCGACATGTTAACACACAGCAGTGGCCTGTTTGACAGATTGGTCTCTGAAAATACTCTGACTACATTCAATTTACTTATCATCTTGATTATGATTAGAAAATTGTACTTTCTAATAACTGTGTAAAGTGTAACCCGTGGAGAAATATTAGAGTATGGGATATACTGAATCTTCATTTGACACCAGTTAAAATCCTTCCTGCTTCAGTCTGAACAAGTATGAAAGCAGCTGATTGAAGCAGGACGAGAGAGAGCAGAGCAGAATTCTAGACAAGATGAGATAAAAGTGTCACGACCTCTGAATCTGAGGACGATAAAAATGTGACTTTTTATTTGTTTCTAAATTGAAGGAAAAAGAACTGCACTTCTCACGCATGACTTTGCCTCTTTAAAAGTCAAGTCACTGTAGAAATGTGTTCCTCCTTTCTGGCCACTGACTGTGTGTTGGAGGGTATATACTTCTTCTGATACAGGCTTTTAGAGACAAAATTGTCTTAGGAGAGTTACTGTCACTGCTCAGCCTCCTACATCTCGCCATAGGCATTGGGCTGTCGTACTTGGTGTCTGAGTCTGTGCTAAAATTCTTGCTATTTTCACAGTTTATACCCTATGATGAGGCCAGTAACTGTTCAAATTAGATGGAATTAGCTACATTTTTTTCTGCCCTAAAAGACAAAATTAACATAATTGCAGAGTGCTGATATAAGTATCGATCAATAGTAATTACTTTGGTCCAGAATCTAAGATTTATGGCTTTCACATCTTGTTTTCTGGCCTGTGTTCTCTCATTTGGCAAAAAAGACATCCAAACTACTGCCATTTCAACACAATGCCAGTCTCACTCTCTTTCTCACCTACTAACTGAACATTTTTCACCCGCCCACAACAGAGCATGGTGCTATGAGAAAGTAGCCAGTGTTGCAAGACAGCTGAGTGTGAAAGGCTGATAATACTTGTTGTCTCACTCAACAAGTATCAACACACTGGAAGCCTCAATTGTCTTTGTTTTAATAATCCACAATTTTTCTTGATAATTAAACAAACCTGGCTAGGCGGCCAACCCTTTATAAATAAACTACTGTTGCACAGACCCCTAGGCAGTTTTAGGAACTCCTGACTCTCATTAAGCCCATGAGGGAAGGCTAATACCTAGTGATTTCAATTTCTACATTTACTGCCCAGCAGTTCTTCCTCCACTGGAGTTTCTAAATGTCATTTCTTCTTGTTCTATATGTAAAAAGACTCACACAGAGAAAAGGTCATAGTTGTTTTTTTTTTATCTTTTGCTAATATTACATACCCAGTAACAAAAGATTCTACATGTCCAACCTCAAACTACTTGTTGTTGAAACCCTGATAATCTGTCTGAGTTCCACGCCTGAAGCTCCATGCTGGCTTTTCTTTCTCTAAGGTTATCTCTGCGAGGACTACACATCGACCACAACTCATTACACCTCTGAATAGGGCTGCAGAGATCATAAAATTTTAAAATGCTAAAACTTCAGCTAACCTTTCCAAACTCCTCCTGCACTGGCATTAGTGCAGGAAATGGCAAAATATCATCTTTGACCATTTGAAAGTTAATGTGAAAAGAGAAGACAAGACGAACACAAAATAGCTGTGGCTTTCTCCCGCAACAGAACTTCCTAATGGCAAACATTTTTAAAGCACAGGCAAAATTAATACCATAAATCAAGTCATCCCTGCTTTAAATTGGCTCATTTGCAGAATTTCATGTCTAATCTGGTTTATTTAACACATTTTATTTCCTTGTGCATCATCGTAATTGAATGTGAATTTCATTATAGATTATTACACTGCTTTGGTACAAATGCCACATGAGATACATGATACTAACATATAGCGGGGGTGCATGAAAAAGGCAAATTTTACTTGTCATTAGTCAAAGCTCCCAACCTTACACCCCATTATTCTTGTTGAATTATCCAGCAATGTGGAAAAGTCATTTCTTATAGAGGCAAAATGAACACACTTGTTATACTGGTTCCATTAGTGTGTGATTCAATACTATTTAAGAATTAAATCATACTGTTACTGTTCCTACCTCTTTCAATATAAAAGAGAGAAGATAAACTACTATTTCAAAAATTAATCTGATTTTAATCTTCTAAAACTCAGTGCGTACACATATCTAAGATGGCAGCTTTGTGGAAAGTGTTTTCATTGTCCCTAAACTACCCCATCAGTGACCCATCAACCACATACTGTTTATCCCTACAGGCCTTTCTCCTTGCTGATATTTTGACTAAGCGTAGCAGGAAGACTATAAAATAAAGCTAATGATGAATCTGTTCCATTTAAACCTTTAGTCATTTATACCTGTTGTGGCTGTGGCATGTCAGAGTTTTGTTGGCCTATTAAATGTACTTGAGGCTTTTAAGTATTTCTCAACACCATTACAAACTTAATAACTTACATAACTTAATAAGTTATGTAAGTTTACTAACATAACTTAATAAGCAACTATAAAAGTTTAATATTAGTAAACATCCCCAGGTATTATTTATTAAAAGATAAACACTCCAAAACTCAGGTAATCTGCCTCATTGTGGCTATATGGTCTGATTCCTCTGTTTGATGGTTGTGTCGGCAATATAAGCAAACAACCCCAAACTGTCATCTGATGTTGATTTAAATATTGCTACAAAAAGAGGCAAAGATTTATCCCTTCAAGCGTTCCCCATGGGACCTTATTTACAGGAAAATATGTACAATAGTTAATGACAAGAGACAAATTGTGCATAGCATTAGTTCAGGCAGGACATGATGTCAAGCTCAGCTCACATCTCAGCTACATCAGCTGATCTCAAACAGCCTAATCAACTGATGGAGCAGCTGATTGATGGAAGGGAGTCAGCTGATAGATCACATGATTCCTTTCTATGCAACCAATTGGCGAATCTCATTCAGGGCGCCCTATTTAAACTGCTCTGGCCTGCCTACTGTTGCTGCTTCCTCTGCAAGCCACTTTGCAACTCGCCTCCACCCCAGCTCATCGTTTTCATGTTGTGTCTGAGTTATCAATGTCATCGCTGTTTGTCATTGTTGCTGCTCTGTTCTGTTCCCGGGAGTCTGCTGCTGCTCTTCCTGCCTTAGGCTTTCCATGTAGGCGCATGGAAGGGCAGACAGGTTTGCTCTCTCTGCCTCAGGCTTTCCTCATTTGCATGTGGAAGAGCAGAGAGGTGTGCTCTCTCTGCCTTATGGCTTTCCACGTAGGCCCTTGGAAGAGTCTTTCTGCACAGGCCCGAAGAAAGGCAGAGAGGCCCCAGAACAGAGCCATACCACCAAATATAATACTGCAAATGGAAATAAAGTTTTCTTTGACTAAGGTGGTCCTGACTGAAAAAGTTTTTTGATCCTGTTTGAATTGCGCAATTACTTACACATATAATGTATTTCAGTTTTAATGAAAATGTTAAAAGTCAAGAAAGTTGCAGCTTGTTGAGAGGTGTAGCTATGCTTGTGTGAGTACTTCCCAGTATAAAACACTGGTAATGTAGCTTAAGCAAGGGAGAAAGTCACTTACACAATTTTTGGGTCTGTAGTTTTTCTAATTATGTATTTTAACAATTTAATACTTTTACGATTACCTGCAACTTTCTGGACTTGCAAAATTATCTTTTAAATGGATAAACATCATGTGTAATTCATGGTACAATTCAAGTTAGATCAAAAAATGATCTGTCTCCCATCATGAACTACTGTACATATTTCTTCTGGAATAAGGTCCCATGGTGCTCCACCCAAGATGAGGGACTTCACCTCTCTATTGTGATTGGTAGATGGAAGGATGTGACATCACTGTTTTCCAACTGAGCCTGCCCACTTCACACCAGTGAGGACATATAAAAACTAATCACAAAACCTCTCATTAAACAGAACTATTCCACTAAAATTGTGTGTTCATGCAGAATGACAATCCTTAAAATGAACTGATACTAGAGGTCCAACATTGGATTTCAAGGCCTTTAAATGTAATAAATGAAATGTTAGGGCTGCTGCCTGAAAGTCAAGGATTTAAATCATCAGTCAGAGACTTGTTCTTCAAGTCAAGCAGTCTTTTCTTTCTTTTTTTTTTTTGGTCAGTCAGTCTGCAGTTTACTTCTGGGGACGTATTGGTCTAAAGATTTAACTGCACAGTCAGCACCCATTTGTTTCCTGCTGCTCTTTGGTGCAGGCAGCTGTAGACCCAGACCTAGTATGGCTCTGAGAGAGACGGAGACACCTGCCCCGAGGAAGAGAGGCTTTGCCGGGTCATGCTCTGAAATAACGTTATCTTCTGCCTCCTGCTTAGAGGTCGTAACTTTGCAGCTCACAGCAACTTAATACAATACAGTCTCTGGCTTTTGGTTGATATCTAGTTTTGGCAAAATATGTTGTCACATACTCCTGATCTGTCGTTAGCTTTGCTAGCATGCATGAGCTCAGAGGGCTAACTTGACTTGTTTACTATATTATGTGAACATCACTGCCACCCTGAATGTCTTGCTAAACCCCGTTTGAACTTTCAAACTCAAAAGCCACTTTGACATAATTCATAGTCAGATACAGCCCTACAGCAGTGTTTAATACTGCTGACCAGATAGAGGGTGGAGACCTTTTTCCCATGCTTTTTCTCTCCCCATGTTTTCTGTCACTCTGTACTGTACTAACATTATTAGAATATGATCTCAATAAAATGTGCTCAAAGACATTCGGCACCTCATTTTTAAGTGGCAGCTTGAGAGTTCAGGTTCCTATAGTTTTAGGTTTAACAAGAGTGGTTAACATCTGCAAGGCTGCAGAAAAATCTGATAGTAAACCAGACAGCATGTAAGAGTATGCGCGTGTCCTTTACCTCTACGTTCGGTTGTAACAACCAGAGCTTCCTGCTCTTCACCCCAGCCCACAGCGGTGCGAGCAGTGAGTCGGAACACGTAGGCCTGCTCAGGGGAAAGTCCTGTGACGGTGAACTGTCGAGCATTGGAGCCCACCTCTACTGTGGTCCATCGCTGGGGGTCCCTGCTGTCCAAGCAGTAGGATATCTGGTAGCCTAGTGAGGGACAGATGGAAAGACAGACGGAGGAGGAAGACAGTTGATATCTGTGTGAAAGTCTTGTGTGCAAACGTGTTTCTGTGTGTTTTTTGTGGCCTACTTTAGATCACAGAGCCCACAGGAATCAAAGAGAGAACAATATGAGATAGGAAAAAGGCTGAGAACACAACCACACAGTGCCAGGTACCACATAGCCGCGTTTCCACAGAAACACATACAAAACCGAAAATGTCCATGTCTGCTCTGAAGAGATCTGATCCATGCTGTTGCTTTGATATTAGTACCTTTGTATGTATGGAGCCCTAATACACTGCCTTTACCAAAAACATACACAAAGTCATAGTTCTGTCATTGAACATCACTGCACACACACACACACACACACACACACACACACACACACAAACGCGCACACACACACACACACACACACACACACACACACACACACACACACACACACACACACACACACACTCCCCTACACATGCACGCACATTATAAAAACATACAACCTCTCCTGTGTCCCCTTGGCTGTGACCCACGGTGCACGCGGCTTGTGTTTCTCTGTCTCATGTGCAGTAGGCCATGTAATAACACTAACACCCTTCAACACGTACACACATGCACTCAAACCACTGATCCCCGACCAGGCTTTCCACAGGCCACTGGCCACTCTCAAAGGCTCTCAATATGAAGATTGTATTGTATGCCAAAAACACACATGCACAAACTCGCACAAACACACGAGTGGGCGGAGGTGATTGGTTCACTGTAAGACTGTCGGGATAGTAATCTGCTCAGAGGGACCTAATCTGGTTGTGAGGGTGATAATCTCATCAGATAGTCTGATTGTATATTAATGTGAACGCAGTGTGTGGAAGATTATTGGATAACAGCTAGATAACAAATCCTCTTGCCAATTGGGTCAGAGCACAGCATTATGTTGTGTACTGAATATCATTAGGACATTGCTGCTATCAGATACATGAGGCTACATTTCCATTACAAAGGGAGCGTGTCATGTTAGTGACAGCCCATCTTCATTTTCCACTGAAAAGATGTCAGAAGTACAGTATATTTCATAATGCTCCCTGGCATAAGGCATTGAAAATGAAAATCTACACAATCTTTTTTTTTTTTTGCTTTTAGCGGCTCAATGCTCACTGACTGTCTGTGATAATGAAAAACTCAGAGTAGTGGTATACTACGAAGTCCACAGATAGTACATTGTTAGTACCACGACGACTGCACAACAAAGTATGTCAGAGCTGAAAGCTAGCAGAGCAGTGTGCTGCAACTGTACTGGAGGTGGTTGCTATGTATTGGGACCTGATGTCTTCTTTTCAATTCTCCTCCATTTCTACACTACATACAAAGTAAATACAGTGTTACATCACATGTATCCATGCTCAGTTTTACCATTTTTTTTTTTTTTTTACCAAACCCAAGATCAATGGGTAGTTTTCAGCTAGGGCCCTGAAACACTCAAGAGGAGGTTATATACAACCTCCGTGTTTCAGCTTTTTGCTCCAAGCCATGACTAAATGCTATTCAAGTCTACACAAAGACCTTTAACTCCTCTAATCTTAATTGATTCAGTGTTTAATGCAATGTTTTTTATTGCATTTATATTAGATTTTATTTTGAGTGAGCCCTGAAGATGTACTACATGCCGAGATTATGAATGCATTAATTGAAGTGAGTGTGAACAATGATTACTTTATTTGCCTTACTAATTTACTCCTGTGTTTATTGCTACTGTGATCATTTTTGGATATTTTCTTAATGTTTTCCTTCGTGTGTACAGAAAATAATCATCCATCCATCCCTGATTAAATTGCCACAACAATAAAGAGCTGGAACAGCTTTGGGATTTCTGTGTTTAACTGTGCACACCACACCAGATGTTTATCAGCCAACACAACCATCACTGTAGTTTTTTTCCATACAGTATGTACAATTATGACAGTAATTGATTCTGACTCTAAAGTTACACCCACACTGAGTTCTGCACTGGTGATGACTTTATGATGATGATTTATACCTAGTTTTTATGACAATAATTTTATACATAGTTATTTTATAAACCTATTATTGTATATATGGCTTTGCTGGGTTTTATGATGTCTAGATACATTGCTACTTTTACTGTGTCTTGTAAGGTGTCCTTGAGTGTTTTAAAAGGTGCCTGTGAATAAAATGTAGTACTGTTATTATTATTAAGCTGCTATTGTTGCAGATAGTACAAAATATTTTTTGTGGTTTACAGTTTTGTGCTAACAGGTAGTGATGCAACATGTGAGGCAGCTTTGAAATGCCACTGCCAATTAAACTTAACAAAGAGACAACATGCTGTGCAGCTGTGAGAAGCCCCTATGTTTCCTTTGAGCATTGCATTGTGGGACAACATTACACATACAACAGCACACACCGAACAATTAGATGGTTTTTAGTGTGCTTACTAATTTTTTTCTTTTATGACTTCAGCGTATAAACACAGTACATATTCAAGACTTGTCTGTAATTAGTGTGTAGTATCAAATTGGGCTGCTGCTTGTATTTGCCGCCGGGATGCTCATGTGCATTTCCATATTTTACTCAAAGAGAGGTCACGTGAAAACAGAAATGCCTCACTGCCTTGTTCCAAATTAAATTGTGCACCTTCTGTGGTCCTGTTTCTCCTCTGTCCACCTTCTGCATCAGTCCCTTATGGGTTGAGAACCCAAGGAGAAATGAGGCAGTCATGAGCACTAAAGAACGCGGCGCGCTACAGTTATGTGTATCTGCATAAACACACACACACACACACACACACACACACACACATACACACACACTCACACGAGGTCCCCACACACACCTCGTACTCAGCAAGGACACAGCAGGGCTGCAGGTTTGTGTGTGTCTCTGTGATCGAGAGAGAGAGAGAGAGAGAGAGAGAGAGAGAGAGAGAGAGAGAGAGAGAGAGAGCTTTGCCCTCCCACTCATCCTTCTGTCACAGAGTGGTGTCGCACTAAATGTCCTCCCCCTTACAATACAGTCACACATCACTCACACTGTCCTGCTTGACTCCCTCACCCACTGAGAGGACAAATACTGCTCCTTTCTCCCCCTTGTGCAACACACACACCCACACACCTGTCCCTCCTCTCACCTCCATACATCTCCTCTCTCCCCTTCTGTTCTCTCTGTTTCCAGCTCAGCAGCTCTCACATTCCTCTCGCCTCTTCTCCTCTTCGTTAATCTGTTCTCTCTGATTCACTCCGCATGCTGTGATTTGCAGTTTCAGAAATAAGTGATATGTGTGAATCTCAGTGTGTTTATATATGAGGCTATGTATGCATTAGGAAAGGTGTCTTGCTCCAGCAACTATAATAGCCCTTCTCCCGGGTACAAGTTTGATCAGTGACACACACACACACACACACACACACACGCACTTACATGTACATAAACATCAACAAACCTCGGCGCTGGAGTGGAGAGTGGAGAGAGCTGACCCTTGTTTGAAAGCTAAAAACAGAATCAGCTCTTTTCCATTTTACGGCTTTTACTTCCTTCCTTCCCTTGAAAGATCACAGGGTGTGTGTTTCTTTATGTGTGTGTGTGTGTGTGTGTGTGTGTGTGTAGATGTTTAAAACTGCCAACTCATTTCCTCTTTAAGCCGAGTTCTGTCCTTCAGCAATTGAAAATAAATCCATTGTCACTACAAGCGTGAAAGAGTGGATTATGATTTTAATGTTGCTCTAAAATATCGGCTGGCTCATGTATGTGGGTTGTGTGTGTGTGTGTGTGTGTTTGTTATTGTACCTAATATGATGCCGTTGGGGTTCGTGGGTGGCTGCCAAACCACCCTAACTGATGACAACCGAACTTCTGGAAACACCATCCTGACAGGGGGGCCTGGGACTGGAGAGAAAAATAGTGAAGGGAGTTGGCAGCAGAATGAAACAGTAATAATGTATACAAGAACAGCAGCAAAAAAAAACACACAAAAGGACTCATTCAATACCGTCATGAGAAAGAGAGTATCTCAACGTCAAGCACTTATTCTCTAATAAGTTAGTATGATGGTACCAAGGTGCACAAATGTATGTGCATATGCTCTCCACACACACATACGCACACATAGAGTGTCTTATCCATTTTAAAGAGGCACTTCTAAAGACGCAAAATAGAAAATGTAATTTTCTTTCAACCTCACACTGTTCCTGATAAAACTACATGTTCCACACCACCAAATGCGTGTCAGTGTGACTGTGCATGTGCGTGTGTGAGTACAGTATGTGTGTGACTGACAGACAGGATGGAGGTTCATTATACATTGCCGGGAATTGACTTCCCCGTTCTTGTTTCATCCTGAAATGAGAAAAACTTTTCAAACGTGACACTGTTTGATAGAGGATGAGAGTGTGTGTCGGTGTGTGTGCATGTACGTTTTCCTGTATGTGTATTTTTGAATATGTGTGTGTGTGTGTGTGTGTGTGTGCTTGTGTTTTATTATTCAGGAGGGCCAGGCTGAGTTGCTTGCATCCTAAAAAGTCTGCCATGGTTGCATCTGAGGAGATCTGCACACATGGCTCACACTAACACAAATACACACACACATACACAGCGTGTTCTCCGTGTCTGTGCTGTGGAGGGGGTCTGAGGGGTGAGCTGAACCTAGTGGATGATCAGTGAAGTGGGGGAAAGACTGTTGCCTGTGCTGACAGCAGAGGCAGAAAGAAGTGAAAAACAGCTACAGAGGTGAGACAAAGGCAAAAGGGTTGCACAATCTGCTAGACAGAGAGGTCAGTGATCAGCCCAAGATAGAAGGAGAGAGATCCTACCATCTTCTTTGGTTCTGAGCAGTATGGGGTTGCTCTTAGGGCCATCGCCCATCCGCGTGTACGCCAGCACCTGCAGCATGTACACTGTATATTTTTGGAGAGCCCCGAGGAGCAGCGTCACACTCCCCTCTCCTTCTGCCACTTTAACACTGGGTGGACCTTCTGAATCCTTCTCTTTGTACAACACCTGGACACAGAAACAGGCACACATGTCACACATGAAAATCACAATCACAAATATAGATCAAAAGTGTACAGAAAGTGTCGAGTCAAATCATGTGATTTACACTTTGTTAGCTCTGTAAACACTCTTTGTCTGTTTTTCCTTCCTTTACAGTAGCTTTGGCGGCTTTAAAGGATAAAGTTGGTGATGTTCTATGTTTTTGTGATTGTCAACAAATAAAAAAAGAAAAGACCAAAACCAACTCTCTCAATATTTCAGATTGTTGCAGCCTGTCTGTAGCATTCAGTGCCAACCTCTTCCTTGCTACATCCAATGTAAATCTTTAAAATTTTACTAGTCCAGTGTTTCCCATACATTCATTTATCTGTGGCGGTGCACCACGAATAAATTATCTCCGCCACATATAGATTTTTCTGCTTTTGGCCTACCTGTTGGACCTCGCTCATAAACACATTATAATGGGACTCACTGTCTGTGAAGGTAGCTTGTCGTTACAATTCCGGTGCAATAGGTGGCGGTACGCATCGTAAAGACGCACTTAACGCACCTGGTCCGCTGGAAGAAGAAGAAGAAGCAGACGTAGTAGCAGAATGGATCCCATGACCTCTCGATACAAACGTGGGCAAACAAGTCCAAAAGTGGTCCGAACAACTCTAACTCTTCATGTTATATTCGCCTGTGTCTATATTAACATAGCTGGAAGCTCAACATGTGCAGAGACATTATCTCACACTGTTACTGTAGTAGTGTTAACTACAGCACGAGTCCCGTAGCAGCTCGCTCCCGTAGCAGCTCGCCCCCGTTAATCAATTACAGCGACTGCAGCGGCGCGACAACCACCGTCTGTCGCGCCGCTCCCGTTTGCTCCCGTTGTTTTTCATGCATTTGCCCCATGTTTATCCGTGACATTGTGTAAATGACCGTGGCGGACATTTGAAAGCGAGTAGATGACAAACAGTACAGTAAACTTGTAGGTAACTCAAATATATGTAATAACTTAGGCGGGAAATGCTTTGACATTTCATGCAGCCTACATGCAGCCTCTCGACACGGCAAACGGTAAACAACCCCGCTGGCTTCTCTACGTGTTGCCTCCGTACGCAGTCAGTACTGGAGCCCAAATGAATACGCCACAACGCTACGCTGACATGACGCTGCAGCCAGTGGAACCCGGCTGTAAGGTTCTGCCCGTTAGTAATTAACTCTGACGTTGGATGTTCACTCCTTCACACAGATGAAGGAGTCAATATTTGATCATTTAAAAACTGATCTTAGAATCACTTGTACATGAAAGGTGTTGCTAGTAGTGATGAACGAAGCAATTCTCAGCTCACTGTTTAACTTTCTGTCCTGTATCTTTACTGTTTTTGTGCACTGTCACTACTTTAATCGCTTTGTTTTTGGCAACAGCGGACAGCAGGTTTTAGTGCAAAAGTTCTAACAACTTTATAAGGTGATAGTATGTCAGTGTTGTGTTCATGCTGCTCCAAAATAATTGAAAAACCAGTAATTGCAGGTTTAAAAACACCTCAAGGAAAAATATTTTCACTTTTTAAGGAAGCAAAGTAATTTCCTGTAACAGCTGGGAACTGTTAGTCAAAACATGATAACATTAGGTATTAAGTTTATCTGTTGTGGACTATTTTCAGCTGCTGATCTGTTGTGTTAGCGAGTCTTTACAGCACCAGGGCAGTATGTGAAATTCACTCAAAATACAGTGCCCATTCCCATCATGGGCAGATCAAGTCAGTTTTATTTTGTATAGCCAAAAATCACAAATAATAATCTGCACAGCATACCGCATCGTCATAATGGAGCATTTCAGCCAGTGCAATGAAGTGGCTCACTGATGTGTTTTTGACAACAATGGAGGTCACTGACACAGAGGAAGAGGCCACATCAGCCTTTGGTTGCAGAAAAATTGCCTGTTAGTTTTGGTCTTTTCGTCGGGTTTGTTGACAATGAGAAAAAATGTAAGAAATCACACGACCTATCCTTCAACCGAAACATCTATTAAAACTGCTCCTCAAATTGAAATTACATCAGTGCCCACATGAAAAAAAATCAGCACACACTGCTCTTTCACTAGCAACGTGATTATGTGTCAAGAACTGTTCTTTCTTGTTCTTGTTCTCTCCATTTTTCATGTTCATGAACTCCCTGCCACCCTTCAGATCATTTTGAAGGAAAATGTCAGCTATTAAGTGTCTAAAAACAGAAATATTCAGGAGTGCATGGCAAGAGAACTATTCAATGTCTAGGGATGGGAGGTGTTGAAGAGCTACCCGCTGGCAGCCACTTCCCATCTATTAACATGGTAGGAATACTGCTCAGTGTGATCCTCAGGAGGCACAAGAACACACACAGACGGGGAGTGTGATGTGCTTTGGGCATGGTGGATATGACCTGAATTTTACACAACATTTTTAAAATACTTGATGGTACTGGTTTATATCACACAGTCACAGCCTGTTTTCATTTGTAGATGTATGTATTTATAACACAACCGTGTCCATGGAATTGAGGATAAATTTCTTTCATTTTAAAGATTTCTTCGGCTATGTTTTGTTTGGGTGGTGATTAAGAGCTGGAGTCAGTGCCAGTTTTATATTAGCAAAATATTTTGCATGGATTTCGAGGGGTGCCACAGCACATACATGCCACTAAACAAGAAAGGCTTTATTGCAAAAATTCAGACAACTGGTACATGTCTTTTATTTATTTTAAAACCAAACAGAGAAGTAAAGTACATTATAATAAACCCCTGGAGGGTGTGTGTGGGAGTGTAAAAGGAGGGATGTGCCTGCCAGTAAGTGGTGCACTCAGCTAGAAATGAGTGCACCTTGCACTTCACAATCAGCTGTTTTTATCCAGCTTTTCCTTAGAGATCTGCACATCAGAGTATGTTATCTACGTCATCATTGGGGAGTTCCAGCAGGACAGATTTCTCCTTAGTTTGTAGATACAAGAAAAAGATGAGCTCAATTTGGCAGACGTTGATGGATTGTAGGCTGTGTTCCTTAAGTGGGTCACAAGTCTGGACTTAAATACTGATACAGAATCTCTAAATCACATTGTGCATGTATGCTCAACAAAGCACCCTCTCCTAAATTTGTCAAAGCCAATTAGTTTTATGGATTATTGTCCATTTTCAAAGACGAATAATCCAGCTCTTGTTTCTACGACAACATGACACAATAACTGCTATTTTATGAAAAGGTATTAAACATTAAAGATTCATGTGCACAGTTACGCACACGCCCCCAGACGTATTACTGTAGCTGGTTGCCTTTAAAAGCAGTAATGTAGGGAAAACAAACTAGAGCAGTTACAGGCTGTTACGTCATATTCAGCTTATATTAGACTTTTGTGTGCATGTCTGTGTGCATCTCTGTGAGTCTGAGAGTGTGTGAAGGTGTTGGAGGAAGTGATAATGGGCTGAGGGGGTCAAGTAAGAATGCCAAGATGGGATTGTGTGTGTGTGTGTGTGTGTGTGTGTGTGTGTGTGTGTACACTATGAGTGTGTTTGAATGTTTTATACACCTTGTATCCAAGGATGACTCCATTCTTCTGTGCCTGAGGGACAGCAAACCATGTGAGCAGGATCCTGGTGGAACTCACTGTCTCAGCGGTCACATTCATTGGAGATCCAGACGGGACTAGAGAACACACACACACACACACACACACACACACACACACACACACACACACACACACATACATTCCTATATTACCAACAGAGGATTATCACTCCACACTTGTCAAAAATGGACCACTATTTCTAAACCTTTTTTTTTTATTTTAAGTAATTTTTCACAATATTTGTATTATATATACTTTAGAGATTTTTTTCCATAGAATTTAAAAATACTTTTTACTTCGTTGTCACACAGGACTCCAATTGTATGCTGGGCTGATGAAAATACTAGGAAGCAGCAACCTATATTATGTGCAGCAAAACACTAGGTAATCAGGGTTGTATTTATTACTGGGAAATACTGAATAAAATCATAGAGATATGTGCTCCTGACGGGATTGAGTTCACTGCTTGCCACATCGAAATCAACTGCGCTCCCTCAGAGAAATATATGCCCTCCAAATCGCAAACGACATTTGTGTTGTGATTTTGAAACATAATAATACCTCCTCAAACAAAACTGATAAATTAAAGCATGAATAATTACGTAACCATTTTGATATGCGTATATATATATATATATATATATATATATATATATTATTTTGTGGTGTGTGTGTGGTGTGTGTGTGTGTGTGTGTGTGTGTGTGTGTATATGTGTGTGCTATAAATGACCCAGAGTTAACCAGTAAATGCACAACAAGCAGCACAATTAACATTTGAATACACAGGGGTTTGAAGGGCAGAACTGATTTAAAGTATGACCAACAGTGGACCTTCAAAATGTCCCCTGTTGGCTTGCCACTGTACTGTTGGCAAATGTGTAACCACTTCAAGGTCCACTATCCGGTACACAAGTGCATACACACACACACACACACACACACACACACACACACACACACACACACACAGAGCTCAGTGCAACTTCACTCTCTGAACCAATCTTCGATTTTATCTCAATCATCTCCCTCCCCCCCTCCCTCATCCGTCAATCTTCCCCTCACTGAAATAGAGGGAGAGTGTAGAGGGCAGAAGGAGGTGGCAGGAGACTCAGGGAGGTAATCGGGCACTTATTTCCTCATCCATCTGTCTTCTTATACCCTGCTAATACAATACTGGCCAGACAGCTCTCTGACAGTTGCAAACAGGAATTGGGGTGAATAGTCTGTGTTTGTACCAGATTCTGCGGTGAGTGCGGCAACGGTGTTGCTCCATGGTCCAGGTCCTATGGAGTTGTAGGCCTGAATCTGAACCTGGTACTGGGTCCAAGGTTTCAGGGCCTCAATTGTGGCCTCACTGGTCTCCCCTGCTCTTTCCACATCCTCAGTCCTGTCCTCCCCCTGGCCGTCTGTCCTCCATATTCTCAACCGGTATCCCACAGTCTCTGGACTGCTGTTGTACTCGGACTCTGGAAGAGGCTGGAGGGTAACAAAAAGCCAAAGGAGAAAGAAGAGGAGGTTTAAGGGAGGTGTTTGGCAATTTATTTTCTTTCTCTATATTGTTGTTTTGTACACAAAACAATGAACATCATCTGCAATATAAGGTCATGTTCACAGGTAATATTACCTGCCGCATCCTGAATCCAGTGACAGCAGAGAACACAGTTGAAGGGGCGCTCCAAATGAGCTTTGCTTGTGAAGTTATACATTTTAAAAAAATGTAACCAGATGACTAAAAATAAACTTGGATGATATCTGCTATTTTCAGGATGATGTCCAAGTCCCTTTTTTAAAAAAAAAAAAAATATTGTGCACCTTATTTTACAAATGCTTAGTGAATGCAGTCCAGAGAGCCAATCCGGAACTGTACAAGTTGTCTTATAATGTGTCAGCACTTGGCCACCCTGTGCCATCACTGCACTTGGTGAATTTAATTAATTTTGACTCTGATTGATGAAAGAAGAACTACGCATATAGAGAAAGAGTCGAAAGGATGATTGAATGAGAAACCAATTTTGGCAAAATTGTGATTAATAAAAATATAATTTGGTTAACACACGGCACCTTGTTGCTCTATGAAACATTATGACACAGTTCCTCATAACCAGCAGTGATGCCCTCATTGTATTTATGAGATTAGCATTAAAAATTACGTTAGGTCTTCAGTGGAGCATGCATGCATTTGGAGAAAAAATCCTAATACACACAGAACAACAAAAACATGCGTACAGCACATTGATATCATTCTGTATGCATCCAATACATGCAAAACTATCATATGCACTAAGATTGGACTCTCTCTCTCTCTCTCTCTCTCTCTCTCTCACACACACACACACACACACACACACACACACACACACACACACACATATACTTAAGAACAAGTACAAAACCCCTGAACCCAAGGACTTTTCCATACAATAAGTGTTTATAACTTAAAGAAATACTTCACCCACAAAATGACAAATCAAGTCATGCCATGTCACGTTAGATTCAAGAAGAAAACTTTGTTTTTCTCACATGCCATATTAATTGATTGAGGGCCACGTTAATAACATCAAAACTATATCAAAACAAATGCATTTACAAACTCTCACACAACTTGCATGTGCAGTATAATCCAAGTCTCGCTTATTCAGTCGTATACTCAGTACTTCTCAAACGCATGCATTGGTGGTAGGGTGGTATGAGATTTTCATGGTATTTTCATGATATCACAGAATTCTTATTATTATCGGTTAGAATGATCCTTAAAGGAATGATAGTGTAACAGTTATTTGTGGTTGAACAACACGTCATTATTAGAAATGTAACTTGAAACCATTTTTATATGCAAGTATGTGTAAGCTGTCTCCATTTTTGAAAATAAATGTGAGATTCTCAATCCAGTTGCATTTTTTCCTCCAATATCGTGGATAAGCAAATGTACATGGTATGATAACCATCGATTTTCATATCACGATATACCTTGAAACTGATATACTGCTGCAACCTTAATTGGTGGTTTGATTGGGTTTGGTTGAAAGTAGCAAGGCAAAAAAAGCAAACTACCCACCAAACAACAAAACCAAATAAACTTTGGTTGGTTTACAGAAATATGTGAGACCACTTCTTTCCAGCTGAGCCCCGCCCACTTCTAACCAGTGGGGGGAAAACAAGCAACAAAAAAGTAACATTTTTCATGTGAAATAACAAAAACTGCTCCAACTTTGTCAAAAAATTCTGAGATAATGTGGGACCCCATCGCTCATAGTGACAAGCTGTTGGGGACAGTACGTTTTTAAAGGCCTTTAAACCCCCAAAATAAACTGTTAAAGCCACTTTGAGTAGAGCCTTTTGAGCTCTGATGCCCTCGAATGGTGGCATCAAAAAAGACCTAGAATTAAGCTAGGTCTCGACACCATAAGTGGAATATCTAGTTTAGGTCTCCACAACGTGATATAAACAAAAACTTACAAACACACACACACACACACACACACACACACACACACACACACACACATGCATACTCAAAAGTAAAAAGGCATTTCAGGGCTCTAAAGAATATGGTTATTTATGTGACATGTCTAACTTTAAAGTACATCCTAAAAACCTTTTACTGTCTTCTCCTCTTTGACATCCCATCTTCTGATCTTTCTCTCTCTATCACCCTCTTTTCCCTGTTTTATTCACACTCTGTCATCCTCTTTTACTTCCTTCCACTCTCATTTCCTGTCACCCTCCCTCCTTCTCCTGTCCATACTTTTTCTCTGTCACCTCTTCCTCTCTGCTCTGCCCGTGAACCACCATGTCATTAGGCATTACAGCCACTGCCAGCTAATATTCAGTGCCCTGAAATCAGGCTAAAAAGAAGTTCAGTTTGTTCACAGCATACACACAATTCCACAGATTTTAACCAACATTGAACAGCGGTTGCTCTGTGCTGTGCTGCAGATAAGGAAGTGAGACACCCAGTCATTTTAAATACCCCAGTGATTTAGCTCAGCTTAGCATTTAGGAGCCATAATACAGAATGTCACATTAGCTTTATTACCCTTAATATGCAGCTTAGAATAATAGCCTTAGCTAAAACCATTGTGATGGTTCCATTACAGCAGAAAACCTAGCATAGCTCAGGCTGGGCGCTAACATGCAGGTAAAATCCCATTAGCATGCTGCACAGGTAGCCCATACCGCCTCAGTGTCTGTGTCTGATTTGACAGGCTCTTTTTCTCATTCCAACTCTTAAATGGAAAATACTCTGCTCTCCATTTATGTTATAATAGAAGAGGGGATGGGGAGTAAAAAAGAGAGGGAGGGAAAGAGAGAAGGACGAAGAGCAGGAACAAGAGCAACAAAGAAAAGACAGTAAGGAGAAAATTACATCGCAGTTTGTGCTGCTAGCAGTCTGCACGGTGAATGGGAAATGTGACAGATTAGCATTAGCACAGATAACAAGAAGAGACACTGATTATGGGCTGTCAGCCACTCAACCTGTTCAGTCCTGCTGCTGATGAGTGCACGCACATATGCACATAAGAACACATGCACACATGCACTGATACAAAAATAAAAGCAAATATACAGAGATTCAGAGCAAAGGAACAAAAAAATCCTCATCAGTAGAATTAGGACTGTTGGAAAGATTGTAAAGGGGCAGAGAGAAGTTTTAATGTTTTAAAGAGTTGAAGCTAGAGCGCAGGACTTTAACATATAAATGAACATCTGTGAATATAAATGAACATTACAGCCCTTGGCAAATGAGTTCACACAATGCTGATTAAGCCTGTAGCCACCAGGGAAAGCTCACTGTATTTCACAGCACACCAGTGTTGTAGTGTCAGAAGTCTGTGGCGATTTGAAAGTGATGTGTTTAACGTCAACCAGTCAGAACTTAAAGGGGCACGTATGGTGAGAGACCATAGTAACACAGCAGCAGGGGTATGGCAGAAGCTATGGCGGAAAATCCTAAGAAGTGTCCAAGAAAAATTTCTGGTGTGGATGTTTCAAATAAAAAGGGAATGATTACATTTAAAAAAAATAAATCAATTGACAGCTGGGGCAAACATGTTCACCTATGGTGTTTCTTTTCATCGTTGCAGAACACTGAAAGAACAGAAGGAATCAAGGGTAGCAACAGATATCACGTTAGGTATCTGTGAAATACTAGAGCAGTGCCAATTTAAAAGCTTCCTGTTGGAACTCAACTGCAGGCATATGTCACACGTACGGATCGACAGTGTTTGTGTTGTACTCTCACTGCCAGAGGGGGGAGACAAAAGTTTTGTACTTGTACAGCGACTTCCTAGTCATCCGACCACTCAAAGCGCTTTTTACACTACGAATCACATTCACCAATTCACACACACATTCACACACTGGTGGCCGAGGCTACCATACAAGGTGCCACCTGCTACTCAGTTTTTTAATACACTCTCACACCGCTGGAACAGCCATCGGGTTCAGTATCTTGCACAAGAATACTTCCACATGCAGACTGGAGGAGCCAGAAATCTTCTGATTAGTGGACAACCCACTCTACTGCTGAGCTACAGCCGCCCTACAAAAGCTGGGATCAAAGGCTGACTTTCGATAGTTTGCAACGAGGGAGCTGCCCTGCTACAAAACCCTGACCCAGACACAGATCGTCTGCAAGTGATCTGGCACCAGGTTCTCCACAAGCATGTGGTGCGAGATAGGAGAGGGGCGACCATCGTCTGGCCACACCCCAGCCCTGTTATGAGCGGCTCTGCTTGCCGGTTATCCGGGGCCATGTTTGTGTGCGTGTGTGTGTGTGTGTGTGTGTGTGTGTGTGAGTGTGTATGTGTGTGTTTCAGTACCTTCCAGCTGAAGCTCAGGCTGGTCTGTGTTACAGACAGCGGGGTAAGGTTGGAGGGGTGTGTATCAGGGGCAGCCTGCAGGGTTTGAATCAGCCTGGAGGGGGCACTCATGGGACTGGAGCCAACAATGTTCATCTGCCGCATCCTGAACCTAATGAGAACAGAGAGCACAGTTAAAGGGACACTCCACTGATTACAAACAGCCAGTTTAGTTTATTTGTCATGAAAAATATTACTCAGCCTGTGAAAATAATTTAATTGCATCAACTGCGGCTCTTGAAGGGGACCTCCAAAGTTTCAAAATATAACTCTGATGTCACAGTGATATCATCATGGGGTATTCTCAGAGGGCTTGGAGACTCTAGAACAGAAGGCTTGACTTACTCAGTGAGGCTATGGTGTTTGAAAGACGTGGGTGAATATTTGGCAGGGAGGATCTAACAATAGATGATGCACTGTAATGTAGAATCTAGAGCTGCATGATTAATCTATTAATCAATTTGTTGTTAAGCATTAAATTAATCGCTGACTAATTTGACAATCCATTAATCAGTTTTAATAAATGTTTAAAGAAAAAAAAACTGTGATTCCAGTTTGTTGAGTATAGATAATTTCTGGTTTTACTTGTCCCTCTATGACAGGAAACTGAATATCTTTGTGTTGTGGACAAAACAAAACATTTGAGGACGTCATCTTGGGCTTTGGGAAACACAGATCGTCACCATTTTCTGTAATTTTATAGAACAAACCAATCAATTAATCATCTGATTAATTAACAAGAAAATAATTATTTCCAAACACAGTAGGATCCAGTGTTTATGGAGCTTGGCCATTACAAGGGACTTAAAGTCAGGGAACCTCAGCCTCCACTGCTTCAGTTTTGACTTTTCTTTTATAAATCTGCCACTTTTGAATCCCCCAAATCAATAATAGTTTAATACCAAACTGGACTTGCTTTTTATAAACAACATGACCAAAAGGTTTCAAGGCTGAACGGTGGATGTTATATTTTCCACTGAGTACACTGTGTTACTGCAGAAGCAGTGGCAAAAAATAGCAATCACCAAAAAGACAAAGTGGTTCCATCGTGTACTGCAGACAATCCAAATATCACAGGACATGTCAACAAGACAACCAGACGTCACAGTGAGAATGGAGAAAAAAAATATTTTTTAAACTTTCTGTTTACTTATAGTAAGAGAATTTGTGGTATTTGCTTCAACAAAAACACATTTTACTAGACGCCATTCTACAGCTGGAACTCTCCATCAGAGGATTCTGAAAAGGCCACTGGCACATTGTTAACTTATCTGAGGATGCCAAACAGTCAGTCAGAAAAAGTAAACAGACCTGGTGACACACACACACACACACACACACACACACACACACACACACACACACACACACACACACACACACACACACACAGCTGGCCACAAGGGAGCATTTGCTACTTGTGTTACTTCTAAATGCAACCATGCTTCAGTGTGGGTGTGAGTGATAAAATGTGTGAGCATGCAGAGTGCATGTGAGAGACTACATCTATGAGTTCTGGTCCCTGTATAGGGACACGGAGAGCAGGGTGAAAAAGGGGCACTTAAAGCGGGGGATAAGAAACACAGACAAGTGCATCACTTCATCTAATGTCCCAATGGTGTCGCCTGTGACAACATAATCCCTGCGAGTGCACACTGTGTGCACACACACACACCGCAATCCCATTACAGATGAAGGCAATGATACAGAGAGCAAGAGGCAAAGATAGACAGATAGACTGATAAATACAGAAGATGGATAGAGAGCTTGATAGAGAAAGAGAAGGAGAGAAAGAGAAGGAAGTGTTGCTGCTGTTCAGAGGGACGATAGATCACGTTTATAAACTGTGGGCTCTGCACGGCCCTTGAGCAGGGATTAAAGGCACTCCCCTCTCCTCCTCTATTTCCTATTCTCCTTGTCTCTTATCCCTTTGTCTCTTCTCCTCTTCAATGCTCTTTGCTGCCCTTCCCGCTTTCTCATCACCTTTCTTCTCCCTGGCCCTCATCCCTCTCCTCCCCTCTGCTGCCCTCCACTCCCCTCTTCTCCCCTCTAGCTAGTTGCAGGAGGGTAATAAGGATCTGCATGCAGCAGCTGTGAAGGTGCTGACAAACAGAAAAGTCTCAGATGGAACTGTCTCTCTGTGTGTCTGTGTGATTTATCTAACTTCACCTGAGTCTTGCAATACTGCAGAAACTGGCGGAGAGTGAGATGTGTGTGAGTGAGTTTGTGTGGGTGTACTTGTGTGTGTGGTAGCACTTGACTATATTCTTGTGTAGGCTGAGGATGTTCACTGCTCACCTGTACTGGGTGAACGGATTGAGGTCGGGGATCTCCAGCGTGTCTGCGTCTGGCTGGTTGTCTTTCTGGTAGACAACTCTCCACTCCTCCTCCTTTCCACCCTCCTTTACTACCTGTTAATGTGTGACATTGTTTGTTAGAAAACAGTTTTCCTCCAGCTGTGTTTCAGAATCAGCAGGGACCACAAAGGTACGCGTGCATAAACACAAACACACACCTGGCCTTCTACTATCCATCGTGATATGGCAGTCTTGCCATCAGGACCAGGGCGGAACCGGAGTGTTGCTGTCCGAGGACTGATGTTGGAGATGACTAAGTTTGATGGAGCACCAGGAAGTTCTGCAAACAGAAAACAGAACACAAGACACAAGAGAATTTTGCTATCATTCAGCCAGTACTGTCAGGTCACCTCTTACCACTGCATTTTATGTACTTTCACAGGTATATCAAATATCTATTGACCTAAATCTGGGGGCTGTTGCTCTCATAATAATGTTATTGGTGATGTCTAAAGAGTGAGTTACAAACTCTTTGGAATGACATCACTTCTGCTTGCTGGTGCTGCAGCGACGAGGTGAAATAAGCATTCATTTGCAAACACTAGTGCTTTGTTTGAGCAGAAAAGGACTGTGGCATCACAGCATGGTGAATAATTTCAAAGGGATAGATCAAAGGAAATTAACAAGACGAATAATGTTTTCCCTTGTTTATAGTAATGTTTATCCATTTTCTATGAAGGGATAAAAATATGTACAAATTCCAAAACTGAAAAAATGTGGTAAGAACTGCAACATGGCTTATCTCATACAAATGTAATGACACTGATAATAGGAAAAGAGACACAAGGAAACCATGTTGCCATTGACAACTTAAAAAAAAAAAATATATATATATATATAAAAGCTTTGAGTAAGAGTGAGCCAAGAAATTGCTTACAGTTATTTTTTATGAGTCTATGTGCCCATGCTTGGCCATAAAAAAAGAAAAAAATACAAGATTAGTCACAGAAAGAAAAATGTTAATTTTACGAAAGCACGGGCACTAATGCTACAGTTGTATATCTCTCTCAGTCACAGCAATTTAATTCATACTTCCAAGGTCGACGATACAATACAGAGAGATGAATCTGTACAACAGTGGAGGCGAGAGGTGAATTACATGCACAGTTCACTAAAGTCCATTTAAGGCCTATAAATGTCTGAGTAGGCTGCAAGTCTCATAAATTATGTTGGACTCATTCTTATTCTAACAATGCTCCATCTCTATGGCGATACTGAGTGACAGGAAACGTGCAATGT
Source organism: Epinephelus cyanopodus (assembly GCA_026686955.1). Lineage (NCBI taxonomy): Eukaryota > Metazoa > Chordata > Actinopteri > Perciformes > Serranidae > Epinephelus > Epinephelus cyanopodus. Next base: position 25,541,084 of record CM048916.1, on the reverse strand, counting down.
GGCAGACCAGTGTGGCAGCCTGAGTGGTATAACCACTCTGGAAAGAAAGGAGAAGCTGAAAACATGTGAGGGCTTAAAAATTATCTCCCCCATCTAAAATCTTTGATCCATTTCAAGCTGCATCTGATTGTCCGTCTGTCTGACTGTATATTTGTCTGAAATCCAATCCATCCAATCCATATTTGTATATCAGTCATGCTGCATGTCCTTGAATTTGTGAAGAAAATGTTGTTTTTCTTTATTGCATGCCTACATGGAAAACAGCTGACATATCTATCTGCTGACTGACTGGGGACCAGTTTAACAACAGCAAAACTATACAATCCATATGTAATCCATATAATCATTTTACAAACTCTCACACAACTCACACAGTATTATCTGAGTCTCATTTATCCAGTCGTATGCTCAGTACGTCCAAAATACATACATTTTTATTTAAAAAAAAAGTTTCAATTCAGTTTTTTATGGTAACGTTTTTGCAAAAATGCATGTGTCTGGGAGGCACTGAGCATATGACTGGATCAATGAGACTAAGATTATACTGCACGGGCTGTGCTAGAGCTCATAAACAGGTGTTTTGATGTAGTCATGCTGATGTTAAACATGGTACCCAATCAATCAATGAATCAGTTTGCTTATTTCCAGGGAGGCATGTGACAAAAACAAATTTTTCTTCACAAATTCAAGTTAACACATCACGACTAATTGATTTACAAATGGTCATTTTCTGGATAAAGAATTCTTTTAAGTATAAACATGTCCACACATAGCTGACAAAATATAGCTGACTCACAACGGTGCCCTGATATGTTAAGAATATGTGATTAATTTGTAGGAACACCAACTTTTAAAAGCTTTTTAGTGAGGATAAGCTGTTAAGGAAAAATAACTAGCTTGCATAACCAGCAAATGGTATAAACAGCATCAATAAATGGAGGTTAACACTTGGAAATCAAGTAATTCAACTTAAAATACAAGGAAAATGATTTGACAGTAGCGTAATCGATGCAGCAAGTTTGTTCCACACCACTGACTAAAAGTTTGAATAGTTGCGTCTGCCACATTTGAGGTGAAAACTGCAATGAATTCAGTAAACGACAAGCAGGCCATTTTTATTTACTCCTATTCTATTCAATTCAGTTCAATCTTATTATTAAGCCAAATATCACAAATCACAATTTCCCTCAGAGGGCTTTACAGCATACGAAGTCCTTCTGTCCTTGGATCCTCACAACAGAAGGAAAAGCTCCCCAAAAAACTCTTTAATGGGGGAAAAAATGGTAGAAACCTCAGGAAGAGCAACTAAGGAAGGCTCCCACTTCCAGGACGGACAGACGTGCAATAAACGTGTGTACAGAACAGATCAACATAATAAATTAACATTAATCCATATGACAAAATGATACACTGAGAGAGAGGCAAGGCAAACAGTGATGACATTAACTATGCTAACATTAGTTTTAGTATAATATTATACCAATAATAGTATTTTTGTAGTGTGTATGATAGGTGGTGATTTTTTTTTTTGTTAAGCTGAATAAATCAAAGAGGAATAATAATACGTTTTGTATGCACACTTCAACCAGAACTAAATATTCCAATGAAAGGTTTACAACTCCACCTTTCAAATGCCACACACAATTTATAGCTGGTACTGAACAGACTTCTTCACTGTCAGCTGTTGAATTGACTTGGAGTTGGTCAGGTGGGCAGCTCATGTGACAACTGTTCCTGTTTTCTTTGTTGCTGTCTGTGTTTTTTGCTGATCATGTCCTAACCAATGAAATACATGGCAGCTTGTTTCTATTAATGAAATTTACATGATCAAAAATCATCATGATCCACTTCACTCTAAATTGTCTCACTCATCACAAGACAGAGTACTTCAGACCCACTTTTCAGCCACTTCTTGTCACCGTGTTTGGTTAATGTTTCTCTGGATGGTGTAAGTGCTCTGGTGTGATCTGCTGTAATCCATCCAATTCTGCTGCAGCATCACAGGCATCATATTTGCTGAATGTGGCAGAATACAGATCTGTAAAGCCGATGTGTTAAATCAAACGGCGTGTGTTGTAACACACCAGTACACTGGGACACATCAGAGAGATTCCGTAGAATATCTCAGGTTTTTTTTTTTTTATTGTAAAAGGACTATATAACATGACTGGGTCCAGTTATTATGGAAACAAGGCAATATTTATTCTGCATACAGCGAGGTACATGCATGTGACAAAAGACAAATTATAGCTATCATCCGCCATTGCTCCGTAAGTGCATGCAGCAAACTTGTAAGGGTTATAATGTGGAAATGTTGATATCAGCTGCCTTGCTCAGATGAATGACAAAATTCTCTCAACTCCATGAATACATGAATAAATAAACAAGACAAGAATCTTTGCTCGGTGGATCTCTCTCTTTCTCTCTCTCTCTGCTCATTCTTCAGTTCTTTTCCTAATCTTCACTCCTCCGTCTTTCCTTCAGTCTTTTGCTTTCATGAATTAATGAATAACCTCTGAATCTAAGAACTGTCTGTATCCATCTTGCTTTCACTTTTTCTGCTTTTATTCATAAATTAGTAATCAGAAAATGTTAGGACAAAAATCGCGCTGTATGAGCCGAGTTTTTCTTCCATTCTCCTCCACTTTCTCCCAGTCCATTTCTGAGAGACTTTGGTCTTCTGTTCTTTGGAGATTGCATTTTCCTGTGTTCTCTGTTCTCCCCTCATTATGTTTCTCTATCTGCTCTCCCTTCTTCAGTCCTGTTCTTTGATTGTCTCTTGCCCTCTCTCTCCCATCGCTGTGTTCCCTCCACTTTGCCATTTGCAGTTAATCAGCACTAATAATGATTGCAACTTGGCTTTAGTCCAATCATACAAACTCATCATGCACACAAGTGCAGTGTGCACATAGTACACACACACACACACACACACACACACACACACACACACACACACAGAGAGAAACAAACCACACACTAAAGCGCTCTCTAAGATGCTGTAAATGACTAACTCTGGTGTGTGACTGTGCATGTGAATGTGTGTGTTGGTTGTGTGGGTGATGATTCATGGATGCCCAGTAACAACCACTTATCAGCCTGAGGAAAGACAATGGCATCGTAAGAGCTCATCAGTCATATTTACACTGCTACACACACACATACACACACACGCATACACACAAGCAAAAGACTTTTTTTAACATCTTCTGTCATCAGCTCCTGTGTGTGTATGTGTGTTTTTATTGTACCTGGTGGGACTCCAGTGGAGATGGTGGACGATGTGACCACGCCCCGTCCTGCGGCGGTAAGCGCTGCTACCTGTAGTGCATAAGCTGTGGTGGAGGTGAGGCCGGTCAGCTGGTACTGCAGGGTGGAGTTGGACAGTGAACGTTCCTCACGACTCGACTCTACGCCAGACACTTCCCACCACAACACGTAGCCTGCGGGGATGTAGAGCACACGCTGGGTTAATAAAGGTGCATATAGACGAGAGCAGACATATACACACACACAAGCACACACACTCACACATAATGAGAGGGACAGAGCCAAAAAGGAGGAAGAGAGTGCGGGAGGGGTAACTATAGTCAAAATCCCTGTCTGTCCCTACGCATCTTCACAGTCATGCATCACACTCCACCACCTTCAAATGTGTGTGTGTGTGTGTGTGTGTGTGTGTGAGTGAGGCCACTTGTGAGTATAGCCCTGGAGAGGGTGAATGGTCCCTCATCTGTCTCTGTGCTCACCAGGTGCTGGATGAAAAGCAGGTTGAGGAGAAAAGAGTAAATGTGCAAGGTGACCTTGATTGAAAAACCATTTTCCCACTCCTCTGAGTGTGTAAGCCGACAGTAAAGCTACTGCAGCCTCATGCTGTTTGACTGTGATCTTGTAGTGTAGGTGCCTGATGAATGTTGGGCATGGGGCCGCCGTGTCAACACTCACACACACACACACACACACACACACATACACATACACACACACACACACACACACACACACACACACACACATACACGATGTGGTGTAATCGCTTAATTCACAGCAGCTTGTCCTGTTCACCAGCACCATTGTCTAACAGATCCTGGGACGAGCTGAGGCAAAATGAATTGGGGTGGGGGTGGAGGTGGGGGAGTGCCTTGAGCTCTTTGATGCGCTGCACAAACAACACCCTGGGTGTTGGGAGGCGTGGGATGAGGGCATGTTGGAGATAATGTGAGAAGACAAGCTGCAGAGAAGAGGGATTAACCGCTGATGAATCAGTTGTACACAAACACAGTGTCAGAGACAGGAGGATGTCTGTGGACACTGAAATTTAAGACTAAGTGGAGAATACCGAAGAACCTGTAAAAGATTTCCAGTTCCTCCCTCACCGCTGCTTGTCTTAAGGGGATGTCAACCTTTTTTTAAGATCCCCTCCACTCAAAAATGTGTTTTCCTTATGTTTATGTCCCCTGTAAGATTGGTTCTCAACCTTCTCTTTGTGACAGACCCCTAAATTGACACACAGTAGGTCACCATTTTAAAAAGATTTTGCTTCAGAGACCTCCCTCTGAAAAGATTTTGGTTGTGAGATGTTACTGAGACCAGAATGCCATAGTTGTCAGCTACAGTTAAAAAGATAACTGTGCAGAAATTAAACCTTTGATCAGAATAGTCACTCTAAGGACTCTCCTTGCATTGGGCTCACTTCTGTAGTGAATTAAATAGTGAAAATAAACTATTCCCCATTTTTCTAGAGACCCCCTGGAACTCCCTCCAGGACCACTGGGGTCCCTGGACCTTGTTGAGAGCCAATGAATGACCTTAACTATACTGACTTGTATCTGTGCAAAACTTGTCACTAAAAAGGTTTTTTCACATTCTTCTACTGGAGGTGGCAATGTCTGTACACTTCCATAAAATGTGAAGTTCAAATATATGCCAGACAGGCTAGATTAGATAAGTCACTAATACAAAAGCCAATCACTGTCTAATATGCAAATATCTGCAAATAAACTTGAAACCTCCAGCACAGAGTTGACTTATTTCCCGTAATATCAATATCTTAGCGTGGCAGAATATATCTTTATACAAGCTTTGAATAGACCTCTGGTATATAGTTACACAACAACAGCCTGACAAGAGCCCTGTTTCCACCAAACACTTTCAGTGTGGTACCTTCGGAACCAAAAGTAACCCTTCAGACATGGTACCTAGACCCTAGGTCTGCTTAGCTTTTCAATCGCAAACAGCACTCTTTAATGTGGGCGGGGTTGTTGTCACTCACTGCTCCATTCAGCACCCACTGTATTTCCTCCTTTATCAGTCTGTACCTTGTTTATCGAGGCTGCATGCCGGCATTTTCATAACAAAATAAAACAGCCTGCAGTGAGAGTCTTTCTCTCTATAGGATATTTAAAAATGACGGGCTTGTGAATTTAGTCCTTCTCAGGCAAGCTCAGGGGTTTAGTGTTGCCAGAGCCCACAGGAATGATGCTCAGCAATGCTTTTTTCCCTCCAAGTGAGGAGCAATATGCATTTTTAAATGCTTGAAGATCCACTCATTACAAAAAGTCTGTGTCATCCAAGAGAGACAATACAAACTAAAGTAATAGTCAAAGTTATCATATTGAAATTTAAGGTATGCTGATGGATTCACATCGTCAACATATCCATCGACATTACAAGTAAACGTTCTACCAACATCCTTTCATTTTATAGTTATAGTTTGCTAATATATGTAAAACTCTCCATGGTATGAACAGTGGTTATATGAGACTGAAAACCAGCCACAACTCAAACCTCAGCAAACGTGACCGTCCTCTACTGACCAGTCAACAGACTGCAGTGTTCACAGCTCCACCTTTTAGTACCAGATCTGTGTGCTAGGTACCCCAACAGAGGGTAGACCAAAATGGGAACGGTATGGAATAGTCCCATTGGTACCATCCACAACTTTTCACATGAATCGGAAAAAAGTGTACCAAACTGAACTGAACCGTACTGTAGTGCTTGGTGGCAATGGGCCTAATGTGAACCCACTGTAACATCACTAACAAACAACAAAAACACATAAAACATGCTTTACACACAAACAGCTGAATCTCTCCAATGTTTCCTCTCATGCTAACTCGAGCCATCTTGATGAGCACTGCTCTTTTACTGGTCAAGCTGCCAAATACAAAATTTCTCAATGAGAGAGAAAGGGTGGATCTGCTTCCAGCCCCTTTTTTGTTAAGTTTCTATGTGGGAAAACCATGTTTAACAAAAAATAAATATTAGCAGAGTAATTTTACAGGCTTTAAAAGGTGCCTGGAGGGGAATATTAAATTGTCTTATGTCGTACCAATGTGTGTTTTTACTTTCTGTCAAGAACATATTAACTCAACCTAATTTCAGCTATTCACATCAAAGCTGTCAGAGACTGAAAATAACACGGTAAGATGAAGTTTCTTGATTATGTAGGTGGCAGAGGAAATCGTGACTGACTGTTACGAGGTACTTTAAATGCTCTTACCAGTGATGATGCCGTTCTTGTCTTCAGGCTCTGCCCAGCTGACTCTGAGGGACGTGTCCAAGATTTCAGTGAAGCTCAGGTGGCGAACAGGTCCAGGTGCTGAAAAAAAGCACAAAGACATTTAATAATATTTGTTTTATTTTAACTTCTTCAACAGTTTAGTTTGAGGAAATCCCTCCACACAAACACGCATACCTCCTGTCTATGTAGCCTATTACCTACTGCTCCTCAACTTCACACACCACCTCCTAATCACATCTGCATTGACCACCATGCACACACACACGCACTCAGGTGCACGCATGCCTGTCGTTTCTCATTTCATGTATGGCTCTCTAACCGCTCTCCCTGCAGAGCGATTAAGCTATTCATCTGAGACATTCAATAACACTCACACGCAATCACACACACACACAGAGATACGCAAAAAGCTATCATCAAGCAAGAATTACACCCACCGTTAACCCTGCAATACGCCCAACACCCAATCAATACCAGTTGACGGCTGTGTGGGAGCGTGTGTGTGCGTGTGTTTGTGTTTGTGTGTACACATGGGTTCTAATATCCCTTTCCCACTCGATAATTTCTGGTTGGTAATAATTGCTTGTCTGTCTCCCTATAGGCTATTGTGTTTATCTGACGTTGCGACAGTGTGCATGTGTTATTGCAACTGGGAGTGGCAGCTATTATGTTTATCCATGGAACAAAAGGCTCTAAATACCAGTATGCCTGAAAACATATGAATCAATTCCCTTTAAAAAGACAGTGAAGAAAAAAAAATGGTGGGAGGGGGGAGTTGGGGGGAACTAAGATCAAAAAGATTAAAAAGTAGACAAAAGAAAGTAAGAGCCTGAGAGCAAACATTGTGTACACAGCTGTGCATCATACTGATAGAAACAGCTGGACTGAGCACGGAGCAAGTCGATACTCTTTCATTATTATTCACAGGACAGACTGATACTGTTCTTTGTGTTCTGCTCTGGCTTTATTCATATGAAGTGTGTGTATGTGTGTTTGTGTGCATGTACTCACTGTCCTCGTGTGTCTGCACCAGAGTGGGCAAGCTGCGGGGGCCGTCCCCAGGTGTTGTGAAGCAGAGGGTGGAGCCGAAGTACCAGGTGAACTTCTTGAGTCCACTGACTAATCCTGTGTGGCGTGAACCGGGGTAGTCCGGAGTGATGGTTACAACTGTAACATCCTCTGGAGACTGCTCTGGCCAGACCAGCAGCTGAGTGAGAAGTGAGAAAGATGTTTACTGTTGACATCTAGGTTCCCGTCAATGTCTACTGACATTCAGCAGGTTACTACAGAACCTAAAATGTCAATCACAGCCATTTGTTTGTTGTATATTTTTCAATATTTTTTGTTAAGTCATTATTTTAATCAATCAGAAGTAGCTTCAGGCTACCAAACCAAAGTATTGTTATTAAGACAGTGTTTATGAGACAAAACTTATTTGTACCCCAGTATGGGCGATGGTAAATCTATTTTAAATTAGGCCGGTACCCAAGGGTTTTTTGTCATTAATGTTTAAAACTGCCAAATGCTATTTACAAATTTGTCAAAATGGCAAAACAATATTCATGTTTCATTCCTTGAAAAAGTTATCTGCATTCCAAACATATTAAAATATAAGCATTTATTTACGTATGAATGTAGCACTTAACATAAACTCCTGCCAGAGGGCCATTATCAACAATAACGGCATCTGAGGACAAACACTAAGTTTGATTATCAGTCCAACTAAATGCCTAATGAAAAGTTAATTTCATTTCTATTCTGAGACTCCATTTATATTCAGTACCACAGCAGTTTGGTTTGTGTTATTGCTTTATCCACAAAAACAAACAGGGGAAAGCATACACTTACATATTCATAATGAGAAATAAGCCATGGGCAAAACTGTGTTATGGTACCATATTTATAGTTTCTGGTTAAACAATAACTGGCTAAGATGTGAACTTGGGGCCGAGTTTTCATCAGAATTAAACAGAGCAGTGGGTTAGTGCTGAGAATGACTGTCTACACACAAGCTACATATGATTATAGAATTCAAAATGTCTTTTTAATGTCATATTGTTGGAAAGACATTTACAGACATTAATTATCACCGTGTTTATGGTCAGTGTGCAAAACTAATCTTCTGTATTTGATAACTCCAAAAACTCTGACCTGTATGCACAGTGTGTTACTACTTTGCTCTCAATTCTTTGGAGAGACTCCTGCTGTCTCACCTGCTGTCTTGAAGCTTCAATGTGTTCTCCAGCATTTCCTCTGGTTTATTCTCCACCCAGTAAATGATGTTACAGTAATCAACACTGTTGCATTGTTATTGTATGCAGAATCAGTGATGGCATTCAGTGTGTCACCCACACTAATTTTCTCCACACTGTCCCTGTGACTACAACTTAAAGGCGCTGAATGTAAGAATGTGGCCAAAATGGTTACTGCAGTCAAATTCAAATTACTGCCGCGAGTCATGTCCGCCCCCCCTCCCCTACAGATTTGAGATTGCTGGACAGCGGCTGGACAGCAGCACGCTGGAGACTGATTTGTTTGCCCACGGGCGTCTGCTGTAGCAGGGCCACGTCGCCGTGTCCTTGATCTTCAGTTTTCCAGCAGACCGTTTGAGCAAGTCCGGCTTCTCTGCTGCTAACATTGCTGCCAGGATACAGCTGAGGTGGAGCTGGCTGCTAATGCTGCTTGCCGTGCTGCTGTCAGTTGTAACTGCAACTGATGCTGAGACTCTACTGACTGCTTGACTGGTAGACGGCGGTGGGTTGCACAACAGGCCAAAACACAAATTCAAAACATAAACATGATTTGCGGACCGTAAAAATTTTTTAAATGCGAATATTCTGGCTGTACTATTGTTGTCGGTGAGATCAGTATGTTAAATGAATATTATTCTTTAGTCTCTGTGACATATTAGGATGATTTTACGACTATCTGCTTCAGATTTCTTACATATAGCTCCTTTAAAGCAAGAACCTAATCTTAACAAAACCCTCTACTATAGTCTCCATGTGCAGTGTTGGGATAACCAGCAGAATCCCTGTGAAAGTGTCATTGAATGTAATCTAGTGGAAACCCAGTGATGGTGCTACGCCTTCATGCACTGCTACCGAGCTAATGCTTACGATATTCTCCACAGTGGTTCCACTAGTCTCCGTTCCACAATGTGCTCCTACAAAGGGGATTTCTTTTAACCGTCTATTTGACTAGCTGTAATTTAACACTAAGTTATTCTGGCCACACTCAAGAGTATCTACCAATATACTTGCTAGTAAGACATGAACACGTTATTAGTTCAACATGAAAGGACATTTTGTTGGCATTCACAAAGTAGAGCTCCCTTTAGTTTTTTGCACTTCCATGAAATGTATGCTATTTTTCAGACAATCACACAATGCAAAGTGTAGTTTATCGACATGAAAATGACCTTTGTGAGACTCAAGACCTTTAAATGGTGCTGTAAAATGATTAACAAGTCTCACCACCCAGTAAACTATTAAGTGTCTTATTAAGTGTGTTATACAGGGAGTAAATGGGTAAATAAGGAAGTGATTTTGAGAGGCTCTCCAGCTTGTTTGTGGGTGCAGTTTATTGAATTTTGTCTTTCTTAAATGAACTTGCTTTATGTAATGTTGAGTATTTCCTGTCTTTTTTATATCTAGATTGTATTAATTATATCGTATTTTTGTACACAGATGATTATCTGCTTTATACATTTATGTTTCTGGGTGAACTAGTCATATATGGTTTGTTTTGAGTGTTGTGTATTGTAACAGCACAGTCGTTCCTACCTACACATTTCACTTTGAATATATGTGTGAAATAAGGGTGTGTTGCCAGATAATACACCACAGAAGACGTGCAAACTGCTTCACATTACCTCTACAGTCTGCAACAGGAAACCAATCAAAAACACAGGGATCTCTTATTAACAAAAAGTCTGTGACACCCAGAGACAGTTGAGTGGCTGCTTTTCTCTCTGCCTAAAGGGTGCCGCACTGCACCCAGTCTGTCATGGTAAAATAAGGTTTTCTATTGTACTTTATTATCAGCACAGCACAGTTTGGGTGCAGTAAAAGAGTGCTGATCTGGCACCCTCAAGCATCTGATGCTAGTCCACTTTCAAAGGGTGCTGGGATGATTGGGTTCTGCTGTTGCTATAGTAACGTTTGCATTCTGGACCCGATTGTAATGGAGACCCCAAAGTGTGCTGAAGAACACATGCAGCACAGTTCTGTCCCCGAGTCGACCCGAGCAGGGACAGAACAACACCGTGCTACACAAGGGAAAAAACACAGTTTGATCTTCCTGCTGCCACATGTGGTACCTCAGGTGCAGGGTAAAATTCTTTGAGAGTGTTTCTCTACACTGGGCTGGTAAGTGCTTATCCTCTGTGTATATATGTTCTGCATAATTCACCATTAATGCATTTTTCATATACCCACTAGGATTCAAATACAATCTGTTTAATGAAAAATGATTGCTCTGTTCTTTGTTAGTATGCACAAATGGACGGATACAAACGTCAGATATTGTAGATACAATATGTGAAGTCTACTTGTCTTAAACTCCACTCCAAGTCACAACACAGTTTCAAGGACATGTAAATGGAGGACTCGTCAGAGGTGGCTCTTTGGTTCCCCCTCCGGCAATCAGTTTTGCGCTATATTATTAAGGGTATTGTATACAGTCAGTGATCTGTGGGGGAATGAGATGAGATGAGGCTTTGCTTCATATCCTCTTTTAATTAATATCATTATCTACTGTCCTCTAACCAGCACAACACACCCAAAGACGCACACCCACATGTGCAGCAGCACTGAGAGGCTCCGCTGATTTGGAATGGTAAAGCTTGGTATACAGACGGCATCAGAGGGCCACATCAAACAGATGAAAAGCCATATACTATTTATCAACCAACAAAGACGCCAACATTCACACTCTAAAAACACACTCGCACACGGACCCAGTGACGCACAGCAAGAATGTGATGTGTTTTCTTTGTCATGTTAATCAGCTCCTCAGGGGTTGGTTGCCACAATAAAGTGAAGAATAAATCACATACCAGAATTGCTACGTATAGATCACTCACACTATTCAATCCGTTCACTCTCACCCTGCTCCCCATTATCCTGCTTCTTTATTATTATCTCTTATTTCTCTTTGGTCCCTCGCTCCCTATTTTCTCAACACCTCCTCTCCTCTTTTCCCACTTAATCCTCTCTATTTTTCCTCCACATACCGCCATCAGTCATTTTCATTTCTACCTGGAGCTGATCCCTCACTTGGCTGGGCTAAGCATATGGGTAAACAAGAGCAAGGCAGTGCATTCTGGGACATGACCTCTGAGCTGAAAGTCCTGTGAGAGGTTAACAGGGTTTTCAGGAAAATTTACTCGTGCACCCACACAGAGGCAAAGATTTATTTTACAAGCATCTAATTATATTTTAATTTAAAATGATAAACTGATGGAAAAAGATGAATACATTTTTACAGACTGTTTTTATGGAGTCTGCTCAAAATTTTAACATGGGTTGGAGGTCCTGGACTCGAAACTGCTCAATATAATTCAAATATTGGCTATTGTCTTGTCTGCATGCTTAATATCACTTCTGATGAGTGTCTGTGCAGGGGCTGCTTTGATAAACAAAAATTTGAAGATAAAAACATTTAAAAGAGGTCATTAGTCCTATAAATAGTACATCAGACTTTGTTTTAATTTACTTTTTTTGTACATCATCATCTAACTTAGAACCCCTGTGAAAATAAAGTTAGAGCATCTTAAGTTCCTGTACTGTGATATATTTCCCAGTGGGATGGAATATTTGAGAGGAGCACAGTTACAAGAGGGATTTAAATAAAATATTTTGCATATTTTTCTATCTCAAAAAGTGGACAGGCCTAGAGTTTAGCATGATATGGGGCTACAGCGGAGTCAGCTGCTGAGCAGACTGTGCAAATTCACATCCCTTGCCATTAAATTGGGGGGAGGATGAGGGAGATGAAATAGACTTCAGCCACATTAAGCTCTCGCAAAAGTTCAGTCAGGAAGACAATACGTCTCATGCTCAGACTGTAAGTTCCTTTCTAACCCTGCCATTCACTACTTGCTCACTTACTCATAGGTGCTCACTCACTACCTCTAGGTCTCACTGTCTGGGTCTGTCAATTGAGTCATCAGTTGATTCACAATCAACCAATAGCACAGTGACACACCTTCTCTGTCAGCCTATCATCTTACTGCCCCTCATTTTAAATATGGTTCTTTCTCTGCTGGTGTTCTTTCTTGCTGCACACCCTCCACTTCCCCATCACCACCTAGTCTTTACAGATTCATCAGCCCAATCTGCCTCAGCAGTCAGCAGCCTCAGAGTCATCAGCCACCACCTCCACCAGTGTCTGGACTCAATGGGGGGATTCATGCTGGTGCCGCTCAGATGTCCCTCAATCACAAAATATCTTCCTCTGGTGTCAAAGCGCCAAAGACTTCTGGTAATCTGGACACTTATATCTGTATTAAACATCATCTTTACTTCATTCCTCTGTCTTTCCTCACTGAAATTATTTTGGAAATGAAAATAAAGGTTTAGCTCTGATATCCAAACACACATCTTTTCCTGTCTCTCTCCATGTTGCACTATTAGCCCGTTCAACTCACAAACAGTGAAGTGCAGTTTTATATGACCACTGTGGGTATCTAGTCGCCCAAGGACTCATTTAATTGATTGAATGAACTTTTGTAAATACCCCTGAGAGCAGGATGAGCAAACATTTGAAACTGTTTTCCTGGTTTTACAGGAGGAAAACCAACATTTCCTTAGAGATTCTGATGAAAAAATAAGGAAGTAGGAATAAGGGAATCTTATATTTTATGGGGACTTTAAAATTGAAATGATTTAATTTCTCATGCAATACAGGTGCGATCCTTTACATATGAAAAAAAATATTCAAGGTCTGTTATTTATTGAACTTAACCAGAATGTTTGAACACACAGTTACTTTACTAAGTGTGATACGAGGAGTTACAACATACACCCACATGCAGAGGCTTACCTTGTATCCCTGGTTGATGCCATTAATAAACTGCTGAGGTGGAGGATTCCATGTGAAGCGGATGGTAGTCGAGTTGATAGCTAAAACTTCCACTTCCTGCGGAGGTGCTGTAGGAACTGAGCACATAGAAATACACGCACATAACATTTAGCTGCAATGGGTTCTCCACAGGGAAGAGGATGAGTGTTTAGATACACTGGAAAAAAACATAAACAGTAACAGACTTGGAGCCGCGAGCTGCAGAAATAAACAGCTTTCAGAGTTATGCTTTTACTTTTTCAACAAGTAGTGGTTTTGAATATATCATACAGCACCATATTTCAGTATTTCACATTGAGATTCAGTTCATTTTTTAATTTAAAATATCTGCTAAGCTTGCAAAAGTTAAATGCCAAGCCTACACTGCTGTTCTCTGCAGCAAAATGACCTAATTTCTCAAAAAAAAAAAAAAAAAAAAAAAATCATCTCATCCATTGTATTTTGCATTCACGTGTTTTGCATAGTATCAGTTAAGGAATGACTAAGTGAGATTAGGGTACTGCCCCTTCAGTGATTGGTGCTGAACAATCACAGCTCATGAAGACAGCTAAAATGATAAATCTATTAAGCCTTTCAGTCAGTGACCTCATGAGGACAGAGAGTGGCTGCAGAAAGTTAGATGACTCGCTTGTTTCGTCCTGCAGCCAAATCGCCCTCCCTTTGCTAACCAGGCAAACGTGTCAATCTTTATTACCTACATGATGTAACTGCCCCATAATACACCATAATTTACTGATTAAAAATGACAATGTATTAGATACAAGAATCATAACACTGGAGTTTTATTAATACTCAGCTCACAAAGGGACTGATTTAGTATTGCACTCACACGAAGTTGGAGAACTCAAAGGAGGCATATTTGAAAAAAAGAATAATTAAAATTGACACAGTACAGGATGAGATAACCCACATTTCAGGCCCCGGTATGCATCAAGCTAAAACAATACTGGACCTTACATTTCCCAGAATGCAACTGCATAATGTCTTTTTATTTAGAAAAATGAGTGGTGCATGAATGAGTCCTAAAACCTAAAAGAAATGAGTGAGCATTTTGGCATTTGTTTCACCTCAAAGTCAGTGGGTTTTTAGTAAGATGCATGCAATCAGGTCTGTGGTTAACACAAGCATCTGAGATTTTCATGTTTTGTTCTACAATATAAAATGTCAGCAAATACCCCGCTCCTCATTTTGAAGCAATTGTGTGTCTTAGACAGTTGCTAACAAGTAGCTAAATGAGACTGAGGGTCATCACACCGAGCACGGCTTCAAAGCCACGTTGTCGTAACATTAAAGTTAAGTGACTGATTTTATGGATCAAAAATCATAGAATGGGTGTCACTGTATGATAAAGTTTTGCTTTTCCAAGGGAACCAAAGTGATGCTAACTTCCAGATCAGCCTACAAAAAAGTCATCCCTGCACCGACAATGACATCATCAGGGTTATTTTTTCAAACTCTGTAATTTTCTCTCTGGATGCGCAGCAGAAACTATGCAGTACAACTATGATCATGGCTTACATTCAGTAGTGCTCCTTGTGATTGGTGAACTGAGCTTCATGTGCTTATCAGTGGAGCGTCCCTTTAATTAATGTACACAGAACTATTGTATCCAGGGAAAAAACATTAATTTGCTCATTTACTTTAAAACTGTGGTGCTCCAGCATTACTTGTATACAATACTTATACTTTGTTGTACAGAAAAAATAAAAAAATCCACACATCCAAGTTTCTAACAATCAGTAACAAACTAGGACGCTCTGTTTTTTCTGTGTTCAAAATCAAATCTGAGTTCAAAGATTCAACAATAAAAAGTTTAATAATAAGAATTTTGCAGTCAAACTAAAGCAGAACAGCAATAATTTAAATCGTAAATAGCAGGATAGCAATAAGTCTGTTTGAACTGTGCATAAACTTGGCGAGGGCATTCATCATCCACCGGAGAGTGAGACAGAGAAGACAGAGTGCTGAGAGATATAAGAGATTGTAGAATATACTGTGTATTATTATAGTGATTTTTCTTTGAAATGTAGGATACTTGCTTAATTTTTTTAAGAAGGAGGCTGGTGGAATGTAAATGTGATAAACAAGGGCTGAACATGTCGTGTTCAGCTCACACAAGACAGACACAGTTTTACTTTGTCTGCTTCAAGATGGGCCCACTGTCTCTCCTGCTAATTCTTCCTTTATGTCAGCGTATGAATATGTCTCTACATGTGAATCTTTACAAGCTATCAGACAGGCAGGTCAGCGAGAGAAATAGGACCCATAATAATATTAAAGCCAGCAAGAGAAGTGTAGGAGCATGACTAGGAAATGTGTGTGTGTGTGTGTGTGTGTGTGTGTGTGTGTGTGTGTGTGTGTGTGTGTGTGTGTGTGTGTGTGTGTTTGTGCTTTTACATACGGTGCAGTGTGTGTCCGTGGGCACATGTTATGGTGATTACACTGTAAGGGGTTTATGCTGATGCTAGAGAGCCACCGAGTGATAATGCACTGTTGCATGATGGGAATGCCCTTTACAACTTATGTTTGAGCCAAAGAGGCAGACGACACACAGACACACAGAGAATATACAGAACAAAAACCAGTGAAAATGGAAAGAAAGAGATAGCGAGAGAGAAAGAGAGCCAAAGGATGCGAAGACAGAGCGGGAGACGTACGATAAATTGATGTTAAAGATGCCCCCCACCCCCTCATCGCCATGCTGACTGTACTCCTGGGATCAGCTTCTAACCCTTCGCAGCTCACAGCTACAGATAAAACACTAAACTCTGTCCTCTGGGGGAATCTTAGTATGCGCGTATGTATGAGAGAGCGGAAGAAGAGCAGTGTTATCACAGTCTAACACTGAGTTCAACCACATCCTCTCAGAGATAGTGATAGAGAGAAAATGTCCAATCCATTGCAGCCACTCCCATTAAACCACATTAGAATAATTAATGAGCCCAACTCCCTCTCCCTAGTCTATAAACCTGTCCTGAACTCTTGTAATAATGACTATGAGTTTTATGTGCGTGTGTGTGTGTGTGTGTGTGTGTGTGTGTGTGTGTTTGTGTGTGTGGCTCAGCCATCTTTAATAATGATAATATATTGTTGGAATAAAAGTCAGGAAGAGCACGTGTTTAAAGAAGATTTACCCCCACAACCACTTCCCCCCGTCTTCCTTTAATGTCTTCACTTACATCCTTCTGTCCCTCACTACATCCGCATGGATTTATGTTTGACAGACTTAAAAGTGTGGTCCTCTGTGCAGCCATGTTTATTACAATAAACCCACGATTATGTATCATATAATATATTTATAGACCAGTAAAGACACTCTTTCCCCAAGAACTTCCTCCAGCTCATCCCGCAGCACCCCAAGGTGCTCCTGGGCCAGATGGGAGGTACAGTCCCTCCAGCGTGTCCTGGGTCACCCCCAGGGCCCATCTCCCAGTTGGTTGAAGCTGATATGCCTTTGAGGGGATGCCTCAGGGGCAACTTTAACACAAGTCAGAGCTGCATCAACTGGATCCTCTCAAGGCTCAGTTCCTCATCCTATCACTGAGAGTGAAGCCAAGCAGCCTGCGGAGGAACTGCTGCCTGTAAAGGGAACTCAGCTGTTTGATCAATACCCAAACAAGTAAAACTAGGAGGAGGATTGTCTACCTTCTCACTTTAACTGCATTTCCACCAAAAACTTTGGGCATCGTACTTTTAGAATCATACACAACCCATATGGGAATGTACCTAAACCCCAGATCTGTTTAGCGTCTCCACCGCATACAGTACTCTTAAATGTGGGCCAGGCTGTTGTTACTCAGTGCTCTGTCCATCTCTTGCTGTATTTCCTTTTCACCGGGGATGCAGAGGAACGTCCGCACCTTGTTTATTGTGCATGGTATGGGGTTGGCATGCCAACATTTTCAGAACAAAAAGGGACAGGCTGGAGTGAGAGTCTCTCTCAATTAGATTTTGCATCAAGTCCTTGTCGAGTGGGGGTGTAACACTGCTGGACTGCACCGCAATGACATTTTTTCTCAGAGTAAGGAAATAGACTATATCAGTTCCCATAATCCTGTTTAAAGTTGCATAAATTCTAATAATGCTTGAAGATCCAATTGCCACTTAAGTGTATGTAATCCAGGAGACAATAAAACAAACAGAATGGTCAAAATGTCATACTGCATTAAGTAACATGCAAGAAAAGATAACTCCCTACAAGTTGCCAAAATCAATATCGGTTACTGTCCACTATAGTCAAAGTAGGAGTGTCGATTTTCTCTTGACTAATCAATGGACTTCCGTGTTTCTAGCTCCACCTTTTAGTATCTCAGTGTGCTAGCTACCTCAACAGAGGGGTGAGAAACGATACAGTATGGAACAGCTCTATTGGAATCATCCACAATGTTTCACTATGGAAATAAAAAAATAAGTGTTGTGTGTCTAATGTGTGACAAACTGAACTAAACCGGACTGCTTGGTGGAACCAAGGCTTTTTAACAACCCACTGCTGTTTCTATAGTATACTATAACTGTTTTTTAGAGATGTATACATCCACACAACTACATCCAGATATCTGGGCAGGTAAAACAGACGTTTTCCATAAGTGCAAAAGTGTGAGTTGGTTTAGGTTGGAAACCTATGGCCTTCATACTCATTGATTGTATTCTCTTTTATATCATTAATAATAACGGCCTAAGATCATTAAAAGATCTCAAGAACACACATCACTTATCAGCAACATCCTGTCATTTCCATCTACAGCTTAAGTCTGTTACTGGAGCTCATGACTTCATGAAAATGTACAACCACCTAATCTGGATACAGGGGTCTTGCATCTTACTTGGATACAGGAGATAAACAGGGAGAAGTAAAATACGCCCCAATGGCTGACACCAAGGACTAACCTGTTGTTTTAAATAACTGTCAAACAGAAACTTACTGGACAAGTGTATGGGAAATTATTGTTGTCTCATCTGAGATTTTAATCAACTAATCATCTATAAATCCATTTCCAGTATAGAATTTATTTACCACCAGAAAACATTTCAAAACACTCCAGCTTTGTCTGATGCCTCCTGTGCAATATAATAACTAAGTGGGGACACGTGTGGGTGTAATGTAGGATTATCAAGATGTGAAGTCTTTTTAGTCCAGGATTTAAGAACTCAAGGTAAGGCAGCTAATGAATGCACACTGAAAGGTTATGCTACGTACATGTTTATGCCAGAATATTTTATATTCAGTAATATATGTGTATTTGCATGGACATAATGTCTCAAAATGTCTTGGTACATTTGTTTTGTCCTCAAGAAGGAGAAATAAAAATGTGTGTGTGTCTTAACTCACCTCCCTGCAGAGTGTACTCGGTGACAGGGCTGCTGTAGACACCCAGGCCGGCTCCGGTGAAGGCAGCCACCTGGATCTGGTATTGTGTCCAGATGATCAGATCTTTCAGCAGACAGTAGTTGGTCTCTGGGCTGCTAATGTTCTTCTCCTGGTAGTCCCCTGGCAGCCCTGCCAGACGGTACCTACACAAACACAAACAGAAAAACACACACAGTTGTGAATATGTTGGTTTACAGCTAAACAATTGAGGAAGGTAAGCAAGAGAGAGGTGATGTAGAAAAACTTGTACTCTCTTCAGTCTTCATTTTGTTGTTCTTAATTGAATATATAGGTTTAATTTCAACACGAATTGCACCCGAAAAGCTCTTGTTACAGCACATGTGTATGGACAGAGACATACCAAAAAATTCAGTTAACAGAACAATCATTCAGCCTTATACAGCTTTTTATATGTCATAAATAAGCCCTTTTAATCACGCTACCTAAGAGAAATTAAAAGAATTTTGTGTAAACCTTGGCCCAGTCTGTTAATCACAGGAGTCTGAACATTTACAATGTCCTAATCGTACAGTACCTTAACCCTCAGACACCCTAAAACTACCTTACATGCCTGCACACAAACAATGAAGAACTCTGAGGCCTTTTAAAATACCAAACCATGACCATGGATGAATCCCACATTCATATGATAATAACTCTTATTCATGTTATGTTGACATTCACATGGTTTCATAATTGATATTTTTTCCATGACAATAGGCATATGTCAAAATACACACAAATTTATGTATATGACGTCTATGGTAGAAGAGGGCCGTTAATTGTAGGGGGAGATTTAATCCATCTTCCTTCTCACATTTTAAGTGTCCTTGAGTGAAAAAATAAATCCAGAATTGCTCTGATATATATGTGTGTGTGTGTATATATATATATATATATATATATATATATATATATATATATATATATATATATATATATATATATATATATATATATATATATATATATATATATATATATATATATATATATATATATATATATATATATAGATATAGATAGATATAGATAGATAGATAGATAGATTTTCTCTTTGTTTATTGTTATGTATCAAAATGCCACGGTAAATTACCTGTTTGCAAAAACTTACTAGGCAATTACAGCTGCAATGATTAATCAATCGATTAGTTGTCAGCTGTTGAATTAATCACCAACTCATTTGATAATCAATCATTCAGTTTGAGTAATTTTTTTAAAGGAAAAACCTTAAAATTCTGTGATTCCAGCTTCTTAAATGTGAACATTTTCTGGTTTCTTTACTCCACTATGAAAGTAAACTGAATATCTTCGTGCTAAATATAAAACAAGACACTTGAGGACGTCCTCTTAAGCTTCGGGAAACACTGATCAACATTTTCACCTTTTAATAGGCCATTTATCTAATCATTCAATCAAGAATATAGTTGACACATTAATCAACAGTGAAAATAATTGTTAGTTGCAGCCCTAATGGCAGTAAACCTGATTCTAAACAGACGAAATCATGTAATGAACTAACATTAAAAACCAGATGGGCTCACAGAAATAAACCCCAAGCTGGAAATACTTAAGACATCATTGTGTTCAGAATGTAAATGCCTGAATACACATTTTAAAATAAACAAAAATATCACTTTAACAAAGCATCACTTGTTTTGGCCTTCAAAGAGGAAGAGAGAAACTATTCTGAAAGATTTTTATTGTTGAAAAGTCGCTTGAATCACGTCAAAATCCCTAAAGAATAAAAACCTTTAATGCCTGGCAGACATCTCTGAATAGCGCACCTTCAAGGCCTGCACTTTACTACATGTGATATAAATGTCCACTTAAAAGGATATATGACCCGACGAGACAGGGAGGTGTAATACCGCTTAGGTATTGTACATATCTGATGGAGCTGAATGGAGTAATAATCCACATGTCAGCGTTTTAATATGGAGCCCATTCAGTGCAACAGGATATTTCAACATTTCACCGGCTGAGTCAGCGCTCTATCACACATGCACACTGTATACACACAACACAGGAACACACTCATGCACACAAACACAGATACACAAAGCGAGGGGGCGCCGGAGGCTGACAGGGGATCTCTGTAGTGGAGAGGAGATAACCTCTTTCTCCTCTCTCTCCACCTGACACACTGACACTCACACTGGGGGAGGAGGAGGAGGAGGAGGAGGGGGGAAGTGATGCAGAAGAAATGGTGTGAGAACGTGGGAGAAAGAGAGTGAGGATGTGCCAGGTGATACAAGGAGGAAGGAGAAAGGAGAATCCAAAGGGGAGGAGGGCAGAGGGAGGTAGAAGCTCTGTCCTATATAACACTGTATGTATGAGTGTGCAGTTCTATTTTTGGCTGATTTCTGAAGTGGAGGCAGATAGCGCACTGAACGAGGATAAAGACCCAATAACTTCTACTGCAATTATATGCAAATTCATGTAAGGCAGCTGATGACAGTTTGATTATACCCAGTGTGTCACACTTTAGGTAGACATCAAAGTGAAGGACAGCAGACCAAGGGCAGCCAGAGCATCTGTAAAGAGCACTTGTGTGCGTGCGTGTGCGTGTGAATGTATGTGTGCTAATGTTTTTGATACAGAGGGACACACAAAAACGTAGACATACATTTTTATATTTTGTTAAATTAGGGGCATTTATTGGCAGATATGGTATTTAATATTCATAACTTTGTTTTCATTGATTTATAGTCACCTGAAAACAACAATTAGTATGTTTTCTTTACCTTAGAATGAGTCATTTATATCCTCCATGGAATCCGCCATGTTGTTCTACAGTAGCTCAGAATGGACAAACCTAACACTGGCTCTTGTTGGGGCCATTTGCATTTTGTTGTTGGCCACTGTAGTTTTCCTCCATGCTTGGCACACAGGAGAAGTTTCAGTTCTGTAGCCTCACTGCCAGTGACGCCCAACTAATGGCTTGTGGGCCGAATCTGGCACACAATAGGGTGATGGGTGGCCCGCTAACAATTTTCTAATTCACAATGAAAGTAATTTGAGTCACACTTTTTTGTACTTTGTATGTAAATAAGGCGCCAAAGTGCATTAAAAATCATCAAAATAAAGCTTGTTTATGAAGAAAGTGCCAGAGGAAGCTCCCCTGACAGACGTCCAGGCTAATCCGTTATATATAATTATCAATGTTTCTTTATTAATTGGCCCTGTGGCCTCTTGTTTTTGCAAAACTGGTCCCGAGGCAAAGCAAGTTGAGTGTCCCTGCACTTGACCATTAATGCAAAATATACATTTTCATTGGTTTTCTCTGAACTGAGGCTAAAATCTCTAAGTTATCAGACAGTCATTTTTACAGCAGTTTAGTCTTTAAAATGTCAAATAATAATGAACAATGCCTGTCACATTATTCTGGATTCCAAGGTGATCATGCGAAATTACTTGTTTGGTCTGTCTAATAGTTAAAGTCCAAATTACACAAGACTTGGTGGGAAAAAAAAACAAATGAAACAAATAATCACATTTGAGAAGCCAGCACTTGAAGAATTGAAGTATTTCGCTGCTGGAAAAAGGGTCCTTTCATAAAACTAGGCTATCTATGCAGCAGAGAGACACAAGTACTTTGTTGGGTTATGACCTAACAAAATGGAGAAAAATGGCTGTGGCATTTGTTTTTGCTCAAGAAGCAGAAAATTGACAACTACCAGAATGCATTTTGCCATACTGGACCAATAAACACTTCTATTGGTAGATGTCATTGTGCGAGTTTGGCTGTAACTGTCTGGAATGACAGTAAGCTTAAACAAATTTCTGAAAACATTTGAGGTAAGAAATAGGCAATGCAGTAACAGAATCTTGGTTCATATTTGGTTGATGGTTTTATCGTTTTATCTCAGAATGTTTTGCCTTTGTTTTCACAACACAGGAAACAGTATGGCGTCCACCTCTTTTTCACAAGAGAGAGGGAGGGCAGGTCTTGCTCTCAATTTGCTTACATACTCTTTGTTTCTGTATTCGAAAATGCAAAAGTACAATCTGTAGTTTAAGCAACAACCCTTAGGGGCTGAGAGATGAGCAGGGAGATCTGGGCACTGGTAAAATAAGAAGAAGTTTACCACAGTTCATTTACACATACTACCCACACTGTTAAAATACAAAGCTATTTGAAAATCGGCAAAGCATCCCTTTTACTGAGGAGCCCATTTTTAAAATTGTTCCCAATTAACTTTCTGGTGTTCAACTTATCAATCACTTTATTAAATGTTTCTGTAAAGGAGTTCATTTCAGCCATAATCCTTGTAGTCTGTGTGGGATTTTGTAAAACTCCACACAATGCAGAGCTCCCACAGTCCTGAAAGACTCTGATTAAAGACTTTTCCTCACTTTTCTTGCCAATGGCAGTGGCAAATATGTAGGTGTGTATGTTTCTGTGTGAATACCTGAGCACATATCCTCGAAGGACTCCGTTGAGCTGGGGTTCTGGCGGAGGCTGCCACTGGACCATGATGGACTGATTTGTCCGCCCACTAGCAACAATATTCTTTGGAGGCGCGCTGGGTGCCTCCTCCCTCAGCATCAATCTAACACACAAAGAAAGAAAGAGAGAAGGCAAGAGAGACAAATGACTTAGATTAGGTTTATTAGGCATCCTGTAATGAGAATATCAGTATTGCTGAAGAAGTGTAGGCACATTTCCATCTGGGGTCCCCACATATCACTTATATGGACAGTCTGCACAGGAGCAGTATGTTAGGTAAGCAGGCTAAAAAGGAATTTCATAGTCACTCTCTTTCCCAGGCATCTTCATCTTTTCTATTCTGGGGTCAGACTGTCGGCAAACACATGATCATGTTTGTCACTGGAGATACACGAGACGTAGCTGCAACTTATTACAGAGAATCATCTCACAGCTTAAGCAGCTCTGATGAATTCTAGTTGAATTTTGGGCTCATCTCTCTCGTCCCTCGTTCTCCATGTGCATCTTGCAATTTCATTTAATACATTTGCTTTTCATCTCTGGCTATAGTGTTCATTTATTTCTAACAAACCACCACCGCTGCTGATGGAAACGTTTAACGCATCACTTCCAGTGCGCCAGAGGATTTCTCCTGGGAATGATCGAGCTGACACTGGGTGTTTAAAACAACAAATGTAAAAAGCGTTCATGAACTCGGCATACGTTGAGACACAGCTGTGTTGTATTCACTGGCAGCTTAGAACAACAAACAGGCATTTACTGTCTGTATATTGCAGATTACTGCTAATATTCTGTTTTATTTCCATGCTTTTAATGTGAGGCTTTCGTTCTAATGCCCCATTTATACACCAGCAATCTGTCTAAGGGCAGTTCCTATTTCAACCTATCACAATATCCTCAGCAGACCAGCTATACAGTATGACAGCAATGGATAGTTAATCACCATTAGTTGAGAATGAGCAAAGAGCTCGTCTTTTTATTTCCACTGAGACAGTGTGATCCCTCGCTCCCTCTGCCCTCTTCAACTCTCTTCTGTCTTTTAAAACCCTTTCCCCATCTTTCCTTCAACACTTTGATCCCCGTCTCCATTTTTCCTGCCTCACAACTGCAAACTTTCACCTTTCATCCATCATATCCTTTGGCCTCAATTATTTCATCCTTCTATCTTTTACTCATCTCCTTCTCCCTCCTCTTCCATGCTGTATCCCCCCCCCCTCCCCTCCCCTTTATGCCCCACCCGTGATTAAAGCTCCCGGCCCTCTCATGGTTGGTAAAGCACACGGGCTGAGCTGGTCAGCCTCTGGCTTTACTGTAAGCAGCTCAGCTAACGTAATCAGAGCCATATGTGCTCTCACACACACTCACACACACACACATATAAACACACCAAACAAATTTCTCTCAGCTTAAGACAGACTGCTACATCCGATGGTCTTTTCCCTTCCATGGATTATGTCTGGAGATTTACATCCCTCCAACACCCCCCCTCACTTCCCCTCTGTGCCCCGTGTCTCCCTGAATGATTCTCTGTGAGCTATTGAGCCATTAGCTGTGGTATGGCTCTCTGTATTTGTGTGTCTGAATCTGTATGTGCCTATAAATGTGTGTGCACGTCTATATGTGTGTGTTTGTGTGAAAGTTAGGGTGTGAAAGCTGTTAGCTGGAGACTTACGCAGGCGGATATATGGCACAGGCCAGTGGTTTTACAGCTGTGCTTTACTTCCATTAGGTTAGGCACTGTCAGACAGCACCAGGTGCTGCAGGCATACACATGTACACACACATACACACACACGTAGGCTAATGGGCCTTGTGTGAATGAGATGGGCATTAGTGTAGCCGCCTGGAAATGGGGTATATATAATCCTCAACTATGCCACTGCTTTTGACTGAAATTGATGATGCACATTAATGCACATGCACAAACTCACGCCACACAAACACCCACACACCCATACAGTACTGAACAGATGCGGCCGTTCACTGTTTGACTGCAAGTAAAACACACACAAATGCACACTGACACACTTATACTCGATAGCAGAAACTCCTTGTGAATTGCCTTAATTCCCTCCCAACCATTTGCGGGTAAATATTTCATACAGAGGGTTCAGTGTGAGGACATCAACTTCACACCAGAGATTGAACAGACAAGCCCCAGCCCACCTACTCATACACCACTTCACATCCGCCCCAAAACACTTAGAAACATTCATTCCAACATCCATACATGTACTGCAACCAAATAAACTTTGTCTGAATGCTGTGTGACACACTTTCTCTGTCCCTTGCTGTTAAGGAAAAGAGGACATTTTTCTGCAGGAGATTTACATGTTTTCTAGTGTGTGAGTGAAAGTGTGTGTGTGTAAGGGGGGGCATTTATTTTGTGAGCCCCAATGCTGTGGGAATTATTAAAAGTTTCTATCTGTGTCATTCTCCACAGTTTAATGCCCACCGGCTTTCTCACTAAATCCACATACACACCGACTCTTAAATTTAATGGTGTTACCGGGATGTTAAATCTGCCTCTATTCAAACAGGATAGTAAAATTTAGATCCAGTAGGAGTCTAAAATGGAGAGAAATGAGCAGAGGGCAACAGGAATAAAGAGAGAGAGAGGAACCAGATGCGACATGATTGGGAAAAACCAGCCAAATAGATGAGCTTATTTTCTTCTTGTTTGACACTTTAAGTCTTGTCTGCTTTAAATGTTGTGCTGTTTTGCCCGAGGCTGAAAGCTGCACAAATGGAGGAGGCTGACACACTAAAGAGACTCTGTCGGGGAAACTGAGAAACTTTGTGCATATTCTCACAATGGATGAACACCAGCTGAGGCACACTCTATATATGCGTTTTATGTTTGTCATTTCAATAAAATATATATTTGTAGTCACATTACCTGATCGGTCAATGTCACTTCTCACTGCATTCCTCAAACAAGGCTTCAAAACAAATCAAATGTGACACTACTGTAGATGCTCTGTCATTACAGCTGCAGTTGGGTGTGCAGAGAATAACAAAAATGCAGGAATACGATTACATTTCATTCTCATGTAAAAATATAAAATAATAAGACAAAACGCTGAATCAAGGGGGGGCATCGAGGCCCTGCATCAAAGCAAGAAGTCCATCAGTGTATTGGTTTGGCTAATTCAAGGCTGATTAGAGCTTTCGCAAACAATGAGTAATCGATGGATGTAAGTGCCAGTCACAGCTGATTACCCTCTGTGGTGCTGAAAATAAACAACAATATCCCGGCAGAATCTGGATCTTAGTGTTTTTCAGGTGGTCTTCTCTAGTATGGAAAGCTTGAAAGTGAAAGTGTCAGAGCAGGAAGCCTGTCACTACAACTTGTTCTATGAAATATTTTGTGTTTTCGTGTTTGTAACGGCATCGTTGGCAATGTCAGTCGGTCGGTCCACCACTGAACTGAAATATCTGTAAAACTTTTCTGATGGATTTCCTTGAAATTTTGTTCAGAAATGTATGACCCCAGAGGAGTAATCCTGCTGACTTTACCTATCGCACCACCATGAGGTTGACATTGGAGGTTGGCATGCTTACATGATAAACTATGCTGATGAACATGAAACAAATTACATCTGTTTAACGTCAGCATGTTAGTATTTTCATTGTGAGCATGCTGATAATAGCATTTACTAAAAGTTTACGTTTTGGATCTGCGTGCGTTTGGGTGCAAGTAAAGTGTAAGATTTTCATCATGGATTTGGTTTATGTAAAAAGACTGGCTGGTTGAACTGAGAGGCACGGCAGATGCTGGACTATTCACTGGATTGGAAACAAAGAATGACCCTGTTATCTTCTAGGTTAATTTAATACATCTCAATAGAACAGTAAAAAACATCACCATAATAAAATGTAGTAGCTTTTATAATATATTATATATTAAATTTAATTTGTATAAAATGTATTTGCATTGACACGAGTGGTGCTCAAGGTAGAGGTCAGAAGCTATATCGTTCTCCTCTGTAAGAAGAACTGTATCTTTCATTTTATTCAGTCTAGTAAACTCTTCATTGTGTATGGTTTAATTTCAAGGACCCTTCAAGGACTTTCGAGGTCCTTTAAATTCAAGGGCCCAAGTTTGATTCACGGATCAAGGTTCTCTACTGTTACAACAATGAGAATTTCCATAATGAGAACTATCAGGCTTTACCGAAGCTCAAAGGCATTTGAAAGGAGAGACAGGCACTTCTCATTGTGCTGGGTTACAGTGACGGCAGACAATATCAAAAGAACTTCAATTTTATTAATGAAAAAATATATATATATGTTTTTAAGCACTTTCAATAACTCATGTCTATTTGTATCTATTTAAAAAAAAAAAAGCGTTCAAGGCCTTAATTTTCAAGGCCTTAATTTGCTGAATCTCCACCTGTGTTGTTCCTCACATTCACCTCAGTCTAAGTCTCCTTGTTTCTCATTGGTTAGCTCAGTAACATGTGAGTTTGAAGCAACAGAACTGCTGTAAAGAGCTGCTTTTGGACCGAGAGACACGCTGTGTCTTTTATTGCCTGGAAAAACGCGAGGTCAGGTGCTCAGTGCTGCTCTATGCCGACTTCCAAGGGTGCAGAGACAGGTTATGCCTGCTGTTGCTATGCTGTTGAGTAGCCCTGAACTAAAAATGATCAACTTCTCCTCCATATCTACTAAATTCATGTTTATCCCTTCTTACATCTCTGGTATCTGTGGGATCTGCCCAGGTACATGTAGGACTAAGCTGTAGGTTTTTGCCTCCACTTTGGATGTATCGACTAATAGGTGCTATGCAGCATACAGGGACACAGCAAGAGCTGCGATCATGAGAAATGACTGTGCCTTTATGTATTTCCAGATACAGTGTCTGTGTGTTGACAGCAAAGAAAAAAGAAAGCTAAAGAAAACTGCCTGTAATCTTGGACATTTTGCTGGACAAACAATAAGCTCTTCCTCATCTGGCAGAGCTTTTATCAGTAAAAGCGTTTTCGCTGCAATTACCTTGATGTTTCTCTCCATCGTTATAAGTCACTCACTATGCTATAGGCACCGTCAACATAGTTGCGGCCACAGTTAAACACAGATATATAATTCGAGATTGATGCTGGAAAGCACAGGACAAATCCCCTGTAAATCTTTAAATCTCACAAAGCTCCTACAGCATTAATTTTTTACAGTGTGTGTGTGTGTGTGTTTTTGTGTGTGTGTGTGTGTGTGTGTGTGTTAAAAAAAAACTGTGAGAGTGTTTTATCACACCTCCAGTGTTTAAGTCTGATGTGCTCTGATTCTGACTGAACAGCTTGGAATTAAAAACAAGAGCAAAGGCAAAGAAAATTGAGACGGATGCTTTAAACTTCTGATGACGCCCGGACTTCACAGCATTAATGCATAATCTGCCTTTCTTCTTGTAATGCTTCCTCTTTTAAGATGGTGATGGTGTGAGTGTAGGTCATGCATGAACAAATGTGTGTGTGTGTGTGTGTGTGTGTGTGGGTGAGACACTCCAGATGGTATAATTGGATTCTCCGAGAGAGTTTCTGCATTTAGAAGTAATGTTTTTCAGCTTTGATCACATTCATTCATTTACTTTTCATAGATGTCCATCTCCAAGGACGCTTTTTCCTTAAGCCCCAGTGCACTCTCTTGTGTCAGAGGAAGTGAGGCAGGGTGATGATAGGGAGCAAAGAGACAAAAAAGTATGAATTCACGTTGTTATAATAAAGATCCTAATCAGGACAAGAACAAAATGGGAGAGTGCAGAGAGAGAAGCAGCTGGAAGTTCAAACTTTAATAAGGGCTTTTTCTGGTCATCAATATTACAAGCTTCTCCTTCACTCTCCGTCCTGTTCCCTCACTCTGTTCACATTACTGCATTTTGTCATCCTTCTCATTTGGAGCTCTGAGCTTCTGTGGGACATTTTCCTCCGCCTCACTCTCCCTGCATGTCAAGTGCAGCGCGCGCCTGGCATCTGCGACATGCTTATGTGCATGTCTTATCCAGGCAAACATTAAGCAGATGAAAAGCAAAGTGTGCATGGTTACATATGAGACAAACGATGAAGAAGAGACGTATCCATGTGCTCTGATACACTGATGACTTGCCTGTCTGTCAGTCTTTCATTTAGCCAGGATCAATGCAACCTATTCTCCAGTGCCTTTAACAACCAACTTTGGATTGTGGACTGGGCTGGACAAGAACATTGGTATATGAATTAGAAGAAGAAAGAAACAGGGAGGAGAAGAGTAATGATGGACAATTAGCTGAAGAGGATAAGTGAGAAAGATTTTAACAAAAAGGAAAAGAGAGAAAGATACAGGAGAACAAAAAACAGAGCCGAAGAAGGGGAAAATGAAAGGAAGCTGTAATCTGAGGTGTGTGAATGTGTGATGGCGGTGTTCACAGCTGCTGTTGTTATTGAGAGTCTATTTGGCAGAACCACAACTGGCTTGTGGCTGTGGTCACTCTCTTCAGCCAAAAAAAAAAAAAAAACCTTGTTTGTGTGTGTGTGCGTGTGCACTTTATGATGCACGGCCACATCTGTTGTATTGTGCATGAGTGTCAGAGATTTGGTGTATGTGCGTATGCAAGGGCAAAATTGTTAAGAGGCCTGCCACACCTCCTCCAACCCTCTCTCACTCTATCCAGTTCCATCAGTGCTAAGGCATCATAATTACCCCCATTAGAGTTTTCTCTTGGGATAAACACACACACACAAACATAAAACATCTGCACAGCAATCTATTTACTTTTCAGGCCAAATCACACTCTCCCTTCTCCACACACACACCCTCACAGAAGAGTTAATTTCATCATTTTTGCTGTTTAGCTCAACGGAAGGAAACTGGCAGGGAAATACACACACACGTCACGTAGACGTCTACAGCATGGATATGATGAATATGAATCCATTTCCTTTGTGATGCAAAGGAAATGGGATTCTAAACCAAAAAGGGATGCTTTGTTAGTCCTCGCCTTGTTAGGATCCATCCTTGTTTCATCCACACTCTGAGTCCCATGTCCCATCCATGCTCCACACACACACACACACACACACACACACACACACACAAATATAGACAAAGACACACACACACGCACACACACACTTAGATGCACAAATTAGAATGTGTGGGTGTGTAAACACTATGCCTTTTGACTGTAGAAAGGTTCCAGTTTATTCATTCCCAGTTTGCGTAAGGCAGTGTGACCAAGTCTATTACACAGAGGTGGAACAGGGTGAGGAAAAAAAAACTCTATTTCTCACACATCACAGCATGTTCTACATTAAAAAATGGTTTCATGCTTTTTTGGAAAACATCAGTGAAATAGTAATGTGGCTTCACAAGAAATATTGTGAAATATGTGTTAAATAAAGCTGGTAGTGGTGAGTGTGTGTCCAAGATGTGTGCAAGAGGACTGAATGTGTCTTTGAATGAGCACATCCTGCTCTTACCTCTGCGTCTCCGCGCTGTACTGGCCTCTGCCCACTTGATTGACGGCACAAAGCCTGAACTGATAGGTCCTGGCAGGTGTGAGCCCGCCCACTGATACCTCGGTCACCACGGGATCGACCTCTGATAGGTAGACCTTCCACGGTGAGTCTAGACAGAGGACACAAAGATTAGAGACTGATAGAATCTGGCTGAGGCAGGACAAACAGAGACACGGGGACACTCAGGACCCATAAATCAAAAAGGGAAAGAAGGGAGGAGTAGATAACAGAAGCAGAGGAGGGAAGGTAGAGAGGAAGGGGGTGAGCTGGAGAGAAATACAAAGGAAGAAAGTGCCAAAAGATTCAATAGGAACGAAAGTTTGGATGGAAGAGGGGGATTAATAAAGAAGCACAGATGTTTCTGTATATTGTTGCCAGCTTGTTGCCAGCTTATCTCCCAGTCTTTCTCCTGAAGTTACCACAGACAGATGCACTATTATCGTCCCAACAGCCACGTGCGTATCTGTGTAAGTGAGAAGGATAGTGTGTGTGCCTTTTAAAAGCCAGCCCAGCGAGTGTATTAAACGCCATTGTCTGACATCAAAACACATTGTATTTATAATGGCCCATTCTCTCTAAAATACAATCCAAAACATCTAATATAGAACATATTCACACAGCTGGTAATGGGCGTGCACAACACTCCCGTCCATTCCTCACTGTCTGGATTCAGTCTGTAGCAAAATCGACCAGACTATCATTATTTTGGAGTATTTTTGTAGATGCTACAGAGCAGCTGTTGAAATGGTGACAGCAGCAAGTCATATTCCTGCTGTCTCCAGAAAAGTTATCAGAATGAAGATTCCTTAAAATGTCAAACTACATTAACATTTGACATTTGTCCATCAGTCCAGCTCCTACAGTCGTGGGCCAAGTGCTCGGCCCTGCGTGTCACGTCCACCCAGCCATCCGATTAGCTTACAGCGGGAACAACAGCGACTCTACAGCCATCTCCCTCCAATCTGTTTCTCCTGTCATTCTATTACTCAATCCCTCTCTCCTCCCTCTCTTCCTCTATTTCTCATTTGACAGGAAGCCAGCCTGCTGTTAAAACATCTGTGGTAGAGAGAGGGTGAGAGACAGGGAGAGAAAGAGGGAGTGAGAGAGGAGGTAAGGGTGGGAGGAAAAGTTTATTTATAGGGAACCTGGATGTAC
Source organism: Epinephelus cyanopodus (assembly GCA_026686955.1). Classification (NCBI taxonomy): domain Eukaryota; kingdom Metazoa; phylum Chordata; class Actinopteri; order Perciformes; family Serranidae; genus Epinephelus; species Epinephelus cyanopodus. Next base: position 25,509,009 of record CM048916.1, on the reverse strand, counting down.
ATTTACGCAGCAACACCATTCTCCATATGTCTGCCTCTTGTAAATGAGTGTGTGTCAGTGCCTGGGAGACAGCAAGAGAACAGCTGTTTGTCGCTCAGGGACTATAAAGTATGCCTGGACACACACACACACACACACACACACACACACACACACACACACACACACACACACACACACACACACACACACACATACTGTTCTCAGAGAGCTCCAGCAGGTAGTATAGAAGGGGGGAGTTCCCATCAAAGGGGCGTAGCCAGGACAGGAGGACTGAGCGGGAATCAGAGTCATTGAGCCGGGCCGTCAGGGAGCGAGGAGAGTGTGGCAGCTCACTGGACACAAAAAAGACAAGAAAGAACATCAGATCTAAGTTTGATAGCTTTGTGTGTACCATTTGATCAGAATCAAGTCTTTAGAGGAACAATTTGACATTTTGGAAAAGAACCCTTCTTGGGTTTCTTAGCGAGAGTTAGATGAGAAGATTGATACCACTGTCTTATTGGTATGGGAAATATGAGGCGACATTCATCAGCCGTTCAGCTTAATATAAACACTGAAAACAGCTAGCCTGACTCTCTGTGAAGGTAACAAAATTCACCTACCAGCACCTCAAACTCATTCATTGGCAAGCTATGTTTTTTTTTTTTGCCTGATTATTTCTCAGCCACAAGCAGTCTTCAGGCAGTTACTGATCAAGGCCAAGTAATAGCATATAACCACTGTAAAAACCACAGCCTGACTTTCTAACATGTTTAGTTTTTATGGATTAAATGATGAAATAGAAGGTGTTAATTTTAGAGCTTTGACAGGACTGGTGGGCAGATTTTTTGAAATGGAACGTAGCCACCATGATGTCACCCTCTCGTTTGCAGACTGCTGTTTCAAATCCTCAAGTCTGGCATTTTGGCCGTCGCCATCTTGTCGCCATCTTGTTTTTAGGGCTAGAAATTACCATATTTGGAGGAGTGGGTGGAGCATTGCTATGAATCTATCCTGATTGACAGATTGCCATGGTGGTGACTTATCAAACACAAGGTAGCCAGACCCTAAAGTCCGGGTGTCGTTTTGGTTTTTCCAGAAACCTGTGAAATTCTACTTTTTAAATGGTACCAGTGCCTAAACTGATACTTATTTAAAAAAAGAAAAAAGCCCAAACGATGGCCAATGACATTAAAGTCATCATTTAATCCATAAAGTTTAAAGTATACGTTAATATATAACTGTGGATAAATACAAAATGCTAATAACAAATTCACCTAATTAATGAAACATAACCCAACAACAATAATACTAACAAGAGCAAAGCTTGGTTGCTTTCAAACTCACTCTCGTTCACTGTCTCGTGTTACACGTGCAACATGGCACCCAAATAAGATACAGAAATCTGCCATATGATTTGGTCCAGTAGGTCCCAGTCATAAAAGTTTCAGTACCCAACTTTACCTAAAGCCCACCCTGTTTTATTGTCTTTTTAACTCTGAATGGGACCATCATTTACAAAATGAACATCATGCTGTATTGACAAAGACTTGAAACAAGCGATTGAGACCATAAACTCGTTAGGTAAATGTTTACTGAGGTAATAAATCAAGTGAGAAGTAGGGTCATATTCTCAGAGACTTCAACATGATTTAGAGTTCTTTTTGCAACAAGTGCAATCGCCCCCTGGTAGCCATAACAAAACAAAATGCAGGTTTAAGGCACGTCTCCATTAGCTTCACTTTTCAACCTAGAGATTATGTCCACTTCTTTCATTCAAATATAACCAGGCTAGCTGTTTCCCCACTGTTTCCAATCTGCTGTTGGCTGTAGCTACATATTCAATGTCTAGACATGATACCACTCCCATGTCTGCACATCAATGTCAATCTCCATATTTAGCTTTTGGCAAGAACGCGAATAAGCATATTTCCCTGGACAAAACAGTGTGTCTGAATATGTAATTACACATCTATGCATTTGTGTTTCATAAAGAAGTCAGTGACAAAGTGCCAAGACTTTTCATTAGACAGATATTTGTTTCCTGTGTTTTGTTTTTCTATCCGATATGTGTGGCGGAATAATGCTGGCTCTAACACCCAGGTTGGTTCCTGGGTCCGGTCCAGGATCAGTTCCAGTGGGTGATATCTTTTTAAATATGGCTGTGGTTATTTTTATTATGATATTTTATTCTGTACGTGATCTGCACCACAGCAAATATATCTCACCACATCTATTAAAAAGAAATTCTCTAGATAGTTAGCCATCCCCCGTGGACATTTGTGCATCCCCGCCACGTTAATAACAAAGACGGCAAAACAGATATATTCATGAAAGCAATAAAGAGTGTCCAGACATTTGATTATACCAATTTCAGTGCATCATAACTCTCTATCAAAAACTGTTGGTTTGAATGTGAAGGGGGAATGGAAAGCAGATCTCAGTGTCGCTCTATGTGGAGTCTACAGGTGCTAGCAGAGATAACAGGAGTGAAGTTATTAACACATCACATAAAAGAACAAAACAAATATATTTACACTGAAAGCACGATGAAAGACACGCTCCCTTGTGCCTAAACTAGCTGCATTTTTTATTCAGAGACTCGTGAATTATTTCTAAACAATCATGGATGTGTGTCTACTCTGACAGGCTGCAGGCTCTTAATTTCATCTGATGATGCAGAGTTAAAAATATTCCAGTTTTTTTTTTTTTTTTCTTTGTATGTGTGGTTTTTACGTTTTAATATTCAAGTGGGTGTGAAGTCAGAAGCGAGGGGAACACAGAGCATAAGAGAGTGAGAGGAAGAGAGATATATGAAGACGTAATGTAAGAGGGGGAGGGAGAGTCACACTCCACCCAGATGAAGAAGAAGCAAGGACGGCGGTGTATGAGGCGGAGGGGGAGCACAGGGAAATGAGAATGATGTTTTCTTTTCTGAGCTGACATGATCATATTAATTAATGGATGAGCTTAGAGAATGTTAGAGCAACTACCTTAACACAGCCCACACAAAACACACACACACACATGCACGGACACGCACTCACGGACACAAGGATGGGTCTTGCGGGAGTTGAACCAATAACCTGCTGGTAATTAGTCTGTCTCCTCAGCCGCCAGCGTCTGTTAACCTCCATGACCCCTTGATACTGAGCTAACGAGAATGTCAGTCACACACGTGGATGCACACGTCCACACAGACACACACACAGACACTCACAGACACACACACACACACAGACGAACTAGAATCCCTTCGTTCCTCATTTGTTTTTGCACACAGCCATAAACTGAGACTCACTTCCTCCCGCTGAGCTTGACATGTGTAACCTCTTATCACTGTATAATTCACAAGGATGTGGACTCATGTTCTATCTCTCTCCAACCCTGCAATTGTATTAATATATCATAAGTGCCTTCTATAAATATATTATACAAGTACCTATTAATATATAAAGGCCACTACCTGATAGCGTTTGCTCACAGTGGCTGTAATGAGGCTGTGTGGGTCGGAGCGTGGGATACACCTGAAGTATGTCTGTGGCATCTTGCCTACTCATACCAAACACACCACGTGACATGCTTGGAATACCAAACCACATAAATGCAAGCATGCACACAAACACACTGTACGTAAATTTTACATTCAAAGACTGATACAGCTGCGGTTTCAGGGAGCAGGGAGTGTACTGCATGTATCGGCTATCCGATAGCAGATATCACCTTACACTTCCATCACTACTGTCTTAAATTAACTGACACAGACATTCTCACACCTTACAGTTTGAACGATATACACATGTATCTGGTTTCAAGGGTGTCCAATCCCTGATTGAACATGCCGCTACTGGAAAAAAGCAATTATTTTATTCCACAACTGCTGAAATAAGTTGACACTAATGCTTTCTTAATGTGTGGCAATGTACAAAATTACCTATGTGCTGCTTCTCCTGTATTATGTCCTGCATACTCGATAGTTTTTTCTATCATGCTCAATTCAGAAGCATCCTCCCTGACAACGTTATCTGCAATTTGAATCAGCCAAACAGCTAGCTATGGATTTGCTGGTTGTTTTCCCACTTGATTATAGCACAAAAAAGTCAAAGCCGTTATTGTGCCTAATCACGAAGAAGAAATCAAATTACATTTTGTTTTATCAATGCCTGGTCTCTAGTTTACCGTATGTAAATTTTCTGAAGATAATGTTCAGGGGTTATTTCCATCCGGATCAAATTGAACCATGGTCCAGTCTGTTTCTAGTGTAAAAGTATTAAATGGCTCTGACTATGGGACCAATTGCAGGAAGCTATCATCATGTTATATGAGTGTTGCAGCTGCTTTAAAGAGTAAGTCAGCGTAATGTGTGTGTGTGTGTGAGAGACTGGAGGTGTGCTCAGAGCAGACAGGTGTCAGACAACAACGCAACAAAACAAAATGAGCTGGGGAAGCACATGGGGAGAGAAGGATGAGACTAAATGTTTTATTGACATTTGGTCCAACGACTATATAAAGGGTCAGTTGGAAGAAACTAAAACAATTACAAGACTTTTTAATCATTTTCCAAGAGGATAACAGAGAGAGGGGAAATGAAAGCAAGGGAGAGTCAGTCGACAAACCAATTACTGTGTTTAGAGATGTAGCTCACAAAGGTGATGAGGACAGGACATACAGCAGGTATGCCATGTATACACCTTTAGTGTGCTTACATAATTTCAGTGTCAACCAAAACTAACTAAATCAAATGTATACGAAATAACAAAAACGCAAACCTTGGTTCAGACTTTCAGGTGTGGAAAGGCCTTACACTTGTTCGCTTTCTTGCCAAGAGCTAGATAAGAAGATTGATACTACTCCTCCCTATTGTGATAAAGCCAGCAGCTAGTTAGCCTAGCTTAGCACAAAGACTGGAAACAGGGAAACAGCTAGTCTGGGTCTGCCTGAAGGTAACAACATCAGTAGTTAGTGACGTGGTCAAAACTAGGGCTGCACGATTAATCATAATAAAATCGTGAACTCGATTCATATGGATATGCGATCTAATTTTTCAATGACAGCGATTCTGCCGGCCCTGCCCGTGCCGGGAGTCAGGACATCATCTGTATGAAAACAAGCGCTCCCAACGACGCAGTGTTATACCACGTAATACAGAGCGGCAGCCCTGTCATATTGTGCAGTGTTGTGCAGACTGTAATGTGGCACTGAATATGTTTGTAGACTTGTGGAAAAAGAACAAGAAATATTGATAAATATGTTTGGATATTTTCAAGGCAAGCCGAGGGTAACCAGTTGTCTCAGGTCAGCCCAAATCAAAATGTTACCTGGATGCTGACGTAATTTACTAATACCTGAGGAAAGTCATGTGTTCTGTGAGTCTCAGTGGCTCACACAGGTAGACATGCCGTTTGTGTTATATTGTCTTTTGTTGACGTGAAGTCGAGTCCAGCTTGACGCAAATTTGTGTATATCATATCTTCTTTACTTTCTATTATTAATGTCGCTGGTACACAGTGCTCACTTACAGAAGCATATTCACTGTGGTAGATGTGGGCTGCGACTTTAAAATCGCCAGTAATATGTTGTTGTGTATGTTTGTGAATTTGTGACAAATCTGCTGACGGAGGCGCAGCTTATCTTCAGCTGTTCGGTAAGGAAACCAGTTAAATTGGAAACCAGTAGGGACATAACACCGGCAAGGCTACGGCTAACAAGTTAATGTACTGGCACTCCTCAGACACACACACACACACACACACACACACACACACACACACACACACACACACACACACACACACACACACACACACACATACCGGACAGCCTCTCAGTCCATAGTCCACATCATGTACAACACAGGTGCCACACAGAAACTTTTACAGAGTGTCATATTGTGCTTCTAGTGACTGTCAAATCACCAGCAAAAGCTGTTTACACTGTGGACACGGAGATGAGACAAAGATCCTCTGAGAAGAAAGACGGACGCTCTGCTCTGCCACCAGGAACAAATTGGGAGGCAAAGATCCTCTCTGAGGACGAGGGTTCACTTTACTGCAGGGTTCACCAAAACGTTTTTTGTTTGCCTTTTCATAAATTGAACACACATTAAAGAACATACAAGATCCTGTAGAGAATTAATACATATAATACAGTACAATAAACATTGTCTAATTAAATGAAAGAAGAGGATTTTTTAAAGGCAAATAAAATATTGGGGATTTATGTAAAAATATACATAAAGACATATAAATAATTATATAATTAAAGGCTAATTGTAGGCTATGTTAGGTGAATACTGTCAAATGCATTGTGTTGACATGTTTAATTTTGATCTTCCTTAGCCCATTTAGACTTTATTTTATCATCACAATAACAATGAATATTATGAATTGTTCACATTTTAATTTAATTTTAATAACATTTATCACATAGCATTTTGTGGAAAAGTCAAATGTTCAGTTTACAGTTTTAATAAACTCAGTACTGTTTTTCAACACATATATTGTTTTGTCTTCATTCAGTGTAATTAGCACATATTGTTATTGCTGACAAGAGTTTATGTGCATTGTGTCTTTTGTATCAGGCACAATCATAGTTTTTTTTTATTTAATGATTTTTTTTATTATTTATTTTAAATTTATAGATACTTTTCCTTTTGTATCAGGAAATAAGCACAATAAATCCTTATGCTGAAAAAAATTGTGAGAGAATCGTGATCTCAATTATAATCCAAAAAATGAGTGATTCTTTGAACTCACATGACTTCAAGTCGTGCGGAGTGAGAATCGTTACCAGCCTTTGACGTCACGGTGCAGGTGTAATCCCCAATGTCACCGGACCACGTCTGGCCAATAGTGAGGGAGCCCTGGCGCATGGAGACACGGCCTCCACTGGAGGGACGGACCAGCACACCACCTCGATCCCACTTGAAGCTGCAACAGAGGAAGGACATATGTACTCTATACTGTATGCACTTAAAGACACACAGGAAGCCATGGGGAGCAGAGAAAAGAAGCAGGCATTATAAGAGGACGTATGTAAGTATGTAAATATCTAAAAGACAAGCAGGTACCTGATATTGACTCTGGGGTCATGTGTGGCATTACAGTCCAGAATAGCTGTGGTTCCTTTGATAACACGCTGGTCTGTCGGAGGCACAGAAATGACTGTACGACCTGAAAGAAAGAAAGAAAGAAACAGTAAAAGATCCAGAGGAGAAGGCATTCAACATTGAAAGACAGAGATAAGAGGAGAAGCGTTGATGCAGGTGAGATATATTTACAGACATAAATGAGATTCGTTTAATATTCTGATATTACTCAGTCTTATTTAAATGTGTTAATTTACTTAAGAATAATGAGAAATTTATTAGTTGACAGTTCAGCCTTGAACCACTGAAGCAAAATAGCACATAAGCAGCCATCCTTTCTCTCACAACACACACACACACACACACACACACACACACACACACACACACACACACACACAGTTATAATGTGAAAAACTGCTTAGTTTATCATGTTAAAGTGGCTTTTTTCAACTCAGGTGTTTCACGTGTTTATAATCTAAAGAAAAAAACTGCGGTTAATCTAATTCAACAGTTTATATATAAAATCAACCGTCAGTAAGTTTACCAGCTAATCAATCATCCTCTAACTCAGCCAATCAGATGACTACTTCATTGCACCAGCCCACTGCATCGATAACCAATCACACTCCTGCTCACCAGCCTGAGCTAATGCAATTTGACAGCTTCGGATAAATTAGTGTTCCATGTCTGTTTTAGTCTGTTTAGCAAATGTATATTGAACAGTTTAATGTATTTTTGTGTGTGTGTGTGTGTGTGTTTCTTACTCCAGACGGTGAGCGTAGAGGTGGTGTTGATGGTTCCCTCTGAGTTGGAGGCGATGCACGTGTATTCTCCTGAATCCTGGAAGCTGACTGGCTGAATCTGCAAACCACCTGACTGCAACAGTGTGAACCTCGGAACCTGGACAGAGCCGCTAGCTAAGACCTGTGATCCTACGGAGAGAGAGACAGAGAGAGAAAATAATAAAAATAGCCTCAAGGTAAATGAAAGTAATTAAGTCATTAAGCACATTTTTAATTACAAACACATCATGTCAGTGTGTTTGTGTCGCTGTGTGTGTGTGCTCAGTGTGTAATGCAGAGTGTGTGGTTACCTTTCCTCCAGGTGATGGCGGGTTTGGGAGCTCCGCTCGTCTGGCACATAAACAAGGCCGTGTTCCCATCAGTTACTGTTTGGTCAGACGGAGGTAATGTAAATGTGGGGGCCACACCTGAAACACAGGGAGAGAGCATGAGAGGAACAAAGACAGACAGATTAATACTGTGTTGAGATTGGTGGAAAAAGACTGGAGCGAGAGTGAAGCTTAATGGCGAAGAGAAAACAGGAGAATGGGGAAAAAAAGAATGACAGTGTTGATCTAAACACACATGCCTCCTCTTTGATCAATGGAGGCTTTATTTATTAGCTTGTACTACGTGTGTGTGCATAAATGTGGAAGGTGGTGGTGTGGAAGCTCCATGGGGACTTTTAATTATAACGCTCACTAAACAGAGCGTAACTCTACGGAGACAAATATAACCGTACGTGCAGACGTTGACAGCAGACATGCACTGCAAAGTCAAGGCAGAGACTTCGACTGACTCTGACTGTCACGTTAATTTCAAAAACAAATTAGTCCTCTGTTTCAGGTGGGGCTGTGGTTGGCTTGTCATATTGCCCAAAAGAAAAAACAACAACATTATGTTATAGTCCTATTTTCCAGCCCAAACACAACTCACAACTCACTTTGCAAGGCAAAGCAGCACATAGGGCTGACCCCAATGCTTCAAAGCTTCAATTACTGCCATGGTAATCAACATCCAAATTAGTGCTTGGAAGCTTAATCATTATAAGCTCTTCTCAGACAAGGACTTTTAAACTTAGTGATAGTTTTGTGACTCTGACTTGCTCTCATTTAATATCAGTCACCAGCAGTCCAGTACTACTAAAATAGGGGCAGTCTGACCACATGTGACAGGCTCACAGACATGCTAGCAAGATGTCAAGAGAGTATTACTTTCAAAATTTGTGAAGATGACCTCCAAAAATTTGAGTGCAGATATGCCAAAGGAGACAGGAATGTTAGAAATCTACAACATGCTTGGCAAATCATGTGAAAACTTTAAGTAACAGCTCAGACTTTTTGTAAAATATTATTTTTTTCTTGCTAGTTTGGGTTATGTTTCTGCAACATGTGTGCTAACAAAAGGACTAACTGTCATGTTATTTTAGGTGCATTGAAAGGTAGAAAAGACTTCCGCACAGTAACATCTAAGCAGTGTTTCACATTGTTGTTGAGCTTTTGGTCTAATAGACCTTCATCAAAGCGTACATGCTCTGATGAAGGTCTCAGTTTGGACGAATTGATGTTTCCAGCACCTTGCCAAGACTAAGCTTGGTGGAGCGATGGCTGTCCTGCATCATGCGTGCATCAACAGAAAACAGCTGTTTCAAAAAAGTCCAGCTTATGTTCTTGTCTTTCATACCCCAACTCAACCACCCTTCCCTCCTGCAATCGAAGCTTTGATTGGTCACAGATTTCTCACTTAAGCTTTGATTAAAAATGGACAGGCTTAGCGGGCGTTTGAATGGGAAGTGGATTTCTTTCAAATTAAAGTTAATGTATACTACGGCCAAATGTAGGATAAAGTGAGACAGTAAGAACTATACAGCTCAAATGAATAGTTAATAATTGATTAGTCAGCCAAAACTAAAATAATATGCAAATATCTTGCAAGCATTTGTTCATTACTATTTTTCTATTCCTATTTTTCAATTATAGCATAAATGAGCTGATACAAAAAAAGTTGTACAGATAAATACAGGTGATGGAAAAGGAGTACAGCAGAGGTAAAAATTCTAATACTCGAGAAAAAAAGTCAAAGGGAAAGACAATAGTTGCCTCAAGAGGGGATGAATCAGCCTTAAAAAAGCAAAGACTTGTGAAAAGAGGCAGTGTGGTAGTAGGTGTGTACATACAAGTGCAAACGTGTGTTTTAATGTGTATCGGACCAACTCACTGGATACAAGGAGTTGTGCGTGTGCCTGAGTTTCTCCGCCAGCGTTGCGAGCGAAGCACTGGAATATTCCTCCGTCTCCTGGCTGCACCCTGCGCACCGTCAGCCCGGTAGATGCAGTGACCTTGTAGCGAGGGTTGGCCAATTTGGAAAGTGGTACGGCGTCCTTATACCACTCTATCCTGGGCTGTGGCACGCCTACATGTGTGCATGTACACGAAAAAAACCAACACAGAGGGAGAGAGAGAAAATGTTCAATTTCCTTAATAACAAGCTAGCTGACCTCACTGCTGAGTAAACTGCTCCAACTCCCACTAAAACAGCCACACACACTCTTTTCACCAATCTTTCTTCTCTGTTATCCACTCTCTCCCTATAAATATGCATGTGGGCATAATGACTGCTAATAATATATTGATTGGAAGGTGTGGGTGGTAGGGTAAGGGTGGCAGAAGGGGCCAAAAAACATTCTGAATAAAAGATGTGGGCAAAAGCAGCACACCGAATATCTACAGTATCGGCTCCCATCTGTCTGACGGACATGCCAGATATGACAGGCAGGGGGCTCAGGCAATTACTCTGTCTCAACCCTCCACACCAGAATGTGTGTTGGTGTGTGCGAAAAAGAGAGAGTGTGTGTGTGTGTTTGAGGGAAGGAGAGATGAATTCCACACTTTTCCTCAATCTGTTGGTGTCAAGCTTTCACAGACATGCGTGAAGTATTTTTTACCCCCTCCTTGTCTCGCTCACTCTGTCACTCTGCACTCTATCTGTCTTTTCCTCCTTCCCTCGTTCCTCCTCCCAGTCTCCATCCCTCTCTTCATACCCTCAGGCCTCTGCTATTTAATTACACTGCCACTGTATCAGATTACTGAGGAGGAACACACTCGCTCAGTGTGTGCGTGTGTGTGTGAGAGAGAGGAGTATGTTGCAGTTTTTAGAGCCATGTCCACCTCTGCTCATATAAATGTTCATGTAATCCATTTAAAAACAAGAGTCATGAACAAGTGCAATTTTCAGGCTTGGTCTCAGCCTATTAATATGCTCTTGCTGTCACAAGTACACTGTCGCTTCTCAAGAAGCCTACAAACTACTGTAGATGCACACACACACACACACACACACATACACACACACTGAATGACATCAACCCTCAACATAATATAAGGTTGATAAAGTCACCTTGACACAGCCTGGGCAGTAGATACTTAAGATAAACAGTTTCTAGCACATGTCCAAAGACCCATCTTCTCTGCAAAGTGACTAATATTTGCAGCACAAACACAGGAAGGAATACTTCAGCCCTCAAAGATGTCCATTTGCATATCAGTTATTTAAGACGTGTGTTGAATTTGTGAAGAAAGTGTTTTTCTTGCATCCGTCCATGATGAAACAAAAATTAAAGAAACAGTGAAAATTCTTGTCGAATTGAAGTAACATCTGTTTACATACTCTCACATAACGCAGTATAATCCAAGTCTCATTTATCCAGTCTTGTGCTCAGTAATTCCAAACAAAAAGCCCTTTCCGATGAAATGAACTATTAAACGTGTCTATGCTCCCTCTATAAAGCCAGACTCCATTGACGAAAACAGTAATTTTACCACACTGAACATGGGAGCTGCTGGTCTACCACTGCCTCGATCAATTAGTTTGTTTGTATCATCTGTGACTTTGTAAATCTGAATCAACCCTTTAAAACACCAAAGTCACACAATTATAGCTGCTGCACAGCGATGGGTCAGTCCGGGCATTTTTAGGCAATTCTGAGCAACAAGCAGAAGAATTGGAAGACATTTAGGAATTTAGCAACACAATCTTTCTGTTACATCAGCTAAGGTTTGAACTCACAACCTCTGAGACTAAGGATCAATTTCTATCTCACTGAGCTAATTAGTCAGTGCCAGTTCATGTGTAGCTTCATAAATTGACTAAGCCAGACGTGCAGGTTTAGCAGCCATTCATGCATGGAAAAGCAGATTTCAAACCACTGTAAAAAAATTCAGTTATCGAAACAAAAATCTGAAAATACACATATTGCATCTAGACAGCATGGAGATGTTGGTAATTTATTTTAACAATGACTGACTTGCTTCATAAGTGAAAAACTGATGTTTAATAACTAGTTGAGCTATGTGCAAAGTGAGAAGCCTCAGATGGTTTCACACTGAAGTATTGACACTGGATCTTTGTGCAAAGTTTTGTTTATTTTCAAGCATGAGAAGGCAGATTTTCTACCAGAAAAAAGACTTGAAGATGCTGCACAGTGATGAGTCCCGCTTATGCAATTTTAAGCCATAAACTGGAGCACAAGAAGTCGTTTACATCACAATGTGGATTCTGCACCAGTTGAGGCTCTAATCCACAACCTCTGGAATCTAAGATGGTTATCTAACGCGCTGAGCTAATTGGGAAGTAGCAAGTCAACAGTGGCTTCACAAATTGAGTAAGCCATTCACTGTTGTGTAGGAAAGCAGCCACCCTTGCATGGAAAGGCAGATTTGAAACCACTGTAAAAAAAAATTCAGTTTTAAGACAAAAATCTTAAAATACACATATTGCATCTAGACAGCATGGAGATGTTGGTAATTTGTGTGTAACAATGATTGATTTGCTCCATAAGTGAAAAACCGATGTTTAAAATTGCCATTTTTACATTGACTCCAATTGTTCACATGAGAGCAAAATTCAAAATGCTGTCAAAAATTCAGTTTTTGAGATAAAATTCTGAAATTTGTCACACATCTACCATCTCTCTAGAATTTTGTCTTTTCTTAATGAACTTTGTTTACAGTCAAACATTTTTCATGCTGAGAAACAGTTTTTGTAGGACAGTCTGAATATGCTCTGTAGCAAGTTTGGTGCCAATTGAGCAAAAATTGTGGGAGGAGATAGGTTTAAGAAGTTTTACAGTTTTTGAAAAAAAAACAGAGTGATGAACTTCATAATTTTTGTCGGTACAAAAGGCTTGAGTTTACAGCTGAGGATATCTGGCATGAGACTGGACCTTTGTACAAAGTTTGGTGAGTTTTCACCCATGGAAATTATGATTTCCTCGGAAGAGGAAAGAAAAAGAAGAAGAAGAACTAGGATTACAATAGTGTCCTGGCAGCTTAGCTCCCCGGACCCTAATAACCCAAACTACCCAACTGATCGAGGCAGTGTTAGACCAGCAGCGCCCATGTTCAGCAAGTTAAAATTACTGTTTTTGTCAATAGAGTTTGGCTTTGAAGATATCACAGATGAGCTTCCCTTTAGTTCAGTTCCCATCAGAAAGGACTGTCTTTGGAAAACACTGAGCATACAACTGGATGAGTGAGACTTGGACTATACTGCAGGAGTTCTGTGAGGCTTTGTAAACAGATGTTTTGCTATATTTTCAGTATTTTGGTTGCGTATGAATTCAGTTCATCGGGAAATGTATCTGTTTTTAGATTCTTTCTGTGGGGACATGCGAGAAAACAATAGTTTTCTTCATTAATTCAAAGTAACATAAGGTGAGTTATTGATACAGAAATGGTCATTTGAAGTATTCCTTTGTGATTTGAAGTTTTCATGTGAGGATTCATCATGATTCAGATTCAGGTCCAGGTCCAGGTCCAGGTCTTGCCCCCTCTGGTTGCAAATGGCAGCAGAGTTAGGGCCTCGGTTTGCTTCAAAGTGGCTGTCGGACCGCCTGAAACCCCACTGAATGAAGAAATTGTGTCTCACCCTTTTCTATGACTGCAGCCTTTTCAAGTGAGGTCAGCCCCCACGGGTATGAAGACTTTTGTTCTTTAGATCTAATCAGACCACATACCGTGCAACCTTGTTCTAAGATAGTTAAAGATTTTAAACTCATCCATTTTAAGCATACTGAGACCTTATAGTGTATTTTAACACAATGCTCTAAGAGTTATTTATCACTGTATTTGTGTCTCCTCTACATACTAAGTGGGAAGATCCCTCCCTCATGCAATTCCAATATCAGAGAGAGGGGACAAAGTACGCAACCCTCACTCTGTTCAAAAATGCATTTCAAAATTCAGCCAAAGCTAATTAGAGCCTTGTCAAATCAAGTGAGGATCTTCCAACATGATGATGTTTTTCCACCGCACAATATACCCTGTATGTGTTCTAACTATCCACCACAGCTCAGCATGGAAACACTGTCTGAGAAAACAAGAGACAATTTCATATTAAAAATACAATAAATTTGCAAGATACCTGCCTCACATGACTAACTCAGACTGTGAAGGTGTTAAATTATGTTTGGCCTGATGCATTCTACACAGAACAAAGGCTGTGGATTTGGTCACCTTTCTCTTACACTGAAACAGCTTTAGATACGGCTCTCTTCATAGCCAGTATGGGTAGGAGAAATAATTACTGCCACCAGTAACTTTCTCAAAGTACATACAGGCATGTGAGTACATAAGACACGCTTGGAAAAAAGTAAACCATCCTTGAAGTCTACACACGCACATATGCAGCGTACCTGTAGCCTGGCAGGGGATGTCTACATTCCTGTCGAGGTCAGCAAGGATCTTTCTCTTAGGCTTAGCAGTCAGAGAGGGTGGCTCTGCAGGGAAACATGTAAGAACACATATAGTAAACCATTTAAATATGCAACACGTTCTGTATAAACAAGTGGATAAAATAACATCTCAAAGTGAACAACAAAAACTAAGAACACCCCATGCTGCTGGCAGCATGTTTGAACTACGAATAAAAAGCCCTCCAAAAAGGCTTCAAAAGCATTACATAGCTTGAAAGTAATCTTGAAATAAAAATTGGGAGTGTGCCCTCTACAAGTGCTTATTTTTTAATAGAGAAGAGACTCTGAGTGAAAAACACAGCACTGCAGAATAAAAATGGATCCCCCTCTTGGCCTTGAGTATCTTGAGTGTCATTGCAAGGCAGGATTTCTTTCTATATGAAAAACACATCCTTTGGGTTTCCCTAGGGAAACAATCCTCCTTTTAAACTACTTCATTTCACCGCCAATAACTGCTCCCTCTAAACATCTTCACCACTGTCGCTCTAAATGCTGACAGCAGCTGTGAGACAAAGCTTCCCTACGATTTGAATGTGAATATATGCCTTTTGGTGTATTACTGTAATGCTACGTGTTATGAAAAATTTACCTGCTCCTGCATATGCTCCATTTCTTTCAAAAACATTTGTTAAAATTTAGCGAGAGATATTGACACAGCAAGCCTAGAGAGAAGAGAGAGGGAGACAGACTGGCTAATTCATTTTCTGTCTGGCATCTCTGGAAAAGTGGCTCCACACAGTAGCGGCACCTGTTCACTGAAAAATGACTTTGAGGAAAATGAAATGTCCAGTGTATGCACTAAATAATGAATGTGTATACTGCTTGTCACAAAGATATAACTCTTCAGGAACAAGGAGAAGGCATTTTCATAGAAGTCTCATTTCATTTCTTTTTCTGTAAGGCTCCATACTTGTTTAATAATAACATATAATAGTAATGTTTTGACACTGTGCTGTCATTTTAATGCTGCTCTACTTAAGAACAGAGGAGCAAAAAAATTCCTTTCCGTGATTTCTCTCTATTTCTCCTCCGTTGCTTCACACAGTGGATGGGTAAACTGAGGTGGAAACACAAAAAAAAAAGACAAACTGCAAGTTTGATCAAGCTCTGTGTGTGTGTGTGTGTGTGTGTGTGTGTGTGTGTGTGTGTGGACAGCTACACAGTAGACTCCCTTGCTGCTGCTACATTTTATTCTTCTCGACTTTAAAGTTCTTTACTTTTAAACCCACACATGCGCGCATCTCCTATCTTTATTGTGCACAGTGGAATTCGGCATGATTTTTGACAAGAGAACGAGGGAGGCGTGCAGTGAACAGAAGAACGGGAAAACAAGAGATGAATAACAGCCATGTGGCGTGACACCGATAACACGGATGCATTAATCGCTTTCACTCAGGTGAGTGCAAGGACCTAGATGCACAAATACAACACAACACATTTTGGAGTGTTTGGGCGGTTGGGTTTAGAGCTTTGAGCTTCCGTGGATCCTCTGCCGTCTGCCTGCAAAACAAAGATGGAGCACAACAACAGATATAGTGTTGTTTGCACCAGTAGTCTGTCATACATATTCCGATTAGTGGATCTGGGTAGAAAAGAAATGAAATTGAATAATGAATATCTCTGAGGCTCTCTTTCTTTCACACAGACACATACACTATTCTGTTTAGGAATCCCTTTCATTGCATCAAGGTCTGTTGAGCCCATAGCAGAAAAAGAGGATCAGTACCAATGTATTCATCAGTCTCTACTCCTCTGATACATATGAATGCATGCCGACTTTGTCTGCCAGGCAAGCCTTAACAGTCCTGTTGGCCTAATGAAGGAAGATAATGTCGAGGGAGAGAGATAGAGGGAGGCAAAAGACAGAAAAAAAGAGGGTACAAAAATTGGCTGTAGATAGTGAGCGGAGGAACAGAAAGAGAATGAGCGGGGTATAAATATTCAGGCAGGTCTTTTCTGACTAGTGAGTATTCTGTAGGCGTGGGTAGTTTGCTCTCTCTGCGTTAGGTGCTCCCTCGCTCCGACAATCACAGCAGATCAAAAAGACGCTGACGAACTAGGGGAGAAAAGTTTCGCTTCATCAATCACACGCTCCGTGCCTGCGTGCGTGTGTTGTTTTCTATTTACGCACACATATCGAGGACAGGAGTGGATTGCGACGAGTTCTTCTGTTTGAGTGCTTTCAGTGTTCTCTTATTGATTGGCGACTCCAGGGAACAAAACTAATTTAGCCGCTAGGCAAACGGGCATGTGTGTCCGCGGTGCCATTTTGTGACTGCAACTGCGACACGTATGCATGTGTTTGTCAGCACACATGGATGAATTAGTGTGTACATGAATGCAACAGCTGTTTGTGACTGCAATGGGCCGTTTGTTGGTGAGTGTGGACAACAGATTCAGCTCGAGTAGTCCTGGAGTTGACAGTCACTGCCTGGGGTATTCACAGTCATGCTTCCAGGAGAAAAGTAGGAATAAATGGAGGAATAAACAGGGTGAAACCGTGCCTGGAGCAAAAAATAAAAAATAAAAAATGTACAAGAAAAGACGAAAGCGAGGCTAAAATAGAAATTAATGGTACATGTTGAAGGCATTAGGCTTGATGGGTCAGGCCTACCCAGGATAATCATAGATAATCATGTTAGGCGGTGTGCGTGCGTGCGTGCATGGGTGTGTGTGTGTGCAGGGTGTGTGTGTGTGTGTGTGTGTGTGAGTGACTGCCCTTTTTTTTCTTACCCATTACAGTGAGGTGTGCCCTTGCCTCCACAGGTTTGGCAGTGCTGTTGCTAAGCGATGCTTCACAAACATACAACCCTGTGTCAGAGGAGGTGGGGGCAGGAATAATGAGCCGACGCCCACTGGCCAGACGACGCCCATCACGTTTCCATGACACCACAAGGCTGTCCACCGGTCTGAGGGGAGAAGACAGGAAGAGAGGAGAAGCGAAAGAATAGCATGAATGGGGTGAATTGGAGAAAAAGGAAAAGAGTGACAGAAGGCAATTACAACATATTAAATCCATCAGTTTATGTGTCAATGAGGCAGGAAATGAATGATGACAGTCTGTATATCAGAGCAGTCAGCTCTACTCAGCATGAAGGAGCGTCAGTCAGTTACTCTGGATGTTGGAGAAAGGAAATGGTTTTTCATGTAAAGTGAAATTTTGTTTTGGATAAACAACATCAAAACAACATCTTTTTGTGTGTGTGCCTGTGTGTGTATTTCTGCAAGACAGCATTAATATAGCATTGTATCTATTCATTGAAGTGCAGCTCAGGTTTTTTTGGGGGTGCATTTTCATGTTCTTACAAGCAATCTGCATTAAAATTTGCAACTGATTTACAAGGACCACAACTAATTATGTAATCAGCTGCTGGAACTGCCTTCCAGATGCATTTTCTTAAGGACATCTTAAAAGTCGTAGTTTAATTATGGGATTTGTCCACAAACAGTAAGCTGTGAAAATAATTAAAGTAATGATGCAAATATGAATACTCATTGATAATACAACATCATACAACATATTAAAACATTGCTAAGGCTGCAATTAAACAACAGGAATTATTTATTTTGGAGCCAGTTACTTATTGGTTTAAAGTAATAATTAGGTTCTTGGTTAGAGGGGTTTGTTAAAACCAATGTAGTAAGAGTCATTAAACAAACAGAAATTATTCACATGGAAAGACACAAAACAGTGCATAAAGACGGCTGCGTGTGAAATACAAGCTACTATCATAGTGAACAAGTGATCTGCCCAGAATATATTAGTTTAAAAGTCATCAATGTAACACTCTTTTCATGTATTATTGTAACACTTCTACTTCTAAGAATTTCTTTGGTTTTTATTCCAACAGCAATCATGACATCAGATAGAGAGACCAAAGGATGTAATACGAGATCTGGAGGTGGTGAAGACAAGATGGTAATTCAGCTACAGCTGGCAACTTTTATAATAAAATATGTTTTTGCCATATTTGCTGAAACTGTCACTACATACACACAATATTATATGACAGTGATAGTCTGGGGGAAAAATCTTGTCTCTCCTCCTCCTCCTTTTGCCTCTCATGGCGTTTGCCATGAAAAATCAGAGCCAAAGAGTCTTTAACAGAACTGTCACTCAAGTCAATCACTGCTTGTGAACGGTGGACAAATGTCAAACTAAGCAGCACTGATCAAATATGAGTCAAAATTCTAATACTGTGTTGCCTATTTTTTGCCTGAAATGTTTTCAGTAACATATTTAAGTGTACTGTTTACCTGTAAATTGAGAAAGTTTGTCAACCTCCATGCTTGATATAATCAACTGGAAGCACCACCCATCAACAGGAGCAGCTTTCTCATTTTACAGCAAAGCAGCACACTGAAATATGTCTCACCTCAAATGTCTTCAGAAATATATTTTAGGGTACTGTTTAGCTGTTAAATGAGAAAGTTGCTCCAGTCAGTGGGCAGTGCTTCGAGCTGATTGTATCCAAACATGGCGACAGGGGGACAAACTTTCTCATTTTACAGCTAAACAGTACACTAAAATACCTTTCTAAAAACATCTGAGGTACGAAATAAGCAATGCAGTATCAGACTCTTGAGTTATATTTGATCAGTACTGTCTAGTTTGACAGTTTGACCGCAGTTCACGAGCAGTGAGTGACAGCTGCGGTAGGGACCCCTTAGCTCTGGTTCTGTTTGGATGTGTTTGTGTTCACATGCGGTGAGGCCTTAGGAGCAATCTGAAAGGTATGCAATGTAGAAAGAAATGGGAAAAAATGCATTTTTTGGGCAGATCTTGTATTCAGCAACATATTTTCTGCTGCTGTTGTGGATGTTAATAAGCCCAGTTCAGTAATTATGAGAGACATAAAACCATTATTTGTAAGATATCACATTATACTCTCGTTTTTTTCATAGTTGGTTGGAGGAATATGCAACCAAGTCCACTTAATATGCAGTCCCACTGTAAATAATATAATGTCAGACATAAAATGTGTTTTGCCTTTTCTTTGGATACAGCTGAGAGTATGCTGCTGCCTCTCTCAGACGATACACCTCGAGGTGTAGACAAAGTTGGAAGGAAAAGTAATTAAACTTATGACTAGGCTGATATGTCAGAATTTTAATATGCTTACTCAGTGGGTCCTGTCCACAACAAAAGAATCCAAAATGTATCCACAGACAGAAAAGTAGATTTTACAGCCCTTAAATATGAGACCGACTGGCACAGCTTGAGCTCGATCAAACTCCTAATCATCTTAGCACTCTATCAGGACTGTATTGGTGCATATGACTGATTAATGGTTAATGGATGTGGATAGCAGATGCTTTTAGACTTCAACACTGCACTTGATTTCACTGATCATGCTCTTCTTTCCCCCAAACTTCAATGGAAGAGTTTCTTTCTTTCAGTTGTTCCCTGGGTACAGACTTATTTCTCTGGAGTGAGTATCTTTCAGTGGATTCTCTGATATCAGAAATAGTCCCTGTGGAGTGGGTTGTTTCTGGAAGAAGAAATGCATGAAATTCTGAGCTAATTTGTCTGCACTTGTAATACCAGTAGAGTGGGTTGCAAAGACCCAATTACATGGTGTTCAATAAAAAAAAAGACTGGCCTGAGCATATTTCTCATTATTTGTATGATGGGAATGAATCCTACAGTTGCTACGATTTCTTTTCAGCCCACTGTAGGTACATATCTATCTTCTATTATGTCTAATGTGGTTCAGTCACTTGTTTTTTCCATACTGTACCTTGAGTGCTACCCGGTGGTCAAGTGCTGGTCAAGTGCCTCTGAGAAGCATTTAAATAGACTTCGACTTTCACAGATCAGAGCAGCACGTCTAGCCCAGACTAAATAACACAATCCAACAAAAACCTTGAACAAACAGTTCACAGTGAAGCTCTGAGCCCTGTATATCACCTGTTGGGATCAGATGATTCAGGCTCGCAGTGCTTTTATCTGGTCAGAGCAGCCTCAGCCTCACTTTTCTCTCCAATTAATGCTGGATCCATACAAGAACATGCCTCTGAGAGAATATGCTAAGTACAGATTAAGTTCTACTCGTGTGTGTACTAGGATCAACTGTGGCTAGCAAGAAGCAGTTTTCTTCTAGGGCAGGTGGCTGACCTGTACAGCCCTCCCCAAAGGAGGTAAAAAAATGGCCAAACAATTGCTTCTCCAGACTCTGGCAACAGATTCAGTGAATTCAGTGTGTAACACAGAAAACACTGGCAAGTACTGCGGACGTTATACATATTGTAGTTATACTGTACCCATGCCAACCCCTGTGACTAAAGTGTTCCCTTTGTCTTGATAAAAGAGTCTAAAAGATTCACTTGTTTAAAGGAAATGAAAGAACACACTACATGCTGAGTTCAAAACAGAAACTGTATTGTTTAACATAAAGCACACATAAGCCAGAGCTCAGTTGTCTTTTCACGGACACAGTGGGAGATTGGACAGTGTTTATCTAAGAGATGAGTGGAAACTGATTTCAGCTCAGTTTCTGGCAACTCTTGAACTGAGGCAGAATTTATTGTTGCTCTGAAAATCATCTGTTGAGTCAGAATAGACTGCACCCCCTGCGTCAGTATGTGTGTGTGTGTGTGTGTGTGTGTGTGTGTGTGTGTGTGTGTGTGTGTGTGTGTGTGTGTGTGTTTGTGTCTATACAATACTTGGAATGGGCAAGTTTGTAGGTGTAGGTGTGTTACATTTACCTGCTGATGTCTGATGGGACTTTGATCCAACTTCTGTTAAGTTAACTTGGTATGAGAGTGTGTGTCTGTGTGTGTGTGTGTGTGTGTGTGTGTGTGTGTGTGTGTGTGTGTGTGTGTGTGTACACTAATACTAGAGGGAGAGACTTGCTGAGCTACGAGTTTATGTGGTGTCCTCTAATTGCCCTGGAAGAAAACAGCGCTGTCTAGCAAGAAAGGAATTGTCGGCACTCGTGTGTGAGAGTGTGTGTGTTTGTGTGTGTGAATGCGCTCGTGTAAATAAAATAAATTTACCTGGCATTAGCAATACACTCCAGTGTCGCCTCGCTCCCTGCCACCACTGTTGTGTTTTTGGGTCCGATCACAATCACCGGAGCCACAACTTCTGATTCAGGATCTGTGACAGAGGGAGAAAATATGAGAGGCAGTTTATACCATAAATCACACACAGCAGCACAGACACAGACCAGAAGAGTCTTTCAATCACACTACTCTACACTGTATACAATCACAGTCTCTTACACTTACCATGATGCTTTTAACACACAAATATATGCACCATGCTTGTGTCCTTTTTAGAAAATGTTATCTAACCCTGGACAGACACTGTGGATATAGCCTTACAGTATTCAACTCCAATTGGTATAAAGACTGATTTTATCATCAGCCTGTTATTTCAACAATCCAGGATTATGATATCAGATACATTTCTGGCTTTTCAGCTTGTTTTTATATAATTGGAGTGGTATTTTACATGTTGTGGCTAACTGTGATATTGACTGAGACTGTGCTTATAGACAAAACCAGCAGTCTCAGGTATAAACGGCATTGTACATTTCCACAAACCACTGCTTAAACAGCTGTTACAGCTTACAGTTTCACATGTATGACACAGTTCAGATTACATGTATATGAGCTGTGTCTCATCAGGAGAGGGATGACAAATGGGCAAGTAGGCTGCCAAGCAACAGACAGCAGCAGACCACTGATCAAGACCAACAAAAGTGGGCTGTCCAGCCATGCTGCCAAACATTTTAAATACATGTTTCCTAACCCTTTCTAAATGGCTTTTGAGCCTCAACCTCAACACACATTAACCAGTGAACTGCTGTGACCAGCATGCAGTCTGTAAAAAAAACGAAAAGGACAAAAATAAATGTGGTGGGGTGTCAGTGGCTTAGTGGATAGAGCGGGGGCTTCATGTACAAGACTGTTGCCGCAGCGGCCCGGATTCGAGTCCTGGCCGTGGCCCTTTGCGGCATGTGACTCCCTCTCACTCTCCCTGTCACGCTAGACTGTTCTATAAGGCTAAAATGCCCAGAAAAATATCTTTAAAAAATAAATGAATAAATAAAAAAAATAAATGTGGAAAAATAAGCTGGGATAACAAGATTCAACAAGCATCCCCACTGGAGATAAAAAATGAATGACCACATGGGTGGAAATCAAAAGCAAAGATGGAGAAATCCCATCACCCTCATGTCACAACATGAAATTTAAAATTAAAAAGTAAAGAAATATGATGTTTCAACATATGGTAGATGGACCTGCACTTGTCATCCGACCACTCAAAGCGCATGCTACACTACGAGTCACGTTCACCCATTCACACACACACATACATACATACACTAGTGGCCAAGGCTAACATATAGGGTGCCACCTGTTACTCAGTTTTGAGTGTCTTTAATGCACTCACAAACCAATGGAACAGCCATCGGGAGCGATTTGGGGTTCAGTATCATGGGGATCGAACCGTCAATCTTCCAATTGGTGGACGACCCACTCTACTGCAGAGCCACAGCCGCACATATAGTGGTACATTTCATACGCAGTGGATAACATATTTGTGATTTTTCAGAAATGCACAGTGCCAAAATTTACTCTGGCAATTGGGCTGATAAAAGTAAACTTTGCTGTAAAACAGATGGACTGAACCGGCTGCATCTTCCAGCCATCTAAATATTCCTCTTATTTTCTGTTCAAAAGAGATTTGTACAAAGTAACACTATCTTATTTCTCTTTTGTCAGCCTTTATGAGGATGCAGTCAGCGTGATCAAAACAGACTTTATTTAATTTGTCCCGACAAAACCAGCTCCATCCCTGTTCATGTTCGCTGTGAGCAAACACATTGTGACCGGTCAATTGAACCATACATTGTGAGAACAGAAGCCACACTTTGGCCGCGTAGAGTGATTCAATTGTGGCAGATGTATGACATTAATGCAATTTGTATAGCTTAACACACACACACACACACACACACACACACACACACACACACACACACACAACTATGCTCACTAAAAATATACACAGGAGAGAATGATAGGACAGTGTATGTCAGGACAGCGGTAAAAAAAGTGAAAGAAAATTATAGAAGACGAAAGAATGATGGTATATAAGAGAGAATAATAGTAAGTGATTGACAGTGTGTAAATGAGGATGACAGTATGTGTGATTGAGTGTCAGACTGACAAAAAAAAAAAAAGAGTTTCAATGAAACATTTATTTCCACTACTCCTTAACAGCCATGGTCTCTTATCCCAGACACGTCCCATAATTCTCTCTTATAAACAATATCACTCTTTGTCAAACACACCACTGTTCTGTCTGAAACACATTATCATACAGGCTATAATGATGTATTGGAGACGGTATGATGGTGTGTGTGAGTTACAATGATAGTGTTTAGGGAAGAGTACAGTGGTGAGAGTATGTGAAGGATGATTTATGGCCTAAAAGGTATGTGGGAGAGTATGGTGGTGTGTGTGCGGGATTGTGATTGTGTGCGTTGTTTGAGTATGATTTATGGTGGGAATAGCCTCTCATAAGAAAAGGACACTCCAGGATTGTTATCAGTTTGAAACATCTGCTCAGCAAAATAGTACAAAAACAGTAGAATGGGCAAATCGAAAATAATGTTTAGCAATGTTTTACAGACTGTGTGAAGCCTATATATAACTGTTAGTATGATGGGTGTGCATTGGTATAAACATCATTGGGTTTCCCATGGATATACTGAACCGATGAATGAAGGAGGAGTAGGGACTACAAATTAACAGGCTAGGTCTGATAGAGGGGGGGGTCTGGGTGTGAGGAAGTGGGGTATGGATTGAGGCAGGGGGAGGCGAGGAGCAGCTTTGATCTCCCCTTTGAAGGGAAGGAGGAAAAGGTGGTAATTAACTCGCTGCTCTTTATTCCTCCTTCTCATTCTCTCTCTCTTCTCTTTTTTTTTTAATCGGAGAGAAAGAGCCGAAAAGTCATATCCCACTGTCACACGGAATAAGACATGCGGGAACATGAAGACAGGCAAATGATAGCACGCGCGTGCACACACATACACATGCACACACTCTACTGTCTTGACACTCACTGATGCTCTAACTCAGCGTAGAGGTTGAGTCATTAATGGGGAAGATAAGTGCGGTGACACTAAAAAGAGCGATGGGAAGTAATAGTGGAGGTCTCTATCACTCTCTCCCTATTTCTACACACACACAAACACACACAGATATGGTAAATGCACACACAAAACTCTTTTATGTCTTTAATCTTATTGTGCAGAAATCGACATCTTGAATGGTGTGTGTTAAACTTCGAAAGGTTTGATGTTGGAGAACTAAAGATGGGTGGCAGTGGAGGAGTGGGTGGAAGATAGACAGAGATAAGAGGGATGGTGGACGGGCAGAGGTAGATGTAGAGCAAGAAGAGAGTGTCCATTAGCTGTCCACTGTGGGAAGCAGAGGTCAGGCAGGGGAGTAGTTGCCATCAGTGGAGGCTTAATGGCAGCAGCGACCGCCGATAATGAGCGAAGGGGGGACGTGAACCCAACCTGTTAACTCTGGGCTGTGAATCTGAGGGGAGCAGACAGGCAAATCAGGACAGCAGGAACACTGGTATGACATGGGAGAACAAGGAGGGAAAAGAAAAGGGCTCAGAGGAGAGAGATGGAGTGTATATGTAGATCGGGGACTGTGCAGATGGTCTTCTTCTTCCTGGAGTGACAGACATGATGGTAGAAGTAGAGGGGAAAGCAAAATGCCATATGGTTGTGTGATCTGCGCTCTTCTTTTCTCTCTGTCACCGTGTCTAACATCCTCTTTCTCTGGGGAAATCTCTATCATTTCATCTCGTCTGTATCTCTCATTCCCTGCTGCCTGTCTTCCCTCTTTTACTCCCTATCATCCTCTTATCTCCTCCTTTTTGTTGTTTAAACAGGGATTATTAAATTAATCTTCTCCAACCTAAACAAGGATAAATATTCAAACTGGCAGGCAGTGTTATTGTGGCAGCTAAAAGGCTCCCTGTAAAGATTCTACAAAGAGAGTCCAGAAGTTTAATCTAACTCTATTGGATTCCTCATTTAGCAAATGAGAAACACCATGTGGCGGAGAGAGGGAGAGCTGGAGTGATGGAGGGAAAGGGGGAAAAAATGCAGGGGAGGGCTGTCGTATAACAAAGCAATATCACAACAACAACTTGGGGCTGAAAAGCTTCATTAAAGAGAGAGGGATGATAAAAAAAAAGGAGAGCTGTTAAAGTTGTTTAAAAAAATAAATCAAAATAGATGAGAACAGAGGAAAGAGCTTACTTTTTGTGCGTCTGCCTGTGCGCACATGGATGCGGGGATAATTTAGCACCAGAGAGACGCTGACGCATTGCAACGTTACAATGCTCTCGTCAGTGTAATCATTGCTGATTGACAGTTAAGTGCTGCTGAGGTGACACAGCTGTGTGAGTGTGTGTGTGTGGAAGTAGAAAAATCCTAAATTAAATCAAGGATGGGAACGACAAAAAAAAACAGGGCTGGTTAAAAGGATTGGTGCAGCTTTAGGGCAGGAAAGAGATAGAGATGGATAAATAGAAGGCGAGAGAGATAGACAGAGAAACGGAGAGAGGGAGAGAGAGATGAAAGGCTATTCCATCCACAGATTAGAATGTAATCCCTCTTCGAATGGATTCTCTCAGATTACAGCTTGTTCTCCTATTAAATCTGTCAGTCACTCCACACTCCCTATTGTGTCAGTGAGTCAGTCGGTGTGTGAGTGTGTGTGCGCGTGTGTGATCTTTCTATGACTGGAGATCTGTGTGTTTTAAGCCTTTCAAACAAATCTCTGCAGAGACCTAGAGAGCAGAGGGACTGACTGAGCACACACGCACGCACGCACACACACAGACACACACACACACACACACACACACACACATACACACACGCGTCTCTTTGCATACACACACACACACACACACACACACACACACACACACACACACACACACACAAATGCACACAGGAGGAGGCTGGAGTTAGCTGACTGTGTATTAATAGAGTTGTCAGATATGTGTCTGCAGGGTTCACAGCCAACTAACACATATCACACTGAGACCGCACACACAACAGAGCGAGAGGAAGAGTTTGAGAGAAGGAAAGAGGGCGAGCTTTAAAGACAGAGAGCGACAAAAAAAAAAGTGAAGAAAGTTGGAAATGAGGGACACTGTATGTGAGAGGTTAAAGGAAACGCAGAGCTTCCTTTAAATTTTCTAAAGAGTTTTTTTGGAGGGTATACAAAAATAAATGGAGAGGAGAAGGTGATCATTTGCTGATCTCTCTTGAGAGCACCGCATGTGTGTGAGACTGGGGTGAGTGTTTGTGCGTGTCACTGCGCTCATTAATGCTGCATGCTGACAGCTAAGTGTCATCGTCTGACTACACTTGCCTTAGAATGCCAATATAAAACCACAAGCCAAGACATGCCACACACACACACACACACACACACACACACACACACACACACACACACACACACACACACACACGTAAAGCCACACCATACCAAGAGTAGAAGATCCAAGCCCCAGGGGGAGACAGACACAGACAATGGGAAGCAGTGAGAGGACCGAGAAAGATGCCCGATTTTAAATATTCATCTCTTCCTTCAGCTGCCAAACCCTCTATCTATCTCTGTCATCGGGCCACACAAGTGATGGAAGGGGGAAGATGGAAAGACGGGAAAGAAAGAGAGGAAGACACAAGAAACATGTAGCAGTAATGGTGAGGCAGGGCAGGAGTTAAGCTCTCAGGAGTGCTCAATGATTATTTGATTAATTTTGGGTATTATATTAGTTGCGGTATTTTGGCTGCTTGACAAAACCCACAATGACATAATGAGGTAACATTTCATCACCACTATACCGGAATAAGGGCATGTGCAATTGCCTGCAAACCTTTTTTGGTACAGTGAGGAAATAAAATATCTTTTCTCCCCCATAATTCTGAAAATCATCAACACATGACAGTGGCTCAGGGGAATAATTCTTCCGGAGGAAATTAAGGCACTCAAACATTTACACATGGTAAGAGGAGGAAAAAGCAGTATGTCAGTACTTCACAAATGTAATAATAACAGCGTGTACCCATGAAGAAACGTTATAGCAGGGCTCAAGCACTCTGTGTTCTCTGTGACTCAATGTTTATATATCAGCAGAGATAAACACTCTCTTTGCAAGTGAGACGCTGCTTGACTGCCGGGGAGAGAAAGACTGGCACCTAGGTGTGTTTTAGCCGAGCTCAGGTAATAGACTCTCAAGTGGTGCTGTAGGGAAAATTAGTTAGTATGTTTGATGTAGCAGAATTAGGCAATGCCTGCGAGTTAGTTCAGACAGTCGCCTTGAGTCTGCCACCGCACTAGAATGGCATACTCCTCCTGCTGCAACGTCCTTCACAACCCTTTTCATTATGGCAGTGTGCGAATGCCATCAGTGCTCTGCTCACTTTTTTCGCTGCCACCCAGTTAACCAGAAAACTATGCTGACACCAGTGCTGCTGCTGCTGTTCATATAGCATCTACAAAGACCCACCTCCACTCCAGTATCCACCTGGAGTGGCTCTGAGTTAAAGTTCCTCAAGGCAGGAAGTTACTACAACTACTTCCCACTGCAAGGTTGGAACCTTGATGCCAAACATTAACACTGTCTGAAAGCAATATAATGCAAGAATTGGTATTTTTTTGATTTCTGAGCTTCTGAGAGGTACACAGCTGTCACAAATACAAATTGCATCTGCAGAGTTGCAAACTGTTTATACTGTTGTGATGTGAGCTGTAGTGATCTGTCTGACAGCTAACATGATACAACAATTCGACAGCAGAGTCTACATCCCTGCTGATGTAATTTATGAAAGACTGCGACTCCATCTGTCACCTTATCAGAGTCATCCCTGTCTCATGGAGTGTCATGGACAGCTGCACACATACATTTGTTGACCAGCTGGAGGATTTGAAAATAGTAAGTCAGAATACTAAGAACTATGTCGACTGATATGTAGAGTGAAGCCCTGTTTCCACCGAGCAGTACAGTACGGTATAGTTAAGTTGAGTAAGCTTTTTTTCTGTTTCCACTGTGAAAAGTTGTGGATGGTACCGATGGAACAGTTCCATACTGTTCCCATTTTTGCTACCCCTTCTGCTGGGGTACCTAGCACACAGATCTGGTACTAAAAGGTGGAGCTGTGACCACTGCAGTCCGTTGATTCGTCATTAGCAGACAGTCACTCTGCTCAGGGCTGAACAGTGGATGGTTTTGAGACTCATGTAACCACTGTTCATACCGTGTTTTATTAGTAGACTTTAACTATAAAATGAGAGGATGTTTTGCTGCCTCTTGAAGCAGCTGGAGTTACCACAGCTTAAATTTCTCTGTGACAACTTTGAACATTACTTTGTTAACTTTTTATATGACATACACTTTTAGTAATAAGTGGATCTGCATATATTCTAATCCTCACTCTAAGAAAAAACAAGCGCTGTGGAGCGTTGTTCCTGCGGGTTCCAGCAACACTAAAACCCCTGAGCTTGCCTTAAAAGGACTAAATGCACAAACCCACTATTTTTAAATATCCCATGGAGACAGACTCTCACTGCAGCCTGTTTTGCTGAAATACTGTTTTTTCTGCCCATGTGTATCTGGAAAACTACAAAACTCTGTGAGACAGGGATGACACTGAGAAGGTTACAGCCTACATTACAATCTTTCATATAACATTGAAAGATGGGACTGAAGGGATGTCATTGTTCTCCCATTAGAGACAGACAGAGACAGATCTCTACAGCTAACATTGAGACAGTATAAACAGTTTCCATACCTGCATTAGTTACTCAATTACATGGCATAATTCATGCATTGCTAATGGCATATGCGGTTTGTATTATTACATCCACGATCCTTCGCCTCTGCCATGAGGCTGTACGGAGAATACAGAGCCAACATTAGCTTCTTTTCTTTTTTTACCAACTTTATTGAGACAGTTACACAAAAAGTTTACAACACCTTGTGTATAAAACTTGAGTCTACAGTTACACACACAACAGGGGCAGCAGGACTAAAGATACTAACAAAAAGATAAAACTAAACTAACCTCTTCTTATAGCTAGCTGGTGGTGTTTATTGTCATGCAGCGAAACATTAAGGACTTCTCCCTAGAGATACTGCCCACTCACCAAAGTTTGGGATGAGAATGGAAGAGGTGCCATGCTCCCTATTACAAGTCTGTCTAACATCTACAGTAAATGATGTTGAAGCTGTTATTTTAAGGTAACAAATGCATAATGTTGCTTTAATAATCAATTCCACATAAAATGGCTGACTTAAACAACATCAAGCCTCAGATTTCGTCTGATGTAATTCTTGTCCAGTGTTAAGTCTATAACTTACAGGGAAAATAAACCAAGGTTACCATACTGAAGATGCTAGCAAGCTATAGAGAAGAGACACACAATGAAACCAAACTTTCCTTGTAAGATTTTCCAAGGCCATGCTAAACCACAAGAAGTTGTACGCTGAATAGACACTATGAGTATTCTACATTATTTCCAATAGATGCAGGCCTACAGCAGGCTGACCTTGAGGTTACCGCTGTAGGTTTGTTTTACCGGCCACAAGGCTGAAAACAGGTGGACCATCTTTTACAGCGTGTACACACCACTGCTGCCAATGTGACCTGCAGCAAAGCATTTAGCTAAGCAACCCTTGGCTCTGACCTTCTAGTGGGAGTAAAGGGTCACAGCAATATTTGTCTCTGCTTAGATAGAGAGAGAGTAAGAGGGAGCCAGAGCAGAAAGAGCAGGGAAGATAATGTAAATGTAAATGGGTTCTTTACCTGTTGACCCGCGGTTCTTCTTGCCAACTGTCCATCAGCCAGAGAGAATGAGATGAAGAGAAGTGGGACAAAAGGGGAGGCGGGGAGTTGGGGAAAAGAGGGAAAACAGAAGAGATATAATTTAGATTTCAAGTGTTTCCTCGGGGTGCAGCAAAAACACATTTAGCAAATACACTTTTAAAAACACCAGAAAGAAAATACAGGCTTTCACAAATCAGCAGCTCTGAGGCGTCTCAGAGTTGAGTAGGCACACAGAAAGAGGAGACTCTGTTCTCTGAGAAGGAGGAAAAAACAAATACAGACAGAGTGCAAGATATGGATGAGAGGGAGGAAGAGGCAGAGAGGAAGAGAGAACTGCATGTTATCATGGAGTCCAGAGGAAGACAAGCTGTTTGCAGCCCATCCATCAGCTGCCAGCTACCAAATTTTGTCTCTCTCATTCACTCACTTCTTGTTCCCCTCTATCTTCCCCCCTCTGCCTTTCTCCCCGTGTTTGTCATAAGTCTAGAGGTAGCAAGACTGTAGGCTGCTAGGAAATGATGGCATTGACATTCTACTGGCAGAAAATCTACATTCACTATTCATCTATCAATATACTACCTCTCCACACTCCTATTCAGCCACTCAGCCACTCACTCAACTCTTGAATACTGGGTGTGTGATTGTGTGTGTAGATGTGTTTTAATCTAAGCGAGTGTGAGTGTGGAAAAATGTGCGTCACGGCATTAATTTAGATTCTGACGTTTCACATCGGCATCGGCGCGAAGTTGGTTCAGCCAATGCGACTGACACACTCGCACACTCTGTGTACAGTATGGGCTAAGTGATGAAGAGTGAGCAAGCAAGCTGAGGAGAAAGAAAAACAAAAGCAGCTACAAGATTTACTGAAAGAAAGCTGAGAGAGGAAAGAAAAGCACAAACGCTTTCATCATTTCTGATGAAAATAAAGATTATCTGTTGTAAACGAGGGTTGTTAATTAACCTCAGTGCCTCCTGTTACCAAGCGAAATGTGTCCATGGAGTATCAGAAACGGACAAGCGCTCAGAGCTGGCAATAAAGTTTAGATCTATCTGGTTTGATCACATAATGTCTGATATAAATCACATTTTTGCCAATAGATTACTTTAGACAAAACAGTTGACATGTCAGATATAACAGGTGAACCTACTAAACCTTGCTTACTTTTTGGGAGCTACTTGATCCAAACACAGGAGGTCCTGGCTCATAACTGTGAAGTTTATAATCCTAAATTATTGATATGGTATGAGTGAAAGTTTAACTGCGAGAGTGTGACTCCTGAAATTGATGTGGAGAGATTCATCGGAGAGAGAAGACGGACTTGGACCAGATCCCAAAAAACTTGGCTCAGGTGTTGCTGATGCACAGGTACTGTAGGCATAATACTGCTCTCTAAAGATCAAGGCACACTGCTTTGTTGAGGTACATAAATTTGACAACCATTATTATCGTAGCTACAGGATTAAAAACAACAACAGCAACAACAACACATACTGGCTGTACATCTGTTTTCCTCAGACTCAAACATATATACATTTAAACAATACCTCAGAGACACTGGTATAAAAAACCAGCAATGCCCACACTTATTGTAAACGCACCTAAACACAGCTGTTTAACAGGAGCACAGTTTGGGCTGTTAAGTAGCAGTATTGGGTAGTCTATTATTTTGGAGTGTCTAAAAGAGGGTCAGCGCACACACACACACATACACAAATGCCCACTGACACACAAACAGACACACGCAGGCTTTAGTCTGGGGGGCATACAATTCTGCGTGTGTATTCAAATGATGTGTCATACTGAGTCATCTTCAGTTTCAAATGGGAACAGAGAAACAATGGGGACATCAGGGGACAACAGAGAGAGAGCGAGCTAGTGTGTGTGCGTGTTCACAACAAAACAAAGCATCTGACGTTTATAGAGCTGAATCCACCAAACATATTTTCCAGTAACTTTCACTTCCCTCATTGTTTGAAATGCTTTGGATCATTCGCTGTCTTAATCAATGTGTTTATTGATGTGCATTTCACTGCGGAGATAACTGCTGTGGTGCAGGCGGACGATGTTTCACTGATCCGACTCTAAGCCCTGAATGAACACAAAAACAGGCTATCGTGGCTGATAGTAATATGATGTGTTTAAAATACAGTTTAAGGTGATGTGAAAATATTAGTGTGTGCCCAAGTGTGTTTCAGCCGTGAGTATAATTTGTATTCATGAATTCACTATTGTGTATTCAGCTGCCTGAAGGACCTACAAACAAGCAGGTCACCATGTCCTTTGTGTGTGCTGCCACAGTGTGTGTGTGTGTGTGTGTGTGTGTGTGTGTGTGTGTATGTGGGGTGTCTATGTGTTTGTGAGAGTACAACAGGGAGTAAGTACAGTATTTGTGTGCTGCGTCTGCTATTCAATACAACAATCCTGTGTGCTGTACATGTCCTTTCATGTGTGTGAAGGCTACTGTTGTTTCGTGTGTCATGTCTCACTGTGTTAACTTCCCAGCTGACCTGTGCAGGTGCTGACCCTTCAGTCCCCAGCTGTGGGTCACCTATTTGCTGCAGCACCCCCCAAACCCTCCATGACTCACCCCTCCCACCCACCCCCATCTCCACCACCTCTCAACACACAAACAGCCCCGCCGGGCCTTCCTTCCTCCCTTCCTCTCCATCTACATACAACCAGACACCCCTTTGCCCTTGGTGACAATCTATTCCCTTGCACAGCCTTGCTTCGTTCTCCCCATCCACCCACATCGGCATCCACTGTCACACTTCCCCAAGCGAAAGGATACTTTTTTAGCAACACATTTGGGTCTTTTCTTTCTCTCTCTCGGCTGTTTTAAAACCCAGAGTTTAACCTCAAAACCCTTACCATTCCAATTTACCCTGTCAATCTCGCTCTCCCTTCACTCTGGTCCTTGCGCTGCAACACACACGCACACACGCACGCACACACGTACACACACACACACACACACACACACACACACACACACGCGCCTATTTGAAATTCTTATGTAAAACTCCAATTTCCAATCCTCACACATTCACAGAGAGAAACACAAGGACGTGTGGACCTCATCTACACACACTGAAACACACACATTTTTGTGTCCGATAAAATAATAAGCTGGCTGGAGTGTTGACCTAAGACCTCGGCAAAATTCCTGATGGACCCAGATGGTAAAATTTCGTAGTCCGTATGCTTCCTCTCCTGATACCCAGTACTCTGTCTCACTTTGTAAATCTGTCCAGAATTCAGGAGAGTTATCATTTATACACAGCATATAAACAGCAGTGAGCAGGTTTACATATTAAATCTTGGTTTTCACACAACTCGACACTCTGCAGCCCCGAATCCAGCGTTCTGCTCAGATTCTCCCTCTCTCCATAGATGTGGACTCTGGGAAGGTTACATCTTCCTGCTGTCTGCTTGTCTGCACCAAAACACTAGCACCAGTTGACCTTTCCAATTTACCATGTCAATCATGCCCCCCCCACACACACACCCACACACAACTGGTATGCACATCTCAGTCTCCCATACATATCCAGGTAAAAGTTGGTGTCAATCATCCTTGTATGAATCCCAAATGTCACCAGGTTTTGACATTCTCTTTGCTCACTGTCGGGAAGAAAAAAGGTTAGCTTATCCCTGCCTTTCTTCCTCCTCTTCCTTTTTCTCCAACACTAACATTATTTGTACTCTCCTCTCTCCTCATCTGGACTCTTCTGACTTTACATTTATTTGTACCTAAACAGATGCCTGCACTCAAATGTGCACTTGAGGTAAAAAAAAATCCACCAATCCCTTGTTAAACATTACCTTAGTACCTCAAGAGTTGAACAAAGAGCACAGAAATGAGACGGTGAATAAAAAATGTGCCACTGAAATGGATAAACAAACATCCAGCCTTTAAAAGAAACAACAGAAGTACAAGGGAAACGTATTAAAAAACGAAACGCCAGTGCCATGTTTCATTACATGGCACTCTCAATGGGAAATAGATGTAAATGTTCAATTCATACTGTGAGCCTAATGATGGCATGAAAAAAAGACATCATTTCCAATTCAAAAGGAGAGTGCTGCTTCCACAAGTTTGCGCCTCTGATAAGAGACAGACAGAAAAAGTAGGAAGCCTCTGATCTTGCAGAAATATTAAAAAGGCAAGAGAGAGGAAGCGAGGGATGAAAGACATGGGGAAGACAAGGGAAAGTTGGAGCCAAAAGGTGGGCTTTAAAAGGCAGTGATGTGGTGCTGCTGTGTGCCCACCACCTCAGGGTGAAATACCAGATGGAGACGGGACCAAGAGAGACAAGAAAGAGGAGATGCATCATTACTAAATCAGGTTGTTTCCCCCTTTCTTCTCCTCTTTTATCCAGTATGCTGCAGGGTACTCCCCCATCCCACTCTTTCTTCACTGTCACCTTTTTTTTTGTCTTTATCTCTCTACCTCTCTACTATCATTTCTCTCTGTCCCACAGACTCAAAGAACTGTGTCTAAGAGACCCTCAGCATAAGTAAATAAGCCTCATATATAAGAGGATACTGAATTTTAAGTGCCTCCTTCTGAAACAAGTGATATTCCAGCTAAGCATTCGCTGCTCCCTGTGTAGCTTCTGCTTGTAGGAAAGTCCATTCATTTACTGCATGGCAGTGAGTCGAGGGACGAGGCCTGGAGGAATGTGACAGATCAATGGAGGGCAACACGTCCTGGCATTTCCTTAAGACACTCGCTCGCAGACTCACAGTCTTTGAAGCAGAATAAAAATGTGAATACTGTACTAAGAATTTATTGGTCCTACTTTTCTTTGAAGAAAACCACGCTTTAGTATACCACAACATTGTCACATCATTCTTAAAGGCTGCAAGTTAGGATTATTTCTTTATAGTCAAATCAACTGATCTACTACTTTTCAGCAAAGATCCATTTGCACCGTGTGATTTTGGGCTGTCTCTGACCAAAGATGAATTTCAATTTTCCAATTTGTGTGTGGACCTACATCACCCTGTGACACATGTCCTCTGATGGCTGATTTAAATCCTACAATGTGAAAAAATATCATGATGCAGAATACGCTGGTGAACTAGCACAATGCTACTGCTAAAAATATATTTACCCCAAACTAACTCTGCAAAAGTGACATTACATGTTTTCCTCTTTTCCCCATCTTTTTTTTAACCTGTCGACACAAAGGCCAAAGCTTGTTTATTGTTCTGCTACATTTTCCAAACATTAGTGCGAGTTACTGACATGTCTGTGCTCGCATTTGCTTTCTCCCAGCACGTTCATGGCACCATCTGACATGCCTTAAACTGATATCGTACAGTCTGACACAGATTTACTAGAAACATCTTGCACATTTTGGCATGCAATTAACTTGTGAGATTGTTGTTATCACACAGTGTTCTTAGTCTCAGAGTTATTTGAGCGAGGAATTTAAGATCATGAACCCCTCAGAGACAACACGCTTCACACATGACGACTATTTCCACAACATAGAGATTTCATTTTTAGTCATTGAAGCCAGAAAGGAGCACATATTGAGTGACTGAGGTTAAACATAGGACAACAAGGTAGGCTGTGCAGTCGTTTTATTGGGCCACTGACTAAATCCTGCAAGAACATGAAATCTTGAGTTTGCCTTTCTATTTTTACTGGATCTCACAGAGGAAACAGAAACAGAGAAAGACACTCAGTATAGATGAGATGACATTGAAACAGGCTGAGTCCAACTTCGTCTGAACACTCATCATGGCCAATCATTTTTAGAATTGGATCAGCGATCGTAATGCGGGTCCAAGCAATTAAGTCTATAAAATATCACAAAATAATGCAAAATGTCCATCAAAATTTGCCAGACCCCAAGGTGCCCCCTGCAAATTGCTTCTTTTGGTCAAAACCAACTGTCCAAAACCCCAAAATAGCCAATTTACAGCGATATAAAGCAGACAAATCCTCATATTTGAGAAGCTAAAATTCTCACAGCAATTAAATGATACAGGAAATAGAAACACATCATTTGATAAAGATCAGTCAAAGCATATCAGTTCCTCACCTGCATATATTCTGTTTATCTGAAAGTGATGCTCATTTCATTCAGCTGTACTTCTTCTGAAAGTATCCTAATTGCCTGCAAACAATCCCATATTTAATTATGCTGCATGTTAGCTTCCCGCTGCGACAAAAAAAGCTCGCTCTTACAATCACTTCCATGCTGACTGACTCTGCGTCTGTGTGTAAAAAGTGCACGTGTGCATGCCCGTGTCTTTATGTCTGAGTATATATGTAAAGCAATTGCTCATGTGGGCAAAGAACAGTTAGGGTCTGTGTCTGATTAATGGCTTAATTGATTAAGTGGCTCAGAGATTGATTGGTCGGGTCTGGCTATAACAGATTCATTAGAACAGTGATAGATCAGTGAGATCTGGCTGCAGCTGTTCCGCCTGACTCCGGACAGCACGGCCTGGTAATGGACATCATCTGTCTGTCTGTGGATCACAATATGTCCACATGCACACACACTGCTCTATGTGTGTGTGTTTCACGACGTGGAGGCTACACACATCTCCTCATTTCTTCAATCACTCCAAACAACCAGACGGGGGAGAGAAGAGAGTGGCGGGGAGGAAAGTAGGGATGAGGAGGAAGGAGGAGAAGGGTGGAAACTATTTTTGGATTAAAGGCCCTGTTGATCTATTCCTGTTTTCAGCATCCCCTCTCAATCTTCAACTTTTACACTCTGCCTCTCTTTCTCCCTTCCTATCCATCTCTATCGTCCTCAAAGCTTTCCCAATTTCGCACTTGCTCTCGCCTCGCCTCTTTTTCCTTTGACTTTCTCTGGTACTCGATCCCTCATCATCTCTTCCCTGCTTGGCCTCATCTCCCTTTTCTCTCTCTTTTATTTTATCTCCTCCTCTTCGACTAATTCTTTGCGAGTACTTTGTTTTGCCCTGAAACCCTGATAAAAACAGTGCCTAAGGTACACACTGATAGCGCAGGGGACAAGAGGACAAACGCACACGCACACTTATGTATGACTGTGTGTCTGGGAATTCGTAAACGGCTGTGAAACGTGGCTGCATTTTCGCGAGGCTTTCACAAATTGAGACAGTGCAGTGGAAAGCACCACCCACGCAGTCTTTCAGACCATGGTGTCAGTTCAGCAGCTAATGAACAATTGCGAAATATGTGTGCTTGTGTTTAGCTGTGAATTTCAGAGTTTGTATATGTGAATGTGTGAGTTTTATTTGTGCGAGAATGTGAAACATGACTGGCTCTATGCATCTCAATATATGAACATGACTAGTTTACAGCATGTTGACTTAAGTCAAGCTTAATTCTTGACCTTGATCATGTGATGTGGCTAAAAGCTCCTGAAGAAGCAAATAAGTGGTCCTGAAATTACTTGTCTGTCAACTGCTGTTTCCAAGGTCAAGCTCAGTCAACAGACTGCAGGTCTGTGTTTGTATTTATGTGTCAAGCCTTATTTTGATTTAGTGTTGACAAATATAATGTACCATCACCATCATTGTCATCATCATCATCATCATCATCATCATCATCTTCATAGTGCACTGATGTCCTCATGTTGCTATCAGTATTGGAAAGAAGCATGTT
This sequence comes from Epinephelus cyanopodus, assembly GCA_026686955.1. NCBI lineage: Eukaryota > Metazoa > Chordata > Actinopteri > Perciformes > Serranidae > Epinephelus > Epinephelus cyanopodus. The sequence continues at coordinate 25,470,895 of CM048916.1, read as the reverse complement.
CTTCACTTAGCTGTGCTACACACAAACATAGAGCTGGGCATTAAATTAATATATTATCCACTGTTGTGATATAAGTTTTAACATAATCTAGAATCTGGAATCTGGTTATTGCAATATCAAAATATCTTTAAAAATTTTATCTCCAGGCCTCTGATGATGCCTTACAGTCAGTTTTATGACCTTGTTTGTGGGTTGGACTTCAAAAAAGCTAGTCATTATATGTCACTGATCATCATATTCACATTACAACATACTTTACCTCCACATTGGGTACTGGGGCTAGGGCCGAGCGACATAGCCGCTTATCCTGCTGCTGTTATCCCAGCTGACATTGGCCGAGAGGCAGGGTACACCCTGGACAAGTCGCCAGAATATCACAGGGCTGACACATAGAGACAGACAACCATTCATGCTCACATTAACACCTACGGCCAATTTAGAGTCACCAATTAACCTGCATGTCTTTGGACTGTGGGAGGAAGCCGGAGCACCCAGAGAAAACCCACGCTGACCCGGGGAGAACATACAAACTCTGCATAGAGGGGCTCCCTCATCCTGAGTTTTGAACCAGGAACTGTCTAATATCACTGTGGACAATTTTTCAAAGGCAGCAAACAGCTTCAGCTTTATCCAAAATGTTTCCATCTGCAGTGTCGAAGGTTTCCACACATTATTTCTTAGATTAGTGTAATGATTAGCTGATGTCATCCTTTGCTTTAATGAAGGAAACACTGAAGGTGTCTGTTAATAATTAGTTTTGAAATTTTCCAATATTTCAGTAAGTCAAATATTTGAGTTTGCTTAATAATTGTAAATTCACCGCATTTATATAGCCTTGCTTTATTGAAAACAACTTAATAATTTGATTCTCATTCAATTGGCCTCACGCTCTCTAACAGCGATTGTCTACCAAATACAGCTGAGGTTCATTGTCTTGCTCAAGGTCACTGACACATGACGACAGTAGAAGCCAACTCTGCCATCAGTGAACTATCAGCTCCACCTCATGAGCCAGCGACACAACTTCTTTTGGGAATTTTCATAAAATGTACAAATATCATCACAGAAAATCGTATCCATAGTGCACACACACATCATATGCTAAGTCAAACAACCAGTGACATCATAACCTCTCTCTCTTTGCCCCCTTCCCTCTGCCATTAAACATATTTCCCCTTCCTCAGCACCTCATCATCTCTCTTCCCATTTACCCATCCTTTATCTTCCCTCTGTCTCTCCAATCCAATCTTTCCTTTACCGCCCAGCATCATCATTCACCAGCTCTGTTTTCCTCCCTCAATCTCTCCTTTTCGCTTCCACTTCTATTGCCTCAAATTAACATCTGCTGACTGGCCTGCTACTCCAATAACCTGTTACACCCAGCAGGAAGCACTGACACACAGAGACAATCAGTATGTTCGCATGCAGAATAATATTTCATTTATATTCGGAATACTCTGAAAACTGTTTATGAAAACCCTGAATACAGCCAGTGTGTGCTGATACAAGCTGGCATATGAGCAGCGTATCCCGTTGGGCAGCTCAGTTTGGAGTCGTGAAGCCTCACGCATTTTCACACAGTGATGAGTATCAAAATAAAGCACCACTACTGAACACAGTGGGGGAAACTGCAAAATGTCTGCCTCCATGTACACAGTGTCCAACATGAGACTTTAAAGCTCCTTTTTAGAATATTAATGTTCATGCACACTCTCTGACTGACACACACACATACAGGCTTGGGTAGCAGGGTGTTCAGTGATGTGGCGATAAGGAACAGCCATGTGACTGACAAGACCATTAAAATCACGAGCACCATGCTACTTATCTGTGCACTTGACACCTCATTCGGCATCCCGTGTGTGTTTCGTGTGTGCTCGTGCATTTCAGCTCTTTAAGGGGGGTGAGATGGTATCCATAACCAAGTATTTGCCTGGAGAAGTGCATTAGTCAGTGTAGATGGTACAGTACATCAACTACGTTTCCGCCTCCGTCCTCTACAATAACAACGCCCTCCTCTATCCAAACTGCCCCTCTGCTTGTTCTAGTAAATGTTGCTGAACTAAAATGAATCAACACACTTGACGCACACATAAACACACACACAGGTTGGAACCAGAGAGCACAATTGAAACAATGACCCCCTTGAAACATAAAATGTCTCATCACTACAACCTCCCTGCATCCAATCATCCAAAATAAAATCAAGGGCTGAATTAATGCTGTGAGCAGAATTCTGTTTTTAGGTTTTTATTAGCAAATATGGTAATACTGTCATGCCCATGTCTTTAGTGGGTTATAAACATAATGTATTATAATCTGCTTTTAGCACAGACAAGTCATAGTCATAATAACCCATTATAAAGGATTTCATAATTACTTATAAAGTCAAGTATTATAACATTTCATAATTGCTGATCACTCACTGACATTTTCTGCAAGGATCCTCATGTATTGTAATTGCCATAGCTGTAATATATTAGTATTTTATAATGTATTATAATCACTGTTATACTATTGGTTATACTATTAGTTACTTTAAAGGCTAAGTTCGGTTTTTTGACACCTGGGCCTTATTTTTAGGAATAAATACCCTCGTAGACTCACCCAGACGATTTTGGTGGAGCTCGGAGCCGTTTTCGAGCAATTTAGATCCATCCGACGGCGTCTTCTCTCATGCCATAGAAGCGGACGGGGCCAGACATCGAAGCCCCTAAATTAGACATTATCTGCTGCGAAACTCGCTCATTTCACCTACATTTTATAAATGAATGGCCAGTGTTATCACCATGTCCGCTCAACTTCCTTGTTATGGTCATCCGGGGCTTTACAACGATGGGTCACTTTTGGTGACGTCATAGACGTGCGCCGCAGGAGCGCAGCTGAGTCCCGCCGGCGCTAGGCTAGGCTATACAGCTACACAGCTATTCTTGTGCAACATGACGGAATATTTATCCGATGTAGAAGTGTCTGATGACGACTCTGAGTATGATGGATGCCCGTATCGTTTTGAGCCAGAATACACCGACGAGGAGCTATTTGAAAGGAGGATGCAGAGGGAAAGAGCCGAACAGCTGGCCAGAGAACAAGCGACCACTGCACGTCCACGAATGGGGGCTAACTGGTGTTGTTGTGAACACTGCACGCCACAGACAACAGAAGAGAGCCTTTGCTGCTCAGAGTGGGACTTGAGACCAGAGGAAACACGTATTGATGCCCCCCAAAATACGTGTCTCACTACACTGGAAGATTTTTCTGCCATGACAAACCGGGCTGTGGTAGAGACTTTTTTTCATGTCCCGAGAGTCAACTGGCAGATGCAGCCGAAGCCAGCAGGACCGAACGGACAACTTTCGATAGAGTAAGTAGCCCATACAAATGCAAAAAGGGTATATTTTCTATGAGTGTTTGCTTTATAAATAAATAACGGTCGAAACAACTGACAATTAGTTTTGGAGAAAGCATATGACTACTTGTAAGTGTGCGCTAACAATGCAGACCCGCGGTGATTGCAGCTCGAGTCACAATTTATTGCCTGCAGAGAATAACCATATCATATGCATTGCGAGTTAGTTTTTCAAAAACTAGCATGGACTAGAGTAAATTATATTGCGTTACAGTGCAGTATTCTTTTGCAGGAATGTATTTTTAGAAGGCTACTCCTGCTCAGACATAGGTCGTGAAGATAGCTATTCATTTTATATAAGGAGCTTTATACGCTGGCCGACGTGCACTGGTTATCGACCAATATTATTACATCTTCAAAAGAAATGCATTACCTCCGCTGCGTCTGTTTTGCCCTCTGAAACAATCGGGATGGCATTCCTCCTGAGGTACTGACGCTGAGCTTCCTGGCCTTTTATCTTTGTCGTCTTCGTAATGAAGTCTTGTGGAGCGAAGTGAGCGCTGCAGACCCGGTGACTGACCCTCCTCAGTTCTTCCATAGGAATATTCGGGTCCATTTTCAGGACAACAAGCAGAGCTTTAGTAACTCCGGGTTTTTCAAAGGAAGCCTGTGGAATGTGAACTCTGTCCACCTAGTCATTTTGTTTGGACAAAGTGGAAAAACGCAATGACAAACCATGTTTGTACCCGTGTAGCTCCTAGCCTAGCCTAGCGCCGGCTGGACTGCGCTCCTGCGGCGCACGTCTATGACGTCACCAAAAGTGACCCATCGTTGTAAAGCCCCGGATGACCATAACAAGGAAGTTGAGCGGACATGGTGATAACACTGGCCATTCATTTATAAAATGTAGGTGAAATGAGCGAGTTTCGCAGCAGATAATGTCTAATTTAGGGGCTTCGATGTCTGGCCCCGTCCGCTTCTATGGCATGAGAGAAGACGCCGTCGGATGGATCTAAATTGCTCGAAAACGGCTCCGAGCTCCACCAAAATCGTCTGGGTGAGTCTACGAGGGTATTTATTCCTAAAAATAAGGCCCAGGTGTCAAAAAACCGAACTTAGCCTTTAAGGGGTAATTGGGTGTAAAGAATTGGAAACATAAAAAAAAATCCTTTAATCTATGCAAGACCAAAACGAAACATTTAAATACATATTTATTTGTTTAATGGGTCATAACAGACAATGAATTGAGAGGCTCAACTATTTGACACAACTATTAACTCACAACCTCTCACCCTCAACCAAAGGCCCCAATGACATAGAAAGCGGAGATCTGTGTTGGTGCACGAGACCCTAAAAAGGAGGGTGGATCATGGGGAGTACCACCAGTTGGTCCAGGAGCTTCACCTCCATGATGGCTGTTTCCAGGCATATTTTAGGATGATTCACGGTTGCGCAGTTTGACAACCTGCTGTCTATTTCCAGGCCGTATAGCTCTGGGTATCCAGCAACCGCTGCCACCAGTTTCTCCTCTATTGTTTACCAACTGTAAACTTGTTGTCATGACCACCACAAAATGCACGCCTCTCAAATGATCAGACTGGATGATGGGGGAAAAAAGATGATGAAAAAAGAGATGCTGTGGGGTGTTTTTTTGCTTTAAGTTTAAGTTTTTTCAGCTTGAGGAGGTCAGAGCACTGACAAAAATGCCAGGCGCTTAGAGCTCAGAAAAGCCGGGCACATTGCAACGCAAAAAGCTTAATTCTCCTTAAAAACAATTACAGAAAGGCGCCTACAGCAGCTACAATGCTTTCTGTGTGATCAGGTCCAGGGTCAACATTTTAAATGGATATTTTACTTCAGCAAAACATGTCCATCCACATTTCCATCCATACTCCATCTAAAGTCATCTACAAATAAGCTGTCAGAAAGTGACCAGCAATTATTAAGTAATAAAATACTTGCCCTTATAAGACATTATAAAATACTTTACAATGTGTTGTGATAATTGTCATAGAGCATTAGGAATATTAGTGTTCCTATAACTACAATTATACAGTGCTGTGGGCAGACTGTTACGCATTATAAGTGTTACTGTAAAAATTAATTTGCGAGTTAGCCCAGCTTCCAAATTAAGTGTTGGCTGCTACACAGCAAATTGGTGCCTTTTAAAGTTAGCAAGTATTACCCAGTTTTGTTGTTCAATATTTAAATCATTATTGGGCTTTTTCTGGTTAAACAAAAAGGATTTTACTCTTTAACAGAAAGGTCTATCTCTGTAGGGATCTATCCTATAATGTTGTCAAACACTAAGAATAATAATCTTTGCCTGTCAGTGGCAAAAACAAGCACTTTTAGTGGATGCAAATTGACAGTGCGGTCATGGTCAGAGTGGCTACACTGCAGCCTGTTTCAACACTGCTGCTGACTGTAGCTATCTTGCTCAATACAGAACCAATTTCAAAAAACATTTGTTCCTGTTAGTCACTCAAACACAAAAAAACATGGACATATAAGCTTTAGGTTCAAAATACCAAAGCTATCATTTAAGCAAACTGCTGATATTTGTCAGTGGCTCTCCTGTCCTGGAGAAACAAAGTGTATTCTTCAAAACCATCTTTTTGATCATATTCCAGTTCCCTATGAAAATTATTTTGTTCAGAGTATAGATATTAGAGTGAGATAAATTAGTTACATGTCTAAAATAATGTGTCTGATATCAATTCTCATATCATTCTAGTATCATTTTGCAGCACTCTTTAACTTGTTTTCACAGTATTGTTTGGATGAAGCAGTGGATCCACTTGACTCCCTCCCAGACTCCCACACATCTTTGCCTATACGTACAGTATAGACAAAGATTCACACACCACCCACAGTGCCTTTCAAGAAACATTGTTAGAAGAAACCTGTGTAACATTAAAACTTTTAGAGCATCTTCCTGCTCCTGTTCTCTGGCCTCTTTACCTCGACAGCCTCTGCTCGATCATTGATTCTTAGAAACTTGTCCCATCCACCGTCTGTGACTTTTGGTCTCTTCCTGTCCCACTGGACATCTCTCTCACTACCTGCCTTATTGTTTCCTTCTTTCTGTCTATTGACTATTTTGTCCATGAATGGAGGAGGATTTGAAGACCGTTTAAGTGGGTGTGCAGCTGCAAAATGCTCTGTCGGAGCCTTCTACACGGGCATCCATCTTAATCTATTTCATCATACTGTAAAACACGCTTGCAATTAAATCCATAACTAGGTGGAACAAGTAGAGCATACACACATAGCCACACACAGTTGGCTTGTCATACTGACACAGTCCATGAGTCAGTTTCCTGTCCATCCTTCCATCACTCCATCTCTATCTGTACACTGGGGTTTTAATTATAGAACCACAGAGGAGCCTCATTACATCGACAGAGGGAAGGGACTGCGAGAGACAGAGGAAACAGACAGAGAAGGGAGACGGGGATCAACAAAGACAAGTCTGATCCCTTCGCAACTGAAATATTGAATATAATAATTCCAGACACACCAGTTGTAGCAGGAATTAATCAAAGCGCTGATTCATTAGCCAAGCCTCTTTATCAAAACCACCGAGTATTAGTCCCTATTTGTATGATCATGTGTGTGTGTGTGTGTTCCACATAAATGACCAGATTTTCAACACAGAGGAGATAATTGTAGTCTTCACACAAGGTTAGATCTTTCAAATAAATTAACCTTGCAGGTTACAGATATGTGTGCTGGACTGACTTCAGCATACCGGTGCTCATTCTTCAAGGTTTACATGCAATTAAATGCATCAGTGATTCTGTTAAGTGACCTTCACGATGGTTATCTACATAACTAGCCTTTGGACAGCTTGAATACAGGCTTCCTACGCAATCTCTAAAAAAAGAATAGACTTGAGCTGGACCGCAGTGTCTTCACAGCATATTAATAATTATGCAGCTACTTAAGACGTTAACTAATTCAGAATTGCTAGGTATGGAAATCCTGAAGCCCACTCTCCACCAAAATGTGATCTCCAGTATTTGATAAAACAAGACAACTGCTGTTGACAAACTTAATTGTACATGCAAAAGGCCCGTGAACAAAGTATTAAGCTATTAATCCAGTTTATTTCATCTACAACAAACAGAAAAGTTCATTCCCTTAATGAAACACAGCAGCAAAAGTGAAGCCTTTTCTGCATGTATAGTCATGTCATATTCGAAAGCAATCACAGATGGTCACAAAATAGAGGCTGCTGTGCAAAAATTTTGAGTTATTTGGCAAGTAAGCCCGAACACACTGCAGCGTCTGAAGCCCATGTGGTGTTTTCCTTTGTCTCCAAACTCTATTTTCAAAAGAACTTGTTCAAATCGGTTTCTGCGGAAAGTGCCGTATCTGTCCGCCTTAAATCAACAGCATGCACAAATAACAGGACCAAAATAAGTTTCAGTGCTTGTTGAACGCTGCTTGTCGCTTCGCCTGAAACTCTGCCGCACAGTCAGAGTGTAGACATGACAGCTGGAGTACTGATCGGAGTGAGTACTGTTTATCATCTAAAAACAGTCCATGGGCAAGGATCCATCAAACAATTATCTTCAATCTTTAGTCTACAAATTGTCTCAAAAAAGCAAAAAAGTGTGCATCAAAATTGCTCAAACCTCCAAGCTGACTATTTACTAAATGTTTTGTTTTACTGAAGTGCCAGTCCAAAACCCACAGATATTAAATTTACAATGTAACAGAAAGAAAAGCAGAAATTCCTCCACATTCTGTGGCATTTTTCAGTTAAAATAATTTACCAAAATACTTGAAGATTAATTTAATGCAAATATCCTCGGTGCTGCGTTTTCAAGTTCAGCGCTGAGTAATAAAATGCACAGTTTGTTGTGCTGTACAGTGTTTCAGGTATGCTCTCTTTAGTGTGCAATAATCATTGAGCTTCAGGGTTGCGTCTTTCATCAATGAATGCCAATAAACTCATCACCACCAGGTGCACCAAGAGGCTTTTTGGACCCCCACCTCCCTCCTTTTCTTGTGTTTAGTCAAGTGAGATGTTCTTTTCTTCTTCCTTCAGCACTAAAACTGGGAAAATTGTTTGAAAAAGTCGTTACTGTTCATAATTAATATGATCTTTTAACACGCATCAAATTAACATGTCCTATTCTGATCAGACAGACGCTGCCAATTATAGTTTAGCACCCACAAGAAAGAAAGTGTATGCAGGAAGGTCCTTGTTAGTTAACGGGAGAAAAGTCAAACAGGCAACATCTGACCGTAACTGTGAAATCTTTGAGCCATTTTAATCTTGTTGTTAAATAAAGAACATTGGCAGCCGCTTCCAAACATTACCATGGATTCTGCTGGTTATTAATCAAGAGCAGTCATTTGAGAGGCAGAGAGAGATTCAGAGTCACTGTTCAATGCGTACACCTGTGCTTGCATCAGGGGGTGGTGAGCTGCTACACAGCATCCAATTTGGCATTCGTTTTGTTTTTAGGGGTCACCAGCCAAAACGTCTGAGAGAGAATCACTACTCCACGGCTGCTGGTACTCACACTGGTGTGTCTAAAAATCTCCAGAGACATATTCCCTAAACAACACTAGAAGCCGCAGAGTGTCGATCCACGTGGGAGCGTAATGAGGCAGATTGTGGCACAGATCATTACGTTACCATGTTGGTTAGAGAGGTTTCTATGGTGTCCCTTCAAGCCCACCAAGGCATGATGCAGCAAAATGCAAAACACCTAGTGCACAATCAGAGCTGCTGCACTGGAAACAACGACTGCACACGAGGATACAGGGGATTCTCTGATCCTGCATTTAAGCTTTTAAATGAGGGCTCACAGGTGTTTGGGACTGCGACATTACAACAAACCAACACACACACACACACACACACACACACACACACACACACACACACACAAACCCGTGCATACACACAAACCACATGCATTCCACCCCACAAAAACACAATCACACACTCACTCTCTCCAGGGACACTAAAATACCTCCAATTAGACGCGCCACAGAACAACTGGGATGGGACCTGGAGCAAAGACACACATACACACACACACACACACACACACACACACACACACACACACACACACACACAAGGATGCTTAAACACACACACAGTCACACGCGTGCACAGAAAGATCCACGGCAGGCTTTCATTTAAGAGTCAGTGATGTGGAAAGGAAACATCTGGAAGGGAGGGAAAGAAGCAAATGACACAGAGACACACAGGCATGCATAAAAATAACAACACAAACGTAGTCAGCGAGCGCACATGCTTATACATACAGGTTTCAGTGCTCATCAAATACTTCAGAGCGTGTTTTCATGAAAGCTTTTTTTCGGAGACAGATAGTTGTCTGTCATATATCATATGCTGTTCGAATGTTCCAAGCAAACCATATGCTTTCCTCGTATCCTTTCTTTCATATCTTCTTCCCCAACCAATCCTGTTTGTATGTGTGACACTGAGTGTGAGTCTGGGTTATCTGGAGGTCAGCTGAGTCAGATGCTACACGAGTCTATTCTTCAGATCCTGACAAAGGCCACTCCGTCACTTCTCAGGGCCGCAGGGCGACAAGCCTTACTTGATGGAGGCAGGTGGGGGCGAAAAGAGGATAAACGGGAGAAATGGGAGTGATGTAAAATGGCAGACACCAGAGGAGTCTCCGACAGGAGGCGTAATCAAACTCAGACAGACTCTCTTCCAATCACCAAGCCGAGGTAATCAAACTCAGACTCCCACACCCTCCAACACACACATACAATGATTAAGGTTATGAAAGGTTATAAGGTTATTTTACGATGCATATGCACTCGCAGCCAATCCGTCCCTTAGCTCTCTCTTCAACATTCTGCTCCGTGTCACTCTTGTGTCACTGCCTTGTCTCATCGTCCCTACTTTGTGATTGCTCCTCTCTATATTTGCACTCTATTCAGCTACCTCACTGTATACAGTACTTGAGGAAACAACTGCCTCCTGATTGTCTCCGTTCTTTATTCAGCAGAATCAAATTTATAACTCAAATCATTAATGTGCAGAACTATGAAGTTTCAAAGAAAAGCTGGAGATTTTCAAACAACTTCTTACAACTTCCTGTGTTCAAGAGAACTTATTTCTGGAGACTCTGTAGAAAGTTTGCATTGATTTCTCCCATACGGTAATTATGAAAGCACAGTATGTAGAGCATCTTAAAGGGAAACTACACAGATTTGATGTATCAAGATCAATTTACTCTCTTCACAGGCTCAGAGTAGTAAGACTTCATAGGACTAGTCGTAAAATGTTTGCTATGGTTCTAGAGGGCGCTTGATGTCACCAAGATCACCTCGGCTTGGCTTTAGAAACAACTGTATACAGAAAGCCTCTGTTACAAACTTTGGAATTTGAAAGATGCTAGCATTTACGGGGCAGCAAGGGTCTAACAACAAGATACAATCCATTGCATTTAGAGACTAAAAGTCAGGACATCTTGGCCTCTACTGCATCGATTTTTAAAGAAAAATCTGTCTTCCAAGTCCCACAACCTTATGGACGTAAAATACTAAGCCGCTGGAGTACTCTTTTCAAAAGGAAGCACTTGATAAGCGGTGCTTCCGTGTATGCACCTAATGTTCGTAGCTGTTTTTGCAGTTCAGCAATCATTAAAAAGCATGACATTACTGCCTTCTTGATAGAAAAGATAAAGGCATCTGATCAACTTGAGCCCAAAGCTGAGATAGCATTTCAAGTGCTACAGTAATTATATCAGCATATATGCATTTGCCACGATCTCCTACAGTACCCTCTCTTCCTTCTTCTGTTCCTTTCTCCTGTCTACCCTGCATGCCCTCTCCTTTCCTCTGCTCTCTCTTGTTAAATATATGAGATCCATGCATGCGGGATCATAACTTCTTTATCTTGAGTTATCTGAGGTCTCTCAGGCAGTTTTGTCTCCTTTCTTCGTTCTGTAAAGTGCAGGTCTTTGATGATGTCCAGATATGTCGAGTGTTTCTGGGGATGTATCTTTTACATGTGTACCTTTCCATGTATGTGTGTGTGTGTGTGTGTGTGTGTGTGTGTGTGTGTGTGTGTGTGTGTGTGTGTTTGAAAAGTCCCACCAGTGACTGCTCTCTTTGGGGATATTTTGCTGCTCTAATGGTCTGATGTACAAATCTACAAAGACCTCCACTGCTGTGAAGGGAGGAGAGGCACACAGACATGCCCACACTCTTCTGGGCAACAGGGAGACTGACTGCTGGTTTGATTGACAGGCTGAGGTGTGTGTGAACACATCTGCGTGAATGTATGTGAGTGTGTGTGTGTGTGTGTGTGTGTGTGTGTGTGTAGTAGGCAGAGACAGAGAGGAGGGAGGGATGATAGCAGGTATGCATGGAGCTTAATTAATTGGAGAAGGGATCCTCATCTCCTGTCACTTACAGAAATACCCCACGGCCATTAGAACTCTCTTCCTTCTAATGCAAACACAGCGAATACACAAGTGTATAATGTAACTAATTGACCAGGACCTTGAGTCTGACCCTCCTTCCCTGGAGTGGCTGTGTTGATGAGATTCAATGTGTTGACTTGATATTTGGACACCTTGTACAGCACATGTTCTTCTTTGAATATTTAAGATTCATCGTCTGTCAATCTGTCATGTTCAGTATGCAGTGATAACTGACTGAGAATGTCTCCCATAACACCATATGTTGTCGGAGGCGATGAAAAAGCTCCAGGAGCTGTTTATTTTAGAGGCGGGCTGTTCTTCCACTGATTACAGTGTGTGACCTCTCACCATGCTGTTGAGCTGCTATCAATTGTGACTGTTCCAGCTCGACCACGGATGACAGTTAGTGCTTTTTATTTTCGGCAGTCCGGGCCACACTTACAGGATAGTGGTCAGGGACATGCAGATAATGGATCTGTCAAGCAGGCAAGTCATACAGCTGGCTGTGTACCACTTTTCTTGGCTCTTACAGGCTTTGTGGATTAGCCAAAAGATTTTGAGTGTCAATCTTCACACAGAAGGTCTTATAAATGCGACTGCATCTTAAGTGTTAATGCCTGTGCTTGTGTTCAAGACACATACAGTACAAAGAGCTCTCTCCACCAGCAGTCCTGGCAATAACAGGTTGTTGGTCATATTCTCAGTCTACATCTGTGACTCACTTCATTAATTCTTCCTTTCTGTCTCTTTCTCTACCGATCCTCCGTCTCTTGTTCTTCCCTGTTGAGCACAATGCTCGAATCAAAGTAAGGAAGGGGTGAATAGAAAATAGGTATCTCATTTATTCTGGTGAATTTCTAAAAAGAAAGACAACATTTTTAGAAATAGAAAATTTGACTGACAGCTATGAACTTCTGTCTTCAGATCCTGTACAGGCTGCTTAATGGAATGGAAAAACGCAAAGAGGGGAGACAGGAAATGGAGGGAGACAAAGATAGGACAGGAAATGTATAAAAAAAAAAAGAGGAGGTGCAGATGAACAAAAAATACAATTTGCATGAGTTCATTCACATGTTTTTTTTGAGTCAGTTAACCTGGTGAACTGCTCATCACTTCAATTCACTTCAATTTAATCTCATTTGCACAAAATTCGATTCTTTTTTTCCCCCCTCAAATTTCCTGCTAGCAAACCTTGACTGATCTCTATCATTAACAGGCTGCTCAATGTGTGTTCACTCAATACAGGCATCTTTTTATCCAAATTCATAATCTACTATTGATTTTTTTAGCACTGTATTTTGCAGTGTAGTCAGTGTACTTGTATACAACAAGCACATGTAATAAGATCCAAACACATACAAATCTGTAGCACCTTTTCTATTTCCAAAACCACCCAACCCGGCAATGGGTTGCTAAAGGTTTAATATGGAGGACTACCATGGAAAATAAAGCAAAAAGAAATACCTGTTATTTCCAAGTGTTGCTTTTTGCGTCCTTTTGACTCTTTTGTTTCTCCTCCAGTTTTTATTTAATCCCTCTTTCCTCTATTCCTCTCCAATCTCAATAACAAATAACTGAATCAAATATGCTGTTTTATAGCCGAGGATATTTACCCAAGAAATGTTTATTGTCGAAAATACACACCGATAAACAGAAACAAACACACACACGGGCACGCAGATGTTTATGGCCGAAGACTGATCAGCGAAGCCTAACTATACCCTTACGATTCGTAAAAAACACCCATGGGAGTACTCCACTCTGACAGCTGTAACAAGGTACTGTGTGTATATTTATGTGATTGTGTGTGTGTGTGCATTTGTGACAAAGGATGCCAAAGGATACAACCCTGTAAAGAGAATCTAATTAAAACTCTATACAGCCACGAGGGACAGAGTGCTCCCTCCCTCTCCTCTGCCTCCTCCTCCTCTTCTCATTTAACCATAGTGAACACTTGAGCTGAAGGACTGTTAGACAGTAGAGTTTATCCTCTGCCCTCCAAGGAGAAGCGATATTGAGAGAAGGATATAAAGTGATTCAGCGATAAAGGCTGTGACAGAGGCAGGAACACATATGGAGCAGCAGAGAATTCAGCAGACTTATCAGTTCTCGTGAGCGTAGCCTATTTTCTTTGAAAATGACCTAAGGGCTGCATGCCATTCAGTAACATTCACCAAACAATTAATTAATTCAAGAGTTTTTTAATTAAAAGGGAGCTCGCTTGGCTTAACTCTTTTAAACATAACATAAAAACACATGTGAAATGAAAATGGGCAATGAAAAACTATGATTTAAATATATATATTAAATACCAGGAGTCTGTAAACACTTACATATAGCCAGCAGCATCTCAGTTAGTTCTGGTGTTAGCTATTATAACTTACTAGTTTCATCATAAAGGACTGTGAATAAAATTAAAGTGCAGTGATATCTGGATCCATTTCCAGACTGGTTCTCATCAGTCTTTATTAACCTCAATGTGCCACAACACTCAGGTCTGAAGGCATCTAATTTTAAGCCAGATGATGATTTTATCTTTTGCTAGTTCAGGTAACAAATGTCAAGCGACAGGTATTATATATCAGCTGTGAATAATACACATTTGCTGGAAGTTACTTGCCAAAAAGGCCAAAACAAAATAGGCTCTCCGACCTGGTGTGTGTTCTCAGCCAAAAAACTATAACTTCAATTTGTAAAACTACTCAAACGTCTAATACAGTATGTAGGATTTACACCTTGTTTCCACCTCCATAGTATCTCTATAGTATAGTATGTGACTGGTGTCCGCAGATCCGTAAATACACAGTATGGATGACGCCCCTGGTGTCCAACGCAAGGAAGTGCATTCCTTTACAGATGAATAGAAACCTGATAGAAATTTGCTGTAGCCACTGGAGTGAGGCTATTTTTGTCTGTCTTTCGCCATCCAGTAGTTTGGATTATGCCCTTGGAACATTACCAGGACAAAAACAGGACCTGCCAGATACGTGGCATGCTTTGTGATATATTTGATTAAAAAGATGTATGAACTGTATATAATGTTCAATCGTATTTCAACAGAATAACATTACTCAGATTCACAATGTGTTTTTAATCATACAAACTCACTTGACATTCATCACAAGCAACTGAATTGAAGAAAATGGTCTGTTAGCTGGTTAGCAGCCTGTTAGCTAAGCTAGCACACTGTCATGCTGTCTCTCCAAATGTCCACCGGAAAAGTTTTTTTTTTTTTTTAAACATATTCGCGGCAAAGTCCGGACCAAAATATTACAGAGGAGAGGTGTTTCTCAGGGCATATCGGATATCACAAAGATTTCCATAGGAATGAATGGGCGTCTCCTTACACATACATAAGGTGACATGAGGTGTTTTTTTTTCTAGTAGTGAGGTTGCAGAACTCAAACTTCTCCTGTGTGCTGAGAGTGTGTCTGTGTGACACAAAAAAGTGAAAAGTAAAAATGTGAACGTGCCTATTTAGAGAATGTTTAATTTGTCCATTCTGGGCAACTTTACGGACTCCATAGAAAAGGTCCCTCTCCATATACAGATATAAACAGCTCATCCTAAGGTAAAGAAAACATTTCCGTCGATATATACACCTAAATCCTTCACCCTGGACCTTTAACATCACTCTGTTTGAACAGTGTTATTTTGCAGTTCAACTAAACTACCTGAGTGGTGAGTCATCTCTGATGAAACGATCTAGCTAAGTCATGTCAATTTCAGCTGTCAGAATCGCAAAGTTAAACTTTCTTTCATGTGATATCAATAATTCAAGCTTCTCATCTAAGTAGTTCTGAGTCAGGGCCTCCAGTGTTTGGATCAACACGCTTACAAAAAAATAATGTGTTTAAGTCGGCTAAATCAGTTATTCTAATGTATTAAATCAACATTTCACATCCTCCACTGCTCATCTCATTTTCAGGTTGTATCTGTGGGATGTCAACAATAATTAGGCCGCTGCTCAAACTGCCTAAACCTAATCAAGCTCCCCAAAAGCCTTAAAAAGGTGAAACAATGTCATATAATGAGAATGTAGCAATTTCTCAAAGACTCTTCTAATCCATAATCAGTCATATTTGATTATGGAATAAACAAAGCTTCCTTGTTAGGTTTAAAATATGCAGCATAATTAGCAGCATTGTTTAATATTACATCGAAAACATTCAGAATCAGGCAGAATGTTATTTTACCTGAGATGCTCAGGTAGATGGCCGGACTCGTCACATTCTCTCCTGTCATCTCGTTCACTGCCTCCAGGTGGTAACGTCCGGCATCCACTGCAGTAGTTGCCAAGACAACCAGCTGATTGTCCAAAGTGATTGCACTGTAGGGCACAAACAAAACACACAGGCAACATGGGATTAGAAAACAACAATAACGACCAAAAGCAAAACGTGCCTCCTTCTAGTGTTGCTCCGTCTCAGGGAAGGACCCCGCTCAAACTAAGACTCTGACAAGAGGAGAGTATTTGGTACATGGATCATTTAGAATTCATAAGGGGGGGAAGGAAACATTGAACACATTCATCAGAAAGGAAAGAGGATTCGGAGAGCTTAAATAAATCTCTCCTCCTGTCTCAGATTGATATGTGGCTCATTTTGTGTCTCTTTCATTCTTTTGGCCGTTCTCGTTGTTTGTGTATTGTCTTCTGTTCTTCTTTCTTTACACTGATCCATCCTCATTTCCCAACGTACCAGCAGCAATCAATACAGCACAAACATACAATACACACAAGCACACGCAATCACAAAAACACAGGATCTAACACTGTTCTCACATAAGCACACAGAGATAAGAAACAATCACTTACAAACAGACTTTGTGTTGCTGTTGCTTTTCACGGGCGCATAATAGTAAGAGTTGATTTTGGAGGGAGACGGTGTGGGAGAGGATAGCGGGAAGGAGTCGAGAAGGGTAAGAAATGTATTCGTGGAGCTCAGATTTTCATGTGTTTGAACTTGTGTGTCTGTGAAGAGATGCCGCCAGGCAGGAAGCGCAGGTTGATGTTTTTAGTGATGCTACTTGTGTTTTCAGCATGTCAGTGAATGTAAATCTTCCAATATTATAACCTGAGAGCTGACACTGAAGTAAAATCAATATGACCAAAGGGAGAATAAAGCATATTAAAGTGAAATGACAGCCTTTTATTTTTATAGACTCTGAGTCTAATTCTGTGCCCTACAACACAGCTACAAACTGTATGCTGTGTTCAGACTGTAAAGCCCTGCAAGACAAAGTTGTGATTTGAGGCTACATAAATAAAAAAATAATAGGAGAGAAGATCCTGAATACGGCGTATCTAAACATCTTTTTATTTGGAGACGTAGCTTAGATTTGGAGAGACATTATTTTGAACAAAATATCTGCAAGTGTGTGTGTGTTTGTAGGATGTGTGTATTCTTCTGCGAGCATTGTTGAGCAGTGCTGAGTTGGCAGCAATGTGTGAGCCCAAAATCTAGATCGGCACAGTGCCAGTTGGGTGTGGTTTCCACTCCATTTCAATTTTGCACACAAAACAGCACATGCCATTACGCCGACCTGAATCGACAACACACCACGCGTTCCAACGAAGCTGAGTCCAAATGGAAAAGGCACTTTACTGTCTTTGCCAACACTTTAAAGCTGGAAAAGATGAAATTTAGGTTTCCCACAGCATCTTGACTACCTGCTGCTGTTTGATTATCAGATGGTAAGAGATTTGGCGTCATGGCTGCCACCTCATATGTCGCCTACACTCCATTTGGGTGGTGCTGCAGTGTTATAAGCATGAAGCTGGCACAACCAACCAATATGATCTACCAGCATCCACAGCTTAGAGACGACTGTTGATACATCCACAAACATGAGATCGTGGCGGTCATTTACAGTATACATGGCAGTGCTTATGCATCACATTAATATAGGAACAACTGATTGAACTACATATTGATTGAGTAGAGGAGAGAACGCGTGGCTGTTTGACACAAACTCACACAAACACACACCACACGTACAGACAGAATTCTTCAGGTCTAATTTTATTCAGTGTGATTTCCCAGGAGAGCACCCACAAGAGCCAGAGCCTCAACCCCAACACTGACACTCTAGCATGCTGCTTTGTGTGTGCATGTATATGTGTGTGCATCTCACTGCCTGAAATAAGGGCTTTAACCAAACCTCTCTCCTGCTCTCTCCAACTTGTTCCACAGCGAGAATAGATTCTGCATCCTTACCAAGGTCTATAATGCAATTTATGGCTGTTAAGCTCATTAACTGCACTGACCAGCCTATTTTATCACATCTGTTTTGCCCGGCACATGCTGATTAATAGACAGTGAAAGCATGCTTTCACTTGCCTATAGTGTCTGAGGGAGGAGAGAGTCTGGGAGGTTCGAGGGAATCTAAGAGTTATAATAGTCAAAGTCAAAGGAGCTCGGTGGCGGGTGTGAGAATGCAATAAGACCAATTAAGATAGCATATTAACATTTGAAGATTTGTTGGGTTAGTAGTCTTTGGTCTCGTAGTATTTTCTCCTCATTTACATAACCCATTTATAAGTACTATTAACATGTGAAATTACTTGTGATGACAGAGGCTGACGGCTACAGGGATTTTCTCCACACTTTCATCTGTTCCAGTTTGGGAGGTCTCGGGCTCGATTTCCTGTAAAATCTTCACACGAAACTTTCATAACAACAAAACAACTCACAGTAAAAGAAATGAAACATGCCAATAGGAAGTCAGGCAACAGAGATTAGAGGACCTAAATTCACATGGATTTCCCTTCAAAAAATAATAAAACATCCCTATTAGTTCTAAGTAGCTGGAGGGTGGTTATACAATCTCATCCCAAGAGTTACAATATAGTGAGACACACACACGCGCATGCATGAGCCTCTTTTCATTATGACTGAATGGTGACGTAATTGAGATTTAATATAACATAAACTCAACATGCGACTTTCTGCTCTCTTTTAGTTCTACATTTAATTAAACTGGACAAAATTGTTCTGGCTTTTAATTAAAGACAAACTCAATTGTAAAACAGTGCATGACTCTGCATGCTTATGTGTGTGTGTGTAGGTGTGTGTGTGTGTATGTGTGTGACAGTTTATCCCCAGGCAGGAGAGGGAAATTAAAATACAGTAATCAACTATATCCTGTTCCCCTCTCCTTCTGAATTCCCCCCTGTATCCCCCATCCCCCCTCAAATAATAACAAACAGCTTCTCTGACTCCTTCTTATGAGATCCCATTTTTCCATTCTCCCTCAGATTACAATCTGCACATTTCTTTCTTGCTTTCATCCAATTTTCTTTGCGTTTTTCTTCCTCTAGCTGTCTCTCTATCACACTATCCTCCCCCCCGACTCTGTCCTGTCTTACCTCCCCTCTCCTCCCCCTGACTCTTTTGAACCAAAGCACCAGGCCAGATTGGTCTTTCATTAAGTGTCTGGCCCCAAGACTCATTTAATAAACACTCGCGGGTGTCCGCACTGCAAGGCTGACTGCTGAACACACGCACACATATACAAGTGTGCCAAGAGCTAATTAGCACACACATGTTGCAGGCCAGAGGATGAGTGAGTGAGTCAGCGCATGAATGAGTGTGTTTTCTTATATCTAAGTGCGTCTAAGAGTGTGTGTGCGAGTATGTGTCGGGTCTGGGGACAGTCTCTCCTGCCAACAGAGCCCACCTCGGCCGTGTCTGCCCTCCCTCTCTATCTCTGATAGGCAGCGAGCCACCTTCTTAAAACCACACTGCGTCTGACATACAGAGGCTCCGGGTGGAGGAGTGTGGCGGCAGGGTGGGAGGAGGGATACTTCACTGTAAACCCAGTCCAGACAGCATGCTTTTTGGCAGCTTCATCTCCAAAGCAAGTGCCAGCCAGCCACCCACACGTTACACTGCATACATACACGCACCTTCTCACAAAGGCACACACACAGCTGGGAGCATTCACTGTTCCACGCAGCCGTTTAACCGGATGTTTGCTTTGGTTTTTAAGTAAGTGGACACATGAATGCAGTCTCTGTTGGACTGATTGATAGTTAACGTACGCAGGTTTATACCTGCTGAATGCTGCATTATATGTGTGTGTGCGTGTTTGTGTGTGCGTTTGTGTGTGTGTCTGAGGAGCTGCATAAATCCGGCTTAAACTCAGACTTTTGTTATTACAAACTTTACACCAGGTTGAGGTATTCAAATTTTTTAAGCATTCTGCTCTCAGAATTGCCTGTCAGCTTGAGTTGTGGTGTGGTGTCCTCTATCCCAAAGTAATTGGTAACTATAAAACTCTGCTGCAGAGAGTGCACTGTTTTGAATGCAGAGAGGAGGAAGAGATCTTCTGTACAATATTCATCAATATACGATCACTCTTTTTTGCTTTTTTGGCTTGTGTTTTCTTTGTCTGCACAACTACAAACAATGGCTGACATAAAAAACACAGTAAAGTCGATAACTGCTGTATTAGCATTACCATAACAAGTCATCCTTTTTAGTAAAAGTATATATATATATATACATATATATATATATATATATATATATATATATATATATATATTCTTTTTTTTTACTTTATTGATTTAGAGACCCTTAGTGTAGTTGGAAATTCAGTGGTGGCTTGTTTGTAATCTCTCCATAAAAAAAAAAAAAGTTAATGCAACCACATTGGACTCCATAGTCCTGTTTCCACCAAACACTTTTATTATAGTACCTTTGGAAACAAAAGTAATCATTCCGACATGGTGCCTAGACCCTAGCGTTTCCACCGCAGACAGTGCCCTTAAATGTGGGCAGGGTTATTGTCACTCACTGCTACACCCAGCATTCACTGTATTTCCTCCTATATCAATCTGCACCTCGTTTATCGTCCACAGAATGGTCTGCATGCTGACATTTTCACAACAAAATAAAACAGCTGCAGTGTGAGTCTCTTTTCATGGGATATTTAAAAATAGCAGGTTTGTGTTTTTAGTGCTTCTGAGGCAAGCTCTGAGGTTTAGTGTTGCCGGAGCCCACAAGAACAATGCTCCACAACGCTTTTTTTTTTTTTTTTTTCTGAGTGAGGATTAGAATATATGCCGTTCACATATCCCTGCCGAAATTAACATATATATAAATGCATTACTAAAAGTGTATGTTATATAAAAACTAAAGTGATCGCCACAGTTGTTAAAATAAAACTTAGAGTGTGTTGATGGATTCACATCGATAACTCGTTCATTGAGTAACATTACAAGTTAATGTTCCACCCTAAAAGTCGTCGGCAGTCGGCCTAGTGAAATAAGTTATTTTTTTTCTCCGACTCGAGCTGCTGCAAGAGGCAGCAAAACATCCTGTCATTTTATAGTTACAGTAATAAATCTCGCCATGGTATGAACAGTGGTTACATGAGTCTCAAAACCAGCCACAACTCAGCCTGAGCAGAGTGACCGTCCTCTATTGACCAATCAACAGACTGCAATGTTCACAGCTCCACCTTTTAGTACCAGATCTGTGTGCTAGGTACCCCAACAGAGGGGGGACCAAAAATGGTATGTATGTAACGGTTTCATTGGTACCATCCACAACTTTTCACAGTGGAAACAGAAAAAAGGGCATCGTACTGCTCGGTGGAAATGGGGCTTATGAGGATAAATGTGCAAGTCATCCATCAAGTTTTACATTTCTGGGATTGTTTAACTTCCAGTGAACACAAAGCTGGAAGTGGAGCATTTTTTTTTTTTTTACCAATTTCAAAGGATGCACTGTTTTAGTGGCTGATGGCAATACCTGACAGCCAGTTCCTGTTGTGCTGCTTTAGGGTAAATTGGACTCAAGCAGAAACTGAAGGTATTAGATGATATAAGGTTTTGTGCACTACTGTAATGTAACAGTACAGAGTGAGAAAAAAAGAGGACTGATCCTGGTGGTGAACTGAGAATAAAAACAATCAAGAGAACTTAACTTTGCCAATTTCCTACAACAGTTTCATGTAGTTTTGGAAAATATGATAGATATGTTTTTGTAATGGGATTAAACAGTCTAACTGAGTTAAGACTGAGAACTGGACCGCTGCCAGCAGCTCTTGACATTCTGCTGCCAGCAGCTTGACAGTGACTGCTTTAGTGATTTTCCATGCATAGTTAAAATGAAGCTATTGTTAACACAGCCTGGGGTTGAAGATTTGTTTTACAGTATATTTGCTGAACATTCTTTAATCCTCTTGCTCAGTCAAACTGCAATGCCTCAAAATATTATCTTGAAACAAAAAAAAAAAACAAAACATTTAAGTTTTTGATTGCTACAAATGTGAGGGAGAGGCCTAAAAGCTGAATTATGATTGAAAGTTTCCTCAAATAATCATGTATTTTTGCAGCTTTAACAGTGTGGGGTGTTCTCTGTGAGACTCACGAGATAAGTATTTCTTTATAAAGTATTTTAGGTCTAAAGAAAGTATGAAGATTTTTTTCTTCAACTACAGCAGTACTGTGTGGCAGTACTGGCATCACGCCGCAGCTCAGCTATCATCAGAGTGTGATTCTAGTATACACAAAAGGGTTGCCCCACCACAAAAACAGATGATTGAAACCTGTTGTTATCTTGAAACTGATTGACAGATCTTTTAAAACACAGCTTAATAAAAGACAGTTACTAAGTCATTAATATTCCTGATGCTGTCAAACTCTGTTTACAGACTGTAAACACAGCAGTAAAACTAGGGCTGTACCCAACTCAGAATTATGTCAGTTGAATCAGATTTGGCTGTTCAATATGAATATTAGACTATACAGTATGTTCATGTATTTCAATACATATATGAAGACATTCAGAGTGTCATTCACATAAACAAGCTTAACTATGCCAATGACTTATCTGACAAGCGCTACAACACTTTATGCTGACACTAGATATGAAACAATAGCCAGAGACTGTATCATACAAGTTGCTGTGAGCTGTAAATTCACCACTTTTAAGAAGGCTGAAGATAACATTATCTCAGAGCCTGACAGGGCAAAGTCTTTCCTCCTCCGAGCAGCTGCCTCATTGTCCACAGCTGCCTGTACCAAAGGGCAGCGTGAATGCAAGGAGTGCTCACTCTGCAGTGAAATCCGGGAGCAGAAATGCCCCCAATAGTGCACTGCACACTGACTGACAAAAAACAAACAAAAAAAATGCTTGACTTGAAGAGATCGCAGTTAGTGGAGAGGTCTGACTGATGATTCACATCACAGACTTTCAGAATTCAACACTAGGTAAAACTGTCTTAAAGTTTCAATTTTTGCATAGCACAAAAATGGGGCAGCACAGTGGTGCAGTGGTTAGCATTGTCGCCTCACAGCAAGAGAGTTTGTAGTTCAAACCCCGGAATAGGGGAGCCCCTCTATGCAGTTTGCATGTTCCCCATGTGTCAGTGAGGGTTTTCTTTGGGTACTCCAGCACAGTCCAAAGACATGCACCTCAGGTTAACTGGTGACTCTAAAACTGCCCGTAGGTGTGAATGTGAGTGTGAATGGTTGTCTGTGTCTATGTGTCAGCCCTGTGATAGTCTGGCGACCCGTCCAGGGTGTACCCTGCCTCTCGTCCAATGCAGGGCTCCAGACTGTGACCAAATGGTCGCATTTTGTGTCCATTTTCGGAATCAGTGCGAGTATTCTTTACAACTACTCACTTGTGTGCGACCTGCAAATTTGCAGGCATTTTTTTTTTTTTCATATTATAAAATGAGGGAGCGAGTCTGACAGTGTAGGCTAATATATGTGAGTGATTAGTTAACTGCCAGGATCATGTCATCTACACTCATCAGTAGGCTTGTTCGAGATGAACTGCCCCTCGCCTAGAAAGTGGACGAGAGCAGGTGGCTGCAGCAGGAGGCGGTGACAACAAGCTGCGGTCAAGTCGGAGGCTGAATCCAAATGTCCACTGTCTGGACTTGTGGACTGAGCCCTCGCAGACTTCAGTTGTACATAGTGTGAGGTATTTACTGTCATTACGTAAGGTCTGCGAGGGCAGAGACTGCAGGCAGCTGATAAACAGCCCTCGATATATATATACACATGTATAGCCTTTTTCTGTGACTAAACAAAGATGCATTAATACATCTCTATATGACACAGCAGGCTACAGGCATTCAAAAATGTTTGTGAAAAAGGACAGGACTATAACTCAATAAAGTGGGCATTACTTAGATACACAAGACCTACTTTTATTGTTTTTTGGCCAGTCAAGATCAGTCAGATGTAGTTAAGGCTTCACATCTGTACAGATGTTATTTTAAGAATCCTCACATCCCACTGAACACAAGTCTTGGATGCTAAAAACTTCAATAATTAAAACAGTCCAATGCTAATATACAGTAAACTACATACAGTTTATGATACAGTTAAAATGGCAAAACAAATGTGAATAATTGCGTTGCAGAGTAATTTAAGGTTGCCTCTAAAGTTTCTCATTGTGCTCTTAAAATTTTCAATTAGGGACTACAGTGTTCCTACTAAAAAAGGTTAGTCTGAAGCCCTGCAATGTCAGCTGGGATAGGCTTCATTCACCCTGTGACCCCTAACACGATAAGCGGTCACAGAAAATGAATGAATGAATGACAAACAATGTGTATTTTCCACCTGTAACACTTCATCTCTTTAACAATAGTATCTTTACACAGCTGAAATGTTTGCATTTCTAAAAGTAAAAGTGAGACTTTCATAACATTGTGAGCTGTTATATTATGTGCCTAATGCTGCATTTGGTGCTGTTGTATTGGCTGCTCAGCAGGATGGTATCGCAGCATCCCACGTCTGGACCGTCACTGGCATTTCTGCTTCAAGATCCATTAAGTGCATTTCTTGTTCCAAACTTGTTCTAAGAGAATCCCTTAAAACATAAAATGTCACTTAAAAAATGTCTGCTACCCTTTTATCTTGTAATCAACAAAAGGGAGGAAAACAAAGCATCCACAAAACAACAGCACATCTCTATAATAAGCCTGTTGGAGCTGAACCAAATGAGAAGAAATAATGGAAGCAGGCTGCTGATGCATTAAAAATGTGCATCAACTATTTAAAAGGCCTGGATTGTGTCTATCTCAATTTAAATCAAGGCCAAAACATTTTGGAGTACATTAAAATGATAAGAGGGAAACATTCATGTTCATTAAAGGCACCCGTTGGGCACATCCAGAGCGCTACCATCAGCCTTACACGTGACTTCCTACAGGCCACACACTACATGGGTGAAATCATGTGGACACCAAAACAAAGTGTACATACATGTGAACACTACAACAGTATACTGTATGTACTTACTGAAACAAATAGTTCATTACTTGAGTAGATGACTGACAGCAAGCTACCGGGCAACTATTTTCATAATCTAGTCATTTCAGTCTTTTTTCAAGCATAAATTCACCCTTTAATTCCAGCTTCTCAATTATGAGGATTTGCATATTTTGTCCTGTTTTATATAATTTCAAACTGAAGCCTTTGGGTTTTTGAGTTTTGGTCAGACAAGATATTGAATGGGGTTAATTTGCACCTGCAAATTAGCATTTCTTTTTCAGCATTTCCTGATATTTTATGGTCAAGACAACTAATCATTGCTTGAGAAAAATTCTTCTGAGGTTTGAAATGTGGGAAAATTCAAGGATAAAGGCTTTGGCGCTTTGTCAGTTTGTCGGTCTGGTTATTGTCCGACTGCGCCTGTGGTTGCTTGAGTGAAATAAACTGCTGCCCACATTCAAAGTATTATTAGGAAGTAAATACATCCCGCTGGTGATACTCATGCACCGACACAAAAGAGACCCAGATGAGTATGTGTTGGAGATTTAATCAAAGAACGACTAATGAGGCCTTCACTCACTGTAACAGTGAACATTTGGCCCAAAACCAATTTCTTGTGGGGACCCCTGCAGTCCAAATGTACCTAAAAGTACGCTCTAGGTTCTTTTGCAACCCAACTCCTGTCTCATATCAAAATTGTACTGCGGTTTCCATCCATACTTTATTAATAACTCAAAACCAAATCTAAAGTTATTCTCTGTTAATGTCTCAGTTCTGCGTGGTGAATCTTAATGATTTTTCCACTCAGAGAAATACAGCCTGCATATGTGACTGCACATGAGACCAATAAAGAGAGTTAGAAAGAGAGGAGAAAAAAAGAAAGATGGTAGAGGTTACAACAGTAATGAACACTAATGTGTTTGAGAGAGATTTTAACAGCCCCTTCACTGACTCAGAAAACATTTCCCTACCTTCTGCCCTACACACTCTGCAGCTCTGTGACTTGTAATTAACGCAGTGCCTAAATCACAGGCTTGGTTCCTCAATCACCTTTACAGTTCCTTCAAACGGTCAAACGGACACAGAAAGGGAGACTTTTCTGTGGTCGCTCACCGGCTTGGCCCGTTGCCACCGCCAATAAGTCCTCCATAAAAACACACACACACACACACACACACACACACAGAGGAGGAAGTGCACGCCTGCAAACACACAGGAGAGTATGCTTATGCACACTCAGCCTAGGGCCCGCAGTCCAAAAGTAATTGGCGTGTGTGAGTGCGCGTGTGTGTGTATGCAAGAGAGAGAGAGCAAGCGAGGGCTGCCGGACAGACTACGTTTGTTTAATGTCCCCTGGCAGGGCCCGAGGGACAGGCAGAGAGAAATGGAAAGGCAACGGTACAGGAAAGGAAAGGAAAGCAAAGAGGGGCAAGGGTGAGGTGGAGACAGGAAGAGAGGAGAGGAGAGAGGGATGAGGCAAGATGCTGAGTAAACACAGGAGGGAGACTTTTCTCTCCACTTACTGTTTGTTCAGCTACAGGAGCTTCATGACTCACTTCCTTCTACCTCTTCTTTACGTCTATCTGTCTCGTTGGCATCCACGCATGCGTACGGGCACTTCTTCACGTAAAGACACCCACAAAAACATTTGCTTTTCATGGTACAAATATCTGTCATAACAGGTCGTACTTTAAACCTACTGTACAAGACCACATTCTTCTAACAAGGCAGCTGGATGAATGGAAACAATGTGACTGTGTATGTGTGTGTGTGTGTGTGTGTGTGTGTGTGTGTGTGCGCGTGTGCAGCTGACTGACTGTTGTAGTCCCATTAGGTGGATGGATCTCTAGACGAATGGCTATTATCCTAATTAGCACTAATTATGTCTGCTTCCAATTAACCACACAACTGGCGGTGACTTCTCTCACTGTCTTTCCGTCTCGCACACACTCTCTCTCTTCCTCTCTCTCTCTCTCTCTCTCTCCACCAGAGAAACACACCTTATTCTCAAACACCGTCTTCCCCAGCTGCTCAGCTAAAGAGACCAGCTGAATAGAGGGCCGGTAATCTTCACACTTGAAAATAAGCCATCATTTTCTAATTCTGGTTCATATGACTGTTTGAACCTGAAATAAAGAGTGTGACTCCAGACGCTGTGATTTTATATTCTGCTGTCACGACTCCGAATTCTCTCTGTGAAGCTGTCTGCAGGCAGGAGCCAAGGAGTATTTGTTAGGTCTTTTCATGGTTTGTCGGAGCTTATTCACAGCTGGTGTTAAATGTTCAAGGTTGCATGGTTGGATATGTTGCAGTGAGACGGGTGGGCTAGGGTGAGTTTAGTGGCAGCCTCAAGTTGATTGCCTGAACTAGTTTTAGCCGTCATACAACATGATAAAGTACATTTTCTGGAAATTCAATTAAACCAGAAACCAGAAACCAATTTATAGATAAAACTAGAATTACTGCCTTGTTGTTGTATGCCTCCAAGAACCAGTCAACTTGCAGTTATAGTTTACATCCATGTCTGTTCATTGTCACATGTAGCCTTGACATGACAATGCTTCACATGTCACTGTTACAAGAGGCTACATATTGTAAAACATAAATGCTTCTCTCACATCTTCCTTCTTGCAGCACAAAAGATCATACAATCAGTACAGTGTTCAAGGTGAACACAGCACATTAGTGTCAACATTTCATTATTTAACTATCTTCCCTTCTGTTCCTGAGTTATTACGTTGAATAATGGCCATAACGTGTTTATGCAGAACATTATGATGTCACAGTGAAGCTGACCTTAAATCTTTTGGATATAATATGTCATCACTTCATCCTATTAGACATCTGTGTAAAATTTTGTCATAATTAATGTATGAGTTCTTGACGTATGGCCATAAAAGTGTTTTATGAGATCACACTGACCTTTACCTTTGACCCTTAACCACCATATTCAAGTCAGTTCACTATTAAGTCTAAGTGGATGTCTGTGCCAAATTTGAGGAAACTCCCTTAGAGGGTTCTTGAGATATCACAATCACAAGGATGAGATGGATGCAAGGTCACAGTAGCCTTGACCTTTGACCACATAAATGTAATTACTACTCGTAAAGCCTGAGTGGATGTTTGTGCCAAATGTGAAGCAACTCCCTCAAGGAATTGGTTGCAATTCAACTTCAAAATTGATTTTAAGTTTCTTTTGATAACTTTTAAAGCTCAACATGGTTTAGTGCTGAGTTATATAGCTGAGCTTAGGGCTGGGTGATATGGCCTAAAAAAAATACCTGGGGTATTTTTTCAAAACTTTCAGCATGTGAATAAACCCCGGCTTTTCCACAGTAGCCTTTATATGGGCACTATATCTCTTGCAATATACATGGCGACAGCATCTGTGATCACTTTCCACCGGACCCCTTTCTTATCATACGGCAGTGTTTCCCCTACCATCATATTGGATCACAACAACAGAAGTCATTTAAGGTTACCTTTCCTATAGAGCAGGTCTATACCTTGTCCTTTTATTAAACAAACTAAATAGCCTTATGTTACAGACTGAGCCTGATGTGTGTGGCTTGTTTGTGCATCAAGTGCGCGTGGGGGAGGGGTTGAGCCCACTCTGAACTACGGGAGCCCAGCGTGGAGTGGCGGTGGCAAACTTTAACTAGAAACTCGATTTTCATTAAAACAAATTGGCCTAAACTACAAATTCAAATTAATCGATAAAATTGATTTATCGCCCAGCCCTAGCTGAGCTCTAGCCTACCCTCACTTGCTGTCCCTAGGTCAAGGCTTGTAAATAAAGGTGACTGGGCTTTTGCCATCAAGGCCCTGAGGCTCTGAAATACTCTGCCTGAGGAGATCAGGCTGGCTAGCACATTACCTGTGTTTAAATAGTTGCTTAAAACATATTTTTATGGATAAGCTTTCCCTTTTAGTGCCAGACTTGAACTTTTGTTTTTTATTTCCTTTGTATTGTTTTGTTGTTGTATTTCTTTTCACTTTGTGAAGCACTTTGCAACCTTGTTTAGATAAGTGCATACAAACAAATATTATCATTATTATTAAGGCATTCTTGAGATATCACATTCAGACTGACAGACAACCCCCAAAAAATAATGCTTCCGGCTACATCTGTCCAAGGCAGGGAGGCATGATTACTAGCTGGGGATGGCTGGTAATTTGCTAATGTAGTGAATTTAATTAAACTAAAACATTGTGAATTAACTCGAAGTACTTTATCACACTGATGCAAAAACAAAAAAGTAAATCCAGTATTTAAAAAGCAGTCACGTTACTGATTTGTAATGTTGCCCTAAATGGTGTAATACAATCGGGAATCTGGGAATAGCTCTAAATCTTTTCCCTTTGGAGTACAGCCATGTGACACAGAACACGTAATCAATAATAGGTCCCGAGTGTGTAAACATGTGTACACATAGTCAAACTGGTGATCTGTAAAAACACTGTCACATATTGCTATTTAAATGTAGACAAATATCTTCCTGTGGCTTTAAAGGTCAGTAGTAATAGCATGAAGTAAACAAGCACAATGCTCCTGCTTTATTATCAGGAGCAACACAAGCACACACTTACAGCATCTCCTGTAAAACAAGGGTTTTTAACTGATACACTTGTCACCATGGTGATGGGAAATCGATACAATGCCAAAAAAATGATCCCGCCTACAGGTGAAAACATTTTAATCTACATTATTCTGTAACAAACATTACCACACACACTGGCTCTCATAGATCTTCTAATGTGCACAAAGCCTGCAGCCGAATTGTCAGTGAATGTATCACTCGCATGGACCTGCTCCTTCGACAAAGCCATACAGTGTGACAGAGACTGCTGTGTCTGTTTATTTGAAACTGGACAAATATTCGTAGGCACAAGCTCAGGGCACAAGCATCCACTGGAATGAGTCTAAATAAAAGGTACACCTTGGCCAGTACAAGCCAGCATTTCTCAGCATGTCTTTTGCTGAGAATGACCCATTAATCTGACCCAGTATAGACTCTTCTTTTGATGTGCATTCAAACATACATTTAACCATACATACATAAATGTTCTAAAGGAAAACATCGAAGTTAGAAAAGGCAAAATGAAAGCAAGCATGAGAGGGTTTTTTTTGTGATCCTCGAAAATTCCATATATGCACCTCCATCACCCAAGACCACAAAAAATTCCTCTTTGCTCTTGCTTTTGTAATAACAGGTGGAAAACCAAGCTCAATTTCATGCTAAAAAGGTACCACTGTTGCAGTGCCAATTGCTCGGCATAAACACAACCTCAGCTTCAACTCTCCACCCACTTTGGTAAAAGTGGGTTTGTTTGGAGCCAGAAAAATGCCCAAGAGGCGCAAGTGCAAAATGGACATCTGAAATAAATGTCATTGTGGATGCTGGTCCTGTAGCAGCACAAAATTAGAGTTGTACGTTAGCTCGAATGATGTGTGTGAGCCTGTTTGTGTTTATGTGTGTGTTGCATGTACTAATGTACGTATCTGTGTGCATGAGAGAATGTGAACGGGTTGTAGTACCCTGTAATTATCTGGTGTACAGAGGTGATAATGATGAAAGCTGACCTAGCAGTGAATACTAAAATAGCACGAGAAGAAGAGGAAAAAATGGGCTTTCTACAATGAGGATGGATAGCTAAGTGTATGAACTAAAAACTGAGGACAGTGGGTCACCACCTTATGCACTGTGAATGCATTTATTTCTTGACACGAGCCCCCAAGTCATAAACACAAAACTCCCACGTGAATACACGAGCAGAGAGGTCAGAGCATAGAAAAGCGAGAGTGTAATTTCCCGAGAGCAAGAAGTGCTAAAATTTCGCCTTTATTTGTCTGTGAGAGAAAAGAAACTTGTGACCTTCTGCTTATTGATCCGGCTCTCTGATCTTGAAAATGTCGTCTTGGTGCTCTGATATTAACCAGTCAATCACCATTCTGTTGTTTTTGTCTGGTTATCTTGGGGATGTTTGCCTTAGGAAATACAAAGATATATCTACAATGTGGAGGATGGTGAACAAACATGGACTTCGAAAATGTCTTTAGAGAGTTATGTTTTCCTTCATGTGCTTATGCATTTGTTTCATGGTCTGTTTTGTCCCGTCTGTGGTCATCACCTGCAGCTCCTAACAGAGTGTTAACACTAGATCTTCATCAGTCACTCCTCACTGCACTGTGTAGTTTCTCACTCTTTCTCCCCTTTGCTTTCCCTCTCCCTGTTTTGTCGATAGGTTAAGAACCCTTCCCAATGACAGATATGAGTGTGAGTGTACGGGTATGGGTGTGTGTATGCGTGCATGTGTGTACAGTCCGGTCAGTGATGGATGTGTGTGTGGCAGGTAATTAAAAGTGTGATTAGTGGATAATTAAAAGAGGTCTTTGTCTTTAGAATATTTAACGACTTCAGACAGAGGACACGCTCACGCACATGCAATGCACACACGCGAGCTGGCAGGTGGGAGTGTGTTGGTTCAGACGTTAATGGGGGTATAATGATTCCTGAGATGATATAGGATATAGGCAGGGAGACACTAGTAGAGAGAGAAAGAAGATGAAGGGAGGTGGAGAAAAAGGGACTGCAGAGGATCAGACATAAAGACAAAAGACACTGAACCTTTCAAAGATACATATCCGTAGAATTAATCATCATCAGCATGAGCTGCACAGGCTGGACACACACACACAGTCACACACACCTCTCTTTCTCGCTCTCTGTTTTCTGTCTGTCTCTGAGTGATCAGTTCAGACAGAAGCAGCTGCTCTCTGGCAGACAGAAATAGATTAGCAGAGAATCACTAAACCCAGATCCTGCAGGCTTACACACATGTGGGAACATACAAACCCGCAAGAACTGAAAAGTAAAGGGACTACACGTGTCAATAAAATTAGAGCTCAATTTACACCTGGTATTAAAATGAGATCACGGTCCATACTTTATTAACAGCTATTTGTATGCATTCTTGTCTGCAACATGATTAGATGTCATCTTTGAATTTTCAGAGCACTGGAGTTGGTGTCAACAGTCTACAGCTATGCTAGCAGCTCTGTGAGGCTGCACAGGGGTGTGCGCTGAGCTAAGTCCTAACTTTAGAATGCTAACATTCTACAGACGTGAAACGTTAGCAGGTATTATGTTTCCCATGTTCAGCATCTTAGTGTGTTAGCACGCAAACATTCAATAATTAGCAGTAAACACAAGCCGGAGATGAGGTCATGGATGTATCGAGAGAGGTAGATGCAGTATTGTAAATGGGGCCCCGTTCAATCCTTATAAAAGTGGCTCAGTGGTGCATGAAGCCAAAAAAGCTTGATTTCAGCAGTATGAAATCATCTGAATCTTTGGCATCCCATAGAGGGGCCCATAGAGCAAGTGCCGAGAGACTTCCCCCGGCAGAGCAGCTAACATCTAGTTTAGCCTTCCGCTAACTTGAGTGGAAATATAAAGATTTAATCATGTGGCTCTTCTAAACTTTCAAAATGATATCGTAACAGCTGAATCGTATCCAGATCGAGAAACAAGTCGTTTTGTGAGGGGTTGTGAAGCTAAAAAAATGTATCCACTGATTTGAAGACATCTACTGTACAATGTCAGTCAATGAGAAAAAGTCAGTTGCTGCCCAATGGCATGGCATGACGGACCCGCACATTGTAATTCCATGTTTTGCCACTGTCTTGGCCTTTAAGCCCAGCACTGTTCCTCTGGGCTTGGCTACAGTTAATGATAATGTTAATGATAACTGATTCATAAAAGGGATTACCAAAGATATCACAACACATTTTTAACTGAATTATTTCAATAGCAATCCATGCAATAGTTATTTAGATATTTCAGTCTTGAAAATGTCACCCTGCTGGTGGTGCAAGAGGTAAAGTCACAGGATCACCACAATCAGTAGGATTCACCCTTTTCTTACCATGAATGTCTGTACAAGGGCTCAGTGTTGGGTCCAATTTTGTTTGCTCTGTATATGCTACCTCTTGGAATCATTATCAACAGGTTTGAGGGTGTATCTTATCATATGTACGCGGATGATATTCAGCTGTATTTTTCCTTTAATCCTGACAGGACTGACTGTCTGAATGTACTGCATGACTGTTTGTCTGCAATTAATGACTGGATGGTCAACAATTTCCTCCAGCTTAACACTGCTAAGACCGAGGTCCTTATTGTTGCTCCAGACTGTACTGCTTCTAGGGTGGCAAGTTGTATTGGGTCCCTGAATTTAAATATCCGCTCTAACCTGAGAAATCTCGGAGTTATTTTTGACCAGGCCATGCACTTTGATAAACACATCCATGCGTTGACCCGTACATGCTTTTTCCACCTTAAAAACATTGCAAAACTGAGATCTGTTGTATCACATGCTGAACTAGAAATGATCATTCACGCCTTTGTGTCATCACGTCTGGATTACTGCAATTCTCTCTTCCTGTGTCTCAGCAAATCTCTTGTAGATCGCCTCCAATTGGTGCAGAATGCCGCTGCCAGGCTGTTTACCAAATCACCCAAAAACTGCCACATTACTCCTGTCCTGGCCTCCCTACACTGGCTTCCCGTCAGCTTCAGGATCCAGTTCAAAATCCTTGTTTTAACTTTCAGAGCCTTTCATGGTCAGGCACCTGAGTATCTGTCTGACCTGCTGCACGTATACGTTCCTAGTAGGACACTTAGGTCGGCCGATCACGGCCTGTTGGCAGTTCCTCGCACTAGGCTTAGAACTAGAGGTGACCGGGCCTTTGAGTCCACTGCGCCCAGATTGTGGAATGCCCTCCCACAGAATTTGAGAGCTGCAGCATCGGTTGATATTTTTAAGAAGCATCTTAAAACCTATCTATACAGGCAGGCATTCTTTAACTTGTCTGAAGTGATTTGTTTTGCAACAACTGTTTCATTTTTTGTGTCTCTGTATGTGACATGTATGTTTGTATGTATGTATTCTTGTTGGTATTTTAATCCTGTGAAGCACTTTGTGAGTCCTCTCTGTGAGAAGTGCTATACAAATAAATTTTACTTACTTACTTACAATATTTCATGGCAATCCATCAGTCTGGAGCAAAATGGTGCACCAACCAACACTGCAGTTCCCAGAGCGATGCAACTACTATGGCTAGAAACAAACTTGATGGATACAGGGACATTTGACATGATATAGCACTGCCTGTATTTATTTTTTTATTTAAGGCAGAACAGGTTGTCTCTAGCAGGAGGCTACAAAAATGACAGACAGGTCGTTTTTTGCCACAGAAAAGGAGGTTTGGAGCTGCTGTGAATGCTACAGTACTACTGTACCCTGATCATGGCAGAGTGCCTCTGTGAAGCTGAGTGCACGGCAAACTTCAGAGTGAGTCATGACGGTTCTAGAGACCGAGTGGTACTTCTTCACAAATCTGAACACACTGTGTGAACTGCATACATCTACTGTAGATGACTCTGCCTGAGATCAAAATGCGAGCTATTGTAAATTCAGTCACACTTCTCTGATAATGTGTGCCGCGCGTTTACACCTTGCATTAGCATATGTTTTGGCTTATCCAGATATCCAGATACAGATGGCATTTTAATACCAGGGCCAGGGGTCTTAGTAAATGTAAACGATGGTCTAATAGCACTTGTTACAGTGCATAAAGTGCTTGTTTACTGCTGCAGCAACACAAACAACTACGACAATTAGTCGAGGTTCATTCAAATGTGTTAAAGGATAATATAATCATGGTATTTAATAGTAACATATTTTGCAACTGTGATGCAATCATCTGTGTCGCACTCCTGCAGTTTAGGGAGCTTTTTGTTCCTCCTCCTCCTCCTCCTCTCCCTCCCGCTGCTTGTCTCCCTCCCTTGAGTGTGTGAAGCAGAGTAAGCCTCTGTCATTTGGGAGAGTCATTAAGTACAGCCTCAGAGTTAATGTCTTTTCTACTTTCAACTTTAAAAAAACTTTTCTTTTTTACCTCAGCTTTTTTTACCTCAAATGTGGCTGGAAGAAGACAGCAAATTTGGAACACAGTTAAAAGCGAGGGACACGATTTAGGGACAGATGAGGCGAGTCTGAAATTCACCTGATGTATATCGAGGCTGTTATCTCTGCAAACAACAAAACATCTGACTGCGAGCTGAGGTCTGAAAAGAATGGTGCTATCAGCTCTAAAATAACCACCAAACCACCGTAATAGAAAAGAAAATGTAATTTATTAAAAACATAGTGTTTTTACCTTGTGGCACACATGTGGGATCTACTTATAGCCTACAGACTTGGAAACCACATCAACAGTTTTAAACAAAGCTACAACAAATTGCTTTTGGCAGAATAAGCGATGAATATTCATAGTCCGACAGCAGGCCCTAAAGTGCTGTCTTCATAATGCAATTCTATCCCACTCCACCTTGACAATGAATAATATTACCAGAAAATGCAATGCAATTAAACCAACCCCTTGTTCGCTGTCTCCCTTTGCCACATGTGTCGCTCCCCCACTCCCCATGCAGTACAGTGATAACATTAAAAATTAAACAAGTCATCTGATTTCTTTACTGCAAAATTCATGAATAATAGTGTGGTGGTAGAATAAGTCGCCTCTGGCCAATTTTTTTAGCAAAAACCAGTCTTTTGCAAGCAGATAAAATGTATGAGTAGAGACTGGACCTAAATTAGACATAAAGAGAAGTAGACATAAATTGTAAAGAGGCAGTGAACTTGTCCATAATCTGAGGTTAGAAAATCCTTTCTCCAATTATTTACACGGTTGATTACAAATGTAGAGAGATGATTAGAAATCTCTACTTAATACATTATGCATGTATGCGCTGATTCGCTGTATGTAAACAGACAACAACACGCAAGACAAGTCAGGGTTTTAACAATTAAACCTCCACACACATCATACTGGTGAAACTTTTCTGCTGTCATGTGAAAAGAAACTGCTTGTGACTTCAACAGTATCAAAAGAGGCACATTGTCCATGCACTTCCCAAGCCTACAGTTAGCTCAGCAACAGGGGAATTAGCCGCTGACAAGACATTTGGACAGAAATGTGGGAAGAAAAGCAAAGAGATAAAGTAACAAATACACTGTGGGAAAGTGGGAACACAGCCCTGCATTAAAGTAATTCAAGTAGCTGGTTCATGGTTGCTTCAGGTACCAGTGAGACGGCGGAATACAATCCAAGAGGTCCAGTTTTAGTTACAGATCCATAAGTGAGAGGGCTTACTGGATACCAAAATACAAGAAATATAATGTCTCACTACAGAGCAATCTACCAGAAATGTGCACTCACAGACAACCCTGTTGTCGTTTTTTTTTATATATTTTCTAGAGCTCTCTGCATCAGTGGTCCCATTGAAATGAATGAGGGGCTGCGTTTTCTTCTGCACAGTGTTGTTTTCTGTCTGAAGATGAGCTAACTTAAAACTAATGGAACGCAGCATCTGTTCAGACAGAGCACTGAAGTCGTGCTTGCATTAGCTGATTGGCATCAGCTGCTTCATGCATGCTTCACAATCACTGGCTCATTCATCAGCTGTTTGGCTACCACTTGATTAGTAACAGCAAGTCATAACCATACAAGTGTACAGCGCAGCCACTGTAACCTGACACCTCTCACTGGTAGCCTGCTGATACCTTAATGCCAACACCATTTTCCTGCATCTCCTTCACCATCCCAACCTCTTCCTCCTCCTTTTCCTAAGTTTTGGTATTCATAAGATTGGATGTTCATGTGTAAATTCATTAAAGGAGCGCTGTGTAGGATTTAGTGGCATAAAGTGGTGAGGACTGCAACCAGCTGAAACTTCTCCAACTCCAACTGTGCCAAGTGTGAATTCCCAATTAGGATTCCTTTAGTGTTCATAGCTGAATTATCAGCAGAGGTCTCCTCCTCTCCAAAACAAATTGATCCGCTGATTAAAACCGGTAAAAACACTGAATAAAGCACTTTCACATTACAAATCAGTGTTTCTCAGATGCTGTTTGGCACGTCACAGACGGGCTGCTAGCCCCGCACTTGAAAATGTGTGCTAACCTTTCGTTCTCTGATAACTTGATATGTGCTAA
Source organism: Epinephelus cyanopodus (assembly GCA_026686955.1). Taxonomy (NCBI): domain Eukaryota; kingdom Metazoa; phylum Chordata; class Actinopteri; order Perciformes; family Serranidae; genus Epinephelus; species Epinephelus cyanopodus. The sequence continues at coordinate 25,433,808 of CM048916.1, read as the reverse complement.
CCTTTTTTTCTGTGATAAGATCCCAATGTTCAGTAGATTTTTACAGAGAGCAGAATTATCCGCAGAGGTCGTTTTCTCTCCAAAACAAATGTAATTTCAACTGGTAAAAACACAGACTAAAGCAGTGTCACGTTAACAATCAGGCTTTTTTGCAATGCTGTTCAGGTGGTCGCAGAGTGGCTGCTAACTACAGTGGCTGATGAGAATACACAAAAACAAGAATGGCCCTATCTTGAGCTAGTGTTTGGTTTGTCCCTACTGGGCTACTATAGAAACATGGCCACCGCAACATGGTAGACTCAGTGGACGAGGACCTGTTGTCTATGTGGATTTAAATGGCTCATTCTAAGGTAACAAAAACATGCAAATTCTTATTTTCAGGTGATTATACACAGAAGAAAACATACCTACTATATTTTGATTATGCAAATATATCCCCTGAAATCCTACACAATGGACGTTTAAGTTGGGATCAGTTGTCTCAGCAGAATCCTCAATGCAGCTGAGAGTAGAATCCTTTCTGCCAAATCTTATATACTAGACAAGTGTCTCTAAATGAAGTGTATGAACTTTAGACTTTGCTGCCAATTAGTTAAATTATTTCATAATTATATATAATTACAACACCTATCTTAATAACCCAGGGGAATTTACCAATGTAGAAACAACACCAAATCACAATTTTCACAGCTTTGCTACAATCTTAAAAATCTATTCATCATTTCCCTTGAAAGACCTAAGGTGAGCTGAAGGTTGAGAGCGGAGGAATACCAGGATTACCATTCTCCCTTTGAACGGGGATCAACAACCACTAATACCACCTGACAGGAAAGAAGGACAAAGTGAGAGCGAGGGCGGAAACAAGAAGCAAACAAGTGAGAGACAGAGCAACAACATTTCTGTTGAAATGAAGAGAGAGGTTAGATATGGAAGTGGAAATGGAAGAGTTTACTGTAGAGAATTTTCATTCTGTTATTTGCCGCCACATTAGGCGACCAAAGGAGCAATTCAATTATGGGAAGGGATGGAAAGAGAGAGAGGGAAAAGAAAGAGGAAAGCAAGAGGCGAAGGGGAGGAGAGGTAAATTGGAAAATATCAAGTTCAGGCAGGCGTCACTAAAGAATTCCTGTTGCTCTTTTATTTTCATCTCAAAAATTAATCAATGTAGAAACCTACTGTGAAATACTAAACACTAATTTTCATATCACATCACAGTGGTGTATCTTTTAGTCAACGTCATTTACTGCTATTAGTGACAAAGAGGCAATTAACTTTAACACAACTTCTTGGTCAGGTAGATTTTGTTGGCTTATGTACAGTAGATATTTCCTGTTGCACTTTATTTTATAAGATCAACAAACTGTAACAACCACAATTAGTCATGACAAGCCTTATTTGAGTTGTCAATTAGAGCACAGCAGCATGGGCCCCTGAAGGAACATAACATCAAACTCTTTCTGTGAATCTAAATTTTCTAGACGGTTGTCTAGCTAATACATGGCATTAATACACAGGCTTAAAAGAAGGCAGAAATTACGCAGCAAATGAAGACATATATGGCATTTTTTGGCACGCAAGACAGGATGATAAGTTTGGTCCATTAATCAAGTAGATTGCATTGCAAGAACGAGGCTGTTTGGCTAGCTACTATAATACAGGAAATTTTACAATAATTTAATGAATGCAAGACCACGACTGATGACAAACTCCATACTGTGGAAGCAAATTTTCAGTGCTTTGATGTGAAATAAGTTTCCAACTGCTTTGAGTATCCCGAGAAAGTTTAATTTGAGTTGGATTCAACTTTCTCCACCCCTTGTATTTGATGACCTTTTACAGACTAGTGTTGTAACGATGCTGGAATTTCTAATGTCTCTCATACTATATGAGAGAAGGGAGGAACCATGGACTGTATATAAAGATGGACAATGCATCTCCAATTACTCCCACAGTACAAACATTAGGCCAAAATATTTGGATATAACCGCTGCCATCTTGCGCTGGTCACATTATTTCAAGTCACAGTAGGGATGTTCCTGGTATTGAGTTCTTGCCCATTAACCCATCCAATGGCCAATGCAGGCAGCGCCACTGTTGCACACACAGCTGTCAATCATGATGTTGACCCCCTTTTCTATGGCATCAAAAAACAAATTAAAACCAAACTTTTCAGAAAAAAGAGCACTTGAACAAACATCAGCATTATAATAATTAAACCACTCGATGGAAAAAACAATCTCAAGGAAAATTTAGCAACGTTTTGACATGACAGTTGTTTTCAGGGTACAGCGGTATGTATTAAAAGATAAATATAATAACGCTAAATTTGACAACAACAGCTTTTCTCGACTGGTAGAAGAGAACGGCAGAATGCCTGCAGCAATCAGTGACAATAATTAAAACTTCTTTATATTATTGAAAACATTATTCTTGTGGTAGTGCACATCTTTAAAACCCACTGAGACTGTTACACATTCAGCAGACCATAACACTCAAGGAATAAAACAAACTCAAATCATGAAAGCCTACACACAACCAGAGCGAATGAGATGAAGTGTTGAGAAGACAGCACTGTGAGTGTGTGAACGGAAGCAGGGCAATGGGACCACTCCACTGGTGTGTGTGTCAACTCATGGCTTGAGAGAAGAGAGAGCCAGAAAGTGCAGCTGGTACAGGTGTGTTGATACTGTAGAAATTTAGTGTTGAAACATTATCTGTAACCGCTCATCCTTTTCAGGGTCAAGAGAGGACTGGAGCCTATCTCAGCTATCATTCGGTGAGAGGTATGGTACACCCTGGACAGGTCGCCAGACTATGACAGGGCTGACACATAGAGACAATTGAAGCCCTAGCGAAAGTTCAGACAGTGAGACAATACTTTTCATGCTCAGGCTGTACGGTTTCTTTCTCACCCTGCCATTCACTCCTTGCACCGATGTTCCTTGGTCTTTACGGATTCATCAGCCTCATACACCTCAGCACTCATACTTTGTATCAAATATTATCTTCACTTCATTCTTCTGTCTCCTCTGATAACCATTCATGCCACATTCACACCTACTGGCGATTTAGCATCAACAATTAACTTAACCTGAATGCATTTGGACTGTGGGAGGAAGCCATAGAGCCTGGAGAAAACCCAGGCTGACACGAGAGGAACATGCAAAGCTTACGCAGAAGGCGAGAAGCTGGCAGATATGAACTCAGAATCCTGAGGCGACAGTGCTAATCACTGCACCACCTCGTAAATCAATATTTTTTTCAACACTATTAATCAATGTAATCAGGGATATGAAAAAACAAGTTTCTGAATATTAGAATAAGATCAAACCAAGATAAGACTAAAAACCGTTCTCAGTGTGTAAGTCAGTTTATGCAATAAAAGTAAAATCCTTAACAAAGACAGACACACGGGATTGCAGAATACAATACATGTGTAAGCAGAGAAAACTTTGGCACATGTCGCCTCTAAGTGCAGCCATATGTCTTAAAATCCTACATGTCTGGGATGTTTTTGTTATTCCAAAAGTAACTAAATCATATCATTGAGAAGAAAGTCACATACAGTATCTAAGCTTCTGGTGGCTCCAGAGATTAAGTTCCAGACACAATGGATTCTGATGAGCTTAAACTCTTTACTCCATATTCATTTCCTGTAACTTTTTTTTCATGTGTTCTTCTACCTCTCCCTCAGTCACTTTGATCCTCCCCTTTGGCTGCCGTGAGAAACTGAGTCATTATGAACCGCAGCGGGGCCATTGTGGATGGAACACCTTTCAAATGGCCGGTTGTATTTCAACATGTGGTGGGATCTAAGCCTACACATCCTTTGAGTCTGCCTCCAAATGATGCTCTTTTTCTCTTGAGCTTGCTGTCTGTCTTACACACACACACACACACACACACACACACACACACACATATGTGCACCTCCTCGCCAACACAAACACACAAAACATCTGCTCGCAAAGTTCAGACAGCGAGAATGTTCCTTCTGTTCAGACCTCTGCTGCGTGTGTGTGTGTGTGTGTGAGAGATAGAAAGCGGCAAAATAATGAATCATTCCCTCTGTTAAAGTGGTGTTTGACAAATTAAAATGAATGAATGTTGAGACACACGCCCACAGACCCACACACACAGACACAGACACACACACACAGACAGACACACACACACACACACACACACACACATGTCCACAGCATATGGCTACTTAGGCCAAGTCTATGAGGAGAGATATTTCCCATAAGGTTGAGTCCTGACACTGACCACCTGTGACATCTCCGGACCACTCCACATCCCAGCAACGAGAAACTGAAATATTCGGTGTCTGCCCGGCCATGCTTCTGCATAGATCACTGCCTTTATTTGATCAATCTGGGCTTCCTGTGTCCCTGATGGAGGAAGAAAGGAGAGTTCTAATTCTCCTCCTCTTGGCTGTCCTCTTAAAGCTGCTGGCTATGAGAATCATTTCACGTCCATCTGCCACAGGCCTCAGAGCTAATTAAAAGCAGCAGCTCACTCTTCTCGATGTGGGCTGCAGGTCACGGCTAAAATATATATCAGCAGCGGCGGTGGCAGCAGCTGAGGTGGCAGCACTGTCCCGAAGTTGTTTTGACTGCTGCCGGACAGCAAAATTAGAGAAGAAAACATACTCAATATGTCTGAAGTCCAGAGCCCGTGTGAAAATGTGAGGATGAAGGGAAAGAAAAAACATTTTGCGGGGGCGAAGGAGAGGGGTGGCAAATCAGAGTGATGGCAGACCAGCATGGAGATGGAGGGGGCAGGGAGTGTGGGCTCCATTAGATAAGAGCAGAGTGTGTGGGAAGTGACAGCTTGTAAGTTCTTTGCTGGCCAGTATTTTGAGGGCTGGGGAGTTTGGGAATGTTCATACATAGACAGGATTTGTATGTGTGTGTGTATATGTGTGTGTGTTGAAGTGATGGGTAGGGGAACGCGAAGACACACAAAGGGAGTGAAGTTGTGTGTGTGTGGAATATGCAAAGTTGGGTTAGGGGAAGGCATGCGGACATAAATTGAGAGCGGTGGGAGAGGCAGGAAGAGAGACAGCGAGATGGGGCTGGGGACTCTGGGAGCGATGCATATCGGATCAATAAACTTCATAAACAACATCATCAGCTCGGTCACCACGAAGACAGCCAACCGCCAGGCACCATCTGGCCCTGTCTCACCGGACCGCAGGATCAGCCAGCGTAACCTCACACACAAACACAAACGCATACACACCGCTTCACACACAGCTTTACACACACTGTTGCACAGGCAGAACCGTGCAAATATTCACTGCACTCGCTTTGACACGCATGAGCGCACACAGAGACGTTTGAGCCAGGTAGACGCAACTGAGATTGGTCTGGGGAGACCACTCGTGTGTGTGTGTGTAGTGCACGTGTGTATACCACAGCAGTTAAGCAGTTTATTCAGGAACAGAAGTTTATGGGTTCTGTAACAGTATATCCTGTAGCATGATAATGACCGTAAAAGAGACAGAGAGGGAGAGAGGGAGAGCCAACGGAGAGAACAAAGCCATATAAAGAATAATTTAGAGGCAGAAACGCAGGAGTGAGAGATGGAGCGGCGAGGTGAGATGGGGGGGATGGGGGAGAGGGAGACATGTCTTGTAGAGACAAGAGGGGAGCTGTGAAGAAAGGTGCAAATTAGTCTTTTCTATGAGGGTTCAAAGGAAGTGTTATGCATGAATCTTTATCACAGTGTGTATGTGGGTTGCAAGTAAATCAGAGTGTTTCATCTCACAATGCAGAGACAGAGGTTGTTATATTACTACTTAAAAACGATGTAGTGAGATTCACTTCTTGTAGTCATAATACAGGTGTGTGTGTTCTTTGAAGAGCAGAAACAGACAGAACATTATATAATTATAAGGGATGAAATGTTTCTAGATACATTTTATCTGTCTAACAGTATCATTCAAATTACTTCTATGTCACAAAATATATTACCATAACCAGACGCTGCGAGTGGCAGAACCAGCTGTCATTTTTATCTTGTTGCCATGGATACAGGTACTGGTGCGAAAGCCTTGAATCTTAGACAAAGTCTCTGCATCAAAGTTGCACACCAATCAGGTCGGCTCGGCCCAAATAAATTGCCAACACCACTGTACCCCAGTGTGTACCCGGCCCCATGACGGGAATAAAGATATCATGTCTGATGAGTCGATGGGCAGAAACTGTTTCTCAGGTTCTTTCAGTCACTGTCAACTTTTTACTGCTTGTGACACACCACAGAATAATTACCTGAGTTACTTTAATTAATTAATAATTGAAATTAAGTCATATCAAATTGTTCAAAATGTTTATCAATGGCTGACTTTCTACAGCATCCATTATTTTAGACTGCCATTTTTAAGTTTATTCCATTTTGTCATTTTACCATTATAATTATGTTTCAGACTTAAAATTTATAATACAATTTATATTCTACAGTTTGAATTTTGTACTTTATATATCAATCTTTTGCTCAAGATCAATTATCATTAATGAACTACTGATTAAGGTGTGGGTTCATTGGCACCAAAGAGTCCAACAGGGTTCCTATACATTTGGAATTTCAAAATTCCATACTTTCCCATACCCTAATTTCCAGACTTCTCAGTGTTATTTTTATTTTTTTCAGAGAATATGTGACATCTGAGGAAATATATCAGTGTATCATATTTCACATCATATTTCACATCATATTTAATTATTCTTAATAGGTGATTGTAGCCAAGTACCATAATGGCATGCAAATAAAAACTCAGGTAAGTTCAAAGTCTGGACTGAGGCAAAAAGGTTGGGACTCTGGGTGCAAGCGATGCGGTAACGAGACGTCAGTGTTTTTTCCTTTCATGTGGCTCAGGATCGCCCTCTTCTCCCCTATGTTGGCGATGTCAAACGATTTTACACAAAACTTGCATCTAGCTCTGTGTGTGAATTGGGAATCCTTGGCCAACCAGTATTTTCTGTATATATGGTATTGTAAAGCCATCCATCCAGAAACTTGCATCTACCCATTGTGACCCACGTGAAACTCATCTTCTTGTCGAAGGTGCAGTGTTGGAGTGAAACTTGATACCTGGGGGCTGGAGGTGGGTCATAGGGCAGCGGACTGGATATACCACTTGTCAATCAGGTAAAAGGGGCGGTATGTTTTCTGAGACGTTTGCTCTCACACAAACTGTGCTTGGCTTGGCACATGGAAATACCTATTTTTTTATTTCATAAAACAGTATTTTAGAAAAGTGGTATTAGTCTGGAAACATATATATTTTTCCATACTTTATTTTTCATTTTCCATACTTTTTAATATCTGGAAATTGATCAAATTTATTTCCATACTTTTCCATACTTTCCATACTATGTGTAGAACCCTGGTCCAATTAAAGAACATTAAACACACACTTTAAACACACACAAAAAATGTAATAACTGCACAGCTTTCTTCGCTGAATCCTCTGACTGAATATACCTTTTCATCTGTATGCTTGTACCACAGTTCATCTTTATTTTCATTTATTTTCTATTGTAATATCCTGATTTAAGACCAGGTATTTGTGTTTGCGTTGTGTAATACTATTATTTCATCGTCTGATTTATATGCTTTTACTAAGGTTTTCTGTTAAATTTGAAAAGCTCAAAGGAAAATACTAATTCACAGCCTTTTGTTTTCTAAAAAGGGTTTTCCTTTTTGGTGGTTTGATAGATTTGTAAAACAGAGTTTACTTAATAGAGTTCAAGTTGAATGGGTGGTAATTTGCTTGTTAAGCTGTCAGTCTATCACAGGGGCGAAGAAGAAGAAAGAGTCAGACCAGGCAACCCCAGAGAAATGGTAGTATGGAGGAGAGCAGCCAGCAGTTAGTAGGACAAAGTGCTAAATAGTGAGCCAACAAGAACTGACTGTAAGCACAGGAGCATGCAAGATGTGGGGCTTTTGTTCAGTGACTGAGAATGACTGTAAAAAACGTTTCAACAAAGTGCTGTATGGTTATTTTATGGTGATTGTGAATACTGACCTCACACCCGAGTGTCAGCATTTTGCTTCATATTGACAGTCCTTTTCACCAAAAAGTTTGTAAACAAATCACAAGCACTTAAGAAATGTTATCTTTGATTAATAATCCTTTCATCGTCATTTACAAGCATGCCAGATTTATCCTTTCTGCTTCGCTGCTCTGGTAATTAACGCAGTATGACCCAGCTGTGAAAGGTTCAAATATGTGTATTTTATCCTCTGTTTTTCTGTTTTCATTTTTGTCCTTATATTCTTCATAAATACAGACTTTCAGATATGTTGTTTTGCTGCTTGTGTTGTATCATTTACCTGATGTTTTGTACATGTTCACAAGAAAGTTTCAGCCAATACGGATGATGTGCTGATATAATGGTGCATCCCTAGTTCACATGATCAGTAAAGTTCAGACTCTTATTTTCTGTTAATGTTGAGAAAGAGATATAATGAGTCCACATTTAAGACAAATAACCAACTTAAGCTTTAATATCTGAAAACTGGAATTTAAGGCTTTTTTAGACCTCCAGGGCCTGTAGACATCTGGCCCACTGCATCAATACACACACACTTTAATGTTTTCTTTCAACAGTGTATTGTGGATAACCAATGTACAGCAGCTGAAGCTGTGAGTAAATGTATTTAGAAAACCTGAGCTAATGATCCACTGCTAAAGGTTAAAGCAAGAACAGTGATTGTCAGAGTGAAATGTTCTCCCTGATGAATTCACTGGATGTTTGTCTGAGGTGTGAAGAAAACTATAAAATACTGACTTCTGAATCTCTCTACATATTGGTTTCTCTCTCTCTCTCTCTCTCTCATCCACTCGAGGAGTGGAGAGGCTATCCTGGACACTCCATGGAGTTAATTGAGATGGGCGAATGATTTATATCAAATTATTGGAAGTGACATTCCTCCCTCTCTGCATAAAATTGGTATATGGTCTAAATAAAACATTAAGTGTAAGGCCTTTGCTGTGTGAAACAGCACCTCCTTTTTTATTCCCAGAATGTCACTAACATTGTATTTCATAAAAATGTGTTAATTTCTTATGACTTCATTGGAGGCAGTCAGGTATTCAGCAGTCTGCAGTAAACAGCCAAGGAAAACCATGAATTTGATGGTTTATCTTGATGATAAAATGCATGGATTGTGCATTTTTGGGCAGGATGTTTATCTGTTTTTTTTCTCAACTTAATTAAGATAAAGGGCAAAGAGAAATGGTGCCAACGTAGTAACATTATCAACATATACTGGCTCCAACACAGCCCGTAGCGTCATCTGTGTCGTGATCATTTGAGCAAACCTCTAAGCTGACTGCACCTGCCAAGCTGTGACAGCCAATTGCTCACTGTCAAATCGAATTGTGTTTTAAATGCTCTGCTAACCTGCTGCTGCAACCGTTACATCAGTGCTTACAGTGCAAACTGTGCTGCCACCCCAGCTTCAACTCAACGTTCATTATCTTCATTTAATGGATGGGGATCTTCCACAACACGTCTCTACCACCAAACTCTGCAGTTTTTTTCTACTTTCTGTTTGTTCTTTGAAACATTGATCCGCAGGCGCTGCTAAGCCTTATATTTCTGTCAAGCTTATATATGCAGAAATATATATATATATATATGGTATGGTCACTGTGAGGTGTGCACATATCCACTGGAGTTTCCTGATTATACTCAGGTGTGTGAGAATGTGGCAGTTGATAGAGTGCTCATGGGGAGACCCCAGTTTTCTGAAGTGCTGCTCCTGACACCCTGCAGCTTCACACCTTTGCAGCTCATGACCTTTTGTGGAGGACTGCAACTGTAATATCAAAACAGAGCTCGTTACTCACAAGAGCAGAGAGCAGGGCTGGCGAGGCCCTGTTCTGAGGGACCTGCTAACTGCTAGCCCACTGATGGGACTGCTAATATGATTAGATGACCAACCTCTGGGCTAATGTTTCTGGTCTTGGAAAACCAGTCCATCTGTGTTGGTTTCTTTTCTTGCCTCTTCTACACGCTCCTGGTTAGGACTCGAAACGTGATAAGATGACCTCTAGATCTGATTAGTCCATAACAATATAAGGACTAATCAAGTCAACGTCCACAGCACCAAGAAGTCTGCCTTCAACACTGTCAAGGACAATGCCTCGCTTAAAGGACACTTGATGTCTACGGTGCAGCCATCATCAAAGACAGACATGTGTGTGTGTACTGTATTTCTTCTCCACCATATTGAAATGATGACAGTGTCTTGCTCCCCTCTATGACCGCTTGCTTTTTAAACCACCTCCTCAGTGTTGCTATTAACAGCTTTGCCTTCCAACACATCTCACAAATAGTTCTTTCCAAGCAACAGAGTTGTGAGGCTGGACTTTCACTAGACAAGAGGTTGTTAATCTCAATGGGATCTTCCTGGTTAAATAAAGGTTAATAAATAATAAATAAATAAATAAATTATTGACCTCTTGAGAATCCAACAAAGTATTTGGATGAGAGTAGCGGGGGTGGGGGGCTGTCTGTGCTCGTCTTTATGCCCTGCTGTCAATCCTACTTTAATGTGGTTAAGTGGCCTTTAAACAATTGACAGACAGGTGCTTATTTGTTGCATTAAGATTCCTCATTTCAGACTTCAGTCTATTTATTTATTCATTTTTTGCTGCTACTTGCCAGTGGTAGTGGCAGTGGCACTCTTATTTGTGGTGTATTTGTGAGGGGTGCGGGGCACTGTGGCGGTGATGCTCTGAGAATAAAGACTTTCGACACAGGCTGTGTCTTGTGCAGCAAAATAATTGCAGTCCACTGCCATTAAGCCACACTCAATGAAGCCCCATTAAGTTAACAGAACATTTTCCATGTTCATTCAAATTAAAAACAAGTCAAACTTGGTCTGAACCAACAACAAAAATGATGAAAAAAAGACCTGCTAATGTAACCTGACTCCACAAAGCTTTCTCAAAAGCACTTGTGAGGTGGTGACTGTCATTAAATGAATGAAAAAGTTGCTGTCTGGCCATTTCCGTGTACAGCAAGGCCACTGACAATTTCATTCAATAACACGCAGGGGAGCAGTTAGTGTTCCTAATGGGGAGTTAGTTATATTGGAGTGTGAGAGCAGCCTAATAAAATCATTGAGGGTCTGTATCTCAACACCTACTTTCACTGATGAGTAGATTCAAACAGGTACATATTCTAAAATAATTTAAGATACTACCTCAATTTATGGCACATTACTCTGAAAAACCTTTCACAACAAACCTACACGTCCCCGCTCCGTCTGAATAATTACATTATTAATACACTGTATGGACATTTTTCAAAATAATGACACTGACAGGATAGCTGTAGTAGCTACTGAATAATATGCAAATTACAGGCATTTCAAAAGGAGCCAGACAACAGCATTAAACAAAAGACTGTGAAATACAGCTTAGACAACACATCCAGGGACCCTCATATCTCTGCTGTGCAATTAATATAAAAGAACATCTCCCCTGCACCTAAAATTACTTAATAACCTTGTAGATTAGACAAGAGGAAACGATTTGATTCATTGAAAAATCCATTTTATCTTCTCTTGATAATGTCCTAAGTCTTTTGTACAGATGTCTAATGAAAAGGGTCAGTTATCTAAATGGCTTATTATTCATAACAATTGGTGTGCAAGGATTTAGAAAGAACTTCTGTGCCTCTACTGCATGCTAATTAATATACCACTGAGGGATAAGAACTGTAAAATTTAAATTTTATCTCAAGCGGTATTTTGTCACACACATACCAGTGTGTCCACAGAGACAGAGACAGACACAGAGAATGAAAGAGACACCTACATTTGGTTGTTGGGGATTATCTTGTGCCCATCTTTGTACCATGTGACTACAGGTCGGGGAAAAGAGGCGAGGGGAGGCTGGCTGATGATGGCTGCTCGGCCCTGGGTTGCCGTCTTTCTCTGATCTTCAGCTGAGAAGTTCCCCATGACTGGAGAAGCATACAGGTATGAAGAATATGAGCATCAGTACCGATGTATAGAATCAAATACAGCCAGAAATTAAATGAATACAATTGAAATCACTGGGGAAAAAAGCAGCATTAAGGCCCAGTCACACCAGAAAGTGGCACATCAAAATTCATCTGTGGCTTTAGGAAATATGCGTTTGTAGAGGGGTGACATGTAGTGAATATAATCATAGGGTAAGCTGGTACGCACGCAGCAAACCTCCGGGCTAAAAAGTAAAGCCAATGCAGAAGTGACAAAAACTGCAGTTCCTCTAGTGGCCACTTGAGGCTGGCTCCAAAACAGAGTCAATCCCCCTAGACCCCCATGTTTAAATGCAGAAATAAACATGTTTACAGCCTGGTACAAAAAACTGTTTTGGGCTCGACTACAAAAATCAATCATCTGATTCAAATCGATCTGCATTCGAATAACAAATATCGATTCACAAAATCTGAGATCGACCTTTTAATTACGCTTTTTCCCATAGATGTGTGAAGCTTTAACCCCGTTAATCTCACTGGTGGTAAATGGACTGTGGCACTAAATAATTAACGACAGCAGTCTTGGGAATCTCCGATGTTACTGACTCTTTTATCTGTAACTGTTAGCCTTCTGTTTTACATTTTGGTGTAATTTATTACTGTACTGCTGCAGCCTCTCCTCCTGCTGTCTGTGCATCGGGGCTGACACATCCAGATACGGAGTTGAGATGCTGTGGTGGAAACAGAGGGGTGAAGATAACTTGAGCCGACGACAGTGACACTTGTAACGGTAAGCGCAATAAAACCTCCGCAAGGATAAAGTTTAAACGAAAACAATCTATCAATTTACCTGTTTATCAATTTACCTGTTTAGCAACATGGAAGCATGTAGAGAAACAATATTTCAATCTGCTCTGTCCGCAATCTCTCATCCAACGCCACCAATATTATGTAATAAACAAGCACAGCACGCTTTCCAGCTAATAGCAAATTGTTACTAACAAGGTGAGACAAGTGTTCATATCGGTTTAGCTTAGCTTGCCTCGTATCTTAACAATTAGCAACGGTAATGTGACCTGCAGGCAGTGACTCTCCTCAGCAGCAGAGGGAGGAGCAGAGAGGACGGGAGGACTGACTGATGTCTCTGTTCCTTATTCTTTCTAAACTTCCCTCAGTATTGTGATGCCTGGAAGACGTTTACTGACATTTCAGATTTGTTTTCTCTGAGATATTGGGTTTATATAATGACTTTGCTGCTCTAGAAACAACATTTAGTAATAAAATATTCAATTTTAATCCCATTCTCAATTTATTCTTTTTTTTTTAATAATTCCTTGTCAAATTCACAGTATTAGTTCTCTGAGAATCTCTTTCACACACTAGTAAAAATTTGCACTGTAACTGAAATATCCCCAATCAAATCAGATTGAATCGGAAATCGACTCGAATCGGAAAACGACTTGAATTGGGACCTTGTGAATCAATATCGAATCAATTCAGGAAATCAGTGGTGTAACCCAGACCTAGTCATTAGCATGACAGTAGCATCCTGTTTACAACAGGTATTAACATGCGTCTTGGGTAACTGAATCAAAAGTGGACAGCTCTTACTACAGGCGTGAATGCATCCGTTGTGTACTCCATGCATCTTGAGATCCAATCACTTAGATCCCATTCAGAGACGGTCCATGTCTGTCTGTTTACACCTGCATTAGAATGCATCACCACAAGCCTTTCAAGTGACTACCTGTGATCATATCTCATTTCCCCGCTCTTTATGCAAATAGGCATGTACATAATTTTTTGCACAGCCCCTCCTTGCCCTACTCTCTACCTCTCAAATACCAGGTTTAAACGTACAGTCATAGAGCTGTCCATGTGTGATCTGCTCACCCTGGATGCATGTTAATACCACGTGTAAACAGATTCTATGTTCTGACAGTTTATTCAAAGGAGGGCTCTGAGCCATGGCAACAATAGCTTCATGAATTGGTCAGCACTGTCAAGACAGCTTGTAATCAACAGTGCAAATTTGTGTGTCGAAGTTCACACAATTTACTTTGCCCCCGCAAGCAATTCCACTGATCTAGCGCTTCAATTAAATTAACTGATTTCATCACTTTAAATGCTGGTGTGACCGGGCCATTAGTCTTTAAAAAAAAGTCCTTTCTGTTTACTTTTTGGGTAAAAGCTTTCCACATATTACATTAAAATATTAAAGTCCAACTGAAATTAAAGTGCATGTTTAGAGGGAACAGAAAAATGTCTGATATATTGGCAAAGACTTTTTAATTCCTTCTCTTGTTGTAATCATAAAATATTGAAAATGAATTTGCTTTGATACTATTTCTTATTGCAAAAAGGGACTGTGATTTCAGCTGGACTTTGAGAAAGAGGCTGCATCCTTAGTCATAAAAAAAATTCCTTTATTGGTGTATTATCATAATGGTATGAAACAGGTGTGTACTCACAGGCCACCTGCACCTCTGTTCTCCTGTGTATGACAGCTCCCATCCTGTTTCTCACCATACACTGATACAGGCCAGCATCAGTCCTCTTCAGAGACAGGACAGACAACCTAAAGATGGACAGACACATAGAGAACATGGATGAGGTGTGTTTTTATACCTCTGAGCTGTAAATAGACAGTATTAGTGGGGGAAAGGCAACATTAGGAGTGATGTTTGGACACCAAAGAGACAGAGGGGAGAGAAGGTGGAGGTCTGTTTGTCCATATGTACGCACTTGTGTAATTCTCTTTCATGACCTTGATCGGAGAATGGATTCAGCCTAAGGTTGTCAAGGTTCCCCGATAACAGACGGGAAGGCGGAGTGGTGCGTATATATACAGTATGTGTGTGTACGTGCATGTGTGTGTGTGTGTGTGTGTGTGTGTGTGTGTGTGTGTGTGTATGAGAATGTTTGACTTTTTTTTTGTTTGTTTTTTCTTTTTTTTACTGAGAGGGGTTGTTAATGGGGTTTTAATGGACTGTGCTTCACTAATGGGAAGCTTGGCATAGGATCTAGGTTGGTGCCATGCTGGACAAACACACAAATGCATATACACACAAGCACAGACACACGCACACACACATTTATTACACACAAACCGGATAGACACAGTAAAACTGGACATCGCTTTGGGGCTCATTATGAATACCAGGACAGCCAAGTATTTAACTCCCAGGCTGTCAGTGTATGCTGCCAACATACACAAACCCACACACACATACACACTAATACACACACGTGTACATCAAAGACTCACACACGCAAGTCCATTTGAATTAGGAATGACACATTACACAGCAGCTCTCATCCTGAAACAGATTTTGATATTGGACACTGCATCTCTCTCTTCGTCCGTGTTCCATTACATCCTCTAATAGGCATGTGCGGAGGGGCTGTCACTGCATTTTGTGAAATCCCAACAAGTTTTCCTTTCTATTTCTTGCTAAACACAAACTTCAGTGTTGACAGGTCCCAATCAATAAAATAATTTCTCAGTAAATTTCTCCAGCACAGTCTTAGCCCTGCATGTGAAGTTAAATTCCTCGGATGATTTAAGATCAGAACAATTTCAATCAGGTTTTTCAATGAAGACAGCTTCTGCACAAATTGACCAAACCCTAGAAAAAGCAGTCTGTGAAAAGTAACTCTATTTGTCAGCCAAACTGTTGCCAACCAAGATCACCAACATTCTCTTTTCTTTTGTAAGTCTACAGTTCCTTCTGATTATTTTATGGCGACTCACTATGTGTAAAACAGTGTGTAAAAAGGGCGAGGCTACTGTAGCTGAACTGACGCTGAAGAGGGAAACCTAACTGTCGTTTCCATTAATGTAAATCATTTTCACTTACAGCACTGCTCATCTGAATTCTTCACTGTCCAGTACATTAAACAGCATGAGGGGTAATTGAAAATAAAATAAATCAGACTATATTCTAAAGAGAAGGCATTGAAAGGGAACAAAGTGTGTGATTCTGTGCAGGCCAGATTTATTTTCAATGTGTGAAAATGGAACAGAATGCATTTAAATAGCGCTTTTATTCAGATTTCTTTACAATATGTATAACATTCACACACAGAGAGACACATAGTCACACACACCGTACCACATAAGGCACCAGCCTAACCTCTGGGACCAGGATGGGTTATTTGTGCCTTGCCCAAGAACACTTTGTGGACAGAGTGGACAACCCACTCTGCCAGCCTACATTAAACTAACAGTAAAGATAAATGTAAATAATGTTGAGGTTGTAAAATTAGGGCCTACAACTCCAGATGGTCACACACACACACACACACACACACACACACACACACACACACACACACACACACACACACACACACACACAACGCTCTTTCTCACACAAACACACACTCTCACACTCACTGCACCCTGCCAATTCAGCATAGCCCTGGCCTCACCAAACTAAACTAGCCAGATCGCTGAGAGCAGTCCAGAGCTACACAACGCCTCCTGGCTCGAACAAACACTGCCTACAAAATGCTGGCTCAACCTCTCCCTCCCTCGGTGTGTACGCATTCCCAAGATTCCCTCTATTTCTGAATGATGTGAAAAACAATTTCGTTTCACAGCTGCAGTTTTGCTGAGAGGGATTGCTTAGCTCTTACCAACCAACACACATAGGGACAGACAGGGAGAGGGGCAGAGACAGAGGAGGACAAGAAGATGAAGAAGAAGAGGTACAGTGAGAGAAGCAGAGACAGACGTTCAGATGTATTGATTGGTTCTCCTATTCTTTCCCAAGACCATATACATATTTATGGAGCTAATGTAATTATTAATCTCACTTTGGCCCCACTGTCTAAATGTTCTGACCTTCTCGAAACACACTCCATCACTTGCGGCCACAGCTCTTTTGCTTTTTTCCATGCCATGGGCATGACTGATCACACAGAAGAGTCTTTGAAGATATTCTCAAAAAGAAGGCAGCAGCGATAAAAGCAAGGTTGTCAGATAGACAGACAGGCATACACTTAGAGACAACTGAGAGATAGATCCATGACTGAAAGCCAGACACATAACCATCCAGTCGGTGATAACTGACCTGTACTGTGGTGTCCAGTCGGTGACGTTGCTGTTGTTGAGCGTCCAGCGGTACTGCAGAGGCCAGCTGCCTCCAGCCAGGCAGGTCAGCACCAGTCTGTTTCCCTCCAACACCACCTGCTGCCCCAGTCCACCCCCTCGCAGGTAGGGAGCAACCTCTGACGGACAGAGAGACACAGGAAGGGAAATATGAAGAAAGGAAAAATATTTGTTTTGGCGAAAAAACCTCCATTTGTGCCCTGTCCTTTGGCCAAAGACTGGGTTAAACAAGTGACACACCAATGTCCCTTGATTTTACAGGTTCAGACTGGAATCTACACATTCAGTAAAAATGTTGATTATCTGCTACTGTATTTATTCATGTGTACTTCTTCCCCACTCTTGCAGCCAAAACTCTAACCTTTGCTCCTTCGTACAGTCGCTCTGACTTATACCATCATTAGTAAAGAGTAACCGAAACAGGATGTGTGTATGTGTGTGTGTGTGTGTGTGTAAGACAGACAGACTGAGTGTAGACACAACCTGCTGAGACTTATCTAACAGGATTTACCAAGACTTTCTCAGGGCATCCCCCTCTCCTTTAGTGAGGTCTGTCAAAGCATTTCTTTACAATTCTTGCTTCAGCCATTAGACCTACAGACAAATACTTAAATGTAGTTTCCCTTTGCAAAAATCTCTGGTGAGATGTCCTAAAATCTTCCTGTTATGAACAAAGAGGATGGATGAATGGTATATGCTCTAAATGCTCATTCTTTGATGGAAATGATATTAAACATAGCTTCTGGTGTTTTAAACAGCAGTAATTAAAACTGTCTGTCAAAGGAATGCTATGTTTGATGCTATCACATATTTAGATACTGCTTTTAATATATTCCTGGCAATAAAGGTGTTCCCTTGGGGGAAACACATGTATGGCAAACAGTATGATGCATGTCAAAACACTCACGCCTCTTGTTTTTTGTGTAAGCCCACACATCAGCGACATGCATCATCATGTCAGCAAGTCCTATTTCCCAGCATTGATGCGCATCAGCGGTCCAGAAAAGCAGCAATTCTATCACATTTATTCCCTGGAACGACACACCATAACTTGACTATTCTTCTGTCTACACAGAGCATCTGCTGTGTGTTGTGTTGGGTTGTATCACATGCCAGCATATACTGCACCTAAAGCCTCACTCCAGTGTATTTTGGCATCTTTATGTTGTTTCTTTTTTTTGAGTTGTTTCTTGACAATGTTGATGCTGTGCTCAAAGTTTAAAAGAGAAGATGAAATAGGTCATACGTCATCTTCCAAGCATAAGCAGGTGTGCTGTCATGGTTCTTTGCATAAAAGCAGCAATACCAATTCATATTCTTGTGAGCTAGCTTGTAAACGTATCTTGTATTTTGGCTACACTGAGAACACAATGGATGGTGATGTATCCTTTTGTCTACACCTGTGGTGCATATACAGCATAGAGTTGTGTGAGTCACAGGCAAAACAAGACGGTGAGCATTTTTTTCTGGGATTGTGTGGGATGGTTTCTTCAGTTTTTGGACCAAGCACAGGGCTGTGAAACTTCATATGCTTCACAGAGTTTTTGTAATATTGGTAAGTTAACAACTACAGACTACAGTCGGCTGTGTAAGGGATAAAGTTACTAAGCAACTGCCGACTGATGCTACCGGCAGGTTGATCAAAATCCCCAAGTGGAAGCTCTATTGAAGCAGGAAACATTTATTTAAAATAAGGATATTTCATTATCTTGTTGTTGGCCTTACAGAAACTAGTGAATAAACTAGTTGCCCTTATCAGCTGTTATTTGAATAGTCAAGCTAAGCAGTCGTCATTTCAGAAATGACTGAATTCCAGTTAGATTCATATTCATACATATTTCCCTCAGGTGAAGGAGGTAGAGAAAAATCCTTCTCCTCATTAATCATGTTGGAGTGACCGCTTCTGCTATCCATGTTAATATCCATATTATCACTCTGACATGCTAGAGCCGCATCTGGTCGCCATGGTTATGGATTATGTCCACATATGAATGTTCAGCCTTGTTCTCAGTTTGAGCAAGAATGTTAACAACACTGCCAGGAGCGGGGCTTTAAGGCTTTGTATGAAGAGAAAGGTCAAACCCTGGTTCACAGTCACTTTGAACCCACACGTATAACAAGTTTGTAAATCCTTTTTTTAGATGTGATGTGAAATTGATCAGTCAAACAGAGGCAGTCACACTCACTCAAGCTTATGTCATGTAAAGGAGCCTGGACTCAACTGATACACAACCTTTTACTGTTATCAACAATGGTTCTTCACTTCCTCCGCATCTGTTATGTTCCTCTATCAAGACATTGTGTACTATAACTAACACGCTGCTGGACTATCAAGTATCCAAGCACAGAGACTGTACAATAATGTACAGTGACAGTGACTACAGTACCTACATCATGTCTTTTGATAAGGCTGTTGAATCACTGGCCCTGTCTTGCAAGGTGCATTTGCTGAATGGTTGGGTTGCAGCTGCTGTCTAAACAATGCCATCCAGTCTTTAACTCTTGGCTCAGGTGTTCAAACCTGGTTCGCCAGCACACAGCATAGAGGCATCAAGGCTAAAGAGTCTGTCCACTGCAACTAGCTGCAAGGCCTGTCAGCATGTGTTGAGGCCTGGATCCACTAAACAAAAATCTGCATCCTGGTGTGGGATGTATGGTGGGGGTGGGGGGTTGTAGTCAAAAAGATTTATTCATGCCATCAACCATTTACACACACATACACACACAAGCTGGGTTAGAGGGGGCAGGCTTATCTGCTTGCTACAGTACGTATGGACAGGTCCATAACTCTAAGGCAGAGTTTTACATTCTCTGTTTCTCCCTCTCCTTTTCGCTGTCAACTCAATCTTCTCTCCTCCCTGCCGTTTCAACGTTCTCAGTTCTGTCTCTCCTCCAGTGCTCTCACTTCCTCCCTGGTTCCTTCCTTATTCCTTATTCCCAGTGGATGTTGCAGGGCCACCTTTATTCTCCCTTTCTCTTTCTCTACTTTCCACTGTTTCACCCTCACCCTCCCTCTCTTTTAGATTGATAGCTGCCTGTTTCGTGCACAAGAGGGAAGTGTTCCATCTACGATAGATTTATATGGGACTGTGTGTGTGTATGGGTGTGGGTGGGTGGGTGTGTGTGTGCGAGAGAGAGAAACGGTGTGCGAGCGTGCATGTGAGTGTAAGGATTTATTTGGAATATTCCGTTTCTACAGACGATGGCTGGCAATGCAGACTCCAATGTCATACTGCTGACCAGCACCATAACTCACTGCTGCCTGCCTGCCTGCCTGTGTGTGTGTGTGTGTGTGAGTGAGAGAGAGAGAGAGAGAGAGAGAGAGAGAGAGAGAGAGAGAGAGAGAGAGAGCGAGAGCGAGAGCAGCAGAGATGCAGCCTTTACAGCTTACCAAATGTGACCCTCAATTAGAAAGGCTGGCGCACGAACATACTGTACAAATAGAAAGATGTGGACGTTTTGCACCTGCCTCCATCCGTTCCACTTATCTACCACTTCCTTCATACTTCATACCCTGCACAGCTGCGCACTGCCCCCGCCCCTCACTCCACTCCTCATGGCTGTTTAAACCCTTCATGTACTTTAAAGGCAGTCCATTAGGAAGTACAGATAGAGATAGAGAACACCACATCTGAAGAGGAGCAAGGTCAGGTAACAGCCTGTTTCACTCACTGATGTTGTGTGTCTCTCCGCCTCTTCCCCCGCTGTCTGTCTCTCTGTCACTCAATGTCAGCAGGCCACTCTGTCTCCCTCACAGTCTTCCCAGTTCCTAACCTGTCTGTCTTCCTCACAAGCTGTACCGACCAACCACCTGTCTGTCTATCAAGACCACCTCCCCTCTCCCCTCTCCCCTCCCCCGCTGTCTCTTGTTGCCCCTCGGTCCATTTCTGTCAAAGTGTGTGGCAGCTCAAGGTCTCCGCTTTTTGTCTCTTCAGGAGGAATGTTGCCAAACAGAGAGATTGGCCTCCAAATGTGACAGGAGAGTCGAGAGGCACACATGCACGCCAACACACACTCTTCTCCTGCCGCATCATGTGCTCGTCCCCACTCCTAGGCCGGTCTCATGAAGCTGCTTAGGCAGATTCTGGGGAAGGAATTCAATTTGCCGGGGAGATGAGCGCTGTGATAGAGGGGAGAGGGAGGAGAGGAGGATGAAAGGACAGGAGGAGAAGAAGAGCAGGGTCACTGCTCCAGGGCTGATAGTCCACTACGATCCTGCCCGCCCTCTCTCCTCTCCTCTCTGTCTCTCTGCACTTTTACAGTGAGTGTAAGTGTGGTGGAAATTAGGCCCTAAATGACTTGTCCTTTACAAATGGACCAGTAACGATCATTATTCTTTCATCGCGCTGCATTAAACATCCCAAAATTAATCCTGAATTTTACTGCAACAGCTGTGCTGAGATGTGAGGTTTTCTCTGTCTCGACATGAGGTCGAGGAGTTGCTTGACTGGTAACAGCACAGGTAAAGGTTTTGATTTTTTTGTGTTGGAAGATTGAAATTTAGGTGGTCGAAAAAATCCTTAGGCGGTCCAGTTTGCATTCAGACAAGCAGAGGAAACCCTGTGGTGTAAATGCATTTCAGAGCACTGACATAAGAGCGCGAGAGCACACGGATGAAACTAAAGTTGAGCCGTGGATCTCATTCCAACAGTGCCTGCTTAATTATTGGGTATGTGTGTGTGTGTGTGTGTGTGTGTGTGTGTGTGTGTGTGTGTGTGTGTGTGTGTGTGTGTACAGTGTGTGTGTCGGGTCAGAATTAGGGTCACTCACTCCAGAGAAATCACTTTATCTTTATAGAGCTGAACCCCTACTGTGAGACAGGGCTGGCAGAACTGGCTATAGTCTATGAATACTGATTCACTGATAGCATGTCTCTCTCTCTCCCACACACACACACACACACACACACACACACACACACACCCTTCACCATGCCTTTTTGACGCAGGGGGTTGAAGGGGAGAAAATAACTAAATCAGACTCTTTTATTACTAGTAATTTTTCTATGAATAAGCGGTTAAAAGTTGCATAGCTAGGCAGTTTTTTTCTCATGGTAACAGCAGTCTATTTGATTATGGGGTGCAAATGAGTTCTGCTCCTTTTAAATCTAATAAGTCTGCCAGCGCTTGTTTCAACAGGAATTTAAAAACACTTAATTGGACTGACAGTGTGTGAGGCGGGAGGAAGAATTATGACTTGAGATTTTGGCGTGTTGCTACCAGTCAGAAAAAGAGGGTCGAAAAAGAGGCTAATTAATTGAACAATGTAAAGTGGAGAGGCTGAGAAATGAGATTTCATTTCCCCAATCAAAGGGTTCAGACAAGTCAGGCGAAAACACATTACAGATGTATCTGAATTTTGCATCTAAAATAGCTAACAACGATCACTAATGCTGTTGATGAATACTCTCTGTATTAAGCTGAGAGGACTCAGGATTGCTACAGAAAAAGACTGGATACCACACACTGGATGACTATTTTCACCAGATTGTTTTGATCTTGGCATTCAGAGAGGAGCACATATTGCACCACTGAGTAAGTACAGGGATCAACACACTGGAAGACAGCTGGAGTATGATAAGAGTCATGTAAGAAGGCAAACCTGAAATCTAATGCACAAATTTTCAACTGTTCCTGTATTAAAACAGAAAAAAACATCCCTCAATAACAGTCTGTCTCGTCTCGGTAATCTATCCTGCAATTTGCTCTGAAAAGACAAACTAAAGAAAATGCAAAATGAGGATGAAATGGTGGACTGAGAGACGTGGGCAACAAGAGCTCTGCAGAGGGAGCTGTAGGTGAGTGAACTTCACAAGAGTGAGGTGAATTTCAGGTGAGCTGTAGCTCTGACCTGAAAGCTGATGAACTGCATTATAATATAATTCTCTCTCACAGCACGATGCGCTGTTTTTTTTTTCTTCTTTTCTACATCATTTCTCCTGCCAAGCAATGTTGACAGTCCTGATTCCAGTCTTAAAAGACAAACATGTTTAAAATTATCTTAATGTGAACGGCAGGCAGCAACTGGATCAAAAGACAAATGCTCAAATTCATTTAAGACACTGTATGATTTCATCTCCTGAATGTCAAAACCAGCTGGTCCAGGCTGAAATGGAACCAGTTTATCTTGCTCCGATCAGTGATGATGCCTGAATCATGACTATAATCACTTTAACAATCCCAATGCGTTTCCCTGTGTTGAGCAAACACAACTGATAGATGGCTCCCCCTGTCTCTCTGTCTCTCACACATCCATTACAGAGCTCTAACTGAGGGAATCTACTGTGCAAACAAGATGACAGTTAAGCACAAAACACCTGCTCTCTTTGATGATGATAAAATCAAAGCGGCTCTGGTGCTAACCCGCTAGGCTGCAGCTCACCCACTGATCCCAACAGGCCTCAGCTGAACTGTGAGACAGAGAGCCCATGGGCAACAAAACTTCCCTGGACTAAAATCCTGGACAGAAAACAGCAGAAATGCTACAGGAGAGAACAAAATGCTTCCTCTGCTTCACCCACTGTTAGATGTGGCAGAATGGTAGGTGTGGCAAACAGGATGTGAGTGTGGAGCTTTGATCAGGAGTTTAACTCGTGTCTTTTCAAGTTGGCAGCTGCTTTAATTGACTACTGAATGTCAGGCTCCATAAGAGAACAAAGCATCACTCACTGAAGACCGAATAACACCCCCTAGCCCCTCTTCCTGCTCAGACAGCCAATCACAGCTCCCTCCTCCTGGCTCCTTCCAATCACAGTTTCCAAGAGCCCTGACTGACAGCTGTCTGTGAGGAGGTGACAGATGACTGACTGATCCTGACATGCTGATTGGCAGATGTCAGACTGGGAGAGATGTTGCGTACACTGGCACACATGCACACACATACATTCAATACACACACGAGTAGATACAAGCTGACTTGAACGATCTAGGCCTGAATAGAAGAATTTCAAAGTCAACGTGCTTGACTTTGCTTTTGAGTGTGTTTTCTTCTTTGTGTCAAAGGCAGTGGTAGTATTACACACTGAAAGTTATGGTGGATTCGTAAACAACCTTTACAACAAAAGGTTGTCAAGGAGAAACACATTCAGGAAACAGGCAACTTTTTTCAGTCTGGATTTACATTAGCTTCCTGTTGTGCTCCACAAAGGTACAGTAGCAGGTGAAAGAAAACAAATATACACAATTAATACCTAATTGCATTGACTTTGGCCATTTTCCAGTTTGGCCTGTACACATTTAGTGAGGGGCCAGTGTCTAATTCTCTTTGGAGGTTAGCACAAGCAAGATGTTAACCAAAACTGAGAATGAGTAGTTGTTTTAAAATGTCAATTTATAGGTTGCTCTGGCATTTAATAATGTCACTGTACTGTACATGTGTGTGTATGTATATGTGTGTGTATACATACATATGTGTGCACTGGAAATCTGGTTGAAATGTCAATCTTTCTTTAATATGTTGTATTTGAATTTAACAATGTGCAATAACCTGCTTTGGTACAAAACGGCATATTGTGTGTGTGTGTGTGTGTGTGTGTGTGTGTGTGTGTGTGTGTGTGTGTGTGTGTGTGTGTGTGTGTATCCGTGTCCGCGCACACTCTAAACCTTGCATGTCTTAGGGAGTTATGGAGTGGATGCACGGGGTCATAGGAGTGCGGGTCTGTGAGTGGGGGAGGTAAAGGGGGTAATAAATGGGGCACAAGGGCTGCAGCAGAGGAGTGGGAGATGGAGGGTTTTTATGGGGGGTGGATGAGGGAGATCTGAGGGGGGGGTGGTAATCAGGTGGAAGAGACTGTGATCAGTGACATTTAAGAGGTGGGCCACGCTGCAGGGCACATCTGCTAGGACACACACACACATTGAAAGGCACACACACAAACAACTGTCAGCTCCTATCTCCTGATGAGCGGACAGGCGGACAGGAGGAGAGAGGAGGTGAATGGGAGAGTAGGGAGGGAGTGAAATGAATACCTCCCGCTGAGACGGCAGCCTCCTCTCTCTCTGAAGAAAGTTGTGTACACAAGTGACTGTGAAAACACCTCAATACTTTTGAATGACACACGCAAACACACGCAAACAATAATTATTCCTCTGTTTTACTCTATGCGCTTTCTTTTTATCCCCCAGACTCCCCCCTCCCTCTGCCTCTATTTTACATCCCCTCATTAAAAACAGGCGTCTCTCTGCAGGTAGATAAACAAACTTGTAGTTGCACACACGTATTACCAATCAGTCAGTTCTGAATCCACGGACACATTTGAAAAAGGACATCAGAGGAGGACAGTGTGGAGTGATGTGCGTGCCACTTTAACCACCGTGTCACGGTGGGTGGGGACATCACCAGTTTGTTCCTGAACCTGTCGTATGCGATCACAACAGCACCTTCACATCACAGCCACTGGGCTTCACACACAAACTCGACCCAGATCCACACTAATACTGAGAGATTTCACAAACATGACTGTGATAGTCTGATGACATGACTCCAGGGTCCATCTCACTCAACACACACACACACACACACACACACACACACACACACACACACACACACACACAGAATGAGAAACAATCTGATAAAGTGATGTCTGCTCTTGTAGAGTCTACATGGACCTGAAGAAAGTAAACTACAGTGTTGCTTAACCCCCTTCTTCATTCTCATCACTTGTCATTTTCCATTCTTCACCTCCATTTCTTTCCTGTTTTGCTAAATTTCCGTCCTTTAACAAAGCGCAGGTGCTCTTTTTGTGCGTACGTGTGGTGCATGTGCCCGAGAACCCTCCACACACCTGTCTGTGCTAGCCATCATCCCCTTTGACAGCTGCCACTGTCCTGACCTTGGGCACTGTGGGCTACGTGGTTTTGAAGTGATTGACGAATCGTATCCTTTCATTCATTATTGAAGGCGGAGATCAAAACCGCGGCACCCGGGATATCACCGTGACAGCCGGGCAGACCAGACAGAGGTAAAGAGGGGAGGGTGTGGGAGGAGGACGTGGGAGAGGGAGAAGGTCATCTGAGCAAAGAAGTGCAGGTGAGAAGTGAGGGCTAGGGAGGGGAAGCAGCACAGGGAGCAGGAAAGTTGGGCGTAGGAAAGGTGGAGCATCCTAAACAGCAGTATTGCTTTTTTGTTTCACTCTAGCATTCGTTCAGAGATCCTGAGGCTCAGTCGGTGTCCAGCCCTCTGCTCACAAAAGGCTTCAAAGGTCTAAAAATAAAATTCAAGCATGACTAGCAAGTAGAACATTTGATCACAGTTTTCTCTATTTAATAATCCTTGAAATAGAGTTAGACTTTAGAAAACTCATAAACTTGGCAAATTGTGTATTTTGGATTTGTGGTTTTTGATATCTCTTTATTTTTTGATACTTAATTGATATTTTATATTTGAACTCTATATATTTATTCTCTTTCCTGTTTTGCACTGCAACTAGAGTTGGGCTGCTTTCCAGTTTTGCCGGTGCAGTCAGGTGTAAGAACTTGAACCAGTTTAATTTAAATGCAAACCAGCCGAATATGCTTTTGTCATTATTACAGATTCTGGAAACATAAAAAAGAGCCTACTTCACCCTGCGTCCAAGGCACCACGGCACTTGATCCAATTTGAATTGCATTGGTAATAAGGAACAGCTGTATTAAGACATGACAGTTTTCAAACGTCTATAAATGGACTGACGGAGCCACTAGTGTCTGACAGGCCGTGCAAAATTTACCGCTGAGCCGAAGCAGGTGTTGGCAACATCAAGGAGATCAGATTTCAATAGAGGTGGGAGGGGGGAAGTCTCCTGTACCTACTTATTCCTGTCACTTGCTTCGAAATGACAAGGATTCTTGAAGTTGAAATAAGGAATACCTATATGATACTTCCATACATTACTACAAAAAAATAAAATTTGGTGGCAACTGGCTGAAGGGAGATTATCAGAACGCAGTCTCTAGTCAGGTAAATGACCATCTCGAATAACAACCTAGGCTACTTGCTGTTGGCTATATGGCATCTCCAGGGAATATCATGATATATAAATTTTTCTGTTTAAAAAGCAACTTTACAAATTAAGGAGAAGAGCAAGTAAAATACTTACCTATCATTTAAGTGGTTATGTCTCCTGTCTAATCTTGAGTGCACAGCTGATATTTACGTGGATTATTTAGTGTGTGCACAAAGGGTGCATATTTATGGATTCAATGCGGACAGACAAATTTTAAGTAGAGGTGGGAAGGGGAAGGGTGGTGCATGTTGTGTTTGCTTACGAGAACGTTTGTGTTTTTGGGGGGTGAAAAGCTAAGACATGGCAGAGTCAGACTCCCAAGAAAATTAAAACTGTGTCAATACAGCAACATTTTAGATTGACACCAAAGAAAGCTGTCTAAATGTTTTGAGCTGGAATTTTTCAACGGACATCCTGTTCCTACTTATTCCTGTCCATCGCTCTGAAACGATGAGGAGTTTTCATGAGGAATTATCTATATGACATTTTCACGTCTTACTAAAAAAAAAAAAAAATCCGAAATTAATGGGCAGCTGGCCTAACAGAGATTGACCATTGCCAATAACAACCTGGGATACTTGCTGTTGGCTATATTGTTTGCCATTTCCAAGAAATACCATAAAATCCAATGTTTTCTGTTTTAAAAAGTAACTTGTGCACAGCTGATATTTACATGTTGTTCATGTTTATTTACTGTACATGATGTAAGAGAGGTGCATCTTCATGGATTCTGTGTGGACAGACAGCTCGGATGCCTTCATGCTGTTAGGAGATGGTGTATTATGTTCCACTCAGGAGAAGCTGCTGCGTCAAGTGCGAAACCTACTGTTAAAATTCGGTACACTGGTCAGGCTATGTGTTTGGCTTAACATTAAACCGGATTGCAATTTTTGAAAAGTACAACTGCTTCACAACAATTTGCCTCATGATAAATAAAGTTACATCTTATCTTACTATTTCATGCATGCCTCATCTGAGCCTCTGCTGGTCATTCAGACCAAGATATCACATGAGAGTCACTGAGGTCACATGAGGGGTAAAGTTCACATCACCTGACATCACACTCAAAGTGTCCAACCTTCAGGACATATTTAAACAAGCAGCCTAAATACTTTAAGCTATCAGCTATTTAAAATGCATCCTGACAACTAAGCAGTTTCACACCTCGTCCAAATTTGATCCATGCAATCCTAACAACTTTCACATAAACGCCATGTCCAAAGCCACATCCAGTGATACCAAAGTTTAAAATAGACTATCATGGTGAACAAGATCTTTCTGCAAAGACAACACTCAAACACAGGGAGCAAAACTACAAAGCATACCTTTACGCCCAAAGAGGCGATCTGTCTGATGTCACCCTACAAAGGAAATGTATCTGAAGACTGTGGAATCAACCCCACAGGGAAAACACTGACGTCAGTACTGGCGATGAGTAATTTATGCTCTGCTCATTTACACTGTTGCCAAAAAAATATTCAGGAAAGAACCAGGAGCATGTCTCCAGTGTCCATCCCGGCCATACACTCTGAACTTTGTCCCACAGTCTTCACTCTTTCATCTTCCTTTCCAGTCCTTTATAAAATCTGCCTTCATCAGTCTCCACCATCCTCACCCTGTGTTCACCTCCATCCTCTTTTCATCTCTACCCTGTAGCATTGATTTCATGCTAGAGAGAAGCATAGCTCTCTATTCAAAAGGAGTGCATGTTATGTCCACTGGCTATGCCATTTACCTGTGTTACCTGTGTGGGCGCAAAAAAACTTGACAGCTTTAAGTTTCACTTCTCAATTGCTTCTCTCACTAACTCATTCACTGTCTATGTGCCTCTGCCCTTTTCTTCACACATTTTAAATAATTTGTTGTTGTCAAGTATGTGGGAGGCATTTCGGTGTGTGTGTGCGCATGTGTGTGCGTGTCTGTGTTTGTGCTTATGCCTGACTGTGCATGGGTCCATATGCTCAGTGAATGCAAGTATGTGTGTGCAAATGTGGATGTTTACTTCCTTCTTTCCACAGTGACAACATCTGCCACCAACTGCAACACACACTATGTCTTCCTCCTCTCTTTCGTCTCCCTCACTCCCCCAACTTCCCTCCCCCCTCCTCCCTCCCTCTTCAGACAAGGGCAGCTCAGTGACACACCATTTGAAGGGCAGACTCTGTCTCGGTAAACGTTTCTCTTACAGACTCAAATTAATTCAATAACACTGAGAAATGTCCTTGCCAAGATACAATATGACTTTCTTTTTTGAGTGTTTACTTACTTCCACGTTTATACACATATGCGAGAGCATACGCACAAATATAGACACACATAGAAGGTCAGACGCATACCTATACCAGCGCAGATGTTTCCAGTAATAGCTAACAAGTCAACTGATAATGACTAAGACAGCACAGACAGAGGAGCGTTTGAGGCGTACGTGCTCATTGTTTTCCCTAATAACTCATTGTTTAGCTTTTCGATTTCTCAGCG
Organism: Epinephelus cyanopodus; assembly: GCA_026686955.1. Lineage (NCBI taxonomy): Eukaryota > Metazoa > Chordata > Actinopteri > Perciformes > Serranidae > Epinephelus > Epinephelus cyanopodus. Next base: position 25,404,239 of record CM048916.1, on the reverse strand, counting down.
TGTCGGTGAGCTGATGGTATTTTTAGATTTCTACTGGGAGAAAATTTATGAGACACTTGCGAGGGTGGTTTAAAGAGATGGTTGTTCAAAATATCTTTAATTATCTTGCTGTCACAAATATTCTTTGAGGCAAACTCGAGTTGCGCTTGTTTGCAGGTATATTTTTCTCATATTCACCAAAAAGTCATTAATAGCAGTAGTCGTCCCAGTTCAACAAGCAGGGTGGTGGGCGAATCAGTCATTACTTTCTCTTATCAAGTAAGGATGATGCATGACTGAAGTTCTTCTAACAGCAGGCATACCACATGCTTCTAGCTACCTGTGGTTTTCCACTGATATCTCGTAGAACACTGCAGGCCTTTACACTAATATTCACTACAAGACTCAGACTACACCCCACAAACGTGCAGGAGTAGATTCCAGCAGGGAATATGAACCTTTTCAGGGGTAAGTGAACTGATTCTTTGCCTGGGCTCGAGAGAAAAGCAAAAAATAAAAACAACATCTCAATAGTGTCCACGCACAGACGGACAAGAAAACATTCATCGGCACATAATGCAAAGAGACAGGACAACTCATTCAAACTCTGCATAACCTGCATTCATGTCAGGGTAGATACACAAACACACTGTGAATCTGTGTGTGTATATGACGTGAATCACTGGACTAAAATAACACAGGCCAAATGTGATTGCACAATGAGTTGTTGTTTTTTTGTCTATTTCCAAATCTTCCAAATGAAATGCACTTCAGATATCTGACAAGGGATTATGATTCTTTGCTTTCTGAAAATTGCATAACCAAGATTGGGAAGGGATAAGGGAAATGAAGTACTTTAATATGCTTCTTCTGGTGTTTGGATGGGTTACAATACAAATTATTCCCCAAGTGTCTGAGTTATTAAACATCTTTTTAAGCAGCATGACCATGGATCCGCTAAAAAAAAAAACACAGACTCTCAAGCAAGAAATACTGACACACATATACAGGTGTCTCAGATAAATACATACCAAAAACAAAATCACACAGACAGAGGATCGGGCACCCTGGAAAATGGTCATGAGAGGGAAAGCTGTTGGTAGCAGAGAGCCTGGGGATTTTTTTTTTTTTTTTAATTTACAATTACAATAACTTCCCCCGTGGAGAACGGCAGTATGAACCCCCACTCTCTCTCAAGCACATTACAGGTGAGGGACAAGAGAGTGAAAGAGAGCGATGTTTGAAAACTTCAAAGCTAGTCAGGAATTCAAAGTTCAGAGTTTCATCTCCTTGAGTCCTCTTGCAATTTGTAAGTCAATGTGTGTGTGTGTGTGTGTGTGTGTGTGTGTGTGTGTGTGTGTGTGTGTATGTGTGCAGAAAGAGCAATGTTGTAGACCACGCAGGTATCTTGCAGTCTATATACAGTAAAAAGCTTGTGGATTCAAAGTATGCTTCTGAGACACTATAGAAAAAGAGATATATAGACACAGTCATTGGTATTTTTTGTATTTTATATTCAGACTCGGTTGAACTACAAATAAAAAAAATAAAACAAGAAAAAGACGAGGAATTTCAGGTGAGTACATACACCGCCGCTCTCCTCACTCAGTCTCTTTCCCTCTCAGTTCATTGAATGCCCTCTCGCATTTCTTCGATTCCTTCTCTGCCTCGTCTTTGAGCTCTAACCCTCCCTCTTCTCTTTGCTTCACCTAAGCGTGCTGCCCTGTCATCTCCATCTCACCCCGTGCCTCTCCTCTGTCTCATGCTTTCTCTCTCATGCTGTCATTTAGCGTTGCTGGGCTGATGATTAAGTGTTCCATCATGCCCCCTCCCCACGCAGTCAGCACTTTTATTCGTTCACTCCTTAATTTCGCTCTTGATTTCTTTCCATATATTATTTATATCTGTCGTTATGGTTATGAAGATGAGAAATACTGTACATGCACAGGTGCAGAAATATCAACAAGTGCACATGGTCCTTGCCGGAAAAATGTTTAAAGCTACGGCACATCCACAGACACGGCTAATCTATCTTCTGTTTCAGCCGTAGAAAACAAATTGCCGCGGGTCAAGACCTGCTTTTCCTTTAGTCTGCTGATGAGATAAACAAGCGTTCCGTCTACCTCACCCTCTCCCTTTCTCTCCTGGTAACGTCACATGCCTGTATTAAACGTGACACTCTCGTTAATCCACATTCAGTCAGCCACTGCATCTCCTGAACGCACCCCGCACCAATCCAGGTACACAGACCTGAGCCAGGAGAGCTCATGAATAGCTAATGGGAAAGACACAACAACGCTCTGATTCACAGAAAATGGCCTTTACACCATCAGCTCTACTATTGGCTGCCGGTAGGGAGAGACAGGGGGGAGATTGATCGAACATAAAGGGTGAGAGAGTAAAGCGATATGTGTCTGGGAGAGAGAGTAATTGAGTGTGTGTGTGTGCAAGGGAAGCAATGTGTGTGAGTGTAAGCGAAAGAGAAGAAGAGAAATGGAACATATTATATGAAGTTATTGGAAAGCAAAAGAAAAAGTAATTTCAAACGCAGCCCATCTGCCAGTCTGTCTGAAAGGCTTATCTGCACGCATGATTAACAAACTTGATAAACGAACACATACAACAGTACCCTCTTCCCTCTCACAGACACACAAGCACACCACATGTAGTCTGTGGTTTGTGTGTAACCATGTAACGATGGTGTGTTTGGCAAAGGCGGCTTAGGGGGAAAGGGAGAGGCCTAAGCTATTGTGGCCATAATAAAGAAAGAACCAAGATGTGTGAGTTCGACCTAACCTGGAAGCAGTGTTGGAGGAAGCACTCCGATCTTTTACTTTAGTAAAAGTAGCAACACCACACAGCTGACAGACTCTGCAAGAAAAACTGATGCATTTATTTGCCTGTATATTTGCATTAATCTATAGATAAATATAGTGGAATAAAAAGTACAACACCGGCTTCCAACTGCGTAGGCACGGGCATTTCCAGCCACTTCATAGTCAGCTCCACTTGTGCTAAATGTATGCTCTTGTCCACTTTGCAAGTGCTGGTGGTGCTTTTTGTGCTTGAAATTGAATAGTGGTGTCGTGTAGCTGCAGGTCGCTAATCGGGACAATGAAATTATCTAACCAGTTTGCAAACTCTCCTCCTGCTGACTTCTGCCAGAGGTTTTCAAATGTTTACATCCATAAACATTGAGCCGCATTAGCATCTAGCTAGCCATTGTGCAGGCATTGGAAAATAAACTGAACAACCTCAGTGCTGCATCAGTTTTCAGCAGGAACTTAAATATCACTTTGTTTCACCAAAACTAAATCCTAAATTCAACCAGGAGGCTCTATTACTATAAGCCAATCTGACAAAGCAGGAGGACTGTGGCAAGTGCAGGACTGGTGTGATGTTGGTAATGTTAGGTGTTGTCCTGTTCCTGTTTTGGGTCATTGCTAAATGCCATTAAGAGGTGGCTGCAGAGCGGTGCTGCCCATATTCGGGAGGAGCAATCGCACAGCCTTCTTTTTGGGGTCATGATGATAGACAGACTACAACAAATCCACCAGTGACTTACAGGAAGGAGCCAATCAGAGTTTTGAGCGCTGATGATATAAATGAACTGTGTCTGTGGTGGATTTCATTTGTAGAACAATAAAAGCAATTGTACCCAAAACCACAGTTAAATCATTTTACAATGAAAAACCACAGATTACCAAAACAGCGAGTCTGAAAATATGGACAATCATAAAGCAGCAGCCTACAACGTACGAAGAGGCAAAAGGGACCAAATCACAATGCACACTTTGAGGGAGCTGAAGGAATCGCATGTCACTTGAGTTGTACTTTGTACGGTGCCATGTGACAAATAATAGATTTATTAATTTAGCAGAAGAACAGAGCAGCATAAAATGAAATACAAGTACCTCAACACGGTACTTGAGTAGTTATACCTAGTTACATTTCACGACTGCCTGGATGGTGTTAAGCATAATATATCATTTCTTCACCTTCACCCTTTCTCTACATTGTTTTCTACAAGAGACCTTTTGGTGGGAGTAAAAAATGTCCAGAACATTTCAATGTCTTGGTATTTGGCATAGTAACACCTCCGGCTCTGGCACAGGCTTACGAGCCATGCAATCCTGGCATTAACAGGGTTTCTCCTGTGATATGAGAGGAGGACTCAATGAGTGTTTATGAAAAAAAATATATATATCTCCATCAGCTAGTTGTGACAGAGAAAAGCTCAGTTATATAAAGAAAACAACCATTCAGAGTGACACTCATTTTGTTTAACACTGACATTGACAAATCAGGACATAAAAGGAAATTACCATTTTCATAAAGGACTGTAGTAATTTAAGTACACTAGTATCATGAGGGTTATCAGAGTGGGACAGGAGTAAACAGTGGATGTTTATTCAACGGAGAGAGCAGAGTAAACAGGCACAATGACAGCACAAATACTGCAACAACTGCTATCCTTACTGGGGGCCTCTTTGCATACAAACTCCAAATATCACTTTGATAAAGTCTAGGTCTAATTAATCAAGCTAATCAGCAGGGGGGCCTGGCAGCTACTGTAGTCCTCCCTGCTCTGCAGTCTCTCTCCCTGGCTGGGGCTCTGCAGCAGTTTCCTCACTGTGGAGAGCGACTATTGGCTCAGGAGGTTTTCTTGCATATTAAAATTGCTCTACAACAGCTAAAGCAAAAAATATGAACACTGTAAATGTTAAGCAAAATACTTAACCCTCCTTCCATGACGTTAGTGAACAACTTCAAACTTCAAACATTCTCAACAAGATAAAGTCCTGCTTTTAAAGAGAAGTCATACGAGTGAGAATTTATGAAAGTTCACATACCATTTTACAGAAATTACCAAGACTGGCCTTGGACAAAAATTAAACATTTGGGATGTGAGCAAAAGCTAATTAAATAAGAAAATATTTTTAATATAACCATTATGATCACCCAGAACGCGCTTTTGGGCAAAGCCCTGGAAAAATGCAGTAAGTATGTATATACGTATGTATGTATATATGTATGTATGTATGTATGTATATTTCCTCGATAACATGGCACACTGTTACCTGACAAAATACATCATAACTGAGACATTTACCAGAACACTATGTACTAACAGGCTGTCTAACAAGCACTGATTTATGTGGCACAGCAAGTTGTCAAATCTGTGCTAAGTAATGTGAAATGCACTCTGCTCCTTTATCCATTCATGCAAAGGGTCAATTATTTCTGAAAGTGTATACCTTCAAACAAAAACAATATAAACTATTCAAGATGATGAGTCCTCTTCAGGTAGGCTGATGGTGAGTGATGAGTCATGACAGACAAAGCACAAACTCTTCAAAGCTGCTGGTGTAATAGAGTTGGCACTATTGAATGTACAGGTGCTTTTCAATATGTATTCCCTGGCGGGTGCAAAAGTTAAAGACCACACATTATAGAATAATAATAAAATATTATTAATATGAAGTAAAAGGAACAATATCAGATATAAACCTGGTTTGTATTACTGCCTGTGATGCACAATGAAAGCTTATAAAATGTATTGAACGGAGAATGGCTTCTTTTACAGAGGTCAAGGTACGACAGAATGGTTCATGCACACATTATGCTATATGAGATTTGAAATGATGAGGTGAAAAACAGACATACATGGCCAAGTCATGAGATTCTACCCCCCCCCCCCCCAAAAAAAAAACAAAAAAAAAAAAAACACGTTGATGTGGAGTCACGGAGCAGATGGAGTAACCCAACCTCTGCACTGCTAAAACTTTTAGCAAACCTTCATCTCTCCAGGGATCTTTTCAGCAGGCTGTGGCATATACAGCAGGAATGTCGCAATCACTCTTATGCTGTGTGGGTGCTAAAGGCATAGCTATGGTGACAGGGACAACATTTTCATTTCGCACAAGAGGCAGACAAATTCAGCACCTCCCAAAATGATTTCTTTTCCTTAGCAGGATTCACAAATGTCAACCCACTATTCATTCACCGACAGAGGGCTGCAAGAGGATATGTCAAAGAGAGACAAAGGTTGTTGTTTTCCAGCAGGTTAGAGGGTGTGTGACTCTACATTTGCCCAGTACAATTAATGGAACAGGTAGATAGACAGTAACCTCATGTGCTGAATGCCCAATTAGCAACCCAACTAGTGCATGCAGCTGACTTGTTTACTGGACTCACATTAAGACTCCATTTACACCTGGCATTAAAATGCAATCTATTCCTGCATATTTTATCTTGATAACAAAACAGGCACGTTAATGCCAGGTGTAGTGTGGCTGTCGGACCGCACTTGAGGGTAGTCTGGCTTGCACCGTGAACAGATCCCAACGAGATTTAAATGCAGTCTGTAAGCTACAAACACAAAATAGAACATAGAGGGTGAGAGTCCTAAATCCTCAAAATATTCCATTTACAGCTTGCATAACCAATTATCAAAAAAAAAAAAAAATCAAAAGTCAGCACTTAGTGTCAATAAACTAATGGATTAGTCAATTTGTTTAAACTCTACAGAAGGCTTATTAATGCCAGGTGAACTGTAAATGCAAAGGCATGTGATCAAATTTCATCAGACTACATATCCAGCTATAGATCTGAAGTTAATACAAGGTGTAAAAAGGGTCTTTCACACACACACACACACACACACACACACACACACACACACCACAGACTGTATTATAAAGATGGAAAACATGACTTCTCCCCAAAAGTGAAGCCAGAACATCGTGATCACCCCCCTGTAGCTGGCTGCAGTATAGCTCATAAAGCCCAGCAGATAGGAGGACATGGGCTAAACTAAAAACTTTACGTAAGGGATAATGTATAATGAGCTGGTGAATGCTGTGGAAATTACTCCCGACAGGGAGGGAAGGGAGTTGTTTTCCTATATTCACCGGCTCATTATATATTATCTGGTTTATTACACGGCTAATTATCAGTTAAATAAATAATTTGAGACAGAATATTGATTAATTATACGATTTTTTGAAGCAGTTACTTTTTTATAGGCAGCCCTATAAAAAAGTAACTGTTGTCAGGGCAGCGTCCCTAGCAACACTGGGCTACACAGCAACCTCTGAATGTTGCATCAGAATACAGCATTTAATGGAGCCGTGTAATAATGTAAAAAGTACACTTTGAAAAAAATACACTTTGAAAAAGATTTGTAAAAAAAAATGTTTCCAGAGATGGTTTCTGTTATTTTTTTGTACTTCTTGTCACGCTGATGTATGATGAGATTTCATTTTTCTCACAAGTTTGGTTTTAATATTTATTCGATGCTTAAAAAAGAAGGTTTGACATCATGATTGGCAGCAATCAGTAGCAACTGCTGCATTCACAATCAATGGCACTGCTAACAATTGGTCAGACAGGTGTATGGCAGAACTCATGACCGCGGAGACTGATACTACACAGACTGGCGACTTCAAATGACGTCACCAGCACAGATGGCAGTAGCCATATCCAGGATGTTTTGACTTCATTTTTGTACAGCAGGACTGAGTGGAGACATGCTGTCCATCTTTTTACACAGTCTATGAGACACACACATACACATACACATACAAATGCACACACACAGTTTAGAGTAGCTTAGCACAAACTCAAGACAACAGACAGTAGATTTCTCACACCACTTATCTGCATGTTCAAACAAATCATGGATTAGCAGTCACAATTTGTTTATTTTTCTTTAACACTTCACTTAGAAGACTTGCTCTAGTGTAAATTTATTGTAAAAGTTGCTAAAAATGTGCAATAAAATGTATCTGTCCGACAGGTCAACTATAAAAACAACACTAAGCAAAAAGAGAAGCACTTCTAGCCATCATCATGCAGCTGCGGGTAGCACTCCTGCGGCCACCGCAGCAGAAGAAGGCCAACTGTTCTCTGACCTACACACAGCACTGCTCCCTGAGCAGCAATATCCCATAGTCGCCCCTCGGGACAGCACAGCAGAGACAGGTAATAAGCTGCAATCTTACTGTGAATGTTGGAGTGCAGGCGAGACAGAGATAGATGGTACAGTAGAAATACGTCTCGCAAACACACTTAACCACTCACACACAAACACACACCGTGGCCCACACACACGAGCACACTTGGTTGTAAAAGCTGTGCTGTGAGGATGTATTGCTGAGTGCAGCCTAATTGGAACATTCATTATTGTTACACTGAATTACAGCATTGTCCCTGATACTATTGATCCTTGAAATGTGTTGGAGAGTGTGTATGCACCTGTGCGTGTGTGTGTATATTTCCAGGCACATCTTTATGGCCAAACCTCAATCACTAAACAGCTACTTCTCAGCTGTTTTGATCTGACTCTTGACTTTGACCTTTTAGACTGCTTTCAATCAGGTCCTCACAGTCCTGACTGCCTGACAGACGCAGGCACAGAGTCTTTCTCTCTCACACACACAACACATACACGCGCGTAGTGACAGGTCCTGTCTCCAGTTGACAGGGTTTTATATCAGCAAAGACATCAAGCCGCCCACAACCCACCCTCCCTCCCCCCTGACCCTACGACCACGCCATGATGAGAGATGGGACAATCTGCTCTGTGACAGTTCCACTCATACAATGACACATACACACATACACACACACACACCCTAAAGACACTCATTGTTTGAACACAAAATGATAGAGGGTAAGGCTCCATTTAACGTATGCCTGTGTCATGAGCATGTGTGGATACGACAGGAAAACATGCATGCACTGAGTGTGTGTGTGTGTGTGTGCCTGTGTGTGTGGCAGCTTCTTAACTGAAGGCTTTGTAAAACTCTTGTTCATCATAACTGTGATGCTCTAGCCCGAGGGCTTAGCGGCATAAAGCAATTTCCCTCTCGTTACACCAGGCGTATATTAACCTCCAAAAACCGTCAAACACACAAACACTGACTCAGACACGCACACACACGCTGCTCTCTTGCCATTTATCTGTCGTGTCAAGTGTAGCAGGGACTATTCTCTTGAGTAGGTTATTTATAATGCGGCTGTGTACTCCCTTATCAGCTTGATAGTCTACTGAGTAAGATCTGTCTCTCACTGTAGGCTTTGCGAAAGCTGTTTCTGAACAGTAAGCGAATGCAAAGTCAGTCAGACTCCAGGGGCAGTTAGAGGCAGCGCTTACCCACCTGTCCTCTTACCTTGTTAAGTCCCCTGTTGTCTAGGCCCCATTTATACTTCACTATATCCTACTTTATTTAATTCTCAAATCTTGTCTGAAACTCACCAAAACATCATGGTTTCATGAAATAAGTATGTTTGTTACGAGCATAATGTAACGTCACTTGACATACAGCACATACATCATGTAACATAGGTCACAATACTACATATACTTGCACATTACTTTGTTAGCGAAATAACTAAACTGACTTTTGGTTTCACATGGCAAATGAACAGCGGTCTCCCAGGTGAAGGTCTGGAGTTTGTTTGACCCATCCACTTACCCTCCTGCCCGTCTCATGTGGATTTCCTCACTCTTTATATTACAATCAATCGGAGCGCCAAAAAAAAGTACCACCACCCAGTGCATTTCGTATCACTGCTAAAGGGTGCCTCTGTGTGTTGGTATCTGACAACAAGGGCCACTGACCAAGCGTCGATATTTGAGTTGGGAGTGAGACTGAGTAAATGAGGCTCAGTACACGGTGCAGAGGAAGAGCGTCAACCATTTCGCAACTAAAACAGGAAAAGGAAAGTGCCTTGTTTTCCCTGGTGGCTATCAGTGGCTAACCCCAATTACCAATTTATCAATGTAAGTTCCTTGCAGTTACTATCCCTAGTAGCAGAAATGGTGGACGGTGGAACAACCAAAGTAACTACTAAGTAATGCCACTTGGAAATAGAAAGTTAGAAAGCAGAAGTAAAAAAGTTGTCTACTTCCATTTCAACAAAACAACCTCACCACAAGGTAAATCTAGGGGCTGTTCTGGAGTTTCCAATCGTATCACACCATCTTCCAGAGCAGATAGAGTTTGTAAATGGAGATTTGAAGCAAAGGGAACCTTTCCGTGACTCATTGTGAGTCTTGTAGCTAGTCAAAGTGGACTAATACAGCTTAGCTTGAGATTGGTTCAACTCAGTTCACGGCAGCCGTAGTAGCAGTTCAGGTCCTCAAACTCCCTCTATCCACAGCTTTATGAAAAACTAGCTCTCATTTACACACTCCCCCCTTTTTTTATCAGTCCCCACACTCGTTGCATTTATCCATCCCCAAGGAACTATGAAGGAGTGATTATCTACTCCCAGCTAAAGCAGACAGTTTAGCTCTCCACAATGCCCGCTTCCTCTTCCTCTCGCTGTGTCTTTCTTAGACTCCCTCTTGCATCTAATGTTATCTGTCTTTCATGCTTGTTTTCCTCTTTCCTATTGTCATTATTTATCCGCATCTTTTTATCGCCCTCCCACCCTTTACCGCTTTCTCTCCCACCACCTTCCTCCTGTCCGTCTTCTGTCTTTTCATTCGCTGTAGATGGACAGTGGAATCTGTGCCTACAATGTCTAATGAGCAGCAAATAACACAGAGGCATGATGGAATGGAAAGGTCAGGCTAAGGAATGCAATGTGAAGAGGGAAAGACGAAAAGAGACGAGGGCGCTGGAATGAAGGGGACTTGTCCAAGCTAGAATTACTAAAAACCAATTAAAGAGCAAGTTGATGAATTAATTAATTCACTAGGGTTGCCAACAAGCGAGTTGGTCTTTAAGGTAAAACCTACAGGCAGAGTTTATGTATGTATATATATAAAACACGAAATAATGAAGAACTGCTCAGGAAAAAGTATGAATAGAAGAGTGTGGTGAGCAGTCACAATGAAAAAAGGAGGGTGGGAGAGGTAAAAAAAACTCGACCACAACTGGACAGCTACTCAGCAGGTTTCCACAACAATTCAACCACATCCTGTAAATAAGGAAACAAGATGCATTGTGGGAGCCAGCAGCAGAACAGTTTTAATTAGAGGTCATCTATATGTGCATGCATGTGTGTCTACATGTTCCTTGGCATGCTACAGCTATATGTGTGATTATGCAGAAAATGGCTGTGCCTGTATCATCAGAATAGATCTGACTGGTCTATATGAAGCTGTATGTATATGAAGAAAATGAAAAGGAGAGCTATAGTAAAGAGATAAAGACTAAAAGTGATAACCATCGATACGGAGCTTAGATAAAAATTAATGTAATAATTCAAACTAAATATCAAGGAAAAACGTTCTGTTTTTGCTGGTTTAAGCCTGAAATGTAATAATTTACTAGGGTTGTCCCCTAATAGTCAACCAAACATTAATCGACCAGAGACCACGTTCAGCAGTCAGAGAGGAGTCACATTACATACTAATCACGGCCAATAGATATCTTTCCCTTCTTCTGTAACATTTCTGTCTGATAAATTAGGAGAGTTAATAATTTCCGTGCAGGGCTAACCAGAGCTTTATATCCGTCCCACGGACACCTATGAACAGAAAGAAGATCAGCTCTGCACTGCACTGGATTTTAGGTAAATTGGCTATACCATACATGTTAAGGTTCCTTGGCAACCTCAGACACAATCTGCAACCACGCTCTTGAAAGCTGGGATAAAAAAGGCACAAGAGTAGCGCCCAGCACCCAACCTTGCATTTTTCCAGACAGTTAAAGACACAGCATGTGTATGGCCCAACTCGACTACAAACATGACGTATCATCTGGAACATGTAAGTAGCTACATGCCCATTAGCCACTTAGCACAATCATTACTGCTTTGCCGACAGGGTTAGGCCTATATTAATGAAGGCTCATTAGTACGGTCTGTATTTCTCTGTATGCACAGTATTAACACCCAACACCCAACCTTGAACTCAAACCATTGCATTTCCCCACCCAAAATATATAATTTAATAATTAAATCAATATCATAAACATGCAGGTGACTAGTGGACTAATGGCCCTAAATGACCAATATTGGTTGACTAGGAAAATTCTTAGTCGAGGACAGCACCAGATTTACTGCACTTTTCAGTGTGTCATATCTGCACAGTGTTTCCACTACATTCATTCACAGTGTTCGCCGCTGCTAAATTATTGCCGCTGCTGCTGCTCCTTCAAAACATTTATTTTATATTTGGCCGAATATTGCAAAAAACCACACATTCGGTATTCGGTGGAATAAGTGAAAAGCAAGGCCGAATAATAGCGGCGTGGTTTGATAACGCATCAAACAGTGTGCGGTGACAGACGGAGTAAAATGTCGGCAGTGTGGTGATATTTTACTCCGTCCGTCATCGCACTTGCATTTGCAACTAAAAATAGTTTTGTGCGGGCAAAATAAATCATTCAGCACACTGTGTGAGTACAGATTTCAACCAGCAGCAGAAATGAAACGGCGAATCCTGCCGGTTGTGGGTTGAACGGGGATCACAGACATAGACAGGAATACGTATTTCTGTCAAATACGGCGGCGCATGATAACGGCTTACCGGCGACAGAGAAGTCCGGCTCCAGGTGAATACTGCTGGTGTGTTGGACCCTAGACCTAGACAGGACATAAATCTAAACTAACTAACAAGTTAGTACATAATGAAATCAAGAGTATACATACATGTTAGCTGCTCTGTGAGGCTGTAAATAGGTACAAAGGTGCTTTGACATATATGCAAACTTTGGCATTCGAACATTCTAGCATTCACAGGCATTAAAGGAAAAGCCACAAGATCATCAAATTAATTAGGACTCATCCTCTGGGGACCACAAATGTATGTACAAAATTCCAAAGCAATCCATCCTGTAGTTGTTGAGATAATTTACTCTGGCCCAAAGTATTGGGCTGACTATGCCACAGTACCATTTTGCCATTCCTAAAGCCAAACCGTGACTGTGGGAAAATAGTTGCAGGCTCATTTATGTGAGATACAAAGGAACAGAAAATAAGACTGAATGAAAGGTACTTTCAGTTTGAACCTAATCACTGACACAACATATTATTGTTGCTAATCATTTGTTCAGACAAGTTGAGACAAACTGAGCAAGAAAATAAATAACAGGAAAACACAGAGAGACGGGGAGAAAGAGACACAAAGAAAGCATTATGTACCGCTATGTGAATAAGTCAGGGTGTTAGTTCAGGCCACCAGTGCTTCTAGCTTTGGCTCTCTGCCTCTTACATGAAACAGGAAACAGGAAATGACCTAATAATTGTCTTTGACTCCCTCAGCTCATATAACACCTGGTGTGACCTTCACTCAAAGCCCCACAAACACTGAATCCCAACCATGTTGCTCCAGCCAGCCAACCATGTGATGTCAGTGACAGGACACACCTTGAAAGATCAACGCCAGCACTTTCCGTGGTCAAACACTGGAGGTTTTGATTCAGGAAACACTGTGACCTTTTCCTCCTCTGCCTCCCAATCCTCTGCTCCTCCTCTCCTCTCCACTGATCCATTCATCACACAGACAGGCAGTGTGTGTTTTAACGTGTGCTCGGTGTCACTAGAACAGCCCATTTGAGTGGAGGAGGTGGTAGATAAAGAAAGGCAGAGAAGAAGGTGAATAAGAGACGAGAGGGAGAGAAGATACAGGGAGGTGTGGTGAGAGGTCAGACTGCGCAGACACAACAGAGATAAACCTCTGTGGAACAATAGGCACCTCAAATGCTGACTTGTACATTAATACTTCATGCACGCTACCTCTCGTTCTTATCCTCCGGTTTGTCTGGTGTCAGTTTAACACAATGGCCCATTTCATTACTCTAATTCCTTTTGTAACAAGGCGTCAGATGTTCAGATATTGTGTGGTTGCTTCTGTGAGCTCAGTGTGAAGATGAAGTCTGAGACACATAAAAAAAAAATAATGATTGTTTATGATGTTTATGAAACTGATCCAAGATAAATGTCAAGATGTACAACTAAATGTGTGCAACACCATACTTTTATGCATTTGTGTGTGTGTGTGTGTGTGTGTGTGTGTGTGTGTGTGTGTGCATTTGAGCCGGTTCTCATTCAAGGAAAATTTAATTTCCACCTAGTCCTATGTGACTCATTCAACCCTGCACCAATGCCTTTCCTCTGCCATTATGTGTGTGCGTGTGTGTGTGTGTGTGTGTGTGTGTGTGTGTGTGTGTGTGTGCAAGGATTCCAATTTGCTGTGAAATCTGACAGCCCCTCTCTAATTCCCAAAGAAGGCCGAGTAGTGGGTAGGAGGGAATTACTACTGTTACATACCCGCCAAGCTGATTACCTATCGACTGGTCTAAACACTCTGCCTCACTATTCCTGTGTGTTTTCCTGAGTGCGTGTGTGTGTGTGTGTTGAGTATGTATAGGCCTGCCTGCATGAGACAGCGTTATCCGTGACAATCTAATTCTCCCTGTCTTACTATCCTTATCTTTGTTTCTTTTAGACATAAACAAACACACACACACAGACTAATCACACACCCAGACATTTACCTGTTGGTTTTATTAGAACTGATTGGCTGGGCAGCACCAAAGCCACACCGATCAATACGGTGACGGGAGGATGACATCACTGCGCGAGATGAACCCAGGTTAAACACTTATCGGTCTAATCAGCTGCTCAACTGACTCTAATGACCTCATCACTAATAGCCAAGGCAGCTGAGTATTAGCTCCAGCCCTGAAAGTAAGAAACTAGGTATAGAACAAATAATAACACACGTGGGTCAGTCTTTTATATCAAATAATTTCTAAAATTCTCCATTAGATACGTCTGAAAATTACTTTCTATTCATCTGCTCTCTCTACATGAATACCCGATTGTCAGCTTGCAAAATTGGGATACATCAAAGGTGCGCTACAGGTACAAAAGGGATAATAGCTTTTATCTGAAGACAAAATGGTTTTTAAAATAGATTTGACCCCTAAGACAGTGGTGAGACGAGTAACAATGATGAAAACAAATGGGTTAGTATTACATTAAAGTAAGTTGGGATCATCAATTCATCCCATCAGATGACTCAATCCGTCTCCCACAGTATCATATTTACATTACACGGACGAGTGGTTAAAAAGCATGGATGACAAGAGGCTGGTAGGGGTGGTGATGTTGGACTTCAGCGCTGCTTTTGATGTCACTGATCACTTGTTATTGCTTGATAAACTCAAATTCTACAGTTTTAGTTTTACTGCTCTGTCCTGGATGAAGAGTTACCTGTCAGAGAGAAGGCAGAGAGTATTTTATAATGGAAGTTTGTGTGATAGTAAAGTACTGCAGTGCTGGGTACCTCAAGGGAGTTCTTTAGGTCCTCTCTTATTCTCTGTATTTACAAATGACTTACCACTAGTACTAAATAAATCCAGACTGGTAATGTATGTGGATTATTCCACAATTTACAGTACAGCTCCTACGTATTGCACGTTAAATGATATACTGATCACTGAGCTTGAGGTAGTTGCAGACTGGGTAGACAGGAATAAATTGGTGCTGAATATTAATAAACCAAAAATCCATGGTGTTGGGGTCTAGACACATGTTGGACGGTGATCCTTGACAGAGCTTATCACTGGCTGGGAAAACAGTTGAACAAGTAAAAGAGGCTAAACTACTAGGCATTACTCTGGATTCTAAACTAAAATGGTTGGAACATATTGATAATTTAGCAAGTAAAATGGGAAGGAGCATCACTGTAACCAGGAAATGCTCCAAGTATATAACACCAAACATCGTGAAAGACGTAATCCAAGCACTTGTCCTATCACAACTTGAATACTGCCCAGCCATTTGGTCATCTGCAACAAAAAGTGATATACAGAAATTGCAAGTAGCTCAAAATAAGGCTGCTACACTAGCACTAAACTGTTCAAAGTATACAAATATTGTAGAAATGCACACAGATCTCTCATGGCTGCCTGTTGAAAAAAGATTACACTCTCATCTCCTCAGTTTCTTCAGGAATGTTTTAAATGAAAAAAACAAAAATAAAGTATTTCTCAGACCAAGTAGTGTACATAAAAAAACAAACATAATCATACAACTAGACAAGCCAGTTCAAACTATCTAGATGCCCCCAAACCCAGAACAAACCTCCTTAAATCTTCCATAATCTATAGAGCGCTATTATAGGATGGAACTCATTACCTAATCAGATCACTAATATAAAAACAAAATCCACGTTCAAAAAGCAGTTAAAAGAACACTTAATGAAAACATATGTACAATGACCAAAGGCTTTGGTCGGGGATCACCGTCCAACATGTGTGTTTGATGTGTGGGGTAGTTGTTTTTCTTTTCTCTGTGTGCTTTATTTTGTTTTGACTTCTTTGTTCTCTTACTCCTGTGTATTTGTATGTATATATGTATATGGGTACATGTAAAAATGATTGTACACTGAATGTATGTTTGTTTTTATATTTTAATTTTATTTTTTTGATGGACCCCAGGAAGATTAGCTTTTGCATGCTGCAAAATAATACATATTGTTAAACCTTACGTTTGCTAATGTATCAGCACAAAACAAGGATCCGGAAAATCAACACAGCACTGCCTAAAATTAAACTATATCAATACATAAAAGAGGTTGGCCTTCCTAACACTGCACAGTACAAAAATAACTGCCTCAATAGGCCTTAATAAAATAGTATAAGAGACTGGCCTTCCTGAAAGCCTTAGATGATGACAGACTTAAAAAGGAAAAAAAAAATATTTAAACAGTATATGAACTGCATTTAATAGGCCAAACACACTCAAACAACTCACTCGCTCGCCAAACCATGACCTTATAACAGATCAGTCCAGCCATTTCGATGTTTTTATTACTAAAGCAGCTGTTATACTGCGCGAGGGGGAGATCATCAGATCATTTTTCAGACAACCTGTTCCTCGACGGAGTCAGCACAAGACTGCCCAGGGTAAAGAGGCTCTCTAAGGGTACACTGGATGGCGTCAATGTTGTCGGGACGTTAGATTTTCTTTTTTTTTTTTTTCATCTTTCCTTCCACCCATTGTGTAGATAATTGAAGAACTTATGTAACGCAAGTAACAACATGACTGTTTGATTGTAACTGTAATGTGATTACTGAATTTAGAACAGTTACGTTTCACATTATGGCCATTATTCTTCCCATACATACATCATTTTGCCACATCATACTTCACTGCACAGGTGCGGGTCATTCACCATACAGTGTAGAAGTAGCCCGGTAAAAATACAGAGTTGTAGTCATACCACTGTAGCAGTGGGCTGTCCCAGTCGCCAGCCACTAGAGCCAGACTGCCAGAGACTTTCTGACGGGGACAATTTGCCAACAGTACGTGCTGTGACAGCCTTGTTGTGACAGAGATATTGTGATGTACCTGGACATCCTAAGGCTTGAAAGAACTGTTCCTTTATGAAACCCTCCACATTGCAGCCCCACCTCTCCTGATTCCTCCCCCAGCCACACCTCTCTCCCCACAGAACTAGCAGCAATAGCTGCTGATAGAACTACACCCCTTTTCAGTCATGAGCTGGATTGGCTTGGCATGGTTAGGTTTGGGCCATTTGCATTTCTATGACAACAAGGCCACCCTCTTGTAGATGTGTCTTTAACTGATGACGACTTGTCTTGAGTGATAATGTTTAAAAGCAGTGAGCTAATCCACAGCTAAAGTCCCTTTCTTTTTTGCTGCATGTGTTTTACCATCACGCGGCAGGGAAGGTAAAAGAAGTTTACCTGTTGGAGGTGAGCTGTTTGCAGAGATGCAGTAAGAGCATGCTCCTCGTCATCATCTCACTGTGGCTGTTTTTGCTTTAGCTTTCCTCCCCGCCTTATTATTAGACTTGCCTTTACTGAAGAAAAGCTGCCAAGTTCCACTAATTCAGTAATAACACATTTCAGTTCCTATAGATTCTTCACAATTAAAGTCCCCCCTTATTTTGTTGTGCATAAACTTTTATTGTGAAGCAGCTAAATAAGGAAAATGGAGCAGCAACTGCATACAATTTCTAATACAGCTGACAGAGAACATTCATTCCTCATTCAACTTCTAACCATAAACAGTAAAATAAAACAGATATATAAAGTCAAAACAGGACACAGGAGAAAAACTAAACTTCAAACCACAGAGATTCAGCTAGAAACTTCAAAAGTACTGAGAGCTGAACACAGACTTTTAAAAACGCCTTTCTCTCTGGTCTCCTGCAGACAGAGGTGAGGAGAGCCACCCAACACACGCGGCTCGTTTGGGGGGAGGTGTGCTGTCGGGGGTTGGCTGCAGTCAGCGAGTTGTCACCGCTACCTGCTTGAGGGCTGCGGCCAGGCTTTTGGACCTACTCCAAAGATGGTCCATCTCCGGCGTGGCACAGTGCGTCTTAACTGAAACACAAATCGTACGTGTACGAGTACGAATACGAGCACGAATACGAGTGGTCCGTACCCAGTTTGTACAACAGCCCGTTATCCTAAAAACAAAAACCCACTGCTCCGAATGGCCATTTCTCTAAAAACATGCTACACTCTCTCCCAAACAGAAGCATACGGTTAACTATTATGCAGAATTATATCACTGAACCTTCCTACTACGTTGGTCATTCAAGATGCATGCTCTTAAATGCATGTTTTACAAATGTGACATTTTTGTTGTTGTTCCAGCACGTGTGTGTGTGTGTATGTGTGCGTGGTGTTATGGGCTGTATGTGAGACATTTCAGGGCAGAGCTCTGTTCACTCTGATGACATGAATGTTAACATTCTAGGCAGTGAGATTGAATCTATGGAAAAAATCTGAATTGAGCATTAAGCCCTGAAATGTGAACGCAGCCTTAGTAAAGCGTTGCACCCAACACTGTTCAGAAGTGCCTAAAATCTCCCATGTACTGCTCACTACTGAGTAAACTAATAATAAACCCTTTTTTTTCTTTTTTTCTTTTACATTATTATTATGGAGGGAGTAGTGAGTGAGTCAGTGAATGAATAAGGGAGTGATTTCAGAACCATTTTGTTCCAGAGAGTTAACCTAACAAGTGAACATTATGTCCCCCAAAGGTTTCTTTCAGAAATACAAGAATAACAACTTTAACACTCATGAAAATAAGAACGTGAGAGTAAATAAGACAGAGGCTTTAGGGATTTCCTATTATTCACAAGTTGCGGGAATTAACAGGAAGGGACCACGGAAACCTTGTCAACAAGTGATGGCAAGTGTGGAAGTGACTGGATTCATCTATGTTTAAAAATGAGGGTTTTAACACAAGTTTTGATGGGAAACTATGGTTTTAAAAAAGTTGTTTTAATTGTCTGAAAACCTAAACAGCAGACATCAGGGAAAACACCAAACCAATTTCTTCATGGTAATTGGGATATGTGGGCTCAGATATCAGGAAAAAAGTAGGATGGTGGTAAATGCAAAGTTTTAGAGGCGGTGTTCCAGTGAGTAAATACATAAACGATGTCGCTAAGCAGAAGAGAATTGGCTACTAAAATAGCAAAAAAAGAGTACCAAGAGCAAACTTCACATGTTGTTATGACTGTTTAATCACAGTAACTTAAAGACAAGAATAACTTGAACATGATAGCAGGTGTTTTAATTGCTTTCTTTGTTACTAATTGAACAAGAACACTTTCCTACATACAGCATTATCATTAACTGTTTAACAACAAGAACATAAAGAAGCCCAACTTCCAATCAAGTGTCTTGTCACGGCATAAGAAAAACGAAAGAGAGAGAAAGTAATATGGCAAAAACTAAGGAGACAGACAGGGAAAAAGAAACAGGAGAGAGTGAGAGCTGAACAGGGAGAAAGATGTGCATTAGCAAGCAGTGAATTAACAGGGAGCAAAAGCCTTTCCATTTCTCTGATTGTATTACCCATTATGAGCGTTCCCCTAACACAAAAACACACAATTTATTGCAGCATTAGCATTTAGTACTAAATGGACTGATAAACTGCAAAAAAGAAAGGAAAACAAGGGAGGGTCAAGCAAACACCACTCCAGCCCTGAAGAGCGTGGGTGATATGGCGAGATGGAGGCAGGGAGGCAGGCGGAGGGGGAGAGAGGGTGTGCGTGCTAGAGGTGGAGGGCAGACAAACACGCTGCTTTTAAAAGGTTAAAAAAAATAAACCTTTCATTCAAAAGTCATCTCTCACGCACACACAACTGTGTCCAAGCAGAGACACAAACGCATGCGCCCCCTCGATTCAATCAAAGCTGCTGCCATTATGGTGGCAACACGCAATGAATCATGGGATTGATGATGCGCCCTTGCAAGGGGACAAGTAATTTCTACTGCCCGGGAGATGAAGGGAGGAAGGAATGGATGTAGAGAGCGAGGGAAAGACAGAAAAGAGGCAGAAGAGAGGATGGAGACGGTTAACAGAATGAGTAGTATCATCTGAGAGCCTGGAGTCAGCCCTCCTCCTCCTGCCCCGGCTCCTGCCCTCATCGACCCACTAACAAGAGCACAGAGCCCCTGAATGGTAGGAAGGACGGGTAATAGGAAGGAGTGGTGGATGAGGCTTATCACAGACGAGAGCTCCATACATCATTCACACTCTTTCTCCAACAGGGTGTGTGTGTTTGTGACTGTGTGTTCCGGAAGGGGGGGTCAAAATGTACAACTGTGAACAAAAAGACAAACTTTCCCTGTCTTCGTCTTGCTGCTGTGTCCTCTTTCTGCAGCGAGAGGAATGAAAATTCAACACCGCACCATTGAATCCTCTTATATATTCAGACCAATATCTCCCTATTTCACACAAGGAAAAAGAGGTGTGCACGCAAGCATGCACAAAGCTGCTCACGTACAAACACATACTCACACACACACACACACACACACAAACACACACACACAAACTCAGGGTATTAAACCCTCTTTCCTTCAATCCCAGAGAGCAGACCCGTACCGTCCTATGCGGATTAGTGTGAGAGATGGAGAGAAAAGAAAGGTGAGAATGACGAGACTGAAAGAATGGAGGAGACAGAGGAAACAAGAGAGGAGGAAGGTGATACAAGGAAGGGTGGAAGGGAGTAAGTGAGATCGAGGGGAGGCAAATGAGAGAAGATCAAAACCAAAGGAAAAAACTAAAAACAGATCGAAAACAGCCTGCAGACAGAGTTGTGACAAAGGATGTACACAAAAATGGAAGTACACCAGCTGGTACATGATGCGTGTGTCTTTGGCTGCAGCTAATGACTATTTTCATTCAATTCAAGTAACTGATTTTATGTGTAAGATGTAAGAGATTCCAATGCCAAAAACACTGTCTTCCAACTGCCGAATTCATCTCATCAACACCCAAAACATCCAAAAGTATTCAGCAACCTTCTGTCAGTGGTGCTGGTTCAGCAAATGTTTAACACTCTCCATGTATAAAATCATTTCAGCACCATTTGTGTCCGACTACATGCTCACAAAAATCCCCTTTTACATGCAAAAAAATTGTTCACAATATTTCAAAGAGGTACTATATCATACTAACACCTTTCCATCCACACACCCACACATACCAATACACAGTGAATAATGTTGGTTAACAGATGATGAGAGCTGTCTCCTGCTCTCCGTCCAGTAATGCACCCTTCATAAAATCCCACACACTCTTTCCTGCCAAAGTAGCACGCAATGCACTTCAAAATGCACATCAGCACATCCAGTCACATGCACACACACGCTTGTACACCACACACATATACAGGTGTCAGTAGTGAGGGACCACAACTCTCTGCGTAGTCCAAATAAAGATTACGTCAGCATAAATACTGCTCTCAGTGATGGCTGCTATAATTTCCTGCAAACATTTGGCCCACTCACCAGCAAGCAGCAAAAGTCAATACTAATTGCCATTAACATAATGACTGCAAATGAACATTTGGGTCTTCAGGCTTTATGATGCCAGTAAAGCAAAATGCTTCAGAAGCCATCCCACAATCTCTTATAAATTTTCCATGAAAATATATCTAATTAGTGAGCTAACATCACTGCAAACACTTTCAGAATCATTCAATAACTCTTCCAGCCCCAGTTCTGCGTGGATGCAGATGAAGCTCAGTGACCTTATGCCAGTAAAGTGATAATTCTGCTGGCACTCGGGGCTAAAGTGCTCCAGCACACATTTTGTCATGCAATGTCATAGTGAGCCATGACACTATAATCAGTAAAAATTGGGTGCAACAGAACAGTTTCAGTAGCATAAATTATACTTGCGACTCTGCCTACAGAGTTCATTTCAGTGCAAGCGAAGGCATTTTGTGCCTTTTGGGCTTTAGTTTTCATAAGCATGCTGGCACACAGAACTTCCAAAATCACAGTCCAGTCATTGGTAACTCAAACATCAATGCTTGGTGTTTCTTCACACACTTGTATTGTTAAAAAAACTGGAACAATTTACAATTTTCAAGTCTAAAGCCCCTTTCCAACTGCACAAAGATCCACTGACACCTGCTAACATCTGGTTCATGTATTTAATGAAAAGTTACAATCGGTTAAGGTAACCTGTGGGAAGAAGCCGGAGCCCACGCTGACACAAGGAGAACATGCAAACTTTGCACAAAAGGGCTCCCTCCTGGGAGGTAACAGTGCTAACCCCTAAACCACTGTGCTGCTCTTGATGCATCATATTTCAGACAATTTCTTTGATATGAATGTCAAATCTCTGTTAACAATTCTTTTATACTTGGCCAAAAAGTGCATATTGCTGCTAATGTCTGCCCCACAGGTAGCCATGGCTGACATGTAATTATCACAGATATTAGCTATGCTTCCTCTAAAGAAACTGACTTATGAACTCAATAATAAATCCGACAAGTTCTGGCAACTTTGGGAACCTCTACACTCTTTCCTCCGGAAACTCTGACTAGCTTATCCCTGGAGGGCAGTAACTGTTTGCTCCATCTGTGGATGTCAATATCATAATGCTGTGCAATCTCTTTAAAACAACAACAAAAAAAAATGTATTAGCTCACTCATCCTTTATTGTAATATGCTGCAGCATTTGTTCTTCTGGGGTGGGTTTGTTTTTTTATTAAAACTCTCCTCTTCACATGCTTTAACTCCCAGAAGTTCTCTCCGCATCTCGATTAAATTAAAAAAGAAAACAGTTATTTTATCTTTTATCTCTATTTTCCTTGGTCATGCACGAACTGCACACTCAAACTAAGTTGACTGTAGCTCACAAGGAGTTTACGCCAAAGGCCAGAAGTTGCTGCAAAGGTAGAACCAGATTCTGTCAAAGTAATTTTTTAAGGAAAATCAATACATGGTTAAATTCCACAGTGTCTGTGTTGCAGACTGTATCTTATCTTGCAGTTGTAAAAAGTACTTCATTTGGTTAAAAACAGATTTTTCTATGACTGGAACTATTTGTTTTGCATCTTTAAATTGTTATACTATTACAACTTAAGTGTGTAGCTCCCACCTTACCCTCTTTCTAAGTGCATCTGTCCACAACATTGGTTAAAAAAATAAATAAATAAAAAAAAACTCTTCCACAGAACTTTCCAGGTTTATGCAATGCAACTAATCTAATCATAAAGGTGACAGGAAAATGAATAATATCCTCATGGAATCATAATGGCTGCAGTAGTTCGCGCAGATCCATTCTCTGGATCTCTCCTCACATAAAATCACTGAGCTGTGGCAGGACCACCCGCTCCTATCAATCCTCATATCCTCAGCAAAAAACACACTGATTGTAGGAGTGTAACAGTATAAGTGTATCAGTCGCATCTGCTTCCTTTAAACAGTTCTCTTTCCAGTAAATGTTTAGCATCAAGAGTGACAGGTAAGGAGCTAACAGGACATGACCACTGTTAGTCCACATCATACCTTTGCATGATAAAGCCTTTTTATCCAACCCCTTTAAGGCATGCAGCACAGGAGTGTCAAAGCTTCAGGTGACAAACTCAACAAAACCATTTGTTAGCTCATATAGAATTGAAATTTCTTTAAAGAAATAGGACATTGAGTGCACTGTGGATTTGGTCATGTGTATTGGAAAACACAGACACACACACACAGTGACATCAATGAATAAACAAATCACAATGGATGTCATGCTGCTGCTGTTTTGCCAGGTTCTCTTACATGAGCCAAAACTATGTTAAAAGGAACTCTGCAGAAGTTCATAACCTTTGAGAACACTTTCACTGTCAGGGTTACTTTTTCTTGGCGTTTTCATTACACACAATTCTCCCCGGACAACAAAGATAATCATGACACGAGGAAAGCTGTGCAATAGGAAAATCTGTGTTTCTGTCTATATAAATTGGAGAGAGCATGTGGTGCTGATTGCTGCATCAACTCCAACTTTTACTTTGTTCAAGAGGGCTGCACAATTATGGCTAAAGTCATAATCACAATTATAAATCATGATTATGACTCCTGGTGAACTGGGGGACGTGGGCAGTTCAGCAAGATGGGAAGCAGAGGAAGAGACAGATTGGAGAAAGTATTTGATCACAGAGCTACAGGGACAAGTGTCATGTCATAGCCAGTGGCTGTAACTACTCAGCAGTGCTAACACTGAGGCTGGGAATCACAAAGGATACTAACATGATACGCTGCCCACGGTAACATTGGTACCTCGATACTTCGATTCTGCTATACTTTATACATTGCAAGACATTCATCTATAATACATCACAATGTCCGTGTAACTAAAGAAGATAAATCCCACTAAAAAGGTACAAAATAATTATGCAGTTATTCACTGCACTGTTGTCAGTTCCACAGAAGTTTTAGTTGAGCTGCCTCTATAACACAAAGCTGCAAAACTCAACATTATACACTTTTTTTAATGCTCTCTATGACGTACAGCACATGTGAGTGTAGATGGATATCCTGAGCGCTTAACACTATGGCATTCACTATTACTTTGGCATTGTCAGAAGCTGCAGTGGGAAGCTGCGTAAATGCTGAGGGGAGAAAGACTCTCCTTCCCGTCACTTTATATCTCATTCCGCCAGTTGACACTATAGGTTATGCTAAATGAAATGTTAGCAGCCATCCTAAGACTCATGACATAATAAGAGCTCAACAGGCTACACCTGCCTGGATCACGCTTGCAGTGGGTTATTCTTAGAAATTAAGTCACTACAGGGTCTGAAAAGCTGCAAAATCTAGCGAGAACACTGCCAAGTTTGCAATACTGACAGCACAGCTGTAAAGGAAAGAGGTGCGCTAGATTTATAACACAGGACAAAGCAAGAGCATCACTGCCCAAAAAAAATGCGGCACAATAATCGTTTCATCTCTGTCTTGTTTTAAGTTATGTCTAACAATTTTAATTTGTCCTATCTCTGTTGTTAAAGCTGAAGCGGGAACAGACTTTTGACTGAAGAGATGCCTGCACCACTGTCCAACTCCACACTGACTGCAATTTTCCCACTGTGAGTTTTTTCTCCACCACATGTAAGTTAACTTCTCTTTACTTTATCCTCATTGATTTGATAAGCACCACCACGAGGCGTCACAAAGCAGTGACTCTTGTAAATCAGATTGCTAGGAGAGTCCATTAACAGCGGCATGTTCTAATAAAAATATCTAGGGATGCACCGAAATGAATATTTGGGGCCGAAGCCAAAGCCAAATCATATTAAACGCTTGGCCGAATACCGAGTACCGAATACCAAATACCGTTGTTTAGTTTTTCATTAGTTTTTGCAGATGAACCCCCTCCAGATTAGTGTTGTCACGGTACCAAAATCGGGACGCACAGTACGATACCAGTGAAAATATCACAGTTCTGATTTGTATCACGATACCACAACAAAAATGAGGCAGATGTGCCTTTTGTAATTTATAAAAGGATAAATCAATTTTCTATAATACATTAATGATATTTCAATGTGATAAATTACTTACTGACTTATTCATACTTAAAAAACAGCATCAATAAGTGATTAACATAGGGGGATCAAAATAAAATAAATAAATAAAATAAAAATCAACCAGCCACCCTCCTCACCTGACAAGTAAAGAACAGTCCCTCCATAAGTAAAGAACAGTCCCTAAAGTATTGATATTTTGTCCCACCCCTGGCTAACATTCAACCGTAACTGTTTAGTTTGCAACTGGTGCTCAAAATTAAGCTGGATGCTTCCCGGCTCATGATATGTCAGGATTTTATGGTGACTAATTTAAAGCAAAATCATGGTACACAGTTCACATACAGTGTGTGTACTCAACAGCTGTGTACGCAAGTTCTTGAAATTCGGTGTGTCTCCTTAGTTTGGCACTGAACTGCACCGTAAGAAAAATTCAACTCACCTAAGGGAGCAGATGTGTCCAAACACACACAGCACCAGCACAAGGCAGCAGAGCAGAGGAGGGATGCAGGGAAGAAGAGGGGAGAAAAAGAGACAGAATTAGTCTTATTGCAGTCATACATTTTCTGCACAATTTTAGCATGTTTTCCTCCGGAGGGGCTGCGGGGAAAGATACTGGAAAGAAAGGATGGCTCGAAATATATGATACAAGAAACAGAAATACAAGCAAAAGGAACAAACATTGTGAATTTGTGGGCTACACTGTAGGGCTATATATAAATGCAACACTGTGAGTGTGTATGTCCCCAACCCCAACCACACACATAAACAAATAAAAAAGAGCCGTAAAATGTCGGTAGCAAAGTGTTTTTTATAGCCAGAAAAGGTCTAAGGGTTGAATTCATAGCTCATCAGAAAGAGAGGAGAGGAAACAAGAGAGGAGGAGAGAGGAGAGGAAACAAGAGAGGAGGGGAAACAAGTAGGGGAAAAAGAGGAACAAGAGGAGAGGAGAACCAAGAATGCACACTACATTTTGACAGATCTCATCCTGTGGTGATGTGACTGGAGTGTGTGTCAGTGCGTTTTTGAGTTTTGAGTCTCTCAGTTAGTCCGGAGAGGAGAGATCAAAGTCCGGCTTGCTCACTTATCAGAGCTGCCTATCACACACCATCCTCCAGCTACAAACACTCTCTGCCGCCTCTCTTTCACTCTCTTTCTTATATACACAAGGCTGAAATGAGACACAAACTGAAATACAGAAAGGGGGTATAGTGGAGACAGAAATAAGAAGGGAAAATGGTGTGTGTGTTTGTGCCTGTGTGTGTGCTTGTGGTGAGTGTGTACGGGCCGTGAGCCGCAGCATCTGGGGTTGCCATTTGAGACTACGTCTACTGGGTGTAGAGCCTGGGCTTGGCAATCTGCCAACACATGCCTCACACACTAACTGAGCTGGAAAATAACACACAGACACACACACACACACACACACACACACACACACACACACACACTGGGTCACACACAAAATGGCAAAGACCTTTAAATCAACTGAGGTAGTAGTGCACAAAAACAGCAGAATCTGACAAAAGCCAAACACACAAACACATAAAATGCCTGCGCACACACCGTACATACATACACACACACACACACACACACACACACACACACACACACACACACACACACACACACACAAACTTAAATATAATTCTGCTAGATCTGAGCCTCTCCCGGTGCCACAGGACCAATGAGCCAATCACTGGGTGCGAGTCTTCCCACAGCTTCAAAGAAATCAAGATTATTATCCTATCCCCATCTCGTGTTTGTGGCCGCATCTTTTTGTGTGTGCGTGCACGTGCCCATTCACGCATGGTTGGGATCAATGAGTGCCTGTGCTGTGCATTGCCTACCTCCACCTATCATGGAGGCCAGTGGCCCTATCAACCGTCCTATCTAGCTGTCCTGTCAAGCAAGAAAACAAGAGAGAACGAAGGGTCAAATGCATCACGGTGGAGTCTGCACTGCACCCCAGTACACTCAGACCTCTCATTTACCTTCTCTGTTTACCTCATGTTCCACTGTTTTGTCAAGCTGCTGTTTGCTGTAGCGTCGTCAAGTTCAAACACACAAAATGTTGGGAAAGCGGATGATTTGGGGGGATTTATCACAGATTATCTGCAGCGAAATTGTATCTAATCACTTCTATCCTTGTGTTTTGAAATGATTGCAACTTTTTTTGCAATTCAAAAATCTTTTTTTGTTGTTGTTTTTTATTGCTACTGTAGCACAATGATTTAAGTTTGATAGGATAGAGAGAGCAATTACTGCTGGATAAACCATTCCTCCATAATCTCAAAGATTTATTATTTTGTCGGGAACAGAAATGACAGAAATGTTTTTATGTGACAACCTTTAAAAATGTAAGTAATGCTTGCCACCGTTAGCAATAGAGCCATTAGTCACAGTATATAAGATATCTTCATGATACAACCCAACTCCTCACATTAGGGATGGGGAGGGCGGGGGGGGGGGGGCCCAAGCATGTTACTTGTGACAAACAATACAACTGCAATTTAGCAGAATTTGGAGATTGCACCAAAGGACAAGAGGGGAAAAAAGGAAATGGAAATATCCATATCACCTGCTGCGAGGATGAAATGACAAGGTCTAACCTGTAACAGTGCACAATAATAATTGCCCTTGGGCAAACAGTGAAATACAAAGGCTCTGTGTGTCAAACCTGATTCAATTTCAATGTTTTTGAAAGAATATAAGTGATGGAGTTAAATAAAAGAGATCATAGACAAGCTTCACGTGACTGGCAGTGGAAGTGCTGCCAGTTTCTTATGGTAGGAGACAGTATAGTGGTGACCAGCTTAGCATTAACAGCTGGATTCTAATCCCAGTCCCCCAACAACGTCTAAAGTTATCTGGTAATACCCTTTACCCCAGGAAAATTTGTGGAAGGTTTAAAAAGTATCAAATGTTGGATATGGCTCAGTCCTAAATC
Organism: Epinephelus cyanopodus; assembly: GCA_026686955.1. Lineage (NCBI taxonomy): Eukaryota > Metazoa > Chordata > Actinopteri > Perciformes > Serranidae > Epinephelus > Epinephelus cyanopodus. The sequence continues at coordinate 25,375,536 of CM048916.1, read as the reverse complement.
CTACTTCCTATCCTTTGTTCTTTGTTCAAACATAGATGACTGACTATTCACTCTTCCTCACTTCCTGTTCTTTATACTATCATCCACTCTGCAAATCCCTTCTTCCATCCGTCAGTGCTGACACATGCTCCATTCAGTATTTGTCTCACTGTGTGATCTGTGAGACACTAGAAAGGCACATGTGATCAGAGAAGGACTGCCCTCTTTCTACACGGTTATTCTTTTTCTCACCAGCTGAATTTTTGCGCTTTCAATTCACTTCTTTTTTTTTGTGGATCCAGACATATACGAGTTACACACTCTCACTCAGAAACACACGCACGCAGAAACAAAAGCCCATTTTTAAATTTCCCTTATGTACTGCCTCCTCACCCATCCTAACCTCCTGCCTCCACCTATTTTCCTCTCTCAGTTTTTAAATGACTGTCTGTCTCACCCCTCTGCACCTCCTCTCCCCTCCCGCAGTCTGAGCGCACCAAAGTGATGTGTTGAAAGCAAAAACCCTATCGTTGTTGTCGTCTCAGAGCTGCTTGGAACTGGAAGGTTGTCATGAGGTCTCCGCCACAATGCTCTTTGTAGTTGTCAGAGAAACTTAAATACTGTCTTTAGTGCTGTCACACAAAAAACACACACACAATCACTATAATTGACGTGCAGCTCTGGACTCCCTCAGTTCACATCTGTATAGTGTGTGTGTGTGTGTGTGTGTGTGTGTGTGTGTGTGAGAGAGAGAGAGAGACTAATATCCTATTTGTCTTGGCATAAGTGAGGACACTGGTGCTAAAATTGCTCATTTTGTGGCTGTACCGCCTTTAAGAGGTGTTATAATGAGACATAACAAGTTATGGCAGCACATTCTCTATGCCCCTCCATACCACATGGACATAGTCGCCCAGTGTCTTCCTCACACTACCTTGTACACACACACACACATTTTAGTGGCCAAGGTTAAGGTTATCATTGAATGAAAGTACTGTATTCCAAGTCAGTGACAGAGGAGACGAATTTGCCCTGAATTGCAGTCTGTACCATCACTAACCTCTCATGCTGAATGAATGCCTGCAAGCAACACACATGGGGCACACACACACACACACACATACACACAAACACACACACACACACACACACACACACCTGTCAGAGACCACAATGGTAACCCCCGCAGGGAAACCCCATAATACCATACACCAGGTCAGTTGGCCAGAATGGTAGAAAGAAACAGATGGAGTGGGAAGGAGGGATGATGGAGAGAGGGGAGGAGGCGCTCAGAGGAGAAGAGGGGTTAGGGAGCAACAGGTGAGGGAGGGAGGGAGTCAGAGAGAGCTGCTGGGCATAGAAGTGAGGTTAAGGAAAATGGTAAGCGGAGAGAAGGACAGAGATGGATTTTTAAGCGGAGGGACAAAGGGAAAATGAAGGGTTCAGAGGCGGGTGGAGGTGCATCGGGGTGAATGGAGAAAGTGAAAGGAGGTGAGAGAATAGGGGCGAGGGGGTAAAAGGAGGGCAAGAGGTGAGGAGGGGTTCAGGTTCGGCAGCACAGTAGGAGAAGATGAGGTCGTAGCCTCAGAGGCAGCTAATGAAGACGGTGATGTCAGCGTGGGGATGGGGGAGGGAGTGTGGGTAGAGGAATGGTCCATCTGCTGCTCAGCCCGCTGGGATATCACAATCACCTCCCTGGCTCCCACTTCTCACTTATACAACCATTAACAAGGACAGGGAGGTGGGGGAGAAGGGGAGACGGGGGGAAAGAGAGTACCTTGTGTGTTGTAGTCGTTAAGGCAGCTGACTGAAAGAGTTAAAGCGAACACATACAATCTGTTGACTCTGACAGTTAGATCACTCAAACAGTCCAAACACCATAACTCAGACACTAAATTAAAATGAGCAAATAAAACCACCTTCTCATTTGCTTTTTGTACATCCAAATCAGCCCAAATTGGTAACTGAATTTGGTTGAGTAGACTGCAATAGATAGATAGACAAATGGTTGTGTAATGCTCATACACACCCTGCTATCCCCTCCTCCTTTGTATATGGAAACGGGGTGGCATGGCATGGCTGACAATATGGAGGAGTTGGTCCCTAGAAAAAATTCAGCACCTGTAATATGGAACTGGTCTAGATTTTCCAAAACTGACATAGCACAAACAACAGTTATTTGCAAAGTCTGCAAATGAGGTCCACACGTTGGACGGCAACACAACAAACTGTTTTGACCACCTCAAAGAAAGCACCCGAAAGCGAATGCTGACTGTCAAACAGTGAGAGGATCCCACATGAGTGCATCAACAACAGCAGCATCTGTTGTTGATTTTATTTTTATCTGCTTTTCATGTTAATTAGTATGTTACATACTACTACCTCGAGAACAGCGTGAATCGACTATTTTTGCTGAGGATCTCTAATAAGCTACCTTACTGCTGCAAGTCCTACCAAATGTTAGATTTTTTTAATGTTATGTAGCAAGAGTGCAATTTACTTGAGTGTTGTTTACCTTTTGAAATCAGTGTTTATGTTAGGAGTAATGCAAAAGTCTGTCGCTGTACTTGAATACAAGTCTAAACCATGTCTTACTTTTGGAGTTGCACAGTTGATTAAAATCTATCTAAAAAAGATACTTTGACCTGAATGGTCTGTTATTCTTTTTTCTTTTAGGTTATGTTGCCTTGTTGGGCTATATTTTTTGAACAGGAAATAAATTTGGTTGTACTGTTCAGTACCTCGCAAAACAGTCCTAGAAAAACAACATGAAGAAGACTGGTGATAAGATCGTGGATCTTTATCCTGCCTAAAAAAATGATATGATATTTTTGCCATATCTCTATGCTTGTTAAATTGTGTTATATACCCAGAAATCATGTCCTGCAGGTCATCAGACATAAAGGCACTGCTTGCAAGTTCATGATCTACTCATTGTGGGATTTTAAAAATCTGCAAAGTCATTAAAGCAACAATTCTCTTCTCCCCTGTCTCTTTGCTTTCAAGGTGAACCATAAAGTTAGTAAAATTTTGCAAGTGTTAGGGGCCGTACATATGCCGCTTTTTTGCACCCTCAAATTCATTTGTCATCACTGTAGTTGTGTAGCAGGCATGCTCAAATGCTAGAGCACGCTAGAGCGACACTAGAGCAACGCCATGGCACTCATCCCTGAGCGCCTATTTTTCAGGGCACAATGGCTATACCCCGAGATAAACAGAGTTCAACTTTTGGAGCGCAGCAGCGCGCACTTCATGTCATGTGACGAGAAACAACCCACCACAGCTGACTGATATCTTTCCCTTCTTCCGTAAATATCGGTCTGTCATAAATATGGAGGAGAAGTTGATCATTTTAGCACAGAGCTGGCAGAGCTTTGAATCTGTCCCACAGACGATATGCCCACACACTTATAAACCGCACCTGGAAGAAGATCAGCTTTGCACTCAGGATTTCAGGTAGATGGGCTATAGTACCATGCTTGTTGAGGTTGCTTAGCAACCTCGGATACAACTTGTTGCAGCGCTCTTGAGATCTAGCACAAAAAAGGCACAAAAGAAGCGTCGGGGTCTGACCTCGCGTTTCAAAGGTAGTTAAAGATGTGGCATGTGTACAGCCCCACAGACTATGATAACCTCTGCACACATTTCATTGGACAATGGAGTAAGTTGGTAGATGACACTACACTGTGCAAAACTGAAGCTGGGGTAAACTTATAGCTGGATTATCCTATCCTACATTTAAGCCAGAGCATTTTGTTGCAGCACCTCGCTGTGTCTCATCGAAATGAATGAGGAGCCACAGTTTTTTTATATTTTTGCTGTGACTTTTCTTCTCCCTGCTCTGTTTTGGTCATGGAAAATTCCATATAATTGGGAGAGATTACAGAGAAAGATTTGTGTAAGAATCATACACTGAAATTATTGAAGTACACAACAAATGAATGATTTTCAAAGAGTGCTACTGTACAGTAAGCATGGGACGATATGAAAATGTTTTATCACGATTATCCTGGGCAAAATAATTGTCATCGCAATGTTATCCTGATAATCATCAAAATATACTTCAAACTCTTAATAAGGCACTAAAAACCACTGGAATCACTTTACCTCACAGGTACATCTAGTTAAGGAGCAAATATTTTTATTGCATCACAGACAGGACAAACATTTTTACTGAACATCCTTTTTATTGGAAAACAAACATTTAATTTGAATGGCATCATATCTTTGTATTTGAAATTTGCCAATTCTTGATTGAGGTCTTTTGCATTTTTTGAGACTGGGGTGTATGCAGTCTGTTTTTGCAGAGTCCCTCACTGTTGATTGCCCAGCCATCTCTCTGTCTCAATATTCATGAATAGTTCCCCACAATCAAATTATTGTAAGTGGTTTTTATCACAATCTGTGATAAAATCATCCCATCCCTACTGTACAGGCTACTTCTGGACCACCTGGAACACCTCACATTGAGCTCCAGATTAAGTGCATGGGAGAAAAACACTTTAATTTTGTTGAAGCAGCACTTACATTTCACCCTCTACACTCTCTCTTCTTCTCCCCCCTCCTCTTTCAACAGGCAAACAACAAAATAGTGCATTACAGCAAGGAGTACAGCTGACAGGAAAGACCACTTTGACAGATGTGAACTGTTACTCCATTTGGTCTTAGTAACTCAAAGCTGCCTTCCTCCGCAAAGGAGCAGGCTACAAACCTTTCAGTCACCTTTCAAACCTACAGGCACTTAGTGTTTCATATTCAAAACATAGGGGAGTATTCAATTCAGAATAATACTGTAAATACATTTATATCTAACAGCAGGGAAATGTCTAATCATTTCAGTGTCATGACCATGGACCACATTTTCTGTATGAGCAGCACCTGAATATCTGTTATTTCTGTTTCTACACGTCTCCTAATTGTGATTAATTACCTTTGTTGTTAGATGAAAAGGTTATTTTGCACTCTCATGCTGTCATCAACCCCTCCTAACACCTGCAAAGCCAACACTCAAGTTCCTCTAAAGGTCAGGAAAGGTAACAGCAAACCTCTTCTGAGCCCCCTTTCCTCTGAGAGCGTCTCTGAGGAAATCATTTAAATCAGAACTATCTAGTGATGAATTCCCTTTCATACTGAAGTGTAACTATTGGTGCGACATGAGCCCCTTTAACACTGCGTGTTCAGGGTGGGAATATCGCGACCTTATGCTGCCTCACCGTTCTGTATATAAGTTATAACCAGAGAAAGGGGGGACAGAGTGGTCTTGGCTTTAAGTTGCAGGAGACAGCACCCGAAACAGAGTTCTGATGACGTTACCCGTGCGGCCTACCGCGGGAGTTTAAAAAAGTAGCTGTTAGCAGTTAGCAGCTAAGTCAAAGAAGAATGGCAGCCTTTACTGTCTGTAAATTGGGCAAACAATGAGACTCTAGCTAGGACTAGATGATGGCTCCCTGACGTGTATTATAGAGAAATTGATTGACACATAGCTAAAAAATATTTTAAAAAATGATGGCCTTTTTGCCCTTATTACATGCCACATACATCTAAAACCAATAGGTAACCAGGATGTTTATTTCTGAATTCCAAAATGTTCACTAGGTTGGTCACAATTCTTTTATAACTAAATTTAAGGGGTCCCTATTTGTTTGATATTTTTATGTCCAAATAAATAAATAAAATATAGAATTGTGTAATGTTACCTGATTTTTTTAAACTCTCAACATACTGGTGTTGGCTTCTAAAATCAAGGACAGGTCAGGTTCAGGTAAACACAATATGCACAGAATCAGAGATGTTTTCAAAAACCTCCAGCTGAGAAAAGCACAAATCCCATTGACTTTTACATCCAAGAAAACATATACAGTACCTCGCCTTCTTTCTAAAGCTTTTTATTCACATACTAACTCAGCGCCAGTGCGCAAGCAAGACATTTAGAGGGCAATGAACCTGAGAGGTGCCCCTCCAGTGCTATACACTTGCAGACTGGACACAGCAAGAAGATTTTATCCCAGCAGGAAGTGCAGAAAGCATTTTTTGTCAGCAGGAGCAGAAAAAGAGATTACATGAGTTTTGAAAACACATACTGAAACATAGACAGTAAATCAGTTCAGTTGTTATCACAGCTAATATTGTACATCAAGATTCTTTTGGCCAAGATAACCAGGCTATGAAAAACTGACAGCGGCATGTGATGCCAACCTCCAACAAACTGCAGGAAATTGCAGGATAAAGCGAGATACACCCACCATTTAAGGCATACTGTACACTGTGTGAGCGGAGGCATCCCTTATACAGACAATCCTGTCAGAATGACAACAGAACAAAAGCTACTGAGGGGCTGAGTGAAAGCACATCATCACTTACTCTGATTGAATGGCCAGTGGCACTTGGACAAGAACAACCCAAGGTATCCTCCAAACAGATTATAATGCATAAAACAGAGAGTATGAATATCATCAGGCATAAACAAAGATAAAAACACACACCATTCACAATCACACATCCTGTCTCCCATCATTCCCTCTTTCTCTCTCTGCACACACAAACACAAATCACAGACTCTTCTCCACAGCAACAGAAACTGAAATATAATGAAGAAAGTTGTGTCTAAAAGGCTGTTTATCAGCTTAGTAAACTAACTAGCTGGTGCTGGACACAAACACACATGTATACATACACAAACACACAACTCTTCACTCACTGCATTCCTCAGTTTTCCCCCAACTTCCCTCCTCACTCTCTCTCTAATGAGGCATAAAGTGAAAAACTCTCTGTACCCATCACAGAAGTAAACACATATTTTCAACTTTTTGCACTCCAGCACAGCACGGAAAAATAAAACTCTCCTGCAGCTGCACACCATCTTGTCTGGAAGCACTTTCTCTTTCTTTGTCTCTGCCTCTGTCTGTGATAGCTTATAGAGATAGAGGAGAGTGGCAGCGTTATTAGACAGTGTCAGCATGATGACAGCTTCTTCATGCCACATTTTCCCATTACATGCCACACACACGCGGGTACATATGCAGAACGTCACGCATCCAGCACATCAAATCCCCAAAAACCACAATTTTCCTGGAGCCCGTGGAAAGCATGAGGTCGTCAAGCACAGGCGAGCTTTTCCCAAAAGGAATGTTACCAGCCTGTTTGTGGGTATGTGTGTGTGTGTGTGTGTGTGTGTGTGTGTGTGTGTGTGTGTGTTAGGTTTAGTGTTACAGTAAAGAGTGACACAACACAAGTGAGCAAACACACTGACAAACACACCCACACAGCGGCTGAGAAAAGGACACAGGCCTAGGCAGTGCTCTGGATGGGAACACAGACAACCTGAAAGCATTTGACATTCATTTCAGCCGCCCCCACCCCCGACGACAAAACAGTCACAGAGAGAGAGAACCGGTAGTGTGCACCAAAATGCTGCTATTGAAACTCAGGAGAGACGTTAAAAAAATATATGAGACAGAGTGTGAAGGGTGGAGGTTGTGTGAGGAGGAGGCGGGCGGATGGAGGCATGAAAGTATGAAATAAGGGAGGGAGGTGGAGAAAGTGCTTTGCTGTCACTGAAGCAAATGTAAATACCCTGAACACCACTCATGCTATACTACTCCTGGGGAAGCAACACACAGAACAAACACCCCTGTGTGTGAGTGTGTATGTGCATGGAGTATACAGGACGTGTTTTTATATTAGTGCGTGTGTGTGTGTGAGTGTGTGTAAGTTGCTATAATGTAGTGCTTATCTCAGTGGATTATGCTGACTTGCAGCTATTAAGAACTTAAACACATTCAAACCAGCGGGGAGCTATTTCTACAACTCAATAGGCCGTCTATCACCCTATTGTCTGTTCCTCTGCGAGTGTGCACGAGAATATATGTGTGTAAAGCTATCAAATGAGTGTGTAGGGAGGCAAAAAGAAGTAGATAGGGGAATATAATGGAGGACAGATGTAGAGGATGTAGGGAGTGATAAGAGAGGGTGGCAGGGACAAAGAAAATGATAGGGATGGATGATAGGGAGAAATGAGTCGACCACAAAGGGTGAGTCTGTCACGGGGGGGTGGAGATGGGGATGGGGATGGGGGGGACTGTGTTGACGACAGCCGTCTATCAAAAGAGACGTAATGAGATTTGATGTAATGTGATGTGATGGTGGAGCATGCTCGAGATGTTACCAGGCATTGAAACAGACAGGATGTGGATCCGCATTACACTGCTCGGCACCACAACCACACGCCAGCGCCGCTCACACAGACGGACAGACACATGGCATCGCATGCGTGTTTGCTCGTCGATCTGTCAGTGTGTGTTTGTGTGTGTGCGACTTGATGATCTCCCCCAAAAGGGATTATCAAAGGGACTTCAAATACCAGAAGATTCATTTCCCCTTGAGAGGAAGAAGGAACAGTGGTTGGGGGGTTTTGGGGGTGGAGGAACTGCAGGAGAGTTTTGAGCCTCCAGCAATGTTTACCCTACTCAGGGAAAGATCCAGTGTCCTCGCTGGTACAGCCCTCAGCGACACGCATACATTTCATCCAGCTCTGAGGATTTATGATCACACACGCACGCGCACACGTCATCCCTCATGCTGCATTGTAGGACTGCGTCAAAATGAAATGTGTGCGCAGGCATAATGTTCATTGTGCATGTGTGTTATTGAATATAAGTGTGTTGTTGTTTTTCTGCTGTTTGAGCTGTGTATATATATATATATATATATATACATATATATACATATATACAGTATATGTATATATATATGTATATATATTGCATGTGTGTGTGTGTGTGTGTGTGTGTGTTTGTGTGTGCATGAGGTGTGTCAAGGAAATTAATGAGGGAGACAGACAGAAAGAAGAACCATGCACATCATTGAAAGGTCTCATATGCATATGCATACTAATATAAAGGTGGTCAAAGGATGTCCAGGGTGTGATGGATGAGAGAGGCAACACAATCAATTCTGCAGGCGATTAGGAGATGAAGACGGTGGACTGAGATCTGCACAGACTGCCACTTAGAGTACCTCTCAGACACACACACGCACACACACACACACACACGCGCACACACACACGACTCTAAAAAGAACCTTTAGGAGTCTGAATACACTGAAGTTAAAGAGTGTCCTCTACTTGTCAGACCTCATGATGTAATGATAGATAAGAGAAAGTAAAGTGCGAGATGGCGGGTCTGAGGGAGTGAAGTGCCAGTAAGAGAGCAGGGAGGGGCCTGTTGGTGCATTGAGTCTCTTCTAAGGTAAAAGCACTCTGGAGAGTTGGAGGCCTGATAGAGTGAGTTTGTATGCAAGTGTATTTGTGGGTGTGCCTCTGTGTGGCTGTGTTGCCCCTGCCTATGCTATGAATCATTGAGGTTAGAGGTCATTACTAAGAGATGGAGGAGATAGCAGGAAGTGCTAAAATGACCACTCTGTCTTCTCACTCCATCAGTCTCTAACCATCCAAAGGGACAGTTGTTGAATCATTAAGATTAAAGAGACGGACTCCAACAACCACAATGTGCTAAAATGACCATTCTCCCCTCGTTGCTTCTCTTCCTCTTTCACTTTTAATCTACATTTTATGTGAGTTTCTATAAAAACTCTGTTTGTGACAGGTGTGAACCACCTTTCTCAAGCTTCTATTTTGGTTTGACAGAAGCACTTTAGCTCTCAGCTCAGCGGAGCTGGAAAACAAGAAGGAAAATAGATGAATAGATGTACAGGGTAAAGAAACCGACCTAAAAGAAGCAGTCAACGGATGAAAGGAATCAGTTCAGTCAGTTCAGATAAATTTGTGAAAATGTGTGCATCTTTCTTTTCTTAGAAACACAAAAAAGCTTCAAACTGCTGTCTGTGATATCATCAAAAGGCAAAGCCTAGAGATGCTTCATTGAGAGTAAATAAAAGGCCAGACATTCTGGATGATGGGAAAGCACTGAGGGTGATCCTCCACAGACGTGGGCACGTTTTGCGGTTAAGAACTCTTGAGAAGCGGAAACAAACATTCAGCAAAGTCACACACTGACTCAATGATTTGTTTCGTTGGGTTAGTGGAAAAAGGAAAGGGCTGTGCCTTTTGAAGACAGTGGTGTTTTGAATATTAGACTGTCGCTGTAGATTGTAGCTTTATCACAGAAGCAATTATGTTCACAGATATCAGTGTTGTGTTTTCCATACATAGGCTGTACTTGCAAGACCTGCCCAATCACATTACATTAATGGCTACAGAAGCATATTGTTTACTTCACACATGCACATATATACTGTATGACACCTGCTCTTGTGAATTCAAACACACAGAGAGATGGTGCCAGTGTTTCTTGAGAAATGACAGATTTGGAACATAAAAACATGAGTCAACCTCACACTTGGTCTATAAATTCACACACCAACAAAGACTTTCGTCTGTCATAAATTTCACAACAGTTTCTGTGTCTTCCGCGTTCATCGAAAGTGTCAAAAGTGGTGAACTTATTTAAGAGCACATTTTAGCAGTAGTAAAGATGTGAGCATTTTTCCTAAAGATGATGCTTCCCTGAGGCAACATTCAGCTGTTTGTGTGTGTGTGTGTGTGTGTGCGTGTGCGTGTGTGTGTGTGTGTGTGTGTGTGTGTGTGTGTGTGTGTGTGTACTGCCAGTTGGTGTTCAGGATCCACAGGATCGTGGTAATTAGGCCGTTTCGTTTTGTTGTGTGCTCTCAGCATTTTATCAGACTGGGCTGCTGACATCATAAAGTGGATCTTGAAGCGATTCCTCAGCTTGTGAAATTCTCCCTGCTCTTGACACATTCTTTTTTTTTTTTTTAATCTCCTCACAAGTGGGAGAATTATCACTGCTTCAGGGCTGCTTTTTGTTTTATAATGGGACTTTTCACATAGAAACTTAAAAAGTGTGTCAGACTCAGACATGTATCGCTATCGATCACATCACTATTAATTTAAAAGTGCACATTAAAATTTGACCTTAGCGAGGCTGCATGACTGTACGCCAGCCTGAATTACAGATAGCTGTGAAATTAAAGATGTAGTGATATGACTGAAAGCCCAAAATGGAGGTGGTCCAAAGGTAGGCATTACATGAAAACACAATGATGTAAGCAAATACATCCAAGCCAGCTAATGTTGGACTCTTACTCTATTATCTCCTGAATCTACTCTTCTGTAGCCCTCACTGAGTTTGCAGGGGCCGGATCTGTTTTGTGATCTGAGTTAATCGCTGGCTCACCAGCATGTTGGCAAGCTGACATGCTGAAATGTTGCAGTAACATGACATCATCATTAGCAACTTTCAGCCACTCAGTAGGAGCAGTAAAGTTTCCTCCTCTTCCCTTCAGCCTGTGTGTGTGGCAGGCAAGGAAACGTTACACAGCAAGAAAGTTGACAGTAAGCCAGTGGCAGTCAACAAGGGTGTGTGATGTGGCGACACTGTGGGTGCAGAGCACTGTGGGATGGGCTTTGGAAGACTCACAGCAAACTGGATGACATCCAGCTGTTTTATGAGCCACTGCTGCTGTTCACATTTTATCTGTCATCCTGAGAAAACTAAACCATTTATTGAATTATTTAAAGGAAAAAAAGAAGGTTGTCTCCCAACACTGAACATTTTTACCTAATTTTCCATATCGATGCCATATTTTTTAAAAACCTCTGAAACATCTAACAGATAAACCATACAGACCCTCCTCAGTGTGTTTTCGACCTGTGAACGATGCTACAATGCACTGTGAAATCGTAAGAAATCCTGTTTAAAGATTTGTGATTTTCCTTTAATAAAGGAAAGAATTTGAGATCAGATACAGCCAGAGGAAGCAGCAAGAGCAAGTGAGGGAATAGAGGAAGTAATCCGGTCCCTCCCTCAGATATGGTAATTCATGCTAATCTCCATTCACACACTTAATCTCTTAATTGCTTTAATTGACATGAAAGAAGGTTGAAGCTTGCCTGATATGGCAAATGTCAAGAGCCTGCCTTCCATCCTGCCTGCAGCACACATGTATACGCTTGTGTGCTTACACATACAATACACAAAACATATGTACTGTACATTTAAATATGCACATGTGAAGGTGGTTATGTTATGGCAATATCAAGCAAAAGACATAAAATACAATCCACTCACTGATGTGCAAGGGAATACAAATAAACAAGCAAATACATACAGTCCCACAGCAAGCAAATCCCTTTATTGTTCCGTGATCTTTAATTAGAAATATAAAGAACAAAACAGTCACAAACTGCTATACACCAACACTGTTAACATTTTTTTTTTCCTTTTCACTTCCTTTCAATCCGTAACTTCTTATCCTTTGCTTTTTGGGTCAGGTTGTGTGTGTGGTGAAAGAGTGCACAGAGAAAGCAGTAAACAAATGCAGATTGAGGGTTTTTCCATATAATTTGGTGAGACAAAGACGGTTATTGTACTCCACTATCATTTTGACTTAAGGCCTAGATCTCTTAGTTGAAACACTTTAACATGCACACACACACACGTACACATACACACACACGCACACATGCACACACGCACACGCACACGCACACACACACACACACACACACACACACACACATAGGCTACTACACAACAAAAGCCAAAAATACATTTCTCAAGGTTTCAGTTCTGAAAAATAGGATTGGATGCAGTGAGATAAAAACATTAGCATATACTTAAAACACAATACATACACAGGCTACAAAAAGATACATACGCAGTGCCTTGCGCTCTGCACTTCCCAGAGAGTAACATCAGTAGTGAGAGAGTACAAAAACGCACCAAAACACACACACACACTGAACAACCTTTCACAAAAGAAAGACGACAAGCGAGACTACCCATGACCCCGTTATCTCCTTTGTTTTCTGCTTCTTCGTAGTTCCACAATCACATCCTACTCCCTGAAGAGAGGGGAGTCCTCCCACATCAAGGAGCACAGACAGGCTAAGATAAAGCTGCAGCTTAAAACTGTGGAAAACAGTGGAAAAGTGAGCTGAGGTAGATCTGCTGCTCAGACCAGACTGATGTGGAATGACAGAGGACTATCAGTGAGACAAAGAAGGTAGGAGGCAGAAGTACCCACAGTGACCTCGAGGTCAGCGCCACAGCTCTGCCATTTGACCAACCATTTAACCTCATATAAATTACTGCTCTGTATAAGTGTGTGTGTGTGTGTGTGTGTGTGTGTGTGTGTGTGTGTGTGTGTGTGTGTGTGACAGTGATCTATCTGTCGTGTGATGAATCCATCCTGTGCACGTGACCTACAGATTAAATCACCTCTACAAGGAAACTGATTACCCTTTCCCAGCAAAGATGGCAGCACATACACAAGAAACGCACGTACATGCAGGACACACACACACAGATGCACACACATCCACAAACACACACAGACACACGTCATCTGTGATATCAAGAAAGGTTGGGTATTGGTCATTGACCTTTGAACTCAACTATCAGTTACACAGACAAGGCGATGATTTACCCCTTGTGTGTGTGTGTGTGTGTGTGTGTGTGTGTGTGTGTGTGTGTGTGTGTGTGCGTGTGCGTGTGTGTGTCTGCTGACGCCAGGTCTGTGTCAGAGTAGCCCCCTCCTTTCTCTCTCTCATAAATTACCTGTCAACTGCAGAATAGATCGAACCAGAGAGAAGGAAGGTGGCAGAGACAGACAGAGATGCTTTCATGCCTCTTTTTAAACCGTTGGAAAGGCTCAACTGTGACAACAGCCTCTGAGTGTGGGGCTTAATTAAAAACAAAGACTGCTCTATGAATGATTAATTAGTACACCACAGGTAAACATCAAATGAGGCGCCTATCACACAGACACACCCAGCTTCACAATAAAACAAACATAGCTAGACTAATAAATGTGCAGAAAAAAAAATACAAAACAGCTATTGTTTTTTCAATCATTTCATGAAGGGGAATATGAAGTGGGCTCAAAATGAGTGTAACAGTGGAAGAGAAAAGACATTAATTTCACAGGAACAGTAAGAGCCAATGAAATGATAGAGTAGCGTACAGTAGTAGCTGTTCAAAGGCCCAGACATACAAAACCAACATCAAAGAGCTAGTGGCAACGAAGACCAACTGTTGCTGTGCATCATTGTGCCTGAGCCTCGGCCAAAAGGATGCACCTGAACACATCGCATAGACTACAGCTGACAGCCAACAAGCACGTGCGTTGAGGAAGTAACTCTCCATACCAGCAGGTGGTGGTAAACATCATTCAAAAAGGGACACAGACAGACCATCAGAACAGATAATACCTAATATAATAAGTTTGTTGGTCTCACGCCCTCTTGACTTCAGTAGTTTGTTTGCTTTCCTTACTGCTGTTTCTCCTCCCGTACACTAAGCTACATTGCCAATCAAAGCGATTTCTCTCACCGACGGGCTCCGCCATCTCAAACTCTGATTCAACATACTGAAAAACAGCCAACAGGGGGCAACACAGGCCGACAGGGGCCAACTAGGGTCAAGGTTGTGGGCCACCTTGCCAAAACTGGGACAACAAATGCTAAGCGACAGCAAAACATTGACTGACAGTCGACCAATGGCTTGGTGTATAAGGGCCCTATGGGACAACAGTGGAATCATATGGTCAGTGTACCATGAGTCTGGCAACTCTGTAAAAAAGCACTTGAGAGGACAGAGTAGGGGAAGACATGAGGAGGAAAGAGGATTAGTGTGTCTGACAGTCAAAAGAGAAGAGACAAAATACAAGTTCCAGTGTAACACCCTCAGTAACACCACAGATTACCTCCAACACAGTGCAGCACACGCACACAAGCTCATAAACACACATAAACAGTAATATGCAGGGACAATACCTATTCTCTAAGTCTCGTATGAAATAAGTAAGGTGGACTGGACAGTTGTTGTCAGGTATTAATGGTATCAAAGCTGGCAAAGGGACTGCACTGAACTATAAAGTACAAGGTACGATGGATACTTGTAAGCAGGCCTGTCATGGTAATTACATATTCACCTTATCGTATGATATATGGACATGACATCAATCAATTTGCTCAACTCAATATTGCCTGTTGTGTTTACACATGTTCCTTTACATAAGAGTGTCACCAACATTTGAGCCAATGCGATGCCAGAATAAACAACGTATGAAATAAGTAAGGTGGACTGGACAGTTGTTGTCAGGTATTAATGGTATCAAAGCTGGCAAAGGGACTGCACTGAACTATAAAGTACAAGGTACGATGGATACTTGTAAGCAGGCCTGTCATGGTAATTACATATTCACCTTATCGTATGATATATGGACATGACATCAATCAATTTGCTCAACTCAATATTGCCTGTTGTGTTTACACATGTTCCTTTACATAAGAGTGTCACCAACATTTGAGCCAATGCGATGCCAGAATAAACAGCAGGGTTTTGCCGACCATCATAAAACTCAGAAGACGTAGCAATTCTCCCAATTTTGTCTCTCCACCACCGCTGACTTTCGCAATTCCAAAACAAAACCTAAAAACACCTTAAAGACAGCACAGCATAGCTTACCCATAGGCTGCAGCTACACTTTTGAAGTGGAAGACACACAGTCATTAGCTTGCCAACTCCTGGCAACAAGCCAAAAAGTCTGTCCTTTGTAGATTTACCCTCCAAAACAACTTTATCCTCCACTCTGTAAATCCACCAGCAAATCACTCAGCGACCAGGCCATCCATCCCCGGAACTCACCGGCTGGATTATGGAGGTAACTGTGGTGTTAACTGAGCTTTGATAAGCTTGTTTATTAGTCGTTGGTTTTACTTTTGCTGGAAAATTTTTGTATTAAGTCTCAAACTGGGCTACTCGTGTAAAGGTACTATATACTTTCTTGAATATTAAATTAACAGGTGCTAATTACTTTTTAAAAACTCTATATATTTTGAGTCTGGATTTTCTTAAGAATATAAAGTTCATTGCTTTAAAAGAGCTGTGCTTGCATTACTATGTTATTACATTATCATTACATCAGTGGCATAGAATGGTCTCAAAGTGACAATAATATCGTTTATCATAATTACTTCTGCGACAATATATCATCCAACAAAAAAGTTACCGCACAAGCCTAACTGTAAGGCCATTTTATGTGAGACACATTCAGAGCCAATGGAGCTGGTGAAACAGCCTGCAGCAGCATGAGGAGTTGGAAACAAGAGGTAGTAAACATCAAGGAATGAATCAATCACAAACAATGCCACGATTACCCATCTGATGTTAACAGTACTGGACTGACCAGTAAACTGACCTGCAGTGTTACCTGTGGAAAATAAATCATACCACTCCATAATACTAGTAAGACCTATGTGCTGGAACACTGTGATTTATGGAGCTGTTATTACTGCCCAGTTGAGCTGCTAATGTTTCCTAATGAGGCATAGCCTCCAACTCAGCACAAAGGACTAAGTAATAGAAGATTGGAGACAGCAAATGTTGCATCACTGTTCAGATAGAAACAAGTGATTGAACTGAACTGACCCACAGCCAGCTGCTGGGGCAAAGGCAACAGGACATTACATAAAAACAAACACAAATAAAAAGACAAATTAAAAATTAGCAGCCTTATCAAAATATTTATTTTCCTTATGTACAGAGATAAGCGGGCTCAACACTGAACATAAAGTGCAGACACACTGGTGCATTTGTGTTCCTTTGGGCAACTATATTCTCCGTGATCTGAATTCACAACATCTCCCATGACTCCATGAGCTCCATGAGTCACAGGATGTTAAATTTAATCAGTTTTGTTTACAGTGAGCCGTTAATCAAAAATAGTGTTTCAAGTCTGAGCTGAAATTCTCTGGGATTTTCAGGAAAAGTGGAAATGCAGGTACAAACAGCACCAGTGTCACTGCCCATCTCGACAAGAAGAGCAGCTCTCAGTGACCTAACTCCCATACAGCATCTCAACAACTGACTATAAAAACCAAGTTATCAAGATGATAATAATGATGCAATAGTCAGGATAGCTGATAGATGGACAGATAAAAGGTAAAGATGGGTGGAGGGAGAGAAGGAGAAGGAGGAGGATCAGAAAGACTGAACCATTAGTAGGAGAAACAGGGAGACTAGAATCACTCAGGCATCAAATGGTCTGTCTGAATTAATCCTGACCATCACGCTTTCCCTGTCACACACATACACACACACCTCCCTGTTCCTGCCCTGCAGCAACAGATGCTGGCAGACAGAGAGGCTTCCTCCACCTCTTCGTCTTTAAATCCCCCTCTCTCTTTCTCTCTCTCTCTCTCTCTCCTTCCTCTCTCTAGTTCTCTTTTTCTGTCTCCTCTATCTTTGTTGCTCCTCTCGTCTGCAAGATAAAATGCCAGTCATCCTTCGCTCTACTTGTAAACAACAAATGAGGGCGCAATAGAGTAAGAGGAGACCAATGGGCAACAGGGTTACACAAGGGAGAGGGAGAGGGAGAGAGAGTAAAAGAGAGAGAAAGGCAGCGGCTATTTGATAGTGTCAGCTGTATAGAGGAGATACAGACAGGCCATTCATCTCAATGGATCAGATAGCAGTCCCCCTGGAGTGTGTGCATGCACATACACACAAACAGAAACACAGAGACACACAAACTCTCATCCGTGCACACAAACCAGTCCAGGTTTAAAGCTATAAAAAGCACCCTGGGGCTGCAAGCCCTGCACCTAGTCTACTAAAGAGTTGCGGGAGAGAGATTGAAAATGGCAGAAGCAAAGATCAGAGTTTTTTGTATGTGTGTGAGTAAGTGTATTAGTGTGTGTGTGAGTGTGTGTATTCTTTTCCATCCTCTCAGCAAGCCATGTGCCAGGGTGAGCCAGGGAGAGGGAGAGACCGACAGAGAGAGAGACAGAGAAAGTCTGAAAGCATTTGCATGAATCACAGTTTTCAATTTCACATCACAGGGGAGTCAGGGTGTGTGCGTAACTAGCTGAGCTCTTTAAAACTCTCCAACATTTAGAAGCTATCTCTGAACCTCCACACACATAACGAGTCTATTGTAGAACTGTCAGCCGTAACAGCTGGTCTCTCTTGGTGAGTTTATAATGACTATGAAGGATGTTGAGGCAGACTAAAATCGGAGCTGTCCACGCTACGTTCAGCCAATATCTAATTAGGCTTGCCTGCCTGACCCTGCTGGATTGCTACTGTTTTCAGCACTCACACTTTTAGTTTAGCTCACATTGCACTCACTCTAGCACAGTTTGTGACAACTCAATAAAAAGCTGACTACCTTTTGATAATCACCCAAAACTCAACAAGCAAACAGGATGAAAAAAATGCATTATATTCTGGACTCCACGATGACAAAGGCAGCATTTCCACCCTTTTCTAAATCACTTAAAAGTATTTGCCTGATATGTTTGCCTAAATGATCCTTTCTTTGGCAGGCCCCTCAGGGAGGTCATTACAGAGCGCTTAAAGAGGGCTGGTATTCACCAAGACACCAGCACCACTACATTTTATTCTTTGGTTTGCCATTACTTTTTCCTGCACCGACATTTCTAACAAGCCAGTAGGCTACTCTCCTCTGCCCTCTCCATATCAAGGTTCTTTGGGCGATTATAATAACCCTAAATAAACTGCATTACCCAAGGGCCATTGAGGGTACTACTTGGGCAACCGAGAGGGCACTACATGACGCTGACCCGCTCCCTGCCTACTTTTCTCTGTGGGTGGGTAGTAGGCTGTTAGTCTAATTAATGTTATATTACAACAATGTTGGCCTGGCTCCAAAAAAGAACATGTACACAGCCAGAGGATGACAAAACAGCAAGGTTAGTGCCAGTCCTAGCAGCGAAGAGCCTATTGATGACGTTAGCATCAGCAAAACCGCCTCCAGCTACTGCCCCCACTTATGATGAGAAGGCCACTTCGAGCACTGCCATTAACGACACCACTGCTTATCAGAGAGTGAATGAGTGTATAAATGAATACAGGCATATAGTAACAAATGTATGGACACACAGGAGGGTAGATGGATTGTATGGTGAGTAGAAAATAAGCATTTTGTCTTTGATTCAACAGTCACTGCAGAGAAAGACAGTAAATGTGTCAAACTGTGGACATTGCAGTTATGTAGTGTGTGCCTTTGTCGTTCGGCTACCTGGGCAAATTCCTTTGTGAGTTACAAAAGCATTTACAGTCTCTGCTGCTGACTGAGGAATAAATTTATGCCTTTTAGGGCTACAACTAACACATTTTTGTGCCAGAAAATTGAGAAAATGCTCATTACAAGTTCTCTGAGTTGAAAGTGTCATTCAAATTTTGTGTTTTGTTTGACCAGCAGTCCTAAAATGATATCTTAAAAAGGCTAATATTAAAAAAGCACTGGAGTCAAATTCCTTGTATGTGCACACACACTTGGCCAATAAAACCAATTCTGATTCCTGGAATAATGCCTTCAATTTGATGTGCACCAACCGTTACTACCATCCAGGCCATTATCTCTAGCAAGATTAGCTGAGGTAACTGAGCCAGTTTACCTCTTTATCTGTGGTAATATGTACAACATAATTTAATTTAAATCCCTAATGTGGGTGTTTGAAATAAGCCTTGGTGACTACATGGCAGTCATTTCAGAAATGAGTTATACTCCATCTGTGAATGTGTGTATTCATACTACACATTTCATTATCAGACCGTGTTTTGAACACAGACTTTGACATTGCCCTCAAAAAAAAAAACACCAGACTAGAAATGGCAGACTGATAGTCTCCTTTCATCAGTCATACATTAGTCTGCACAATTTGTTTTTGGCTCATGAGTCATGGGTCACATTAGTGCTATCATAAACCCCACAACCCAACAGCCAACAAGAGAAGAGGAATCAAAGATAATAAGCAGGATTTTTGCCTGCTCAAAAAAGTGTAAACAGAAACCTGTTTAAACTACCAGAGTGGAGTGATGGAAAAAGGGTAAGCTGAACTGTAAATGAGGATAAGAGACATCCAGGCAACAGGATGTTTGAGGTTCGATGAAAAGGGTAAAGGCTGAGAGCAGGTGTCCACATGCTGTCTAGACGATGCTTTCTACAGCGTAGGAGATACTCGTGCACACAAGTATCTCCCGCACACTCACACATACTTCACCTTGTCCTTGTTTTGTGATGACGAGATATTGATGGTTGAACTCATACACATACAGGAATGCTCAGATCTGATATGAAGCCAGATGGTCTATCTGATTTAAGCACCCGCAGTGGCATGTAGTTGCAGAGCTCTACGCTGGGAATTGGCAGAGCAATTCCTCTGAGCCAGGAGGAAATTCTCCCTTAAGAATAGAGGTGTGAGGTTAACGCACGACACATGAGGTCTGGTGGTTACAAATCTTTAAGCATGTCCAAGAGTTAAGATATTTAGGTGCATGTTTTTTTGAGTGTGTGTGTGTTTGTGTTTAGAGCTAGCTAGATGAGCAACCAGGCTTAGCTGCCCTCATTTCTTCATCCGCCCAAATCTCCTCCCGCTTCGCTCTCCCCATCTCAACTCATCTTTTAGTCTCATCTTCCAACCTGACTTATTACCCCAAATCCCTCTCTTAGCGTCTTAAAAAAAGCCTTAGCTCCTACCACACTACTGCTGCTCTTTCTGTGTTTCCTTACACTTGACTGACATCGCTCTACCTCTATAACAGGAGCACATGAGTTTGCAAATACAACGCAAAAATGAAGAAGAGACGTTTTTAACTTCTTGTGTCTGGTGTAAAAGGAGTATTAGAGAGGCCATTAGGGTAATCGCACTTTAGTATTTGTGAAAGTACACGGCATGCTGATACTGCTTGTGTGTGAGAGTTTGTGCACACAGACAGATTCAAAAAAGTACAAAGAAGAAAGCTGATCAGAAAAATTCCAGCCAACACTGCCATCGTTTTTCTGTTTTTATCCACCCATGGTATTTTGGGTTGTGTGTATGTGTGTGTATATGTGTGTTTGTGTGTGTGTGTGTGTGTGTGTGAGCCTGTGTTTGTGTATGGGTGTAGAGCCTCAGTGATCAGGTCTAAAGCTGTGTGTAGGAGATAAAGGAAGTCATTAGTGAATTCTGCCTCTTAAGACCCCCTAATACCTTGGATGGGACCCTGGCCAGAGGTTAGGATGCATGTGTGTGTGTGCATGTCCATGTGCATATTTGTGTGTGTGTGTGTGTGTGTGTGTGTGTGTGAGTGAGTGAGTGCGTGTGTGCGAGCGTGTGCATGTGGCATTGTAATCCCATTCCTTTGCCGGGGAGAACACCAAAAACTGTACACATCAGTAGCTGCTGTAACTCAGACTAACTTCAGCAACTTTTGAGTCAACGCTGCAACAAGGCTTGTCTGAAATAAATTGAAATGAATGCCCTGTATCACTGGATGATTGGAAAACCTATTGTACTGATATAATATTTCAACTGCCTGCAGTAATATCATACAAGCTATGTTAGAGGGTTTGAGATTCACATTTCAGGCCAGTTCAGAGCAATACTGGGAAGAATGATGGAGACAGTAAAAGGATTGGGGATGGGGGGGGTTATGGGCTCGTAATGTATCAGAGGACTTTTTGATCAGCGTTTAGTAGGCTTAACAGAGCTCTAGATCAATATAACTGCTAATAGATGCATTGATCTGCATGTGCTTCCGCCTGCTCCATATTCTGACTGGCACAAACACATCCTCACAGACGCACATCTCCACACAGTCACACATCTCAAGGAGCATTCACATACGCACACTAACAAAGAGCATAAAAGCAGTAACAATATTCACTGACAACAATGGTTATGGGAATGTGAGAGTCAATCAGCTGCATGGGGTAATACGCTGAAAATCCTTGACTTTAAAATGCTCACAGACACATGCACACGACTATCTATACTGCCAATTAGTCCTCCAATAAAAATGTCCACAACTGGAGAGCGAACCATAAAGTATAGTGTTATAGCTAATGAACTCTACAACTCAGATATGCAGATAAATGCGCACACACTTGCACACAGATACGTACATGGAGATGTAACACACACAAGAAGTGATGCACGGTAGAAATATGCCTTGCATTTGCAGCAAGCCGTGTAAACAAATATATCCACTAAACACACAGACTCTCGTCTAGTGCGGCAGAAATGTGCAGGACTCCTTAGCGGAGAACAAACAAATGCTGCCCAGTTTGAATAAACAAATTAAAATGATTGCAGGTTGAACTGGGAGTAAATACAACACTTAGCTAATTACTCGCTCTCCGTCTGACTTTAGCAACAGTAAGCCCTAACTGACACACAAAAAAAACCCACACTTGCATGTAAACAGAAGCAGAGACGCACTCTCATTCATTTTAACAACAAAGACATGGATAAAAAGTATCCCTTTAAGGCATGAGAATTAGGTAAAACTAAAACAAATGATGCAAGGAGATATGCAACTGCGAATATTACACTTTCTGGGGCTACACAGGGGTTTGTGAAGAAGAAGAAGTGGGGAAAAGAGAGAGACAGCTCAACCTTGGCACTCGCCTTTTACAGGAAAGGTTTATATACACCTGACTTCCTTCTGAGGCTGATTTTTTTTTCTTCTAGGTCTAGGGAATTAAAACAGGCTGAATACAATTCAATTCGGCACCTGACACAAACAACGCACACACAGACATGTGCGTGCGTGTACACCTCACACACTCCACCTCACACACAGTCAAGAAATAGTTCCCAATCACATATCTCTCCACTGATTTGATGCGGAGAAAAAGCAATTTATTAAGCTGCCTCTTAGGAGCCGGACTCAAACTAAACTGCTACGCTGGCCTACTTAGACACACACACACACACACACACACACACACACGCACAAGAGGAGAAAGACTTCCTTACTTCTTGCCAATATACTCATTCACACTTTCATACAAATACAGACTCTAATAACACTTAAAGAGCTCCCAGAAGAGCATCATCAGTAATCTGGCGAATACAGCAAGTAATGGAATTCGCAGTCCATTATAATTTGATGTGACCCAAACTGACACGAAACATCAATCCCTGCCCCCACACACGCATACCAGCCGGTCCATGGGTGTCTCTGTTGCTATACCTACAAGGAGAGGCAGCCTACTCCTCCTGACAGGCCTTAAACTTTCCTCTGACCTCTTCTTTCATTCTTCAACCACGTCAAACAATCCTAAAAAGGAGAGGTGGGATGAAGGGAAACAAGTGAAGTGGGGAGCTCTGGTTTTAATGAAGGCAAGGTGTGCATCCCCGCTATGCACCAATATGTTAATTTAAAGGATTAAATTGAGACTTGGAGAAAGGAGAAGGTGTGTGTGTGTGTGTGTGTGAGAGAGAGAGAGAGAGAGAGAGAGAGAGAGAGAGAGAGAGAGAGAGAGAGAGGGTGTGAATGTGTGAGAAGGAAAGCCAGATTGCAATGAAAGCAGTCAAGCAAAGAGACAAAAAGCCAAATCTGGTCTGATCCTCCTACATTAGCCTGAAATACTGCAATACTGCACAGCACATTCACTCATTAACACACACAGATGCGCACATAAATAACACAGACACATGCTTTTTATTAACACTCTTGTAGATGGGGTGCACTAATATGATGTCGGATTCATTAGTCCAGTCATGCAACCAGCACAAACCCTGTAGCAATTAACATCTGACACACACACAACTTACCAAAAAGTACGTACAGGCACACGTGCATACATACATTTTTACTAAACATCAAGAGGTGCAGACAAACACACACAGACACACACTCACACAGAGCAGCTCCTAATTTCATTCCACTAATACAGTCTCAGTATTTACAACCTGCTTGAGAAAACATGTTCCTGCTTAATTAGATTAAACAAGAGTGTGTGTGTTTGTGTGTGTGTGCCTGAATTTGTGTGTGTGTGTGTGTGTGTGTGTGTGTGTGTGTGTGTTCGTTTACATGCGTGGAACAACAGGTGAGGCAGGAAGACAGCACCAGACAGCATAAAGAGAGAGGGGGACAGACGGAGAGAGGGAGAGGAGGAAAGAAGCAGAGACTAGACCTTCATTCTCTATTCAGGGAGGTGGTGTAGATCGTTAGCTAAATAAATTAGAGCCTTGCGGCTGTGGATATCACACTGCCATATGTCAGGGAAAGAGAAGGAGAGAGAGAGATGAGGAGGAGGAGAAGGAGGAGGAGGAAGAGAGGAAAAAGACTGGTGGAGAGGAAGAGAAAAAAATCTGTTTGCTGCAGTAAGTGTGAATAAATACATACGAATGGCAACAGAAACAGATGTGGCCTCAGCTAAGAGAAAAATGTTGGTAAGGAGGAGAGGGAGGGGACAGGGTAACGACAGGAGAGGACAGAAGCTAATCCAGTAGAGTTGAACTGAGACCAGAGTCAAGCACATATGAGCTTGTACTCTGCCCTGGGTACACACACACACACACACACACACACACAGATAAGGAGTGACAGAGAGATTAATAAATCAGCATAAAGCATTTGGATTAGCATAAGGGAGAGAAAGTGACGGTTGAGGCGTAGGATGACCTTGTCATTGACTTGGCTAAGTAGACTACAAACTCAGCTATTAGAACTACAGGACCTTAAACCCTATACAGCTGACCGGCCATTAGCCAACTGCTGCCAGACTGCTGTCACATACTTCACAAAGCTTTTCTACCACTTAATCTATAATGGTGAACATTTCATTAATTTCAGTTGGGATGCTATCCTCTTTGTTGGAACGATTAGGGATGTTTTAACTTTTAGTGAAGCGTTTGGGGCATTTGCCATCCAAGCCAGTAGATGGCAATAAAATGAATATGGTGGTGGCCCCCACAAATAAATATGGTACTTGTCCACTTAGTTGTTTTTTTCTTTGAGGGCAGGACTGTGTTGTACTCCAAGGAATCCTCAACCTCACATAAGGAACAAATGCAAGCAATTCAATGGTGGCTAGTTGAACTCTCAAAGATCACTAGGGCTGCCCCTTGAAAGTCGAAGATTCGTATCATCAGTTGGAGGCCCCTCAGTTCACTGAGATTGCTTCAAGTCAAGCAGTATTTTTTTTTTCTTTGCTTGTCAGTGTGCTGTGCAGTGTACTTCTGGGGAAATCTGGTCCCCAGATTTTGCTGCGGACTGAGCACTTTTCACTTTCACGCTACTCTTGGGTACAGACAGCTGCAGACGTGATGCAGCAACACATAGGAGAAGATTCTTTCCACCGTAAGGCTCCAAGATAATATTATATTCTCTCTTCTGCCTAAAAGTGGTGAACTTACAGCTCACAGATACTTAATACGACACAGTCTCTGGCCTTTATTTGATATCTGGTGTTGGCATGAAATGTTGTTGCACATTTCGGATTCATTGTTAGCGCCATTAGCTTGTTTACTATATCACATGAATGCTGCTGTCATACTATGCGTCCCGCTAAACCTCCAAAACCTTTTATGAGAAAAAAACAAAACAAAACAAAAAACGATGAATATTTGTAATAAATAGCGAAATCTGATTTAACCGACATGATCAGGTACAGCCCTAAAGATTACTGTCACATACACAACCATAACCTAAATGATATTAGATATTTGAGGCTACTCAAATTTTGATTCAGAATATAACATAATGTTGTGAGTGTCTCTGGGCCTTGTTCACAAGTCAGGGTAAAATGAAGCTTTTGATTACCAGTCCATCTACATTCCAACCCTCACCTATGGTCATCAGTTTTCTGTGGTGACTGAAAGAATGAGACTGGGGACAGAAACGCCCAAAATGAGATTCACGGCTGGTCTCAGACTGAGAGATAGGGTGAGGAACTCAGACATCGGGAGGGAGCTTAGAGTAGAGCCACTGCTCCTTTGCGCCCAAAACGCCCAAGGTGGCTCGGGCATCTGATCAGGATGTCTCCTGCACCTCCAGTTAGAGGTTTTCCAGGCACGTCCAACTGGTTGGAGGCCCGAGGGTAGAACCAGAATATGCTTGAGGAATTATACTGTATACCTCATCTAACCTAGAAATGCCTCTATATCCCACAGGAGGAACTGGAAAATGTTGCCAGGGAGAGGGATGTTAAGTGCAACCTGCTTAACTTGCTGCCCCTACAACCTGGCCCTTGGATAAGCATAAGAAAATGGATGGCTGGATAATGATGTAATTGCTTATGGTCTGTATGTTTAGCACACATAACACACTACTGGGGATAGTTGCTATAAAGAAGTTACACTGATACTCCTTGGTAACTGAGGAAAGCTGCCAATTGCTCCTGGGGAAACAAAAGCGCTATCCTCTTTCTGTTTTGGTTGCACAATTCTTGACGTGTCTACTTTGTGCCATATATCAAGCCTTCATCTTCATCGGGGAGATCATGCCTGGTGGCAGACAGAACTGCCTAGTGAAAGAGAGGCCTTTCAGGAACCAATCTAAATGCAGATTGTGTCTTTATTCTATAGCCATTACATTATGCAATCAACATTTATTTCATAATGATAAGTTAAAGCAAGAAACTTCTATTCGTCCATTTACCATTTCAATTCTTTTCTTAAAAATGATGACTACTTATAAATTGAGCAGGACATTTTACAGTTGAAAAAACTTGAGTGCTCTCTGATAGGCAAACTGTGTAAAGGCAACAATATTCCAAATCACCTCAAATATACCTTGAGCATTTTTGCACTGACTACTAACTTATTAGTCTACATATACACTACTGCCAACATATCTGTAACAAGCAAGTTATCTATTTAGCTTTGCATACAACTGCAGACCCAAAACAAATTCTATGTAAAATGTTCAATATGTCCAAGTTACTCACTGCCACACTAGACAGCTACAGTATATTCTCCAGTTATATACCCACTCCCAGCCTTGCACTTCCTGCAAAATGTCAGTGCAAAATACTGGAAGACATGCCAGACTCAACTGTGTCCAACGCTGCCTGAAGTCTTTACATTTCATTAGCAGCCTGAAAAACATGCCATAATATAATAAAATATGCCGGTGGCATCATAAACCTCGCAACTCACTGGTGGAGTGAGTGCTGACAGTGAAATTACCAGCGGCAGCAGTCAATGTGAGGTGAGTTACACTAATGTTAGCAGCTAATGCTACTTCCAAAGCACACTGGCCCTGAACTCCGTTTGGTTGAAGGCAATATTTAAGGCCATAAACTGCTTTATTAACCGTGAAATGCGCTCATATAACTCACTGTTGGAAATACCAAATTTAGATGGATGACACTGACCCAGGAACCCAGGTAAACAACACACAGGGAAAGTTGCCTAGTGTTTTTGTTTTATCTTTTCATTGTGGAGTATTTCTGATTCAGTGCATGACCCAACACTTGAGAAAGGTGGAAGATGTAATGGTTCTTTTTTAAAATGTAGTTAGCCAAACGCTACACTTTCATAACACTCATAATGAAGAAAAAAACATAAAATTAGAGATAAATTGAAGTAAATTATATCAAATTGAGTGAAGTACAGATCATACTATCAGACTGTGTATGGGTTTGAATCAAATAATCTAAGAAGGATAACTACACAATGTCACTGGAAAACAATTTTCTATTTTCACAGGACACTTGCTAGCAAATTAATTACTATACACGCAAATTCATACACAGCGGTTCTTAGTTGAGGTTACAGCAGTTCTACCCTCTGGCTTTCTTACCTTGACTTCCCTTATTTTCATTCTGTGTCTGTATTAAATACAAGGACACCACAATCAGGCAGACACGCATACACAGAGGCTCGCAGACACACACGCGGCAGCACAGCATCTAGAGGGGATTAAACAGCTTAGACATTGATTAGACACACCTGAACCCAGGAGGGAAGGAGGGATCAACAGCAGAGGAGGCGGAAGAACAGGGAAAATGGGGTGGGAGTGTGTTTGGTGTCTAAAGGCATGTTGGGAGAAGAGAGAACAGAAGAATGGGTGGAGAAAACAGGCGTCAAGGGTGGGAGTGGGGGGAGAAAATATCACACGAACAGAACCAGGGTGTAAATGTCTTAGAACATGTCCTCTAGGATGAAGTGAGTGGCACAGGGAGATAGATGGAGGGGAGAGGAGTGAAAATGCTGTCTGCACACACTGCCAGAGAGGTTTTAACACTCCTGTTTGTGGCCAAGGTGTGAAGACACCCACTCACATAGATATTCCCTTCTCCCCATATATACATACAAAAACACACACACACATGCACTCAGCTCATACTCACAAGCAAAGCCTCAGAATAGACCTTTTCTACAACAATCAAAATTCTACCCACAACTATACGTACATGAAAAGACCAGAATAGAGCCTGGAGTCAATGATGCATATCCGTGTCTATTTATAAAGTCCTGCAGCCTACACTGGATTGCAACACAAAGCAGCATTCCCCCTCTGCTTTTAGCTCTTCTGACTCTTCTATCACCCCCTCGTTGCTCCATGAACACAGGAAAAAGTTTTTTATTTAAACGATACCCACTTTTCTCTTCCTTCTCTTTCTATAAAACATGTTTTGGAAGTATACCTTCCCATATGGGCAGACTGGGAGGATGTTAGGAAAGTCAAATATGACGACAAAAAACTGCAGATTTTCAATTTGTGCTTATGGATAACAGGCAACACTTTAATTTGCAGGTTCATTTCATGCCTCTTTCCAGCAAATTTGGAGTAAAAATCCCCAGAAATGATTGCCTTCCTATTAGGGAATTACTGGCCTGGAAAGGAGAGGAAAGTTCTCCATGTATTATTCCTTTTCTACCCAGACAAACACCAGAAAGTTTTCTTTGAGATTCCTCGCTTGTTTTCTACTTCTCCTTTTACCCGCATTTTCCTACGAGACTTGTTTGAAAAGTGGAGAGCAGAAATTATCCGCAGTTTTCCTTTTCTTGTAAACATCTGATGTATCACAACTTATGCAGACACACACGCGTGCACACACACACACAGCTTGCACATGTCGACACAGACAGCAGTGTAATATTAAGGTTAGATACCCTGATATACATGGGCCTAAATGAATGAATTCATGAGTTATTTGTTTACTTATGGATGCTCCAACTGTGAGCAGCTGGTAAACACTGCCGAGTTTCCGAGAGCAGATGTACTTAAGAGACAAGCATAAACATTTATTCACTTGAAGCATAATCACACATACATACAGACACAAACACACACACACATACATGCTACCATGACCCAATTTGTTTATGCATATCTACGGTTGGTCGCCTGCAAGGCCCCCATTTACTCCTTAGTGCTTTTGCCTCTTTATCACAGAGAGGAAAATGATGGCTAATGTACTTATAATCTGATTATATGATTATATAACTACTCCAGCTAATCTAACAGTCTCTCTCTCTCTCTCTCTCTCTCTCTCTGCCTTTCTCTAGGATGATCAGTGATTTATGTCTTTAAAAGGAAGTATAAAACCAAAAGCAACGGGTGAAACGAACTGTGAGATTAAACTAACCCTCCTCCAAGACTTCCTCTCTCGCCCTCCTGAGCTCCCCCCCCCCTCTCTAAATTATCTGAGAGCTGTAATTAAAAAAGTGCACTTTAGTTCTTGCATGGTGCTAACAAGCAGGCCAAAACACACACAAGGATATACTGTTGGAGACAGTTAGAGCTCGACTCATCAGCTGAGTCCCTGAGTGTGTTTACAAGGACATCATCAAATTCTGGAGTATCCCATTCATGTGTTTCAACATGTAAACACCATATATATCTTGTTTTCAGTGACCCACACAAGCCCTTATTCCATTTATCGGAACTCAAATACGGTTGCTAGAGTACTCTGGAAGAAACCAGGATTCTGTGGCCTGTACACACCTTATCCTAGGGCTCAAAAATACAGACAAAAATTAATATCGCCACATTTACAGGCTGACTGGCGATACACAAAATGTATCTCTGTACTTTTCTACAAAATGGGCTACATGTTTTCAGTTTGAAGTCAAAGCCACATTTGAGATGTGACGTAACAGGCACTTTTATGAAAACAGACTGTGATCAAACCAAAATGCAAAGACAGGGATTTTTTCCCTGTTTGAAAAAATACAGCTGCACAACATGTCAATGAAAAATTATACAAAACAAATATTAGGGCTTTGCATTAATGTTTTTGCACATAGCACTGGAGCAACAGAGGTTTAAAGGTTTGCAGCACAGGACACAAAACTATAACATGAGTATAAAAGTATTAAGTAGTAAAGTTTCAATGTTACACAATAGACTAAAACTATGAAGAATGGCAACACGCTATGATCCACCTCACACACAAACTAGCAGTGTGCTACTGCGGTAACATCATTCATCTCACAGACTGATTTAGCATAGCATGTGCAACATATAGAAAGCTCTGTGTGTCTCTTAGTGTTGCTGGAGAACTTATGAGTGAGTGAGTGGGGTTGAGCTGTGCGGAGAGTGTGCTGGCAGAGATATGCACTCTGGTACGCCTTACGTAACGGAACTTAACCCTATATCGATAAAGACGTCTTTGTCTAAACGTATATCTTGCTTGCTATATATTGTTATATCAACCAACCCTACCTTATCCCTGTTATTTGTGCCATCAACTATCTTCACAGGCACTTCACAGTGGTGCTGCTCAAGTGCATAAAAATTGTCAAGGTACCTCATTGCAGAAATAGCTCTGAGTTTGTCTTGTACATTAAGTCAGATTTACTGTTATCTAATAGCATAAAGTTCACACTTGGACAAAAATCCTTGTAAAAACCTGTGTATTCACCCGCAGATAATAATGCTCTTGATGACTAAGATTACCATGTGATTATCCAATGGTATAATCAGAAAACCAGTTTCTGCCGTTTAGAATGTGTCTAACATCAAGGAAAACATTCAGCCCTGCAAGATAACAAGCTAACAAGATGCAGCTTCATCCTCCTTAGCTACAACTCAATTACTTATCAGCAGTCAGCAAACCATGCCGTGCTGATCCGCCCAAACAAACAGCCCAGGTTCAAACAGCAGCTAAAGCTCCTAAGACAAAGACGTTGAGGCTTATATTGCCCCTCATGTTGCACGTCTGGCAACTATCAACTGTTAGCTACAGTTTGTAACACCTGCGTCTATGTGCCACTAAATCCCATCATTATAACTGAGGAAAAGAATCCCTCCTCAGTCTCAGAGGTATTTATTGTAAAGCAGAAAGTACATCCTACCTGTCTCTTCCCCAGCTTCTCTGGAGACACATAAAAAACTCCATTTTGTCAGCCCCATCATTCAACCCCATTCATATTTGTTATCAAATGCTTCAAGCACACACTGTGCAGTCTCCTTTGAAAGTTTTACAATAGCTTTGCTACACTGGCTTGATAGATACCAGACAATCCAATCCCAGGTCCAATTATAAGCATCAAGAACGACCAGTGTGCTCTTATGATGTGTTCATCTTCTTGGTGGAGAACAGACATGTAAAACCACATTGCTAAAAACCAAAATTATTCCCTCTTGCATTGCTTGGTCTGCAGCTCTCCTAAACTGACTACTGTTTTCACAAAAAAAGTTGAATTGTCCAATCTATAATTTGGGAGCAGAAAGAGCTCTTAACAAATACTCCCCATTGATCCTGCAAGCCTATTTTCTGTTTTTGCCTCGCAGTTGAGCGGGCAAAGGGGAGAGTTTATAAAAGTGGCATTGGCACTCTCAAAAAAAGTGACCTCTGAGACTTACAACTGTCTCTCCCTAGTCCATTTGGAGGCAGCAAAGCTCTATTCACATTTTTGACATTTTGCACAAAGCCTTTTCCTGTACTGGTCAATTTTAGAGGGTGGGACAATTCTGCATCCAGTTATTGTACCTAACAAAAAATGAACCACAATATCAACATCCAAAAGATAGTTAAGTCATTTTTTTTAAGTCACACAGTAAAAACTATAGGGACACTTAAGTAGAAGAACAGAATTTAAAAGGTATAATTTACAGGATTATCAGTGACTGTTTGTAAGCATGGTAACCAGCCAAAGTGAAACTAAAAGCCAACCTCACATTCACTTTTGTCTAGTGTTTTGCCTCGCTATATTTGCAGTTTTTTGGTTCTATGTGTCTTGGATGCCTGGTGCTTACAGTCTGGCACCTGGTCGCTACATTTTCTAAAACCCCAACCTCACATTGTTTTTAGGAAAATTAGAAAAATCCTGCATAGTATAGCTTTAAAGGTGCTAAATCCTGCTTAGTATACTTTTAAGATATACTATGCAGGATTTTTTTTAAACATGTAATGACTCATCCAGAAGTAACTCCTCTTAATCATCAATTATGACCCACTAGAATTGTGTGGTGATGTATTTTTCTCCAGACTCTGCCGTCTGCCTGGATTTTCTTCTCTTTTTTTGTGTTTGGGTCATTTAAGGGGCATGTACCCCCACAGCGCTCAGATGAGCTCTCCGCTTTCTAAAAAGGTTGCAAACAGGTGCCAGACCATGAGCGGCAGGCATCCAAGAGACACAGCACCTAAAAAAACGCAACACTAAATGACAATCCTGCGTGGTATACTTTTAAGCAGATTCTATTTCTTTCATAAGTTCCCTAATCAAAGCAAGTTCAGCATGTTATTTATTAGATGCTTATGGTTTGTTACAAAAAAAAATTGCTAAAATCTAGGCATTAATTCTAATCCCCAGCGACATGGCAAATTCCACGAGGAACAGCTGCTGTATCAAACAGCATTCAAAAGTATGTATTGCATCTCAGACATGTGCCAAATGGATCACAGCATTGAACCTGAATCTGAATTGATAGTAACTCTGAAGCTGGGTAATATGGTGAAAAGGAAATTGGATTGAAAATTGGTGCTTTCCACAAAATACTGACACAGTGAGACTTTTGATGAATAATCATCAGTAATGTGGATATCATGACTAAGCGGGTAAAGGCAAATAATGGAACAGCTGGAACAGTCTGGTAAGTCCCATTGTCTGACAGCCCTGTCACCCCATGGATTGAATTTAGAATATGATTTAAAACATTTTCTGTAATGTACCTTTATTTAGTGGATATATGGCTTAAGTTGTTCATGTTCATTCAGAGCTGATTCCTTTACTGCTATTACTTCCTATTGATCTATGAGGAATCTGCCTAATACTTCTAGACTTTTAAATATGGTGAACTAAAAAATGCATGTTACACTGAAATGTGGTAGAATATGTGGCTGTTGTCATTTGTTTTGATGACATGTGATTGGCTGTAGCTCCTGATATTGTTTGGTTTAAAGGTCTTGATTTGTTGAAGGCTTCTTGATTTTTATTTGCTCATCTATGATCTATCTATGATCATCTAATGACTATCAGCTGTGTGACTATGGTGTGGCCTAAACAGATGAGTGTCTTTGTATGACTGTTGATCTTGAAGAAGGCCTGAGGGCCAAAACATCATCACAAAGAAAGAAATGCATCAAGAGCTAGAGTGTGCAACACTTGTTTTCTATAACCAAGTGTACTGCCAGTGATCAGCATCTCGCTAACCCTTTGTGCGTAACTTTTCTATTCTTAAGTTCAGATAGTTACATCACTTTACTGTAATGCAGCCTCTACAACCAGAAAAAGGCAACACTGAAAGTACTATGATATACCATATCTAAGATGATATCTTTTCTCATATCAGAGACATAGATTCACTTTTCAGCCCTAAAAAAACTTTGAACAAGTGTCAGTGACACAAACAGATACAAAAATGTTCCACACAATGTAAGAAGAAATTATGTTGAATATGCCCACACTTGAATGAAGTAGTACTGAGGAAAAATCCATCTAATTTTCCAGGCTCTCAGCTCCAACTTTTAAATCCTAACCATACATAACCGTGTATGTGTGATGTGTGTTTGCATCTGTGTGTTTGGATAAGAGTTGTTAAAGCATATTGATTGTAGGCCAGCCGCAGAATTAAAGAGCCAGAGTGAGAAAAGTTGGGCCGCAGCTTTTTCTTGGCTTACAGAAATCTAATATCTGTCATCGCTCCTGCTGCTGTGGGTTTACAGTTTTGATAGCCTGCCTGTTTACAGTTGACTTCTCGTTTTATGTTTTCTGTGCGTGCGTGTGATCTGTCTGCAGCGGATGAGATACATTTATAGATGCAGCACATGTCTACACAAAAGCGCTGCACATCAACAAAAGGGTAAATCCACCCACATCAACGCACACTTGTATACACTGGAGAGCATTATAGCTTCAAGACCTTTCTACCTCAGAGACACAACCCCCTCACACACAAACACACACACACACACTCACACCTGAAGTTGAGGAACAAACTTCAACATCAAATTATTAAAAAATGTGTTGCCTGTTAAAATAATACACTAACACTCAAATACAGGCTAGCAGTTTCGTAATTGTGCTCATAAAGTGGCAACATGGTGTGACCAGTAAGGTGCCATCCTTCTGCTTTAGTGGAACCTGTGATTGCAGCTCAGTATGCCAGACTCCCAGGCTGCATGTGATTGGCTGATTGAAGTAGACTAATGAATGACTGCGTGAAGAAGCCGGAGACTTATTCTGGTCTGATTAATGTGTTTTCCTCAATGCCAATTAAACACTGATTACACAAATTAACAACTCTGGGCCACCATAATCACTAAGTGCTCACACAGGGACTGGCGTTGATGGAAAGGGCTA
Source organism: Epinephelus cyanopodus (assembly GCA_026686955.1). Classification (NCBI taxonomy): domain Eukaryota; kingdom Metazoa; phylum Chordata; class Actinopteri; order Perciformes; family Serranidae; genus Epinephelus; species Epinephelus cyanopodus. The sequence goes on along the minus strand of CM048916.1, from coordinate 25,341,017 downwards.
CAAACATACGCGCACACACACATACACAGACAGCCACACACACACACACACACACACACACACACACAGCTGTAAGGCACCACACCCCATTTGTCCTTCTATCCTTGCCCAAAGCCCTGTCAAATGCTGCCAGGCCTGGCAGTTGTTATAACCTAATGCTTTTAGCTGTATGTCTTCCAAGATAGAGTTACCGACCACATTCACCAAACACCCTCTCCTCTGGCTCACTTGATCTCTCACACATACATGAGGGGAAAAAGCCTTCACCCAGAGCCATGCAAGACACATACATCGGCCCTCAGACAGACAGCTGGTGCCAAAGGGTGCAGTTAGTGGATCCCCCCTCTGGGATGGGTTACCACCCCCTTCCCCTTGTATGGAGCCAGAGGGAAAGAGGAACAACGAGAAGTGAGATTAAAGGGAAGGAAATAGGGACAGGAGAGGGGACGGGGGGGAGGGGAAGTGACAGACAGAGCAAGAGAGGAGTGGAAGAAATGAAAAAGGAAAGTTTCTGCAGACTGAATGTAATGTGACACCACAGAAGGGGGGAAATGACAGCATGGAAAGACACAGTCAGTCCATGAGGGGAGAGAGAGCCTGAGAAAGAGCGGGAGAGGGAGGAAAAATGAAAGAGGATTTGCAAAACACCTTGAAATTCGAAATTTGGAAACTACTGGAAGTGTAAACCTCATATGCTCAGATGCGCTGAGCCTTTCTCTCTGACTGGTAATGCTTTTCACCACATTTCTCCGTGTGTACCAAGTTGTTTGTTCTGTCTGGGTGTTTTGACAGAGGAATGAAAAATTAATACTGTTACGACTGTGCTAACATGAGAAAAACCACTGACCACTTAAACGTGTGTTCTTGCAGTTGGGTCAGCACATAAACCTGCTTTTGGTTTGTGTGTGTTTTGTTCAGTTAACTTGTTTGTGTGTGCCCTTTATAATAAGCATGTGTGTATGTGCAACACAATGCAGTTTACTGTTTCAGCAGAATTGTGCAGCAGAAAATTGAAAAACTGGAGAATAAAACCATCTTTCTCCATCCAAGTGGATCCATATGCAGTCCTCATAAACCCATATGTGCATAGTCTGTGTTGTATACTTGTGTGTGTCCTTGTGTGTCTCTGTCTGTAAAACTTTGATAGCTGCTGCACTCTGCTTTTGCCCACAGTTGGCTTGTTCATAAATTATCCTAATTTTTGGGATACATTAGCTCGATATATTTGTCATTGTGTTGGGGAGTCATTGCTGTGGGGAAATATGAATAAATCAACCTTGTATTAAACACAGTATTGTTCCTTCACCACCACACGGATAAACTAAATGCACGTCCTCCATCTCCCCAGCTCTATTCATTTATGACAATATACGTGTCTTACGTCTGCTGTGTGAGTGTGACTGTGTGTTTGTGTGAAAAGAGAGAAAGGGCCAGCTGTGTCATTATACCAGCCTAATACATCCGTGATGCAAGCTAATTAGATTTAGACTAGCAATGGACAGGAAGACCATGAGGTGAGAATAGAGGGGGAGAAGGAAAGCGACGGAGCGACACAGAGAACGAGTGAGAACGGGGGGTAGAGATGGCGAGGTGCTGAGGATTGAGAAACTCTTTCAGCGGTGATTGTGTTGAACGTGTTGAAAGCAGGTGGTTTAAAAGCCCATTCACATACACAAACACACGGCAATTATCCACGCACCTGATCCACAAAAACGCTCAGATACACAAGGTACACACACATAGCCCACGCACACACACCTTGATGAGCAAGCGACATCCTAATAAGCCACTGTGTCAGATAAAGTGACTCTGAAAGCACATAATATGGTAGATTTTGCCAAGAAGTATACTGAGCAGTAAATTCCAAGCCCAAACAAACACATACACACACAAACACAAAGGCTATACAAGGTGTGTGCCGGGCATGAGGAGCTGTTTAGAAATGATGGTAGCAGTAATCAGCATAATGTTTGCCTCGAGCCGTGGACTGACATTTAGAACAGTGGATTATTGGAGCAAAACCCACACAGTGCCTTTCAGTGAACACTATCATATTATTACAGAGAACTATTATAGATTGCTGTTATAATACCAGTGAAACACGGGCCGCATGAGAATTTGTGGTTTCACTGTGCAAGTCAGACCTTGTTTTGTCCATGCGTGACATATTTACCCTAGATTGGTACAAATTGGCTCTCAAAACCTGAGCAGGTGGGTGGTTGTCCATGAATGCGGGACAAAGAGCAGAGCTGAGCCCTGTGCTATAGTGGCAGTAAACAGTCCTCATGGCTTCACTTAAAAAAATCATGTCAGGGACCTGCAGTACTGTCAGACAGGCAAGGTTGTCCTATTGAGAGCCACACAACATTTTCATTGACAACTCAAGCACTGGGGGCTAAATGTAGTCTGACTTATCATGGGATTTCCTGAGGAAAATATCAATGACAGTAGCCAATAATCTAGCTTTAGTGTCTTTTCTTTTGCAATGAATGAATGTTTTTACATGTGACTGATTAAGTGTGTGGAAGAGCTCTGGTTTTCTCCAATATCACCTTATCTCAAGTATTGTCCAAAATCCAATACACTCTCATTGTGGGTTCATTCATGATTCAATACTAACCTTTAAGAGCTGTTAAACCTGACTAATTGTACACCGTCGTCTGTTGCAGGTCCTGAGGGAAGGTCAGCCGAGCTGCTTGACACACTTCATCAGTTATTGACACCTCACGTCAAATCAATTAAAAAAAAGTCCCAACAACAATGACACACTGCCCTCTAATTTCTGCATCTCGAATTAAATTTTACAGTTACGGTGAGTGCTTGTACAACCATGAAACGGTGGGGCACATGTGGAACAGATCTGGACCAGGATGAGCATATTATTATTAATAGGACTGCAGTATCAGCAGGTGGAGTTTGTGTGTGCCTCAATAAGGGCCAATCACATCAGCTCCTCTCATCCCCTTTATAAATAACAGACAGTTTAATGGGCTAAGCAGAGAGTCGAGGCCAGCTTCTGTGAGGAATAAAAATGGAGTCACAAAGCAGACTATCCTAAATATTACTGTGTAGCAGCCCAAATATTAACATACTGTATCAGGAACTCAAATATGCTTTCAAGGGCAGACAATGTCCATTTTAGGATGAATTTACATTTCAAAAGAAATCAAAATCCCAGTTCATGTAAAGTAATATTAGAGGGAAATTACATCAATGCACTTTGGCAACAGCTACAGTAACCTGATGTATATTAAAACATAACTGTTTGTTGCCTATAATTTTACTAAGTGATTTTAAGGGATGCATTCTGTTAGCTCGGGGCACATTTGCACACTGAAAGAAAGATATCACAACAAATGCAAAAAGAAAACAAACCATCTGGCTGTTTTCATGGTTGCATGTAAGAAACTCCTACCCACAGCTTCTAAAATGTTGATGATATTTTCAGCTACATTTTTTTTACTCTATAAAGTGTGAAAATTTCCATCAAACCACAAAGTAACCTTTTCCATGTGTTGACATAATTTCACACCCAACCAAATAACCTTATGTATTCAATTAAAGCTTATTTAAAATGTTGAAAAACAAGTAACTACTCCTATTTGTGAGGCTGTAAACTCTTTACAGAACACAATTGATTTTGGCTAATAACCGTCTTTATATTGAAATTTACTGTACTATAAACTCTTGATAGTCTTGAGTCACAGTTTAACATACAAGGTTAATCAGCATCCACACAGATCAAACACCTGACTCTCTGCACTCTGCTACTGAAGAACAAAGTAATTCTCAGGGAAACACTGAGTATCATCATTTAGGAAATGCTTTTATCGCGTCACTTGGCTCATTTACGGCCTTTTGTTTCTAAAGCGATCCATTTGATAAATTTCATGTCCTTTTTCATAAGAGAAGATAATTAAATGTAAAATTCATTAGAGATGGTTTTATTTGCTGTCGTGTGAAAGCAGCACAAGATGCATGGCGTAATCTAGTGAGGGTCTGCATGAAAAATGTAATTTTACTTTCCAATTAGTAAACTGGAAGTAAAGCCTACTCCTGCATTATCACAAATTAAAGTACTGATGTATGGATTTTTTTCAAGAAAAAAAATTATACATGAATATTTTGTTTGGGTGTAATTCAATAGTGCATGTTTTTCTAATAAGTCTTACCTACAATTTATAATTACTTCATATTTTCTTTATACTTCTGCTTTGTATTGCAGACACAAAACAACACACACACAAATGTCTCAGAGATAAAGTCAAGCCCAGTGGAACATAACATAATACTGAGTGGCATTGTTGACTGTGATGAGCATTCTGCTGAGTCAAACACAACCACCATACTAAACGCAGCTCAGCCACCAGGGTTGGAATGTAACTCAAGACGACTGAGGGTATGAGAATATCTTTGTGTGTGTGTGTGTGTTGGGGGGGGGGGGGGGGGTCCCAACATGCTCGCAAACTCTGCAGCAGCATGGTGCAGGGTGCTACTGAAGGGTTTGCATCAACAGGCAAACAGGATAATTAATTTCTCTCTTTCGCTTGAATGCTTTCATTTTATTTTCATTTGTTTGCCTTTCTCTTTCTACTCCCACATTCACATGATAAAGTGAATTCCAGTGAGAGATGACTTGAGATTCAATCCACACACACTCGCACACACACACACATTTATTTTACAACAGGATAAAACATTGTCTGTGAGAATGGTGTGTTTGTGTGAGTGTGTGCACTTAATGAGATGAATGCGTGTGCACCGCCCCTTCCCAATTACAGAGAGTGGAGGAGAGAAATAAGTGGTAGAAAGGAGAAAAAAGATGTAACGCGCGCTGGGATAGAAGATAAGAATGGTGTGCAATGATTGGAGAGAAAGATCAAGTGAGCAAGAAGGGAATTAGAAGAATGGTAAAGAAGAATAAAGATAAAGTGAGTCCATTAGTCGACAAACTATTTTCTCTCTTCTTAGTCTTTCTTTTTAAGAAACTCACTTCATCTGTCTTGACTAAGTATCTTAGATTCTGTTTTGATTACGTATTCTCATTTCTGTGTCATTTACTCTCATCCATCCATCTACTCCAGTGACCCCATAACTGACAACCTATTCTCTCTTTCCACCTTCCTTCTCTTCGTATTACTTATTTTCTCTTTTTGATTACTTTTCTTCTGAGCAGCAAATCTTCTAATCCATCTGTGCCCATTCATTTCCTCATCCATCAATCAACACCACCTTTCTTCTCTCTTGTTCAAGGAATCAGTTCATCCTTATTATTATCTACTCAACCTCATGTCAGTCAAAGCACTGATTACAGCACAAGAAAATTACATGCACACAAGGGAGATATAAACTTCTCTATTGACTAGACCAAGCTAGTCATCATGAAAACACTGATACATTACTTAACTAATATTAGTAGCTCACCTCACCTCACCTTATAAAAGAAGTGTTTCATAAATGTTCTCTGGCTTCAAATTAGCAGAAATCCCCTCGAGTTTTGAGAAAGTGAGCCCACTGATAGTTAAAGCTATCAGCAATCTAGTAGCACCTCTTACTGGAAAATGCTCAGGCTGATGAACACACAGATACAGAGGTTGTTTCCCTGAGTAAGGATGATGAAACAAAGTATACAAGCCATGAGACCATGTAGTTCAAAAAAAAGTGCAGAAATATGTACAATTTAGAGTCTTAAAAGTGAAAAAAAGAATAGCCTGGACATAGACATTTCATTTACGCCAATGTGGACCAAACCAGGCAGCTGTTGGTACTGATGTCCCAAAGCTGATCTGCAAAATTGGTATTATATAAACTATAACTCGTTTTCAATGCATCCGAATGTCAGATGTCAGAAAAACTGAACAGAGTGACAGTGTCTATACATACAGATACAAATAAACAGGCAGCCTCTGGCCTCTCGTGAACCTGTAGCTTTCTTGTTTTCTGATGTAGTGTCTGTACTACACACAGGGAAGTGGTTTATTTTCTGTTGCACCATAGTACAGTTTGTTTCTCCGAGTACTGAAGTACTTGTTTGCTGTCTTTCTTTTTTTTTTATCTTGCGGTACGTGTTGTAGAAACTCAAGACTGATCAGCATGGTGGTACTGCATTTGTGCTGGGAGTGACTCCCAAGTTCTCTTGTGGAACAGTGCAGTGAATAACACTGTGCCTCAGTTTCTGCGGGAATCAAAATGAGCATGAATAGCACCTGCCTGGTTGACACTTACACTGTGTCAGACAACATTTGCAACTTTCTCATGTAGAGTTTGTTGCCTTTTACATCTCTGGACAATAGCTCAGCAGGTGGCGCCAGGCTGCAATGCCAGGTCCCTTTTACAATAAATAGCAGCCTGTCATTCTCCCTGCTTTTTAGTTCATATATGAGAACAGCTTAACCATATAGCCAGCATAGGCAGTAGTAATGATCGCAAACCAACTGAGAGATTGTCAGAGAGAGATTACCTTTATTTTCTTGACAAAATGTGATTAAGGTTTGTTCAAATATGATTTCTGATTATGAGAGTCAGGTCATACAGCTGATGGTGTGCACAACTTCAGTGCTCTGCCAGCACTAATGCAATACTTCATTTTTGCAGAAAGCCTCTTATCCCTGCATGAAACTCCAGAGATGGAATTAACGCCCCGGGGTGTACATGTAAAATTACAACTGCACCACCACTGTGCGAAAACCTAAACCACAGATCTGATTTGGGACCTAACTGAGAAGGCAGTAATAAAATAATAAGAATTAACGTAAATTCTCAATCAATACACAGCCCATATTCAGTTTTTCTTGGAAAATATGCTAAACTTTATTGAGCAATACACTGGATAAACTGCACATACTGTATAGTATGTTACCTTGGAAATGAGCTGCCAGAGCAGCACTTCCAGTTCCTTACAGGACGTCAATCTGAATTGAGACCGACAGGGAGACATAATCACATCACAGTGTATTTACAGGAAATGGAGGGAAAATTGATTTGGTGCTGTTTAAGTGCCTGCCTCAAGAAGGCATTATTTTTGTGAATTTTATAGTCCACCCTCCTTTATGTGTATATCACTTAAACATTCAAAAAAGTCATTACATGCCTCGAGCCATTTTAGATAACAAGCACTTTCAAAGGCAGAGCCAAAAACTGTCCATCAGTCTGGAAACTAAGGAGAGTTCAGACATCGTATCATTGATGAGACAGATACCAACATGCAAAGCAGCAGGGTGTTTTTGGTGGCATGTTTCACACGCACTGATGCACATATAGTACATGCAGTACAAACACAAGCCACAACTTTTTGATTCTGACCATATACTCTCTCCCACACACACAAACACACACTTCTGTAGCGCAAGCCAAGTCTCCATACTGCTGGCTGGCTCCTCACAGAGGAATGCCCACCTCTAGTTTGGATCAAAGGACTAAGCTAAAAACCTCTGGCCAGACAGACACACACACACACACACATACGGTACAGTACTTCCTGTCTATTCCTGGATGAGATCAAAAAGGGTCTTTTTAGCTCTGAGCCTATAGCATAAATCACCATACGCTGACAAGTGTGTGCACACACACACACACACACACACACATACACATACACATACACAGCCACCCTCTCAAACACCTGTGGCACATCAAACGCATCAAGCTGAGAACACACACCTGCAGCAGAGTAAAGCCCTTGGACTGAACAAGTAAATCATGCTGCTCTAATATACACACAATAATGTACACTCCTGCACTTCGACTCAACCCTGCCCGACCTCAGTAATATTCCATGACTGCAGAATCACTATGCAAAGATCCCATTCAAATAACTTGATGGCCTCACCACAATGAAAACATACACAAACAAATAAAGAGCCTCAGCCAGGTGCATTCGGTGCGGGAAGCACGGGAGGGTGGGGTGGGGTGGCATTTGATGTTCTTACACTGATCTGCATCACTCCCTGCCCTGCGAATGCCACAGTGAAAATGACTATAGCCAAACTGAAAGCAAAGACGCAAAGTGAGACACAGAGGGGGAAAAAAAAGAAGGAGAGAGATAAACACAGAGAAAGTGCGGCAACACAAAGAGCGACAGCCTGGGGTATGATCCACTGGAAGGTTGCCAGTTTGAATCCAAATACTGACTGAAACATTCTCAATGAGGGAGAGAGAGTCACTTTCTTCACCCCGCTGTGAGAGACTGCTCTTGAGCCTTCAACTAATCTAGTGCTGCCACTAAATGACTGGCAGTACAAGGCTGGGGTTTTAAAGGCATTTCCCAGGTGTTAGGAGAGAGAGTGAGTGAGTCTGTCTCTCTGATGTATCTCCAGCCACCTGCAATTTTATTTTCACCAGTTGTTCCTGTAAATAGGAATCTGTTCTTAGATTGCCTTGTGTATGTCACAGGAACCTGACATCTGTGGTTTTGTAGCGTCGGGATAGTTGTTACCTTTTGGGATTCCATAAATCCAAATTTCCAACAGTTTAAACTGAGGCAGTACTCCTATACTCAATATAATCTCCAAACAGTAGATGGACTGTAATGTCTGGGTAAAAGGTCATAATATATTTGCATGAACTATCAACTGTTTTTAGAAACAGAGGACTGGTAAATATATCTAATTAATAAACCCCTGATTTCTAAAAGTAATCTGCTGATATAGCCAAATATGTGTCTATAGAGAACACATGCTCATACACAATATACAGTATATGTGTGTAAGCTCTATCCAGGAGAAAAACTAAGCCACAGCATGCAACACTTCCACTATCATATCTGCAATATTACAGGCTGTCACTGACTGTAGGGATACTAATTACTGAGAAAATTCCTTTTCTTATGTGTAGCCTGCTGTGTGTGAAATCTGCTTAATAATATCTGCTTACAATGTATTATTAATGTACAAGACTTTGTGATAATAAGTGCATCTATTCAGTTTCATTTAAGAACTTTATCAGCTCCACCCCATAAATGCAAAACCACTACGCGATCGCAACAGCGTTACATCCTCAACCTGATTTTCCTGTTTCAGTCAGTGGAAAACAGTTGTGCCAAGCAAGTTTATGCAAAAATGAAAAGATGTTTTGATAGTCTATCACTAAGGGCTGATTTTTTTTTTTCAGAAGCAGCAGGCTGTAGCACAGGAATAGTTAAATGATACCAGTGATGAAGGATATGAATAGCCAAACTCAGAACCCTCATTCTCACTCCCTATGAACATCTATTTTAGGACAGAAATACAACTTAACACAAGTATCTGAAATTTCTGTACAACTATTCCTGTTAACACCTGCTAACATCTATCTCACTATACTAAGTTGTCTAAGCGTGACCTTCGGGAGAAAGGAAAGGATGGCTTGGAGAAAAAAAAGAAAAGTAAACTGCTCCTATGGGTATGCTTTTCTTGAGAAATATGGTCATAAATATGTCATATTTAATATAATCATGGCTCACGCAGTAAACAACCTACAGTATTTGGGGCACAGTGAGTGTCACAAACATGTTTTCACATGTGGAAGCCGTGTAATTATTGCCTTGATTAGAAATTCATCATCATGCAGATGTCCTTTTTACTGCCATTCGGCTATATACAACTTTGCAGTGCTTATTGCTATGACTGGGTTCAAAGTTCTTAATACCATTAGGCCCCATAAAATTTACTACATATGATGAAACTGTCACAGAAGCTCTTGGTTTCATTTATTAGGTCTTGTCTCATCTTCTTCTGGCTGCAGCTTGTTTCAAAACACCGAAAACACTCAGAAGAAGACATTACTATTCATCACGTATGGGTTATCTCAAAAACAAAGAACAAAGTGGTGATGTGAGATACAAAATATTCTCCCATTTTCACTCACAAGAATCTGTTTTGTCGATGTGCAAGTTTTGTTTGACATTCTTAAATATACGTACGCTGAACCCCTTTCACATTTGACAAGGTGTTTTGTGACTGTGCTTATTTTTTGACTTGCTCTTATGGTTTACTTGCTTTTCTTGTCTTTTATCAGATGCTGTGAGAAGAAAATACCCAAAGGTCGAAAGCAAGAAACAGTCAGCCAGAAATAAAATTCCATAACCAATTCAGAAATCAATGAGGGGTTACTGGTCAAGGTCTTTGGGCGCCTCTCTTTTGATAACATTTGCACATTTTGTTACCTTTCCAGGAATAATATTTAAATACACCTACACTTGTATCCATGTATACAGGACTCAATACACAAGTCAGTAAATCGCAGTAAATCTCATCTTTGTCAAGTTTATGATATTCAGTCTGTTAACAGGAGGGAGGCCATAATTAGCAAGGGTGTACTACACGATTGTGTTGTGTAGACATGTTTATATTTCCATGTACATATATAACTGAATTTATAAATTTGTATGTAAATTTACTTTCAGGACTGTATGTAAATAGGGTCAAAGAAGGGCTGTGATGCAGTCTATATTTCCTGTATACAAAAATTACTCAGCTGCCAGCCCTATCTTTAAGCCAGGGCCAGACTTCAGGAGTTTAGCGCCGATTTATCCCAAGCCTCACAACAATCGGAGGAGAAATCCATTCTGGGACCTTGGTCAGTACTGAGTATTGATGTTTGGCCCAGATTTTCTGGTAGTATGAGAGGTTTACAGATCCAGTCTTAAACCTCCCAAACTGTTCGAAGGCTCTTGGAGGCCACCCTGATAATTTCAAGAAATGTTTGATATTTAGGAGTTAATTTCTGGATAATAACTATTATGATTGCATCAGTATGGAACAGCCAACAGTGTTGCCAAGCAACAGTAAACATTTTAGCCCTTGAGGCTCTTGTTAGCTAGCAGACTACAAAACTCGCCTCCACCTCTCGGTGAGGAATTAACAACCCATGTCAAACGTGTCTCCCCAACCATTTTCCCATCCAGATTCATTGAGCCCTCTGCTTTTGTTTTTGTTTTTTACTCAAAACATTGTTAACATTACATCCTCTTCCCCCGTGAGAGCACATGAGGTGGTGCGTTCATGTTCCTTCAGACACAATAATAATGTGTGTGATGCACCATTAATTTTAAACTCTGCGGAGGTCCGCGAGTCCTGTGCGCGCAAAGCTCAGATTTTACCATCGTGCGGACTCCGCTCCGCGCACCAATGTCTATCAAAAGACTGCTCGACATGTATTTTTCACATCGCCATGACAGAAACGTGCAAGAAATGGGTAATGTAGTGTTTCACGGACATTTCACAACTCAGAGCATCAGAAGTGTCCCTGACACCAGACTCAGAGCAGCTCTGAGTGCACTCGTGGCTCGTTGACAGTGTTTGTGTTGCGTTTAAGGCCTCCCCCCAAAAAACGGAAAAAAGCGTTGAAGCTTCGAAATTTTTTTTCACAATCGAATCCCGTGCCATCGAACGAAACTTCGAATTTTTTTAGGTCAGCCCTCATTCTATTCTATAGATCTATTCCTTCTTCCATAAACATTCAGTCTGATAAATATGGGAAAGTTGATCATTTTAGGCTACCCAGAGCTTTATATTGGTCCCATAGACGAAAGACCTACACACTTATAAACAGCGCCTAGAAGACAATCAGCTCTACACTCAGGATTTCAGGTAAATAGGCAATATGTTGCTTGTTACCGTTGATTAGCAACCTCAGATGCAACCTGCCGCCACACTCTTGATCTGGCATAAAAAAGGCACAAGAGTGGCACCCGGCATCCAACCTCGCGTTTTCCAGGCTGATTTATTTAAACTTTAAAACTTTGCAGTAATATTCAAACATTTATTTGGATTAAATGTGTAGTATTTCTATGAGGGTGTGAGTGCAGTGGATTGTTCATTAACTGCAGTCTGTGGTATTTAAGTAAGCTTCTAGGCAAGCAAAGTCACCCCTCAACAGTTAAAATAACTTCATTTTCGACTATAACTCCCTGTAGCCATTCTGCTTTCACAATAGCCAGAGGTCTTATTAAATTAGAATGTAACCATACAGCAACAGCTAGAAAGTCTTGTTTTGACTCTTTCCGATTTCATCTTATAAAAATCCTATTTAGCGAATTCAAACAATAAATTATTACTTATTACTTTGGGGCACAGTGAAAGCCGTCAGGCAGCTACACAAAACCTAAATTTGTAGGTCACCATCTTGTTTAATTTAAAATATTAGGATGTATCTGTTTAACACTACAGCCAAAAATCAGGTGTTCAACATTACAAAATACAACACTGTTTTCAGGTTCAGACCAAGAGAAGAATGTTCCTTTCTTACAACAAGGGAATTGATTTGGTTCCTCAATGCTCTTCATCAAAGCTGTTCAGAGCCTGTTCCTCCAAAATACTAAATTGTACAATTTACATGTATAAAAACAGAGAAAAGTAGCAAATCCTCACATTTAGGAGGCTAGAACTAGAGGATGTTTTTGTCTTTTTGCTGGCAAAAAGACTCAAATCATTATTAGAATAGTTGCTGATTAACTTTCTGGCAATCAACTAAGCGTTTCAGCTCTAAATACAAATCCTCCCATGAATGTCAGCCATCCATGCCTAAGAGGGATATGTACGAGACTAAACCTAACGACAGGTGGCCACTAAATTCTGTCACAAGCGTTTCTTTTATAACTGTCCCAGGGGAACAACTATATGTCAACAATATGGATTTAAACTTTACCTGCACTTTAGTTTGCAAACAAACGTTGTGAATGTGTGTTTGCACACATGCATTTATCTTTTGGTTTGTCTGCCAATCTCGATATCTGCCTGTCAGTCTTTTCGCTTTGTGATGTCTTGCAGTTCAGTCAATCAATAGAGTTCATGTTTTGCAAGCGTTCTGCTTTATTTGGATGTCTTGCTGTAGAACCATCTTGAAAAGTACAAGATAAGCTTTTGTGCTAAACCCCCTCCCCTCCCTTGCTTCTCACACACGTACAGACAGTGGATCAATAGCAACCTCCTCCCCCTATCTTACATAATAAACACCAAGGCCTAAACAGCAAAACAGCCTCCATTCCATCTGTGTGGCCTGCAGCAATAGATTCTTAAGTCCCTTATGGGGAGACAAGGAGGGAAGAAAGAATGAGAAACCAAAAAGAAGAGGAGCGATACCAAAAAGAACAAACACAAAAAAAATGAAGAGCAAAAAGAAGTAAGATAGAGTGGGAGGCAGGGGGAGACCGGAGTGTATCCCACTTGGCTCATATTTCAAAGCTCTAAAGGATGTTTTTGAGGAAAACTCCTATAAAATACATCTTTTCAAAAGATGGGCACCTATTCTGACTGGGCAGGAGCACACACGTAAAGACACTTAAAGCTCAGCCACGGCGCTAGTATTGCGCCCAGATGGGCCTGGGCCCACCCATTTTGACCCAGGCCCACCCAATCAGAAGACTTAGTTTTCATTTTAGCTATTCATCAAATAGGCAGTCTGAGGAAAACTTTGAGTGAAGGCTTCTCAGCCAATCAATGGCTTCTTACCCCACGTGTGTGGCCCCTTAAGCCTGCCAACAGGCTGCATCGTCACCAGCATGTGATCCAATGAAATGAATGTTAGTTCTGCGCAAGCAGTGAAATTTAGCAGTAAACACAGGAGAGAGGAAGTAGCTAGCTAAGATGAAAAGTCAACATGGCGAAGCAAAGCAGCTTATTTACATTTAAATTTACTAAGAAATGCTGCGAGGAGCATGAAACTCCTGCGTCAATTTCAAGTTACGTTACGAGTGCTCTTTTACCGTCCACTTCAGCCGCCCTCTCTCCATCAAGTCCTCCTCCTCCTCCCATAACTAACGTTAACCCCCCACACTAGCAAGGCAAGTAAAGTTAACGTTAGTGTCTGTCTGCACATTTTCTGGAGTAAAAAATAATATAAATAGACAGATAACTTATGCTAGCTTTTATGTGTTATAGGTGGATGTCATTGTCCACTTCAGCACTGAGCTGAGGACAGCGACACAAGGGAGCCACACAGGTGCACCGGCATCGTTGTCCCCAATGCTGCAGAAAAGCGCTGAAACGGAGATAAAAGGGAAAACGTTTTTTGCTTATTTTAACTGGCCCATCCAGTTTTCTGGAGGCCCACCCACAATCAAAATCCTGACGCCACTACTGTCCAAGCTTATATCATTATATTTATAATGAATATTTTGTGCTTTTGACTGATTGTAGTATACTGATGGAGTGGGAAACATCACCCATCTGACTTTGTAGTGACCTCACCGACACAATTTACAGGCTCACCGAAAAAGTCAAACGTATAAACTACTGTGTGAGTACATGTGAACAAAAGAAGATGGGATAGATGCACCTGCTACACTGTACATTTCACACAAACACACACACAACCTCTCTCTCTCTTTCGCTCTCTCTCTCTCTCTCTCTCTCACTCTCTCTCTTTCACACACACACACACACACTCACAAAGCACAGGTGATTATTTTCCATCAGGAGAAACTGGCTGCTTTTCTATAGCTGCCACTTCGACTGCTGTGTGAAGAAAACACTTAGGACTGATAGAGGGTTAGCATTAACTTCACACACACACACACACACACACACACACACACACACACACACACACACTTACACACACACACACACACAAACCTGCCAGCAACACATACTGTATGTAGTCCACACACACACAGACAGGTAGACACACACAAACTCAGTCCCTCCAAAACACACAGACAGGTACACTCACAGAGCGTAAAGTGCCAGGTAGCTGTGGAAGTGTGGTGATTTGTTCCTCCTGACAGACAGGAAATAAGGGAGTCGACCAGGGACCTCACTTCCTCTTAGACCTGACTAACCTGACGTCTATCACACACTCCCACACACACACACATTCACACTGTCCTCACCTCCATCTCCTCCTCTCCTTCTCTAATACATGCACATGCACACACACGCAATCCATCAGACAGCAAAGTCTCTCCTGAGGCCTTCAAAATGCGAGCTACTTGAATGTGGGATTAAATTTGTGTCCGTGGGCAAAGACACAGACATGTGTATAACTGTTTTGTAACAAGCAGTGAATTTACAGTTTGAAAAATACATCAAAATCCTCAGGTTGCATGCTAAAGTAATGGAGCATGCTACAATATTTCTGGTGTCAAACACCCTCTAATACAAATTGCTTCACAACCGTTCTAAAAATATTGGTTTTTATGAGCTGCAAGCAAATGGTGCTGAGTAAGACCATCAGATAAGATAAGATACGCCTATACTGATCCCCAGGAGGGACCTTCAGGTGTTGCAGACAAAAGGCAAAAATAAGTACAGATACGTACGATACGATTTTTACGATTTTTACGATACGTAAAAAACAAGATTAAATAAAATAAGAGGTAGATGCAACTCGTATATAGGAGTAGAAGTAAAAGTGTGAACTATAAAAGAGCAATTCAAGACAAAGCAATGTAGAATAATAAAAAATGTAAAAACAGACATAGGATTCACAAGTGTGAGAGAAGTGGAAAAGTCACTGTACGGTTGTGCAGTGTGGACGATGATAATCAGTTAGACGAGCCTTCTCATTTACCCTCTCCTCATTACAACGTGGTTAAGCAAATTTCCACATCTGCTTTAACTGTTTGACACTGATGAGAGAGAAGGACTTTGTGTGTATGTGGATGTGTGCACATGTGTAAAGCTGCATGCCAGTCTATTCGATTTGGGTTTTGACATCACGCTCAGAACTCTCCCAGCCCACAGCCCACCATCCAAATGTCCTATCAGTGACCTCAATTCACTTAAGCATGCCCATTGGTCCAATCAGCGTCAAGCTCTGGCTTAACTGAGCCAATGACATGTGTCATATCAAACCTAATCACACTGATAGATCCACTAAGTGGGTCAGCAAGTCTGCTTGGCCTAGTTGAGGAAAACTTTCATATTCATGGCAAGAAACTAAACTTTAGTGAGAGCCCTAAAAATTGTGACCTGCAATTTATTTTTTAGACACAAAAGAAGTGCAATGGTTTTACAGCTGGGATGCTCCAGCCACATTTTAATGCAATTACCTTGGGCAAGGTTAGCAATAATGACGACCAGCAGTATTTTTTCATTACATTTTGGCTACTTATCGCCCATTATCATTATCCACATTAGCAACTGCGACAAAATCATTCTGCACATATTATAAACCTAATAGTGCATATCACTGTTGTTATGTGAACCCCTTCTGACTTTGAACATTTCCATGTTTAAATGTCATTTGAAGTATTTTGCAGTCCCCTGTGATTTGGGCATCTAAAAATGTTTGAAAATTGTGTTGAAAATCTCCAAAATGCAAGGCTATCGAAATTACACAATGCTATTTCCTGTAAATCCTGAACAGCTGGCAAAGTATCAAGGTATTCTGGACTCTCTCTGTTAGTGATATAGAATATAATTTACATTTTGAAACACGCTAAATGTGACCCATCCTTGACTTCAGTCAGAATATAAAGTCTAGAGTGAGGCTCTGGCTGTGTCTATGCTGGAAATGTGAATAAGTCAAACAGCTGTGGAGCAGAACCCACTCAGTGACAGGGGGGGGGGGGGCACGGGTTTAAGTTATGAATATAGAAGGGAGGGTGGAGAGGTGAGCAGATGAGAGGGGGAGGAAAGGGGGGGGAGGAAGAGGAGAGACAGTAAAATGCTGCCGTCACTTAAACTCTAAAATGAAAGATCGATGAGCTTATTTAAATGTGCTCCCAGAGACGAGAGTTGGCTCATATAAAGCCTCACATTTATGAGGAGGGGTGTGGGCATCGATTGACTGAGAGAAAGAGAGGGAGAGAGAGTGACTGAGGGAGAGGGACAGAGGGGGAGGAGGGAGAGAGAGGGGGGCGGGGAGAGATCAGGAGGATCAACCTTGGCTCATGAATTTCATCCTTTTCCTCCTAAAATAAAACGTTCTAATAAATGCTGGGGATAGAAGGGTCGGAACCTGGAAAATCTACAGCCTTCGATTGGCCGCCTGGCACAGCTTATCAAATCAATAACCCAACCCTCCCTCCACCTCCACCACCAACCCCATCCCGCATCTGTTTCACTAATTTCCAATTCACCCCCTACCCCCAGCACACACGCATATACAAACACAACTCCTGCCAGGCATTCTGAGGTATAGACATTTCGCAGCGGGGCACCCCCCCCCGCCCCCTTTAGCCAAGACAGCTGGAAGGGGCTGGTGTGTCTGAAGGTGGGCAATGGGGAGGGGATGTGGTAACTTTGGTGCCGGTGCTGAGACCTTGACATTAGAAGGAGGACGCAAGGAGCTGACTCTGCAGCCACACCATCCTTCCATCTCCCACCTCCTCCTTAACACCTAGGAGGGAGGGAGAGTGTGACAACTGGGAAAAGAAGAGGAGAGCAACTTTTGACACACACAGAGGTGTTGTCATACCATCATCATCGATTGAACTGCAGACACAGCTTTCTGAGTGACAAGCACGGTGCGCCGCATTCCTTCTCTAACCCCCCCACTCCATTTCTTTTTCTCACCCCCTTTCCCTGCCACTCCCCTCTCTCTCCTTCTCCTCCTCACCACACTGCCTCCCTCCTCCGGACTTTCTTTCCCTCCTCAGTCCTTCTCTACCTTCCTGCACTTAAACAGCACGGCATACACATTCTCCATGCGTTCACAAATAGCTCACCCCCACCTCTAACACACACACATATATGCACAGACATTCCTAAGACCCCTCCTCCGCATGACCCCCAAGTCTCAGCCTTACATTCAGCCCACCACGCCATCTGTGACCCAGAGAAAACTGTGTGCCGACACTAGCCTGACCTTTTCTGTGCTTTTGTTTTGGCACTCTTGACATGATCCCGAGAGGTATATGCAC
This sequence comes from Epinephelus cyanopodus, assembly GCA_026686955.1. NCBI lineage: Eukaryota > Metazoa > Chordata > Actinopteri > Perciformes > Serranidae > Epinephelus > Epinephelus cyanopodus. The sequence continues at coordinate 25,323,232 of CM048916.1, read as the reverse complement.
ACATACAAAAAAAAACACACATACACATACACACATAAATATCCACAGTTTTCTCTCTATTGCTGCAAAAGAAAAAAAGTACCATGGCAATGCACAATTTCTACACACATCTTTTAGTCATGATACAGTAAATCTTCTGCAACCACAAGTCACACACTAATCTGGACACCTGCCATCACAATAGGGTCAGCACTGGACTAATAGGAGGCAACTTGACTGAAAACACTATGTGCTGCTGCATGTGTTTGTGTGTTTGTGCTTTTGTGCCAAATCAAGAGCTGTAGTTAAGCAGGTCATTGACTAAGAGGGGGATTATCAATGCCTGGAAACTGTAACACCCCTCCCATACACATCCTCAATACCTTAATCCTACAATCATCATCCTACATTCTATGCATTATAACAATAACCATAATTTACACATCCTCTGTATTTAGGTGCCTCCCCCCACAAACAATCAGCCTGACTTCATTTACAGAAAAACATTGCTGCCCTCATAAAAACACCCCCTCCTGTATTACCCTCCTGCAGGGACACATCGAAACTAATAGGCAAACTGTTATACTTGGTGTAATAAATCACACCCTTGTTTCCAGTTCAGGAGTCATCATCTCACTTTCCCCCTGTTCACCATGGTCCCAGTGACAAATGAGTCTGTCAGTGTGTGTTTTCAGACAATACACTTTGTACAATGCCACTCTCTAAACACCTACTGTATTAACAGATCTATCAACATAAATATTCTTTAATGCATCATCTGGCATTTGCACCTTGGAGTGGGGGCAAAGCTCTTACCTTGGCCATGCAACATGTGGCAGCTGCTGCCGAGAAGGAGCAGGAGAAAAAGAGGCGTACACCGGCTCCAAACACGGGCCGTCCCTGTCCCCATCATCTTCCCTGCTGCGCGTCCCTCCACACGCTCCGGGGACCCCTCAGGGCAGCAAATTCCTGGTTTCATCATGCGGGAGAGGGGAACCAACAGTGTCCGTGTCCGCTTGTGCTTTGCTGCTGCTGCAACTCTCTCTGTCCTGCGCACGAATGGGAAGAAGTCCGAGCGGAGAAGGAGACGCGGGCTTCGGCTCTGCGCTCCCGGTGAGGCGAAGCTCAGAGCTCCGGGAGTTCACCGCTGTCACTGCCGACAAGCTCCCCGCTCTGACTCCCCTGCTCCGGTGTCCAAAACTCAGCAGGCAGCGGGAGAAGAAGCACAGGGGGGACTTTCCCTCACTATGTGTCTTTACGGTGTAACGGCACGGTAATCTCTATCTGCTGTGGCGGAGTCCGTGTGTCCCTGCGTCCTGCGATACCTCATTTTCATTTGCATTGATCCGAGCAAGGAATTAATACATTTGAGTGTGTTTTAGACTTATCGGCTTATTCCCTGCAATCGACCTCAAATCCGCGCTTGTTTTGATGTCTTCACCGGGGATTTGTCCCGCGGATCATTTAGCTGTTTAGAGAGTGGTCGTATTAACAAGAGAAGCAATAAAACACGTAATTATCCAACCATGCTTTTTGCCCTGTGTGTGTGCTCTAAAAAAAATCAATCCAGTAATTGATTCTGTGAACACCGCTGGTTTTGAGCGCAAACAAACTGGACAGAGCGTCTGTGATGGAGAAGCGTGGGCTGCAGTCTGTTATCTGAAGTTAGACATCCACTCTCCCAGCAGGGCTACTCTTCCCTCGAATACAAGATAGGCTAACTTGCCGTAATGCGCCGGGGCTCGGATTACACGGTGAAATTACACAACAGGTTAGCTTCAAACAGAGCAAGTTTCTCAGCAACAACTGGGAGCTTCCTTCGCTGCCTTCCCTGTACATGCACCAGCGAAGAAGAGTTAGCGCGAGCCAAAAGTAACAGTCGGTTTGAACTGGGGGGGGAAAAACGGCCGTTACAGAGCCGGTAATGTTACTCTCACTGCTGCTACTGCGACACTGGAGCCTTTCGCTTTTTTATCCACAGTCTTCAACGGTCCTCAGAAACAGTCCGCCCGGGGATACAGACGGTTACTTCAGAGACGTTTATCCGTTCATACTCACGGGAGGTTTTTTTACCTACACTTAGCTGCGTTTCAGCCGTTTTGTCCTCCGTCTCTCGGCACCCTGTTGAGGCTTGGGGAGCCGACTGAAGCGATGCGTCTCCCTCAACTGAACACCTGCCACCCTCCTCGACACACCAAGGGGAGAGAGAGGGCTCCTGTTTAGCCTCGCTCAGCTGCCTTTTTGCTCTTTTGTGAACGCAAACACTCTCATTAAACAGTCTTGTCTTACTTTTCCCACTAATGTTACCGTTTTCCTGCTCGGTCTCCCCGTTAATCTCTCCCTCGATCTATCCCAAACTCAAAAACTAAACTTCCATTCACTATCATCCGTTGATGCTGATTGGTCGAGCCCAGAGCTCCCGCTGTTCCAATTGGACATCCCGAAGTAAGGGGCGGGACGTAATGCCAGCACTGAGAGCGTGGTGGACGGCGCCCCCAAACCCCCCCAACACACACAGAAACGTGTCTGCAAGTTTTTCCACATTTTCCTCTCAAAACAGATAACCAGTGGACCATTCACTGTGCTAAGGGACTGCACATTCTCATAATGTATTACTTAATAAAGTTGTGTGTGTCAAAGTAGTTGGGAGGCAATAGTAGGCTGGACCACAGTGAGATGATTACAGGCCTTACCTCAAAGAGCTCTCACTGTTATTTTACTTTGGAGGAACTCTCTGATGCACCACTGGTGGTCCAGCTACACGCACATGCTTCATTACAAAATAACTGCCTGGAGCTATACTACTGATAACCTAGTTTCTTCCATGGTGAGGGTCATTAAATGGCACATTAATATTAAAGCCTACAACACAGTGACCTTATCTTTTATTGCCTCAATAAATCCTCAGAGGCAGTCTTCCCAGCCCCTGAGTGGCCAAATAGTCTCCCCTCGCCGTCTAGCTGTCCCCAACGCGTTCTCCTCAACAGGCACCTTCACCTCGGCTCATCCATTTCTCTTTCCATTCAGGCTCATTTGGCTATTGGCTTCACACGTTGTGTTTCCAGTGGAGTGGCCATGATGCTGTTTGGAGTTTCCATGAAAAGATTCTGCCAGTCAGTGTGCAGTGCCAAACCTCAGAGGTTGCTCTGGATTTTACATTAAAACACCAAAATCCCCATCTTCTACCACAGAATTGCTATCAAAAATGAATTCAAATTTGTACAGATTAATGGGAAAAACCTCGATAAAAGAGTGGATAAACAGGAGATATGTAGATGACTCATGTGAATCCCATGCTGTGGTCTTTCCTCTTACCAAAACCCATATTCATCCAGCTGCTAAAAGTAAAATTTTGGACTTAAGTGAAAGATAAAAGTGAAAATCCATCTTGTTTACTACTTGCAAACTTCAGAATAGAAGTTATTTATCAGATTTCTTTTATTTCAAAAGTTCTCTTACATGTAAAAGAGCTCCTAGATCAGTGATGATACTTAGCTTAGGGCCTGTATGCCAAATTTGGCCTGCAACAGTGTGTCAGGTGGGACCATTTTCTAATTCACAATGACTTTCAATTTTTTCGTACAGGATTTTGTTTTTGTTCTGATTTTGTGTGTGTGTTTTGAATGTAAATTAGGTGCCAGTGTGCATAAAAAGCATTGAAATAGAGCTTGTTCATCAAAAAAAAGTGAAAGTGGGAGGATTGTCCAGACCAGTCAGAGCTAACTCCCAAATGTCCTCTAATGCTAAAAACAAAGGTATAGGTTTGGGGACACATATGAAATGGGTGGTTTGGGTCCTCCCTCAGGAAATTTTGTGTGTCAAACACTTAATTTACTGTATTGTGGCGCATTTTTATGCATTGATCAAGGCCTTTTTTGCATCAGTCAATGGAGGAAATGTCTTACACTCATTAAAATAAAAAAGTATGTCCCCTGCTACTTTCATGCTTTTTACTGGAGGAGGGACAAATGCACATGTTATAAATATTGAGGGGCTGTCTAGTTATTTTGTGCTTCCTTGTGGTTGTTTTATGTCTCTGTTTGCAGTTCCTTTGCATCTCTTCATGGTCATTTTGAGTCTTTCCCTTAATTAGTTAATTTGAGCAACATTTTGCAAGTGAAGGCCTAAGGGGGGCCCTGAAACTTTGGGCCCCTGGGCCTATGCCTCTTAGGACCCTTCAGTAATCTATCCATGAATATAAATATAAATTCTTAACACTTGGTAGAGAACTTTTTACTCCAAAACTGGCTCTTTAGAGCAGTCTAAGTTTCATCGATACAGGCCATGATCTCAATCCTGCAGACCCCCTCTGGGCGAGTTTGGAGTGACAGTGGGGAACATCTTTGGGAAGAATGGCGTTCACCCCTCCGGTAAAGTTCCAGAGACTTGTTTAAACTATGCCAGGGTGCACTGAAGCTGTTCTGACAGCTTGAAGTGACCCAGCACCTTAACTTTATGTTGGTTTTGTCACTCATCCGTATTTCTGTCACAAATGTAACCGAGAGCCCAGCGTAGTGGCACCAGCAAGGCCTTTAATTGCTTTCTATATGTCAGCCATCTTGCTGCTCTTCACCATATTTTGCTTGACTGCACAATACCAAAAACTCTCCAACAGCTCACTGTCAAATTCTGCATTTCCTCTGAGATTATTTTCCTCACCTACAAGGTGCAAAAAAAAATCAGCAACGGCACATCTGGCTGACCTGTTCTGCCTGCTCCGCTCACCCAATGGTCTTTGCACCTTTGGATATTGGCCTCCTTGACGCCCCCTCAGTCACCTCCACCTAGCTCCACACTTCGCAGACTTGTTTGGAGACAGTGACAGACTGCTCTGAAACTTTGGATGTCTGCCAGTTGCTATGATACCGTCACCATTTACACAATCTTCAAGCTCAGACATAACAGTGATTTTTGTCTCTTTCATAGAGTCACTTTCATTTGTTTGCACCATCTTTTAACAGACTTCTGTCCCACTTTATGTGTGGTGCCCTTGAGTTTGAGCAAGGTATTTTTGAAATGGAATAATTTATCTAACTCTAAATATAATGATGCCCCCGGTCACCTCTGACCTCCGCCTCTTAAAACTGTTCCTGGCTTCTTTCAGATTCCCAGTGTTCTTTGAGCCTACATTTCTAATAAAGCTGTCTCATGTTTTTCCTTCAGTCTCTGTCCTGTGCCGGTGGAGGCAGGTCATGGATATTGCAGTAATGTTATGCGAATGAATGTAAGCAGCATTTTAACACTTTTAGCTGCAGGGTGAAATATTCTTCAGAACTGACTCGAATCATAAATTGAAAGAAGGCTGGAAATTCATAAAGGAATATGTTTGAGGTAATAAGTTGTCCATATTTTGCCCCCTGGTCTATCAGGGTAGATTTTATTTGATAAAAAAAGAAACCTGAAAAAGTAATGATTCTGAAGTGAAAAAAATCTGTTCAGTAATTCCTATGAAATACCATTTACCCACTCTGCCCTGTAACTATTTATAAAAAGGAACAACGCTCCCAAAGCTTAAAACTGGAGAACCAAGACTTAATGAATAAAATGCTGATATTTTAGGGAGAGTTAAATGTCCCTAATCTCATGGATGGAAGAAAAAAATATATATTTTCACAGTAATCCTTCAGACTGGAGATGTGTTTTCAATGTGTGTTTTAATATATTCACTGTAGTCATTGTTTTTAATGCAAAAAATGCACTTAATTAATTAATCTATGTAATGTTCATTTGTATGGGGATGGCACAGATCAATGCCACACACTCCAGCATTAACAGGCTGAGCTACTTTTCAACACCCATCCCTTTATAGGGCTTTATACAAATATACATCTAAATAGGAAAACACACAGAATACCTACCACAAGCAACATTGCAGAAAAAACACACAAGAAAAAAAGCTTCATCATTCATCTCTGTGCTACTAGCAAATTTAGTGAAGTGCACAACAAATTACATGTGAGAGTGGAGAGATTTGTGTCCCTCTCCACAATTTACATTTGCATGACAGACGCGAACTAGAAATGGTGCTTAAGAGTACCCAAAAGCATTTCTTTGGACAGTAATTATAGGGGATTATGATTAGGTTTTATTGAGTCACCAAGCAGCAACCTCCAGGGCTGAAAAATTAAGCCTACATACACACACATATGTGTGCCACAAACTGCAGTTCCTTGAATGGCCACTTGAGGCTGGCTCTAAAAGTCACTCAGTCCCCACAGGCCCCCATGTTAAAATGCCCAACTTTACACCGGAAATAGACATTTTTACAGCCTGGTACAAAAAAAAGGATTTTGAGCTCTATAGCTTCTTTAAACATGTACCCTCGCTCCTCTACCGCTCCAGCCTGTCATCCAAATGTGTTCACTTCCGGCTCAAAATAGAACAAAGATGGCAATAGCTGAGATACCAAACTTGAGGCTTCAAAACAGGAGTCTATAACACAGTGGGTGACATTAGGGTAGTTATAGCCATTATTTGTACCATCTATGTATGGCACCCATTTTTTAAATGTTATGTTATAATAATTACACTCAAGGTCACCATACAGAGCAAGATACATGATTTGGCAAACACATATTTTTTCCGTGATAACATCAGTCAGACATAGGGTCTTTGTCAAATAGAGTTACACTGAACCAATGGATGTGCCATATAGCAATATATTGTTCTTAAATTTTTGAGCCTTGGGGACCTTGATTGATGCCAGATAAAACCATGGAGCAATCAATATACTCGTAAATGACACTTTTACTTAAAATATGAATGATTGTTATTCCTTTCTGGCAAATGTTGTCTGAAAAGAAAATCCTGTACTAGATGCCTACTGAGAAACACAATACGTCTCTCAGGCTGAGAACTGCTTTGATGTGTTATCCTCTGGATACTGTGGTTCATTCTCTCCCCACTACACTAAACTGAACAAAACAATTGCTTAAAAGCTTATCTACTGGTTCTTCAGCTTAATTTAGTTTGGTTTACCAGGGAAGGAACCAGCAGAGAACCTCTAAAGCCAAAACATTCTCACTCCAACCTCGTCACATAACAATGTTTGGTCATGGATTTTCCACGTCGAGATATGACATGCAAGGTGCCCTGGGTGTGTTGGTTGGTGACGTTCTGGGACGCTGTGTCAACTTGTGCCTGTTACATAATCAAGCGCTGTTTTTTGACAACTTCAGTGTGACACTAGGTTGCTCAAGAACCTTATAGGGGCTTAAAAAGTTTTTGTGTGGCAGCAGGTCAGCAGGTCATGCCTGGTGAACCAACGTTTTTTTATGTGTAGCCTACTGTATATCATCTGAAGAAGCCTGATTACTGTAGACGCTGCTTGTGGTCAAGAAGTTTCTAAAGGCCTGGATACGAAAAGATCATTTAAATGCATGGAATTGTTTGTGCATTGCATCATAAACAATCTCTGATTAGTTCAATGTTGGTAAATTTTGCTTTTGCTCACTCACAAAGGTTCACATTTAATTTTTACATGAAACCCACAAGATACAATGAAATCCCAACCAAACTGCCAGAGGAAATCTGGGCATTGTACATTTCTGCACACCATGCGTGTTACATTTGTAACTTCTGTATGTAGTAGATAGGTTGAAGCACAAGTTTCAGTTTTCAGTTTTTAATGTTGTGACATTCCTGTCATTACTGTGTGGTTAGGTTTAGGCACAAAAACCTCTTGGTTAGGGTAAAAACAACATCATGGTTTGGGTTAAAACAGTGATTTGGTTGCGACAAACACAGCTGGACATGTCCCGAACTCTTATTTCAAAACACCTGCTCTTGCTGGTCTCAAACAGTGGTCGGCTGCTGTCTGCTGCTTGGCAGCTGTCTCGCCTCACACCATCCACCATCCCCTCCTCCTCCTTCTGAGGAGAAACTCAGCTCATGTACATGTCTGAACTACGGCATGTGGATGAAATGTAAAGTTACATATCCATGGTTTGTAGAACTGTACAATGCCAACATTGTATTCTGGTGACTGGGCTGTAAAACCTTTACGAGTGACAAAATGTTCTAAACTCAAGAATCACGTACTGTTTTTCTTCCCTGGAACGTTCAACTGATTGTCATCACCTTCTTCACTGAATGGATTTAAGACAGGTATATATAGTACATAGAACCAGCTGTTATCACACGACCAAACCTCTTTACAAAGGTCACATGAAGACGTCCCAGCAAGTTTCATACACTGAATAAAGTAACGGGATCAAAAGCGCTAGAAACCTTAGCAGGTGATCCTGTAGTTTAGAATATTTTGATGTGTTCAAGGTCAAGACTGAACTTCAACTCTCAAATTAAATTCTTGTTTTCCGTACCCATCATCCTTAACACGAACTCATGAGAGCACACACAAACTGTTGATAGTAAAATAAATCCCAATAAATGTCAGGCTCAATAAAGCAAAATGTTTTGAAATGAAACCCACCGCGGCTTCGAACCATTTCTTCAAACATTAATCTTGCATAATATTATTGGGTTTATTTTGTAACATGTCCAGTTCTTATTAGTTATTCAAGACACACAGACACACACTCCCACACCCACAAACACACACAGTGGGTTATCTGGTTCCAATACACAGACTGAGTGCTCACAGGTTTTAACTCTGAAGCCAATTTACCTTCCAATTACCTGTGTATCCAGTACAATTACCACTGCATTTTCTACCCCCAGTCCATCTATTGCTCGCTATCACCGAGGCATGCTGTTATGGCTTCTCACCCAGAGAGAGGCACATATAATTAGAAACACACAAATGCACACATTGACACACACGATATTCATTTTGTAAATGCACCTCAGATGGATATCTAACCTGACATGTGCATGGACATCTATCTGAAAACATCTAGCTACACCACCTGCTCGACAAAACCCTTTTTCCTCTCGGTCTGTGCTCTCACCCACCCTCTCTCTGTCCAACACACATACACACACACACACACACACACACACACACACACACACACACACACAGTGCTCCCACGCTCTCCTCAACACATTCAGTGCAGCGGCGAGATGACCTCGGCAGAGGTCTCTGTGATCGGGGCTGAACGATGACACCAATCTCTGTTATCCTTGCAGAGGCAAACATGGGGACTGTCCCCTGTCTCTTTAACACCTGTTTGACTAGGCTAATGACTTCTGTCCTGGCAATCAACACGATGCTGCGTGTGCACCCACACAAACACACACACTCGCATACAGGCACATGCAGAGCTAATGAGCAGCTTCCTGCAGCTCGAGCTGTCATCGTTGTGGAGGGAGATAATGTCAATATTAACTGACCTGTCATCGCAGTGGAGTGCTGTGTGGATGCATACAATGGGAAAGTGGTTGCAGACAGAGACAGGGATTTTAAAGCATAGCTGTGGGACACTGACTAACAGCATCAATTGCTTATTCTTGTTGCTTTTAAAACTCTTGTTCCCATCAGCACAATGGCTGTTTTTTTTTTTTTGGTTTTTTTTTTGTAAACTGCTCTTTCACCATCATGTAATTGCCGCAGGCTGCTGGATATGAATCAGACTTCAACACAGCATGTGTGCCACACCTAGTCACAGTGCACAGTCCCTGTCAATACCACATACATTCTCTGTTGTGTACAGAAACATCCAGTAAAGGGACACTATGATGGCTTTTGTGTTGAGGCTTTGGTTGTTGCCATGATGTGATGTCAAGGCCAGTGTAATCTAAAGATGTCCGTTTGTTGAGAAAAGAGGTCTGCATGAGTGTGGGTGTGTGTGTTTACAGTGCGTCCACTCGTGCTTGTGTGCTTGCATGCATTTGTGTACAGGAATTATTCTGTCTCTTTCCTGACCTCGATATCTGCCTTCTCTTGTTTGTGAGAAATATAATTACAGAGAAAGACACAACATTAAAAGCTACTAAACGGAATGAATAGAGTCCACTTTTCTAATCGAACACACTTACAATGGCTCTACTGGAGGGTTTGTGAGACTCTCATTGTGTTTTGTGTGTGTGTGTATGTGTGTGTGCCACTGTGCAGCTTATTGTTTGGTCTCATTGTAGCCCAGGGTGATGCTGCATTCTTGCATTTCAGGCAGATGGAAACTTGATCCCCCAAAACCAGTGGCTCCACCTGTTATCCAAGCTATCTCCTGGGGCTAAAAGAGAGGGCGAGGGTGCACCGAGAAGAAAGAGCAGGAATGAGGGTGAGCTGAGGGTAGCAGGAAGCCTTTCATGTGAAAAAAGGGAGTGAGTAAGGAAATGAACAGGGAATTGTAAGGAGTTAGGTCACACCTGTAGCGGGCTCAAAGAGACAGGGAGGGATGTGGGGATAAGTGTAACACCAGTGGGAGAAAGAGAGGATCGGCGTGGAGAGGGAGCACTTTTTAGTGAGCCAAGCAGATAGAGAGGGGTGTGAAAATCATAGCCTAAGCTTTCAGGGCTCTTTTATGAAAGGAGAATGGAGAAAAGTAAGTGAGAAAGCAGAGAGAGCAAGGCTATTGAAGTAAGAAAAGGGAAATATAACCAATGATTTCAGGGTCATTGTGTGGACTGGGCAGAGAGGGTGCGGGGGGAAATACAAAATGAAAGGCTCAAGCTGCGGCTCTATGATTTTTTTGTTTGTTTTACTTTCTTTGTGAGCGTCTATGCTTGATCTCTTAGCTCCCGCCGTGTGTCATCCCTGCAGCAACAAAGCGGACAGTTAATCTAGAGCTCCACCTCGCCTCATGCTGGCCAGCTCCTCATGTGTCTGGCTTGACTGCAGGGCCTCGCAGCTGGTCCCAGAGAGCTGCAGTGCAGACTTCTGGGATCGCGCTCCCAAGCTAAACTCGGTGCACCTGTAATCACATACAATTATCCAGCATCACACTGTGGAAGAGGAGGAGAGAGCGTTGACACACTGTACACTCATAACGAACACATAAAAGGAAAGCAAACACAAGAGGAACACAAAACAGAACTCAAACTGCCTAAGTGGACTAGGAGGTGATGCAGAAACATAAACACTTAATTTTTGTGCATGCCTGTACGTGCATAAACAGGCCTGTAAGAGCATGTGTTCCCACACACACTTGCACGAGGGGATGCCCAAAGGCACTCTCTCCCGGCCTTTCCAGTCTACAGGGTGTGGATGGCGTTGTAGAGATCTCGTAGAAAACTGATGCCATGCCCTGAGGGAAACACACCATGAGCTTTAATTTTCCTCTTTTCCATCCAGCGATCTCTCTTCCTTCCACTCTATCTCGCTGGCCTTTACTCATCCTCATCCAGACTCACTTATTTTCTTACAACCAATTCCATCTTTCCGCCATATATAAATTCTCTCCTCCCTGTGGGGATGACAAACATAGAAACTCTACATTTTTCCCCCCGTTGTAATATGCCTTCTCTTCCAACTACTCCTCCTCCCCTCATATTTCGCATACATTTGTTGTACCTGATGATAATATAACAGTTTAACATTAAAGCAGCATAACATATGGCACATGTGTGCGTGTGAACATGAACATTATGCAACACCGAAAGTACGTGAGGTGTGAAAACTCATAAGCAGCATGTAAGTGTTCCTTCAGTGATTTAAAAATACCTTCACTAACTCTATCCTCTCTGTAGGGTGCTTGCAAAAGAATACACTTCAAAAAACACCTCGGAATAGAAACACAATTCAATACCACAGAGACACATTTATAAGTGTGGCACATAACAATGAGTGACGTATGTAAATGAATTCTTCCCGTGGCTTACTATTGATGAGGAGGAATGAGGCAAACTTGTTTTAAGGTCAGATCAACACAGTTTGGTTATTTTTGTTTCAAAAACATGGATTTTAAATTCGGAACAAAGATAACTGGGATCAGACAGAAGTTCCTTGGTGTCCTGACCTTTAATAGCTGATCCAGGCACATCAGTTTCACAGCTATTAATTTGCTTAGTGTTAATTACTGTGCAGGGCATGCTTTCATTAGACCGGATCATTATGTTGCTTCATTTTTTTTGGGCTCCAGTCAATACGTCGCTCCACAAACTAGAGCGCTGAGACACTCTAGTATCAAGTTTTACAACCGATCAATATGTATATTTGAATGCTAACAGAAGCTGATGGTGTCCAGTGAGGTTATTGATAGGAGTGATGCAGCCAGACGACACGGAGCTGATCCTATTATTACAGAAATATATCGCTAAAATTAGATTTTAAAAAGTTGGCGCCCTAATTAGAGGAACAGTTTCTGTTTGCACGTACAGTGTAACTGAGATGAAAAAGACACAATTAACACAAGGGTGAAAATGTGGTTTCACAGACAAACACAATGAAGCTGTGAAAGAAAATATGCTTTTCTTACAAAAGAATGTCCCTGGTAACAAAAGTGAACCATTGTTATTCATTTAAATGCTGTCAGGCAGATTCACAGAGGAATTACGCAGCTTTTGCACCTGCACAAATATGACAGAAAATAACTATACCTCTCCAAGTACCCCCAAAAGAGTGAAATGCACCCCTAACTGCGTTGCTAAGTAAATAGTGTTATTTGCACATATCTTAATTAGGTAATGTGCATAAATTTGGCACAAATTTGCCCCTTTCTATTCAAATTAGCCTCATCGTTACAACATCACAATTCAAAGACCAGCGCTAACAGCCACACGCAGTTACAGTATAATTATTAGCGTCCTAAGGTTGGTGGTAGCTGAAGCACACTGACAGACTTGGATATTAAATCCCAAACACTATTTCTCTCTGTTATATTTAAATTCCTTGCCTGAGGTTTTAAGAAATGCTTCTGCACCTTGTCGGTCAGGACCTGTAGCTCGCGGTCTGAAGATTTCACTTTCCTTTTTCTCTCTGCCTCCTGTGTTCTCAGCACAAAGGCAACATTTATAGACTGCCATATGGATGATGGCAATCAGATGCAAGAAAGGGAAAATTGCACTCAGCTGCTAAACTTTATAGGCGTGTTTGCGCTATAACATCATTAGCATGATATTCATTGTGAATCGGATCTTGAGACCGCAGATGGTGGTTGCAATAATTCATGGTGCTTTTAGCGGCTGTAGTCTATTCTTTGTGAATTCGCCCCTGTGTCTACTAAGGTCTATGACAGGCTCCAAATAGTGTTAGAGAAGACTGTATTTGTTTTGCACCTAAAAGAATAGTTAGGCATTTTTAACTCACTTTCTGGGGTTAAAAGACAGGATGGAAACTGCTCTCATGTCTGTACACTGAGCGAAGCTAATGTTAGCTTACCACCTCCCCTTACCGCCTCGTCTAAAGCTTACTAATTAACACATTATGTCTTCTTTGTTTATTCTGTACAAAACCACAGTGTAAAGACAGCAGTTTAAAGGGGACGGGAGGCAGAATGTGCCTGGCTATTTCTCAGCTTTGAGCCATTGCCAAACAACCAGTGGTGACTCAGGAAGTAATTGGTCCCAGCCACAAAAATAATCCAGTAAATAACTCCCTGTAAAAAGGTCAGTTGTCTTTTTTACAAGTTGATTTTTGTACAAATTAAAATCTTAATTAATAATTGAGCTTTCAAGGTGTTAGTGGGCAAATTTCATTACCACTAGACGCAGCCAGGCTAGTGAGAGTGGGACCAATCTTCTCATTTAAATCTCTGCCAGAGAGCAAATAAGCGTATTTCCCAAACTAGTAAACTCTTCTTTTAATCTAACAATAATACTTGTATTTGTATGAGTGTGTGTGTGTGTGTGTGTGTGTGTGTGTGTATGTGTGTGAGGGGCAAAGAGGAATGTATGCACTTTATTCTTTCCCGTTATGCATGAAGGCATGACCTTAGGGTTACACCGCACACACACTGACTGACACACGTATTTACACTGAACATGCATGCACCTGGCTAAGCTGGTCACTGGTGCATGTGCACCCCTGACATGCTTTCTACATGCACATCTGTCACAGATGCACATCACAGCACCTTGTCACCCCCCCCGACATCTCCTGCTCCTGCCCTCCATGTGTCTCCTACTCACCCTGCTGAAACACACACATGCCGCCTTCACTGCAGTTGTCAGAAAAAATTCAGCTGGGAGTTGAGCCCATGTCAAAGACCCAACAAAGTGAACAACATCAACAAGGAAAGAAACTGTTTTTTGTTGTATCCAAGCTACTGATACATGACAGGGTGTGTTTTATTTTTCATTACAGTGTATACAGCGTTTAATTAGAGTCACTTAACCCTTGCCTTGTATCATTATGTTGTTGAACCAGGATGCATCTGTGGACTGAACACAACCTTTTATTATTCCTTCTTCGTAACCAAAAGTCCTTGAATGCACAGTGAGTTATGTCTCAGATCTATCTCTCTTCACTGTACTGTGTGATAAGAGCTTATGAGGCCTTGAAGGCAGGAAGAACAAACAGGGTTGAGAAGATGAGAGAGTGACACACAGGTCCCAGTCTGAAGATCTGTGTGAGCCAAAGCTGTGTAAGACTCAGAGGAAAAGGGTGAAAGTTACAAGGTGGGGACATTTTCAGCTCTTATCTCCTCTACCTCTCATCTCCCATTGGACCACAGAGCCACACTGCCCCCCTCAGGCCTCCAACCTTCATCCATCTCTGTAGAGACTTAAAAAAAAGAGGAGTTGAAAGTTTTTAAAGTTTTAAAACTGTAAACACCGTCACATTGTAAGGAGTCATGACCACCAGCCTCCAGGGGTTATCAGTGTGTGTGTGTGTGTGTGTGTGTGTGTGTGTGTGTGTGTGTGTGTGTGTGTTGGGTTACCACCCCACAGCCAGGTCACAGGAACCAATCAGAGTCTGTGCTCAGTGGATGACCCGACCCTGAAATATCACCATGCGTGGGATGGCTGGCTGACAGCTGAAGCGGATTTCCCACGCAACCTCTCACTTAATTTGTCACACACACATTTGTGCACACACATATGCACAAACACACACACCCAAATTAGCTGCCAACAGCAGCTGAACACCTGCCCTCTCACCCAGGAGGAGATTTGATTGGTTTTGGTTTTTACAAGCATTTAGGTTTTACGTGCAGCTGGAGAGTGGCATGTGTGCGAACCTCTGTGTGTGTGTGTGTGTGTGCGCGCGGTGCGCGTGCGTGTGTGTGTGTGTGTGCGTGTGTGCATGAGTGGTCTCAGCTGCACTGGTGGAGAAGTAATTCAATTGAAAACACTTTATCTCACTATACATCATTCTCTCCCTCTTCCCCTTCGTAAACTTGCTTCTGCATTCAACATCTCTCTCCGTCTCCGTCTCCGTCTCTCTCTCTAACAGGTTACAATCTTCAAATGTGAGGATGAAAAGCTTAGCTGGACTTCACTCTAGCCATCCAATCAAGCACTCATTTACACCTGGGATGCAGTTAATTTATTGGTAGAAGAAGAAAAACAGAGATTTGTGGAACTAGAGGGCTAGTAGCTCGCTTAAGTGGTCACATAAAGCTCAACATGTTTACTTCCTCTCTACAGTACCTTGCAGTAAGTATAGATGCTGTTTCATCACACTGTGGGGCTTGTTCACAGAGGACACTCTGACATGTCACAAAGGAAAAGCGTGTGAATAGAGTGCTGCAGGTATGATGTGTTTCTGTAGGCAGACATGGACGTTAGCGTGGCCCTGGTACCCTCGACAAAATTTTGGATTATTGCAGAAAATAAGATCTGCTGCAAATTAAAGTGATTGAAATAGACATTTGTTGTTTTTTTGTTTTTTTCAGGAAGATAATATTCATAAATGAACACAATTTTTATGATTTTTGAGGAGTAAATGCAATCACCAAAAGTAAAAAAAATTCAAGTAAGGACATAGACTTCGCCAGCGCAACAGCTGTGTAGGCGTGCTCAGCTTGATTACGTTCTGTAGTGCCACTGAGACACTTGTTAACAACCACCTTTTTTAAAAAAAAAACCTAAAAGTTCACAAGTCAGGTATTTACGGATGTATTTTATGTTGCAGAACAAAATGTTAAAGTCTCTTTAGCTTGTGTTAACTACAGACTTTATTTCAAGCATCTACCCAAAAATTAGGGCTGTAGTATAGTGGCTGTAATGTCAACAGAATCAGATTTGGCTGTTCAATATGAGTATTTCACAATTTGTTTTATTCAATATGAAATTTTAAAGTTTGAACAGGTTCAGTGCAGTAATGAGGGATTGGAAATGTGCAACAACATTTTTGCAGACACTAGATATAACACAAAAACAGAGACTGTGAATATCAAATTGCTGTGAGCTCTAATTTACCATTTCGAAGCAGAAGAGAGAAGCTAATGTTATCTCCAGTTAGTAGTGGAGGGTATGCTTAGGCATACGCACCTCTTTTTCCTAACAATCTACCTAGTGGCACACCTGCCTCATCAACTACCACTACACCACTGGTTGTCTCGCAGCCTCATGCTGCAAAGTCTCTCCTCCTTGGGGCCACTGCATCATGTCTGCAGCTGTCTGTACCAAAGAGTAGCATGAAAGTCAAGAGCACTCAATCTGCAGCAAAGTCTAGAGACCAAAACATCCCTAAAAGTACACTGTATAGTACACTAAAAAAAAAAGACTGCTCGACCAGAGGCAATCGCAATCGACTGTGAGGTCTCTGACTGATGATTCTATTCTCTGATTTTCAAACAGCAGCCCTACCGAAAACCCACTGACTTCAACACAAGGGAACTGGAGGTGCACATTGAAAACTAATTTCCACATTTTAAGACTCATTCCTGCAGCGCTCTGAAATCAAATTAATGACTCAGGATCCTACTATGACAAATGCACTATAACTACAATACTACTATGACAAAATCAAAGTCAAAATGTCTGCTATGAAAAAAGGATCTATTGCTATTTCTCAACATGTCTTTGTGCACTGTCATAAACACTGTGATGTATTGCATAACCAAGGCACACGTCCAAAACAGTTTTCTTGGGAACAGAAGGGATAAAGATCTCAAAAGATAACAATCAAGCATAACTGGTAGCTTATCTGGAGCTCTGTGGAAAATGAACAGCTGTGTTACCACTAATTGCATTCACAACATAAAAGAAACAAGCAGAAATAAATAAAAAAATAAATCATAATCACCACGCTTACCTACATGCGATCACTGCACACTATACATGATTTTACACACATTGTCATGGGTGTTGCCATGACAGTTTAGATTAATGCCTCAGTTAGTTCCTCCAATATGCACCTTATTATATGTTATTTCCCATGACATGACAGATCCATGTTTAATACAGTGGCTCTGCCAACATCAGTATGAAATAGTATTTCACAGGATGTCACGATGCTCTTGAGATTCACACTGCAATCACAGGTTTTTTTTTTATGTTACCTTAAATGAAAACAGTTTCATTGAGTTATGCGCTGTGAGGCGTAACAGATGTTGAGCTTTGTAAAAGAGAGCAATGGTATTGGATCAGTGCTCAGTACTGACACGTAGCCAGGGTTGGAGATTCACTTGATGCTGGCTCCAGAAGCGAGTCGATCCCCACAGACACTGGTGTTAAAATACCCAACTCCACTGCAGATATAAACATGTTTACAGCCTGGTGCAAAAATGATTTAATTTCTCAATTAATGACAACTGTACAGGGAGTGGATCTTTATACAAGTCACCCAATTCCATTTTATTTAGGCTTAACTTCACGGAATTTAAGGGCAAAGCTGCTTTGAGCAACAGGCTATCTGTGGATAGTGTCCTCAGGCTGTCAGTCAGATCCACCCCTCGCTCCCCCATAGCTCCACCCTCTCGTCCAAATATGGTCACTTCTGGTTCTAAAAAACCAACAAGGTGCAACCAAAATGTCAAAATCAAGGCTTTGAAAGAGGGTCCACAAATTAATGTTTGGTGTCATGGTGGCTACATCCATTATTTCATGCAGTCTATGCTCTGGATCTGTACTGGAGAGATGAACCATGAAACAGACTATCCCAAATCTGTTTTGATGATTGTGGTGAAACCATCTGCTTGACTGTGAAGGCCACAGAATATGATTCAGATTTGCATTTGGTATCCACTTGTGTCCTGTGAATGGGTGAATTATAAGATTAAAATGCTTAATCGTAGAATAACAGTGATTACTCGGAACAAGTTTGTGTTGATTTTCAGTGACCTTTCCCTCCATGACGACCATGAGGACCCAAATTATGCCAATTAAGTGTAAGCACACCCATCTATTCAGACTTCCCTTTAATTTGTTGCCAGGCCACAGATTACGTCATTATAATTTACCATTTTCTGCAGCCTGCCATGACAGAAAAAGTGTTGAAAAGTAATTTAAGTAACAGACAATATTTAAAGGATTTAGTCCTTGATTGAGCCTCTTCTACATGATTACATTACTCACTGACTGTGTCATTTTAAATGTATCATCATCATCATCGATCATTAGGTCCGCTTAAGGGCAACTGTATTCTGTTTCAAGCTTTCTCCTCCGCCTTTGGACCGCACTTCTCTACCCTGCAACTGGCTGTGATGTATGGCTCAACTGTATGTATTAGAAAGTGCCGACGGGCAGTGATGGAGGGTCATGTTTGGATGATTAATGAAACAGGGCTCAGGATTAAGAGCCACTGACACAAGGCAAGGAGAGGACATGAGAGTTTATGTAACACTGTGAGGCTGCAGGGTGGCAGCTGCTATATCCATTCATGCTGGACTAGCATTTGTTCTGATATGATAAAGTAAAATAACACTTTAATATTGAATGATATACCCTAATAAATTGTATTTCCCACAGCAGGGATTTGATACTTTGTTGTCACTTCCCTAGATCTACTAGTTCCCAGCCTGTGGGGAGGACCCCTCAAGCTGGCACAAACAACCCTGCTGTCTCCATAACATTTATATACTACACATTTGTTTTTGTGAATTAAGATTTGAAGCAAACATAATGGTGTATTCTGAGTTCATATAGATACCCATAGAACATTTTATTATGTTGTAGTTTCAGACATTACAGGGAAAACAAATTAAATGCAGTGTCAGTGAATATTTTGCAGCTTGTTCATCTCAGGCATTATTATATGAATAAACCAAACCAATGTACCAACAGAGAGACATTTTACCTTGAGAAGCACGCAGGAGAGTACTAAAACTGGTGGCACACGCTGCAGAGTTGAAACCTTCTGGTCTTGATATGCAGTTTGGCATTGATTACATTAAGGTGTGATATCACACTGCACTATAAATAATAATAACAGGTCACAATCTTTCAAAGAGGGTGGCAGTGATGTCATAGTCTGCATTTTTGCCTCAGAGCAAGAGAGTTCCAGGTTCGAACCCGTCTGTGTGGAGTTTCCATGTTCTCCCTTTGTCAGCATGGGTTTTCTACGGATTCCTCCCACAATCCAAAGAAATGTAGGTCAGGTTTATTGGTGTGAATGTGAGCATGAATGATTGTCTGTCTCTATGTAGCAACCTGTCCCGGGTGTACTTCGCCTTTCGCCTAATGCCAGCTGTGACCGGCTCCAGCCCTCCTGCGGGCCTGAATAGGATAAGCACTTACAGATAATGGATGGTCTTCAAAGACTTTTCAGATACATTTAACCCTGAAAAGAGAGATTCGTTCACATATCTCCAGGTCAGAGATAACTTCAGTAAAGAAGTTAAACAAATTGAGCATAGTGTTATTTCAGGCAAGACGATGTCATGCTCAGCTCACATCAAAGCTACATCAGTTGATCTCAAACTGCCAATCAACTGATGGAGCAGCTGATTGATGGAAGGGAGTCAGCTGATAGATCATATGCTTCCTTTCTGTGCAACTATTGGCGAATCTCATTCAGAGTGCCCTATTTAAACTGCTCTGGCCTGCCTACTGTTGCTGCTTCCTCTGCAAGCCACTTTGCAACCCGCCTCCACCCCAGCTCATCCTTTTCATGTTGTGTCTGAGTTATCAATGTCATTTCTGTTTGTCATTGATGCTGTTCTGTTCCCAGGGGTCTTTGCTGCTGCTCCCCCTGCCTTAGGCTTTCTATATAGGCGTATGGAAGGGCAGGGAGGTACAATTACGAATTGTATTGCAGAGTTTTGCACAGCAGCGACCGGATCTTTGCTCTCAAACCACAAAAAATGTGATGGCACAACAGTCTTCTTCAGTACATTATTCTATGCTCTCTTTTGATTTTCACATTGGCTAGTCATCCTGTTTGTCTTCTGATTAAATTGGAACCACTGAAACAAGTCGTAGGAAGTAACAGGTTGCTGGCAGACACTCTGTGCTGCAATAAAATGGTTAATCAGCAGTGCTATGCACTGTAGAGCCAATGCGCTGCAGGTTCTGGCGGCTTGAATAGAATATAATGTCTATAGCCTTACTGTTGTATACAGCCTTTATAGACTGAGCTGAGTAGGGATGTGTGGGTCGACCCCTAACACGCGGGACCCGCAAATGGACCTGCGGGTCAGGCAGCAGTGATCGTCTGTTAAATCAGTCTGTAAATGATATTGACATTATTATTATAATCTATTCATCTATAATCTATTACTGTCATGGCATCCAAAGGTACTGATGCGTTGAGCAGGTGACAGTCCGTGGTTGTTTTCAAAACACACTCCATAATCGCACTCCAAAAGAAACTTGTTGAAACTTTAAACAATAATTTATTGTACAAAACGGGGGAAACAAATGTTGACAAAAACGGCTCCGTAATTCACATTAAATTCAAAAGATAACAAAAAAAAAAAAACAGCTACAATTTAGAGGGAATAGTGATAAAGTGGTAAAACTTGGCATTGATCTACAGCCTCAGACGGAATTTTCATAACGAATACCTATCCATAGAAACGAATATTCGAATATTTGGGTACAGCCCTAGACGATGCATATGAGATTAAAGAGAACTAACATCTAATATATGGCTCACTTTAAAAAGAGATATCCTGTCTCAACGTGACTGTTTTCCCCTGGGTTAAATTAAAAAAACAAAACAAAACAACAAAAAACAAAAACAAATATACAACAGAATATAACACTTTAAAAAGTACTTGATGAACACATCAGAATGAAATTGGAGAAAGAATCAGGCCTGGAAAAACTTTAGATGTCTAGAATGCTATATAGGAAAGCCAAGCCAAAACTACCAATTCATACTCCATATCGTACAATATTTTTTAAATCCAAAATTAAATCTGAAGAGTTTATCAGAAAAGTTTGAATGCTGGAGACTTTGTGGTAGGAAAAAATGCCTGACTATCTTTTAAATATTTTCTGGGCTTGCCCTTCAATTTTTCTGTGCTGGCAAGATTACAAACAAAACAATGATGCAACTCTCTGGAATACAAGTTGGTTGTTGTTTTGTCACATTACACCTGGACAAAGTCCCAGACAAACTCATGAGTCAGGATGAGGACCTCTTTAAAATACTTTTGGCTGCCACCAAGAAAGCCATTACAAGGAAATGGCTGCAGCCAAACCCTCCATCAAAGGACGACTGGACTGCATTTATCAGCGAAGTAAACTCCATGCAGAAATTGACATTTACTTTGAGACTGCGACATGTAAGAAAAAGGTTGCCAATGTTGCGCTTATTTTTGCTTGAAAATATCAATATAAAAAACTTTTTTTTGTTATGATGATGAAAATGTAATACATCTTGAAAAGTATTTGCTAATTGATAGACAAATGTTAAGCATAAAAATCTTTAAAAAAAAAAAAAAAAAAAAAAAAAAGCCACAGTTGCCACAAGATAAATTATATAAATCAATTCATTATCTGTTTGAGTTGTTCTTGTGGAAAAAAAATAGGCCTTTAAAAATGTTTAAATGTGATAATCTAAAAATAACTTCTTGTGGTGGAGATGGAAAAACAATGGGTCTCATGCATGAATGTTTTCTTATTTTCCCCTTGTATTTGTTTTTTCCATAGTGCAGTAAGAGGAAAATAAGAAAATCCATTCATTAAACGTGCACTGACAGCCGAGTCTGTTCTCACCCACCAGAGTATGTTGATGAACTGTGTTTGATCTAAGATTGGATGCATGTGCAGGGCAATTTCCATTAGCATCGAGAAACACCCCAACCCGTATAAGGGCAGCAGGCTCAAGTGTTGTTCAACCAGCAAGCCACTGACATCTGTCAGGTAACATTAAAGTCAGAAAAAAGGAAAGGAAAGAGGTTTTTGGTGTCCTCTTTCTGGGTCTCAGAGTTGGTGGTTAATGATGTCACAAGCCACAGTGGTCAGGCCATGCTCGTAAAAGAGATCATCTGATTTCAAGCAGTTTGCCTGGTTAAATAAAGGTTTAATAAATAAAAATAAATAACAGTAGTAGCAGAAAGCCGCAATCAACTAAATTAAAAGTAAGATTTATGCTGAAAGGTAATAATGCAGACTTGTGAAAATTCTATTATATTATAGCACTTATTAATAAGCCACCCATCACCAGCAGCACCTTTTACAGCACAAAATGCAAACTGGCCTATGCATGTATTGTGTTACATGTGGTGAAGGGCAGTGGTTCCCAACTGGTCCAGCCATGAGGTCAAGATTTCTCCTCGGTCATTAGGTCAAGGTCCACACAGTGTAATACCTTGGCGTCATACTTGGCTATGTCGTCCAGCTATTTTGTGGTCTCTGTCAAGCAGTGTCCATTCAGAGTGGACCTGCAACCCACTTTTTGACTGTGACCCACCAGTTGGGAACCACTGGTCTAGGGCACTCTTAAATTTTGATCTCAACTAAGAACAGTTGTGAAGTAATAAGTAATAAGTAATAAGTACAGTAATAAGTATTAATGAATGGTTCTTCGGTTGTTCACATTTCAAATTCATGCACATGTACAATTCATGCATGAGGGCCAATGTGAATTACTAGTATTTTTTTCTCTCTTTGTGTCTAGCTGTAGGTGTGCACCACCTCAATGTCCTCCCCTGAGACTGGGGGAGGACATTGAGGTGGTGCACACCTACAGATATCTGGGGGTCCACTTGGATGAGAAGCTAGGCTGGTCCTCTAAGACTGACGCCCTCTACAGGCAGGAGCAGAGCCGCCTGTTCCTCCTGCGGACACTGAGGTCCTTTGACGTGTGTGTGGACATGTTTGCCATGTTCTATGTTGGCCAGTGCACTCTTCTAAGCTGCAGTGTGCTGGGAAGGAAGCTTGATGAACAAAAACGCGAAGTGGACAAGCTGGTAAGAAAAGCTGGATAAGAGACTGAACCCACCCAACTGCAGTGGACTGTGGAATGGGCAATTTTAATTTCATTTCAATTTATTTTTTAATTTCTATTTGTGCGCTTATTTTATTTTATGTCTTTTCTAATACCACTGTGTTGTTGATGATGAGGCTAAGTGTGGTTGTTTTTTATTGGACAGTTGAATTTCTCTTCAGGGATGAATAAAGTTCTTCCCACCTATCTATCAATCTTTTGTTCTTAACTGAAAACCATTCTAGAAAAATAGTAAGTACTGCTTACTTCGTAATGTTTTATCAAGACGTATGAGAACATTCTTCACTCTTATGTTTGTTCTCACACAAACATAACACACAGAATCTCTTTTTTTTGCTGTGTTTTTTCCATTTAGCTATTAAGGATGTCCTCTGTTTGAAGTGATGAAAGGCATTTTGTGTTTGTGTTTGTGTGTGTATGTGTGTTTTCAGTTTGAGAACGTGTGAAATGAACTTCTTGCCTCCAGGGAGAGGTGGCCTGCTAACAGAGATTAGTTTACATCATCCCCTTTCAATCTTCTCTGTGTTTCTGTAGCATTGTACTTTCTGCTGTAACACAGACACAGACACACACACACATACTCACACACATCTGCAGAAACACACAAAGATAAATACAGACTTGCAGTGTCGTGTGAGAGAGCGGCGAGACAGATAGAGTCGGATTTAGTATACATCTTTCCATTCATATTTTTGTGTCATCTCATGCTCTTGTTAGAGCGTGGAAAAGATGAAATCCCCCAGTTAAGGATTTTGGGCCTCTGGGGGAGAAAACCTGCTTGAGGAGCAAATCACAAGTGGAAGGATGGAGTGAGAGATAGATGGGTGAGAGACAGAGACAGAGAGTGAAAGAAGAAAGGTAGTTAGGGAGACAGAGAGATTGCAAATGAGCGACTAGGAGAAATCCTGCTCGCTGTCTTTAATTATACATTTGTGTCTGTGTAGATAAACAGTGCAATGCAGGTGTTTGCAGCTGCTGTGGTTATTTTCAAATGTGTACGTCAGTGTGTGTTTGTGTGGGCAGATCACGACACACCAGCTTGCTTTAACCTTGCACTCTGATTGTGTGTGTGTGTGTGTGTGTGTTCTGTATGTATCACGTAAGCTCTCCTGTTTTGTTTTTTTTCACCTGCATTTGCTGTAGGCGCTGTGTCAAACCTTGTATATGGATTACTGCTGAAACATTAACAAGTTCTGCTAAAACAAAAACAGATGGAGCACATGGAGTTCTGCTTTGATTTGTAGAGTAGCTGTCGAGACCTATTGATCTGATTAGCTGATTCATCACCGTATGCTGATCCACTGCCTTGTAGCTCGTAGCTACAACACTGCAGAGCTGCATTACCGGGGCCAAGGGCGGCATGTTCACACCCAAAAATGGCATGAACGCACGTTATAAGATGAACACATAGACTTCACATGAACAGACTTGCAAATACAAGTTAGTCTGACAACCAAACACAGAAATGAAACTTAGCAAATGAGATGAACTGTGATAGTGTAGCATCAGTATGTCCGTGCATGAGCTTTGCCGTCAGAATTCAAAAATAGCACTTCAACAGAAAGTTGCGCATCAGCTGCAGCCATCTCGGTTGTTTCTGATAATGTGCTCCTCTGCACTAAGCTAGGTTTCTACTCATCATGACCCTGACATGAAGATTTTGCATTAAGAGCGAAAGCAAGTTGTCAGTCATTGTATCAAACCTCCCCCGTATTGGATAAATGGTTGCGATCGGCCAGACGCAAGCCAAGCAGGGTGGAAATCTGTTCAACCACAGGGGGACCTAAATCATCTTTGCCAGAGCAAAGGAAACATGAGCTTGCAGATCCGTCTGGTTCCCAGTCCTAATTTATACAGTCTTGAAGAGGCAAATCTCTCAGGATGCCTCAAGAGAAAAGCAAAGGCTTCATAAAAGGAGAGACAGAATTTTGTGCAGCAGAAATATGTGTTTTCCTTTTTCCTATCTTGATAATCATCTTGTGACCCCCTCTTGAATTTATCTAGTGACACACTGGGGAGTCTTGACCTCCAGGTTGGGTAGCACTGCTCTGAGTCAACAGCTTGCACAGCATGCAGATTCAACATTTGGAAACACAAATCTTATACCAGAATAATACATGTGAGGGTAGAAATTATTAATCTATAACTCAAAGTAGGAATGGTAATTCATGCACACAAATTATTAAGCAACAGAGATTTTTTTGCCATGTTATTGGCTCTGTGAAGCTGTATGGCTCTCTCTAAAGACAAAATATCTCTTAAATAAACTAAAACACTGGAAACACTTAAACTGGACCTGACGATGGTGCCAGAAAAAAAGTCTGGGGACCACCAACATCACTAGGTAACATCCTCTAAACCAGTGTCGCACACTCTGGCTCCATATGCATGTCTTTTATTTTGATGATGACGTTTCAGCCTTTGGGCCTTCTTTAAGATCAACAATCACAGTCATAATTCCTGATCCTGAAGGCCCAAAAGCCAAAATGTCATCATCAAAATAAATTAAATACATATGGAGCCTGAGCTTGTGACATTTGTTGTCTATAATAAAGTGTACTGCCAGTGATCAGCACCTCGTTTTAATTCTTGGTGTGCGTTACTTTTATATTCCAAACATCCCCTGAATGAATGTCTGTACAAAACATCAGGGTATCCAATGAATAGTTCTAATATTTCAGTCTGAACCAATGTGGTGGACGGTCCGACTGACTTACAGGCCAACACTACCAGGTTTGTCAGACCTGCACAAACCGTTTATTAACAGAGGATTTTGAAGGTGCAAACAGACAGTTCAGCTCTACCCAGCAGCTTTCCAACCTAAACTCAGCTGCCAGTTATTTGGTACACCTAGCTTGTTCGTGACTGCGTCATCTGCTGCTTAGACGACCGTCCTGAATGCTTTCCATAGAAAAAAATGAGGGAAACAGCTATGTACTGCTCCTTATCGTAGATGGGAATGTTAACCAGGTGTGCACTTCCCAGACCAGCCAGTTACTCCTCATTATTAAAGTCTTTTCTCTTGTAGGCCTGAAAAATATTGTTTAAAACTCTTACCATAAAGCCCAAATCTAACTTTCTTGCAGCTTGTCCAAATTTGTGTCCAAGTTTGGACTGTAGTCAAGGTAGGTCCTTCCTGCTCCGGCCACAGGGGGCAGTAATAAACGTATTAAGGCTTAGCATCTTAAAATGGGGTGAAGCAGGTGAAGAAAGCTCACTCGATCGAGCTATACAAATATAAGAGGTAAGCTTTATCTGTAACAACGTGTTTTGGTTTTAAACAGAGATGGCTCCAAAAATGACAGCTACCGTAAAATTCAACTAATAGCCCGGGCTATTATTCGGGTAAATCACTAAAATCAACAGACAAAACTGTTGCTCAGCAAAGATCAGGAAATGCAATCTAGTAAAAGGGACTGGGTGTTTAATAACTGGGACTAGGCTTTTAATGGAAGTTTTATGGTCACTACTTGGTTTTGCAAATCTAACACGTATAGTTAGTGGTATAATATGCAGGATTGTCGGTTACTGTTTGTACACAAGCTCTCCAGGGAAAGTAAAAGTAAAAGCCAACCACAGATTCACTCTCTTCTGGCATTTTGTCTGGTTATATTTGCATTTTTTTCCTCACCCGGTCACTACCTTTTCATGAAGCCTCGACCTCACATGAGCGCTGTGGGGGTACGCACCTATAAATATCCTGAGCACAACAAATAAGAAAATGCAGGCAGGGGGCAAAGTCTCTGCAGATACAGGGGGTCATGAGCGATGATTGAGAAAGATGACTTCCGTATGAGTCTATACACTGTTTTTCAGAAAAATCCTGGGTGGTATGCCTTTGACTTTCCGTCCTCTGATAACGAGTAGCACATAGTCACCTCCCTGAGCTTTTCTATGGGAAGCATCCAGGACTGCCTCCAATGCAGTGGATGAGACTGTCTCAGACAGAGCTAAAGGTAGTACCATAGCAACTCATGAACCTAATCTGGAACTTAAACCTGCTAATTACCAACTATTTTAACTAAATGTGTTATATTGTTAATATTTTGTAATGTTTAGATTACGTGTTTCAAAGGCATCTGTGTATTGTGTACATAACAGAGCACAATATGAATTAAAATTGTAATTTCCAATCGTGAAAAGCAATATTTATGTGCTTTACTACATTTACACAAGCACTATGAGTGGTGAGGAGCAGGAGTAGATTTTGTTAGTAGCTACGAAAAGGTCGGAGCAACTAAAATATTGATGAATGCGGACATGCACGTAAATTTCCGTCTGCGAACAGTTTACACACAAATTCCTTCTGCTCACGTTTCATGAATGAGACCCATTATACCAAGTTGTTCATGTACCTGAGTAATCTGAGTGAACGACGTATTACATTACATCGCTGCTGTTCAGGCGATGCGTCAAAAAACAAATACAGCATCTGAACAGCGGATAATTTTACTGTCTGAGCAATAGGGACTGATTGACATGCAGCGGGGAGAGAAGTGAAAAAAAAAACAAATTACACATATGATATATGGGTGGTGATGTGTATGTTATCGATCTTTGTTTAAATTATAACCTCAACCTGAAATGTGCAGGAGGTTAAAATAACAGCTAAATGACATTTAAATTATTCAATTTTTTCTAAATGTGACATGGTTCAGAAGTGAGGACACGCCGGTATTCTCTGCAGAGATCCTCTTTAATGATCAGAAAGAGGGACTAATCAATTGCAGAGTTTACTCAACCACCAGCACTCATTCACCTTCATCATCCCCGCACTATTACTACCCTCAAACTGGCTCCACTGAAAAGCCTGGACTCACCCAAGCTTCATAAAGTAGCCTGAATGAGCGTGTCTCTGAACAAAAGTGGATGGAGCATGTGTGTGTACCATTGGGCCTCTCTGTGTGTGACAAAGCCCGTGGAGACACACACTGCACTTCCACTTTCACAGCAACAGGGTGGTAATGGAACAGAGGTGACTTTATTCCATCTCTCCCTGCTGATCAAAGGCTCTTTCACTTCTCTTCCTCTTTTAAAACCCCAATCCAGCTCATTCTGAGTGTCTGTTTTCTGTCCCCTTCCTATATGTTTCCCTTCTCTCTGCCACTCCTCCAATTTCTTTCACTTAAAGCAGTTACATACATATTTATTATTTCACTACAGAACCATAAAAGAACTGCTGTATGCATCTGCGTGTGTGCCCCCTAACTGCGAACATTTCCCAGAGTGACATTTACTGATGATTATAGCTTGGATCAAAAGTTTTTCCGATATAGTGTTGCCTAACTGCACTACTTTCAACTTTTTGTATACAGTGACTTGTAACACCACCTGAAAATACCTTTGTACTGGAGGTGAACTGTTAATAAGTTCATTTTAATATTAAAATGTGTCTACAATTAAAACTATTTGAGACTTTTGCAGATCTGTTACTTAGCAAACACTGACAGCCATTTTTTATATATACATATATTCTATTTGTATTTTTAAGTTAAACTTCACCTTTTTTATTTGTATAATTAATTACCATGTTGCAATGTTACAAACCTCTGTTTACACATTTCTTTATATTAGTAGATCTTATTATTTTTCAATTTCAACATTTGCTTTGTATTTTTCCCATGTCAATAAAGCTTTAATCAAACATCTGTTGAACACGCAGAACACAAACTTGCAGAAATGTGACGTCTTTGGCCACTCTGCTAAAATTAACTTGCTGCCTCCTCTTAAGCCTGGTATACACTGTGTGACTTTGGGCTGTCCCACAGGAAAGATGAGCAACGTGAGAGAAATGTGGGATGGATTGTTATCCGATCTGCCAAACCACTCCTGAAGTTGGTCAGGGATGCATTCTGACCACATCGAACACAAGTGTAAATGCAAATGCGTCTCCAATCCATATGCAACAACTCTGTGGGCAAAAATAAATAAGCAAGGTGCACCAGCTGGACACAGAAAGAAGGAAGACGAAGACAACAACAACAACACTCACCAGGAAAGAAAAAGAAAAGAAAATACGGATTACAGCCGAAGATAGTGTCGCAGTGAGACGGTGTCTGCTCTCCATTTGGTCCGACAAAAGTGTCCATACAGTAGCGCGACTTCACAGGCCTCTGGTGCACTGGCTGTGGATCAGTGGAGACCCACGACGGATTAATGTCTTAATCAAGCAATCGCCATTTTATTCCTAACAATATCAAAAATATTTTCATCCAACTCTCTCTCAACATCACTCCCAAAACAGCAGAAATACACTTCATTTCCACACTAATCCACAACTGCATCACGTGCACAATCAGATGCATCAATGGTCATGAAAAAGTGAATTATGTACAAAATGAAATATGAACAGTTGAAAAATAGTGTAACAAAAAGATCAATAATTAGAAAAATGAATTAAATTTGTCAAATTTCTGAAACACAGATTTATGAAAACCAAAATAACAGATTCACAATTTAAAAAAAATATCTCGGCATGACTGCGTCAATACCCTTGTGTTGAAATTACCTGTTCAACTCTGCTGTTCACAATATACTAATACTCTATTGATGACAGTGGCAGCAGCTTAACAACAATATAAACAATATAAAAATTAATCCCAACAAGAGCTTATACCAAACTCACCTGTAAACACTGATAAAGTGATGAAGCAGCATGCTGTGTCAGCAAATACACACAATTAACTACACGACAAAACATTACATATCCGTCACAGTCACCCTAAAACACAGAAAACCAGTTTCTTATTCATTCACCCTCATGTGAGCATTAACTAGAGAGTTTAGAAGGAGTTTTTACCTTACCTGTGGATCAATGAAGAGACACACACGATGGATTAACATCTTAATGAGGCCAGCGCCATTTTGTTTTTGATTTGCGCTAAGTAGGGAAGATAAAAACTGCTTGGCCTGATCCACAGGAGTGCGCACGTCTGGTGGTGTAAATTCACGATGCGTTCAAATCAACTCTGTTAGTGTAGTTCTTTACCGGGTTATCTTAAATAATAAGCATTTTCAACCTATTACAGTTGCACAGTGAACTTTTTATTTCACTTTAATTTACATGTGTTAATAAACTACATTCTAAAGTTTAACTAATGACCCCAGCGGTTTCTTCAGGCTTCAGTCATTACCAGGATAGTCTTCATGCAACTGGTGGACTCTTGTGTTGTCTGCATCGTGTTCATATGAAGAGGCCCAGACCGTGGATATCTATGGAGGCGATCTCCGTTTGTTCCTGATAACTTTGACAGCAAGTGGCAAAAACAAAATCCTCCATCTAATATGAATTATACAATAGGTTTAGGCTGAAAAATAAACTTAAAAACATAACAGCGCTTAAACATGGAGTACAGCAACAAAAGGGGAGAGGTAAGGCGGGAGATGGTGAATGTAGGAGTACAGAAACTGATCATGATGGGAGACAGGCGAGCGGCTGAGGAAGGGGAAGGGGAGAAACACACTACTAACTGTAAACCTACACTAAAATACACTATGCTAACAATACAATTCAACAAATTACTAGCTGTTCTCTCTGCTCTACTACTCTCTCTGCTCTGATCCAACCTACTGGCTGTCAGTTTGATAACTGCGGACAGAATGGTTTTATAGTAAGGGGAGGAGTAAAGGGAGGAGGGCAGGCTTTAGCGTGGTTTTAGGGTTTAGTTACTCTTTAACAATCGGTGTCTACCATACGTCCCGCCTCTAACCTCGTATTGTTCATTGATTGGCTCTACCGTTATTTTGGTAACGTGTGAGCGCCGCTTTCTCCACTGACTTTGTGGGTGCGCGACACTGTACAGTTCACGGCAGTTAGTGAGGGAACAACACATACACGCGTGTCACCTTTAGCGCTCCACAACAGAGCGCCGAGTGTAAACGGTGAGTCGATTCGTTCAGTAAATAAGGTTCAAATTAATGTTTGTAGTAAGATGACATGATAGAAACAGTCTAAATAAAGTGTAAACACTATAAATAATAGCTCCTTCAGTGACAGTCTTCAGCATCCATGGTGTGTGAAGGAGACACTCAGGAGAATAGAGATCCACTGCTCCCAGTAAAAACACCCAGTAAGAACACTGAGTCATATTTATGTAATAGATATTGGGTGTAAGTGCAACATTTTGCACACAGTTGTATTATAATGGTTTTGGAGCATTTACATTTTTGTTGATTTATTTTATTTATGTTTAACATGATGAAGCTGACTAACTTGTGTTGACATTATGGCTGTTCTTTAGCCTACATACATTCAGATGTTGTTTAATGAATTACACAGTTGTAAAACATACAGTATGTTTTCTTCAGGCTACAACAAACAAAATCTGTGACTGTTACATCTCAGATTGTCCCACTGTTCGCATGTCTTGCATCAATATATTTTTTGTCAGATGACAAGTAGTAGAGAGACTGGAGGGGATGGAGGAGGAGAGGCGGGAAGAGAGACAGAAGGAAATGGAAGAGAGACAGGAGGAGACAGAGGAGAGACAGGAGCCTCACAGATGAGATTGAATCATGAAGGATATATGTTGATAGTGAGATTCAGCATTGTGACTAGGGGTAAGTAAAAATATTGATTCATGCATAATATATGTTTTTACTCGATATCAATATTAATTCGGATCACTGTTACCAACCCAACTGCAGACCACAGGCTGGTACTAAAGTTAAGCCTCTTCGGAGTCTACTGTTATTGTTATTATTATAGTTTACCCTGGGAAGCACATATGGACAGATTAGGTGAATTTATCAGTGTATATTTATGTAACTGATAACATTAGAGAATACATTAACCAAGACATTCTTGCATTTAGTGTAGATATCTAAATATGCATTATGAAGCAGTGATCAGTTTCACATGATGTGAAATTGCATTAAAAAATCATCAACATACAGGTCGCCGCCATGGAGCACTTTTATGTAACTACCAATGTGAAAATCAAACCTACACTCTTGGTTCCACATACTGAATATGGAAGCCTGAGCGTGTCATGTAATAACAACTGAAACAAATTTTGTGTAATTAATATCACAAATGTACATTTGAATTTATTGCCATGTCACCCAGCCCGAGGCTATAAAGATGTGTCTGTTTCCTGTCTTGGCGGGCATGTATAAACTCACAGTTGCTCTAATGTATTATTACTTCCTGATAATGACTCAGACAAAACATACACATTCACTAATACCCTCTCAATGATGGCACCAGCACAAATTCCTTGTTTGTTTGTTTTCTGGTGAAGAGTGAAATGATTCTGATTCGGATTCTGAGAACAGCTTACAGTCGAATTTTTCATAATTGCTGCCAGGCCACTTTCATCAGGCCACAAGCTGTCTTTTCATTAAAGGGAGCAGAGCTGGAGGGTACAAAGTAGGATTTTGTAATGTATGAGTCTGCTCTCTTTGCAAGAGCCAAAGACAGTATTACAAAGCCAACGGAGGAGTGTGGCGCCCTTCCCAAGATTGGAGTAAACACTCCAAATCTGAGGCAATAACTCAAACGCACACACACACACACACATGCAGGCACACACACATGCACGCACTCCATCGATATCAAAAAATGGATTATGTTTCAAGGGTTTTGTTTCCATTTCATTGGCTGAATCTTTTGTCTGATCTTCACTGTAAGATGGTTAATGAAATCACATAAGAAGCTTTGGGGAAGTATATACATGAGTGTCTGTGTATGTGTGTGTGTGTGTGTGTGTGTGTGTGTGTGTTTGTGTGTGTGTCACGGAGACAGAGAGAGACTGCTTGTATATGTGTGGAAGAAGATGTAGAATTTCATTTCATAGCTGAAGGACAATGATCGCCCCAGACAGTAATAATTAAATTTCAAAATAGTCACCCTCACGTCACACACAGATATATATACACATATCTTTTATACATGCGTGTGCACACACACACACACACACACACACACACACACACACACACACACACACAAAGGCACAAACACACACACACACCGAGGCACAAACACACATGCCTGTGCCCGTCATTTATATTCCAGTTCTCTCTTAAACAAAACTGCTCTTCATTAAAGAACTCCTAACCTCTCTACGAGGAGATAAAGGGTAATTACGTAGCTATCGTCAATTCAAACGGGTCTCTTTTTCTCTGAGCGCAGGGACCATAGATAAGGCTGCTTAATTAACTTAAGTGCTTCTGTTCCATCACCTCTCATGCAGGGACCCTCTAACTGCTGATGGAAGTGCAGAAAAGGCTCGATTATACCGCCACATTAAATCATCTGTATTGTCACATCTGGTCAATTTCACAGTTGAAGTTTAGAGTTCAACTTATTCATTGAAGACTTTTCTCTGTTGTATGGAAGAGAGCAGGGCGAAAGAGCTTCTGAAAATGATGTTTAGAGCTTAAGTGGAGTTGTTGAGGGAGTCGCAGAAAAAAAAAAGAAGTGCTTGAAAGTCAGTAAGGGGAATCTGATTTCCATGTGGATTGTTGCTTTTATCAGATTTCTGGGTGACAAAAATCTGATTCCAGCTGCAAGTTTTCAGCGTTGCCTGAGCCGCATTACATCATTCATTATTGATCACCCGTGGGAAAGTCTGTTTGTGCATCCAGAGGCAGCGCAGGATCAGATGGCCAGCAGTGACCCCTGCGTGTCTTGCCCAAGGCCATTTCAGCCCACATGGGAGCACTTCTTCCAACAGGGAGCTTGAACTTTTGTAGTTCAGCTGTCTCATCCTGATGCATTGTGGTTCCTGCAATGTGTATAAAAAGATCCTAGAAATCAGATTCTTGACTCACACTTGAAACAGACATGAAAATGCCACAGACACCGTTGCATCTGATTGATATCTGTCTTCTCATCTAACTCTCAGAAAGAAGTGAATAAGCATTATTTCCCAAACACTATTTCAAAAAGATAAAGTTAACTTGCACCCACACTTATTACGTCTACCAGCTGAATGGAGGTGCCTGCAGTATCCCACAGTAGGAGAGTGCATTAAGCAAGGCTCGACAGTAACGGGTGCCAGGTGGATATTAGTAAGCATTTTAAGAAATTGGCTCAAATTCTTGGTCTTTGTTTGCCACCAAAATGAAAATAAATAAATAAACATATGGGCAATGGTTGATAAGTAAGTGGAGGCTGCAAGAGCTGGCACACATTGACTGGCCAACGATCATAGGCATTCTCAAGGTTTTTGCCGCCAACCAGGAGATCCTTAAAAAAACATTTTAACACTGCGTATTATCGCCTGAAAAATGAAGAACCCTGCTACATCCTTATCTCGCCTGCTGGATCTCCATAAATACTAATCTACTTTAGTGAAACCATTCGGGCAAAAAACTTTATTTTGTTTTATGAGTAAATACACAGATATTAACAGTGTTTTTATGCCTCCATGCCTTAGCTGAAGGCATTCTGCTTGTGAGTCCATCTGTACGGCCATTTGTCCATCCCATTCTCCTGAATGTGACATGTCAGGAAGGCCTTGAAGGAATTTCCTCAGATTTGGCACATATGTCCACTTGGCTTCATTTATGAACTGATTAGATTTTGGTGGTCAAAGTGTGACCTCACAAAACATGTATTTGGCCATAACTCAAAAATTCAAACACTAATTCCTGTATTACAAAATTTCACACAAATTGCTAATCAGATAAAATGATGAAGCGATGACATTCTATATCCAAAAGGTCAAAGGTCAGCTTCACTGTGACATCATATTGTTCTGCAAAAACAATTTTCTGGCTGTTATTCAGTGTCATATCTCGGGAGCAGACGGGGAGACATTTGGTCAGATACTGAATTGGCGACACTAATCTTGGGTGCCCATCTTGAAACTGCTGATTGTATTGATCGTCAGTGCTGCCGGGGGGAAGATGTGGGTGAAGCAGCCACATTTTTTCGAACAAAACAAAACAAAACAAAAACAGAAACATTTAACACCTTTTATTACATTTCTTCCAAGTCTTCACTACATATGAAGCTCAGCATAAGTTTAACCAGGAAGACTTTCTTTGTGCTCATCCATTCACAATTCTCTCCCTCCCACTCCCACTGCTTCCTCTAATCAGCTCACTATGGCTGTTCACTTTTTCACTTATCCAATCAAACTTTGCCACGATCTCTCTCAGCCAGTTAGGATGCTGCTGCAAAGTTTTAAATCTGCTCTCTCCTCTGCTGCTGTCAGCTGTCATTTTACGCAGAATTGTCGCACCCTCCTCCACCCCGTTCACCTCCAGCCATCGTATCTAGAGTCCAGGACGAGCTCAACAAAGCTCATTCCTCCACTCATTGAGATCATCAGCAGTTCTCCGTCTTCCTCTCATTTCATCTTCACCACCCCTATTCAACCATGGATTCATCACCCCCCTTAAATCCTGCCATCTCTATGGGGTCTAATCGTCAAAGACTGTTAATAAATATTCATTTAGATAAACACAAGTCACTCCTGATTGAAATATTATATGGGTTTGGACAGACATGGATGTAAACTGCAACTTGCTTGGTTGAAGGATTCATACAACCGCAAGACAGTAATTCTAGTTTTATGTTGCCATGATTGTATAAAACCTATTGTCTACCTCTTATGTGATCATTCTTTATTCGTGACCACATATTGCTTTTTATTTAGATCAACATGAGGCTGTAAACAAAGTTACGAGGTGATCTCAAAGACACGTGATGTATCTGGGTAAATCTCAGCTGCTCTCTGGGAACAATGTAGTTTAGCTTTTAAACACCCTCTGATGTCACATTTTCATTATGAAGCTGGTGTACACCTGCACTGTATCTTCATTACTGAAAATACAAGGTGACTAATAGTGGCACCTGTGTTTTCAGTTTTGGCAGCCAACAGCTGACGTGTGGTTGTCAGCCTCGCAATTGCATTTGAAAGTTAGTGTTAAGCCCACTTTAGGTTCTGGTAACAAATGAAGGTATTGGTAACAAAGAAATAAAATGAGTGGCAGAAACTGGAAGAAACTGACGGCTGCATTTGCAGTTCAGGTCCCATTTGATAATGTTTCTACCCTAATTAAATTTCTCTCTCATGTCAAGCTGTTCTGCTTCTCTTTGGTCAATCTAATTTGAATCTTTTCTAACAAACCCCTTTGTGTTAACCCTCCCTTTGTATTCTCCTAATTTTATATCTCCTTTCAACTCGTCCTTTCCCCACCTCCCTCCTGTCATCCCCATCTCTTAGCATCTCAATTTCTTATGCAGCTTCTGTCCCTCCATTATTCATCGTGCATATCGCTGGTCCCACTCAAGGCTATTTCTTTCTGTCTCTTATTTCCTCCTCCCTCTTTCACTTGTTACTTTCCACTTCAGATGAATTAACTGCAGAAGCTCTAGCCCGTCCTTTGCCATTCTTTCAGCCATTACATTGCTTTCCTGCCCTTCCACTTTAACTCTCTCACTCCTTTAATCCCCTTTCATCTTTTCCTCAACATACCATGTACCGCCCTCCGCCCCTCCGCCTTTCTGCCTCTGTTTTCCACCCCCTTACTTCCCTCTCATCCATAATCATCCCTCAGCCCTGTCTCTACATCCGACCCTCTATCTCTTCCCTACCAGCATTCCTCTTCTCATCCACCCACACTCAACCCGCCATTAGACAGTGTGTGCCTGTGCGTGTGTGTGTGTGTGTTTGTCTTTCTTCGCACATGTGCCATTGTGAATGCGTATGCATGCGTGTTTTCTCTCCAGGCCAAGATGTTCATTACTGTGGAGGTTAGAATGATGACGGTAGTAATAAAGATAAAAAGTCGTCAGAAAGCTACTGATCAAACACCTCCCAGTGGCGGTGTGTATGCATGTGTGTGTGTCCTGTGCCATGTGGCTTTAGGGCAGATATTCCCCCTAAAGGACAAAATTTAGAGCGGCCTCTTTTTAAAGTCCCTCAAAATTTACAGAACAGAGGAGTTTGCGATTTTTGTTTAGTGGGTGCTGGTGTTAATTGGAGTTGCTCCAGGCTGTCCTCGGGCTATTGAGAAGTGTGCATGAATGTGCAACTATGTGTTTGCGTCCCTGCGTGTGTGTGTGTGCGTATGACACCATAGTTGATACCAAGACACGAAACATAAGGTTTAAGCTTCCTGAGAGAGGACAGAGAGGGAAATTAGCAGAGCTGCTGCCACTACTGCTTACACACACAAAGTGACAGCAATGTTAGGAAGCTTTCAGTGGTGGAAATTAAATTAGGTTGCAGGAATCAAACACATAATGGCAAAAAAAAAAAAAAGAGGAAGCAGACTGAACAACATTAGCAGCACAGAGCAACACCAGCATACACAGCGAGAGGTCGGGGGGGGGGATTTCACTCATGCCAGGTAATTAATTACTTGCATGCGCCATTGTTTGCCAGTACAGGACATCATTTTTTACGTGTTCCTAGACATGCATCTGCAGTTATGCTATTAGGATCTTCAAAGTCGTCAGTGTTGGGCTTTTTATTAGCAGCAGGTCTCACATCAGTTTTACTGCCGCAAGAATGAAAACAAAATGTGTGGGTGATGAGAAAAGGATGTCCACTGAGTGTCCACTTACTGTAACGCAGCCAAGCAGGCTTGATTAAAATGCTGATGCCATGGGTCACCTCGTGGATGAAGTAGCTGAGGATAAATGTTTGTGCTTCTGTGTGTGTTGCATCCAGATGAAATCACTTCCCTTATTAGACAGCTCCTATATTCTCTCTTTATCTTCATGCAAACACACACTGACTGTCTTGACACACTCATGAGCTTCTTTATTGGTACATTGTTTATCTTTAAACCCATTATAAATTTTGCTTCCCTATTATTTACACTCCCCTGGCTCAATACTCAGTGAAAATTACTGTACAAGCCTGCAGAAATGATTTTCATTATCTGTCTCCAAGGTCTGAAATGAATTAGGCACAAAAAGATTTCATGTACTCTGTTCCCCTTTCAGTTCCAGTTAGCTGCAACTTGATTCACCACCGAGAATTGGCCTTTTTTGTGAAATGAAAATTTGAGTATCATCAACTTGATTGGATTTACTTTATATTATAACATTGATTTACCAACGGGACTTTGAAATACTGCTCATCATGGAGAGAAGAAATACTGTATATTAGTTTTATTCGGTTAGTCTTTATGAATGGAGTGCTGAGAGGGAGGTGTATTGACGGAGGAAATTAAGCCAGTCAGAGGCAGCTCTCTCTTCCCTCGCTTGTACACAAACGTCTTTCTTAATGACAAAGACAGTATTTCTTCAAACTGCATTCACAGGTTATGTAATACGTCAATAATTTTCTGTGAACATGTCTATTGAATTTAACCACAGAAATTCATTAAGTGAAGAAATCATACTGAGAAACTTTAACCAAAGAGTTGCAAAACAGTAAGGTGGGCATGTTTGGTTTCTTTGGATATGCAACACTGTGTTGAGCCCAGTGTAGTTGTCGAAATCCATCAGAAACCAACATAAAAAGGTGTCCTTTAACATCGGCATTAAAATAGGATCAGGCTAAAAAATATGATAAATATGATGAATGAGCTGCTACAAAAAGAACAAGATAAAGTGAACATGCAGCTATTGTGCACCTGTCAATGATAGTGCAATTACAGTTAGTGATGGTGCAATGCATTTACTTAACTACACAAAATACACAAGTTTACTTCACTTATGTCCCATGCATAATTAGCCACCATTTTTTCCTTAACTTCACAGAGTGTTTTTCTTCCCCTTAGCCTAATCAAACTGTGACTGTTTCACAATAAAACTGCGACTGCTTCTAACAGACTTTGCATTGATACTGTTTTTGTGTTGCCAGACACATAATTTCAACACATTTTGTTTCCACCACTACGTCATGCATTGCAAAGAGGTCGTATCCATTTCACATATTTCTGTGAAACTATGTTGGCTCATCCTACACATTCCCAAATGTAGTGCATGTTTTCTGTATTCAAGCTGGTGCCATTTTCAATAAATGAGCCTTCTGTCCAAAATT
Organism: Epinephelus cyanopodus; assembly: GCA_026686955.1. Classification (NCBI taxonomy): domain Eukaryota; kingdom Metazoa; phylum Chordata; class Actinopteri; order Perciformes; family Serranidae; genus Epinephelus; species Epinephelus cyanopodus. Next base: position 25,284,172 of record CM048916.1, on the reverse strand, counting down.
AAATTTCCCTTTACAGAATGTTCCCATTTTAAAGATCACAGAGTGATTGTATAGAGGAACTTGTTCATTGGGGCTTCACAAGTATCACATTTCACAAAGGACGTCGCTCACACACAGGAGTCCTACAGAACTCTTGCAAGCACATGCAAGAGTCACAATTACGCTGCTTAATTTGGTTAGTGAAATGTGTCAATATGAGATAAAGGTGGGATGATCTCAAGTTGCAAATCATAGCTTGCATGCGGCAAGTTGGTGCAGCAGGGCCAAGCTCGTGGCACATTCCTCTAATGTCACCAGTGTGCAGTTTGTAGTGATACTAAAACTGTTGCAGAGCACAAAGTTTCCCCGTCAAACCAACAGGAGAGCGTGCGAGAGTAGAATAGGCATAATTCATAATAACATAATAGCTGTTCTGATTGTATGATTGGCAATCACATTACCGAGCCTCGCTTCCCCCCCTGCAGGTTTACTGTAAGTCGACTAATCAAAACAGATGTAATCAACAATAGAGAGAGGCTGAAAGGGTAACTACAACTGCTGCTGAAGCACAGTATTGTGTGATTAGACAGCTCTATTGATTACTCAGGCAGGAACAGAGCACAGTCGCTCTCTGGTTGAGAATTGAAGAGAAACACCATTTTTACTCCAGATATGTAGGTGTTTTCGTCTGCTCTTCTGTTGCATCACGCTGTCATCCTGCTCTACAGTGAATTTCTTCTTGTATGATTGTGATGATTACGGCGACTGCCATTTGTGGAAAAATGTGAACCTTGAAAGAAGCGCTTGCTTTTTGATTCTGAGTGACTCAAAGGATCAAAGCCTGATGTTAAAGCTGATGCTTTTAGATTATTGAAATATTTATAACTCTTATTAGTCTCCATTGTAGTGTAGCTGCATCAGAGTTCTCTTCATGTGACAGTACACGTTTGGCCATTATTTCAATTAAGATCATGAAAAATCATCCAGCACTGTCATTAAATGAGGCTCCTACTGATACACGGCTGAGCTCCTGCATGAAAAATGTTACAAAATCAGAATTATTTGATTTAGAAAATGAGACAGACTGTTTTGTTGGGTATTATCTAGATGACACTGCTGCAGAGCCAATCAGTTTAAACAAAGAAAAACTGTTGCCCTTGTCAGGATGAGTCATTTTTTGTAAAGCCCTTAAAATCCCAAACGTGTCTAAAATGGTTTTACAGATTTTAAGCACCTTCTATCATTAAACCCCTCAAAATAATTAAATAAATAACATACACAAAAAAACATCAGTGGAGCAGGGAGAACCGTCAGGATGAGCAACAGAGGAGCTTCTGAGACACAGGAGCAGCTGTGGCTCAGAGGTAGACCAGGTTGTCCACTAATCGGAAGATGAGCAGCTCGATCCCTGGCTCCTCCAACCCACATGTCAAGGTATCGCTGAGCAAGATACTGAACCCCAATTTGCTCCCGGTGGCTGTGAGTGCATTAAAAACTGAGTAGCGGGTGGCACCTTGTATGGTAGCCTCGGACACCAGTGTGTGAATGTGTGTGTGTGAATGGGTGAATGTGACTCGTAGGCCTAGTCTGCCGTGGGACCTCCTATGATACACCAGCACCTTCTCTCCTTCTCTCTCTCTCCTCAGTGTCTGAAAAGTTGGTTCTTCTTCATTTGCTAACATCCACGTCCTATTACTGCATATTGCTAACTCGGCTTCTTCTCCGGAGCCTTTGTGCTCCACTGTCTCGCAGGTTCCCTCGTATTGCTGCTACGCCTGGATGGTGTGTGATGGTTGTGCTGCTGCCGTGTTCCTGCCTGATGCCTCCTACTGCTGCTGTTATTATAAGTCATACTTCTACTGCTATTATACACATTAAATATTGTTGTCACATATACTTATAACATATTGTACCACAATTACCGTTCGTCTCAATTTTTCTCTCTATGTTTGATTTTGTCATATGGATTATTGTACATTTATTATGCTGATCTGTACATCTATTACACGTTTGGAAGAGGGGCCCCTCCTCAGTTGCCCTTCCTGAGGTTTCTACCGTTTTTTTCCCCTGTTAAAGGATTTTTTGGGGAGAATTTCCTTATCCTCTGTGAGGGTCCTAAGGACAGAGGGATTTCTCATGCTGTAAAGCCCTCTGAGGCAAATTGTGATTTGTGATATTGAGCTTCATAAATAAAACTGAATTGAATTGTATAGTGTAAAAAGTGCTTTCAGTGACTAGAGAGGTGCTATACAAGCACAGGCCCATTTACCAATTGGCTCCTCCAGGAGGGTCCCACATGCAATCAGTGTAGTTCACAGAGACACATATCATCATCATCTGTAACATACACCTTTATTTTGAATTTCCATTTACATCCAAGAACACTTCCTTCCTACTACGCATTCAATCAGCTATCAGCTAGCCCCGAGCGCACAATACATTGCAAGCAGCCAAAAAAAGATAATAAGGATACTTGTCACATATTGATTGCAGGCCCCTGGACTAAAAAGATTTGAAACAGTATTTTGGCAGACTTTACGATACCAGCAAATGATGTATCGTCCAAAGAATCAATATAATATCATATCCTGATTAAACTTGTGATTTACACCCCTAATGTGAAGCATATATAGCCAGCACGCAGAGAGAAAGAGGGAAAGAGTATAAGTGCTGGTGTGAGTGGCAAACTTATCCAAAGGTGTTAGGCAAAGACTCATTAGTCTGTGGATCAGGCAGAAGGTCAGGCAGGTTCAGGTCCAGGTTCAGGTAATGGGTTTCAGATGGTTTAGAAAGAAAACAACACTGACAAACTGGGGAAAAGGGGCTGTTATGTGTACTGCAGGGGCGATGAGGGGAAGTGAAAACAGGTGAGCAGGTAGAGAGTGGCAGGTCTTGGGAGTTAGAGGAGTGTACATGGCCTGGAGGAAGTAAGCAGAGGCTGAGGAAGGAAACAGAGAGCCAGGCCAGACAAAAGAAAGATACAGCTACACATTAATCATCATATCTTATGCACATTGTGACTTTAACGAATTATGGAGCACTGTAAAAGAGCCGACATTAAGCTGCTGAGGAAATCAATCAGTTCAGATCAGATCAGTATAAAACTAGAACTGTACTAAATGCCTTTGTTTTGTTTTGTTTTTGAATGTTTTTGAATTGAGCTGTCATCTCATTTTATGACATCTTCTTTCTACAAAAAATTAACAAATGTAATAAGTGATGCTGTTAGAAGGCTGCCAGACACTCCATGTAGACTGGGAACTAACTAGCCAACGGGGACTGCATATAATATCACCGTTGTTTTGTGTTATCACCAACCAACCAGGAGGAAACCACGTCTGCCTGACCTGCTTACTGGAGTTTGATCTATCGCAGCAAGTCCAGTCTTTGGCTTTGACGTCCAGTCTTTGGCTTTTGACATTCGACATTATGAATACAGTAATATGAACTAAAAGTTTCATATTCTGACCAACTATCTATATTTTCAATGTTTATTCAGCTATGCAGCAGGCATGAATAATAAATGAATATCCAGCAAAATGCTTTACATACAGCACATGAACATACAGAAGTGAGAGTCCTATCTCAAAGTGTAGTTTTTCAATACTGGTGTATGTCAGACTTTATAAAAACAGGCAGGGGAATTTTCCATAAGAAGCACAGCAGACATTTGCAGTGGTGACTGTCAATGATTAAAGCTTTAACAGCTATAGGGATGCAGCCTGTGAAAAAGAGACAAAACAGGCTTTATCCTCGCTATCACAATATTTTCAATTCTTTGCAGCCCTTCACCAGGTGCCAAACACAAGCATTCTGTAATTGCACTGTCATGTTTGAGTAAAGCCATGAGGATCATTAACATAAAATTCACCTGTGTCTGTCGGCTTCATCTATACGTTAAAGTGATGGCTTTTGTCATTCAAACAGCTTTAGTGTTGATGTATGTCTAATATTCACTCTCTTTTAGCTCTGTTTTTTGTCTCTACCAACTCCTGGAGGAATTATCTGTCTCTTTAGTTGCTAAATGCTGCAGTCATGGATACATTAGGAGAGCTGTTTTGGCTGTCCTATTATTTCCCCTTACCTACTTAGTCATAATATCCACATTACTGATGCTTATTCATCAAAATCACTGCGTCTTCTGAAAGCACTAGTCACCCTTTCAATGTCGTCACAATACCGCGGTATTTGGTCAAAAGTATTGCAGCAAAAACATTCCCCGCAGCCAAAGCATTTTCCCAGTGGACCACCATTATAAAAGAGGGATGAAGAAAACAGTTAACAAGACACCTTGAACTGCAGTCAAGGTTGATTATTACCATTTATATGATGTATTCTTACATTATAATGTATTTTCCATGGCCGTTTAATATTAGTAAAACTTCCCAAGAGCAACAAAAAGTTGCATGACGTAATCTAAATGTAAAGTTTACGGGCTAAGGCTTGTACTTAGGCAGACGGTAGACGGAAGACAACGCCCTCTGGATGGCATGGATAATAAAGGGCAGCACGGTGGTGCAGTGGTTGGCATTGTGGCCTCGCAGCAAGAGGGTTCCTGGGTCAAATCCAGGGGGGGTGTTGGTGGCTTAGTGGATAGAGCACGTACCCCACGTACGAGTCCAGACTGTGCCCCCCCCCCCCCCCCCCAGCAGAGGGCCACAGTCCGGCCTGTCGCTGGGGGGATCCCCTGCGTGGAGTTTGCATGATTGTCTATCTCTATATATCAGCCCTGTGATAGTCCGACGACCTTTCTAGGATGTACCCTGTCAGCTGGGAGAGGCTCAAGCCCTCCCGCAACCCTCAACAGGGTAAACGGTCACCTGTTACCTGTCTACCTGACTCCATGTGAATCCAGCGTGTCAACATGAAGACTGCATGCTAATTACTTATCTACTGGATGTCACATAGTGCTTGAGTGTTTATCTTGATATGTCTGCCCTCCTGATAAAAAACTCCTTATCGCATGTTCACACGTCTGCACACGCAGAGTGTTTATCAACTTACCCATCACCACTATCTATTATCAGGAGATTTATATGTTTTCATGTGTCTAAACAATGTCGGCCTTCTAATGAATGATACATTATAAAAACAATATGCTGTTAAATCAATAAGATAAATATCTCCAGACAGACTGTCTGTCCGCACTATTGACAAAGAGATAAATCACACTTGTAACAGATTATATTGAATTAACCTTGGTTATGTTTCATCACCAAGGTCCTCTGTGTATCTCTGACCACAGCTAATAGAAAAAATAATAAGGTTGATTTATGTCTCAGAGTGTCTCTTGTTGTGATGTGTGAAAGGACGGAGCTCTAAGAGGGAGGAGAGGTCAGATATAGTCTGAGCTAGAGTCGGACTACAATGACTGTGTTTATATAGGGACGTCCAAATATCCACAACACCTCCGCTGTGTTTTTCAGAGGCTGTGAGGATGGTGCAAGTGTTCATATTGCAAAAAAAAAAGTCTTTCGACTCCTTTTCATATTAAAAGGTCCCTCAATTTCAGACAGTGCATTATAAATCTCACAAGCCACTGACACTTTACTCCCCCATACGACTTGCTCTCCGAGGCAAACAGCGTATTTCTCCTTTCTACAGGTTGAAAAATGTCATGTACCAGTTCGCTGGAAAGCAATTTAGAGCTGTAGAGGCAAACCTGACCTGAAACCTTCCACATCCTCACAAATAAAAGCATGTGAGGCTTACTGTGGCTTCTGTTTGGACTGTACAGCCAGTGTTCCTGTTTTATTGCCGCAATTATAATCTGCTATCAACTGATTTTGGAGTGATATATATCTACGAGGAGAGCCTATAAAAATCTTTAATACTGTTTTCTGACCACTGTTTCAATCACGGAACGATACTGGCATACACACGCACACACTGACACACACATAGAGCTCAGCCCAGAGAAGATTACTTTTCCTTTACTGTGGAAATCAATGAGCGCACTCCATCGCTCAATTTAATGCCCACACCTTCCCAACAAATTCAGATGCACACATACAAGTACACACACACACACACCTGTAGATGATAGTGCAGGGCAGATAGGGTTTCTTGTGATTGTGTGTCGGGAAGTGGATTGGAAATATTCTATTGCCCCCCTCTGGTGACAACAAACACTGAGAGAATTAATTCATTCAAAGACAGACAGACACACACACACACACACACACAAATTCACACACATCTCTTTTTTTTTTTATTTAAAAGATTTCCACTCTCCATCTCAACTTTTTTTTATTCCACTCCACCACTTCTTTCATTCCCTGCCCTTTCCCACGAAGTGTAAAGCAGGTCATGTGGTATTCTGAAGTCACTGTGGGTCACTTGAGTCTTCAGTGTGTGTGTGTGTGTGTGTGTGTGTGTGTGTGTGTGTGTGTGTGTGTGTGTCAGAAGCACTGAGCCAGAGTAATGGGTTTGTTCAGCCGTCCGTTGCAGTTGTTTTGCTATTGAATGATCCTGCAAACTGGTCAGAATCACCAATTACACACACCCACTCTCTCCCGTTCACACACGCTGTCAACTTCTCCGCTTTACATACTAACACATATATATTTATATGTACAGGCACAAGACAAATACCCGGTTTACACTTAATGTGGTGTATGCTGTACCGCTCAGATGCCTACTTGATATTACAAAAGGACAGGAGGAGTATTAAAGACAGGCGGCCGCTGATTCACATTCTCTCCAGATGTTGAAAAAGTTTAAATGCCTCGGTCTTCAAGCTGCATACAGAGTCCTCCTGCCACTGATGTGAAACTACTTTAGGAAGTGATGTGTGGAAGCAGCCACTTAGGGTCCAATCCTTGTGATAATGACAGACGGAAATAAGACTGGGAGAGAGAAAGTGGCTGCAGCCATTTCAAAGGTGCATGCAGCTGTTGTAGCATTTACTTTAACCAGTGATTACTCTATGGCAGAGATAGCACATGACGGTATGATGAGAAAAATCCACGAGTCATCCATATGTTTGCGTCAGTAATGGAGAGTTTAGCGTAGATGATTCAGCGTGTGCCCTGTATTTGGCTCCACCAGCTTGGCTGGATACATGCCGGTGTAGAGAGTTGGGGCTGTTTGTCTCAACCAGCAGCTAAGTTTAAAAGTGTTTTAAGTGTCAAACTAAGTTAGTCTACATACAGACAGCTGTCATTTGAGTTTATTAGGAACAAGTCACTGTCAGCTGAACTAGTGTGCTGTCCTTGTGTAAGACATAACGTTAGTGACAATGGATGAGAGACTGTGGACGGAGCATATTGAATATCACTGTCTACGTGTTTACATGTTCATGTGTGGTGAGCACATGTATTGATAAAGCGCTGGCTTCTTACTCGCTAAGGTTTAATGTCACTTACAGTAATGAGTCTAGCTACAGTCAACTCAAGTTATCTTCACTTTCTTTCCACCGGGGCCGCTCGACTGTTCACCGATTACCATGTCGCATCGGTGTATGTATGGATGTATGTGTATGAGGAGGAATTCAGCGCTGGCACAAAAGAAGCGATACCCTTAGCGCTTATCAATACTACAGTCTTTAATAATTTAGCCCTGGGGCTACTTTAGCACTGATTGTCAGTACCCTTCCTTAATCAAAACACAAACGAAGTGAAGCTTGTAGAACTACAATTTGCAGCGGCTGCCTGGAAGTGTGGAGCGCTGCATGTGTGTTCCACCAATCAGCGTGCTTCAGCACACAGCCCTGCCCCTAAAGAATTCCACGTAATCTGAAAAGTCCTACTCCCCTACTAGGTACTTTTTACAGAGAAAGTTTGGGGTGAGGGGAAGTTATTTACCCATGTAATTCCGGTGGAAACGTGCAGAGGTTTTTCAAAATCCTGGGTAAATGAGAAAAGTTCCTGGGGTGGAAAAGTGGCTATGTTGTTAAATACTGTTGATGCTGATCAGTATTGGATCAGTGAACTGTTGTCTGACAACGGATTTCATTTGTTTTCCTGCCAAAATATCAGCTCTTGTAATTCAGTATCTGCTCATAGTACTGTAACTGCAGCAATATCAAACTTTTTTATTACCTATGTTCAGATACTCAGAGCACTTGGTGAAGGTTAGGAAAAGATCAGGATCTTGGTTTAAAACAGGAAAAGTGACTTGAAGCATGAGACACAATGTATTTATTAGCACTTATCCAAAACAGCAGAGATCCCTTGATAGGGCTGCCACAAAGACCCTTCATCACACTGGCTTTGCTTTTTTATGCAGAACCAAGCAACACAGGCATAATGTCGCCCCAGTGTGTGATTTCAGATCGCATGCCAACGTTCCAGAAGCAAAAGAGGCATCAAGGGCGTGACGTGAAACACAACAACATTGGTGTCTCTTGTGAATTTAACATACACATACACAATAACAATAATTTACCGTCCACGTTATAGGGCAGTTGATCTTGTCTTCTGCTCGGAAGGTAAAGAGCTACTGGACCTCATTGTCTTTCCAAGTTGCTGTTCTTCTTCTTTGAGTTAGCTGCTAACTACTGCTCACTAGGTCGCATACATAAGACATCACCAAACATCACACCCGTCTCTTTCTGCCGGCTGTCCCTTTAACAAAGATGTCCATTCCACACTGCTACTACCTCCAATGCTGGCTCAAAGACGAGACAACTCTGTCCGCCCATTCTATGACCGTACCATTTATACAGAACGGTGAGGCGGAATAACGATGTGACACTCCCACCTTGAACAGGCAGTGTAAAAAGGGCCACAGTCATTGAGGGTCAGATCATTGAACAATTTAAGTAACGAATATCTGGGTAACTTCATTGATAGACAACTGACATTCAGTAAGTCTGTGTATTGGCAAGAATCTGGTAAATATTCACTATGCTGTGATACTGTAAGCGAGGTGATATATTGAGATATTTTAGAAAAACTGTCAATGCTAGCAGTGCTCCCTTTGTGACGCCACCTGTGTCATAGGTCTGTGTTCTCTGTGTTGACACTAGCAGTGTGTTGTTACGCTGCTGTGGAAGAGTCAGCTAAAAATAAATTACAGCACTGAAGGATCTGATGGTTGAGGCTTTAAACGCAACAGAAAGTGAATCACTGCAATGAATCAACAATTAATTGAAAATCAACACAATATCACACAACATAGTATTGTGATACTCAAGTGCATTGATATTTTCTTGCACCCTCAACATTCAATGACAATACCACAGTAATCTTTAAAAATGCCAAGCCAAAACTACACGTCCTTATGTGGCTAAATTGATTTGGGGTGTGCTGAAAACTCACAACTCTGCTCTGTAATTCCATGATGGAGTCAGTTATTACCTTTTCTGTTATTACTTGGTTTGGCAATCTGTCGGCAGGGGACAAGAACACCACACAGTTAGTGTCCAATAACCTCGCTGACGTCACACGGCCTGATCTGCCTCACAACTTCTGAGAGAGAGTTATTTCAAAGGTCTCCTCTTCATCATCTGTATGGAGAGTTTGAGATTCTCCCCTTTGAACAGAGATTCAGAGCACCTAAGGCCATGTCTAACAGGGTGAAAAATTATTTCATCCCATGCTATATAATACAGGATGATGAATGCGCAGGATGACTCAGCTGATGTTTCCAGATAATACTGTTAAGTGATAATGACCATGGAAACTGTTAGATGTACTCCAGGTTTTGTATTTCACTGTCACTGCTGTACATTGTTTAACATATACAATATTTGTATTTGACATCATGTAATAATTGTTCTTGATATATTTAAGTCTGTCTTCTGTCTACAAGACAAACTAACACAGCAAACATCCAACACGGAGCCGTTAAACAGCCCCAACAAGCTCACCGAAACAGCTTGACTCTGTCGTTGAATCCATTAGTAACTGTTTGGTAAGGTTAACTGTATGATGCTAACAGTCACTGTGTGTGTGGCCGGGAGACTCACTACTATCCCGGGTGCAGAGCTCACACTCCTGCAGCAGCAGCTACAGCCCATACAGTCTGTGGTGTGGTGAAGTTGAGTGCAGTTTACTTGACAGAATAGGCAGCTCAGCATGCTGAGATGCCACCAGCATGTTTCAAAGTATGACCCAACTACACACCACTCCACACTGGTATCAGTATCACTTTAAGGGTACTGGTATCATAATTTTTAAAATTATATCCAGCCCTGAATACTTAAGTACACACTTTTACTTTTTTTTTTTTTTTTTTTTTTGTTTTACTTTATTGGCGTATTTTCATTTCATTCTTCTTTATACTTCCTCTCCACTACATTGGAGAAGGAAATATTGTGCTTAATAGTCCACTGCTATTATTTAACACATACTTTTTTAATTTAAATTTTAATTTAATATTTTTTTTTTTTACCAAAAAACAAATAAATATACAATACACTTAAATTATATGAAGCAGTACTCCTCAGTAGCATGCAACATATTTAAAATTGAGCTGACATTCAAAAATGACAACATTAAAATGCTTTTACATGTATTTGTTTGTGAGTAATATAATATTCTTGGAACTCTTGGAAAAGAGCAATTTTGCAAAATGAATAACTTATAATTTAAACTGTGAGACTGTGTTATTTCTACTTTACTTGAAGGAGGTCTAGGCAATATTCAGAGTTAATATGCTGTCTGGACACAGATCTCAACATGGAGGAAGCTGAGCCTTTGGCTAGCAGTTAACAGTGCTAATACCAAACAGCTCTGAACAACCACAACAATGCTGACAGAGCTAATAGTGCAACCCGGTCTCATTCCGAAAGCTGCGAATACCAACGCTTGGGCAGTGACTTCAGTGTTAGACACTGATGAAAAAAGCTGTCCTATCACATTGGCATGTTAGGCAACTAGGCATCATCAGTGTGTAACTGTGCCTGACAGCGTCAGGGCCAGACTACAAAGTCTGAGGAGGACAGATGGGAGGGTGGTGGATTGGTCAAACAATCACAGACTTTCACCCAGGAGGCAGGTATTCCCTTCCCGTATGAATGTAAAGCCAAACTCTGTTAGTTTTTCTAAACCTGACCACGTGCTTTTGTTGCCTAAACCTGACCACATGCGTATGTTGCTGAAGGAAAAAATTTGAGGTGTTGTACCATGGTAGTATGTTTAATTTAAGACAGACTGTATCCAAACTGTACACTTCCTGTGAAAATGTATTTTGAAAAGACACAATGCATATAACCAGCTTGACACGACGTTCCTGAATGACAACCACACACACACCCAGGGAACTTTGCACGTCATACGTAGACGTGGAAAGTCCACAACTAAGTGACGATATGTGACGAGGCAGGACTGTCGACCAGTGTTAAAGGGATAGTGCACCCAAAAATGAAAATTCAGCCATTATCTACTCACCCATATGCCGATGGAGGCTCAGGCGACGTTTTAGAGTCCTCACAACATTTCCGGAGATCTTGTGCGCGAGACATGCGGTGCCCATATCTCACGGTCTCGCGCAAGTGCACACATGTGAGTGCGGTGTACAGAGAGGCAGTCAGAGCTACAGGCTACAATGAGGCTGCCGATGGAGGCTCAGGTGAAGTTTTAGAGTCCTCACATCACTTGCGGAGATCCAAGTGGAGAGGGGGTAGCAACACAAAAAACACAACACAACACATAAAAAGTTGTTTGGAAAAACGTCATTCGAACTTTTGAACTTATTTTTAGCCTCATTGTAGCCTGTAGCTCTGACTGCCTCTCTGTACACCGCACTCACATGTGTGCACTTGTGCGAGACCGTGAGACATGGGCACTGCATTCATGTGTATTCACGTGCTTTCGCTGGTCTCGCGCACAAGATCTCCGGAAGTGTTGTCAGGACTCTAAAACGTCACCTGAGCCTCCATTGGCATATGGGTGAGTAGATAATGGCTGAATTTTTATTTTTTATATCCCTTTAAGCAGTGAGGAACCAAAGGGTGGGCGCAACACCTCTGCAATGACACCGATCTTATATCAGTGGTAACCACAGTATGCGCACAGCGCAAAGCGGCTGACATGAGCGAGATGAGCTACGCACAGGCACTAACACACGCGTGGTTGGACCGGCTTACCTCAATAATAAAAAGAGATTTCAACAACCTGGATTACAACATCCCTGCTTAGCATGCCATTACTCCACTTTATCTTTACAAAGCAAACAGTGGCTTGCTGCTGTATTGATGCTCTGAATGTCACATACAGGACCTTTACATGAGTGCTTCTTCAAGTAACTACTGAGCACTTCCTAAACTCTTACAAACTTTTAGCCCCACTGCATCTCAGTGGTCAATAGTTTGACTTTTTCGCTGTCCTATCAGTTTCAGACACATGAACCAGCTCAGTGTAGTTAAGTATTCACAGGCACATAGCGAGCTCAAGTGAAAAGAGAAAGAGAGTTGAGTAGAGGAGAAGAAGGGGTGCCTAGCAACCTGTTTTTATCACGGACACTGTCTCTATAGCCTGTGCCATCTCATTGACTCTCCACTGATAGCAGCTCCTCCATTCACTCTGCACAACAGCTCATTTGATGCAGAGTGGCACTCTGCAGTCACAACACTGCTTCAGTAATGAGTAACCTAACAAAACACGAGTGCAAGCAAAATGCCCCCACCCCCGAAAAATTTAATAAGATCTTCCGATTGTCAAAGATTGAAAACGACATCTGAAAAAACATTTTCATACTTTCGTGTTTATGGCAGTAAGTGTACAGGGACAATAAAAAGCTATTAAAGTTTTAATTAGTTTTTAATTTCTCATGCGAAAGAGATGGGTAAAAATATTGTATTAGTGTGTTCTGCAGAGTTTAGCAGTCCATTAGATTTATATCATCTTTTGCTATATTCTACTAATTCTCAATGCAGACAAGGTCACATAACATTTCAATCAAAGCAGTTATGTGTCTGAATTGCCTCCATGTCTCTATCTCAGTGAATATTTGGTCCCAGCGTTTGAGAACATGGCTGAATACGGAGTGAATTCATTTGGCAGTGCAGCCTTTTCTTTCTTTCTTTCTTTCTTTCTTTCTTTCTTTCTTTCTTTCTTTCTGTGTGTGTGTGTGTGTGTGTGAGCTTGTGTTTCTGTGAGGCGGTGTGAGTCAGTGTGTAAGCCTGTCTGAAGTGGTGTTGTCTTCAACTTGTTTGTTTCTGATGTAGATGAGTAGGTGTTACATTAAAGACATTCCCTGCTTCACTCACTCTGTCTCTGAGCTCCACTCAAACATGTCACTACATATTAAGTCTCTGCACCTCCTGTGTCTGAGTGTGTGTGCGTGCGTGTGTGATGAAAAACGGAGCAAGTGAAACCCTTTTTGCAGCCAAGCTGTTATCTAGCAAAAAAATACGAGAGAGCAAGACACATGCGCACAAAAAGAAAAGACATCCACGTTTGACAAATGTCTGTCTGATCATATTTACATTAATCTCAGCAGGAAAAGAAAAGTTGCACAAAGTACAGTACATAAAATCCACAATGGAAAGCAGCAAAAGTTAAACATATTATACATTTAGTGCCTTTGTGAGTAACTGTTAGCATCCTCCTCTCACTGGAAGACACCAGTAGCTTTGTTCAGAGTGTTTTTAAAGGCAGGATCATTTTATTTGCACTCTCAAGGAGCCAATCTAGTGGATGCAAACAAAGATATAGGTCGTGAGAACATACTGAAAGACTCATCACACATTCATTAGACTGTCTGTTGCAGATTTCTATCATAGACAAGTAGGCTGCATTCAGATTTCAGGTGTTAAATGTTTCAAGCTACAGAGCTAAATGCAAGTTTTCACAGATCTCATTCCTAAATCATCCTGACTGCTCTGAAAGATAGTTCGAGGCTCAGTAGAAAGGCTGAGATTTGAATCCAAAAGCCTGACACAGTCTGAAGATAATGTGTGCTGACTGTCCAAGGTGACCAGTCCTATTTTCTGCGGACCACTGCAGACTTCTCACAGCGCTGAAAACCCGTCGTCACGGTCAAAACAGGGTTATAATTGGGCTCTAAATCGTGTGATGTGTTCCAAGCTTCAAACAGAAAATGTATGCTTGAACAAATCTTGTGACACATTTTCGTTTCTCCTGAGGTACTCGCAGGGAACAGCTAAGCAGCAGTGACAGACAAACATTGACAGCACCACAATCTCGCAGAAATAAACAGAAATACAAAACTGATGCATATATTTGGTTTGCCAATAACGGACTGTCAGGGAAATGTTTACCTTTTGTGTGTTTGTTAGTTAGCAGGATATTAAAAAAAAAACCTGACAACAGATTTCAGTGACATTTGGTGGAAAGTTAGGCCAAGGAACAACTGATTAGTTTTTGGTGCATCTCCAGATCCAATACTGCCACAAAGTCCCTCTACAAAGCACTTTAAGTTTTGGCACGTAACTCCTGAACTCTGAGGTGTTGAAGCAAAGTTGGATTTTTTTTCCTGGATCGCCTGTTTTTAGACAAATGTTCAGTGTCAGCCCTGGCTAAACAGATTTTTGCTGTTTATCTTTTTTATTTCTGGAAGGCAGTTTTCTCACCAATTCTTCTATAAGTTTTGTCCAGTTTTCACAACATTTGGTGTGACAGACATTTGAATGAGTCCCCACAAAGTTATTTCATTGGTTATCCTCAAAATGCCAAACTGCCATAACTCTTTAAAACTTTATGCAAATACCAGCAAATTTACATTTACAAATTAATCTACACGCCAAAATCTCCTCAGAGCATAACTTGTACAATTCTTTCTTATAAAAAGTTCTAATATTCCTGAACATCTCCAAAAATCATAGCCTTGATCAAATCAACATAACTGTCTGTGATTGCGTTCACATAGACATGAATTATCCGCTATAGTGTTTTTGGATTATCTCCTTTATGTGTTTGAATATCTTAACACCATATTCTGTTTTCAGAAACTCAGATAAGACCTTATCCTATTCATGGGACTTTCTCTGAAAACAAAAACAAAAACAAAAAACAATTATTGAGTGCTGCCAACTATCTGCACAGATGTGGTTTCAGTCAAGTGACGTAACAAACATATATACAAACAGGGTGCGCAGTGGCTTTGTGGGTAGAGCAGGCATCCCATATATGGAGGCAATGTCCTTGCTGCCGCGGCTGCAGGTTCACTTCCATCCTGCTGCCCTTTGCTGCATGTCATCACCTCTCTCCCCACTTCACGTTTAAACTATGCTATCAAATAAAGGCAAAAAGCCCAGAAAATGAATTTTAAAAAAGAAATATAAACAATGGCATCAGCAACAGCAGTCTAACCTCTGGAGCGATGAAGAAACATATTTTTTGGTAACGAAAAAGGCCGAGCATCTTCATCCACTACGTCCTATATGCTATGGCAGTGACAGGCTGACACCCTTCAAAGTGGAAAATGTTGTTGTAAGACAAGCATAGCTCCTTTCAGGAACAACACTGGGCGAGTAGCTACATAGTAAGTGTATGTATGTGTGTGTGTGTGTGTGTGTGTGTGTGTGTGTGTGTGTCTGCATGACAGAGAGAGAAAGAGAGAGGCGTAGATGCACTCTGAGCAGACAGCCGTCAGCAATGAAAGCAGAGAAAAAAATTAGCTGTTGTCAAGTGGAAGTAAAAGTACAGTTTAGTTTAGGGTTCTTCAACATTTTTCAGGCTTAGGACCCCTTTGCTGAAAGAGAGATGGAGCAGGGCCCCCTACTATATATAATGTGTATAACTGAGTTACACTTCAGATGATTCTTGGCTATTCTCAGCTGCACTGGCCTGTAGCTGTTCAGTCAGCAGCCATTGTAGCATGGCTAGATGTGTTAGCCTCACCCTCTGCACCTTCACCACTGGTTTCTTTTACACTGTGATCTGTAGCCTATAGTTCGGCTTTAGCTTCTAACTGTCTTTGTCTTTTTAACCTGTTGTTGCTGCTGAGTCAGTTTGACATCCTGGATATAACCGTTCAAGCACAGACTGTAGACCCCTCTGTCTGCTTCTCTCTGGAATCACTCTTTCATTTTTCCAAAAATCTGATAAGATTTCTTCAGGGAGTGCAGTTAGTTACAGTGTGGGCTCCATGCTTACTGCAACAGCTTGTTGGACCATCACAAAGGGGCGGGGCTTAGCAACAGGTCATTTGCCAACATGCTGTGTACTGTAAACTAAAAAGGTTTTACAAATAGGCCAATTTATCTTTGCTAATAATATGTTGGATCTAGTTTATGTGCAAAAAATATCACAGGCATCTGCACAAATACAATGCTGTAATCAGTAACCCGGTTACTAGTATTTATCATGTATACAGGGAATATAAATCACCTGATTTCTCTGTGCTCATATAAACATTATACCCCAAATACTGTATGATCTTAACTGGGATAAGCCTCAAATTCATTTCAACATTCTCTGCATTGTGTTGATACGGCTCCAGATCAAGGTTGTTGGGCCGGATGGTGGGTATGTAAAGCTCGGGACATCACAGGCTTTGCATCCCGAGTCCCATGTGTGGTAAGGATTAGGCGACACTGGCAGCCAACACATCCAGTCTTATGCTCCAAGTCCCTGTTGACTTTTTAAATATGTAACAAAGATCACAATCTTACACTATTCTCAGTGCTTTGAGTGCTTACACATAAACTAATTATGCTTCAGTTGCTACAAGTAAATATTGCAGTATAACAAATAAAAGGCATCGTCGCTGAACCACATTTTGTGACTTGGCAGATACATTCATTAGTACTGTTTCCAAATTATGCTGATAAAAAAGAAAACATGATCTGGGCAGCATTATTTCTGGAAACATATTTGCTTTTGCAAATTAGGACTACATGAACATCATTGTTAGAGGACGTGGTTGGATCAGGCTTTTTAGTCATATTATGTGTCAGCATGCTCAGATCTGGGAAACGCTTCTAACCACAATAGATGTCTAACGTCAAAGCACAGCAGCTCTGTTACTCCACCCTCAAAAGAAAAGTACTCATCCTCAAAATCCATCTCAAAACTGTTGGCAGTTTGCCAAATATCATCCCTGAAGCCGACTCTGCTGGTCAACCTCCCTGCACTTAGCTGTTCTTCTGATATTATGTTATCGACCATCGCCTTCAGTGTTCTTGATTGAACTGCAACTGTGCCCCCCATCACTCATCCAGTCTACTTTTCTGCTCAATGTTCCGCGTTGACACAGCAGACATGATCTGAGACTCTGATACCATTCATCCTGATACCAGCCCACTGGTGTGTAAACTGGTGTTAGTCAGCGTAGCAGCATGCCGGAGTTAGACCGGCATTTGCCCGTCCGAGGACAGTGGAAAGCCTCTGTGATGGATGGCAGCGGTGAATTCAGTAGGGGAAACATTTCCATGCAAATAATAGCATCTGTCTGCTGGCTACTCACGCATGAGATGCACAAGCACGCAAATTCATGCACGTATGCAAACATCAGACAGCATGCAGAAACAAACGAGGGCACACACGAGGAAAAAAATGTGGAAATAATACACACAAGCACACAACAGAGGTAATGAGATGATGTATGAGAGCTCTTAAGCTGCAATCCAGAGCCTCCTCTACTTCACTCTCCACTGGGCTTTCTGTACAAGAGTGTGTCTGTGTTTCTCTGTTTCTGCCTCTCTTCTGTTTTCCAGTCTCTGTCTCCCTCTCATAGTGTCAGTAAGATATGATTGGAGTGCTCAGAGCTGATGTGTTTGGTAATACCAGATCAGACAAGGCACAAGGAAAGATGGAAGCTGCTTTTGACAGTTTGCTTTGTGTTTGAAATCAGAGGATTACTGACAGAAGAAAACTTTATTTCTATGTTTTGTTTCATTTTTTTTCACCAGGATGTTGAATCTGTTGAGAAAATAATTATAGGATTACAGGTTGAAACATTGTTTGTACCTTTCTAAATGCCTTGGCACCACCAGACAGAAGAATTCTGTTTGTTGAGGGCAGGGGGAAAAATGCAGTGGTTCCCAACCTGGGGTCAGGTCATTAGATGCATCTGAGTAGACATCATATGATTAATCGCTAATGGGACACGAAGTAAATAAATCTCTGCAACAAAAATTAAGATTTGGAATTAGAAATTAAACTTGTGCTGAGTGTTTTAAAGGAGAAAATAACTCCTTGGTTGAAGTGCTCTCAATCTGTGGAAATTCATGTGATGAGCTGTTGCAAGTAGGCATACTTCATGATGAGGGGCCAGTAGCCCAAAAAGCTGTGAATCACATTGCTACACCACCACTGCAGTGAACAGCTGGCCTTAAGCAGGGGTCATAATATAACGAAGAACAAGAATAGTCTCGTCTTGGGTTGGATTTTGCAGTTAAAAATGTCTGAGTGCTGTTGAAGCATGGAGCTGGTACTCCCTTGCTGCTTCACCGACTTTTTTTAACATGATGAAATTACATTACTCGAACGAGCAATCTGAACTGCCTCTCCATGTGATGCCACAACTGTAAAAAGCACTGATACTCTTCACTAATTTATGGACTGTCTCAGGTTTGTATACTTAAGATATGATCTTTAGATAAGCTGTTTAAAGATGGTAGTTTGTCATGTCGAATTTAGCCCCATTTCCACAAACACTTTCGGTATGGGACCACTGGAACCAAATGTAACCTGTTAGACATGGTACCTAGACCCTAGGTCTGCTTGGCGTGTCCACCACAAACAGAGTGACCATCCGCTACTGACCAATCAATGGACTGCAGTGTTTCTAGCTCCACCTTTTAGTACCAGATCTGTGTGCTAGGTACCCCAACAGAGGGGAGACCAAAATGGGAACGGTATGGAATGGTCCCATTGGTACCATTCACAAGTTTTCATAATGGAAACAGGAAAAAAAAAGCATAGTGGACTGCTTGATGGAAATGGGGCTTTTGTTGTCACAGTCAGATCCATCTTGGTCTTAGGACCACTTTTTGAAGGTCTCAGTCTCCTCTCTGCATTGACTGCGTGTTTTGCTCAGTCTTGTGTCAGTCTCAAAGAGGACTCAGGATTCTTATTTCAAGACAGGTCAAGACCACAACCGTGGGGATATCACTGAATCGCCTGTGCCCAAAAGGAGCATTGAATTAAGACAGTGAAATTGACTTTAGCTCCTTAGTGTTTGTTTGCCTTTGTTCACAGAAAACAAAGAAAAAATCCCACAAACAAAATTAACCTATGCAAAAATCTTTGTTTGTCTTCTGTGGGTATTTTCATGGGAACGTGGATCTTTCACATTAGTTTAAGGAGCGTCTATGGTTTGCATGTTTCACCTTCTATCAGTATGTCATGTAGTTTGGGATTTCCACATGTCTGGTCTTGGTCTTGAATCTGTCTCAGAACCCGTCAAGGTTTTGGTCTTGTCTCAGTTTTGGTCTTGTCTCGGTTTCAATACACTCTAATCTTGGTCATGACTTAGTCTCAGTTTAGGTGGTCTTGACTACAATACTGCATGTCAAATAAGTATTGTTATTTGTATACACTCACCAGCCACTATATTAGGTACACCTGTTCAACTGCTCATTAACACAAATAGCTATCAGCTAGTAGCTGTAGGCATGTAGACATGGTCAAGACAACCTGCTGAAGTTCAAACTGAGCATCAGAATGGAGAAGATAAGGTGATTTAAGTGACTTTGAATGTGGCATGGTTGTTGGTGCCAGACAGACAGGTCTCGGTATTTCAGAAACTGCTGCTCTACTGGGATTTTCAACACAACCATGTCTGGGGTTTACAGAGTATGGAAGAAAAAATATCCAATGAGCAGCAGTTCTCTGGGTGAAAATGCCTTGCTGATGCCAGAGGTCAGAGGAGAATGGCCAGACTGGTTCCAGCACCTTGCTGAATCTTTGCTATTGAGAATTAATTATTATAATTTATGTTATGCTCCGGTCTAGGGGTGTGGGTGCATAACAGGCAGCTCTGAAGGCAAAAGGGGGTCCAACCCGGTACTAGCAGGGTGTACCTGATAAAGTGGATGGTGAGTGTAAGTTGGCGTTCAAGAGCATGTATCACTGTGTCAATCTCATTCACACTTAATGCCATATTGCTTTAAAATGGATTCTTGTTAAGGAACAAGGAAGATAAGGGTCAAAATCCTGAGCTCAGATTGGCTCGGTTTGATTTCCAACTGGACAACAGGTTTTAGTAAGCCCGACATCAGACCTGTAACAACTGCTGTGAAAAATAAAAGATATGGGCACCTCAGGATCAAGGCTTTGACATTACAGAAAGGGAGTCACTGGAGACAGACAAGGTGAAGCTCAATCCGGGGCGCTTTTGCGTGAACCTGCTTTTTACTTTTATGATTCTGTCGCACTTTAAATGGAGGACCACACACGTTTTGCCCTGTAAGAGCGAAACTCCAACTGTGCACTCCTGCTCTCTCCTCCAGCTCGCTCATACACACACACCACCACGCGCACTCACACAGCTTGCATCCCAGTCACACTCCCACCCCGCTCCCCTACCTATACTCATTCAATCCCAAACATTTACTGCAGGGTCGCTACAATATCGTAACATGGTTTAGATTCCTAAATAAATATTCACCTCATCGCTACATAGGCCTACTTCTGAAAAACTTGATAAACTCGTGGATGATGCCATCTCTGTCTGCGTCACTTACCCAGCGGGAGGGGTGAGCAAGTGAGCGCGAGTGAGCCCTGCAATCTAGAATTTGACCGCTGATGTCACTGTTACTCACCATTTTTACACACTGAGGCTTTAACAATTAAGTCCCAAAGTGATGTCACCTTCTCTGAGCTGCTTTCAGGATATTTACTGTAACGCTTACAGGAGGATGCTAAGATGGGACCGCTGGGGCTACCTCAGTGTTTTCCCAGTGATCCTCTGAACCTTGACATTTGGATGAACACTACACAATCGCTGAATTTTCCTTCTGTGGAAAGAAAATAATCAGATAAGCCTGCAGAAACAAATCAAGTGAATGGTTTTATGTAAATTTTCATGGTGGCATGACCTTGTCTGAGTTCAGCCATTATAACTGCAGTGTACACCAACACATGCATTTGCACATATCTGCTATCTCCTCCCTTCTCTCACACACACACATACATAAACAAACAGTAATGCATGCATCTATGCAAATACGCCCCAAATACAAACATCTAGGTTTCTATATTTCTGGTTTATACAACCACGCACAAACTTGCAGTGACAGAAAACCACACACACTCTTCAGTTTCTGTATTAAACCTCCTCAGACGGATCCTCCGCCTCCTCCACTCTAAACAGCCTGCAGGGAAAGACAGGAGAAGGATTGCAGAGCCCCCGCTCAGGTCTGATGAATAGACTTTTCTGAGAATCATCTTTACCTTCGACCTCTGCTTAACAGCTCTCACAAGGTCTCTTGTCTTTGTCTAGGTGTCTAAATAGTACGGGTGCGTGTGCGTGCACGCCTCTTTTTTTCTGTCTGCAAAGCAATCTCACACATCCACAACCAGCAACCTTCTGTCCAATTACATCTCTCAGTGCTAACTGTGTATCATTCCAGTAGATGTTTTCTCCTCTCTCTGCTTTGCATATAAATTGCTAAACATGGTTTCATGATGTCTGTCAAACCCAAGTACTCAGACGCTGGAAACAGACACCGACGATGGAGCAACAGAGCATAAAAAGACTACAAGACAAAGAATAAACACACACGCTACCGAGTGTGTGTGATGCTGCAGCAGCAGCGACTGCAATTCCAACATAAAGTGCTTGTATAACAAATCTCCAAGTCTCACGGTAACAACCTGTGATCGACAGCCCACCATTCACCTTTTCACTGATTTGTTTGGGATGATAAAAGGTCTACTTAACAGAAATCTAACTTTCCACAAGGGGAACAAAAATAGATACCTAATAAAGATTGAGAAGGTGGTCTTTACGGTGATTACAAGTGGGAAGGTGACATAACACAAGTGTATTCATAAGTGAATTACAGGCTTGTTGGGGAAAAGGTCACCATCTGCATTTAGGTACAGTGTCTGTGTTTCAGTGTTCTTATAGCAGAACAAGTGAGTTTTAATCTTTTGTTGTTGTTTTTGGAGTAGGAGACAGGACATAACAAAAATAATAAATGCTGACATACTAGACAAATTCATTGTGGTGTGTCAGTTCCACCTATCCTTTTCTGATTGTTCTACATTTTTAATTTAGTAAGATTTTAATCATAGACTGTATAAAGAAGTTGACGTAGCCAATGTAACTTCACTCACTGGTTTGTAGACTACTGTTTTGAAGCTCCAGTTTGGCATTATGACTGTGGCCATCTTGGTATTTTGGAGCCAGAGGTGACCAAATATGGATGAGAGGGTGGAGCTGTGGGGGAGCATGGGGTAGATCTGATTGAGAAGCCAAGGGCGCCACTGTGGTAGCGACTTGTTAATCACTTCCTAAAGCTAAAAACCAGCAGAAATAATGAACAACAGGCTTGAACACAGAGCAGACAATTTGGCAAATAGCAATGAGGAAACAGGTGAGTATATTGCCTCATTCACATCATATCGATCAGACCATAATTAGGAGCAGCTAAGTGGCAAAGCCTTTCATCAGCCTCTGACTTTTGATTCTGAGTCAATTAGATCCAAATAAAATCTATCACTGATACAAAGACAATTGAGTCAGCTAACTTAAGAGGCCTTGAATATCGTTTAATTTCAACTTTAAAACCCCCCACAAAAATGCTGTTGATTTCAGAGATGTATCAGGTGTGACTACAAGCTCAACAGTGGCCACAGACACTAATGAGTCATTTGGAGCAAATTTGCAGGTGGGTAAAATGAGTCCATTACAGTAGTATTTGTAGGGCTGTTGCTTGTTGCAAATGTACATGTGCCATTCCACAAATACTATAAACTGTTAAATGTGTGCACATCACATATAAAAAGTTTCCCATACATTCATGTATTTGTACAGTATTAACAATACCCACCACATACAGATTTTCTATTTTGTGAGGGGAGCCCCCCCCCCCCAAAATCCTTTCTTTCTCTCTCTTCTGAACACAATGGACTTGTCTATCTATAGAAAACACGCTCACAGTGGTCCCCTAAATTATGAAGGTTACAGTAGCTTGGAAAAAAAAGCAATATATGTCGTTGAATTTCATGAATTTACTGTTTATCAGACCACAAATAAGACATGACAAAAATAGTGCACTCTACAGTCCCTCTGCCAGCAGCAGTGCTGGGTCAAAGGGTGCTTTGGTAAGGGTTTGATTTGAAACAATCGATCTCAAGATTATTAACGTGCACCTCCTCCTGTACTTCCTTAATATTCACATTTGGTGCATCCAGTGCATCATAACATTGTTTTCTAGATGGAGCCGCGCCTTGTTTTCAAACTGTATGATTTGACTAAAATGAACAATGACATCAATATAGTCTACTATGACCAGCGCTAAAATCAACCTGCGCAGTTTCCCTCCATTGTGACATTAGAAAGTGTTGCATTTATCTTGCAAGTGGACTCTTCTTCAACGTTTTGTTTACTTCCTGGATTTTTTCCACACGGAAATTCAGATCAATCAAGAGCAGCTTTCTTGCACAAGCATTTTATCTGGTCTGCTTGTGTGCGAACATGAACCAACTCTAGGCAAGTATGCAACTTTGTAACAAAATTAGCGCCCTGATAGGGCATTAACGACTGATATTTTCAGGTCGACTTATCTGTCAATAAAGTCGAAGTCGAGTTGACAAGTCATTTGATGACGTCATCACATTGACACAGCGGAGGAAAGTGAAGTATCTCCACACATGTGATGTGTGTCTGTGAAGGCCCAAACATACTCGGGCGGAACGTACGCGGGACGGACTCTGCAGAGGTGCAGACTCAAAGCGGACGTCCGCAAGCCCTGTGCGCGCAAAGCTCAGATTTTATGACCGCGTGGACTCCGCTCCACGCACCAGTGACTGCTCGGCATGTATTTTTCACATTGGGGGATTTTTCACGGACATTTTTACAGGAAACTACAACGTGGAAGTGCGCTCGACTATGAAAGCCCGAATGACTGCGGACATTCCTCGCGGAGTCTGCTTCTCTTATAGTACGCCCAAGTATGTTCACTTAGTCAAGGATAAAGTATCAGCGTAAGCGTAGAGAGAGAGAGAGAGAGAGAGAGAGAGAGAGAGAGAGAGAGGGAAAAAACACACGACTTGTCGACTCCTCCCGGGGGGTGTCAGCTTGTGCCACTGACGCCGACACATCGACAAATCGACTTTTCTGTTAATGCCCTACGCCCTAATGCTTGGATGTATTAGAAAAGTGAATTTGGCATCACTGCTCAGCCTTGCGTCCGATTTTTTTCTAGAGGCCACTTGCAGTACTGTAATGAAAAATCCCCTGCGGCTAAAAAAGTATTTTCCCCATAGACCACCACTGTAACTGTTAGAGGACACCAATAATAAACATGGTTTTATTTCATATTTTTAAGCCATGGGGTCTCTTTTGACGTCACAGCTGTGTACCAGCATGGCGCTACACATGCTCATGTTGTGTCTCGGGATCAAGGACACTCGCTAGCGTATAGCAAATGCAGTACAGGTGTACAAATTAAGGCAAAGGTGACACAAAGGTGAGCATTCTTTTTCACACATCTAGATATTTTGATTTTGGGGGTTTTGCATCATATTTTTTGGTCACTCATCAACTTTGAACTTAATTGTTATTCTTTTTTTAATCAATATATTAGCTGCATAATGACCAGATTCACTGATATAACACTCTAGTTAAAGTTCGGTTTTCATGCGCAGGCTGTAGAGTTTCTTTCTCACCCTGCCATTCACTCCTTGCACACATGCTTAGTCACTATCTCTAAGTGTCATTGTCCTGAGTAGGTCAGTTGAGTTCAGCCCATCATCTTACTGCTCCTCATTTTAAATATGATTCTTCTTCTTCTGCCATAATTCTTTCTTGCTGCTGTCCTGCACACCGTTCATCTACCCATCACCACAAGTCTTTACAGGTTTATGAGCCTCATCATCCTCAGAGTCATCAGCCACCACCTCCACCAGTGTCTGGACTCCATGTGGGGATTTTTCTCGCTGCCGCTCAGATATCCCTCAATCACAAAATATCTCCCTCTGGTGTCCAAGCACCAAAGTTAATCAGCACAGATCATCTGTTAATCTGTAAACTCATATTCTGTATTTTCTAATATTATCTTTATTCTACTCTCCTGTCTCTCCTGATTAAAATACCCCCTGTATAGGTTTTCTTCAGGGTGTTTTAATTTTCTAAGTCATGTAACTTAATTCAGTCTGCACTAATGACTAATGACTAATAATTGCCAAACCTATTATCCATTTGCAATAATCACATTAATTTATTTTATGGCTTAAATTGTCAGTGTGGCGAAATTATAGCCCACCACAAAAGCTCACTTTACCTTTATTCATGTGAACAGTTGCTGGAACAAGCACCGATCATTAAATTGTGATTATATTAACTTCATGTGTATTTAAATACCCCCTTTGCGAGGCTGACTGACGGCTCCGCATCCAGCTACATCCATGTCCAGAATACAGTTTGCTCGTTCACATAGCTCAGCTGAGCCAGAGGTATGATGTGATAATCACTACTGCACATATTCAGTGGGCCGTGTTACCTGGAAGTAACACAGAGGCTGGACTGAATAGGTGCCATCTTAGGTCTGGTATCCATCCATGGTTGGCAGCAGCAGAGAGTTTGCTGAAGCTGTGCATGTGCACCCACTCCCACAGTTACTGAGATTAAAACAGAACCAGGCAAATTTTACAAATCTGAAGAAAGATATTGCACATGCATATTTTTGTGTTTGTTTACACGCACACACACACACACACACCACACACACACACACACACACACACACACACACACACACACACGAGTTTTAGCTGGTATGTAGCGGGTGTTTCAATTTTTGTGGTTACTCTTTGTGTGTAGCGTGCCCCGAGGTTAATTTTCAAGGCTGAATTTGGCTTTAATCATTCCATTACTTGTTTAAATCACGAGGTGTTTGTTCGTCTCTTTCTAGTGTTTGACCCTACCATTAAAGTTCGCCTGCCATTCTGTGTCATTGTTAACACACTGCTTTTTAATTTTCTTTTTGATCACTAATGACAGTTAATTCTTAACCATTTAATGCGTCTTTCAAAAAATGAAATTGCTAGCCTTTTCATAAGTGGAGAACACACACAGACACACACACACACACACACACACACACACACACACACACACACACACACACACACAATTGAGTGCTCACTCCAAAAGACTAAATCTTAAGTGCTCCTTGAGTAGAAAAAAAGGTGACACACAGACAAGTGCACAAATATATGCTTCAATAATTAAGCGGCTGATCACAGAAAATTGAAAGAATAATCTCCCTGCTATTTACTGTTGACATCATTGTGAACATAAAAGCCAGGGCTGATACACACACACACACACACACACACACACACACACACAGAGGGAGAGGGGGAATAATGTTTTCTTGTTTTTCTTCATTTTCTTGCTGTTTTATTCTGACTCATGAAGAATTCTGTCAGAAGTTGTCTTTGAAGAGTTTGGCTCAGTACCATGCTCTCTTGTCCTGTTTGTGTTGGTATTTTTCTTTCTAAATGTTAATTTGATGCTTATGTGTGCAAGCGTACATTTTAATGTGTGTATATGCATGTACATGTGTGTGTGTTTGTGGTTTGTGGAGTCCTCAGGGTGGTGTTTACAAATAAAGCCTGAAGCTGCCTGACAACAGTCATCATGATGTTCCAGCACTAATTAACTAATTAAAACATAAACAGAGAGAAACAGAAGTGTGGTGAGTAGACGTACCGACAGACAGACAGACGGCCAGTTTCCGTCTGTAGCCAGCTGAATGCATGCAGAGTAAACTCAAATACAGCTTTTCCAATGGCAGTTTTGGCTACAGCAAATCCAAACATTTGGTGGTTGTATTTCCATTACCAGTTTAAACACACCAAAGTTGTGCCAAGTTGAGCCCAAGATGGATCCTCTCCAAAGTCTGTTCAATGCCCAATCACCTCCAAACAGGTTGCGGTGATGTCAGATGGGCTTCATCATCATTCGGTGAACAGTCAGTGACATGTTTCAGGCCCATCTCATCACCTCGCCCCTTTTTAAGCAATAAGTAGTGGATGCAACCTTCGGAGCTGAAAAATGAAGCCACTGTGGAAATGACAAACACTTTTTCTGTTCAATTCAGGGGCCTGCCATCGATATGAGATGATATCAGTAAATATCCTCATCGTCTTTTTCTTGGCTGCTCATTATCTGCTGCTGCTGTCTGAATGTTTAGGCAAGAGGTGCACTTGGAGGGAAATGGCAAAGCAGATATGCCATGGGAATTTCAAAAATTAGGCGTATCTTGACAATATGACGATATATCAATATTTTGACTTTGCACTGATGATAGTGCATTGTTGATCATCAAATTGAAATAAAGATCCAGATCAATATATCGTTACACCCCTAGAAATGAGCATGTTTGCAACCTGGAACAAAAAACAGTTTTGGTCTGTTGCTAATGTCTAATTTCATGACAACTGTATGGGGGATGAATTTTTATATGATCCATCTGTTCTCATTTTACTAAGACTTAGACTTTAGCTCCGCCCTCTCATCCAATGATAGTAAAGGCAAGACAGTTTTATGTCACAACCATCTGCTCTGACTTATACGTGTAGTTGCCAGTCGAGACAAAGTAATTCCTGTCATGAAGATATGACTTGAACCTTTTTAGGACATTTCCAGAGAGTCCAACCCAGTTTTCTAGTCATTGTAACAAAACAGTGTGGTCCACTGTGTCAAAGGCAGCACTTAAATCCAACAGCAATAAGGCAGAGACTTTGCCTGAGTCAGTGTTCAGGTGAACATCATTTATTACCTTTATGAGTGCAGTCTCAGTGCTGTAATGGGGCCATAACCCTGACTGAAAGTTATCAAAGCAATTGTTCAGCTTAAAGAAGTTGCTTGGTTGAAGGTAGACAATTTTTTTCAATAACCTAACTTAAAAACAGTAAGTTTGAAATAGGCCAACATAGGCCAGTAAAGTTGACTGCTCTTCTTGATGGCCCAAATGCCAAACTCCACAAACCAATGGGTGACATCATGGTAGCTATGGTAGACTTCAGATAGCAATGTCTCTTATAAGCAATATCGGAGTCTGCTTACTGACTCAGACTCTCGTCTCTTATGGTATTGAGTGACACATTTTGGCCACAGTGGGTGCTGTTCAGCCAGTTGCACTGTCTCTCATTAAAGTATTTCTTGTCCTACGTTAAATAAAGTAGTAAAACAGTGGATGCTGTTATTGTGCTTGACGTGAGTCATCATTGATCTGCTGTGATGACACATCTACTCCACCAGTCCTGACTGACAGTAATGATGGCAAACTGTGAAAGTACCTGGAGGTGATTCATTATCACCTCTTGAGCAGTGCTGATATTTTCTTCCAAGAACTCACCTGGACAGTGGGCAGAGAACAGTGGAAACAAAATCAAAACTTTTGTTAAATTCCATGAGTAGAAAAGGGCTCATAGAGTCTGCATATAAGTCCCGCCCCCATTTTAGGGGAAAACAAGTCATTGCTCTCCATTGACTTTGTATTGTGTGAAGGCACCTCCTTGTCATTAATGTTTGCCAGTGAACATCACAAAAATACCTAAGAGCTTTATTGTGGCGGGATGTGCTACCAACATAGCAAAGAATCCATAACTAAGTTTTCACAGCTGCCGAATCGAAAACTGAGCTTTTAAGCAATAAGACGTGAGGCATTAGCAGGAAGATGTTGGAAAACTGTGGGATCCTGACGCTCAGTGTGCTGATGTGCAGCAAGCATTTTGTTAATTTGGCCAAGCAAACTGTAGAGGTTGAAGCTAACTATATAACACCTGGTTTTTATCTCAGTTTTGATTTGATAAAATTGTTGTAAATATCAAAGTATCTCACTACTGGCCGTTGCAACCTGGTCTCACTCCAAAGTCGTCGAAATCCGGTGCTTGGGCGGTGACTTGAGGAGTCAAACACTGATGAAAAAGCCGTCCTTTAGCGTTGGCATGATACGTGGCCGGTCGCCATTATAGTTTACCGGCGCTTGGTGGTGTCAGGGGGAAATATGGCACGACAAGAACAAAGGTTAAGGTGATGAAACTTCGAGTGGGGTAGGTGGGAGGGGTGGTGGATGGATTCAGCAAACACATTGTTCACGTCCCATAAGTTTCTAAAGCCAAACGCTGTTCTTTTTGCCGAAACCAAACCACAGGTTTTGTTGCCTAAATCCAACCACCTGCGTTAGTTATTAGGGGAAAACAAAAAAAAACATCAATTTGCATTGTTGTACTGATGATAGTGTGTTTATTTTGAAAGAAGACAATGCATGTAATAGGCATAACTTGACATGGCGTCTCAGAACGTCAACAACCAACACAACCAGGGTACCACTCACATTGTATCTGAAAGTGGAAGGTCCATGATCAAACGTCAATATGTGATGAGATCAGAATGAGAATGCGTTGGCTGTTCAGTGGGATCATTTTCCATGATAAGCAAGGTAAGAAGAGGGGCCACTGAGATAAACTGACAATAAGGAGTTTGACAGTGTCCTTTAAGACATAAGGCACTAAAATAATCCTTTTCCCCTCCAGTGGGCGTGGTTTTCAGAGTATGAAGCCCTGATTTTTCACACACAAAAACAAATCAAGGTTTTGGGATGTTCAGGTGGCACAGAGATGATCGAATCAGTTTTCTACAATAACACAGGTGGATAACAGTGGCAGATAGTTTGTAAAGTGCAGTAGCTTTTACAGTCTAAAAAGAGAAACGTTCACCACAGCTGTGTCTTTTACAAAGTGACAATTTCATGGCTTCCAGTCTTTTACAACTCCCCTCAGCAAACTTATCACACGAGCAGCAGGGGTCCTCCTCTTGATATAATATCACAGTCCTCTGTTTGTTTGTTTGACTCTCCTGATAAAAACTGAAGGAATACCAATCTGCATTTAATCTACAGCATTTCTTTCCAACATTTGAGCTTATAACCTCTTAAAACATGCCTTTAAAGTGCACCCTGTGAGTTTAGATTATAATTACAGTGCCTATATAAAAATACTTGTCTAAATACATTCAGTATGCAGGGAGCAATGCCATATTTTGTAGCTTGAGCATGTGGAGGTGGTAAAGGAACAACAGTGTGAATGCAATGTTTATCATTAATTTACATAAAGAACAAAGGAAATAAAACAATTTGAGTGGGCTGTGGTCATAATAATGCTAATAGGAATGGATTTTTCCATAAGCAACAATATGAAACAATCAGTAAAACAAAAGTAGCTGTGTAAACTGCTATATGTATACGCAATTCTACATCAGCTGTATCAGATCTATTTACAGGTTAGAAGACATATCATTCCTCCTGTCACACTGTAGCAGACGTTATAAATTATAGCATATGTCAAGACAGTGACAAACACCACAGATGTCAGTCAAACCCTGCTTCTGCCCTTCAGTCATTTGAGTCAAGTCAAAACAGAACATCCCATCAAATGATTACAGCTGTGATTAACTCATAACTTGTGAGTTCTTGCCTCGAGTCACTGGCTATTGATCTTTTTAAAATTATTATATTTATATAGTCTTTGTTTTATTCCACTTGTGTTACAGATCTAAATTTGAAGGGTGACATGACTGCACAAATTATAACTGCATATTTTCCAAGCATTACAAACAAAAAATAAAGATACTGAAAACAGAAATACGTTTTATCTTAGTCGCTTTGGTGAGAATTTTTCTGACAATATACTAATTTGGCCATAACACTGAAAAACACTCTTTTTTAGACTTACTAATATCTGTTTTAAAGGCACCATGTGGAGTTTTCAACCACTGGTAGCGCAATTGATCAAAGTGTTTTATGAGTGGGTCCGGTTTTGTCTGCATTGTGCACACATGTAAGTTTCCTACAGTGTGATTACACATTCCTGCCACCGGTTGCCAGTAGTAACACAAAAGGAAACATATAATGTGCCGGACAAAAGCGAGGACAGAAAAGACTGCTAGCAAGCAAACATGGATGTAAACAATGCATGATTTATGATATTCCAAAAGAGATCAGCTTCATAAATGTTTTATCGAGGAAGAAATGTGCTCAACAAGTTTGTTCGACGTGAAGGCTACACACAGAGCACCTTGGTGAAAAACACTGAATGTAAGCATAATTTTTTTTTTGTTTGTTCTGTTTTTTCCAACAAAAGAAAGCTCCACAGGGCACCTTTAAAGTGCTCTCACAGCATCGTTTTCTGCCGCAGCAGGCAGCTCTCCAACCCACTACTCACTACCTGGACAGCATCAAACAGCAGACCCAGTTAGTGAATAGTTGTTGAGCACAGCAAATGGGCAGAAACACAACCTAAATGAATTAAATCGCTCCATCAGAGCTGGATGTCTAATTCACAGACTTTATAAAAGAAGAGGATGTGGCCACTGTTGCATCACCCATTGGATTGTGAAGTACTGTTCTAGAGTTTTGATTTGGCGTTTTGGCCATTACTATCTTGTTTTTTCTTTCTTTCTCTCTCTCTTTTTTTTTGGTTTGTTTTTTGGCACCAGATTTGACCATATTTGGATCAGAGGGTGGATCTGTGGAGGAGCACGGTAGCTGCTTGTCAATCACAAGGTCGCAACGCCCTGAAGCATTTATCATCCATTTACTCTAAATTGGACCATAATTTACAAAATGAACATCGTGCTGTATTGACAGAGCAGTTCGGTCATTTTCTCAGACTTCTACACAATCAGACTTTTTTCTTTTTTGCAACCTGTGGAGTCGCCCCCTGCTGGCCATGAGAAAGAATTTTTCAGGTTTATGACACCTCCTGTTGGCTTTACTTTTAGCCCTTGGTCTAAATAAGCAACTGTTTGCCAGTGAGTTCAGCGTTATGTGTTAATGTCATATTCACAACTTGTCTCTGTTGCGCCCAACTGGTCAAATAAATCAGTTTTTGCAGGTTTAAGTAAATCTGATGGGAACCAGTCTAGTCGGCAGAAGAAAATTTGGCATCATACATTACTGGAAAACGTTTGCACATTTAATACGTATCACATCAACATTTCAAAAATGACGTAGTATATGAGTCATGATTATCACAGGACGGTGGAGGGGATGACACATACGTGAGACACCCAACATGCTGCAGACCACTGTTTGAAACCAACAAATGATTTTTAGCGAATCATTGCTGCGTTTCCAGCAGCTTTTTTTGGGCATCTTACGTGGGTGCTTTTAGCAACCCATTGCTATGTTTCCATCAGCAATAGTGCCATACAAAGCATTTGATTATACTGATCTTTTTCAGTTGGGATTTAGCCACCAAAACTGGGTATTTTAGGCCAAAACATTATTTTTTCCTCACACTAACCATGTGGTTTCAACATATCCACTACTAATAAAGTTCCATTGTAACATATGTAGTGGTTTGCAACAACATACAATGCCAACGTTTATTCTGGAGATCGGGTTGATGTTTGCATGGATGAAATTTACCCATACAGTAAGTGATGAAGAATGGGCATACTTTCCTTGTGTATACAGCATACGTGGGATTGTTAGATGGCATGTTGTGTGGTTAAATGTGATCAGTAACACTCAACATGTAAATGTCACTACAAAGTCCATTTAGTAACTCTCGGCCATATCACGTGATATTCACCAGCAGCAGGCAAAGGAGTTTCTCAGCTGTCATCTGAACAGAAATTTGAAAATTTTGAAAAAGTATAATTCAGTTCAACTTGACACTGGCCGATGAAGATCATGTGATACGATGAATCCATGTTTGTTAACAAGTGACTACACGTTGG
This sequence comes from Epinephelus cyanopodus, assembly GCA_026686955.1. Taxonomy (NCBI): domain Eukaryota; kingdom Metazoa; phylum Chordata; class Actinopteri; order Perciformes; family Serranidae; genus Epinephelus; species Epinephelus cyanopodus. The sequence continues at coordinate 25,251,412 of CM048916.1, read as the reverse complement.
TGTGCATGTTTCCTTGGAGAAATACAATCAGTCTTTCTCTGAGCATCGAAGCTTTATTGCCTGTGAGACAGCTGGTGTGTTACTGTGCACAAGTTGTAAATGTTTAATATTTTTAATACCTTTAAATTGTGGATGGTCATGACTGTCCGGCATGCACGTCTGGAGAGTTGAGATTACCAGAGAAGATAATCATTTAAGACCAGCCTGAAATTGGGTCGCTTGTGTGATTATCAGGACACAAACTGAGTTCAAGATCAACCTGATGATCTCAAAGCGTAATAGAGATGGGTATAGAGACGGCTTTGCAGCTTCAGCAACTTTACTTCAGTGCAAACTTATTTGGAGTTATTGGTCAAAAGTAGCTGTTGCATGGTTGTTTCACTTCTTGAATAAAATGTGTTTAACTTTTAATTGAATGCATTTTTGATGTTTAGTGCAATTCTATTTCTCTGAGTTCTCATGTTTGAAGTTATCACCACTGACATTCTTGTGTCTTAGGTGTTTATTTATGAATGTGTGTGTGCGTGTGTAGTCAGTTTGGCGACAGAGAAAGTTTGTCTTTATTTGGAGATAAAGACACACCAATAACAGACATGTGGGTCACGGACGGGTGTGTTTTGGTTGTCGCTGGTTACTCGGACAGCTGCATTGTGTGTGTTCAGTCATGCAGGAAAGCTGAAGCCTTTGCGGGGCAGACAGGGGAAAGAGGTCATACATGCGTTTATATGTGGCACACAGTTCCACACAAACAGGCGCACGCACCCACACTGAATACCTCAACAATACACACAATGAATGCTCTTAAAAGTCTTATTAAAGTGGAATATTAGGCTGTCAGAGAGAAAAGTGAAAACTGATTTCTTCAGCTCTCTCAAAAATGAAAATGTCAGAGCTGTTAATGAAAACAAATACCGTCACATTGCATCCATACAAATATACTGACACACTACTGAGTATTTAGAGAGTAAAACATACACATGCATACGCACACAGAGGAGCCATCAGTCAGCCACATTAGTTCTTCATTGTTCTTTCCCTGCTAATGTGTGTGAGAACAACTTTCATGGTGAACAGTGGGGGCTAAATTAAAATTTGCATAAATTCTGTTATTTGTGAAAAATGTCATTTGGAATAACACACCCCACCTCCTCATGAAAAACTGGTATACACTGGTTTATGCCACTGGTATCATACACATCAGGTACTGTGATTGAGCTTCTTCTGCTGGAAATATCCAGTTTAACATCAACAACAGACGTTTAGTTAAAAAGTCACTGAAAACAAAGTAATTTAACGTTTTGCTCTAATGTTCCTTTTGTTTGTGTTTTTGTGATTGATGTCCTTTAATTGTTGTGTCTTAATTGTTGTAAAGTGTCCACAGGCTGTGGAAACAAATTTCCTCCACAGAGGACAGTCAATTATCTATTATGTTGGGATTATTTCGACCATCAAATATTCATGAAAAAACATCAATAAAATGAGGAATGCCTCCAGATCTTAAGATCCAACGTTTGTCTTATTTTGGGTACGTCTGAATCAATTATTGATGGTGTAATTATCTCAGGTGATTTCACTCATTTGACTGACGACTTGATTGGTTGCTGCAGCCTGGGGCTGAATGTAGCTCTATGGAAAGATATTTGATATATATTTGTGGAGTCTCAATCCCAGGTCGTTCAATATCAATGTTTTTGGTTGGTGACTACCAACCCAGAGCGTCAGTATATGACGACCTGGGAATGAGATTCAACAATCAAAAGTCTCTCTACAGAAGTGCAAACAGCACTGTTGCGGTAATATAAAGATATTTTGTGTGTTAGATGCCTGACGATCGTCTATTACATGAATATTATCAATAAACTTCCTGCTGACATTTTATGGGAATTCAAACTTTCATTTTCATGACGTAACGCTTCTACATATTTATCTAGGTTTGCGGTAGACAGTCCTCAGAAAGGTACCCTGTGATTTTTGACCATTGGTGACACTATGGGGAGATGTTTTCAAGACTGCTTCTCCAGTGTTTGTGTCACACACACTTAAGTGCACGGAGGCAACCAGACACACATTCCGGTGGTAGGAACTTAAATGTTATTTCATTAATGGCCAGTTGATGGTGGTAATGTGTAAAGAGGTGAAGCAATACTCCTCTACAAAGGCAGGGAAGAGACAGACTGCTCGCAAGTAAACATGACTGTAAACAAGGTAGGATTAAAAATACATAACAGCAAACAAACCAATTGTTTGTTTAATAGAACAGAATAGAAGGTGCAACTTTAAGGTTTGTTTTCAGTTCCCTTTGTTCAATTCCAATGTGTGGGATTTAATGTGAATATAATGGTAGAAATAGAGTGCCCTAGGAATGAGTCCTAAAACTTGGAAAATACTTTGCACTCCCAGTTCCCTTGTCTCAAAGTCAATTGAGTTTTTGGATAGGTTTTTGGTTAGAAGCCTGAAATAAGGTCTGTGGTTAACATAAACTTAATAGACTTCCATGTTTTGTTCTATGACATAAAATATGCCTGTAAATACCCCACTCATGAATTCTGGAGCGTTTATGTGTATTAAAAAAGGTGGTTGCTAACAAATGGCTAAATGAGACTACAGAACGTCATCACACCAAACATAGGTTTACAGCCTCATTGAGGTGGTGCCGTTAGGTCATGCAACCATAGGGTAGTTCATTTGTAGCCTAATGTTAGCTTTTTACTTCTGGATATTGCATTTAGGTTTCAAAAGTCATAGTAGCAGTGATCATTTCATCAGTATCGGCCGATATTGGCTTTAAAGTGGTCTATCAGGATGGGCCAACATGATTTTTCTATTTTGCACAACGAACGAACATAACATACATTGAAAAGTATTGTATTTCATGTCTCCATCTGCTGGTGGCCCATCAGGATAACAGTATGCATTTGTAATATGATGTTAATTTCACTACAGAAGAGACTTGATGATCACTAGAATTAATTGGGAAAAAAAGTGGATATAGAGATATTGGTATCAGTTATCAGTCAAATTAGTTGTTACATAAAATCCGCTAATGTGGATTAATTATTTATTATTATTTGTGAAGATTATGTTGCTAAACAAAACTTGAAAGTATCATAAACTTGCTACAGAGCCAATTTTCTGTAATAATCCAAAATCCAATGAAAAAATCCTGTTGTTTTTTTTGACGAGGGAACCAGGGTGACATTAATTCTAGTGTCGGCCTACAGAAAAATGTCATGCCTGCCACACTCTATGGTACATCCTCCTGAGACCCAACATTTTTAGGTATGCATTTTTTAATTCCTCCTAGCTATTTGGGATCAATAGGACCCGATAAGTACGAAAAACAAAACATAACATGGCCAAAGATAATTAAGTCCCAATGTCCTCAAACAGGACAACAATAAAGTCTCAGTGTCTTCAAACGAGTACTTCCTAATCAACAATGTCTTAATTTGTTACTGTTGCTAAAATTGGTCAAATGTATCAAACCACAAACATTATTAACCTTAAAGAAACAAGTTCCAACCATAAATGTGATCAGGTTTGGACCTTGTCCACATTTGTGTCAGGATCAGCTGCCAACTGACTTGGCAGAGATTGCTGCCATCCTGTTTTTACATAGATTAGTGTATTGTGCTCTTGCTACCACTAGATGGCTGGCCACACACACTGGCGCCATCTTTGATGAAACAAGTCTAAGTTAAGCAGAATGAAGTATAGGGTCAAGTAAACCCAAAATATGATGTCCTTATATGAGGACACAGGGTCTATGGAGGATATAATATTCATAACTGAATAGAGCTGGTCCTCTTCTACAGAGTCCGCCATGTTGTACAGTAGCCAAGAACCAATAAACCACACGCTGGCTCTAGATAGGGCCATTCGCACTTTCGCATTAGCCACTGTATTTCTCTCCATACACACATGGGAGAAGTTTCAGTTGATTGCAATCTGCGAACTCACTGCTAGATGAGTTCAAAAGTGATTTTATTAAAAACGTCCTCAATTTTCCTTTATTTATATCACTTGACGTGGACCCTGTCCCAAGAAGACTAGCTACTTTGTGAAAGCAATAGGGATCTAAATGAAAAATAAAGAATAAAAACAGAGATTTACGTGCCGCAAATAAGATCCACACACTCACTTATTCAAATATCAGACAAACACACCCTCACATAAAGCGTCTGATAGCTGAGTTGTAATCCAGGATTAGTCAGATTAAGATCTATACCTCTGCCTATGTGTGTTAAACGATTAAAGCCAGACAGGCCTATTTACAGAGAAGAAAAGATGATGAAATCAACAGGCTCATCCTGGAGTGACAGCTGTAAGAGACAGAGTGTGGAGAAGAGCAAATTATTTGTTCGCATGTTAAAAGTCTCTTGTTCTTTGATGCAAAACCGGTGTTTGCTCTTCTCATGACAGAGGGGGGAGGAGGAGGGGGGTGAGGAGGAGGGGAGGAGGAGGAGGAGGAGGAGTGGAGACAGAAACATAATGGAAATAAAGAAAAAGATGGCAGAGAAGAAGGAAGAGCGTTCTGTGTGGTGCCTGATAGAACCTGGATGAATGACAAAGAGTTGTAATTAATAAACTCAAAGGATAATCAGGAGCCAGCATGCACACGTACTTGGACATGCAGGCTTTGCTCGCTCTGTCTCTCACTGTCACACACACACGCACGCACACACACACACACACACACACACACACACACACACACACACACTGAGGCTGAGTATATCGCTCCACACAGCTGACGACCAGAGCCTGCCGTGGCGTGATGGAGTAGCTGAGAACAAATATAAAGTGAGGGAGCGCCTAATGAAGATTTTAAATGAGGAAATTCCTGTGAAAATATGATAACCCTCCCTCCTCACCCACTGTGTCCCCTCCCCTCTCCCTCCCCTCTCTAATGCCAGTGCTTCTTCATCCCCTGCTTTCCCTCCTCCTCTGTGTGTCCTGCACACCATAAACACTGCGTTATTTTAATTAGGATTTGTACACTCCAACACTTTAATTTTCTCTTCCTTATTTCCCCCAGAAATCTCTGTTTTATTAGTTATCAAACCATTCCAGGCCAAACTCATAATTACACTCAGTCCCAGAGGGGAATGTGTGCAAGTGTGCGCTCGTTTGGGCTTATCTAAACCTGTGAGGACTTGTGAGGGAACCTAACAGCGCACAATCTTTGCTGATCCTCGTAGAGAAAGAGGCTGATTTTAGAGATAAAGACATATGGCTTCAGGTTAATTTAACAAGGTGAAATGTAAGATTGTTGAAAGGGTAATGAATGAATGTAAGGCAATACTAAAATGTTCTCAAACGTATACCAAAACCAGTGTGTGTGTGTGTGTGTGTGTGTGTGTGTGTGTGTGTGTGTGTGTGTGTGTGTGTGTGTGTGTGAGTGAGTGTGCAAGAGGAGGTTTTTCCTCTTTATAAATTCATTGTTTGGCTAAATCTTAGAGCGAAGGGTTATGTTATTTACCTGTGGTAATTGGTTTTCCCAAATGGCAGTTTTCTTCATTACACACAGACAGAAAACACACAGAGACATACACATCGATGCACGTACACACTCACACAGTAATGAAGGGTAAGACAACGAAGATGATGCTATTTCAGATAGCGGGAGGCACAAAGTCTACACACACACACAGCAATACACCCACATGGACAAATTGTGGATGTGTGTGTGCAGCGAGCAGTGTTTTAGTGACAGAGTGATGATCTTGGGGCAGAAGAGCGAAGTGAGAACTAATCAAACACACAGGCTCACCCACAGTGTCTCTACATACATCCATTAAGCAAAAAATCCTGATGTCTTTGCTTACTAAATATTTACTGATGGAAAAACGGAAGAAAACGTTTTGTGTGTGTGTGTGTGTGTGTGTGTGTGTGTGTGTGTGTGTGATTGTGTCTGAGCAAGCAGCTGTTCCATCTGTCACTCTCTGACGTGAAAATATGACTGTCATTTGTCATTCTCACCTTCAGTGTCTTCCTCGTGTCTTTCCACCTATTTATCTCGTCTTCATTCAAAGCTCTGTGACCCACGTCCTCCTCTCCATGTATCGCCACACCTTGCTCCATGACTTGTGCCTCAAGTCATATTGTGGCGACCTGAAGGTTACAAAAATAATATTCTTAGCTTTCCGTTTTAGCTAAGAAATTCTAAGAGACATGGGTTGACGTCTTCAGTCCATCCATGAGGTGTCGAAGAGTCAGAGGACAAACTGTCTCTATTAAGCCATGTTTAATGTGTGTTTTGAATCATCTAACCTTTACAGCATTTCACAGAAAGCTCTGCGCGCAAACTAGTGCTTTAGAGGTGTAACTGCAGAGTGACACAGACACACCACCGCACAAGTATAAAATGGTCTGCCGCACAAGTATAAATCCTGCTACACCAGGTGTTTTTGTGCCTAAACCTGAGCACATGTTAATCAGGGTGTTGCTGAAACATTTCTGCTACATATTATCAAACAAACACACACTTTAAACAAATGTGTTTTGCTGTTAATGCACCATTAATGGAAATATTTCTCATTTCAGATTTCAGCAGTACACGTTCTTCCAAAGACAGTTTTTTACTACTGTGGTAGTAAACAAACACCTCCGCCATGGTCGCACATTTGTGCTAGCTAAGCCAGGCTCACTTTTAAAGAAAAAGTCTCATTCACAAAAGAGAACAGGAGGAACATTATCAAAGAACACTATGCCCCCAGTCAGAGCTGTTCCTTTAAAAGCCCATTATGTATTTGGTCCATAATCAAGGCCCATTTAATATTAAACACCCTGCACACCAGGATGTTTTCACTTCTTCTGGCCAATTAGACCTCTGCCCAGGTTGAAGGTTGATGGAGCTATGCATTTAAGCTGCCCCTTTCTGGGGTGAAAATTGTGCTCTATAGTGCCCTAAAACCTCCCACAATGCAACAAAAGGACTCAATGGCATGTACACGACAATCTGTCAATAATCCCACAATACAATGTGACGCATTTATAGTTGTGAGAATTACAATCATACAAGTGTGAGTGCTGATGCAAAATAAAGATGATCTATCCGTGTCCAAAATCTTAATTTATTGCTCCCTACAGAGTGAACTAGGGAATTATTTACTTTACTTTCTGTTGACCGTAATCACAATCACATAATCACAAGACATAATATTTCACCTCGTTTTGCTTTGGTTGTTCAGTTGTTTGTTTACTAAATCATCATAAATGCGACTTCAGTATGGATTTCTCTGAATGAGGCACAGTTAAGTGGCTTCTTTCATTGATAGCAACTACCACAACAGTGATTCAGTCAAATATGGACATAACCTCATTCATCTGTGTGGTTTTCAGTTCACACATCTGTGAATAATGAGATCTACTGCAACTGAGTCATGTGCGCTCTGATGACCTGATGATCTGATAGACCGAAAGCTCAGAATCAAGTGAAACACTGCATGTGCAAATCAGATGTATAACTCATTGTTGGTTGGTACTTCCTGAGGATCAGTGAATGGTTTGATGAATTCGAGCATGTGTTTGTAAGACTTACTGGTAAAGTGGTAAATTTTCAGACAGCCCCTTTCTTTCTCGACGATGAAAGTGACAGGGATAGTTATTCCTCATCCTTCCTCATCCTTTTTTGGGGCATCTCTCCATCGTCAGTAACACTCCTCTTTCTCACACTGGCTTCCATCAGCACAGTGTTGCAGAGGACAGCAGTGTTGGCGATGTTGCTTTTGCCCTTTGTACTCTGTGTCCCCCACATTTTGAGATCCATCAGTTTGTTCTTTGCAAATGAGGAAAACCCAGCGAGCGACTTTCCCTGACTGCATGCAAGTGTATTTAGTTACTAATAATGAAGCACCCGCTTGATATGCATGATGATCTGTTACGTTCATGCACTCAGACTGACTACACATAAGATTTATGACATGATTGAACCCAGTTCAAGTGAGATAACAAGTGACTTGAGCAGTGGAAATTAGCATATTAAAAGACTTAATGTCAAAGATTTCAGCCCCAGGTGCAGAATATTGCTCTGTGTGAATGCAAAGACATTAACAGGCAGATTAGGCCAGCAATGTTACTGATTTCATGTCTGTAAAGAATTATATTGTGAACTTAACTCAGATTTAATTCCCCATCTGCTGGATACGAACAGTGGACCCTATGTTGAAGATTATTTGAGAAATAAATTTGCAAGTTTCTGCCTGAAGTCACAATGACTGCACTTCAAATGATGGAAGGATATCAGATCCTCAAAATCAATGTCAAATTTAAGATAGCTTTTAACTGAAATGTTCTTAAATCATTATTCATATTAAGAGAGTCTGAATTGTCTGAAAGTTGGAACATACCAATGCTGAGTTTTGACTGGTACTGTATATATATATCCTGACAGAAATGTCTGTTTGAAATAATGTTGTCGCTTTTGTGATTAATTAAAGCTATCAAACAGTAAAATACATTAAAATTCTATCAAGTCAAACCACAGAACCACACTGCAGTTAATTTCTGATGATTTGAAAAACACAACAACAGGTCTTAAACACGTATTTAACAAGATGGGGCATCCATGCTAATGAGCCCTCATTTTAAAGCAGCATCTGTTAAATATGACATGTGGCACAGCTACGTCATCTGTCAACAGTTTTGTTAAAGCCTACCACTGCATTTTATGACCACTGACGGATTAGTGTAGCATAACAGTGTCCATGACAACTTATATATTCATCATCTTTAATTCAGTTTACAATGTGGCATAATGTAACATAGCTTGGCACTTAGCACTTAGCAAGTCATCAAGTACCTGACAGTATATATGGTACAGGTACACTTCCCTTTTTCATCACACCATCAATGAATGGCTGTGGCTACAAACAGAGAGAGTGAAAAAATCAAATAACTAAATGTAGAAAGCTATAGCATGCACCCTATGGAAGTGGCATAGACGCCGTTCGCAGTGCTGGAAAGCAAAAATGCATCATGCCGCCCTGCTCCAGCATGAGGGACGCATGACTGCTTTTTTTCAGTGAAGGGAGCTTATTTGATTGGCAGAGACAAAAGAGTGATAGACCAACCAAAGGTAGCAGGAGGATAATGCTGCCATGGACACAAGCTTTTATCAGGGTCTCACACATACTGCATGTTTGTTGTAAAAAAAAAAAAAGCATTTTACAGTGCAAAGCTTGTTGGCTCGAGAGTTAACCCATGTCCACTTTAACAGCTTTTATTCTTTCTGTAGGCTGAAAATCACCAGCACTCATTTATAAATGTCTCAGCAGCACTGTTCCCATGCTACGCATTTATCCTGATGGAGAAAAAGACTTCCTGCATCACATCCACCTCAGCTGTGACTCCTTGGAGGCCTTGCTGTGGTGTCTGTCACCGGAGTAGAGACAGGCCTGGGCACACCACAAAACTGAACTGATAACTGTGAAAATGGTTCATCAGACAGTGTGGTGTCTCAGGCCTTTTTACGTTTCCAGAGCCACTGTCTGCAGGCTGGTACTCAAGGGAGTTGGGAAGATCGCTGCTCTGTAGCATGAGGTGATTCAATTGTCTGCTGCTGCAGAGTGAGATTGGGCAGTGCTTCCAGCAGCCAGCAGCTCTGTCTTTTTGAGTTTGGTGCAATCGACAAGTGCCATAGGTGTCAAGACCCCTTCCAGACCCAGTGGCCATGATTGTATTAACCATCCAAAATCGTGCCATCCAAAAAACTGTGGGAATTATGTGATCGTAAGGGCCGGTCCTTCCACACCTGGGTACCAGGATATTCTGGGTCTGTGCGTGAAACCAGTGTTGTGAAGAAGAGTAGTATGTGCATATTTCATTGAGGGTGACGTTAGCTACCCTTGCATTGACCAGCATATTGTGATCATCACCCATATGTGAAGAGCCACTGCAGGGGAGGGTACAGAGCCACTTAATCCAACATCACGCCAAAGCATAATAGAGCAGGCCTGTAGTATGATGAAGGAGTGATGGAGATACCTGCTGTTTAAGGCCCTGGAAGTGGACCATGCTTTTGTTCCCATAGTCATCACTGCATCAAGTGTCCTCCACAATATTTGACTGCAGGGGACATTATCAAGCTCACTGAAGAGGTTGAGTAACAAAGTAAGAGAGGAACAAAACGGACATGGCAGACTGTAGGACCAACTCGCGGCTCGTGACCATGACCTTGTGGTGTTGAATGAGTGTGCTTATTTATTACCTCCGCTGAGGAGGTTATGTTTTCGCCGGCGTTGGTCTGTTTGTCTGTCTGTCTGCAAAATAACTTAGTAACTAAGTTCTGAATGGATTTTGATGAGTGGATAAATTAATAAAATGGCGGGAAATCCAAGCTGCTTGGCGGAGGTCTGCGCTCTCCTAGTGCTCTAGTTGTGTTAATTATATCAAGTTAATATTTTCACTCTGATCCTTTTGTTGACTCAAGTAAATTCCCATTTAAGTTTGAGAACCCTTTTATTTAGAACCCTTATTTTTGGTACGTGTCCAGTCCACAGAGGCATTTTTGGATGCGAGGGGTTTCGCCTCTCCCCAGCTTGATGGGACGCTTGATGGGTGTACCACTAAGCATGTGGGCTGTCTGCTCCTGGATTTCAAACAAACTTGTTCGTAAACATTCTCTTATATTACGAATTTAGCTTATTGAAAACTAAAAAAAAAGTTCAGGCAAGAAATAACCTGTCAAATTGCTGAATCTGTCGACATTTTAGGTCAATAACAGTTTAAGTTTTTCAGGAGTTTCCAGAGGAGGCGAATCACACTGGATGCCCTCCATTTACAGAAAGCAGCCTTGACTCTTACCTCAACAGTAACACTATCTATGAAAACAACACTCATAAACACAAAATGTTTACTGACGCACTCTATCAACAGTCATAAAACATTATAGATGCATTATAGGAGCTCTAGTGCAAGTTCAGTCAGGAAGACAATACTTTTCATGCTCAGGCTGTAACTCTGACTAGTTATAAACTAGAGGTTGACTGATGGGGCTTATGATTCTTTTTGAATACCCATACTCACCTATACACACCTCAACTAACCTCAACTCTTAGAATGTTATAACAGTCCATGCAGTATTATCTGTTATCATTGTATGTAAGTAAAGGTACATATTGATACATCTATATGCATCATCATAATGTTTCATTGTTGGTGTTAAGTGTGATGCATTTTTGTATTTAAAAGAATCTGTGCTGCATCATGGGTGGTTAATGTCTTTCATACACCAGAATACTTCGAAAAGACTTTGAAAAGACTAACAGTCTGACACCCTCACATACATATATATATATACACAATGTGTCATGAGTCAAAGAGTTTTAGTCACAGAATCAGTTTTGCAAGGACTGGGGATCTTGCAAGGTCATAATTATTAAGATTGTTTGCTTCAAAGAGGAAAAAAAAGTAGACAGAAATTGTTGCAGCCCTCATTCATGTGAATTTTCCCAGTTGGGAGCTCATCTTTGAATTACTTAGACATTATTTTCATGCAGGGTAAAATCAGCAGTTTATTTCATACAACTAAATCCATATAGGCCTACAATTTATACACTTTATTTAGGGATGCATTTAGAGCCATCAATATACTAATTGTAAAAGGTTATATCAATTTAAATACATTTCGTACAGCTCAAATAGGCAAATGTCAATGTCAATCATGGTCACTGTATGCTATGATTGGTCAGGGACACACATAACTATCCCTGTCACTTTCATCGTCGAGAAAGAAAGGGGCTGTCTGAAAACTACGTGGTGGTATGCTCATCTGTATGATTCACCACAAGCAGACTATTAAACACATAATTTTCTGGAGTGAGGCAGAGAGATTCCATCATGAGGAGTGTGTTCAGTCTATTTCTCACTCTCCTTAGTGTGGTCGGTCAGAGCAGGTGTTATGAAGGTGGACACTGTCCCACCCTAACAGGTGCAACAAAACTAACAAGAGTGATGGAGATTTTTAACAAACACAGTCTGTGAATGTCTACATTCCTTAAAATAGGTCTAATCAATCAAATGAAGTGGAAACTCCTGTGTGTCATGGTTTTAAATCCAGCTCTGTCCTTTAGTCTTTTCTTTCACTTTTTGTCCCCGATCTCGCACCGCTGTGTCCCATCTTAGGCAGTGGGGAAAATGAGGCTTTTCTGCTTTCCTAAGCTCCTTTTTTTTCGGGTTCCAGCCTGTTAATCAATCCACTCCATCCAGTCTTTTCTTTCACTGACTCCCTAATGGTGGAAAAACGATCTTCTCCCACCAGTCAGATCTGCAGAGTGACTCTCCATTTCCATTACAAGTAATTTCTAAAGAAACACTTGACATCACCATCTACCCACCGAATCACATTTTCTTTGTTCTCCTTTTCCATCTACTTTCTTTAATAAATCCTTCGTGTTTCTTCCCTGAACACTTTATCCTTTTAACATGACTGCTGTAGAGCCACAAAGAAAATGGCAAGGTTACAGCACAAGGCTCTAACCTTGCATTCCTGATTTTAACTTGCTTATTATTGCAGTCATACAGGAGCCGAAGCTCAGCCTACTGTTCCATCCAGGCTAATTCATTCTGAATAAGAGTGCCAGCTAAATGCCTCAAGTGTAAAATGGAAAACGCTGGCCTGCAGACACGGGAAATGCTGGTGGGTGGTGAGGTGTTGAAAGACGGCGTTCACATGTATTAATGCGAGGAGCCAGACAGAGCTTTGGCCTCACTGTGAGCAATCAATGGACCCACACCTGGAAAAGTATTCAGGGTTTAGTTTAGATGTTTGGATCAAAAGTTATAATATCAACAAATGTACGTGGTGATCGACTACAGGCATGAGTGAGTGAGATTTTGCAGCTGCTGCATCAAAATACAGCTGCAACTAATGATTTATTTTAGAATGATCAAGTCCACTTTGCAGATTCATCAATTAATCATTTATTTAAAAAAGGCCTGTGAAAATCCATTTAATATGCCATTCAACTTATGTTAATATAGGCGTCAGTGGTGAAATAAGTAGGGTAGCTACATCACAGTGTAAAATTACTCTGCTACAAGTAAAATTCCTGCATTCACAATGTTACTCAAGTAAAAGTATGGAAAATTTTAAGGCCAAGGTCGCAATGACGTCATTTTATTAGCTTGAGGCAAAACACTACTCTCCATCACAAGGCTGTAGGCTACATAGGAGTCCTAAAAAGTCATCTTGTTGTGTTATTGGGAGCCAGCAATAGAAGGAGTTATGGCTCAAAACTTAATCACACCAGCTGATGCTGCCCGCCATCAAAAACAAAGACTGGTTAAATGTGATAAGACGAAAGGACTGCACAGAGGCAATCATCAAAAATGCTCACATGTGTAGCGCACACTTCATGTCAGGTTAGGGAAAAAGTATTTCCTGTTGTAGGGATGAATAACGTTATGTGTATGAAGGGTTATCATGTCCATGGTGCATTCGTAAATTCAGTCTGACATTCGACACTTAAATGAGAGTCTTGTTTGTGGAAGAAACAGAGCGTTATATTCCTACATGAATTAACAAACAGTTAAGTTAATCACAGTACAGTAGTACACCCTGGCACTCTGAGAGTGTGGCGCTCTGGATAACCAAACAGTACAGTCAGGACAGTGCTCCAAATTTATAAATGGTCCAGTTTGTGTCAGAGTGCACTCCAGCACTAAATTCAAACACACCCTATTCAGAGAGAGCTGTATCTTCTTCCTCCATTGTTGAAAACAAGCCAACAGAACTTGCTAGCAGGCGTTAGTTAATGCCAGTGGAGGATTGTTTTGCCTCCACCAAGAAACATCATACTGTTTGCTAACAGTAAAAGAGTCTATTAGCATGAAGCTATTCCTAAAGTACAAAAACTAGTTCAATGTGGAGAGCAACAGAGTGCACTCAAAATACAGTGAATGAAGTTTTACTTTCCGCCTTAGGAGAAATAAGGACCTACAGAATAAATCAGCAGAAGGTGTTTTGCTGTGCTCATAGGCTTCTCAGAGGTTTCTACACCTCTGAGAAAATATAAAATACACGGAGTTGAGACTTTCTGAAATTGTGCTTAATCCACATTTTCATTAAGATCTTACTGTTATCTCAAGAGCTGATTATTTTAAATACACATCAGTTCAGTGAGAGAGGAAGATCTTAAATTATGATCAGGCTGGGACAAGGGTCAAATGGTCAAAATCTCATTCTGATGTTATACTGAGCTTAGTTTGGAGAAACAGGCTGGACAAAGGAGAGATCATATTTTGCATTTTCCTTTCCTCTGGGTATGTATTAATGTATTCATCACTTTAATGTTGCAGATGGTAAAGGTGGAGCTCATTTTAATTACTTTACATGCTGCTGGGTAATTTAGACCAGTGGTTCCCAAATGGTCCAGCCACGGGGTCCAGATTTCTCCTTAGTCATTAGGTCAAGGTCCGCACAGTTTAATACACTCAGCATCATACTTGTGTTTGGCCATGTTGTGGAGATAGTTTGTGTGGTGTGGGGGAGTGTGAGAGGGTGAGCAAGCATCTGTTTTTATATAATTGTAGTTTGCTTTGTGTTTGTTTGTTTTTTCTTGTACTGTCAGTTTTGTATTATTGTTTTGTTGTATGTAAATATATATATGCATGTGTACTCAGGACCCCCTCGAAAATGAGATGCCACATCTCAAGGGACTATCCCTCAATAGATTCAAATAAAGTGTGTTTCTTACAAACAACATGTTTGCAAGTCACTTGCGTTCCATTCAGGATGGACCCGCAACCTGCTTTTGGACCACAACCCACCAGTTGGGAACCACTGGTTTAAACCATAGTGATACATCATAATTTAGTAGTTGATTGTATGTTGTAATCATAATCTCAATCGTCAAAGTAACTAAAGCTGACAAATAAAGGTGGTGGAGTAAAAGTGCAACATTTGCCACTGAGATGTGGCGTATAAGTATAAAATGGAAATACTCAAGTACGAGCACCTCAAAATTGTGCAGAAATAAATTGATTGACTAGTTTCTAACTCTAGACAATAAATATTTAATTTGTGAAGTTAGTTTTTTCTACCCAATACTAATAACTGCTTTTACAGTTAAAATCACAATTCATAATTAATCTGTAAGAAAAAAAATATATATTTTTTTGAGGTACAAATTTCAATTTTTAATGATTATGACATGTTTTTTGTATGTAAATAATATTCCAGCATGCATAGAAAAGCACTGCAATACAGGTTGTTTATCAAACAACCAATCAAACAATCAGTCCCTGTCTCTCACAATGTCATTTAGATGACATCATCAGATTGTTTGATTAGTCCAACCCAGAGTTGGGAGTACTTTGATTACTTTTTGTAGTAACGAGTAACCTAACGCGTTAGTTTGCTGTTTGAGTAATCAAATACTTAAAAGACAACTTTGGTATTTTCCAACCTGGGCCCTGTTTCCCCATGTGTATGCGTGCGTATGATTCATAGGTACTACTCGTTCTAAAATTGGTTCAGTATTGAGGGAGGCGCATGCAACCGGGAGCCGGGGGCAAATGTGTGCGTATAGGTTTGCGCATTAAAAGTGCTTTTTTTCGCCAATGACCGGTTCAGATTGCCAGTGCTATGAGAGCTATGAGTGAATTCAGCTGTCAGTCAGTGTTGGAGCAGAGAGGGGGAGGGCTGCCCCGCTGGGTACTGTAAGTGAGTATGTGTGTATGAAGTGTGTGTGTTACACCAGAAGAGTCAGAGGACGGAGTCTTTTACGTGCTACCCCCTGGAGTGTTACCGGAGTTTTTGGAGTGCTCAAATAAACGGGCCTTTTTCCCAAACGCAAGAACAGGATGTCGCGCAACACCCCATACAGCTTTCATAGGCTGCCTATTTCGGATGGCGAGATGCTGAAGTTGTGGCCAGTTGTGCTACAAATGGATGCTATCACTCCTGTCCAGACACCACCATCGGGTCTGCAGTGCTCACTTCTCCCAAGATGACTACTGACAGCTGAAGAAGAGAAGACATCCAATCCTGAAACGCCTCTTCCTCAAGAAAACAGCTGCCCCACAAATAGAGAGAGCTACAGACACAGTGGAGCAAAGCTCATGACATCACACAGCCCAGAGGTAAGGGAAAAGCTAGTACGCTATTTACAGAGATAACACTGGCGATCTGAACTGGCCAGTGGTGAAAAAAAGCACTTTTAATGCGCAAACATATACGGGACGCATAAGCCCCCGGCTCCTGGTTGCATCCGGCTCCCTCAATACTGAACCAATTTTAGAACGAGTCGTACCTATGAATCATATGCACACATACACATGAGGGAATAGGGCCCTTGCCCGTAACGCCCGAGTTTCGACGCCTGACCATTTTGTTAATTCGCGTCATCCGCGCGAGTAACGGAGAAGCCGGCTGTGCTAACTAGAGCTAAGCTAGTGCTAACGTTCATAGTACAGCCATTCTGCACATATTTACAGAACTTACCAAGTAGACCAGTCTCCTCGGCGTCTTTCACCCAAGCCTGCTCCTTTTTGTTGCGGTCTCTGTAGAGTAGACACATAGTATCATATAGCTCCGGGTAGCCGCTGACGACCATGGCTGAGATAACCACCATCGCTGCTTTGTACCTGCTCTGGAAGTCCCCTATGCATCGGAGGGCCAAACGCCGTCATTTTTGGGTTCACTCTATCCTGCAGAAGCACATCCAGCTCGGCGAGTTTCACCACTTCTTTCAGGAACTCCGTCTGGATGATAGCCGCTTTCAGCGGTACTTCGGGCTGACTGGGGCCCAGTTTGAGGACCTGTTGGCGAAGGTTGGCACCAGGATCTCCCGGCAGGACACCAACTACAGGCGCTCCATTTCAGCTGCGGAGTGTCTGTCCATCTGTCTCCGGTGAGTAGCAGTTTATTGTTGTGTCAACAACTGGATGTCAACCATGATGTCGGGAGAATCTCAACGCTGATTGGCTTTCACAGCTCTGAGTCACGCGAATTCGCCTCAAAAGTTCAATATTTTCAACTCGAGCGATGAGGCGTTGGACGCGAATTTCGCGTCTATCGCGTCTAATCGCGTCTAATTTGCGTCTAATCGCGTCTTTGCATTGACTTTGTATGTAATCTTGACGCGCGAATTTGCGAATTCGCGTTTGGTGTGAACGCACAGTTAGACGCTGGTCCTTCAGCTCCGAAACAGCAACGGTTGTCGTTTGGTTCTAATAACAGAGATAACATTAAACCTATCAGTCTGAAAGAAGCCACAGAGCTTGTGGCTCGCTACATGGTCGGAGAAATGCTGCCGTTGTCTATGGTGGAGTCTAAATAGGTGGAGCAGGACTCGCTGACAGACATATTTCAGACTCAGGACTTGCATTATGCCTGGTACACGCTACACGCTGGTACTCATCAATTATCCCTGGTCGTCTTTCACGGCGAGTGTCATGTCATCAGGTTATTCTTGTCCTATTTTTTAGTACTTTCACTATTATTTGAGTCACTGTGTGTTCATGTGCCAGCTGACATGTTGTTGTAGTCACCTAAAAACGTCAGCAGACGGCAGGAGCTACATTTGAAGCGCCATATGTAAACTATCAAGCTACTGTATCTTCCACAGGAAGTTCTGATAAATGTTTCAGAATAAAAGCCTATTTAGAAAATGGAGGGATTTTCTGGCCGTGGTTATAAGGGGCTTTCAATTTGAAACAAGTGTTGAATTTGAAATGACGGTGCGATATGTTAACTTTACAAAGACAACAGAGCAGATAAAAAGTAAATATATAAACACACAGAGGGATTAATAAATAACGGACCGTCTATAATGTAGTTTGTTTCAAATGAAGCTGGGAGCCTCTGCAGTTGTGGTGAGTAAAAGCCCCGCCGCTATTTGTTAATGTTATTACTTTATGTCCGACTGTGAGGATGTACCATTGTTTGCTAGCTTGATGCTAATGACAGTAACGTTAACTCAGCGGGTTGACAAAGTGCCTCTGCTGTTTCACACCATCATTTCCCCCTTTTACTCTGTGTGGTAACATCTCTAGAGGAAATATTAAAAATGCTGGGGTGTTGTTGTCATACAGTTGTCTACGGCAGCAGATCGTTCTGTGTCTCTACTGGTCAAAGTGACAGCTGTGATGGGAGAACTGGATCTCAGTTTGCTTGATAAATAAACACTGAAAAATTTGCTTTGACGAATTGATAATCATTTCAACACTGAATCAAACCTCTCAGTTAGACAGAATTTCATGAGACGTCAAAGTGTGGGATTTTTGTCTTGAAGTTTTGGCCACTGTTTTTTTTTTTTTGTTTGTTTGTTTTTTGCTGATCTGGAAACATCGCTACAATTAATTCGGACGGAACAAGAAACACAAGTGATCAGGGGATCAAATCATTCAAATTAAACATTTAATTAAAACGGTTAAGCTCAATATTCAGTTGTTACTTAACTGATTTCTTTCATTCTCACAATGTTAATGCTGATCTTAACTGGTTTGCTTCTTTTAACCATGAATGGCAGCGTAACTCATTTGACAGCTCGTGTACACTTCCATTGGTATTATATCCAATTCTGTTTTCACTGTTTCACAGTTTGCTCCCTCTGAAGACTTCAAAGGCCAGTCCTTTGTTTTAAACACTGGAATATTATTGGATATGATTTTAGCTCGCTGCATACCTTCATGTGTAGTGAGAGCAGAGGAGAAAGTGCAACAGAATTATTGTTAATATTTCCTCACTGCACTGGAGTCAGTACTCCGACTGCTTGTTTTGTGCCCCCTTTACCTTCTTTTTATATTTTCCCGTGAGCCAAAATCTCTGCAGCAGTATATGTTTTGGACACCTGGGGTCAAAGGGACATACAAGTTTATTTATGCTCAACATTAGATAGGGAGACAGAGACAAAGATGGATGGAGCTTTCTCTCTGTTCTCTGCATTGTGAATGTTTCCTGAAAGTTTACGGATACAGACGAAATGGAGCAGTACCTCTGGAGATCATGGAGGCAGTGATACAAAGTTCATGTAAGATACGACCGTAGGAGACGACAAAGACATTTTCATAATGGCAGAGCCGAATTTATCATTAATATAATGAAAAGAATTCTCCGTCCACATGTCACAGTTTATACATTTATACATATTAGAGAGCTTGTAGTGCCATATTATCCCACCAGAACACTGCGGTGGTCCCTAAAGTTACCAAAAGTAGATCAGGAGCCAGAGCCTTCAGCTATCAGGCTCCTCTCCCGTGGAATCATCTTCCTGTTGCGGTCCGGGAGGCAGACACCGTCTCCACATTTAAGACTAGACTCAAAGGCCCTGACACACCAAGCCGATGGTTGACCATTGACCAAAGTCGGGCCATCGGTGAGTGTCTGTCGGCCTAGTTTTTGCGGTGTGCCCCAAACACCAGGACCGTCCAGATGTAATAGTCTGTGGAGGTGCCACAGTGCTCGGCTGCACAGATAGGAAACCCCTCGGCTGTCAGGATGTACTACTCTCTCGCTCCGCTCTCTCTCATGCAGGTGCAGAATGTACATGCCACTTGGCCGTCGGATGTAGTCCGTGTAGTGTGTTCAAATGCAACTGACACAGGGCGACGTGAGCTGACGTACACGACAGAACAGTTGGCTTTCGTCACCGCTAGTTCTTTGATGTTGGTTTGGTGTGTCCGCACCTTAAGACTTTTCTCTTTGATAAAGCTTATAGTTAGGGCTGGCTCAGACTTGCCTTGTACCAGCCCCTTGTTAGGCTGACTTAGGCCTAGTCTGCTGGGGGACCTCCTATAATACACAGAGTACCTTCTCTCTCTCTCTCTCTCTCTCTCTCTCTCTCCTTTTTGCTAACACTCATGTGCTATTACTGCATCTTGCAAACTCGGCCTTACTGCATGTCACTAACTCGGCTTCTTCTCCGGAGCCTTTGTGCTCCACTGTCTCGCAGGTTAACTGATATACGTAGCAGTGGTGCCTGGATAGTGTGATGTGTGTGGTTGTGCTGCTGCAGTTGTCCTGCCAGATGCCTCCTGCTGCTGCTGTTATCAGTAGTCATACTTATACTTCTATACTATCACAACAACTGTTGCACGTCTGTCCTTCCTGGAGGAGGGATACCTCCTCACTTGCTCTTCCTGAGGTTTCTACTGTTTTTTTTTTCCTGTTAAAGGTTTTTTTGGGGGGGGTTTCCTTTTCTGCTGTGAGGGTCCAAAGGACAGAGGGATGTCGTATGCTGTAAAGCCCTGTGAGACAAATTGTGATTTGTGATACTGGGCTTTAATGAATGAATTGAATTGAATTTTAACTTGAGAACTAAGTTAAAGCTTTTTGCTTAACTTGAGAACTAAGTTAAGCAAAAAGCTGTCTTTTTTCTGACAAGCTGTCTGGTACAACCTTGGTCCACACTTAAATGTTTGAAAACCTAGCTTTTTAAATGCATTTTGATTTTTTGCCTACATGCAAACTGCATTTCATTCCACCAAAAAATGTGCCTTTTGTAGAACTCAGGGTGAAGATTTTCAGAAACTCTGTTTGAAGTGTTTGCTGAGTTTTTGGCTTGTAACCTAAGAGGGTGCATTATTTCCTTTGAGAAGTCATGCAAATAAAGCAGAGTTTCATGCAATGGCAGATGCAACCAAAAAATAACTGATTAACATACAGTTACTCCTCCACTATATTAATGAATAAAGGAGTCAGAATGTGTTATACAGTAACTAAATCAAGTAGCCTTCCTGTAATTACTTTTTTATCAGACTTCTTCTTCTTCTTTCTCTTCTTTGTGTGGCTGTAGGATTGGGGTTGTAAAACTGCCTCTTGGCTTCAATTGCAATCCAATCACCAGAATAAATGTTGGCATCATTCATTTTTCCAAACCATGCATATGTTACATTTCTACAATATTATGTAGTATGTTGTTATGTTAAAATTTAAAATGTGGTTAGGTTTAGGTTTTGGTTATGGTTAGGAGAAGGTCATGTTTTGGCTTAAGACACTGCTTCTGGTAGCACAATCCTGGCAGGACATGCAGCAACTTTTCAGTTGAAAACAGCTGCTTTATGTGGCACTGTCCTGCCAGGAAACACTGCTATGTCATGGAAACAAAAAAAACAACTGCTGCTTTTTGTGGCACTATCCACAGTGGAAACACAGAGAAGGGTGGTTAAACATTACCCATGTTTGGCGTGCTAAAAAGCCGCTGGAAACACAACAGTGACTCACTTAAAAACAATCAGACTAGTCGCTTGTTGGTCTCAAACAGTGGTCTGCAGCTTGGCAGGTGCCACGCCATTCAACAACCCCCTTCACCTCAAGATGACAAAGTCAGCTCAAATAGCATGTCACTATGGTAATGTTGATATTATATAAATGAAATTAATAAATGCAAAGTATTTGTGGCTTGCAGGAACATACAATGCCAACATTTTATTCTGCCAGCTGGACTGACAATTGTGTTTTTGCATTTTCATTTGGACAGAGAGTGATTGTAGATTTTTTGTTTTTTTTAGCAAAGAGAGAAAATCTCAGTTTTCAAACAGATATATATCTGTGTTTGTGTGTGTGTACTAAAATGTCGATTGAAGCTGCTTCGCCTTGATGTGTGCTATGTTATTTTTACCGATAGGAAAGGTGGCTACTATGAATCCCAGGTTGTTATAACCCAGAATTTTCCTTTAAAATTGCAAAAGCAGCCAAATTCACACCCAAACAAAAGTTGCAAATCCTCTAAACCGACTGCCACTCAGCCCACTGGGTCTCATCTTTCTGACACGGAGCAGTGAGAGCAGCTCTGCCATTAGAGAGGGAAGAAGAGAAGCATGTTGCGCTGACTGGAGTGTGGGCCTGTCAGTCATCGCTAACAGCTGCATTTGGCATTTCAGTCAGGTACAAAAGGTGTGTTTGGTGCCAAAGTACCTCAAGTCAGACAGGCATCCAGACAGTGTGCCTGAATAACAATATTTCATCAGAGTAAAGTGGGAATAACAGGGAAGAGGACGAGGGGGGGTAAACACAGTTCAGGATGGAGCTGCATCCGTGTTGTTACGACTTTAGAGGCAACATACGTACATCTTCAAGGTTCTCCTCCACCATCTGTTCTCTGGCTGTAGTGACTCCTGCCTTATTCACACACTAACACACACATACACACACATATTCTTACCTCTCAACATGCCCTTCCAGATTCATTAGCATATAAATAACTCATACAGACAAAAAACACACACCAAAGCAATGGTGCCATCACACAGATGCCTTTCCAGTAGTGTTAAAAGGTGAATGTAGAATATTAGTGGGTATAAGCAGACTCCGGTGGTGTCCATTAGTGTGCGTGTGTGTGTGTGTGTGTGTGTGTTGTTCCAAGTCTGATGAAAAGGCTTTTAGGCTAATTACATGAGAAGAGTTTGTTGCTATCTAGATGAATTTTAATCTTGCGCTTACATCTCCCTCTCACTCTTCCTCATACACGTAAATAATATTATGTGCGTACACACACAGCACTGTTCAACAGACTGCTGCTGCTGTTGGATTTCTAAATTAGGAGGTAATTTTAATAGATTAACTTGTTCATTTGTGTGCATGTGTGTGTGTGTGTCTGTGTGTTTGTGTGTGAGTGCTGTCACGTCTCCCACAACATTAAACTCTATGATGAAGTCAATCATGAACATGATGTTCTGAGCGTGACTTACGCAGCCTCCTCTTGGTTAGCTGCTGATACCTCGCTTGCTGACCGTGCATTTCATTCCACAGCTTTCCCTTCCTTTTCTGTTTTGACTGAGGGTTAAAAAGGAAGAATTTTTTAGGGGATGCAGAGCCTTATTTTTTGTTTTCAAAGCTGATCTAACAGCGCCCTCTGTCCAGAGGAAGTTAGAACTGCAACAGGACATCATCTTGTTATTTGACATCTAAAAAAACTGTTGATCTCTGGATTATAAAGGAACAAAGTCAAATCAGATCAGTTGTATTTAATCCAAAAGTATACATTTCTCTCAGAAGGCTTTCACAAAACACACACACAAAACCTTTGGGAGGAAAAAGAGGACCACAGGGAGGGAAGCAGAAGAGGGATCTCAACTTAGGACAGACAAATTCAAATAAAAACTGTATCACATCGGCGTAGACTTTAGAGGGATGGGGGGGCCATGCAGGGGACACATCCCCCTCATAATTTAGAAGAGGTGCACTGCCCTCCCTCTATCCAAGACGGGACAGTAGAGGAGATACCTGCACACCAATGCAGCTGGTCACAGGCTGACATCAATGTAAAAATGTATTAACTGTAGTACGTTTGTGCGCAAAAAAGAAGGGTGCTCAAAGTGCAAAAAATAAAAAGCAATCATCTATCTACAATCATCAGTGCTACTGACATGAGTGCTTCCCTCTATCTACCCCCCAAAAAAACATGAAAGTCGCAGAGCACCTTTATTTTGACAGAGTTGAAACATTTCAAACCACAATCCGATGCAGGAAAGACACAAATTAGTAACTTATGCCAACAAAAAGGTCTAAAAAATCACCAGAATGCAGTGTTTGACACTCAAAGTTTTCTAGCAGAGGACCCCCAACCCCCCCAGTTTCAAATCTGCCCCTCCAATATTGGAGCAAAACCAAACGAGTAGGATACAACATACTAATGAGTTAATATTTGGCTTTTATGAATTATATAAGTTTGAAGCAATGTGCTTAAGTGGTTGGAGTAAAGATTGTGGATCAGAGAAGCAGCTTCCAGGTGGTGTAAAAGCATTAGTAACTGCTTTATTCTGTGTGACTGACATATTTCACGATTCAAAAGTTTCCAATGAATTTGACCACACAATTTTACTTTCCTGTGAAGAGTTATTTGAGCCTGCGTTCATCTAATCACACTTAAAACAGGTCCGTAAATTGATTCCATGCTTAATTTGCTAATTTTGTGCTTCAGGTTTGATGATTCTGTTTGTTGTTTTTTTTTATTTCCAGTATTTCAAGGACATGCAATGCAACAATTTCTTGATTTTTTTGGGCCCTATTTCCTCATACTTTGCCAGCTTAAACACAAATGCATCACCCTGTTACTTGCTATTTGAATAATTGAATAATTCATTTATTTCCAAAATATTTTCCTGCTTGTGCTTTTAGAAAACACTCAGCATTCCTCGTGCTTCAGCCCTGTATAAGTTTCTTTTAACAAAATTCGAATAAAACAATTTGATTCAGACAGTTTAAGACTGAGAGGAGTTTTATAGGTATATATTTAATAAACTTTATATTCTCTTGTTTTGCACAGAGGGACACATAATACAATTTTTTTTATGTCATGGTAAGAAAGGGTGTAAATAATAAAATTATTGATGGCTGAATTCCAAGTGTCTGTTTAGCTGTCAAATAAAGGATTTTAAAAGATGAAAACTGTCATATGGCCGTAATTTTCCATTTATTTGACAGAATAAATATTTTACACTGTAAAATTGTATTTGCTTTAAAGTAAACTCTGGTATCACAAACAGCTTTTGCAGAAATGTATCCATCAATTTAATGCTGTCATTTTTAATTACAACAAGCTCGATTAGGTTGAACCTAAAGGCTATTAATATATCCAAAGTTAGGGGAATTTAAAACTTCCATACTTTTAGTATTTAGTAGTCAATTTACTACATCAGTCATACATTTAATGGTTTCAAAACCTTCAATTCATCAAACTTTTTTTTTTACTGTTGTGGGTGTGAAATCTTTAATCATGGGAGCAGTTGCGATAAATTAAGAAAGGAGAAAATAAATAGGTGGAATATCTAATATATTCAGTGTAATATTACACCCTAAACCCATTTGGATTAATTTTTAATAAGTGAGTAATTGTTATTCAGAGACTGTGTTCACTCTAACTTTGATGGCATCTGCTTTCTTGGCTTTAGCAACTACTGAGCATCTTTTTGGATTTAATTCATTCCTTCACATCTCTGCAAAAAAATAAAGGATTTAATATGAAGTGACTAAATTGAGATGTTTCATAGAGGACAGTGTTGTATGGGCTGATGTTTAAGTGGCGTTTAAATTAAATCATGACAATTTAAATTAATATGACAAAGTACAAGTAAAATTGCTAGAAAAACTGAAACAAAGATAAGTTTCTCTTGATGTCGGAGGAACTGAATTGCTGATTAGTTCGCATTGCTCAGCATCAGCTCGTCCAAATGGATTCTCTCTGGTGGGCCTCACTACTCACAACTTTCCACCTCCATGTCTGCTGCCTCATCCAGCTGGCCGGCTTCTGCTGGGTCCACTTCCCTTGGCTCACAGTCACCATCTTGGTAACAGCAGACAGTTGGTGGGCAGAAAGGAGTCTGCTGGAGTACTCGAGGTCTGCGGACCCAACTGGCGTTTGTGAGGCAGATTATTCTTGTAGTGAAACTGGCCGTGAAAAACAGCCTGGATCCTGTGGCTGATTAGTTTCTCTGGCAGGGAGGCTGTCAGGCAGAGGGTCTCCTGTTGCCTTGGCTGAGTGAGAGGCTTAAGTTTCCCAGGGACACGGACTGGTTTGTACAGGCATGGATGCTTTGGCCTGTCCGGCTGTTTGACCGAGAAGAAGAGAAAGTGTGGCGACATTGTGATGATGAAAGAGACACTGGTTGAGGAACTAACCTTAAGACAAAGTGACTCTCATTTTAACCCGACTTCGAAACTATTCTACTTTTCAACCCTTATTAAACTAAGATCCACTCCTCGTCTTTTTCTGCAGAGCCTTGATCACACTCAGTTACACACATTCACACCTGAAAACTGCCAAGTACAACCCCCCTCTGATGTGCAGGCTTGTAATGAAGGTCTTCGTTATTAACTCTATTGATACAAAGTAGGTCTCAATTCTTGTAGTCCTAGACCTGAATATAGCATTTCATATGATTGTCAATGATATCTTAATCAATCATCTTGAAAACCTGGCTAGTCTTTCTGTGTGTTGAACTTGTTCATCAGTCTTGGAGATCATGTGTCTTAGGGTGCATTCACACTAGGATAGTCCGGGGGCCTTGGTTCAATTGGCCGGGGAATGCCAGAAAACTTCACACCTTCATTTGGTTCGATTCACTTTCACACTGCCCTTTTTAAAGCGGACCAAACCGTGTGGAAAAAACGTCACGCAGTTACAACAGCTGCTCGTTTGGGGGCCCGAAGCGACCACTGACCAGGAAGAAAAAAAGCATGAGGAAGAAGAAAACCTGGCTCATCAATTGGCCAGGACCAAAAATGGACACCCATCACCTTCAGCTGGCTTGGTCACCACAAAAACAATGGAGCAACACCAAATTTATGCAGTCTGGGGTAAGTGCCTGCACCTGCTCACTACTCCACGTCTGCCCACGAGACATTTTCTGACTTTTTTTTTTTTTACCTATGCTTCTCCCAGTTTGTGCTGTTGGCTTTGTGTTTTTTTCTACCCAAAACGCACCGTGCTCTACGTCCTTTCCTCTCTCTGGTTCACTTCCTCTCTTTGGTTTGCTGGATAGTCCATTTGCATTTCCCACTACGAGCGAACCACACTAGGGTTCACTTGCAGGTGAACTGAGACCCCCAGTTTTCAAGCGGCCCAGGGTTAATTTGGTCCGCACCAGATTTTGAATGAGCATTTACAAGTTAAACGAACCGAACAATCCGTGGAAGCAGACCAGGGCTCATTCAAAGCGGACCAAATAGCACCAGTGTGAATGCATCCTAAGGGAGATGACATCTGTTTTGGGGTTGCATAAGAGAACTGCCCTGGTCCTTTGTTATTCTCACAGTACATGACACCACGTTGTGACACTGTTAAAGAGCAACATATACGATTCCTAGGTATGTGGATGACACACAACTCTACATCTCTGCTGAGCCATCTTTTGGCAATAAATAAATGGGTGGGGAATCATTTTTGAGAGTAGAGCCAGGACACAACTGGAATCCTACTTGTTGGCCCTAAAAAAGAGAAATGCTGTTTAATACTTGGGGAAAATAACTCCCTGGATTAAATCTGAGGTTACAAGTGCGATCCTAGATTTAGATCAAAGTTTCAAGTCCCACATTAACAAGGTGATGAAAACATCATTATTCTACCTCAGCAACATAGCTTATATGTCCATTTCTAGGTTAAAAGAAAAAAGATAAATCAATTTGTGCTTTTATTTTAAGCCAACTCAACTACTGTTATGCACTTTTTACTGGCCTCCTGAAAAAAAGACACTTTGGCTCATTCAAAGCTCTGCAGCTCGGCTTTTAACCGACATCAAGATGAGAGAGCACAGCAGTCCAGCTTTAGCTGCTCCGCATAACTTTGAAACTTTACTTCAAGGTCCTCCTCCTTGTATGCAAAGCCCTAAATGGGCAAGGACTGAGCTACTCACTTGTTAACTACTTGCCTCCAAGAACACTGTGATCATCTGCATCTGGTTTATTGGGGGTTCTCAGCAACAACTGAAAAAAATTGGGGATGCAGCCTTCCTCAGTTGAGTTATGGAAGACACTACCTGTAGATAGCAGAGAAGCCAGCTTGCTGTTCACTCTGGCCTTCAGCTAACGAGGACTTTCTTGATACAAGCCTGAAGGTTTTTCTTTTTACACTTTGCACTGCTGCAATTCTTTTAAATCAGTTTCAATTTCAGTTTTATTTGTAAAGCCCAATATCACAAATCACAATTAGCCTCAGAGGGCTTTATAGCATACAACATCCCTTTGTCCTTGGACCCTCACAGTGGATAAGGAGAAATGCTGTATTTTATCATTTATAATTTATGGTGTTGCTGATATTGAGTTGAGCTGATAACTGTTAATTTTAAGTGTACTCTTTGTTGTACATTGAATAGATTAAATAGATTGGGCTGTCTGACATACATGACAAATATACTAACAGTGTATTAACTATAGAAATATGCATAGAGTAGATGTGGGCCAAAAATATAATGGAAAAGTTGAGAAGTAATTTCATTGCAAAAGTTAATGTTTTAATGATTCAAATAGTGCACAAATAAGATAAATGCTTTGGATTCATTGAAGATAAAATGGATAAAAATGAAGTGCACACAGGACTATGTGGAGTTTTATAAAAACATAGTGGTAAGACGCCTCATTCCCCAAATTTAATCGATATCTATTAAGTGCATTTTTCTGCCTGAGACATAACTGTGAGAATCATTGGACTGGAGAACAAACAGAAAGCAATTTACAGCTACCGAAGTAGCCTCCAACAAATTTCAGCCCAAGGCTGAAGTAAAAATGAAACATTTGATCACACTAATTCAACCAAAGGATTTCAAGCTCATAAATTTAACGAGATGTTACTTCAATAAAATACTTTGAAGATGATAAATACCTTTCTTTGTGTACAATACAAGTACAATACATCTTCTTTAATTCAGTCCAGAATGCTTCCAGTTGTGATAAAATATGACTGCTGCAAGAACTTGCATAGTGCTCATTAGTGCTTCATTTTAACCATTCTGTCATCTAGTTGCCAGATTTTCTCTCTCAGTGGATGTTGGGTGTCTTTGATCCAACCTGTTTCAACAACCTGCAGCAGTTTTACACCACAGACAGATACTGCAGACCACACATTCATTTTAAATATATTTGCAGGCAGGATAAGTAAGAAAAATGTTGTTGATGGATGTGTTTGCACAGAATTACACAGCTCTTAAAGGTACAGCATGAACATTATTGGGGTGAAGGCTGAATCTTTTGTTTCACTGTTCTTTTAAGAAGCAAGACTGCCAACAGTGTTATTGATATATTATTTAGAGTTTCAATTTCTTGATGTATTTAAAACTATAACAGCCTACTTCCAAATGTCTCAAAAAGATAAAGCTCATATAAAAACAACATTTCAATCAGGGGAGACCAGGTAAATGAAGTACTGTAAAAATAGTTGTTTAATACAGATTAGAAGTGTGCTGATTAACTGATGATTTGATAATTATGAATTGATTAAAAGTCTTTGGAGCTTGGATTCCCGAGGGAGATTTGCAATCGGGCATCAACTGAGCAACAGCAAGATAAATCCCCCATAGAGTCCAGATGCTGGTGGTCGTGGTGGCTGATGACTCTGAGACTTTAGGCTGATGAGGCTGATTAATCTGCAAAGACTCTGCGTTGATGGGGAGGTGGAGGGTGCTCACAACTACAGCATGAAAGAAGTACGAGCAGAGAGAGAACCATATTTAAAACAAGAAGCAGGAAGATGACAACAGAGAAAGTGTGTTGCTGTGCTATTGGTTCACTGTGACAGGACAGCTAATGTCTCAATTGATAGCCCCCGATAATGACAGAAAGAAATGAGTGAACATGCATGAAAGGAGTGAATGGTAGATGTTATGTGAAATATTTTAAACACGTAAGCATGCACAAGTATCGTCTCCCTGACTTAACTTTCACTAGAGCTTCACATACATTTAGAAAGTATTTAACACTTCTGTGTGTCACATTTGCTGATCTGGAATCTAAATCTTAGTCTTGGCTTTTGATCAGATCAGCAGCTTTGTTTTATTCCTTGTTAAATGTTTTATTTGGACTTTGCTTTCATGATTGTGTTAATGTTTTATTTGGCCCCTTCCTTAATGTGCGGAGCCCAGGAACAATAGCTACTGCTGTGACAGAAGCTAACTGGGATCCAAAGATATAGCCTGAACAAACAAACAAATTTAAAAAAAAACTCCACCTCTATCACCTCCACTCATGTGATAAGTAAAAAATGGTTAAATATATATCTCTCACTGCTGCTAACCCCAGTTAAAGGTCTAGTGTGTAGGATTTAGTGGCATCTAGTGGTGAGGTTGCAGAGCTGAAACCTGAAACGTGTATTTGTACCCTCATGAAAAATATGAAAGTGACAGGGGACTTTTACTTTGACAAAAGAAAAGAAAGAAATTTCCACTGTTAGAAAAGGTATAAAAGGTGCAAATAAGCGCATTCTCCACGTGTGGGTTCTGGCTCGGCCCTACATTTTACATTGTAATGACATCTGATTTTTTTAGTTGCTTTTCACAGCTGGAGGAAAGTTTTACAAATATAAAACCTCCATGGATCAAAATTCCATATTAGACACAGCTCCAGTTGACCCTGTTTGCATTTCCAGGTGGCCTGTCAACATTTTTAGGCCCTGATCACACGGAGAGCCTTTAAGCAGCTGGAGGCGCCTTTTTGTAATTTTTGCTCGCAGTTTTTGTGTTGCAAAAAACATTTCTGTACTTTTTTCTGGAGCGCTCTGAAATCTTTGAGTCGAATTAACTTCAACATAAAGTGGAAAAACACCTAGCGTCATCTTTTTTCCCATTGTCCATTCGGATGATTTGAAAGGTGGGTGTTCTGTGGTGGTCACGGCAACAAGTTTAGTAAACAATGGGGGAGAAACTGGTGGTAGCGGTTGCTGGATATCCAGAGCTATGCGGCCTGGCGATGGACAGCAGGTTGTCAGATGGCCCCTGAGTCATCTTAAAATACACCTGGAATCAGCCATTGTCTAGGCAAAGCTCCTGGACCAACTCCCCGTGATCCACCGTCATTTTTAGGGGCTCATGTACCAACACAGATCTCTGTTTACCTGTGCCCAACAAATTATTTACTGACAGCCTCTCACAAAATTTAAAAACAGTAGATTGATTACAGGGGAATAAAAAGGATCAGCAAATGTTTCTTTCTTTCTGTACTAGTGGCACTCAGGTTTTAAAAAGGGCAGTGCAGTGTGCCTTGTGTTTTGCAACCTACAAAACACTTTCCAAAGAAGTCTCTTTTATAATGGTGACGGTCAATGAGGAAAATGCTTTTTGGGCCACTGGAGATTTTTTTTCACTGCAATGCTGCCAGTGGCCACTGGAAAAAATTGAAAGCAAGGCCAACCGGTGTTCCTGGCGGATGCCGTGAAGTCCTACACACTGGACCTTTAAGTTGCTTTCAGACAGGAGTTACCTCAGTGTCAGTCCCTCTTTATTGTGTCCGCGTGCGCCCCCTGACGGTGATCCCCGGTACAGCACCGGCGCCCTCCTCTCCTCAGTCTGACCGTCCGTCCCACCGCCGCCCGGAGGAGCTGCTCTCACTCCGCTGCCCAAGTTCACAAACCGCTGGCTGTGTGTGAGAGTGTGGAGAGGTTGTCCCCGTGTGTGTGTGTCTTTTTACTATTGTTTTGCTTCAGATAGACAGACTGACTCTTGATCAACTTTATATCTGTCCTCAGACCAGGAGGGATTCAAACATTTAACTTGTTTTTAACATTTCTGGATCATAGCCGGTTTTGTTTCCTCTGTGTCCGGATTGATTTTTGTTGATGGCGCGGTCTAACCAAGATGGACACGGGTTGTCTGCCGGTTGGAGAGTAGATAACGGTTTCACCCATTAAATCTAAATGTAGACTTTATGTAATTATCCTCTGTAAAGGCTTTATTCACCAGGTGGATGTAACCGGACCGGGTCATTTCCACCCCAGAGGTCACATCCTATAATGAACATTCTTCCACTGAAGTTTCGGTGAACTTTTCCCACGACTCGCCATGTCGGGAGTGGTCCGCACCCTGAGCCGCTGCCTGCTCCCGGCCGAGGCCAGCCGGGACCCGGGCGGCAGCAAGGAGGGGAGCCGGGAGAGGGACGCGGCGCAGGAGCGGGAGGCGCGGCGCAGGAGCCGGGAGATAGACGCGATGCTCGCCCGGGAGAGGAGAGCCGTACGGCGGCTGGTGAAGATCCTCCTGCTCGGGGCCGGGGAGAGCGGAAAGTCCACATTCCTCAAACAGATGCGCATCATTAACGGGCAAGAGTTTGATAAAAAGGCACTTCTGGATTTCCGGGACACTATCTATGAGAATATACTGAAGGTAAGCACAAGGTTTCATGGGAACTAAACAGTCTGGGGCCTTCAGGCAAAGTTTACAGCCCCTCAGAGCAAAGTTTAAACCACCACACTTATGATCTGTGCTGTGAACTCCTGCTTTTGTCTTTTTGTTTCTTATTTAAATTCATATTTTGTTTGTTGAAAACTCCATTTCAAACAAATAAAGCTTAACTCAAGGATGTGTGAGGAACATTTAGGAGACAGAAAAGAGTGGTCGATTTATCTGTGGAGATATATTGACTAGAGCTGAAACAATTAGCCAATTAGTAGATTAATTCTTCATTTAAGTCATTTTTCAAGGAAACATTGTCAAACCTTCACCAGTTCCAGCTTCTCAAATATGAATATTTGGTGTTTTTCTAATCATTTATAATGGGAAACTTAATATATTTGAGTTTTTAGCTCAAGACGATGGGCTCTGGGAAACTATGACGGGCATTTTTCACTCCCTCTGACATTTTATAGCCCAAAAGATTGTTGATTAATTGAGGAAATAATCCGTAGATTAATCATTAGTAGAAATAATCAGTATTTGCAGCCCTAATATTGACATTTTCATCCCACAGTTAAGGCTCCCACTCACAAGCAGATATTCAAACACACAGAGAGGTTTGTTGACATAGTACATATTTTTATCCTGAAGTGTGTGTGTGTGTGTGTGTGTGTGTGTGTGTGTGTGTGTGTGCGCGCGCTGCCCCCTTTGTTTGCTGTCATGGCTGGGCCTCCTTCAACCAGCTAACAATACCAGACTATTCCTGAGGGATGAGCACATCCGCCCTGAGTGCCACACAGCCCAGACAAGGATGATAAGAGCCTGCACTTCTACACAGCCGAGGCAGTATACAATACCCTCCCCTCAATACCAGCATACAGTGGCGGCGCTGTCTCGGGCCATATCATGAACAGGACCCCACCCCCGCCTTACCACCACTTGACCTCCTGAAAAGCACACAATGCGTGATGTGTAGGAGGGCAAGAAGGCAAAAATTGCAAATGAATGTTTTAGACAGTAAAGGGCATCTTCTCCAGTGCAGCATGATGCCTGGGTTACCTTGACCCAGTCTCATGACATAAGACACAATGTTACTGAAAGGGTTGCAGATAACAGTTATTTTGACTGATGATTGATATATCTTTAAATTTCCCATTGAATCCAAAAATCATTTAGTCTATGAAGTGTCAGAAAATGGTGACAAATGTCCAAAGTGATGTCCTCTAATGGCTTGTTTTGTCTAACCGACTGTCCAAAATCCCAAAGTATTCCGTTAACATTAAAATAAAATAAGGAAGGAAAATCAGCAAACAAAGATCAGGTTATTTCTATGACTCATTAACTGGTAGATTATTTTCTCGACAAATTATTTCCACCAGATGTAAGCCTGAGGAAGTGTGCACAACATGTGTGTGAGAGTGTGTATCTGTCTGTCCACAGCTAATCTAACAAACTTCTGGACCAGTCAGCCTAATTTTTTTGTGCTCAGGTTTATGACTGTATGCTCAAGGACCTCTAGTGGTTGATAGGAGTGGGGGAAACTTGATACAGCATCGTATCATGATATTTGTGATTGACGATTAAGTCAGTTGTTTTTGTATCTTTGCTGCCATCTTGACTGTGAGGTAGTTGGGAGGGACAATTCCACCACTTGTAGCTGTGCAGGATGCTTTGCTGCCTGGCAGAGCCCTGCCCTCTACTAGTGCACCTTTCTAGTTGATGCTTATTTGGACCATGAACATATCTGGAATTTTGAAGTTTCCATCACAGTTTCCCAGAGACCCAGTTACTGTTTCAGCACTTACGATTAGGTAATATGAAATGGCATAAAACATACATCATAAACAATTTATTGTCCACCACAGAGAAGATACAGGAATCAGTAGCACTAAACAACACGTCCCAGCTGCACATTAACCGTAAATTATAATGGGTGTTAGAAATACAACATTTACCATTAGCACATAATTGCCAGTGTTTCATGACACCATAAACTGAGGATGAGTCCCTCAGTAAAGCTCAGAACAGTGAGTGTATTCAGAGGGATGATGCTTGAACACTGGTGTCAGGATCAGCCTCACCTGTTGGGTGCAGAGCGCCGCCTCCTGTCATGGGAACCTAATGATGGAGCATGAGAACAAAGCTGAAAGCAAACACACAGATGTGTAGCACAATTAGGATAATAAAGATAAACAATGAAGAGGTGGAGTTCAGGTGTGGTCCCGCTCCTTCAGTCTCAGTAATTACACCTCCACCAGCAGATAAATCTCTGACTTAATCCTTGTCAGAGTTGACTTAATCATTTCTCATGAATTAAAGTGAAACTAAGGAAACTACTGGTCCTTGAGTAACTCTGTTAAGTCTCGAAACCAAGTGTAGGTTTGCTGAACAGCTACCACTGATTTACAAGCTGAACCTCTTGGTTAGATGAGAAAGTAAAGAATCCTTTGTTTTTCATCCACTTTATAAACAGAGCACACAGTGGTTTAAAGTTTGTCTTGATCAGTTTTTACCTTTATATTAGTACTTCTTAACCCAACAACTGTGTTCAAGGCGGAGACCAGTGCAGTCGATGAGACGGACGACATTAAAGCAGGAAGGGAGCCACCTTGTAATTACACAATAGTGATAAATGAAACAGAGCTTTTTTCAGTCCCAGCCAGCTGCCACCGTAGGCGACTGCTAATAATACCACAGACCACGTCATGACTGTGAGGATACAAGTCCGGTTCAGGTATTCATGTTTTTTTAGCCCCATGTGGTGAGATAACACTGAAGGCCAGTGACACATAAGACAAATACAGAGAGCTGGTCTTTTGTCTCCTAGCTCTCCTTTTTTTAAATTCTAGACTCAACTTAATCTGTAACTTTTCATGTGAACAACCAGTTGCAATACTCTGAGTGAGTCCCCCCACCAACGACAAATGGCTTTTCACTCCACCTTTGTGTGTGGCTGCTTGGATCAAGTATAAACTCTATATTATCATGTGTTTGGTCGTGTGTGTATTTTTCTGTCCGTAGCTCTCACAAACTACTGGACCAATGAGCCTCATATTTTGTGTGCACTTAAATGATTGCTTCTTTAAGGATCTCTCATGGTTGCGGTGATTCATAATTCTTGAGAAGTCTGTTTTATTTTTTATTTATTTTTTTTTTAAGATATTTCTTTGGGCATTTTTTGCCTTTAATGGACAGGACAGTCAAGTGTGAAAGGGGAGAGGGAATGACACGCAGCAAAGGGCCACAGGCCGGACCCGAACATGGGGCGCCCACTCCACCACCAAGCCACCGACGCCCCGAGAAGTCTGTTTTATTGACTGTTTTGTGCCGTCACTGACTGCTGACTCCTCACCCCTCTTAACCAGCCTCACAACATACCTTACCCTGGTCTGTCGCAAGCCACATTTTGTCCCTCGTCATGGCTCAAAAATCGACATAGAAAAAGTTTGGTCTTATTTTGAAGGGGAGCATCTGCACATTAAGTCCATACTGATACGTTCCACTAATGTTAGGCACGATATGAGATTAGTTAGTCCCTGTGTTTGTCGTCTTCACCACCATCTTGACTGTAAGGGAGCTGGGAGGGACAATAATATCGAGCCCTGCTCTTCATGGTCCGGTTGTGACCTGGTTTTGTTCCACTCTGCACAGTGTCATACCACAGTGGGCCATTTTCCCTCCCTGATTTCGTAGACTTGCAGATTTTTTTGATGTGGTCATTTTTCCTTGATTCCCTTTATGGTGATTTTAATTGTGTTTATTATTATTATTTCCTACTTTGTTGTGCTGTAGCCTACAGACAAAGTTAATGCAGTGAAAAGTCCAGTTGTAAACAGCATGGATCAAAGATCTGTGGCTATGTTTTAGCTATTAAAAATACACTTGTCCTCATAATTACACTGTAGGTTATCTATATTTCACATACAGTGTCTGTTAGCAGGATCAAATCGATCTGCTCTTTTAACACACTGCAGCTCTGTCAAAAATAGACAAGGCGTGTATCTTTATTAGCTTCTGGGACACTTCTGAGACTCACTGCTGCCCGTCTGCTGAAAAGAATTTCCTAGAGTGGCTGCAATCACTTCACTGATTGCACTTTCCTGTCATATACTTGACTCACTTTTGATTTGAAACACTTTGTGGTTTGAGTTTACATCCCATGAACCACTTTTGTTTTAGTACAGCCGACCTTTGAGAGACAGAGGCTGCATCTTTAAAAGCATGCAGTCCGCATAGGTGTGTCCTTCAGGGAAAACTTACTGCCTCACTGAAACCAGAACTAATGTAGCTTGTGTTTGTGTGGTCCTTATCATCTCGTAAAAGTTATTATCACCCATAAGTCCTCCGCAAACAGACAACAAAATTTAAATACCAGTGTTAAATTAGGATAAAGGCAAATTATAGTGGAGTTTACAACAGCGGTTGTGAAACTGGATAATAGTCCACCAGAGTAAAGGTTAAGGCATTTATATAACACCCATTTATCTGTAAAGCAACACAGCCGAAAAGAGGAAAGAAGAAAAAGACTGTTAATGCACAACTTTCACCATATACAGAGTCGTCGTTTTTTCTTTTCTGACGACAACTTGGATGCAAATATCTGCTCAACTATGTAAGTCGATTAGGATCAAGAAAATCACCAGCTCATATAAGATTATGGGAAGGATATTATTATGGTTTTGTTTTATTTGGTGTAGAAATGCAAACATGACGACACACTTACTGACTTCTTACTGACAGACGGATGTTCCAACACGCAGGCATACAGGAAGAGATATGGACACGATTATAGACGCTACAAATACAGAGTTGAGTGAACTGATAAAAATGTTGATGATGATTACACAGGCAATAATCATGAGTGGATGTGACTCAGGGTTCACTCACAGTGACTCTTCAGCATGCTGCTGTTGGATCTGTACGTCGTGTCATATCGTGGTTACATGTGTGTCTTTGTGTTTAACACCAGTTTTATTAGTCTTACTCATTCTGTAAAAACAAAACCATCAGTTTTGAAAAGAAAAGTTTTAAGCGAGGGATCAGACTTAAAAACACACCAGTTAGTCACAAAGGAGCATCACAGTCAGACTGCACACACACACGCACATAGCAGAAAGATGAGCGATGATTTCTACAAACTGTCACATCGTCTTTTGTCTTTTTCACACCCACACCTCCTGTCGCACACCCATCTATCTGAGGAGGGGGAATCTCTCTTTGAACTTTGTTGTCTGAGATTTCTTCCAGATTTTTTCCCTCGCTCTCTCTTTTTTCAGAGGATTTTCCTCATCTTTGTAGAGACAAGGTTGAGCGGGGTTGGCAGCTGTTCATGTTGTGGGCCTGTAAAGCCTCATTGAGTGCAATATTAAGCTGTGCAAATAAACTTGACCAGACTTGACTATTGCACAAGGGTTAGGTGGTCGTGACTCACTGACACACACAGATATACTCATATCCGTTAACCTGCCGTGACCTTTGAAACGCCTCAGAGTTTACCGATATTATTTGCTGCTGAGTCCTCTGTTGATTCAATCAATACATGACACAAACACTTTAAAAATACAGCAGTCTGAACTTTAAGACACTGTGGAAGATGCCTCTCATTGAGGTAAATTATAAGCTATAAACATGTAAGCAAAGAAAAAATGTGACAGATAAACAAGCAACAAAACAGACAGATAAAATGCTAGAAGTAGTCAGTCACAAATAAAAAATGTTGTGCATAATAGACCTTATATTTTTGATTCACTGCCAAACAAACTGCTGAATTGGAGCAATTAAAAGTAATGGATTCAAAAAAAGTGTCATAAATTAAAGAAGGAGACATAAAATATCAAGTCGTCTATCTGTGTGTGTGTGTGTGTGTGTGTGTGTGTGTGTGTGTGTGTGTGTGTGTGTGTGTGTGTGTGTGTGTGTGTGTTGGTTAGTTTGATCACTCAGGAGAAGACCTCCCACTCAGATCAGTCCACATGGCTCTCCTCAGAAAACCACCAGCAGCCACACATGCTTATGTTTGAGTGTGTATGTGTGTGTTGGACACATGTGCCTCCCTCTTAAAGTTACTCCATGTTTACCAGTAACACTATACTCCGTGTTGACGTTTTTCCCAGGAAACACCACATGCAGTAGGAGTTTTTTTTTTCCTCCATGTGGTCAGGAAATATTTGTACAATATTGCTGACATTAGAAAAAGCAGCTGTTACGCTGCTTCACCACATTCTGGCTCATGTGTTCACGCTCTGACTGTGTGTTTCTGCAGGGCATGCGGGTGCTGGTGGACGCCCGGGATAAACTGGGCATCAGCTGGCAGAGCTGTGAGAACGAGAAGCAGGGCATGCTGGTGATGTCGTGGGAAGGACGAGTGGGCGGCTCGGGGGTCGAGCCAAGTGAGTTTCAGCTGTATGTGATGGCACTGAGCGCGCTCTGGGCGGACACTGGCATACAGGAGGCCTACGCACGACGGTCTGAGTTCCAGCTGGTGAGTAGATTAGCCCCGTAACACAAAGTTCAGCCCTCTCAATCATCTTCAGGTTGTTATTCAGTTTGTTCCAAGTCTTTATTGAGGCTATGTAGTGTTTACACTGTTGCACAACTCCATCAAACTTGAGGCAAGTCTTGAGGCTTCTATTGAGGTTCTTGAATGAAGATTTGAGTGTTTATTGGCATATTTGATCATGTCATCACCCTGAAAAAACAAAATTCTTAAATCATAAGATTAAATGAGTTACTCTTATTTAATTATTAAAGGTCCAGTGTATAGGATTTAGGAGGATGTATTGGCAGAAATTGAATATAATTTAATAAGCATGTTTTCATTAGTGTATAATCACCTGAAAATAAGAGTCATTTTGTTTTTGTAACCTTAGTACACAGGGAGCAAATCCTCTTTCATTGAGTGCAGTAGCCCAGAAGGGACAAACCAAACACTGGCTCTAGATAGGTCCATTTGTGTTTTTTGTGTCGGCCACCGTCGTTAGCAGCCCCTCCACATCACGCACATTGGAAAAACACTGATTCTTTAATGTGAAACTGCTTTATTGAGATAAGGTAAGGTAAGGTAATCTTTAATTCGCCCCACGTGGAAATTTCTGACATTACAGTAGCAGAGGGAGATTGCAAACAGGAAGCATCAGTAGAAAAAAAATAAAATACAAAGCCATATATAAGTAGGTAAAATAAGTACACTGTAAAAAATCAAAGAGCAGTATAATAAGCAAACAGTATAAAATCACAAAGCAATATAATAAGAAAGCATCAGAAAGAAGCAGAACATAATAAAGAGACAGACTGAATGACTCATTTTACATTACTGACCAATGGAAGAATAGATATTGCACAATTTAACAATACTGATGTTGCATCCGAGTCATTGATTGTTCGCAGCAAAAATGAAAGCAAGATATAATAATAACTTATTCAGTGTTTTCCTGGGTATAAATCACCAGGTCTGTTTGTTTGGGCGGCAATTTAACTGCAGTGAAAATGTATTTTAAAGGCTAAGTGCCAACAAATATGGATTAAAGCTGAATATTTAATTGGAAGAGGGCTTTACAGGTATGTAGTGCATCACATACTATGCACTATACATCCAATATGTGCGCTATTGTTCAACATACATTTGTGTAAATAAACGGTTGTTTGTATCTTTTCGGATGCATGGCACTGTAATAACCACAACCACACTCACTTCCTGAGAGCTTCTTTGCCGGTTCGAGATGTCTAACCAACCTCAGCTCTACCATCTATTTAAAAATAATTTCATAGCTTATTAATTACAGCCAGCAAAGTGAAATACATGTCTTACATACTTACACTTAAGTTAAAGCTTTATTGACATTACAAGGCTGTTGTGGTCGCTGTCCATTATGAATGTTGTCCTCTACCACACTGTATTGTTGCATACTGGAATATTTCATCAGAAATAGCATGCAGTTCACATACTGTAGGTTTCATACTACACATACTAAACAATCTCATATACTTTTTAGCATACTAAATAGTATGTAAGTATTGAATGCAAACAGTTGTGCAAAAAAAAAAAATTAGACTTTGAATGTCAGTAAATGTTATAAATGAAGCTCTAAACTATTTAGTACAGCCCAACTTGTGCATGAATTCTACACATGTACCCAAAATTCAGACTGACATATTTGGTCTGTTTGGAAATTTCAGGATCCTCCAGTAGATTTTATAACGGCATTCAGCAGGGACTGAATGATGTTTTGACGGCACAGAAACAGTTTTAATGATGGCTGCTTGCGAGAGATGGATGATTGTGACAGTTTAAAGATAAGATTCCCCCTGGGCACCCTGGTAGCTCCCTTGGTGGAGCGCATACCATTAAGACTCAGGCCTTGTTGCTGCAGCCTGGGTTTGATTCCAGGCCTCTGCTGCATGTCCTCTCTCCTCTCCCCTGCCTTTCTCCTCAGCTTTCACTGTCAAATAATGTCAAAAATGTTCTCTCCACCTTTTTTTTTTTTATAATTCAGTCTCATATTTAGGATTAAACTAAATTTAAACTACCCTTTAAAACTCTAAAAAGTCCTTCAGCTACTCATGCAGCAGTCTGCAAGTCGCTCTAGATGAAACGTCCCAAACTCAGTCAGTATGTCAAAAATAACCTCTTACGCCAAATCTTCCCATGACTGTCCGAATAAAAAACCAGCCTCCACCAGAAGTCATGATCAGTCAGAGATTACTCACTGGCTGATGCCTCACATTTTATGTGACTCATAGCCAGGGTATCCAGTGAGAAATCCATTTGATTATCAGTGGGAAAATGTTTTTATTTATTTATATAATACTTTTCTGTGTCAGTGTGGTGGCAAAGTATTAAGTTAAAGTCAATTCTCCATTAGAGCAACACCAGATAACATCCTGGAGCTGAATACAGCTCAGGGCCTTAGTTGCCCATCAATACTCTCCAGTGCTTCTGTCTTACTCGACTGTGAGCCGTCACATTGAGGAATAATGCCACATGAAATAACCTCTAATAAAAAAAAAACTTGCACTGTGCATGTTTACCAGTTTTGTACCCCCAGTTCCATAAATATTTCCACATCACTTCAGTGACGTCAGCAGTCTGGAGTCACAGATATCTGCACAGTAACTGATTTACCACAGCCAGTAGACACAAAGCTAATAATAACCGACAAGCTGGAAACTTCAGTAACTGGATAATATTAGAAATGTTTTTTACCTGTCAGCTGGAGAAAGAAGTCACAGCGAGGGAGCACTGCAGCGAGCGAAGCCTCTGAAAGTATTTATTGTTTTTTTTTACTGCGTAACTTACCTCACTCATGTTTTGGTGTTTGGAGACGTTCCAAAGATGTAATTATTTTTCTCTTGACTGGAAATGGAGTCGGTGAAGTGGAGCCCTGTGGAGTTTCATCTGCCATGCTACACTGCACCGAACACAATCTGAAACGGCTCGTAGGCTGCAGTGTAATTCCTTTTCCCTTTTAACCATAATATATTAAAAACATACTGATCAAAAACATCGGGTTGCACTCATCACTGATCCTCGTACTGCTGTATAACCAGCCACATTGGATAAATGGAAAATAAGGTAGTTTTTACTTTTCATTTCTTCAAAACAGGGTATAACAAAGTGGCACTCAAATATCAAAGTAACCTGAAAACCTCAAAATCATCAAAATTTACATAAGGTGAAATGTTTTTCATTTTATTTCTGCAGGATATAATTTAGGGAAACTACCTGTCAGACAGGACAAAGTTTTGAGGGCTTGTCTCTGCTGCCCTGCCATTTTGTAATTTAGGCCAGTAAGACATTTAAACCTCGGCCTTAAAAGTGCTCAAATCAATATTTTGAATATATATTTATTTACAATGGATGTGTGTTGTGGAGTGACAAACCTACAGATTGTTTCACCATAGAAATAGAATGAGAGTAGAGCAGACATTCCTATTCAAATCAATCTCGCAGGATGGTCAAAGCAGCGGCCATTTTTATGTATCATTGTCATTGTAACCACTGAAGTGGCCTTACTTAAGTACATACCTTTGTATAAAGGCAGGTTGTGAATTCACTGATGTGAGGTTTTGCATCAATGAATGAAGTGGAGTAGTCACGTTACTCTTTCAGAACAGCAGTCCGTTGCTTTTAAAAGATTTCCTGTTTCTTTTGTTGCCATTAATTGTATGTTTGTTGAAGCATGACTGCATCCAAAGAACAAGGGGGAGCCACTGCTCAGCGTACAGCTGTTAGGTGGGGGGATAAACAGCTTGTGGATCCATTTATTTTTACATCTGAGTCGGTGAGTGAAGGGTTTTGTAGGAGCCATGACTTGATTTGGAAAGGAATGCATTGTGTAAGATTTATACTTTTTGGGATGGTTTATATTTTTATATGTTTTTGGTCAGTGTTTTGGGATATTATGTATTTATTTTTAGTGATTGCAATTATTGAAAGAGTCGGGTCACATGCAAATGGCCACTGACACTCATCATCCAAATGAGCATCTGATCTTCACTTTTGTGGGGGTTGGAGTGAGAGCGGGTTGCAGTATTTTTTGTTGACCGAACTTTTCTTCGTTCGCTGTGATCATCGTAATTAAAAGTCTGTGCATGTTATAATAAGTTTTGTTGGTGTGTCAGACAAGTTAACTAGGCCCATCCTCAGCCTTTCAGCAACTTTTAGTTTGTTTCCTGCAGTCACTACAGGTTTATCTCAACCAAACCTGAGCTGATGGTTGTTGGAACAGTGAACTAACTAAGTGGATGACTTACAAAACTAACTAAGATGGGTAAGGTGAGCTTTATTTTATTTCTGTCTAAGTTTGAGTGAAGTGCTCAACAATGAGTTAACAAGGCATTGCTAGTTTTAGTGTGGTGAAAAAGAGAAACTTCGAATAGTGTATGGTTGTATTTTTAAGTTTCATAATGAAAATAGGTGTCGGAGTAGTCAGAAGAAGAGTTCTCAGACTAATGAGTGTGACACACTTTACAGGCCATTGAAAACAAATTTCTTTGGTTATAGTCAAATGACCACCGTAAACAGTTCAATGTCATTTCTACTTTTTTAATATCTTTTTTTATGATTGTCACAAAATCTGTTGCTGAGGACAAACTAATCGATGACTAATCGACTATTAAAATAATCGATGACTATTTTAGTAATTGGTTAGAGTCATTTTTCATAGAA
This sequence comes from Epinephelus cyanopodus, assembly GCA_026686955.1. Classification (NCBI taxonomy): domain Eukaryota; kingdom Metazoa; phylum Chordata; class Actinopteri; order Perciformes; family Serranidae; genus Epinephelus; species Epinephelus cyanopodus. The sequence goes on along the minus strand of CM048916.1, from coordinate 25,208,493 downwards.
AAGTACTATAACAGTACCCCAAAATACTCTTACTGCAGCTTCTTATGTTCAGATATTGGCAGCTTTACATACTCTCCCGTGACAATGAGCTAAAACCCTTTGGCGTGAGTAAGAAACAAGACATTAGATGACGTAATTTTGGGGTTTGGGCAGACCGACATTTTTCAACAGTTTAACACATTTTTCAATGAAATGATTAGTCGACTAATCGAAGAAATAATTGACAGATTAGTCGACAATGAAAATAACGTTAGTGGCAGCCCTAGGACAAACAGTTTTTCTCAGCTCTGCAGATTTTTCAGCTCATTGTGTTGGTTTTACTGTCTTCAGTTCACTTTGACCACCAGGCTCTAAATGCTCACTACACTGCCTGTCCAGCAACAGCAGACAGAAGAAGAGGAAGATATACCTTATTAATCCCTGAGGGGAAATTCATTTTTTTCACTCTGTTGTCATACACACAGGCCCGAAATACACACACATGCACAACGGAGAGATGTCAGAGGTAGAGGGCTGCCTTGGACAGGTGCCCTGAGCAGTTGGGGATTCAGGCCTTGCTCAAGGGCACCTCAGAAGTGCCCAGGGGTTGAGCTGGCACTTCTCCAGCCACCAGTCCCTGATCCATACTTGGTCCATATGGGTATTTGAGCTGGCAACCCTCCAGGTTCCTTAAGAGTCCAACATTTCAGGAGTTGGTGGAGACCAAAAACAGAGGACAGAGTGACTACTGGCCAGAAACACAACTCCAAATGATGAAATGTCAGTGTTGGATTTACAGCTTGTTGCAGTGCAGAAATATGCTTAATTATTACGTGGAAAAATCTCCATGTTTAGAAAGAGTAATATAGGATACCTGTTAGCTCTCTGTCGGTGTCTTTAGACCACCTCTGTCTCTGCTGCCTGAAGTGTATCAAACAAACTGAGACTTGTTTGAAGCAGCCACTTACTGTAGTTTAAAGATCATTTAGTGAACAACAGAACAGCTGGAAAACCACTTAGTTTTACAAGTAACTCTATAAGTGTGTACAAATGTGCCATGAAGGGCCAGACAGACTGTTAATGACACTTAACGTTTCAACAGAATTTCATGAATGATCATTAACCATATTGTCAACATAGCGAATGTCTCAAAGCGTCAACAGCTGCTCTTTTGTCAGTGCAGTTTGTGTCAGCTGTAGCATCTACTTAACGTTGTGCTTTATGAGTAACACAGCAGCTTCACTTTCTGCTGGAGGCTGTGTGTTTGACCTTTTACCTTGTTGCTCATTTATCACTGACAAAACTATCTGGAGTCAGACAGAAGCCACTTCCGTCCCTCTCTCACTTAACATACTGTAAGTGTGTGTGTGTGAGATGTCAGTGCGCAGCTCTGGGTCAGACTGCCTTGTCTTATCTGGAGTCGCTGTATGATAAAGCTGGTGTTGTACAGCTGCACAGACTTGCAGACATCATTCTGGCCCAAAGGATAAGGCTGGTGATTTTCTCTATTTTTCTTATTGTCTATAAATTCCATGAAAAAAATAAAACTACTGAGCAAATATTATCTGTGTATCCAAAGTCTGATATATTGTATTCCACTGAGGCACTGGGTGACATGAGCAACAGCAGTTTATTTGGAGTTAATCCCACAAACACCATCCTGCTGTGTTAAAGAAAAATGTTTGTGTTTGTCAACCGGGGTCATAATTTCAAAATTATGGCATTACTGATGAGTTAGTCATACTGATTTTGCTCTCGCCACTTCTATTGTCGAGATTCAGGAAATGTGACTCTAATGAAACAAGCAGCATGAGCTTCATTACTCTTAATTTTCTCAATTTTCCTCAAATCACAATTAGAAATGGTGTATTGCCAACTGGTGATTTGGTTCATAACAGTAAACTCAGTGCAAAAGTACGTGTTATAAAGACAATATATATGATAAAAAAGGAACAATAGAATATTAAAAAAATAAGAATACACAAATAATATGTCTATTTTTTTTTAAATTTACGAAGTAGGGTTGTGCTGTATCATTTCATTCATGGTAATACCAGTGTAATTTTCAATATCATATGAAAACTTCATGTCAAGATACCTTGATATTTTGACCTGTTGACATATTGATGTCATACCACGGCAACAACGAGCATGTTTGAAAGCGAAAGTATCACTGACTCCGCGGTGGCACCAAAAAGAGGAGCAGCTTCAGTAGTGTGGAGTAAACTGTGGCCTACTGAATGTTTCATGAACAGCCACGGACTTCTCAGACTCTTTGAGAGAGTTACCACTCAGAGGGAACTCATTCAGCGGCTCCTCTGGCAGCAGCACATCCTTTTCCCTCTCCTCTCCTCTCCCGGCTTCTGTGTGCACAGGGGAGTTGGTATTGTCAAGTCACAACTCCGTCATTTAGCATTTTGCTAAAAGAGAAGGAAATCACCTGTTGATTTATATAGATAGATCCCAGGGTATATTTTTTGTATTCGGGAGCTGCTTCAATGTGTAATTAGTGGTAGATTTTATTTTGTTGAACTATTAATATTGGATACAGAATCTGAATCTCACTCTGAGTTACTGTTGTTGTTTACAAACTAAAGAAATTAGATATCATTTTAGTTTTTACTGAATATTTGAAGGTAAACTGTTGGCAAAAGGTGGCTGACATGTAAAACTATGTCAGTATTTTGTTGCAATTCTGTTTTCTTAAATAATAATACGTTCTTTAAACTGATTTGTGATATCATCAAGAAAATCATTATCGTAAAAATGAGATGAACAGGCAGCTGTTAAATGTACTGGGAAGTTTCTGCAGAATACAGCTGGGCGATATGAAGGAAATAACAATATTTGTGATCAAATATTTTAATATTGATATAATGTAGCAACAATAATATAGGGTTGATCATACTGTCTGTGCTTTCACAAAATATTTACACAATGAGATTAGTGATAAATAATCGTCAGTAATGTGGATATAATGACTAAAAGCAAATAATAGAACAGCTACAACAGTTTTACATTTACATTTACATCACTTTAATGTAATGCAGCCTTTAAGACCAGGAAAACGTAACATAACATAAACGTGCAAACTCTAAGACAGTATCTAGTCTCATATCATGATATCAATATAATATCTATATGTTGCCCAGCTCTACCCAGAAGTACATCTTTCTGCAGTTACCCAGCATTACAGCTAAACCAGGAGTGACTTTCTGTGTTAACTTTAATATGATGTATGTAAAATGTAACCTCCTCCAGAAAACCTAAGGAAGCAAAGTGCAGTTTTCTCTGATATACACAAATAAAACTACAAACCCAACACTTTTGCTCCCATCATTCACAAGTTGAAATAAAACATTTAAGACTTTTTCTACGCACACGAAACTCGTTTCTCTCAAATGTTTGTTCACAAATCAGTTTAAATTCATCATAGTGTGTGCTTCTCCCTTGCTAAGAGAAGGAGCAATGCCCTCCAGCCAGTTATTTTCAAATCAAGGTCTTTTTTATTGTGTTTTTTTTTTTTTTACATTGTAGCACAGGCCCAAACACGTCCAACAGAAGAAACAAACAGTCCCCTTCCCCATACCAGACGTGTACATATATTCATTATGCATAGCCAAATATCCAGAAAAGGAAAATAACCAACACAAATAAATTGAAATGATGGATTGGTTACGTTGTCATGCTGTCAGCTTCCATATCCTCTGCAAAGGCTAGAAAAGGCTTCAAAATAGTGTGAAATTTCCAAGTAAAACCTCTGACAGCATATGTAATCTTCTCCAATGTAAGATTTTACGTCTTCCCTGATCCAGTGACTGTAAGTTGGAGTGATATGGTGTCTCTATTTGAACAATATCAATCGCTTGGTCAGAAGAGAACAGAGGGCCAACATGCTGGTTTTCTGACCACAAAGAGGAGCGTCTACCGGCACCACACCAAACAGCGATGGCTCCACTGTTTTTCCAAATATTTTAGAGAAGCTCTCACAGATTTGTAAAGCCTTGAACACGTCCAAAATGTGTGCAACTGAGCGGCTGGAGCCTGCCTGCATCGATGACATGTGGGATCTCTGTCAGCTTTAATCTTAGAGAGTCCAAGACATGTTGAAGAGAAGATTCCCTGTGTTATTTCTTGCCAAGTTTCCTTTGAAATCGGTTCATCTTAGTCTGTTTCCAATTTATTTTTAAGTATGTTGAAACGTGTCAAATTGTGCGTGTTCAGTAGTTTGTGAATTGTTCTTCTCACAGTGTGTTTTGTGACTGATTTAGAGTTGTGTTTAAATCAGTTTTGCTGGAGTCACATTTCCTGAATCTATACAGTGGAGGTGGCAAGTGCAAAATTAGCATGACTCATAGTCAGAAATGTCATAATGATGAGAATAAGATGTCGTGTAAACAAATGTAGGAGATCCCTTGAGGCTCTGTGGCTGGAAAAAGCCCCCAAAATGCAGTATTTGCTTCTGTCAGAAAACTAGGGAATCACTTAGCTTGTATCACTCAGCTTGTTTTCAGAAATGAAAGTATATATTTGTAACTCTCTCTAAACATTTACAACTTCAGTAGGAACCAGTGTGCTTGAGTGTCACAGACAGGGTAGAGACGCTGGAAAGAATTAAGACATTGGCTCGCGCTGTTGTTGGTTTTGGTCTTTTCATGGGGTTTGTTGACAATAAGAGAAACACAGAAGGACGCCAGCCGTATGCTTTTCAAAGTAAGAAAAACCAAAATGTCTACTGTGGGGTAAATGTGCTGAGTTAGACGCTCTCCACCTCCCCCCCGCTCTCTCCGCTCTCTGAGAGGTTTTCCGGGGATACCACAGTCAGCTTTTCCCAGGCACGGCTGGAGCAGGGCCACGGGCTGACGGGGGGAGAGAGAGGGAGGAAAGCGAGAGGAAGAAAGAAAGGGAGTGGAAAGTACAGAAGAGCAGCAGCAAGGGAGAAGTGGAGATAGTGAGAGAAAAAAACAAACCGAAAGCAGGGATTTTGTTTACTTGTTCTGTGTTCCCACCACACCCAGATAACGCGTAGTTTGATATAGGACATAAACACCAAAAACCTCCTCTGCTTGACACAAACAAGGCTGTATATCATGCTGTGACGGTGATCTGCTGCTGTTGTCTTCAGCGGCGCAGACATCCTGAATAAAGGAGGCATGAGTTCAGACTGTATACTGTGTCGGGAACTTTGAAGCCCTGCTAAGATGTAAAGAGCCTATAAAACACAGGCACACACACCATATGGTCGACTATATGAGGTTTCATCCTGCAAGACTCAGCTGCTGCGCTGCATGAATTAATACTGTATGTACAGTGTGTAACTTTATCTACAAGTGTTTACAGAGTGGAAAAATCTTTTTTCTGTGTGTCCCCACATCTGGATTTGGGTGTTGTGTTTCCTTTTCTACCGTTCTGCCAAGCATCCTCGTGTGTGTGGGTGTATGCTGGTGAGTGTGATGGACCGAACATTGTTCCCATAACAACCAAATATGAATTGTCATATTTACTGATAAACTTTTTGTCTTTCAGTTTGAGAAGTAAACCATAGTTCTGGGTTTATTACATCTTAATTCTTATTTTCATATTTCCCCACCATCATTTCGATCAGTTTTGACAACACTGCCGTCTGGAAACACAGTAACATCAGTACAACAAAGTGGATCTGAAGTGAAGCTTCATTGCACAGAATAACTGCATGCACGCACAAGTACAGAAGGTCAAAGTTGAACCAGGAAGTCGGTCTGTAATCTGACAGTTGAGTCACAGCTATAACATTTGCCTTCATTCTCTCTTCCAGATATGTTTGACTAACCTCGATGTTAGTTTAAAACCCCCCCGACTGTTTGACAGATCCCGTTTTTGAGCCGACTTGTTTTAGTAACGTTGTGTTCCCAGATTTCAGCAATTAACTCTGTTATTATCACTGATGGGGAGGGATCATCGCCCAGACTGTGACAACAATACCCACATTGTACTAAACCAGTCTATCCAGTCAAGAGAAATTAAGTAATTGTGATTATATGGTTAAGTATGTCATTATCCTTTACAATTATAGCTAATATAACACACAATACATGTATGAACATTATTGTGCTGAAACAGTTAGTTAATTAAAGACATAAGTAATTTTTCTACATTAAACTGTCTAAAAAGTCTTGACCTAATTATTTATTTTGTAGAGTTGTGTACTTACATCTTCTCAAATGTTTCCAACAATGTTCAAACCAAGAGAAATCTTTATTTAATCAAGCACATGGTCCGTGTTATTTGGTGGCCGTTGCCTGTCAGTGACATCATATCCCCTTTGCAAATGCATCACAGTTGCGGTCATCTGCCAGAAGCTGTCATGGATTATAAATTGACTTGAATCGAGTTTTAAGCCACATATTTTATGATACACTTTTTAGATCTTAATCATTGTTAACTATATGTTTTAATAGGATAAAGGATTATGTGTCATCAACGTGCCAATCTTAAGTTATCAGAGAAACAAGCAGAGCAAATGTTAGCGGCAGCTCAGCTCCAGCCCCTGAACAGCATCAGAGAAACTGTTTTATTCATTGTTTTTACTAGTTCAAATCACTGGGTTTGTTTCTTCTTAAGAGGAAGAGACCTCTTAAGATAATTTGGCTCCCAAGTAAAACCTCCTGAATGTCGGTCTTTTAACTTAACAGAGGAAAAGGTGAGCACACATTATCAGGAGCTGGACTAGTGGCCATCTGTGACCAGTCAAACCGCTCTGGAGAAACACTGATTTGTATCATTAAACTGTTTCATTATTATTATTATTTAACTGTTTTTTTTCACCAGTTTAACTCACCAGGAGTCTTATTTATAAAACAAAAACCAAAAATGGCGTGCACCAAAAAATATTCGACGGTTTCTACAATCAGGCATCCACCTCACCATCTGTGTCACCAATTTCCCATCTCCAAAATGTTCGTAAGCATGGCTCAAAGTTTCTCCCGTTAAGTCTGTTTTTATAGATCACAACTTTTGCGTGGGAAGAGGCGTACGCCTATTTCAGGCCTTGTTTTGTGCATATGCAACGTTTATAACAAGGCACACTGAAGGAGTCCTAACTGGGAGAAATTGACTGTAATGACGGCACTGCTCTGTCTTTTGTTACTGTTTTGATTTAGACCCCTAGCATTAGTCAGTCATAGCTTTGAGGTTTTAGAGCGTTTTACCCAATTTTAAAATTTGCTTATCTTTCAAATCTATAATCAAATTAGTTTTCAACAATTCTAGGGAACAAAGTCAGATTACATGTTTTTTCTTATTATTAATCTTATTTTAAATTTAGAATATATTTAAATGTTGGGCTGTTGTTGGACAAAACAAGCTATCTGAAGACGTCACCTTGGACGTAGTACATGTATATTCACAACATACTCATTTTATTCACAAGGTAACTTAATATACCATCGTAGTTTGTAGTGACAGGACGGGAGTGGTCGAACAATTGCAGCATAATATACCTGTGACCACACATGCACGCACACACACACGCACACGCTGCAGAATGTGAGCTTATTCAGGTCTTTGCTGTAATAAAGCCCCTAATCTGCCCATACACGCCATGAATGGAGACATTCCTCCAGCCTTACTCAACCACACACACTCACACACAGATCCAGACACACACACACACACACACACACACACACACACACACACACACACACACACACACACGCACATGCACACACATACACACGCACACACTTGGGCCTTCCTACACTGTAGCAGTACACAGATTTAAACCCTAAACTTTGCAGTTTTCTGTAAAACTGATTGAACACAATCAGTGAAAACTCGGTCAAATCCATCTCTGACATGTAACAACCAGGAAACGCGACCCCTGAGCGGGTGAGATGTGACCCCGTGTCCCCCCACCGCTGACCTACAGTGTCACAGTAATAGGAAACACAAAGCTGGTGGACTCTGATTGGTTCAGCTGGACGTGAACAGGAGAAGGGGCTGGTCAGAGGGAAAAGCAGGGAGAGGGGAATTCCCAGAGATGAAGGGATACGCAAATACAGACAGAGACACACACACACACACACACACAAAGATAATTTCCACAGATGCTTTAACTGTCATCAGCAGAAATGAAACAGCCTGACGCAGTGGAGGCATCAAACTAAACATCAAAATAAATTTATTTTGATTAGACCAAGGACGAGTTTTTCTCTCGTGTAATGCAATCTATAACTAATTAGACTAAAATATAGCTCTGTGTGTGTGTGTGTGTGTGTGTGTGTGATGTGCTGAAATGACTTTGTAACTGGGTTCTGTCTGACTCGCTAATCCCTCCCTCCCCCATGTCTCTCCCCACTGTTTTCACACACACAGCTGTTTCCTGTTGAATGTGTGTGTTTAAGAGAGAGATGGAGGGAGGAAGAGGGACGCAGTTTCAAACTATTGTCGGGAATCATACATGTAAAGAAGTATACGAAAACTAAAGTTTCAGTTTTACCCAGTTTACACACCTAACAGCACAGAAAACCATTGTGTAAATCACGCCGCTGTGCTTCAGAGAGCCAAGTGTACCTCTGCTGCTGTTTGAGGACGCCCACTGGTTTCCATTATTTTCCAGCAAGTCATGAAATCAATTAACAGCCTCTTAAAACTTTGTTGAGCTGTGTTATCCATTACAGTGAAGATCATACATTACCATTCAACGACAGTGAAGCGGTGATAGAAACAAACGCAGACTTGATGTCTCAAGTTTGAAGCATCCGCTAATTGATTCTTCATACTGAACAGAAAAGAAAGGAAACTGCTGCCTGCAACAGCTAAACTGTGCGGCATGTATTCAGAAACAATCTGCAAAAAACCTTAAGTACATGTGATTTACAGGTCTTGGCTGGTATGTTCCACCAACTGAAAGATTATTAGAAACATGTTTGATTTTTATGACTGGAATCAGGAATGTCTGCATCATGTGCTGGGAGGGAACTTCATGTTAGGACACAAAAATTCATGTTCTCGAGGGGATTTCAGAGGCTGCCGTCTGATGCAACTTCAAACTTTCATCCAGTGTGTTGTACACTTCTCGTTCAAGATGTGCTTGTTTCTGATTTTAAAGACTTTGCTTTTATTTATGCTTCTACTCCACTACATTTCAAAGCGAAAGGGTATTGTGCTTTTTACTTCACTACATATATTTGATACAGTTATACAGATACAAAATTTAAATGAATTATGATGTATTATTATGGATAAAGAAAAGACTTTATGATCTCTTGTTGAAATTTATAAGCCACCCATCAATATATAAAGTAGTTAAAATGATCTCCACCTTAACAGCTGCAACATCAAAGCGATGAACACATTAATACATCAATAATTAGAATCAATAATATAATAGACATTATTCTGAAATGGACTCTTTTACATATTAAGTACTTTTTTTAATTTAAAAGGGACAATGTACAGCTCAAACATAAATGTCACCATTTGATGCACGGTACCAGATTATAGCTTCAGGCTAATTCAAATCTGTTGTCCCTTGGCAGGTCACAGTAAAAAATACAGTGCAATAGCAAAACAGATAAAAACAGTATACAAGGATAGACAGAAAATAACACACACACACTCCAAAAACCAAGTTCTGAAGACCAAGTCAGTGATTGCAGAGCTGAGCAGCTTTTAACAGATTTTTTAGGTTGATTTTGAAAGTGCTGACAGAGTTGCAGCTCCTCACAGCATCAGGCAGGTGTTCCACTGATTTGTGGCTTTTACAGAAAAAGCTGATTGCCCAGTTACAGAGCGGCGAAACGGTATGGTACAATCTCGTATGGAGGATATTCTGGAGGATCTGATAAAATTTAACTGGCGAGTATGCACAAAGTCACAGTGGAGGGGGGGCCAAACCATTTAAAATTTCATAAACCACACACAAATTGGAAAATAACCTGAAATTCTCAAAGCTCAATAACTTATATTTCTTCAGTATCCTGCAGTGATGGTGACGCATTGGCTTTTTGTCCAGAGTTTTTAAAGTTTGTTTGTATAAAGACTCGAGAGGTCTTAGAGTAAAATCACCAGCCTGCCCCCAGCAGGTGAAACAATAAGGCATACGAGACAGAATCATGGCATGCATAAATGTCTTGGTTCCATCCAAAGAAAGACAGTTTCTAATATATCTGAAATTTCCTAGGTTGTATTTTATGGATTTAACCATTTTTAAACATGTTTCTTAAAGTTCAAATTTGAGTCCAGAATCACGCCAAGATATTTAAAATCAGTAACTATGTCAGTTTGTTTGCCTGTAATTAGAATACCAACATTAGGAGGTTGTACCATGGTTTTAGAAAAAAAAACACACATTTTGTCTTATCTACATTTAAACTCAGACATGATTGATCAAGCCAAAGAGTGATCCTTTCCAGCACAGTTGTTAACTGGACAGCTGCTAAGTCATCTGTTTTAGCATGTACATATACAACATTGTCATCTGCGTACATCTGTAGGTCTACATCAGCATACTCTTCAGTGATATCGTTAATATAAAGACTGAATAATAAAGGACCTAAAACTGATCCTTGTGGAACGCCCAGTCTATCACTCACTGGAGCACAATGATGCTGCTGTCATTTGGCCCTGTGTAAAACCTTTAGTACAGTCTCTGTGTAAAAAGTTGCTTTATTTAGCTGCTAAATGCTTCACTATGTTCACCAGCTAGTCGCTAACTTTGTCTGCCGGGACATGTAGGACACAGTGGATTTATCAGAGCTTTTCCATGAAAAACAACTGTTGGTGCTGGAAACAAGTTTGATGAGAGCGAAGTTTGTAGGTCAGAAAAACAAAAATAATGCACTAAAAGACAGGAAAAGAGAGGGAAACGACAGAGTCACATGTTGCTTTGTAACTACAAGAGAGACTTTCCAAATTAGAAGCTTATGTGGTTAATTTATTGTCTTTCTACAAACTAAATGGGAGTTGTAGTCCCTCCATGCTACACACACACACACACACACACACACACACACACACACACACACACAGGAAAAACAATCATTTGATCCGTTGTTTATATAAAAGTATTGATTAATGCAGCTTTAATGTGAGTTTATAGGACTCACCACATCAGTACACCAAATGTGATTATGAGACAACGCCCCGATAAACTCATGGATCATATAAACCAGTGATCTACTTATCATCCCGTTATGTCACTTGAGTCACTTTAGTTCAGTGACTGTGCTGTCGGTTGAGCCTGTCCATTGAAGGAGCTTCTCAAATCACAAAGGCTCTCATTTATGAAACAAAAGTACAACACAAAACTGGGCGCACGGTCGGTTCCACACAAAGCTCAGCATTTATCAGAGTGGACATTAGGGAAGGCTACCATCAAATCTCATGTCAAGTCTCAGCTTGTGCACACAAGTTTGAGTCAGTGCGAACTTATAATGCAGCATGGTAAATCATGCTGAGGTGGAGAATTGTAATTAGACCATAATCTGACTGTCATCTAAGTATCTGCAGCCACATTTTAATCACCTTAAAAATGTATAGTCACTGCCTGGCTTTGTGGGACTGGCTCCAGGTTGTCGTGCCCGGCTCTATGTGAAACTTTTCTTCTTTTTTTTTTAAATCACTAACAAACCAAAGCATGTTTATATCATTTATCATTAAAACATAATTAAATAGAAATAAATAAACGCTGCAACAGGAGCCTAAGTGATTAAATTTTTATCAGTGTCTGGGTCAGACACGCGTCTCTGTGTCTTCCGCTAGCTGTTATTCCCCGAATTGAAGCAGACCTGATTTGCGCTGCCACACACTCCTCGGGTTGGGGCAATTATAATCTTTTATATGAATATCATTACAATATTAATATTATATAATATATAGGCTATATCATTAATATATGAAGGTCAAGGTTCCAAACTCAAGTTTAGCTGTCGACTGCAACGCTGTTGACTGTAGCAATGAGTTCTTTCCATACTGCGTTTTTCCAACCTCAGATAGAACCAGTTGGTGAAACTGGAGCTGGGACATCAGCATTTCCATTTCTAGCTCCGAGAAGTCTTTCCTCTTGGCCGTATTATGCCTCTTGATGTTGTAAACTCTCAGGGCGAGGCCTCTAAATGGAGAGTATATCAGGGCGGGATATGTTCATGAAGATTTTCATCAGCCACATTTATCAACACCTGATCATTCCTGCGCTGTGATAGCGAGATAAGAACGTTTCATGTATCACACACAAACTCTGTCATTAGATGATTATAACTCTCAGATCAGGGCTTGTTTGTAGGATAGATTGATAAGAGTATGCCACAAATATGATAATGATGCTGACATGATGATGTTTGGTCATATGGTTTCTGTCATCTGTATCTGATTGGGGAGAAGGCATCGACTGATGTATTATTAAATCAATAAGCACGGTATGACAGCTTCCGTTGAATGTGAAATAAATAAAGAAGAAATACAATAACTGAAATTGTTGTAATAATCAGATAAAGTGCTCTAATTTGATTAGTCTTTTAAGTTGGGGATTGCCTAATGTTTTTTTCCTCCTCTTTCTACAGAGTGAGTCAGTCAAATACTTCCTGGATAACTTGGATCGCATTGGTCAACTGGTGAGTCACAGTGATTCGTTAAATTTCGTGCTCTTTGGATTTCTTCACCTCTTTCACCTTTGTAAGAAAACATTTTATCTTCTCTTTTTCAGAACTTCATCCCAAGCAAGCAGGACATTTTGTTCGCGAGGAAGGCGACGAAAGGCATCGTTGAGCATGACTTTGTCATCAAGAAGATTCCTTTCAAGATGGTGGACGTCGGAGGGCAGAGGTCCCAGAGGCAGAAGTGGTTTCAGTGTTTCGACGGGATCACGTCAATACTCTTCATGGTATCATCATCCGAGTATGATCAGGTAACCTCCAGGCACATTTCTGATCACGTTGCGCTGATGTTAGTCAGACGGTATGATCATTAATCTCCTGCTTCTTAGAATTACAAAATGGATGAAAAAACATCAGAGAGACATTTGAGATCTACACAAAGCTCTCTTTGTGGTTGGCTGATGAAACTTGATTGTTCCCTCAGTAATGGCTCCGGTTCAAATCAACGGTCATATGATGACGACTGAATCCGTAATTGGTGCTCAGATAAAACCTGAAATAACCAAAGGGTAATTCTGTGTGTGTGTGTGTGTGTGTGTGTGTGTGTGTGGTGTGTGTGTGTGTGTGTGTGTGATTCCAGGTCTTGATGGAGGATCGAAGGACAAACCGTCTGGTGGAGAGCATGAATATCTTTGAGACCATCGTCAACAACAAGCTCTTCCTCAACGTTTCCATCATCCTCTTCCTCAACAAAACAGACCTGCTGGTGGAAAAGATTCGCACAGTGGACATTCGCAAGAACTTTCCCGAGTTCAGAGGAGACCCGTGCAGGCTGGAGGATGTACAGGTACACACAAACACACACACACACACACCAAAAACACAAAGGTTTTCATTGTTATCACGATTGTGAGGCAACAAACTAATTTCTCCTGCAAGTTGTTTTGTCGTTGTGCTCCTAATTTTCCTCCTGCTGTTCATAAGCCCAGTGTGCTTTCATACACACACACAACATCATGTGAACCAATGTACAATTTTACATACACAGGCTGCTGGCCAGTGCATTTACATGCACAAATGAAATTATGTTAAACCAAACAAAGACAGCAACTGTGTGCTCAGTTTGGTGCCTGACCGCAAAAATATAATCAGTTAAAAGTGGAAAACTGTAGCACAGTACTGAAGCAAACAATCCCTGTAGGATTCACAGTTATTAAATTATCATTGCTGACCTGTTTCAGCCATAGAAATCTCTCTTTGCAATAGATTTTTGGGATTATCACCTCTTTTTGCAAGGCCAATAAAACAAAGGATGTTTTGGATTGACAGGCTCAGCATCATGGTTGTAATGAAAGCTTTACTTTCACACCTTTCTTACAATGATAATTGAATCTTGATGCATGATACAGCGGCAGTATTCTTCTTCTTGTATTCATGTCTGCTTCACTACTAGACTATGATTTCATAGAGTTACCAAGCTGAGCTTTCTGTTTTCTTCCCCTTTACTTGCTCCTTGTGGCCCTCTGAGAGTTTACACCCCTGATCCATTGCACACCTGTGTTAATGAGGTCATTGCCTTGACTGTCATTTATATAACTGTTTTGCGGTTAACACTATTCATGCTCTGAGGTAGGATTGTGTCTGGGTGATATTTTAATAAAATGTGCAGCTCCGGGGCGCCCATTAGCTCACCTGGTAGAGCAGGCGCCCCGCGTATAAAGGGTTTATCCTTGCCACAGCAGCCCTACCTTTCACGCTAACAACTGCCCTGTCAATTAAAGGCAAAAAAACCCTTTTTCTGTTATTGAGGAAACCAGATTACACAAGAAATCACTGCACAGAAGGAAGCGTGCATTAGTTAACATTACATCTCAGCTGAGGGGGAAGCTATTAATGTTTTATATCTCCTGCTGTCACAAGCACCTGACTCTTCATCCGTGAGTAGATGCATGCTTCCTTTATCACAGTGATACGGTTGGCGGGTGTAATTCAGTAGAAAGACAACATGCAAGTGCTCACACAAAAGTCTGTGGATTATCTTGAGTAACCAAGTCATGATTTCTGGAAAGAGACATTGCTGTTGAAATTTACACAAGCATCTTTTTGGCGCTTTGAGCACCACAAGCCAAGTGCCATTTAGTTCCATTATATCAGCGTGAAGGCAGACATCTTTACAGCTGTAATTCTAATTTTTGGGTGAACTAACCCTTTAAATTGAGTGTTTTTGGGAAGAGTTGACGGCGCAGTGAGAAGAGAAAAGACAGAGTCTGCAGTGAGGGAGCACACTGCTTTTGCGTTTAACCCAAAGGTATCTGAATTTTACAAATACTCCAGTGTTTAGTTCTGGAAACTTGCTAAGATATTATCATTTATTTGAATTGAAATATTTTGAATATGAATACTTTTAATGATCTTTTCCTTTCATCCTGCCACCCCCCAGTGATTCTTTCTCTGCCTCATGTCTTTGTCATGCACACATGTAAAAAGCAGATTAGAAACCTGGTCATCTGGTCAAGAGATTGACTCTCATTTACATGACGTTTAAGAAATCTGCTCACTGTTGAAAGCTGACTGTAACCCTGCTCTGCTCCTTCCAGGCGTTCCTTGTGCAGTCGTTCAGCCGTAAGAGGAGAAACCGGGGAAAGCCGCTCTTCCACCACTTCACCACTGCGGTAGACACAGAAAATATCCGCTTTGTCTTTCACGCCGTCAAGGACACCATCCTGCAGGAAAACCTCAAAGATATCATGCTACAGTGACCTTCACGCAGCAGACGACGGCTTCTCTGACTGTAAACTGTGAAACCGGCCATGAATCCAGGCGTGGAGGACGCCACAGCCCACAAATGCATATTAACACTGACCTGTGGAGCAGTCGGTTGATCCCACAGAGTGGATTTAACTGAACTCTGAACCTGTGGAGCCCCGAATTAACTCTGGATCATGTCGGCCCCCTGTGGAAACTGTGAGGGTCACTGAGGACAAGACCCTGCATTTAACCTGTATAAATGTGTGTGTGCTGGAAAGACAGTCACCTCCTTGTAGCGCTCAAGTGTTGTCGCCTTCGTACACAGGTTAGAAAATGTTTATAAAAAGAAAAAAAATAGAGAAAAGCACCAACTACATGACATGAGCACTGAAAGTGTTTTTTTCTCAGATGTACAGATATATATATAAATAAATGACTAATGACAACCCTGTCACTAAACCTAAAAGTAAGACTGCTGCTGGTTGAAATGTAGACGGATCAAGCTGTGCGAGCAAGACGCAGGAGGGGAAGAGGGAAAGATTAAGGAAGACAGAAAGTTAGGCGCAGGCTGAAGAATGCCTTGTCCTCATGTCCACGTGACGGAGGGAGAGGGGAGAGGGTTTGGGCTCATACTGGTCATATGCTGTGTTATGTGATAAGGTTGCACAAGTGTTCCTGTCAATGAACTTTAACAGAGGGAAGAGGCTCTCTCGTGCTCCCTGTCTTCTCCTGTGCTGCCTTTCTCTCCGTCTTTACCTCTCCTCCACGGCTCGTGTTTATTACTCCCGCTATCATACGAGAGATGAACAGCTGCAGATAACAAGTCTTACCCCTCTCCTCCTGGAACTCTCCTCTCAGGCACAATAGACAGATTGTTCTCCTCTTCCCTCTCCAGCAGAAACAGTACACAGTCAAATTAGAGACTCCTCTTGGTTTAAAGACACTCAGCTCCTGGTCTACATGAATTATGGTTCATCTCTATCCCAAAGCCTTTCTTCTATTTCCCGCCAACATCCCAGAAGAAGTACCACAATAGCCTCGACTTAACTTGAGGCATATAATAAGCACCCCTTAACAAGGAGGCTTTGGTGTAAGGTTACTTGTTCCTTTGTCCTGTAAAAGTGACGGGAACAGCAGAGGATGACAGGGTTGTTGAACTGTGAATCACCTTATTCCCATTTTGCTGGCGGCCATTTTGGACTTCTGTAGCAGACAGGGTGGGATGCCTACCTAGAATATTGGCACAAAACAAGTTAAACAAACCAGATTGAACGAAAACAGCAGGTGATACTAGGGCTGCCCCCTGAAAGTTGAAGATTCAAATCATCAGTCGACTGTGATTCTTCAGGGGGGTTTTTTTGTCAGTCAATGTACAGAGCTACAGATCCAGACCCAGGGTGAGTCTGAGAGAGACGGAGGCAGCTGCCCAGAGGACGATAGGCTTTGCCCGGTCAGGCTCTGAGATAACTTTGTCTTCTGCCTTCTGCTTAAAGGTGGTGATTTTACAGCTCACACCACCTTAACATGACATAGTCTTTGGCTTTTGTTTGATGTCAAGTGGTGGCGAAAAATGTTGCTGCACATTTCAGATCGATGAACATCTCGCCAACCCCGTTCAAACATTACCAAGTCCGGTATTTTCTACATCAGGACACCTCTGAGTCCTTTATCACATTAATACCAAGTTAAAACCGTAGAAACACATCATCATCCATTTTTGTAAAGTTGTTTTATACTCAGTTAACCACTGATTAGGTCTAATGTTGCAACAGTTAGTTCAGGGTTCAATTATCTATCCCGCAACTCAAACTACACAAAGAACTCATGGACCAACAAAAACCTCCCAGTTTAGAGAGGGGACACAGAATGATACACAGCGACACACACTAAAAAACAACAACAAAAGAACCCTGACTTTGTTTAATGTGAAAGGGGTCCTCCATAGTGATGTGAGCCCACAGGGAATTATCACCCGACTCTGCAGTTCCCCTCAACTTGGTTGACACAAACAGCAGGCAACTTTACTCTTTACTCTCCTTGTCCAGCATCAAACAGCAGACAGAGGAAGCTACCAGCTTACTGATGTGTTGGTGATGATTCTCAGTCATCCAGGTCACAGTAATTCTAAGCGCTATATCATCTGCAACCTGCAAGAGTTTTTTGAGGACATTTCACCTCTCATCCAAGAGGCTTCAGAACTGAAGAAGCATCTTGAATGAGAGGTGAAATGTCTTAAAGAAACTCAAGCGAGTCCCACTGCCCACTATATACACTTATAACAGCTATCTGATGAACATATTGGACCATCTAGCAGCTAAACAGACAGATATTTCCCTCAGGAGTTGGTTGAGACCAAACCAGAGCTAAAAGGGGAGTGAATATTAGTATTTTTCTCATGGGGTGACCAGACACAAGACTGATGGATTTATTAATAAGAAAGTGTTTTCTAATATGCTCGTTATATCAACTTTAAAAGGTGATAATTCACTCAGTGGCCATTTTATTAGGTACACTCTGCGTTTTCAGCACCGTGTTGAATCAATACCTCTTAGAAGTCAGGCTGATCTGGGGCCAAAGGGGGGTCCTTCCTTGTATTAGAAAGGTGTACCTAATAAAGTGGCCACTGAGTGGACGTCAAGCCCCAAGAACAGTGCCAGGCTTTATAGCAAATTTAAGATATTGGCCAAACTGTGGAATTGCAACCACCAGACTTTTTTCCATAGACTTACATTTTGAAAGAGACGTTTGTAAATCAGTGGATATGTTATTTATTTCGTTTTTGAGCATCTCAGCCCCCTCAGGATTCAGTCCATTCAGTCTGATAACATTTAAAGTCTCTAGCACGCCTGCTCTATGGGCCCAACAATGCAAAAGCATTGGGGGTAGTTTTACACATGAAAGTCAAACTTTTTTTGGCTTCATGCGCCACTGAACACCTTTCGTAGGAATGACCAGGGCCTCAACTCTGCCGCTGTATCCAGTTCTCTTTATACAGTAATGTAAATGTTATGTTTACAGCTAGTTGTGATTCCCCCAAGTGGTCAAAAACCAATAACTAATAGATTAATCACTAATGGAAATAATCACTATTTGCAGCAATGTTTCACCAGTGAGGGCTGGATGGTAATGTCGGATAAAGGAAAAGTACTGTGCCATGGTTGCTTGCAGATTAATATACTTATGCGCACTGATTTATGATGGTGGTTAAACTGCTGACCAGAACTCTGTCTGAACTGTCCTGTTATGTGATTTTAATGGATACCTGCCAGCCAACAAGAAACATGTTCCTTCAAAGCCCTTTCAACCCGTATTATATCCTCTCTTGGATCCCCCCGTTCGGTATCTTTTCTAACATGATTTCAAAAGGAGAATCTATGAGATGAACATGTTTATTTGATTCCCAACATTCACATGGTGTGCATTTTGGTACGCAGCAGTAGGACACAGCTGGGCTGCTCCTCCCACCCTGAGTATTGAGTCCAAATGGCCTTGAGGGGAATGAGGCGAATCATGAGCACTTCCACACGCCTTATTATACTGTATTAAACTGTGTAATTTGTATGTATTTGTGTGTGTTTGCATAGTGACTTACGGCCCTTATTTTGTGCATGTTCATACATTTTGTACATAAGAATACTGTAATTATTTGACTGACACTGTGTGTACTGTGGTAACCTTACAATACAAACACCACTCTGTCTAACAGTATCACTGTAACTGTAACGTTGCTGTAACATTTGTCGTTAACTAACCTACCTTTTCCACTCACACAAGTTTTTTTTATTTTGTAAGTGTCGTCGTTGCACTGGAAGCGTCCGAGAGAAAACAACCAGAGAGGAAAAATGTCTGGGAAAATGAAACAAATCAACAGACGGCAGACTTTTAAAAGGCAAGCAGGATGAAGAGAGGGAGGTCTTCTGCTTTTGTTTTCTGTTTCCCAGTGCCTTGGCTCTGTGCTCTGTGGTGAAATACACTGCCGTTTGCTGACATGCTGTTTCTTTATTTGCTCAGTGTTGGCGTCTGTGTGTGTTTGAGTGTGTGTACGTCAAAGCAAGAGGTCAAGACCTTCTGCGTTGGAGAGTGAAAAGTGGTAGAAAGAGTAGAGGAGAGAGAGGGGGGATAGAGGGAGATGGCAGAGGGTTTAAAAAAAATAAAAGAGAAAGAAAATAAACTGAAATGTGTTTTTCTAATGTCCTGGGGCAGTTTTATGAACATGAGAAACCCTCTTGCAAAGCCAGAAAGCAGGGAGCTGATAACTGATGTCATGCTGATGTATAGCCTGGAGGCTAACCGTAGGCTCTCATTCCACATAATGTAATACGAAGCTCATCAGCCAGAGCTATCAGACTGGTGGGCAGAAGAGTGGAGCTGAAGTCGGGCGATATCTCTGTTACCCAGCGGAGTCTGACCTTTGCTTTGGCTTTTAATCAGAGGAGCTCTGATACATAACAGACTGCACGTCTCAGGAGACAGGGTGGGAGCCCAGAAACAACTAGAGCGGAGTTTTAGCGTTGTTTCAGAGATCAATGGTTAACATAGATTTCTTTACACAGGAAGTCAGTAGATTGTAATTCAAGGTCTTTACACAGCACACACACCGCAGAAACACATGTGACAGCGTATAATACGGGATCTGTGCAACCCAAAAAAGACAGAAATGACCCTGTGAGTGGCAATGCTCAGACTGGGGGAGGGACAGACAAAGGGAGGAAGAGAGAATACAAGAAAAAGTAAGAGGATAGAGGGAGGGAGGAGGGAGAGAGGTCATGTTTCCTCTGTTAAGCCCACTTCCTGTCCTGATCCCAAAATGGAGAGACTGTAAGAACGACATCCCACTGCCTGTTCCAGTCTCCCCCTCCCTCACACACACACACACACACACACACACACACACACACACACACACACACACATATACACACACACACATCAGAGAAACCCAAACCAGCCTCCCGCAGTATCCTACAAAGGAGATGAGAGGAAAAAGCAGGGAGCAAAAAAATATATCCCCAGTGGTCTCTGAAACATAAGGAAGCCTTCGTTTATAGAGGCAGAGAGGCGCAGGACATTTTGTCCTCAAGTTGCACTGGACCATGTGTGGCCTCTATATATGTGTGTGTGTTTGTGTGTGTGTGTGTGTGTGTGTGTTAAATTGAGTGTAACTTTGTGCTATACAGTCATTACCAAAACATCAGTGCAGGGCAGCTTAATTCAGTGTGTTTCCCTGACATACATCAGTTTTGATGAAAAATGTTTTTTTAGTCCTGAAGTGGTTTATTTAATATTTTAGATGTTATATTAATGTGTAGCATTATTGTAACATGTAACCACATTAAATCAAAATCAACTTTATCAACCCCTTGACAAACACAAACGGCAACTTGCAACATAATCAAATGCTTTTTTTTTTTTTTTTTAAACTAATTGCGTAAATGTTCGTGTGCTCCTGGGTCAGTGACTGCAGATATTGTTTCTGTGTCGAATGAATCAGTCTTTGGATTTAAAACTACATTGTCTCCACACAGAAAACATTATAACAACCAAATATCCAGAATATCCTCAAACATAACAGCAGCGCATCACCCGCCTCCAGCAGCACATTTGTGGTTTCGTACCTTTCATTGTGCTTTTCTTAATTTGTATTGGCACGGCTGTTTAAAAGCCATTAGATAAGCCATGCATCTGAAACAATGAGTTGCCACCACATCCTCTGTTTTCCATTTAAATAACCAATTTATTTTGTGCTTGCTGCAGATATATAAACAACACAAGTAGGTGTGTTTGGACTTGTTGGTAAATAACCTTCCCCTCTGTGCTGATCGTTGTAGTCTGACACCTGTTAAGGTGATAGTTGGCAAATGTATTGATCCTGTTACTTCTTATCATCACTTTTTGTCTATACTGGGTTATTCAGCTGTTCTAAACTGGATGTATGTGTACTGGTTTTCTGAACAAAACAGTTTTTTGGTGAAATTTAATGATGCCTGGAGGACCTCAGTAAGAGATTGTTCTTTATGTATCAGAGCAGGGGGTGGCTGGGGTGCGACTTCTTCTGTTTTTGTTTTTACCATCCCTGAAGCTACAAATTTGTTTTATTGGACCTCTCCAAGTCACTGGTGAAAAATGAATGACCCTCCCTCCACCCTAAATTAGTTGTTAGATTAAAACGTATTCTTTGATGGTTGAAGGTTAAAGGTTGAAGACGAAATCCTGGAGTTGAAAAAAAGCCTCAGTTTTCGTTCTTGTTTTTCTGAAACAAGTGATTTTGATGAATTATCACTATTTTAGGCTCAGATTTGGTTATGTTTTTTTCTGACAAAGTCGCTCATCCCACATAATGTGTTCAAGAACCATTGGAAATTTAAAAATCCAACAATAACCTCCTACCTCCTAACCTATAGTTTCGGTCGATGATAAATGGAGTAATTTTGGTGATTTTTAAAGAAAACAAGCCTTCCAAACACACTGGAGGGCATGTTTTCTAATAAAAAATGTTTGTAAAATAATACAAAACTCAGCCATTTAAAGTTTTATACCCCTCCCCGATTCAAAATAAAAACCACAAGTACCTCCCCAATGCTAAAAAAAATTATGTGACATGCTTCCCCCTCTTTGCATCACTTCCTTCCCCCTCACAAGTGACAAACAGTCCCTGACCGCCGTAGTAATACTCTAGCAACCAGTCAGTAATAACTTCATACGACCACACACATAACCACCACGTAGACAGTTAGAATCTCCTGGCCAAAAATCTGAGAACACACAGTGAACCACAAACACCAATTCAACAACCTGGTATCCCCAGTCAACTACCTAGAACACACTACATTTAATGGTGCCATTGAATGCACAATGCAGGCACACTGATTGGCACACACAGCAGTCAATCATGTCGTCACGCACCCCCGCCCCCCTTCTTATAGCATCAAATAACTTATTAAACCAAACTCAGCAGAAAAACGAGCATTTGAACAAACACCAGTGGGATAAGAACTGTCTAAAATAACAGAAACCATCTTTGGGAAAAATGTATTTGATGTGTACTTTGGGTTTTCAGTTTGGCCCATGTCCCATCTGCTAACACAGAGGGGGTGGGGTTTAAGACCGATACTGCAGCCTGCCATCAGGGGTTGATTGAGATTTTTAGCTTCACTTTTGGGGAGCTGTCATGTTGTCCATCTTTACACAGTCTATAACAAACACTTAGTGACACCCCAGCAACTCAAAATACACTGGTGATTTACCAGCCATTAAGCAACGCCTCACTGTTGTACTCGCTGAAGCAGGTTACTTAGTCAGCTAGCTTCAGGGCATTAGAGTATGTAACCTTTCTCTGTGTGTGTAATCTACAGTTTAATAGGTAGCTGATTAGGATTACATTAGAAGAATAGTAGATATCAAGGGTATTAGAGTCAGTGGAAGTCTCTTTACTCGTGTAGTTTACAGACCTGAGTGCCTCCACACACTGATCCGTACAGCTGCAAGTGTGCGTGAATGGGTGAGTTTGTGGTAGGGGGTTTGAGTGTGTATACTGCTCTGTGTGTGTGTGTGTGTGTGTGTTTGTGTGTGTGTGAGTAAATTTGGTCTCATGACTCTGGTTAAGCTGATGTTTCCCTAAGGCTGTTTTGATTGGACCTACAGCTGAACTCTGATATTTAATAATGAGCCAAGTAGTCTCTCGGTTTCTGCTTCTCCCCACACACACACACACACAACACACACACACACACACACACACACACACACACACACACACACTCTGGGAGCTAACCCAAGGATTGAATCATACAGTGAAATATAAACAACTAGTGGTTCATTAGCTGATGATTTGGCCATGACACATCTCTGGACCCCAGGCCGTCACGTCGTTAAACCACTTCTGTTTTGGTTCACACTGACAGTGGAATTAACTTTGTGATGCCTGGCATCTTATCTGCTCTGCAGGATGTGTTTTCTCCTCTGGTGCAGAGCCTGGAGGGCAGATTGTTTGTTAATCAGCGGAGATGAACTCAACAGATAGATGATGGTAAACAAAATTATATATACTTATTTACATAATCTTAAAACCTTTACCTTATGCCTCTTACAATAAAATTAAACTTATAGAAACAGTTTAGGAAGTAGTTATACCCTCTGTCCATCTCCCTCCATACTTTCATGCTTTACAGGAAAGGTGGATGTCTCCCTCTGCTGGTAGAAAAGGAGTAATGCAACATTTTAATCCACCGTGGCGTTCATCATCTTTTATCTTGTAACTCCAAAACCATCCTAAGTATTTTAGCCTAAGAGATGTGCCGAGCTTTTAGCAAAGGCGGGAGTAAGCAACATGCAAGTCACAAGTTTTAACCTTCAAGTCTAAAGCAAGTCCCAAGTGATGAGAGTCAAGCAAGTCAATTAAGTCCCTGCTGCAGGTTAAGTCACTGTTCAGGTCAAGCAAGTCACAAGACATTCGTATGGTCAACCCCAGTTTCCATATTTAAAACAGTGTGTCACAATGTTCCTCTGTGTTATTTCCATTGAATAAATCTTTTTTTTTTTATCACTGATTCAAAGCCTTGTATAACACATCTTAAATTTAGCTTTCTAGCTGATGTTTGACCCGTCAGAAAGCTTATAGGTGAACTAAAAGACACATTCATGTACCTTTACTTGTGGGTTTCGTAGTGACAGATGAAGTTGTATGTTGTCATTAATCATTGAATCCAAATTTTATTACTTCTGGACTACTGTAGCCACCTCCATGATAGCTGCCTCATGCATTGGCCTCTGCTGGTCTTCTGCATCCTAGTAGGGCGTCAGGTTTGCACACATTTCTCTAGAAATCACACAATTATGCTTCAAATACAAAACATACAACTCCCAGTGGAGGAGAGGGATGGTGTCTTTTTGTAGACCAATCTAAATGCTAGCTTCGTCCTGCTTCCCTTGTCAAAAAGCCAACAGGATTTTTTCCATTGGATTTTGGATTATTGCAGAAAATAAGCTCTATGGGAAACAAAGGTTTATGGTACAAAATAACACCATCACAAGTGTAAAGGCAATCACCAGAAATAGAAAACTAATGTTAGACTGTGAACGAACGACACAGTCACATGGCTGATATTGCCACCACAACAGGGCATGATGACGCTCTCTAGCCTCATTTAGCCACTTTTTAGCAACCACCTTTTTTGAGACGCATAAAAGCTTCAGAATTTACAGATGGGGTATTTACAGATGTATTTTATGTCGTAGAACAAAATGTGAAAGTCTCTTCAGCTTGTGTTAACCACAGACCTTATCAGACCGATTCAGGCATCCAACCAAAAACCCACTGACTTTGGGATGAAGTAATCGGGACTGCTAAAATTCTAACTCATTTCCAGGTTTTAGGACTCATTCCTCCAGCGCTCTACATCTAGATTAATAAAGTCAAGTCCATTCGAGTCATCTGTCTCATACCCAAGTCGAGTCTGACATGGACAAGACATGGACGCCAAGATAAAGTCAAGTCATGTCCTTATTAATACTAGCCAAGCAAGTCTCGAGTCCTCAAATCTGTGACTCGAGTCTGACTCTAGTCAATTCATGTGACTCGAGTCCCCTTAACATATTCAACAAGCCTGTCATAAATTTAGATTTGCAGTCTATTTTTTCTAGGAACTACAAAAAGGCACAAGGACAAAATATAAATATAACATAAACAATCTGTGACTGAGGATTTCTGGTAACCACAAAATGACTTGTGTAGTTTGGGATGAATCCAAACACTTCCCAGACACAACATTAATTCCTTGGTGTTGAGTTTTCTGGGAAAATATACCCACGCGTGCAGATTGTACACTTGCCAGGTTTTGTGTGAGTCAGTCATACAGAGCGGCTCAGCGTGTGTTTGACACATTCAATTTCCCTTGTTTACATCAGTGAATGTGTGACCTGTCATCATGCGCAACTCAGACTATTTTATGATAACCCTGAGCAGCCTGATCCTGGTCATTTTGCTGGTATTGTTCAAAATAAATGAGAGGGTTCTGAGTGAATGCATGCATAATACCTGCTGTTATAGTCTTTGACATGTGGCTAATTGTTCATACATTCCCCGGCTGCACTGTCAGGAGGGAAAATACACTTCGATTGTGTTAAAGCTGTTGTTTCATGGTGAGGAGAAGAAAAAAAATACCACATTTTAAATGTCAAGTCTCACGTAGCGTAATTAATGTCTCAGAGTGCATCATTACTAATGCATCATTTACTCTTTAAATTACATGCAAACACCATTATTCTTTCAGATGTCTATCAACACTAGCAGCATGAGGTTTTCCTCTCCACTTGGTTTCAGAATGAAAATAACACAGCTGCAATTAGGTGAGACAACTGTACTACAGATCTCTGCAATTAAGACTTTTATTTTTAATCTGTCTCCTGTTTTTATCCTGCATGGTTTTATCACATCTAGTCAAGTCTGTAGCAACTCGACTGTAACAAGGCCCGAAGTATCTGAATCTCCTGTTCTGGGCGCAGTAATTTATGCATCTCTCTGTCTCAGTGATATCAGCTGAGGCAAACTGAGGAGGACAGAAATGTTATCCCTCCAGCAGACAGCCCTGTCTAAATTAAACATCCAGGGTGAGAAGAGACAATGGAGACATTTTATCTAATGAGAGAAAATGTTGAACTGAACAATGCAGTACTGGACACTGTACAAAATTGTTATAGACAACACTTACAGTATCTAACATACTGTTGATATGAATCCACATATTTACTGTTTATGGATGCCTTTTGTGTTCATTTTACATCATAAATATTTCATTTAATATTTTAAATATTAAAAGGTCTCTTAAAGAATAAATATTCAAATTATTCTATATTTTTGGGATGCAGTGATTCATTCTGTTTGTCTCTTTTGTTTTTACAGTCGTCAACATGGCAAATGGTTTGGTACTGAGAGACTTTTGCAGCTGGAAGTGGCAGAATAGCCAACCATGTAACCACTCAGGAATATTTGCACCTTTAATTTACGTCCTGCGTCACTGACAGGCTCTAATTGGTATTAGAAGTGTCTTACAACGTTACGGAAAGGTCCCTACAAAGAAAGTTTTTCCTTACCTTTCGCTTGTTCTGTTCTGTTTTGTCTCCACAGGAGAAGTCTTGTTCTGAAATCTAGCAAGAGGTGACTTGTTGCAGGAGGAAAATAATGGGAGAGTGGGAGAGAGAAGTGTCGGTCATAGCTTGTTAGCTGCGCTTTCTGTACTGAAACACTGAGTGATTTCTAAAAGATTTTCGCTGTCATGGATGAATATTTAGCTGATTTTGACTACATGAAAAATTGGACTTCTTGCAACGAGACTTGGTTAGACACAAAAACAAACAGACTGAATCAACGAAAGGTAAGGACAAACGTTTCATTTCTCTGTCAGGTTCTTTTGGTAATGTTTTCAGACACTTGTAATAATAAAAATTAGGGCTGTCAAATTCACGTTAATTTCGGTTAATTGATCACAGGGAAAAAATGTGTTTAAGAAATTAAGGCTGATAAACTGTGGTGCCCTTTGATCTGATGCTTCATTGAAGGCCAGACTGACTTAATCAGTCTACCTGTGACCGACTGACTAACTCCGAAATGGACTGCCAACCAGTTTTGGTCTTCGAGGACAGGGGGACAATTGTGTCCAAAATCCAGCAGCTTTACTACGACACATCTGCCAAAATTTATTTGAATTGAAATTTTTTAAATACTTTCACAGCAAAAAATGATGAATGTGATTAATTTAGATTAATTAATCACAGAGCATGTAATTAATTAGATTTTTTTTTAATTGCTTGACAGCTCTTATAATGATAATCTGAGCCTGTATACTGCACACACTGCCCGAGTGGTTACACTGTAGCCTCCTTTGCGGCTGCTGGCTGCAGCGGTCTCTCTCGATAATGAACCAGTTTCAAAAATTGTTGTTTCCATGATTCACTTATACAAAAAAAAACAAGGGTCCAGGTTGAAAAATACCAATCCCCCCTAAGTACTTTCTCTTTAACTCTAAATAGTTATGACCATTTAAGCAGCGTGCAAAGTGAACACACCCTTAAAGAAGAAAGAACATAATTAATCAATATCAAATTATGAATACTCGTGTAATCTTCTTAATCAGGATTATGAGGGTGTGGTATGATCAGACAACAGCGGCACAAAAACAAACGCAAACATCCCCACAACTGTCATCATATTCTTAAAATTCTGCAAAATCTTGACTGTTGTATGGAGGTAAACAACATCCATGTTTTTCCAGCAGAGCCCAGCCCACCTTACAATCAGTAAACTCAGACAAAAAAAACACAAATGCATCGATCTCTCTTATGATAATATAATAAAAAGTGGCTGTGTGTTGATGTTCTGTAGGACCCCACTGATCAAGACACTGATATTTTGTTTTCAGGCCCGTTAAGATAAGTATTATAAGGTAATTTCTTGTGTAACATAATCTACATTCCAACAATTAAGTCAACAAAACATTTGTCAGTTTATTTTTTCAATCCACCCATTTGTACTGATACTGGAGAGTGAAATTTTAATTAGTGTCCTTTTCTCTGTTTACAAACTGACGACAACACTTGATTTGTTAATTCTTCAGCACACCCACAGCGTCACTTTAATTCAAGCATCCAAAAAAAGTACAAAAGTTGGATTCTTCATCATTCCTTCTACTGCAGACTAATGAAAAAACCTCTATCCAGTAGTTACAGGGAGATATTTCACATGTCTCGGAGACCATTTAGTGGCACTCTGTGAGAACAGAGAGGCTCGAAAGCTCCAGCAATGCCGACATTCAAGAGAGGAGTGGTGGAGTATACTGCATTACTGTTGAAAATGGGTAAACACAAAATGTCTGTAAATTCAAATAAAATGCGCAAATGTAGTTTCTGTGGTTTCATTATTGCCTGCATAAATCAGATTTTCTCAGTATAGCACATTGCTCACATTTTAACAGTGTCATGATATTTGACTATTTCACTGAATGTACTGCCATCAGTGAATAAAACAAGGCTGCAGAAAGGCTCAGTACATTCTTCAGTCAGTGGAACTACATTCAGACACACATATCAAATACATAAAAACAAAAAGCAAAGTAAATATTCTTTGGCAGCTTCTACAGAGGAGCTGAGAGAAGCACAGCAGCAACAGGGACAGAGGGGAAGTAAACGGTTTAACTGGTAAATGGATATAAAACAGATTTCTTCTATAACTTCTTCTGTTCTTCTACTTCTTCTTCTATAACTTCTCATAAAATCTGCTCTCCAGTGTTTGTGCTACCTACAGTGCTGTGACCAAGTTTGTGCACCTCACATACAGTTTATGGTGATGTTTAATCTGGACTCCAGAGCTGTTGCTGTTATGGTTCTAAAGGTACTATACTCCAAAATTTTTGGTGGGACCATGGAGACAACAATTTTTTAATTGGTCCAGTATTGAATGATAGTGCTGCAGATGGCAGCGGTTGAATGGCCTCAATTTAACCACTTTGGGGCATTTGTGCTCCGTTAATCTACTAAAAGTGATTTTTTTTTTTTTTTTTAACCACTGACAGACTCATGATTGTTATTGTAAGTGTCTGACAACATTATGGAAAGGATCCAAACAGAGATAGACCATTTTTATTGAAGAGTTTAACCAAATACAGCCCCAATATCAGTTTTGCCAAACCCATCAGCATGTTTAGAGCCAGTATATTTTCACATCTAACTGGGTGAATTAAAGGTTTATTTCAACCAAACCAGGGTTGGTGGTTGTTGGAACAGTGGGAACATGAAGCAAGACGGCTTTTGTGAGTTTTATTTTGATTTTGCTGACTTTGATTGAAGTGTTTTACGATGATAAAATTACTTTTTATTCAAATGGACTCTGGTGAAATTGGTTAAATCAATTTTGGGGCTGTTTTGTTAAACAAAAAAGATTGTACTCTGAAATAAAAAGGTCTGTCTCTGTTGGGATCTTTTCAATAATGTTGTCAGACATTAATAGCAACAATCTGAGCCTGTCAGTAGCAAAAACAAGAACTCTGAGTGGGCGTAAACTGACGGTGCATAATTGTCCCTAATGGCTACATTGCAGCCTGCTTCACTGCTGTTGGCTGCATCCCTCTCCTTCAATACTGGAGCAATTTCAAAAATTGTTGTTCCTTTTAGTCACCTAGACACAAAACAATGGGAAAATAGGGCCCATATTGAAAAATGCTGGAATTACCCTTTAGGTTACAGTTGTTATGATACGATAATAGTAATGGAAAAGCCTGCGATAGTGCCTACAATGCTGGATCAGTTACTGGCACACTCGCCAACACCTGAAATATTAGACTTGGTAACATGACGTCATCCACTGGTTTGCAGACTCCCACTCTGTAAACAGGTGAATTATATAAAAATCCATCCCCATACAGTTGTCATGAATTTTAAAATGAGCTATAAATACCAAAACTGTTTTTTGTACCAGGCAATATGTTTATTTCTGCTGTACAGTTCGGCTGTTTAACATGGGGGTCTGTGGGGAGTTATTCGCTTCAGGAGCCAGTCTCAAGTGGCCATTTAAGGAACTGCAGTTTTTGGCACTTTCATAGTGGCTTCATTATTTTAGCACCGGAGGTTGCCACTTGGTTATAACCCCCTCTCTCCCTTTGTTTCCTGTCTGTATTTATACTATTGATTATCCAGTAGAAAAAAAAAGGAAAAATATTCATTAAAAAAGAAATAAAAATTAAATTCCCTCTGTCAAAGAAGTTATGTTTTCAGACCCATTTGTTGGTCTGTTAGCAGGATATCTACAAATTTATAAACATATTTCAATAAAATATTGAGCAATAGGCCAAGGATCAAGGGATTTAATTTGGGATTGGGGGGCTGGCCATTATGTAATATTTTTGCTTTTAAAAAACAATAAATTATTAAAAACTTTAAAAAGGACTGTAATGTAGAATAAGGATAAAAAAAATCTCCACACATCAGCTAACTTAGAGCTCAAACCAGTGCTGTAACAGGACATGGTTATTACACTTTTTTTTTTTTTACGTCTTTTTTTCCCCGCTGCACCTTATTCAAAAGCTCTTCCGTTAACTGTGCTCTCCAGATCTCATTCAAGAGCTACAATGTGTTTATTTCCCACAAACAAAATCAGATGTCGCTCCGGCAAAAGTAAGAATCACCTAATTTATTTTATAAATGATTCTGATGGAGTTACACATTAAGATGTAGTTTAAAAACATTGCTATGATTAATATAACAAACGTATGCAGCCTTTCCGAATGTGTGTACTCTTAGTGTTTTCTGTTTGATTAAAATCATTTCTTGATCAACAACTGCAGAAAAAGGAAATACAAAAACTTTAGGGATATAAAAAAACTTTTTCACAGCACTGTATCTTCCCCCAAAAATCAGTATGGGCTTTACAAAAGCAATAAAGGGGCACTGTCAGCGATTTCTGTTGCTCACAAAAAACTTCTCCAGTGTGTGTACAGAGCATGGAGTGCAGAGTCATGTCAATGCTATTTGGCGTTGGGGGACAGATAGTAGGGGTGAAACAGTCTCTCATTGGAGCAGATGCTCAGAGCAGCATGTGTATGCATCAGTAACCGTGGAAACCGTGAGGTGAAGTAGCTGACGAAGCCTTCGGGCAGCTCGCCGAGAGTCTCCTGCACCTCCTTTGGCAACTCGTGGTAGTGATGCTTCTGTAACATGCAACATTAACATACATGTGTCAGTGTGTCTCCATGTATGAAAAAATATTAGGCCTAATACCATTTCTTATTTCTACCCCTAGCCCTCATTTCTGAGTGCCGCCTTGCACTCCCAACAAGAATCGGGACACCATAGCCCTATATGTGAACACGCACAACAAAGGGAGTACGGGCTAAGTGGTAGGGACAAGGGGTATTTTGGGATTGGCCTAGGTGTATCAGTAAGCATGCATGCTGACCTTATTCCGCATGGCTCTCAGCAGATCTCTGACCGAGTTTCCTTTATATGTCCTGAACCGCCTCAGGTCTGGAACGCACACAGGAAGAAATGGATTACAGACCACCCTGCAAAGGTGTGAACAGAGCAGTTATGTGATACTGTGTGGGTGTGCTGGTTCTTTTACCTGTCTGCAGAGGCACTGAGATATGCATCCTCCAATTGGTTCGGACCACTCCTCTTCCTGCAGTCTCCAGTCTGACCACAATCGGACTATCTGCTGGTTCCTTCTCTA
Source organism: Epinephelus cyanopodus (assembly GCA_026686955.1). Taxonomy (NCBI): domain Eukaryota; kingdom Metazoa; phylum Chordata; class Actinopteri; order Perciformes; family Serranidae; genus Epinephelus; species Epinephelus cyanopodus. The sequence continues at coordinate 25,176,978 of CM048916.1, read as the reverse complement.
TACGGTCACTGACGTCCTACATGTGCACATAAGCGTTAAAAAAAAGAAACTACGCCTCCCACATACATACTTAGACCCTTTTGCACGTTTCCTGCTCTGTGTTTATTATCAGAAAATTAAAAAAAATATATATCTAATTAGAATAAACCAGAAAGAAGTAACTTTTTTACATTAGTAATCATGAAAAGAAGCCTGTAGTGTCACAAGAGAGACGGCTGGCCCTTTGTGTATGTGTGACAAACTGATTTTACACACCTGGAAAAAGAGCAGCTGCTTCTCGGGGCTCCAGAAGAACGGATGTTTGAGCACACAAGCTGTGGAGGGCCGGGACTCAGCCTCAGCACTGATCATCTGCTCAATCAGATCCTGTGCTATGACGTCATCTACAGTGAGGGAGAAGCAGTTGTCAGGTTTTCATGTATTATTTTACTTATGCCCAAAATACAGCCTCCCAACCTTCGTCTTGAGAGACAGTTCTACCTAAGAAGTCATAGAAGAGGAATAAGTCATAGCAAGTTGTGATTTGATCATCATGGTTCACTAGATCTTTTAATGCAGGACCAGGAGGTGGTTTGATAAATCAGAATCTTTCTATTTGAAAATTTTAATGCAGAAGTATTGTGGAGGAACTCACTGAACTATCTTTAAATCTGGAGCATAAAACTGTCTAGAACCAAGCCAGACCAAGACAAGACATATGCACAAACACTGCTCTCACCATGTATATCCTCCATAAAATGCGAGAGTGAATATTCTCCTGACAGGATGTTGACCTGTCGTCGTAATGCATCACCAAAAGGGTGCTGCCCCCTGCTGACCACGTAGTAAAACACACAGCCTGCAGAGAACACGTCCACTGCTGCTGTCTGTAGAGAGAGGAGGAGAAACACTGAATTGGAGAAACAACAATCACAGACAAAATAACCAAGTCTACGTTAGAGTTCCTCAGTCTTGGGGTCCACTTAGTTTGTGGGTTTATATGTATTTTTGAGACAAAAAAAATCTCTGTAAAAAATTAAACAAAGGTTTAAGGGTCGGGACACATACAAAGTCTTAAACTGCCTGGAAATAGCTAGGTCAGGAGCTGGGTGCTAAAATTATGCCTGCTCAGTGCCAACTTTAAATGGCGCAGAGGCAGGTTGCCTGATGTGGCAAAGTGACCATAACCAGCACCATATCATAGGATACTTAGAAATCCCAAGTTCGGAGCCGATCTTACAGGCATTGTGTTTTTTGAGTATGTATTAGGCCTGAAAAAAATTTTGCCCATGGGACAGATGTAAAGCTCTGGGAAGCCTTGCACTTAAATGATCAACTTCTCCTTCATCGTTACCACAGACTGATATTTAAGAAAGGAAGAAAGGACAGACAACTGACAGCTGTGATTGGTTGTTTCTCATCACATGACATGCAGTGCTCCATGCTGCGCTCCCAAGGTTTAACATTGTTTACCTCAGGGCGCAGCCGCCAAGCCCTGAAAAATTGGCACTTTTTGAGCGTGCCTTCCACACGTCTACACTGACAACAATGAATCTGAGAGCACAAATGACGTGGCATGTGAACATCCCCTAAAACAAGTAATAATTCTTCTATAAGTCATTTAGCACTTCCTGCATGTCTGAAAAATAAAATACCAAAGTATGTCTGATTTAAATTCACGCAACATAATGAAAATTTTGGCTAAGCTACATATGAACCTGATTTATTATCTATAACTTTCTCACTGTGGCCGTTTAGCGACAAGTTGACTTAATATTTCAAGAGAGACACTTATGCTGTATGTAATATGTGGGCGCAACCTACCGGTTTGTTGCCAGGAGTATCCCGCAGTACTTCAGGAGCTATCCACCCTTCAGTTCCTGGTATTCCCGACCGCAAAGAGAAGCTGCTCCGACCATCTGGGATCTTCTTACAGAGTCCAAAGTCAGAGATGAGAGCTCGGACTCGACCCAGCGCACTGGGACCAGAGAGAAGGATGTTTCTAGGCTTCAGGTCACGATGGACTAAACAGACAGATGATGAAGAAAATATTGCTTATCTGTCCAGGTTAAGCTGTATTAAACTGCCATCTGTTTCTGGAGGAAATACTTTAGAAACATCATTTGTGTTTGCACTTGTATGTGTACATGTATTTATCTATATGAGTGTGTAACTCAGACCTATGTTGAGCGAGTGGAGGTGTGAGAGGCCACTCATGGTCTGTCCCAGCAGAGTTATAGGATTCAGCTCAGGAAAACAAGACGGATCCTCCACATACTGCACAGATACATAAAAACATATGATGGTTTTGTTATTAAGGGATGTCATGTTAAATGGGAACTACTTAATAAGGATAACATAAAGGCCCTACAGTACTGACCTGCTGCAGGGTTGCAGTGCACAGCTCAATGGCGATGTAAGTGAAGAGGCGGTCTCTCTCTGTGCAGAAATATCGGATGACGTTTGGGTGTGTGTCAGACTCTCGGAGGAGCTGCACCTCGCGTTCTGCTACCTCAAAACACTCCGGCAATATTCGCTTCACCGCTACATGGCGTCCATCAAAATTACCCCTGAAGTCCCCAAAAAAGAAGGCATTAAGCACAGTAGTGTGTGTGTGCCTCAGAACAATGAAGTTTATCTCAGAAACTCAGTGTGTTGTTGTTTGTTAACATTAGCACATTTTGTACAGTGATAGTGTTTCCTTTACAAAGCATACCATAAATATTTAGTTCGATTTTCACCACAAAAATCAATGTCTTTGTTGTTGGAGACATTTTGACATTTCACATGGGGAAAAACACAGGTGTAACTAATTAAAATTAACAACAACTGCATTCCATTTAGCTGTGTCAGTTTTTGAGTCCTGGTATTGTTAAAGCTGGCTGTCTGTCACACTGTCATGACCAAGGGGCAACCTCCAGAGTCAAAGTGAAGCCTACTGTTGAAGCCACTGTTTGAAATCACAGTGACCATTTAGTCACCTTTATATTATATTTATATGTATTATAGATTTATATTACGCATGGATTATGTAATATGCTGTTTGTAGAGGTATGCAGTGATTTAGAAAACAGTTTATCTGATGGTGTGTTTACTGACTCCCCAACATCCAAGATTTGACTTTCGGCTGCCAGCCAACAACAAATAAACAAGGTGGTAATAAACAAAAGTCTATGTGGGTGGTGAGAAAATGTGTGGCAGAAATGTAAAGTACACCAGTTAAGCACTTAATGATCTATAACATGCAAATCCAATACGGTAATTTGAGGGCCAGATGCATTAAAAAATTAAATACACATACTGTACCTGAACACAAACGTTCCCGCTGTGCCATGACCAAGCACCTCAGACGGCGTGAAGGAGATTTTACCAACCTGCACCTCCTCACTGTTTCCCTCTGAGAGAGCGAGAGAGGAATGAAGAATGAAGCAGCTAGAAATTAATCTCATTTGAATGTTGAGGGACAAGAGAAAATAATATACAGTTTGATGTGTTACCCGCTGCGGGTTGGGGCCCTGAGGTGCCGTTTCTATCGACATCTGAAGTGCTGCCCCCGCTGTGAGTGTGAGGACTAGGTGGAGGGTCAGCAGATGCAGGCTGAGACTCTGAATACAGAAAAGTGAAGATATTCAATGTGTGTGTCTCTTTCTCTGCACCCAGTTTAATCAAAAACTGAAGAATATTGATGATGTCTAAGCTCTGAGAAAAATGATACTTCAACACTTATTTATGCAGCTTAATAATCCATCTCTCAAGAGCTATTCAAAGGAAAATGTTTAATCGTTGAACTGGGCCCAAAGGTCATTAAATAAACAGAACAAAGGCTGACAGAGAACTTGTGTTGTAAGTAACTCACCAGTGGAGATGTTGGTGTCAGTGGAGAGGGTTGCGTCTGCGGGGACTGGGGTCACGGTCTGCATGTTTGTCTGCATGCGCTGGAGACGAGACTCAAGAGCCTCCTCCAGCTGCCTTTGAGCTTTCAGCTGATGAGCTGTGCGCTGGAGAAACATACACAGATACAGATCATATTAAACACTGTTGGAAGATGCTGGTTGAGAGTCAGTATTGAAGCAGACAAATAGCTGGAGCTCTTCTTTGAAAGAGTATGACATTATAAAACTCTCTTTTGCAGCACTGCTCCAGCACTGTCACTAAAAACTACCACTTAGCCAAAATGTCATGAAAGACAAGTGTTGAGACACTGATAAATGAAAGAGGCATTTGAAGTACATGCCGCCCCATAATCATTATTTCAGCGACATATTATCCTTCATTATATAAGCTGAGTAATGCATGAATTTGAGGCATGAGTGCTGTTTCAAAGAGTTTCACAGTGTAAGCATTTTGCATTAGAGGTTAGCAGCACAGCACTCATGAGAAATTTCACTCTACAAATACATTTGAACTTATCTATTATGATTTATTGCCCAAATTTCTGTTCCTTAAAAATACATGGAGACATGTATTAGTGATTTTTTAAAAATCTTTTTCTTATCCCTGTTAATAATAAGTCGAATGTGTACCTTGAGAGACATCACATAAAGCTATTTTATTGTATTACTAAGGCAAGAAATGTATTAGAAAGCAAACTTGTGCGGTTTCTACTTCCAGTTTTTCACTGAGAGCAGTCTCAAAACACCAAACAAAAATGCAGCCAAAAAGAGTTTGTGTTTTGGTAAGAGTTTAGGGCACCCTGTGGAGTTTTCTTAAAAAAAAAAAAAAAAAAGAAGTTATGTTTGCATTCACTAATGCTCACCAACATGCACTGTGTGTATCCTTAAGGCCTAAAAAATGTGCTGAATGTATTTCATTCCTCATAAAATATTTGGATTTTTTTTTAAATCCAGCATTATTTCCATCCATGTCCTAGCTTTTACAGATGTCCCATCCGATCTCAGTAATTCGTATTTGGGCCAATCAAGGCATGTGTTAACTATCGGTATTGGCTATTCTGAGCCACATAGAGCCCGATCTTTTGTGAGCTGTCACACAAATGTTTTTTTCTGCAAAGATTTAACGCACAGCAACTTGGGCCTCCAGCCATCGTCAACTCTCCAACTCTCTGCTGTCTGTCACTCCACTCTGTGTGTGTGTGTGAGCAGAGGCTGAGTCCCTCCCACAGGGAAACACCACACACCATAAACGACAGCAAAATGCACTATGAGACTGTTCATTTATGTATTTAACTACTGTATGTGCACCACACCACTGCAAGTGCAACAAAATCCCACGAGCAAACATCCAATATGACAAAATTATTAATGTAATCCACATAAAGGATGAGCAGATGATGAAAATAAACACGCAGCGGAATGCAGTTTGTTCAGGTAACTCAAGCAAAGGCTGCACTGAATCAACAAACACTCAAGGCCAAAAAGATAAAAGATAGTAGAACTGTTTACATCATCCATGTATGCACACACATGCATGTGCATCCTTGTAAGTGTGCACAAGACAAACAAAACAGTGACCCACTCATAGAAAAATAGCCCCGTAGCGCTGCAAAAACTCACATGATACCTTCAAGCTTTTGCTTGTACCATCACGACTGCCTGAGATTGATAGTTTGTCACCATGTGTTTCTATAAACCTGAAAAACTGCATCTTAAACACAAACAGACAAAAAACACACAACTCACAACGGGGTATGTGAGCACGAAGGCCAGCCACCCTCCCAGCAGCAGCGTCAGAACAGCCAAAGTGAGCCGGTCCTGAGTCATATAGACAGGCAGTACGGCGGCAGGTTTCTGTCCTGTCGTCTTCCCATCAACCCCTTCTCTATTAGCATTAGTGTCGCTATGGCCACCAGCAACTGCCTGGAACTGAAGGACACAAAAAGACAACAGGGACGAAAAAAATGGAAATATAATGAGGTGTCATTTGTTTTTATCTGTGTTTGTCATCATTGCTCTCCGTAAAGCAGTTTATGGTGGTAAGTGGCTGTTAATGGGGCATTTGGCAGTTTGTCACATCATTGCCTTGGTCTCTGAGACAGCTTCAAGTGTGCTGTAATAGACAGTAATAAACTGATAGGAGAGGGCTATTGTCAGATATCACTCCTGTGATGTACTGACTCTCAGGTGCAGACTGCAGCAGTGACACAGAGGTAGTTTGGAGCTGTGACTCACGTAGCGCTGATGGTAGTAGGAGGCACGGGAGGCAGAGGAGGCAGAAGGTCGAGGGGGGATGACTGCCTCACCAGAACGCTGCAGGCTGGCTGGGAAATCCCTCAGCATGGTGGTGTGAGCGACTGGAGGGAGCTCATGATGACCTAAAACACATGGATATAATACATTTAGAGCTGCGTGAATGTCTGTTTTTGAGTCGGGGTTTGGACCGCTTTCTTGAGTGGTCATTAAATCCGAGATATTACAAATTTGAGGGAGTTTTGTGACCTTTTTTTCTTGCTTTCAAAAGCTAAGCTCACGTAAAATGATTTCAGATTTGGACATTTGAGAAGACAGGAGTCATTTAACTAGCAATTACATTCCAGGTGAATTAAACTCTTCCTCAACAAGAAATAAACTTGATGATGAATTTTAATGTCTCTGCATGCAGTCTGAAGACATGCTGAACATAAGGTGAGATTTTCCAAGCATAAATTATTGTGATGTTTGCTTGTTTTAGCCCCATGTAGCTTCTCTGCTCACAGGCAGACAGAATGCACCTTCTGCAGCGACGGGGATCAAATATCTTGCTGTCATTTTTAAATGAACACTTTTCTCAATCAATATGTTTTGCAAGAAAATAAAGAACCTTGATAATTACTCTGTGATTTCGAAGTACAGTTTACCCAATACAGACACTCAATTCATATTAATATGCTATGGCAGTAGGCACATATCACCATAAATTACAGAAGTAGTTTAGTTTGATCAGCCTCCCACCTTTTAGGAAGTTTAAATTTTCATTGCTATTGAATAACATCCACTAATGACGGTTTGTGTGTGTGGGTTTGTGTGTTTACCTATTAGCAGCCAGTGGTTTTTCCGGCTGTTTGTGCTCCCTGGTGGGTAGCGCACATCAGTAGAGGGTGTTATCTCACACTCCCCTCGCTCTCTGACTGTCACTCCAGCTGTCACTGGACCCTCGATTCGAGCCAAAGTCAATCCCCGAGGCTGCCACGGCAACAAGAAGCAAAAAAAAACAGTCACATAACAGCTATTTTGTCACCTTGTCAACTTGTCACTGCCCCGACTTATTATCAGTTCCTGTCTGTCTGACACACCTGATCTGATCACTGTAATTACTATTAGTGTCCTGTTGAAGCAGGAGGGAGAATCTCCACAGGATGTGTGACATGGATGACTTAAAGAACTGTCAGTGTGAGTTCAGTTATACGATGAACACAGATTATATATTTACACTCACCACTAATGAGACTCCATGGTGGACAAGGGACGTGGAGGCGTAGAGGTGAGTGTCCAGTTTTCCAACATAGAGAGTGGGTCTTAACGAGAAAAAAGTCACATTATTCGCTAATTATTTATTCATTTTTCATTAGGATACCTCAAACATGTAGTGATTTTTTATCACATGGAATAGATTAATTGGACTCAAGACAAGAAATAGCTTTTCCACAGATTTCCAAAGTATAGCAATGAATGAAAAAAATAAACACCAGTTTGGATCAAGTTTTGTCACTGTTATAAAGTCACAAAAAATACTTGTTTCTGATTGGCTGGCAGGTGTCCTTTAAAAGAAATAACCCTGTCATTTCAAATATAGCTCCAGCCAACAGTTTAACAACCACTGTAAATCAGCACACTAGACACTGTATATTAAACTGCAGCACCAATAGTTCATGCTGCCATTCCAGTCAACTCACAGTGGTAACAAACCTAAACAAGGATAAATAGAGTGGGTGATGTTTTTAAAGGGATCACAGGGGATTGTTTCAGTGTACTACCTACAGTAGATAGCGTTTAGCACACCATCAGTTTGCAGAAGCAGAGAGGAGTAGTGACATGGAAGCTAAGCAAAGCTCTGCTTTGGTAGGGGGCAGCAGCAAAGTATATATCAGCCACCTAAAAAAAAACTGTACACTGCAGAATATTTACACCACTTTATCTTGCCATCAGACAGGCCTTTTCGGCGTGGAAGCCATTGTCTATGCTCTCTTCAAAGCCACACTCCATTAGCAAAAACAGTCACGTTAACTCCAAGCGCAAGAGCTGCAGGTCTACCCCTGCTGCGATCAGTTTCAACAATGTGACTGATGAGTATTTAATCACACACAGACAATGAGCTGATTTAATGTGTTGAGTGTTTTGTAATGACTTTGTATGTTTGTTTTACTGACTATTTGTCTGCTTTTTGCAATGCTGTCTTTTGTGTTTTGGTGAGCCCATGGTTAGTTTGTCTTGTTTTGTGACTAAAGTTTAAAAGGGTTACTTCAGATTCAGTCACACAACAAGACTGTTTCTATAAATTGAGTCTGGGGGCTTTAAAGAGAGCATGGTTTAGTTTCTGTTTCAGTTCAGTCCCTCATCATAAAGGGCCGTCTGACAGCAAGGTTAAGTGAGGAAAATATTCAAAATATAGCGTACACTAAAGCTGTTATTGATTATTTACAGTGAGTTTTTTTAGGTGGCTAACATACGTTTTGCTGCTGCCCTCCATCCACAGCAGTACATTGGTTAGTTACCATTTTGGTACTCCTGCTTCTCCAAATTTGGGTCATGCCAACCACCATCTACTGCAGGTAATACACTGACTGTGATTAAGTACCTCATATGACCCCACTTAAAAAAAACTGAGGTATCCTGACAGAGAAAATAACAGATTCAGCAGTTCTTGATCTGCCTTGCCCCCATTAAATTTCAATGCCAGGACACCTGTCAGTGTGTCAACACTTACTTGAATTTTAAATAAGCTTGTAGGAGCAAATTGGAAAAGTGTTGGGCAGGCTTTGTGCAGTCTGAGAGCCCTCTAGTTAGCACTTGAATAAATAATGTAATCAGACCGATGAACATCACAAGGCTCTTTCGTATTCATGTTTATAATGTTATTCTTACACAAGCTGTGTTTGTGCGCTGGCTTGCTCCTTCACAAACTGATAGCTCCACTTCAGTGTAGAGTGTGTGTCTGCCTGGTCATTGGCAGAAGAAAAGGTGAGGAAGCGAAGCGTTTCCATGGCGAGGGACAGGTGGGGGGCGTGTCTCAGAGAGTCTCCGGAGTACAGGTAGACCCCTACAACAGGCGATCCATAGTTCTGACTCCACAAGACGTCACCTGAAAGACAGAAACACACACTTGCAAACTTATGCTGGAGTTGAGATGTAAATGAAAACATCAACCTCTCACACATAATAATACCACACACCTCCCCCTACCTGTCTCTCTGTCAACTGTCACAACAAGACCATCGCCACTCGACACCAGATGGGCCATCTCTGGAAGTGCAACAGGTTGGACAGGTCAGTTTTGGACAAGTTGAGACGTGTCAGCTTTGAGTCTTTTCACACATGCTTGCAGATTTGAATGAAGTTTTTGTTCTTTTGGCTGCCTAGTTTTAAACAACTTTATCTGCATGTTTTAAAAATGAATATTACACCAGAAGGTACTTAAAGCTAAATCTATATCTCAAACAACATGTATGAAAAGGCACGGCCTTGATTTGAATCATTCAAGTAAGTACAGTAGATCATGAGCAAAAAGGAATGATATTCAAAAATGCTTTATTTCACAATGTTGTGAAATCAGGTCTGTATCAAAATATGTATGACTTTTTATTTGACTAATGGTTTATCTTGATACTTTATTTGACTGAAATCTGAGATCTAACATCTCCTTGGTGGAAGTAAATAACTAAACTTTGGGATGAAAGTGAATTCCTGACCTTGAAAATAGTTAGACAACACATTTAAATGTAACATCACAGTGACTAAAGTGACTCTAAGAGAGTCTACAGTGGCATGTTTTTACATTTCATACAACAATAATTCTTCTCAAATGCACCTTTTCTGTAAATACAAGGTATCTAAAGATTTGTTTTGTCCATTTTTTAAAGATCCAGTGTGAAAGATTTAGGGGGACTGACAGAAAATGAATACTGAACACTTTTGTTTCTTCTCTAGTTTTTCACAGGTTTAAATTAAAGATCTTAGACATTTTTATGCACTCAAAACACATATTTCCTTCACATTTTGGTCTCAAATGTGTTCAAATCTGTGTCAGTAAGCACTTCTCCTTTTCGAAGATAATCCATCCACCTGACAGGTGTGACATATCAAGATGCTAATTAAACATCATTACTACACAGGTGTGTCTTGGACTGATCACCATTAAATGCCACCCTGACATGTGCAGTTTAATTACACAACACAATGCCAACAATGTCCCAAGCTTTGAGGGAGTGTGCCATTGGCATGCTGACCGCAGGAATGTCCACTACAACAGCTGCCCTTTATATGTTTTCTTTAGTGTATAATGACCTGGAAATAAGAACCATTGTGTTTTCATTACCTTAGAATGAGCCATTTATATCTAGATAGCGGGCAGGTCCTCCGCTATGTAGATCACTATATTGCATGACCATGTTTCTACAGCTGCTCAGAATGGACAAACCAAACAAAGGCTCTAGTTAGGGCCAATTATGTTTTCTGGTTGGCCATCGTAGTTTGCAGCCCCATTACAATAAGAGCTTCTGAGAAACATTTTTTTTTTTAAATCTGAAACTGCTTTATTCAGTGTTTGTACCAGTTTAAATCACTGTCTGCAGTTTCAAAGGGGGAGTGGATAATTCAGCCTCTGATAAAAACCTTCTAAACATCTTGATTTGAAGTTATCAGAGCAAAAAGGTCAGCACACATTATCAGGTGCTGGGCTAGCAACCTGCCTCCGACATGCCGAACAGCATCAGAGGAACACTAACATGTAACATGAAACTGCTTAATTCAGTGTTTTTACTGGTTTTAATCACCAGGTCCATTTGATTTGGACTTCTGCAGATAATTCTATTCCCAGTAAAAACTAGGAGAAGATTCAGCTGGTTGAAATCTGCAACCCTCACTGCTAGATGTCACCAAATCCCACTAAATCCCCACACTGCTTCTTAAAAGCTCTAACTTATCACAAAGCAGGTTCTGCAAGTGTTATACATTCATGTTTACTTTAAAATAATCCAGCCAATTAACCCTCCATAACTCAATGTGTGTGCAGGGGATGTGTTTGTGAGAGACGTACTGTAGTCCTGTTTGTCGTCGTAAGGTGGAGCAGAGTAATCATTGTACGTAGCGTTCCATCGCAGCTCCTGTGTCTTGGTGTCAAACATGGTAACCATGTATTCTGGGAAAAAAAGGACAGGTGCAAAGTTGAACATTAATCCAAGGTGTGTTTTTATGTGTGCGATGCATGTTAGTGTGCATGACATACCTGTGCGTCCAATGTAAAGCAGGGGAGTGTTGGGGCAGATGGATTCTGAGGTGGAGGTGGTTAAACTGGTTTGCTTTTCGCCTGTCTCAGGATCGATCACAAACCACACGTCCTGCTTTTTACCTTCATGTGCACACACACACACACAGAAATGTTGGCCAACAGCCGTACAGTATTTCAAATATTTTTATGTCTTGTCTGTCATGCTCCGTCTCTGACAACTGTCTGTCTCACACACAATTTTAAGACCAAGCAGGTCTGCACATACAACACACACAAACACGCACACACGTACACGCACGCACACACACACACACACACACACACACACACACACACACACACACACACACACACACACACACAGTGTCTCACCTGTATAGAGTATACCATCAGAGCTCCTGCAGGGAGCCGACTGGACCAGTTCTGGGATGGTGAAGGGCAGTTTCTACAGGTGCATCAGAACAATAAGCTCATACAGAGAAAACTAACACACAAAAACATGCATACAAATGTGCTGCATTGTTTACCATCAGGCCTTCCTTGTGTTTGCCCCCCAGGATATACAAACTGCCATCGTTGGGGTCTGGGAGAAACCCCGGCCTACAGAAACAACATTCATACATCAATTCATTGATTATTTGGAATAAGTCAACACTGTTGTATCGATATTTCTTCCAATATCTTATTTTGTCTTAAAGGTCAGCGTTTTTTAACCTAGACCACCTTTTCCCATGTTTTTGCGTCTAAGTGACTAATGGAGACAAAGATTTCTGAAGCTGATCCAGTATTGAGATAGAGGCTACGGGCAGCTGTACACCATCAGTTTATGTCCATTTAAAGTGCTTGTTTTTGTCGCTGACAGACTTACATTGTCATCATAAGTGTCTGACAACACAAGGAAAAAGACTCTGCAGAGAAATAAAACATTTTTCTTTACCATTCACTGATCTGGACTGTGTCTTTCTGTGTCTAACATAGTCTTGCTAAAGCAGAAGTCTCATTCTAAAATCTTGCAGACTTTTCCACAGTCGACATTGAAATAGATCAGTGGTTCTCAACTGGTCCAGCCACAGGGTCCAGATTTCTCCTTAGTCATTAGTTCAAGGTCCACACAGTTTAATATATTCAGCGTCACACTTGTGTTTGGTCATGGCGTTGAGCTAGTTTGCTGCCTCTGTTAAGTAGCTGTTTATTATTAACTCACTAAACAGCAGAAAACGGTACTTCAAAATAAAAGCTGTGTGCTGGAATTCACTGTACTCCAAGATAAAGTGTGTTTTTTACAAACCTGACATGTTTGCCAGTCACTTGCGGTCCATTCAGAGCGGACCCTTGACCCACTTTTGGATTGCGACCCACCAGTTGGGAACCACTGCTTTTGATAACATTAAGCTATGCTTTCTGTACTCCCACACTCTTCCCATCACTCCTCTCTCCAACTCTCACCAACATTTCCACTGTTGTGTTTCCCGCAACAGGTCACCTCAGGATGAGACTTCTCCTTGGGCGAGAGTTGGTCACAGTGACAAACATACCAGCGAAAGGTAAAGAAATACATTTCATTTCTCTGGAGGTTTTTTCTATCATGCTGTCAGACACTTCTAATAACAATCTGAGCCAGTCAGTGCGAAACAAACACTTGTAATGGACGGAAACTGACAGTGTGCAATTGCCTGCAGGGATTACATTGCAGCCTGTTCTGCCAGTGCGGCTGGAGCGCTCTCTCTCAATACTGACCCAGTTTAAAAATTGTTGTTCCCATTAGTCTCTTGGACACAAAAACATAGGAAATAAGGGTCTAGGTTTTTAAAAAATGTTTCCATTTAATTAATGTGTTTTTTTATGAAAGGCTTAGCTGAATTAAATGATTGCAAAATTGGCACAACTAGGGAGTATCTGATCAGGGAAAAGTAAACATGACGACAAATTTGCCACAATTTGATATACTGTGCTATGAACATATTCCTAATGAATTGCATGGATGTCTAAATACTGTATGTATATGCATGTGTACTTGCACATGTATGTTACTCACTCTGTGAGGTAGACAGGTACTTGAATAATGGGGTCTGAAAGAAATCAAAGAACAATGTCATGAGAAATATTCAAAAACGACAAAAACAAGAGGATTTAGGAAACAGTGTTCATCTTTATGTGTATGAACCTTCTCGTAGGGTCCACTTGATGTCCCCTGACTGTTTGGAGACGGCGTGCAGACTACCGTCCAGCGTGGAGACAAACAGGAGGGATTCTGGGAGGGTGACCGATCTGACTCCTCCAACCTGGTGGGTTGCCAGCAAGAGGAAGAGAAAGAGAAAGGAACTTAAAACCAGCTGTCTGACAGTCATCAGGTCATGAACATCTGAGATTTCAGCATAGCTAGACTGTCAGTGCAGCATGTGTGTGTGTGTGTGTGTGTGTGCGTGTTAGTGGGTGTGAGTGGGTGTGTCAGATCAGTCTGGGGTTGACAGCCCAGCTTTGCAGTATGTTTCATCTCCAGTAATTATACTGAGTTCCTCATTTGGCAGGATATCCTTGTCCCCTCCTCCTCCTCCTCTCAACACTTTACCCTGTACTGAACTTGTCTGTGTTTGTCTGAGAGAGCGTGTGTGTGTTCACCACTCCCATATTTACCCAATAACGGGTGGTAACTGGCAACACAGAACTGCACAGCACACCATTTAAAGCACCGTATCTTTATGGGAAACACTGACTCAAGACATGCATAGAGACCCTCATGCACGCGCACAGACGTTGAAACACACGCACACACAGTGAGACACACACACACACACACACACACACACACACTACACACAGTATTAACTTTCTTCCGGCAATTTGGACCAAACGTCCTATCATCATATCATGGCAACTTTACTCGAGCCTGAAATAGACACAGAGGAGCGGTGGGATGCCAGTTGCGGTCTCCGCTGCGCAGAAATAGCAAGACCCAAGCGGTACTAACAACAACAGAAACACGCACACACAGTTTAAGGTTACAAACTTTACCTGAAATACTGTGCCTTCCCAGGACAGCAGGAGGAGGAGGAGGAGCAGGCGTCCCACAGCCCCCATGACCCCCAAAACACTTCGCTTCATGGCTGTGAACAAACGGTGGACTAAAGCTATTGAACTAACAACAGAGGTCGAACTCTCTGTCCATTTCCAGCGCGCGCGTCCATCTGTCAGAGAGTTAGCACCGGCACTTAAACATCGTTAAAGCCGCGCGAAGAACCAGCAAACACGGTGAAAGCTCAGCTAGCAGCACCGCTTTAAATCCATAATAACAGCAACGCTGCTGTTCTTGTCACTTTCCCATATTTCCGTGTTGGGACGGAACCGGTGACGTCAGGAGCGGACTGTCAGGCAGCGGAGGGGGCGGGTACCATCGTATCTGCGCTGAGGCTCAGCCAATAGGAGGAGAGGGTTGGAAGGGAAGGGGCGGGGCTATCGAAACGGCTGGAACACGTGGAAACAGACAGCAGGGCAGCTGTGAGCGCAACAAGAGCGGCTTTTTGTGCAATAGAAAGTGGTGGAGTGCGTCATTGTCTGTTGTTCACTCTCCTCTTACACTCCCTACAGCACTGGGACAATGTAACTTAGTACAATTACTCAAGTACTTTACTTACAGTCAAAGTACTTGTACTTTTCTTGAGTATTTCCATTATGCAACTTTACTTCTCGTCCACAACACCTCAGAGGCAAATATTGTACTATTTAGTCCTCTATATTTGTCTTTATATGATCAATTATATACAATATTTCTTCCTAGATGTAGTAGAGCAAAAATATGCCATGGCATGAAAAGACTTAAGTACATTAGTAAATGTAATCAGTAACAGTACTTTCCACCCCTGACTTTCCCTTCAGTAGATTTCAGTTGGAAATATTGTACTATTGACATTTTAGTTCCTTATTTTTCATTTGGCAGGTAGTGACATTGCATGTAAATAAATGAATATAATTTTATAAAATATAATGGATTACTATTGATTTCCTGTATAATTAATAATACTGTATTCATTATTAATTACATACAATATTTCCATCTGTGATGGATTAGAAATATACTCAAGTACCTCAAATTTGTACTCAAGAAAAGTACTTGACGATATGTAATTAGTCACTCTCCACTCCTAACTTTCCCTTCTCTAGATTTTAGAAGGAAATATTGAACTCTTGACATTTTATTTCCTTATTTTTCATTTGGCAGGTAGTGACATTGCAGGTAAATAAATGAATACAATTTTACAAAATGGATTACTATTGATTAACGGTGAAATAAGTTCATATCACGTACACTATGTCTTAGGTATTGTATATAATTTAAAAAAATACTGTATTCATTATTAATTATATACAATATTTTCCTCTGTGACCATGTAGAAATATACCATGGCATAATAGGAAATGACTCAAGTTCCTCAAATTTGTACCCAAGATAAGTACTTGATTGTATGCACTTAGTTACTTTCCACCCCTGACTTTCCCTTCACAAGATTTTAGAAGGAAATATTGTGCTTATGACATTTTATTTCATTATTTTTCATTTGGCAGGTGGTGACATCAAAGGTAAAAATAAATAAATATAATTTTATAAAATATAATGGATTATTATTATGAACTGCACATTAAGTTCATATCAAGTATATTATGTTTTGGGTATTGTATATAAAGCAATTGACTGTATGTAATTAGTTACTTCCCACCCCTGACTTTCTCTTTATTGGATTTTTTTAGAGAAATATTGTACTTTTGACTTTATATATCTTTTTTTTTTAATTTGGCAGGTGGTGACATTGCAGGCTAAGATTTACATAATTTCGTAAAACATAATTGATTATTTACAGTATATTCAGTTTATATCTCATATACTATGTTTTGGAAACAAAACTATGCTTTTACTTGCTTTCCTTTTACCTTTATTTTGCCTAAGTCCTTTTTTATAATAAATTTACACTCTGAAAGGGGTCATTCTGCATCTTAAGTACTTTTATTTTTGATACTTAAGTACATTTTGGTGTTAATACTTCTGTACTTTTACTTAGAGATGTACTGTATTAGTTTCATAAAGTTGGAAGACTCATCAAATTCTCATTAAGGCTAGTTTTGTGAAAATCAAATCAGTAGAGGACAAGATATCCCGATTTAAAGCTCATTGTGTTAGACCAAGTTTCAAACTATTTGATCCAACATTGTTCCAAAATATAACAAAAGCATTTATTCATTAGACCCTCACTACCTTATAGACACTCACTTCTTTCAAAACATATGCCCCGTTTGTTCAACCTTTACTTATAATTTGCAAGTCTCTTGAGATTTGTTAAAAATAAGTCATATCTAAGCCTTAACTGATATTCTAAGAGATGATCCTGAAGTCCTCCTGAGCTACACAAGAATTATCCAACTGTTTCCAGGGGCTGAGAGGTACTCTCCGTACTATTAAACTGACTTTACCTTAAGTTACTTGCATTACTCTTTTATATTGTGGTATTTTTGGTCAAGATATCTGAATACTTCTTCCACATACACAGTAAAAGTAGAAAAAGAAAGGCAGACATTTGCAAAAACACTTTACTTCTCTGCAACATGTTTCCCTTCAGAGAGATGTCGGCTAACAGTTAGCCCCAGCCCTTTCCCTTTGACTTACCAAAATACTATTCACAAAATACGATTCAAAGTGCCTTTCCACAGGGGAAACAGACTGGGATAACGCAGCTTGTAAGCAGGTGTGCTTCAGATATGAAATGATGAGAACAATAAAATAATACTGGCAGGCACTTCAGTCATTTGAGGTATGCACAAAACAAATAAAACAAACAGCATCATAGACTCGTCTTTAAAGGCATTTGCTGGCTGTGTGCAGGTAGTTGAGGTTTGGGCTCCACACACAGTGCAGTGCCCAGGCCTTTGGCTCTCGGTGGTCTACTGGTGGAGCATGCTGTCAGGTTTGGGGTAGCCAAACAGCTTAAAGTCTGGTTCGTACAGCCTGTACAGTTCTCTCCTCATTGTCATGGGAATCTGCGCAAACCAGTCTCTTTCCCAGCTGGCCGCAGTTCGGTTTCGAGCTCCTGAAGGGAAGCGTACCAGATGATCCACCTCCAGAAGCTTCAGCAGGTGCTCCGCGTCTGTTTCCAGGGTTTCTAGTCGTCCAACGAAGTCGTACTTCACCTGGCATGGATGGCACAGACGGTACACCTGAAACACACACAAAGCAGATCTTCAGTTTTATAAGTGCATCAGTTTGGGCGTATGTTTGTGACTTTGTTATACCTGCTTTCTCCATAGCTGTTTCTAACTTCTTGGTATACATGAAAAACAGGTCAAACAACTCGTCTCCTGTTCTGTGTTTAGTACCCCAAATATTTATGGCTACACTGCCCTCCTCATAAATCATATGAATAGCAGAAGTAAAGATAAAGAGACAGAGACACATGAAAGAAAAAAAAATCTAAAAATTAAAATCAAAAATCAAAAAAGATAAGTGACATATTATGCCAGAGTAATGTGCATGCTGAAATCCCAGCATTCAGACTCGATGGTGAGATTGTTTGAGCATGGAATTGATTGATGCATTTGTCTAACAATACAACACAGGAAAATAATAGCACTCACGACCAGAAAAGAAGAAACGAGCTTCTCACAACCAGAAACTAGAATTACAGCCTCACAGTTGTATGCCTCCATGCACCAGTCAAGTTGCAGTTACAGTTTTTATCCATGTCAGTAAAACATACATGCTTCACACACATCTCCCTCCAGCAGCACAGAAGATAATAATGTAATCATAATAAACCTTATTTATAAAACATTTTCCAAAAAAGTTACAAAGTGCTTTACCTGGTTGATCACGGATTTTTAAAAAATGCTGGATTTAAGCAAATAAAATCAGACAATTTAAAAAATACAAAGAAACAATAAAGATAAAATACCATTATTGAAGCAGATAAGCAAAGCTGGCAACTAACTGCCCTGTAGATTGTACTGACGTAGGTATGAGGCATGTAAATTGCACAGAGGAAGATGAATACAACAGCACAGTTTCAAGATGGGCACCCATGATTAGTGTCACCAATTCAGTACCTGACACCAAATGTCTCCCTTTGTTCCTGATATACTGTATAATGTTGAATAATGACCAGAAAAGTGTTTTGCAAAATATTATGATGTCACAGTGAAGTTGACCTTTGACCATGTCATCGCTTCATCATTATATCCTATTATATATTTGTTTGAAACTTCTGTCATAATTAGCAAATTAATTCTTCAGTTATGACTTTTCTTGAGTCATGGCTAAAAAACATGCTTCCTGAGGTCACTGTGATCTTGACCTTTGACTTTCAACCATCAAATTCTTATCAGTTATTCCTGAGTCCAAGTGTAAGTTTGCCAAATTTGAGGAAATTCCCTCGAGGCCTTCTTGAGATGCCGTGTTCACAAAAATGAAACAGATACAAGGTCACAGAGACCTTGACCATTGACCACCAAAATGTAATCAGTTGTTTTTGAGTCAAAGTAGACGTTTTTGCTAAATTTAACAAAAATTCCCTCAAGGTGGTCTTAAAATATCCAATTACAAGGGTGACACGTCACAGTGACCTTGACCTTTGACCTCTAACCACCAAATTCTAATCAATGCACTGCTAAGTCCAGGTGGAAGTTTGCCAAATTTGAGGAAATTCTCTCAAGGCCTTCTTGAGATATCATGTTCATTAGAATGAGATGGATACAAGGTCAAGAGACCTTGACCACTGACCACCAAAATGTAATCAGTTCATCACTGAGTCCAAGTGGACATTTGTGCCAAATTTAACAAAAATTCCCTCAAGGTGGTCTTGAAATATCCGATTACAATGGTGAGACGGATAAGGTCACAGTGACCTTGACCTTTGACCTATGACCACCACAATCTCCTCAGTTTGTTGTTGAGTCCAAGTGGAGATTTGTGCAAAATTTGAAGAATTCAAATTCAATTCAATTCAATTCAGCTCTCTTGAGGTTATCTCATTTAAAGAATGGGACGCACAGACTACCTAAAAACGGGCCTCCAGCCTCAGCTATCATCATCTCGAAGGCATAAAAAGAAACAAGAGCTTCTCACAGCCAGAAACCAAAAAAGTATATAAAAAAAAAGAGCTTCTCACAAACAGGCAAAAACTGAAACAAGCTTCTCACAACCAGAAAAAAACCCCAAAAAGCATTGGCTCCAACAGCAGCTGCCAAAACAAAGAAATATTCAAATTGGAATTTCTCACTGTGATACATAAATATCATGTATATTAAATGCCAAAACAGTGCAATGTCAACATCAGAACAGAGTGTATGCTTCATAGAATTACTGCAGTATGAGGTATAAAACTGGGACACACAAAGCGCTACAATCTTGGGTAATAGCAAGAACTCTGTGTTATACTGGTGTTGTCTTTCAAAAAAATGATGTGAAAGTGGAATATAACCAACAGAAGGGGAGAGTATGCACACATCTCATAAATAATATTATTGCTGTGTGAGACGAATACCTGCCGCCAGTGTTCATTGAAGATACTCTCCCTCTCAGTCTCTGAATCCAGCAGGTACATGATAAACTGCTGAAATGTTGGTTTGATTCCTGCTGCGAACGCCTCAGCCGCTGTCGCTGGCAAACTGCCCGACACATTACCATAACGACGCAGCATGACAGAACCAAACTGCTTGTAGAAGTCCTCATTAGGCCTGTAAACACACACAAATACACACAATTCAACAATGATAGGACTGCTGTTTGATCAAAAGTGAAGGCTTTCCCTCAGCCTCGCCCTCAACTCAAACACATCCACAGTCACCCCCCCCCCCCCCTCTATCTAACCATTCATTAATGGACACTTACTTTCCAAACTTGTTCCTGAAGGCTGAGATAAGACGAACAAAAGGGTCTCGTACAAACAGAAACTTGGTGTAGTGCTGGAGCTTGAGTGCCATCAGGTGGCGGGAGAGAGAACCGTAATGGCGCCAAAACCTGGGAAAAAGACACAAAAGGCACACAACACCATGACAGCAGATCTTAAGTGTCGTGACTGAAATGCTTTGAAGTTTTAGCTGTGTAGTCTTGTGCAGTACTGAAAATATTTGGTGATGTTACTAAATGACAACAAGCCAGATCAAAAATTTCAATAAAAATAACTTATCATATTTGCTGAAACTGGCACTTTATCATGACAGTAGTGCATGAGACAAATCATGTTCCTCGGCCCCACAAACTGCTTCTTATGGCATTTCTGCATGTGAACATAAACTAGGGCTGCGCAATTAATCAAAATATTCTCAAAATCACAGCATGGCCAAGTTCAATATTTAAACTGCTGGAGCTGCGATTTCTGATAAAGGTAAAATGTGCCATAACATACCATTATAATGAAGCACTGTGGTGCTACAGGGATGCTATAAATCACATTCCAGACATAAGGGAACATGCTTGTTTGGTACAGACCCCTACAGAAATCACACCTTCATCACTGCTGTAAAATGAAATACAAAAATTGCCATTCCAACTAAAATCACAACTCATATTGCAATATCTGTCAAAATAAACTATGTCACATTCACCCATTCACCCGACACATTCACACACTGGTGGCTGAGGGTACTATACATGGTGCCACCTGCTACTCAGTAACCATTCACATGCTCTCACACACCGAGGGAGCAGCCATCAGGAGCAATTTGGGGTTCAGTATCTTGACCAAGGATGCTTTGTCACAGACTGGGGGAGCCGGGGATCAAACTGCCGATCTTCCAATTGGTGGACGACCCCCTCTTTCTCTGAGCCACAGCCACTGTACTTTCTTATTTCTCAGCTAAACAGTACACTACAGTATGTTTCTGGAAACATCTGAGGTGAGAAATAAACCATGCAGTAAAAGAATCTTGATTTATATTTGATCAGTTCAGTGATTAACATGATTGACAGCTGCATTAGAGACTCCTCCCCTCTGATTGGTTGTTTTCCGTGAGCTGTGGTAGATTCTAGCAAACGCCATTAGATGTATTAAGAGGAGGAGGGACATTTTTTCCACAGACTATTTGTCTCATAACACACTGTGTGGACGTGGTGACAGTTTCAGCAAACGTGACAAAAAGTTATTCTGATAAAGTTACCAAGTGCAGCTGTAAGAGGGGAAAATGTTGTCTTCTACATTAGTGCCGATACAAAGACATGTTGAGATACTCATATCCAAACACAGACAGCTCCTGAGAGGCAGAGAAAGGTCTGTCTGTGCTGCAGCACCAGCTCCCCCGCCTGTCGTTTCCACTCTCCTCTTCCAAGTGTCCACTCAGTAAATAACTGCTTAGCTCTCGGATAGTTTCTCAAACACGGTTTCAGTAGAACTGAATATCTAAGTGTTGTTGTAGGACCGTGTGAAAAAGGAACACCATGTACCTTTTCATTAATTACCAGCCCTCTGAAATAGAAGTGGAGACAGACTCGCTAAAGAGAGAAATCAGACAGTAATTTAAAAACTGTTTCTTACGTCCTGGCTCTACAACCTGATTTTTTGGTAAAGTTCCTTTGTTGTCATTGTGGGGCGGAGGTGTGCGGTTTGTTTGGCATTCCAGTCTTGTTTAGACACATTTTTCAGTCTCTGTGTCTCACCGTTGACTTGTTAGAGGGATTTTTACTGAGTTGTTAAAGAAATTACAGAGGGGGCTTGGCCTCTGTGCAGGAATTCAGTTTGTGGAGGCAGCATGTTTTCTTTACAACAGTTCTTCTCCAACTCATTGTTCCGTCTTACAATACTATTCAATATGTTGGAGACATATTCCTTCTTGTGTGGTACAGTCAAACATTTTTGCCCAAATATAATAAACACCACATAAAATTATCTTTTTAGTTAGAAAATTAATATATTTATGGTACACAAACATAGTACTTTGATATTTGTCACTTGATGCCTCTTGAATCCTGATGAGCATCTGGAGGTATCACAATTAATTTTTCCTCATTAATTGATGCTTGATTGGAGGAAGCATTTAAGAGGAACACCACCTGAATTAAAAAAATTCCCATGAAATTTCTAAGGCCCAGGAAATTTCTCTCTCTCAAACCTAGAAACCAGAGATGTAAGTCTCAAATTTGTGATGTCATAGGATTAGGGTTACAGCGGTATACTGGTTTCAAGGTATACCATGATATAAAACTGGTTATCATACCATGTACATTTGATTATCGACTATATTGTAAAAAATGCAACTGTACTACTCAACTTTATATAAGTTATTTTCAAAAGGGAGACTTTTTACACATACTTCCATTTTTTTTAAAATGGTTTCAGGTACGGTTGCAACATTCAATCTCAACTTCATTTTTTTAGTTTTTACACATACATCAATTTTTAAAAATGGCTTCAAGTGTCAGTCATAGCAATAAAATGTTTGTTCAAAACAAAAATAACCCTTCTCTTTTCATTCCTTTAAGGGTCATTTTGTTGTATAATAATAATAAAAATTAATGAAAAAAACCCCAACTATTACCATGATACCGTGAAACTGCATTATTTTATGTGACATTATTTTACCATGGAAATCTTCTACCGTTGCAACCTTAGATAGGGTATAAGGCCTGAGCTGCTCCATGGACAATGAATGGGAGCCTGATTCTGAGGATCCACAGAATGTTTGTTTTCTGTTTTTTTGTTCCCAAATAACCTTTACAGTGTGATCTCAGCTCTCAGCAGTCTGTCTTAAACCATAAGAACAACATGTATGATTTTTTACCATGGGTGTAGGACCCCTTTAAAGATAATACCATGCAAAGATGATTAGAAGTGCAACTGTTAGACATAATAAACTCAATTTCAAAGCAGGCACATCTACCATTCTGCAATTACAGATAAATCACACATGGTGGGTTTTTAAGGGTGAACCTGATATTTAGACCTGATTTTTAGACTTTAAGACTTTAAGATTTTTTTTAAAAAAAAAAAAGGTATTCAACAGAAGTAAGTAAATTACACAGAGATTTAGTAATTCCAAGAATTATATGCGTGCAGTGTGGAGATGATTTTTTAACATCATTATGGGAGATATAATTTAAAAATAAAAATATTCAGAATTTTTTTTTTTTCAGGTGGCTTGTCAAAAAATTCTTCAGAGGTGAGACAGCACTAGAGAGATTTGAATTTACAGTATGACCATATTCCTGGTTGTGACTAACACCTACATATAAATGAGAATTTAATGAAAAACATCTCCACAATTCGGCTCTGCGACTATTAGGGGTGGGAATCACTAACAGCTTCACTATAAAATATCATCATGATACTTAAGTCACGATACATTATTATTGAGATTTTAAACGTTTTGCAATATGCCATAAAGTATATTACAAAATGTTGCGATTAAATACACTTTTTTCAACTACAAATTATTTTCCCAAAGGAAGTCTTTATTGACTGATCTGTTTTGGTTTAGTTTTTAATCTGTTCCTCTCAATAAATCATTTCTATTGCAGCAAAATGTATCTGCTGAACTGAAAAACAATTGATTTTAGTGTTCTAGTGGGCGACCAGAGGTTTTATCTATATTTGCAATATTAATAATAGATATAATAAAAAAAAGATTGATACTTGGTATCTGTGTATCAATTACATATTGCCATGCAGAATATCCAGATACCATGCTGTATCAATTTTTACTCCCATCCCTAGCAAGCATACACATATCTTTGTGTGTGTGTGTGTGTATGTGTGTCCTACTTGGCAAAGGTGAGGTGGAGAGAGGAGTTGTGTACGACGTCAGGAGGTATAGCCTCTGGGTCAGTGTAAGGTTTTCCTGAAGAGGGCGAAATCAGAGACTGAGACAGAACCACCATCACTCTCTTCCAGTTGGTGCACGCCACCTGAACGGAAAACAGTGACGGAGGGACAGAAAAAGGAAAGACAAGGAGTCCAGACACACAAGACGGACCATGAACATTATTGTGTGAGCAAGTGTGTTTTGACCAGTTGCAAAATGCTAAAAGAAAAAAATATATATTTTTTTTAGATGTTTTTAATTTTCCTGCTATTTTTCTCACACTTACATCCACACATAGTGAGCTCACCCACCACCCACATGTTCACACAAGTACACACACACACACACACACACACACAAGGCAACAGTACCTTGGGAACGTAGCAGTAGATAATCTGGTGAGTGTCGTCCACTATCAGGTGATCCAGCTCCCTGTTGGGGATCTGCTCAAATGCCCGAGTCCTCCCTGGGAATTCAACAGCATCCTTTCCTGAACACACATCCATGATACTCTGCTTCCTCGCCTCCTGCTCCCTATCATCTGCAGTAAGACTCCTCCCCTTCTCTTCATTCTCCCTTGTTTCCTCCTCCTCTGTATGCTCCTCAGCTGCTCCACCTGTCTCCTCTGGGACCAGTGTTGGACTGGGAGCAGTAGTGAGGACAGTGTTGGTGGACGTAGAGTGTGAGGGCCCGGAGGTCGTCCGAGCGTGAAGTGACTCATGTTTGGGCTCCTGCAGCGGGTAGAGGTTGAAGCCGCCGACATCGTCCCAGTACGCGATGATCAGCAGAATCATGAACAAAGACCCCAGGATGAACGCCACCCGCAGACCACGCCATGTTCCCATGATTATACTCGATCCAGAGCCGTGATTGGTGAAGAGAAGAGGAAGAGGTTATCTCAGCTCCATGGTGGGTGACTATCTATCGCAGAAGGGCACACTTCCTACTCGCAAGCTGCAACTGAAAGAAACAGGAAATGTTAGCCAAGTTCCTCTTTTGCTGTCTGAATGAAGTGAAAGGATTAATCAACCATAAACTGATTTATTCTTAGACAGTGAAAGATAATGTGGCATCTTCAGTAGCCCCGCTTCAAAAAACACACACTGGCAGTTCACCAGTGTATATACAAGTACATTTACTCAAGTACTGTATGTGGACCATTTAGAGAGAAATATTCCACTTTTTAATCGAATACTATTTTACTTTTTTACATATTTGCTGAAGAAATCTGAGGCACTCAAGAGGGTTATTATTTAAAAAGCCTAATATCTGATGGCTATTTAGTCATAGTGGCAGTTAAAAACATGCTTACACGTTTCAGCCATTATGGCTTCATCAAGTCAAGCACCCTCATTCACACTTAAGCAGCACTCCATGTGAATGAACATTTATTTAACACCCTTTGTGGTTACCAGTTGCTCTGAAGAGCAAGATTTAACAAAGCCCACAAAATAAATGATGATCACGATGCAGCTACACAGCCGTAGAGGAAGTATTTCAAGTTCCACCCTGACACAACTTTTGCAAGAATCTTCCTGTTACAAATCAAAAGTTAAATTCATGATAAGTAAAACACGCCTTTGCGCAGTTTAATACACACATCTGTTTTGCTGCTACAGCCTTACTAGGTCTGGTATAATCAGTAGCTCACAGTGGCTAATGTTAGCAAACCTTAACTTGCATTACTGACTCTTTTCTATTCATACTACTGTTGCACTAAATTTTAACATTTTCTATTCCCCTGTTTTTCCACTTTTGAGCACAGTTGGCTCCACTCAGCAAAAGCTACATGGACTTTTTAAAAAATATTTAAGCAATAATAATCTGTTCATATCATACTCAGGGGCCATTCTGTAGCCTAATAATACTTTTGATAGTATATTTGATGGCGAATGTACCATAAAGCTCAATTAGAGGCCTGGGGTCTCATTTATAAACACTGCATACGCACAAAATGAGGCCTGAAAGAGGTGTATGCCACTTCCCACACAAAAGTTGTGATCTACAAAAACAGACTTGATAAAAGAAACTTTGACCCATGCTTACGAACATTTTGGAGATGGGAAATTGGCGATGCAGACGGTGAGGTGAAAGTCCGATTGTAAGAAACTGTCAAATATTTCTTGGTGCACACCATTTTGGCTTTTGTACGTAGATACAGTTTTAGTATGGATCCTACCCATTGTTTCATAAATAAGACCCCAGGTCTGGTTATTTTTTTTTTATAGATGTTCTTTGGATGTATAAAACCAGATTGTTGGCTACCTCAAATTATGTATCATTCATATTCCTTTAGTCCGCAAGGGTCCTTAGATCATGACTGATATATTGTCTGAAGCCTAATTTTTATACAAGTAATATTCATACTGGTTTAAATAAACAATCTGATTGTATTTCCTGATCTTTGCTGAGCAACAGTTTTGTGTGAAAGCAATTAAAGGCCTGTCCCAAATATAGGCCTGTTGATTTCAGTAATTTAAGCAAATAATAGCCCGGGCTATTTTACCGTTTTATTTTTAACCAAAGTTTTACGGTATTTGTACTTAAATTTAAATTAAATTATGACTGTAGGACTTTTAGTTGTAAATGAGTATTTTTATAAGTGAGTCATGCTAAGCCTCAAAAACTTCCTCCACCACTGGAGTTCCCAGTATTTCTCCAAAATAAAAATATCCTGATACAAGCAGGTCTATTTATTACCCCAGTAAGAAAGAAAGTAAGTAGATTTAGACCGATTAAAGGAACTGTATACTAAATTCCAAGCATCAGAGTCAGATTCAGGTTGAGGGGGCTGAATTAGCTGCCAACAGTACAAACAAGAGCGCAAACAACCGACACAGTGCTGTCAGAGTTTATGGGGGAGGGAGGTACGCTTCTGCACGACAATGATTTAGTTAGGATAATGTTATCAGCTGTATCAGCTGTATGAGTGCAGTGCGGGTGGTGACAAATAGCCAGCGAGTGGGACGCACACACAGGGATTTGCATGCAGTAACATGCACACACCACTGCACTGTCGACCACAACAAGGAAGAGATGCTTGGATTACAACACACACGGAGGGAGCGTGACGTCATTCTCAGTCAGGACACTGTTACTCCACTATATCTTTACATAGTTACATTAATGTCATATACAGAACCTTCAAAAGTGCTCTTATCAGCTTTGTTTCCTACTATGAGGTAGCACTTTGATGAGCCGCCTTTAAAAAGTGGCTTATACACAGTAAATAGGAGCTTTCTTAATGGTTAGTGAATGATTTACTGATAGATCAGAATCCATTAATAAGAAGTTTTGGGTTGGATGCTGTTAATTCTTTCTGTTAAAACATTATCAAATATTTATAATTATTTGAATGCCTTAGAGTCCTCTATACAACTATTGGTTCTACATATTAACAGGGCCTATTAGACTGTAGAGCCAACAATCATTTAGTTCCTACACTCTCACAGTTCACTACAACATCTCTATCATCCACGTTCTTCGTGTACACACACACACAATGATGTACAACATTCCATTTCAGCCGCCTGGTCACCATGGCAACAGTAAGCCGTGGCTCTAATTGTCTTACATCCAGTGGTTGGATTAAAGCAATAAAAATCAACATGGAACAAACTGTACTAAACTGGAATGAAATAAAATACTGGCATTAAATCCTGCACATGCGCCCTGCAGCCGGCTGCCTTACACATGTTCCGTCAAGTGACGTTTACAAAACAGTCATTCAGGCGTTGAATCATCTGTGGCTTATAATTTGGAACAGGCGGGGCAGAGCGCTGGCAGCAGAGTGTAACAGCCTGCAGTGACATTTTTACACACCAGAAACAAACAAACATAATGAAGAATATTAGTCGGATGATGTTTAATGTCTCGGGGAAGTAAACACAGCGCCTGTAGTTTATGTGACAGGTGGACTTTTCGCTGAAAATGGAAATGCTAAATTAAATAGAGAGGGGGTGATGTTTATAAAGTAACACACTGAGCACTGTGAGTCAGTGTTCACTTAAATCCACTGATGAATTTAAGGACATCATAAAGAATGTGGTGATAGAGACATGTGCTTGTTTTTCTTGAGAGGCCACTGTGTTTGAATAGTTGTTGTTTTATTGTGGATTTTTTTTTTGCATCATTGTTGCATTTTAAATGTGTTTGATTGGCTGCTACCTCTGCCAGGTCTCTTGTAAAAGATTTTCAATCTCAATGGGACTTCCTGGTTAAATAAAGGTTAAATAAATAATTGAAATAAAATTCTACACAGACTCCGAGCTTACTGTGTGTAGTAAAACCCATGTTAGGATGTTATTATGCAACTGTTCCATTTTTTACAAAAGCTGTTGATAATTTCAAAAGCTTTTCTTTCACACATTTTACCCTCTGGAGTCCACTGACACGCTGGTGCGTCCAAATCACATGGCCGATTTAAGATGACGTAGCAGCAAGACGCAGCCTCGCTGAGCCTCCATTTCAACTCGTGTGGAAAGTGCTAACTTCAAACTATATACCACTTTTAAATTGTGTTGATAGGCCAAGTAAAACCAGACTTATTATAAATAATTCATGCCATGCTTTTCCCTGAATACTGTTGTCACGTTTGGTGCATGTTTGGTGAGGGAACAAAAAAAACCCATCCTATTGGTGGTGTTTTTTGTGTGATGTTAGGTCCAATGTGTTGCTACAGTATGTCAAAATAAAAAAATAACTGTAAAGTCACACAGGTGAGGTTGTGCTGAAAAGAATGACACCAAACAAGGCAAGATAAACGGTTTTTAAGGTGAAATTTAAAGGTACAATCAAAAGCAGTCAAAAACAGCCAATTATACCCTTGACTACAAAGGCTTAAAAACAATATAAAATTAAAATCAATGGTGGGCAGAGTAGCTTAAAAGATTCTACTCATGTAAAGCACTGGTACTTTAGAATAACAGCTACTGAAGTTGGTTGACATGGTAATAACATGCTGTCACTTGTAGGCTGCTGCAATAATTTCACACTGTGCTATTGTCACTTTTTACTGATCCCAACTTGTAGTGGGCATTAGCCATATTTTTTTTCCATTTTACAGACCAAATCTTCAACTGAATAATTTTAAGTATGTGCTAAAAACGGTTATGACCTGTGTGCATTTACTCAGGGGCCGTGGGAACCTGAGGCTCCGCCCGGGGCGCTCAGCTGTCACAGAGCTGTGAACAAACGGGGCAGTGGGGGCAGCAGCAGCAGCAGCAGCAGCTTCAGTCCGGTGCCTGCCTGAGGGTCTACACCCCTTATTGTCTGTCCCATAAAAACATCTGCTGTCGGAGGAAATAGTGGAAAAAATGACGGTCCTAATAAAACCAGGAAAAACTCCTGACTCAGAGGCGCATAACAGACAGTCGTCTCCCTGCTGCTCATATTTTTAGAAAATGGTTGTTTTTTTCTGTGGCGTTTCTTTCCACTAGGTTTTAAATCTACACTCCACGTTGACTGGAGGGGCCTATTTTAAGACATCAACATCCACAAGCTCTTGTGGAGACTTGGCACGTGCTATGCTTACACACACACACACACACGTGCGCAAAGACGCGCAAAAAGGAGAAAAACATTGAAATACTCCGGTGTGAAGTTTAATGCGTCTGTTGAGCTCGGTGGCAAGTTTGCAGTGGTTTTCATGGTTATTTTTTTGTAATATTGGCTGTCCATGAGGGGAGAGGCCAGAGGCTGTTTTATTTCAGTTAATATTTTTCTTTTTCTCTGTATCACCTCCTCCAAATCCTCGGTCGGAAACAGCCTTAATTTATACAGTACACAGGTTACAATGTGCCCTTTCACCGGCCGCACCGGACACTGTCCCTCTCTCATGCACACGGACACTCTTTGACTCCACACGCAGCAGCCCACGACAGAAAGACTGTTCTTATCTTCCTCCACAGTCTCCTCTGCTCTTCCTCCCGACTATCCCCCTCATCACGCTCCCTCTGAGGTGTAAAGAAAGCCCGGTTCTGTTCCCTTTATGTCCTCCACACCGGGAGCATCACGGCGACAATTAAAGCCAGTCTGAACATGAATCTGTCTGTGTGAGAAAAACACCACCAATAACCCGGGTCTCGGGTTAAATCTTACCCGGCAGATGAGCTTCATTGTGCCGGTCAGTCCGCCCTTTGTCGCCTTCTGCTCGGTGTCCCTCTCTCTGTCTGTCCGTCAGCCCGGTGATGAGACCGGGTGGGCACGACACGACTGTGGCGGTCTGCACTCTCCAGAATGAAGCAGAGTCTCGCGATATTTGGGGAGCCATACAGCCACCTACTCTTACACACACACACACACACACACACACACACACACACACACACACACACACACACACACCCACTAATGCTGCTGGACTATGCTTTGAAACCATAAACCCGCCTACGCCTATGCCACTGGTGCCCAAAATAAGGTCCTGGGACCCGCAGACGGCCTCAGAGGAATAAAGATATATAAAATGTTATGCATAATGCAAATTAAAATACCCATGGTAAATCAAAATTATAAGTCATGTTCAACATTGAAATAGTAGCCTACATAAAAAAATCCAGTAAATAGAATTTAATAAACGAGATTCTAAGTTGTTATTATAAGATAATAAGTAAAAAAAACATGCATTTTGAATAAAAATAATGATACACTATGAAAAAAATAATCGCATAGCCTTTTAAACAATATTATGATATACTGAGTTAATATTATGAGGCAATATTTTGACCTTTGCCGAACATTTTCATCATGTCTAACATTACATGTATTTTTCTTTTCTTGGCAGAAATGGTTTTCCATATTACACTGAGGTTTAATTTTTATGTTTTGTTTGTGAGTTTATGGATTTTTGCAACCTCCAATTTAAAACTTTGATTTTGACTCAATGTGTTTACATGTGACAACATCTGGACCAACAAAGTAATGA
Organism: Epinephelus cyanopodus; assembly: GCA_026686955.1. Classification (NCBI taxonomy): domain Eukaryota; kingdom Metazoa; phylum Chordata; class Actinopteri; order Perciformes; family Serranidae; genus Epinephelus; species Epinephelus cyanopodus. The sequence goes on along the minus strand of CM048916.1, from coordinate 25,145,924 downwards.
ATAATAATGTGTCTTTATTTAGAAACAATTCCCCAGAATAATTAAAATATAAGGTCTTTGAATATAGTAAATGAATATGCCCACACATTTTCACAAATTTCCACAAATTCTGTATTTTCCTCTGAGACTTTTCCTTTATTGGATTTGTAATCAATTGCCAAACCAGGGAGGCTCAAGACCAGCCACTGCTATTATGGTGTGGCAAAATTCAGAGGGAAAGGTTCCAGGCCGTACACATATGACGCACATTGTAGTTGATGAAATTTTAAAACTTTTTTTTAATTTGGTGTATAAGCTACACATTTTTACAACTGAGGAATATAAAAATCGCTTTAGACCTACAACTGTGGTATATGAACATTAAAATGCTAGAAGAAATAACTGTTATTCATTTCCATTTAATTTTTTGTTAAAGCCACAGGGAGCCACTGGAGAGGAGCTAAAGAGCCTCATGTGACTCAAGAGCTGCAGATTGCCTGCCCCTGGTTTAGGGAGACTTGTGCCCTCAATATTTCTAAATTTCTGACAACGGCCCTGTTAAGCAGTACAGTGAATGAAACTTGGACAACCATCTCACCAACCCCCTCAAAAGTGCAGAAATTAGTATTAAATGGATCATTCATAGCCTAACTTACAGGTACCATCAAATTAAGCATCAGCAGGTTAGTTAATTAAACATCTTGGTCATTTTTTTAAGCTTAGATTTGTGTCATGTTGCATATAGTTATTTCACCTATTTTGCTCCTCTGTCCCGTCATACATGTAGTAAATGTGACACAAAAAAATATAAAAGCAACAACAGTGGTGGAAGAATTATTCAGATCTTTTTAAAACTGCAGATATACCGTGCTACAAGTCCTGAATTTAAAATTCTACTCAAGCAAAAGAACACAAAAATTTGCAACAAAATATACTTAAAGTACTGAAAGTAAAAGTACTCAACTCAGTACTTTACTCAGGTAAAAGGAAGTGGAGTAAAAAGTAATGTATTTGCTTCTTAGATGTGGTAGAGCAGAAGTATATATGGTAAAACTCAAATAAAGTACATATACCTCAAATCTGTAAATTGTGTATATACTCAAGCAAGGTTATTTTCTATCACTGTCCAGGACAACACCACCATGAAGTACAGCCTATACAAGAAGTAGTCAAAAAAAGCTGAATATAAGGAGATATTTATAGCAGGGCTGTTGTACTGAATTGCATTACTCTGCAGGTGTTTCTATTTTTCTTTTTACTCTGTATATATGCTGTCTTATTTTCTGACCTTATTTTGTGAGTTATAAAAGTCTAAACATGGTATCATCCATGTTTGAATGAAGAGCTGTCTCCTAATGAGTATTTATAACATCTGTGAGCGGATGGGAAAATGATGGGGTGGCCGCTGTCTCCACATCAAAGGGACCAGGCGGCTCAGCAGCAGTCCACACAACGTTAAGACCACACAGATCCTGTTACTAAAATAAGAGAGAGAGAGAGAAATTTCCCTGAAGGCATTTTGTCCAGAAAGTAAAGAAGTGTTGGACAATGCCACAACAAGTTTAGCAGATTTACAGTTTGACACGTCTCTTTCAGGACCAGGTGGATCAATGTTTGGATAAATCATTGCCAGTTCAGTCTGATCAAGCTGTTTATGGATAATATACTGCATATGTCAATGAAATTCAGTACAGTTTTGAGAATTGCCAATCTACACTACTTTATACTTATACTCAGCTATATCCCAGAGTGAGATACTGTACTTTTAACTCCACTACATTTATTTGACTCTTATAGCTTTTATACAAAAAACATATGATTTGCTGATGTGATCTGATGCAGTACTATATAACTAATCAGCCGAGCAGTATACAGAGTATCTAAAAAAGGCAGACTATAATGCAAAATGCTTGTACGTCTATTGCTAGTAAAAAACAATGAGAAATAATACTAAACTCTAAAATGCTGTATTCTGCATGAATACTTTAGTTAGTTGTTGTACTTTAACTCAAGTAAAATTTAAACTTTTACTTGTAATTGAGTATTTTTAGACAATGTTTTTCTCTACTTTTACTTTTGATATCCAGTCCAGTATGAAGAATTTAGGAAAATGTATTCATTAATTTAGAATGAGCCATTTATATCTACATAGGGAGCAGGTCCTCTGTCATGGAGTCAACCATGTTGCACTAGCATGTTTCTACAGTGGCCCACAAGGGACAAACACTGGCTCTGGATAGGGCTTTTTGCATCTTTGTGTCGGCTACTATAATTAGCAGCCTCTCCAGAACGAGCAGCATTGGAAAAGCTCTATTTTATTAACATGAAACTGCTTTTTTGTGTTTTTTATCAGTTTAAATCACCCAGTCTGACTGTTTTGAAGAGGAAGAGACCTCTGTAGATAATTCAGCTCCTGGTAAAAATCTCCTAACAATGAAAATTAAAGGAATTCTAACTGGGAGAAGTTTCAGCTAGTTATAATCTGCAATCCTCTGCTAGATGCCACTAAATCCCCGTCTCTTACGCACTGCTCCTTTTAGGATCTGAGTACTTTTTCCACTACTGGTGAATCCCAAAAGTGATTTATTACTTCTCTTAATCCAAATCAAAGACCAATCACATATTTTAGATCAAGTCCAATGTTGCAGCATCCTAAACTGGAGTCATGGTGCGGATGAGAACAACAAAGGTACATTTGGGGACAAAACTTTAATACCTAGTTCCCACCTCTTAGATAATGTCGTCTATAAATAAGTTGTCGGGTCACCCTGTCAAACATCCCAGTGAACATCTGTACATACATTAGGTCATTAAGTTAATGAGGTAAAAGATCTCTGCAGTCTATAGAGTCAATATATAAAGTGGTCCATCACTGTCTGACCTCACATCTCCATTAAGGGTTAACTAATGAAGTGAAATGGTGCTGGCACATCAAGAACTAACTGTTCCCTGTATGTCGAGTCTCTGCACAATCAGTTTGTCTTTATGACAGTGATGTAAATGTTGAATATCAAACTCAAAACTGTGCTGTCGTTATGAGCTCTGGTAAAACCAACCTGCTAGAAATCCTCTCAGCAATCTTGAGAACAGTTTATTTATCCCACACACAGGAATTATACTGTTTTACTTTCCACAAGCAGACTAAATTACTTGTGAGTCACTGGAGGGACGGCTTGATAAATTTATGAGGAAGACTTTCACCTTAATGACAGGCCAGCTATCCAGGGGAATACAGAGAACCCCGTCATTTTGGCGGCATGAAATCTTTCAGGACCACAAAATACACGGTAGATATGAAGCAGTGACTGACCTACACTTACAAATGTTTTGAACTATGGTGAAAGATAGCAATATTAAAGTCATCTGTGCAGACAGATTTGTACCCTTTAGCACTTCTGAGCTACAATTTAAGGTAGAGTTGCTCAAAGTGCAGCCTGAGGGCCAATGGCGGCCCTCAGAAACATTTAGTGCGGCCTTTCAACTACATAAAATGCATAAATTATGTTTTGATCATCTGCAGTCCTTTTTTTTTTTTTTTAAGAGATTTTTTTGGGGCGGCTTTTGGCCTTTCTTTAGTGGGGCAGATGTGGTGGGCTGTGGGTTAGAATTGAGCCTGTGGCTGCTACAACAGGGACACAGCATTTGTGCATGGGGCACCTGTTCTGCCAAGTGAGCAAGTGGGTGCCCCATCATCTGTGGTCCATTTTAATACTTTCACATTCAATAGCGTACATTTAATATGCTAGTCAGGGACCGTTTCAATTTGCGACCAATAACAAGCGTTTGTTACCCTGGAAATCCAGAGTTCTCGCAAGAGCACAGTTTGAATTTGCTCAGCGAGTCACTCTGGCAATCAGTAATGATGCTCATTACCCATGCCCTTGGAGCTGAGCTGCACCAATCACATCGGTGTATCTGATATGGGCGGGCCAGAGGCGAGCTAAACAGATGATGACAGCGCTGTGACGACGAAGTCCGGAATCAGTCAGTAAACATTGCAAGATGGCTACAGATCAGCACCAGCTGTTTGAAACGGCTTTGGCCGCTACAAGTTGGGCCATTTGCATCACTCATAGCCAGACCCTAAATCTTTCTAGATTTTGGTCTGGATTTTCAGGCTAAGCATTTGTAAGGTTAGGAATGGCAGCTTGTGGCATGTCGCAACTGTCGCGGGATTACATACTTTGATCGGTACTATTGCAGATATCTTAAGTTAGCGATTTATGTGGACTACTGCAGTTTAAAGTTCCAGTGTGTCGGATTTAGTGGCATCTTGTGGTGAGATTGGAGATGGCAACCAACTCAACTCAGTGGGGGACTCTGTGAAAGACAACCCCCTCCATATGTAGGAATAAATCACTCATTCTTAGGTAAAAAAAAAAAAAAAAAAATCAATGATTCTTATTTTTAGATGATTATAAAGTAAAGAAAACATAGTGTAGTTATTATTATACACCATACACTATGCCCTTAAAATCCACACACTAGGACTTAAATGTGGAAATGAGATGGAAATGCCAGCACAGCAATAAACGCTGTATGGTTGAGGAGAAAGCAGGTCCCAGGAAAAGTGTATTAACTTGCTGAGCCTAGGAGGAAATACCTTATCTGCAAACAGCTAAATTCAGTGCTCATGGAATTCAATGTTAAATGCCATTATGGGCCCAATCACAAATCTTACAACCTTCTTTGTGACCGGCAGTGTTTGTGCTTTAGTGCAACCACCTGAGTTTGTTTATTTTTGTCTTCTGTGAATCACTTGTGCAGATTATATATAAAGTACTCTTAGTGGCCATTTACTCGCAGAGCTTCTTCTTCTTGGACAACAGAAGATTCCCTCTTCAATAAAGAACCAAACACTAAGTCAGGTAGTATTGTGTTTGAATGTTTATTTAAAGTTATTCCCACTGCGCACCCCCTCCTCCCTGTGTGAAAGCCTAGTCTGAAAGGAGGAGGATACAGGCCACTATAGCGCCACATCAGCACATTTATAAAGAAGGCTACTTGTTTAGTCACAACACCTTCACCCCCCACTGGTTTGGCACTCTGTGCTGCCCTGTGATAACACACTAGCATGGAGAGGCTAGTTCATAAAACAACCCCTGGAGAAAGAAGGTCCAATAAGAGATGGGGCTGAGATTAGACAGTGACTCCAATTAATGAATAGAAAAAAAAGGAGGCAGTATTACTGAATGTCAAGTTCCACAGAGAAAAAAAAATACAGGGTCGGATGATGCTGAGAGACAGAGAGAAAATATTAAATACAAAGTATCGTCTCTCTCGTCCCTCGATGTGGCTGCTGATCCGCAAGGCGTGCTTTGATGATGTCACTAAAGTTGAACGTTGAGGCTTGTGAACCCCAAAATTCACAGCGTGGTCGTCGTCCTCCAATCAATGACGCAGTTCCTCTCTCCTCCTTCCACACAAAAACGGATGGACTGAAAGAGAAAGAATAACACATTACATACAGATGGAGAATATTTGTGTGTATTTACATTTTGTACATGTTACATATTGTATTATGATGAAACCAGTGATTTACACCCCTAATTATTATACAAGGCAGGCTCAAGAATGTGACGAATTCTTCCCGGATGTTGTCAAATAATTGTGTTTTGTTCTATCTCTTTCTCTGAGAACACACACAAGAACAACTTTCATTCATAAAACTGCAGCTGCACGACAAATGAATGACTTGGTTCACAAAGTTCAGCCATTTTCCACTGAACAGACATTTTCAATGAGAGACACTGTTGTGATTTGCAGCTGCTTTTTCAGAGCAGCACATTCTTAATTACATTCACCTCTGTAGTATTGGAAAAGTGGCAGAATAACCATTTCTAAACCTCAAGCAAATAAAACTGAAATCATCTACACGGTCAGACACAATAGAGGGTAAATGTGAAAATATCTTTCAAGTAATTTGGGCGAGTCGACCCTTTAACTGGAACTAAAAATGGCAAAAGCAACGGCTGACTGAAAACTACACAATGACACAAATAAAAATAAAGTGTGTTAATAATGTGCAAGTGTTACCTGCGTAGGGGACTACAGATCTCCAAGGGGAATGATTTCTTCGTTGATAAAAAACTCAATGGTCTCCTCCTCCCAGTCATCCACATTGCTGTCCAGCTCATCAGTGTCCACTCCTGGAAGACACAACCAAACATCAGCAAATCTCTTAATTAAAGACCATGGAGGGAGACAAGTAAAAGGTTGGTGAGAGAGAAGTCCCACCTCCTCTGAGCTCGAGGCGAATGCTCTTCTGTTCCAGATAGGTCTGCTGCGCTGTCTCTCTGTAGCGACGGTAGTCCTCCATCATGGACCTGCGCTTGTCCACCAGCTCCTACTCACAAACAAGACACATAAAACATTCAGCTTCACAGCACAGTGTAATGTCTGGGATTGTAAACATGCAGCCTGTATCACTTCTTATTCCTAAAATCTCTGAAGTGTTAAAGGGGCTCCATAAATAGTTTGTCTTTAATATGGAAACTACAATTAAGCCTTAAAATTTCTCCACAAGAGGCACAAGGATTATTGAACCACAACTTCAAATGTGCTTAAACATACAAACTTGAATCATACTGTATGTTAACACTGTTTGAACTGGAGGAGAGAATACAGGAAAGTAGTTGTGAAAGATGCACTCCCAGCAAACTACAAAATACAAGGTTCAGAGAGGTGTACAGAGACATCATTATCTGTATCTGTTCAACCAGCTAACACACTAGGCGTTTGAATCACTACTCAGCAAATGACACCTCCTCCTAATGCTTTCTCAGCCCACTGAACAAGTTAGTGAGACCCTTGGGTATAAATATATCTCTTTTTAATCGAGTCATTTATGCTTTCCAGCATAAATATTCAGATGCAGGTACATTCCTGTGTGAAGCTATAGATGTGAACAGCTTGGATCAGGTAAAGACATTAACAGGTCAAACCTTGGAGGCCTTGGACTGGCTCAGACGATCCTTCTGCTCAAAGATCTTGGAGTATTTCTTAAGATCCTTCTTGATCATCTGAAAAGAGGAGGAGGATGATATTTACCGTGAAGAAAGGTTTCACAGCCACATATAAAATAAAAAAATATGACAGTACAGTAGCAAGTAATGTGCTGAAACAGTTCTCAGGATATATTTGTGAGCCTCAGATCAGAGTTAGAATCAGGAGCCGCGAGTGCAGCTCTCATACGAGGTGTCAGAAAAGTTATTTAGTTTGTCTTCACTGGCTCTACACACAGACACACACAGTAATAGGCTTGGGCAGAATCAATGTATACATGCTTTTCTGAGGTACTGGGGAATACACTTTATGATGCCACCTGCTACCCACCCACCAGTGAGTTCGCTATATTTTACAAGTTTTTTTCAGTCTAATAAATGAACAATGTAACTCATGGGATGTCAGGAAAATAGGTGTAGGAATATTTCTTACACCTACTTCCGTATTAAACAAAGAAATACAACAGCACACCTTCAGAATTCACCAAACTCAGACTGGTTTAATTGCTTTCTTAACTCAGTGAAAAACACACTTTAATCAAACTCGACTGACACACAATAAAACTCACCAAAACTGTCTTAGTGTTCCCACTGTTCCAATAATCATGAACTCTGGTTTGGTCAAAATAAACCCTTAATTCACTGAGTTAGATGTGAAAATATATTGTTTTTTCCTGTGGTCTCCTTTTGCAGTTGCTTGCCAGCATTTTACAGCCCTGTAAAATTTTCGCCACCACTTTCAGTTGCCATGTTTGTCAGCTCAGTTGCCTGTTACACCAGTGGAGACTGACCTCTGTTGGCGCAGCGATTGTACTACATACAATACATCCTCAGTGCAGTTTCTCCATATGAGTTGAATAGAAAGATGTATGCCTGTATTTTTGACGGAATTGAAAATCATGCCATTGAAAGTTCAAAATATCCTCGAAATAATACCATGATACCGCCCAAGCCTACTCAGTATGTATAGAGATGACATGGTACCTTGATCTGGTCTGCGCTGAGCAGGGTGGGGGGTCTGGGTCTCCACAGCAGCTGACAGAAGCGGTCCTTGTTGTTCTTCTGAAGAAGACGACCCTGGAACGTCCACAGCCAGTACGCATTGTCCACCTAGACACACATAAAAGGTGGTTGTGAGTGCAGGTTCGGTATGAAATTTTCAACCCATTAGTGGTCATTTGGTCTGGCAGGAAAGAAAAAGACAGAAGTATGTGTGGCATCACAAAGCAGCACGTACCTTGTGGCTCCACCAGGAGACAGAGGTGACCACATAGCGACCAGTTGGGTCCCACTCTACGTCAGAGGCCATGTAGTGCTCTGCTATGTTCATCATGGTGCAGTCTGACGTGTCCACAAAGGCAAGAGCTCCATTCATACTGCGCACACGCAGGAAAATAGATTATACACAAACACAAACAAGACACTGTTCAACTGATGCACATAAATTTAAAATAGTGTGAGCCTCAGATCAAAGTTAGAATCAGGAGCTTAGCTCTCATACGAGGTGTCAGAAAAGTTATTTAGTTTGTCATCAGCGGCTTTTTGTGTCTGTTAATCCCAGAAATAAAAATACACAGAGAGTTGGAGAAGAGAGGTTTCACTGACCTCCTGAGTCCAGCCAGCACCAAAAACTGTCCCTGGGGGCTCCAGAAGATGCTGTTGGCCTGCTGCTTGTCAAACATCTCTGCAGGAAAAAAGGACAAGAAGTGTCACATCCAGTGGTCCCAGATGGTGCAACACAGTGTCAACAGGGCAGTTAGCACACGTCTGTCTGATCTACTCACTTATGAGCTCGATCTTGCCGTTGTTTTTGACATGATAGAAGGAGACGTTGATTCTGGGAGACTCTCCGTGGAGAACAGCGAACTTGCTGCCGTTGGGTTCCCATGCAAACGCAATGATGCTTTCTAAAAAAGACAAACAGAACAACCAACAGATCAGGGATTTTTTTTGCTTTAGAAAACAATGAAAAAGTTATTTGGTGTTTATTATGTTCTTACCCTTCATCTCCACCACATCAACAGGAACCTGCTTCTCCCTCATGCGGAAGATTTCGAAGTTGGTGACCACACCCTGAAAAGATTAAGAAATAAATTTAGCATTTCATTTTAATATATTTATTTTATTTTTCCAAGTGAGGTCTCAGCTGTTTGCTCTCTTTCTCTATTCATCTGTACCTGTGTTCCTTTAGGAGTCCTGTCCACTTTCACACACAGGTAATCTCCATTTCTCTGCCAGTGCAGTTTGCAGTCGACGACGTTGAAGAGGTTGCGCACGCGGATCTCTTGACGGGAAGGCATCTGCATCAGAGTCACTCTGGCTGGGATATCTTTGTCCTCAGGTACCCAGAATGCTATGATGTTGTCACCAGGAGACCATGAGAAGTCCCTGTTGGCACAAAAACATGTAGATTATTATCAAAATCTCAAAATTTAACAACTGTAAATTGTGAGAAACAGATTATAAAAGCATCATTCAGGCCTCTTACTTGATTCCTGTAATCTTGAGACTCTTCTTGTCGAGCAGGCCCATAGACTGACGGAGTAGAAACATGGCTTTAGTGTCAATTGAACACTTAACATTAATACAACTATACTGTTTTTTTTTTCTTTCTTTCTTTTAGGTAAATTTACTTACTGGAGTCTCATAGATGCTCAGTGTGTCTGTGGTCATCCTGGCAAAGAACTTTCCATCGTGGCTCCATCTGTGAACAAATAGACCATAAGGTTAAATTCTTTTCCACAGCACTTCCACACACATCAGACGAACGCACATACAATAGCAAACAGTAACACCATACAATGACAGACAACAGTACACACTCAGGCCAGTTCAGTGAGGCCTATTGTTGAATGTCACTATGGCTGCGGGGATTAGGCTTCTCCCAAAGCGAGCCCTTCTGCACCTCAGGGCTCTGTACCTGCGCCTGGAGGGCAGCAGGGTAAGGTGGTGATTGAGCGGATGTGTGATGTTCTGTCCTATTAAGGTTGCAATGGCCTTATTGTTTAGCTCTGCAAGGTTGGGTGCAGGGAGACCAATAATCCAGACAGCGCAGTTGGTTATGCGTCTGAGTTTGACTTGACTAGTAACAGATAAAATGTTAAAGACACAGGTAGAATAGCACAGTGGGAAGGGCAGAACAACACTCTGGTAAAACAATAAGAGGAGACGGGGGCAATGTGGAGTGCTTTCGGCCTGTGGATGTATGATAGTCTTTGGTGGCTCCTTTTTATGGTGTCATCGGTGTGCTGGTTGAATCTGAGTTTGATGTCCAGTGTCACTCCGAGGCGCTGGGAATTGTCAACCCTTTCGGCTCTTTGAGTTATTAGTGAGAATGGGATGCTGTAGTGAGGCGGGCCTAATTATTATTTGCAGTGTTAACCCTCTATTCATGCAGTTAATTGTGAGCACTGCTGCTAAAATTTCACACAAATATTATTCTTGTTTCACCAAGTGCTGGGCTTATCCCCTCCAAACACACACGGAGCATGGGAGAGACTGCTGAAGTAAAGACAACATCCAGAGCACATTTTCAGTTAAAACAGATCTGCGCAAATAGCCTTTTAAATGCTCCATTGCTTGACTATTTGGCCTTGTGTGCTCTTAGTAATTAGGCATGCAGTTAACACAAGTCATATTTTTAGTTTGATGAAAACTCAACTCCTGGCATTTCCTCGTGGTGTTCTTCACGGCTGTTTTGGAAGAAGGAAATAATGGGAGCAGCGCATGAATTGGCTTTAAAAGTGACGTATTTTCATAAATATGCGCGGCTGATCTAATTAATGCCGATGTGGAGAGCGGTTCATGTGAATTTTAAAAGATAACTTGCACATAGTTGGAAAAGTAAGTGATTAATATTTAAAGAAATATAGTCTTACATTGTGAACTGAATTTAATGTAGTGGTCGGTGTTTAATTGGATTACATTTAAATCACTACAAGACAAACAGATGTGAAAACATCAATGAAGTGAATGAAATTTTGACAATGAGAGAGAAAAACTGACTTGAAGATGGGCCAGTGTGCAGAGCTCTCGCAGTGGAAACCTCTCTTCTTCTGTCCGGTCAGAATGTCCCAGATGATGATGGCCTGTGGGTCCTCCTTGGTGTCCATCAGTGGACTAAAGGTCACCACATACCTGGAGGACACAACAACCACACATGGACTTTCAGACAGCTCAGAGACAACACAGTTCATCTTAAATTATCCATCAGCCTTTTATCAATAAGTACAACTTGTCAGCTTAATAGTTTTAAACCAGGACCTTCAGTATTTAGATCAAGTAGCTTGTAGGTAAATAAAAGTATCAGACCCAGTGTCGGCAGATGTGCAATATCAAATGACTACAACTGGGGACTACAAAACTCTGCTTCCTTAAAAAGCAAAAAATGAAATCACTATTATGTTAATCTAGTTGAAAACCTACATTTCTCTCTAAAGTTCGAACCATACTGATCAAATTTTACAGAAAAGGAACAGGAAAACTTAAAATCAAATTGAAAAATGTCAAAAATTGTACAGTTTTTAATGGTTTGCCAACTTAACAATGCCAGTAAGTAAGAGGGAGACTGTGTTTCTGTTCATTTCTTCTTTGGATGCCACAGATATTATCACATTTTGCCACATTCCATATATCAGTTATATTCTAACAGCTGCATCAGTCTGACATCATCAAACAGTGCATCCATTCACATCACTCAATAACGCTTGAAGCTAATGCTTATACACGCTTCATCCAGTAATGACTAATGCTACGCAGGTGTCAATTAGTACTGCTAAACAGAAATATTGATTACCTCTCACATGGTGAGAAGTCGATGAGGGACACGCCCTGATGGCTGAACCTCTGAATCTGTTTGAACTTCTCGCCGCCCCACAGTGCAATGCCCCGCTGATGGAAGGTGGCCAGGTAGGTGCCTTTAGGAGACCAGCGGACATACGTCTCTGTCCAGCGCTAAAATCAAGACACACACAAAAAAAAATTACAGATTAGTCTGTAAGCCAAACACTACTGTTGAATGACGTTTAACATGACCCCAGTTAACCCTCTGTTTCGACTTACTGCTCTCTCCTCAGCTGTGATTGGTTCTTTAGCATCGTTAGAGAAAATGGCGGTCCTCTCTCCAGCTTCATAGATCACACTGTACTGATCACGGCAGTCTGGGTCCTCAATCCAATGGCGCATATTACCCTAAACAGACAAACATATCAGCATATTAATTAGTTTTAAAAGGTAACATCAGGGCAAAAACTCACATTTTTGCTACATTTAAGGAAAAAAAAAAAAAAACAACTCACAAAATCTTTGAATGGCTGCTTCTCTGGAGTTTCCCACTCATCACTGATGTTCATGTACCTGCAGAAATAAGCAAACAGGATTAATCTCCTTGTCTCACACACATCTGCCGTCACATTTGCTGCATTCCTCATCAGACACGGCCCACTTACTTGTCAAAGTCAGTGAAGAGGTTCACCCTGAATGTATGCTGTTTGTCGAGTTTGTATCCATCTGCGTTCTTAACTGCCTCGAGGGCCTGGGTGGGACCAGCATACTCCAAGAAGATGTACCTGCATGAGATATTGGTCTGTTTAACATCTTATACCATCATTAAAACAACTATAACGCCATAACAGAGTACAGAGCCAAATACATACCCTTTGGTCAAGCCATCAGCCTCTGGATAGAATTCAGTGGTGATCTTGCCGAACTTGGAGAAAATCTTGTGTATGACGTTTTTGAGTTTCTCCAAGCGCTCTGGGCCCACCTGAGGGACGTTGTCCACCACCACCACCGAGTCTATGCCGTCAGCCTCCTGAGGCTTCTCCCTCAGGATGTCATCCAGGAGCTCTGAAGGGAACAGAAAGAAGGTGGGAAGATAGGAGAGAGAAACAGAACTGTTAGTCACTTATTTAATCTGTCTGTGTGAACCTGGGCTTCCAAATACATTTTCGTGCACTGACAGCTCTCAATTTAAACTGTTATGAGACGCTGGCTTCATTTTTTTGAGATCATGGGTGTAACTGTCAGTACATTTTTTTGCCTTAATTGGACAGCAGCAGAGTATAAGACACATGGGGAAACATGGGAAGAGAAAAGAGAGGGTACGTGCAGCAAAGGTCCTCTGATTGAATTGATTATTATGAGCCCTCACAAAGATGCCACCACAACATATCACTGCTGGGACCTCCATATTTATCAATAGTCTCAGTTGACAGGATGTAAAGGGCAGTATAGTATAAAAATAGTCCAAGATAGTCTAAAATTATCTGACCTATGATGTAGCCTACTACACTCTGTTGCCAGTTCCATAGATACACCAATTTAAACTAATGCAGTGGTTTTCATACTGAGGGGTGGGCTCATGTGGAGGGGCACAGAGCCACTGCAGGTGGGGCGTGGATGACCAGGAGAAAAATACGTAGTAAAACAAAGTTGAATGAATACACAAAACAAGGGTTTGCTGCTGCTGCTGCTATCATGCTGACATTTATTTCACTAAAATTCAATGTGTATTCTTCTTTTGTTAGTTGCATCACTGATTATTGTCGATGACTGATAAAAAAAGAAGTGACAGAAAACGTTTGACAATCCCTTAACTAATGCAATCTAAGGATATAGAGAAATATCAAATCGAGCTTTATGACTGTCTGAAGCTGGAGGTTGTAGTTTGTGATGCTGCTCATACTATTTCTTCATACTAAGAAGTTTATTCTGGTATTTAGTCTATCCTTACTAATACAGATGATGTGGGCAAAATATATGATCATCACCACAAGCTACAGACTCCAAAAGAGCCATAAAACCATGTATGACCAAATACTGAACATTACACACTTCACATGGGGACGTTTTAATGCAGGGCTGTTATATTAGACTTTATTAATTTCAGCTAGGTGACCTTAAACACTGTATTTCAGTGTTGCTCGCTTTGCTGGTGTGTCAATTGTTCATGTTTCATCTGCAGACCTGAGGGGCATTATGGATCAGACCTCACCACCCTGCGTTGGGATTATCGTTACACTGATGTGAAAGGTAGCTAATGTTACCAGCTGATTCAGACACACCAGCCTGCAGGTTCGCAGTGATGGTCTTGGCCTTCATTATCCATGCAGACAGATATTACAAAATGTTCATTTGCCAACTTCGCACCGGGTTTCGGTTTTTCAACTGACAGCGACAAGGCCACGGTGAGTGCAGTCTGGGGTCTGGGTGAGGTTTTCAATGGGCGTGAGATTACACTGAGATAACGTCGGTTAACTTTAGCAGATGTTGGGCATATGTTTGAGGAAAATGGCGATGTATCTGTTTAATTCCTAATTATCAGACATTTACATTTTGATACTGAAGCCCGGAGGCTAACAGACATGCTAACTAGCTTTGTGGCATCTGTAGCCCCGTTAATACGGTTGTTAGCTAACTGTTAGCAACAGGCCGGAAAGCCGGCGCGTTTCCTGCTGCCGCTCACCCTCATCTTCGATGTCATCCACGAAGTCCTCCGGGTCGCTGAAGGAGGGCTCCTCTTCCTCATACTCTGGGTCGTCCACCATATCCACCGTGTCTTGCATTTATCAGCTACTACGAGACGGATTTCTCGCCACTGTGGAGCAGAATGACAAAAATTAAGAGGCTGACGGTCCTCGGCCGGTGCGGCACCATGTGCGATTATGCGAAAATGGACGATGTGACGGAAACGGAACTGGCTCGGAGGCCAGAGCGCGCTGCGGGGAAAAAGTAGAGTTGTAAAACATATGGACCGGCGCTGCGCGGCGCCTGCTGTTGTAGTGTTACCTATCAGTATATATACAGATCAGTAAAAAGTGCAGGTGCTTTTGTTACGACGCTCATATTTTACATTGAAAGAAGCGGAAGGCCACGCACCGGTAGATCCGAAACTATTTCCCGCGAGATGGATGTAAAGCAGAACTACAAGGAAAAACTACATTTTGCTGTTTAAGCTAGCTGTTGCCTTTCAGTCAGTACTACATTACAAAGCTTCTAGCTGTATTTCCAGATGTGCACGTCGACGTTAGCTATGTGTGCTAAAGTGTAACTGTTAGCTGTAAAGTTATTAAGGCTCATTAACATTAACACACACACACACACGCTAGTACCATGGACAGAGAGTGTGTGTCGCTGCTGCCCAGTGTGTGTGAGGTGCTGGCGGACTCAGGGAGGTCTCTGCCCGATGACACCAGCCTGGAGAAACTGGTGGACTGGTTCACAGGGCTCACCGAGGCTGGTTAGTACTGGAGTTGGTGGGATAGTTTGGTTACTGTGATTATTCCTGCCTTCTGCTCTTCCTGGTTTCATCTCTATCTGACCTCTTAAGATGGAGCCTTTAGGTGTTTTAGATACTTCTCTGTAGATTACTATAGGTAGATGTGAGGTGAGCGGCAGACAGTTAAGTCACTTTACACCCAGTTAACTAGACGGATGTAAGGCTGATTAAAGTGAGCCTTGACCTCGAGGGTCCCCAAAGTTTAAAACTTCACAGTGTGGCAATTAATTTGTGGTAACTTGATTAGACTTTGCTTGAGAACATGCACCACCAAATAACACCACGGTTTTGATCTACAGGGTATCATTTATTTTGATTCATAGATTAAGCTTTTGTTTAGTCCCCAGCATGTCATAAAATGTTGTCACAGCCCAGCTCTTAATCTGAGACAGAAAGGTGAGACACATGGTTATAATAAATAATAAACTATTTTTATTTAAAGTAAAGTCAGTACAGCACGAACAGACAAGTAAAAATGTGCTGCATGGATGGTCCGCTGTGAAAACAAAGATGAAGAAATAAAAGCCACAGCACTGAGGGGATGAGAGGAAATTTGCCCACACGACTGACTGCTGCTTTTATATGCATGTGGCACACTGGGCCCAGTTGTGTCCTATGCTGCTGATTAACCTCCAACAGGTCTGCAGCTCTGGAGACAGAAAGCACAGTAACAGCACAATGAACCAAGAAAAGGGGATGTCACAACAGTAAAAAAAAAATGAGCCAGTTCACCAGAGTCCAAGGTGATACATTGAAAATTGCTTGCCAACAGTCCAAAACATAAAGAAATTCAGTATAATATCATGTTGGACAAAGAAAAGCAGCAAATGGTCCCATTTGAGAGGCTTGAAAAAAAAGAATATTTATTATTTTTGCTTAGAATCTGAGTCAAATGATTGTAGCTGCCAGTTCATTTTTTTGTCAGTAGACTAATTGATGAAACTGCATATGGCTTCTGCACTAAACTGAATTGCCAAGGGCAATCTGTCTCGGGGAGAGGCCCTGCGTCTTTTGATATCTTTATTATGTCTCTTGATATAATACTTTAATTGCGTGTCTTCCTAAATAAGTACCACTGTCTCATGTTGACCTTTTCCTTGATGAAGGTGTATCTCTGCCGGAGGCCTGCCCATGTCTGCTTGAATTCATATCCACTGTGGTCCGCAACACAGCTGCAGACCCCGGTGTCCTCTCCTTCTCTCTCAGACTCACCGGCCTGATGGCTGCCACTCAGGACGGCTTCAAAATGCTTCAGGTAGAGTTAACAACACTTTGTACTTTTACTAAATTGTTACAAACAAGTTATGACTCTGGTGATGTTCCCCCTGCAGGAACGCTCAGTTCTGAACCAGGTCTTCAACCTTCAGCACTGGCAGGATGCAGGACTCTGGGAGGATCCATGTTTACGAATCGGCTGGATCCAGGGCTTAAGGAGCATGTTGCAGCACCCTAAGGCTCTCAGCTTTTTTGTACAATCAGGTGACTCTTCAGGCAGGAAATGAGACCATCTCTCCTAATGTGTAATATATTATAAAGCACAATTTGATGAGAGGGAGACAGGCAATATTTAGGAATAAAGACTAAGAATTTAACCAATTGGTAACTAAAATCTGTCTTCCTCACTCCAGATTTCATTGGACCACTCCTACAACTCCAGACAGACACCAGTCTATTCGTCGCCTCAGCTGCCAATCAAATGCTTGCCCACATCCTGCTCTTCTTTCAGCCGGTGTCCTCTGCAGGATGTAACGGCGTAGCTAAGAAAGAAGAAGAAGAAGACAGGAGGACATATGTCTCCATCACAGACTCAGAAGACCCAGCCCTCACCCTGGAAACCAGCGCAGAGTACACCACTGTTGTCACAGTAATGTCAGAGTACCTCAAGGAGTCGCTGGCTCCCCCAGAAAACAAAAAGCTCCATCAGAGTCTGCAGATCCTCAAACTGCTGGCCCTGCTCCTGGCTCAGGCAGGGCCTCCTCTGCGGGACGAGCTGCTCCAGACAGTCGCAGACTCTCTGCAGGAACTGGTGACAGCAGGCTGCAGTCAGCTCACTCTGCCTCTGATGGACGTCATTCTGGCTGCGTGCAGGTAGACTGGCTCTCTCATATGAACACAAACACAGTGTAACATGGGAAAATTCAGTTTAAAGACTTACCTAATTTATATGTTTTGTGCAAGAGGAGAAATTGAAGTTTATTTGATGTTGTCTGCCATCACTGCAACACAGCACAGTGAGAAGTGTTCACACATTTAAGCCTCTGTCTGTGAGCTTCTGTAAAGCCTGCTAATTAAATGTCAGTGCTGTAACAGTAATTAATCTTTATCAAGTGTCTCAGACTATGACATGTTAGGTCCTTAAATTTGAGGGGAATTGGGCAAAAAAAAGTATTTTAAAAGTCTTCGAATTTGATGCTTAAGAAGAGCGTAGGAACCCTGTAAAAAGCAAACATATGATGGAATAAAATTGATCTGAATCTGTAAGTGCCCCCTCAGATTGACATCTGTAACTTAATGGCACACTTAGCAATTTTCCCAGCTCACACAGGTGACTATCACACATCAGTGGTGCTGATTTCTTTCTTCTTTTTTAACCAGAATAACCTCTTGAGATTAAAAGGAGGAGGGTTTTCAAGAGGGTCCAGGTCAAGACAGGCAGCAATATAAGTTAAAGACAGACAATATAGAACAAAATACAGAATAAAAATGTACAGCTCTAACACAAGCATTATGAAACTCAAAGTAAGATTACTACAAAGAAAAGCCAAAAAATATGATAATGTATAAGTCAAGAAGTGGACCGTAAAAATGCAAAAAAGGGCAACTACAAATAATTACAAAGACCAGCTAAGATACGCCATGACATTGGCATATAGTATGTAGTCATTATAAATACTGAGTTAATGGAACAGTTCAGAGAAGCTTAAACGACTCCCCCCACTTGTACATTCACAGAGCACCTGCTGCATAAATGTAACATAAAAAGAACAAGGGGATATTGCATTGTGATGACAGTGTAGAGCTGAAATAATCAGTCAGTCAGAATCAGAAGCAGTTTTATTGCCAAATAGATTTTCACATACACAGAATTAGCCTTGGTTTTGTGGTGCATAACTGTCACAATAAACCTAGTAAGAAGAAAAACAAGCACAGCAAAAAGTCAAGAACTAGTTAAACAGAAGAAAATTATTCACAACATATGACACGCTTTACAATGAGAGGATTCAGTGTTAAACAGTGTCCATGTTTGTCTTCAGCAGCTCGGGCACAGATGAACGTGTTCCAGACCAACGTGTCGCCCGTCTTCTGTCATCCATGTTGAACATTAACAAACCCGCTGACCTCATGCACACTGCAGCTGCTTTTCTTCGCAGAGGTCACCAGTAAGCATCTGTTTACAAGTTCACACTCACACGCAGAATGTGACTTCAGCATCACCAATACAACAAGCTCAGTTTGTATTTGGCATCAAGTTATTTAAGAAAACCAGTAGTTATTCACCTACGGGTGCTGCTTTCTTTTTCCTCTGTGTTTCTCTCCAGTGATGCAGTCCACACAGCACGTGCTGTGAGAATACTACTGCTACCCCTTGACATTATAACTGCTCAGACTCTACTGGGTGCAGACACCACTGGTAAAACACACAGGAACACTCAATAATAAAGAATTTAAAAGAAAACAGCATCTTCATAACTAAGTATGTTTTTGTTCCTGCAGCAGGTGAGCGTCAGTTGATGGCGGACCAGCTGAAGAGTAAAACCTCCTGCATCTCCATGACGTGTATCTGTCTGACAAACACACCACAGATCACACTTATGGTGAGGTTATGAAGGCAAAATATAGGAGAAGAAACTGGATCGTTTATGTGAAGCAGACTAACACCACTATCTGTCTCTCTCTTTGTCTTTCTGTCCTCAGCCTTCCAGCGTCCTCCCCTGTCCTCCACAGCTAATTGTCACTGCAGTTTTATCATTGTTAAGAATCTGCAGCGGCGTCTCTTTCTCCTCGTCCTCTGGTTGCAGTGAGGTTTGCAGGAATGTAATCGGCAATGGCAAAGTTCAGAAGTGTGCCCTAGAGGCTCTGATGACTCTCAACAGCAGCCCAGGTAACGCTGTGTGTTTATGTGGTGTGATCCAAATAGAAAAATGTTCTCCTCTCTTTTACCGACCACTTTTACGTCAGTGTGAGGGAAAACTTTATTGGAGAGGAAGCCACAGTGGCAACAGAGTTTGAAGGGGACCTATTATGCTCTTTTTCAAGTTCATACTTGTACTTTGGGTTTCTACCAGAACATGTTTACATGCTACACTGGTCAACAAACACTTTATTTTCCTCTTGCCGTCTGAGCAGGAACTCCTCTATTTAATCTCTGTCTGAAATGCTCCATTTTAGCGCCTGTCTCTTTAAGCAGCTTCCAAAAAAGCCCAATCTGCTCCGACTGGTCAGCATTTAAAGGTCTTTTGTATCTTGACATTTCTGCAAATGTCAGAGTATAGCTGTACTATTGACAATGAAAAATCACTAATAAAAGTTGATAAACACAACCGGAAATGTTCCAGCAGAAATAGGATCAAAAATCAGGGAACATTTACAACATCAGCAGCCAAGTTTACATGTTTCTCAGATGTTAGCCTATAGCTAAATGTAGCAGTGTAGGCAGATGACAATATAAAGAAGTCTGTCACAATCTGACCTCAGTTGCACTTGAAGACAGAGTATTCAGAAAGGTCTGAAGCCTGAGGGTTTTGCTCAGAGGGATTACTTTTACATTTTTTACATTTACCTCAATATTTGAAACTTTGCCCACCTTTTATATTCTTCATTGTAACACTATATATAAGACACAAAGTACGGAAAAGCACAATAGGTCTCCTTTAACAGAGCTAGGCAGTATAACACAGGATTGTACATTATAAAAATTTATATTAGTCAAACTCCCTGAGTACATACTGGAAGCATAAAGCCATATGTCAGTACTTAGAATCTGGATATCAAATGAATAAACGTAACAATTTGTAGGATTCTCCAACAAAACAGAGTAAAGTAAGATAAAATATCATCATATACTGACACAAGAACATATGCTACAGGACATTATGATATACGGTCTGTGTTCAGTGTGAGAAAGTGACTTCAGGGTGAAAACATTTAGCACGTATCCTCCATTTTGTGTGTTTCAGGAGCCAAGGAGAAAATCAGTGAGGTGTTCACAGTTCTGATACAGTATCTGGACAATCCTGACTCTGACCCCACTGTAAGTTGGGTTTCCCGTTAATGCATATTTGAATACAACTTATTTTGTCACTGACTTTCAACTACAACTGGAGAGCAGTGACTTAGCTCACTAAATGTCTTAACCATATGTGACTGGTGCACTTCTAGCTTGTGTTGGCTTGATGACAAAGATGCCGTGACACCTGGATCTCTTCATGGATTACATCAGTTTATTCGGACAGACACCCAGGGAAAAAGAACCTCCATGTTAATCACACTGCCCACTCTAGCTCTTACACACACAAACCATACACAACAGAAGTAAGCTTCATTTGCCACAACTTAACCTGGCAGCACACACTCTTAAAACAACTGTTATTAAGTGTCAGCTTGTTGAAATCGATGTATAAACAGGTTGTGACATACATTATAACATTATGGGGAAAGAAAATATAAACATAAAATGGCTGTTTGTCTGGTTACATGAGTGTCTCTAACCACTGGAGAACTGCTCCACACTGACTGCTCCATATCTGAATTCATAAAGTCACAGTGAGATGTAGTCTCACTGTGACTTTATGAATTGTTTGTGGGTTACAAACTTATTCATTAAGGATCTGTCTCACGTTGTTTTCTATGATTGTAATGACTCTATCAATGTTTCTTAGGTACTTCACAAGTCCTACCAGGTCTTAGTAAAGTGGATGAGTGTGTGCACAGACCTCTCCTTTATTACAGACCAGCTCAGACAAGGTAATTTGTCACCAGCTCATAAATACTTGTGGCTATACACAAGAATGTGTTACTGAAATTGTGTTTTCATGTATTAGATCTCGTTGAGGTAGTGAGGAAGCGTGTGTGTGACATGCGTTGGGAGGTGAGAGACTCAACGGTTGAGTTTCTGGGACACCTGGCAGATGTGTCTGTTTCCCCGAAATCAGCCAAGGAGGAGAAGGAGGTGTGTGACGCGTCTGACGCTCTGCTGGGCAGCTGCTGTACCACTCCTCTACTGAGGGAGGCACTCCAGGATACGGAGAGTTATGTGAGAGCCAGCGCCGTCTCTGCACTCGCAAAGACACTGAGACACAGCTGGCAGCAGGGGGCAGCAATCACTCAGGAGGAGGTAGGCAGAAAAAGATTTACGTTTGGCTCTGATGGAGAGGAACTGTTCCATCTGTCTAATCAGTCATGTAACAGTTTGGATGTTTTAACAGAAGCTTCTACCTCACTTTTCTGCCATTACAGTATCGTAATATAAACTTTTATTATTTTATCTTGCTGTAAAGTGAGCCTTAATGTTGATCCTACCTTGTCTTATGTTCTAGTCATGCCCAACTTTCCACACGTACTAGGTTGTCATAACCTTCGCCTTCCACCTTGCCCCCATTTCTAGCATAATCAGAAGCAGAACTTCTCATTCATGCATTCATCTCATCCAGACTGGACAGCTTATTGCACTCTTCTCAGGCCTTCCTCTCTGTAGATTTACAAGAACACCAACTAGCCCAAAATGCAGCGACCAGACTCATTACTAAACCACAATTAAACATGTAGTACTGATTCTGCCCTTACATCACTGGATCCCTATTTTATCTTGTGTTTTGTAGTTTGTTCACACCTTAAATTTACCCATGAACGCTCAGATCACTGAGTAGATGGAAGATTAAAAGTGATCTATTGGTGGCAGAGCACATTTTTATCTCAGGAATGGTATATAATATTCATAACAATGTTTTCATTTGTTTATAATCACCTCTCTCATGGAGTCCGCCATGTTGTTTCTACAGTCGCACAGAATGGACAAACCGAATACTGGCTCTAGATAGGGCCATTCAATACTAGATGCCACCTGCACACTAGACCTTTAATTAAATGAATAAATAAATAATTTAAAAAAACATAATAAATAAATAAAAAAACTAAATAAAAAAGTGATATAAATAAAGTAATGACAACAATAAAAATAAAACAAATTAAACAATGAAAATAAAGATATAAATGGAATAAAATGAAGAGATGTTATCAGTGATACAGACTTGATTTTTATTAATAAACGTGTGTCTTCCTAGACTGAAATCGTGGGCCGGCTGCTTGAGATCCTCTCCCAAGACACAGAGGGATTCCCCAGGAGGGCCGTTGTGCAATACTTCATCGCCTGGTTCTCTGCCCACTCCTCACACTCGCCTCCATCGTCATCATCCTCCACCTCTCTCCTGATGCAGTGTGTGCGCTCCATCCTCTCACAAGGCAGCGCCGATCTGGACTGGGAGGTCAAAGTTCACACCCTGGAGCTGGCTGAGCTGCTGCTGGACGAAGCCTTTTCAGGTCACCGGGGTTGCAGGAAGGGCTCAGACATAAATCGTGTCCCACCGCACCCCTATGGTGTGATTTCTGAACAGACTTACACACTTCACTCTCACACTGGTACACACACAGAGGGGGTGAAGTCAGATTTGGCCAGTGTGGTCGAGCAGGGAGTCGTCTCAGCGTTGTTGAGCGGTCTGGTTGACTGTGATAGACCTGTCGCTCTGAAGGCCTGCCGACTGTTGATAACACTCAGAGACACAGTCTGCCCTCTGTCACTAGGGGCCCTGGATGCAACTCCTGCCATGGCAACAGTATCCTGTGAGCTGCCTGGCTGGGGCTGGGGGCAGGAGATCAGAAGGATACTGGGGATAAAGGAAAGCGATCGGGCCACAGAGGCAGACACCGCAGCACAGAGGAGTTTCAATGGAGCAGATGAGGGAGGTGACGGTGTGACTGTGAGTGTGTGTGAGACGTTGAGGTCTCTGGGTTTAGATGAGAGGCTGGACGTCCTGACTCAAAGCAGCGACCACATCCATAACTCCCCCCTGTCTCTGCTGCAGGACATACTGACTGCGAGTGCTGCTCACACACGTCCAGACACACAGCAGGGGCAAGAGGTCATAGTGGACTGCTATTGACATACACACATCCTTATGTTGGTTTGATATCAGTGATTAACAACACACTCTTAACTCAGGGTGCCTTTGCCTCCATGATTTTGTGATATTTTGGGTAATCTAGCAAAAAAAAAAAGAATCATCCTTATTTTTACTGTTTTATACCTGTGTACTGTCTCCATACAGACCTGAGAGCTCAGGCTCAGCAATTTCTATATGTCAGCAATTTCACGATTTTTGATGTCACATAAGAAATTTGGATGAAGGCTATATTGACCTTTTATTGACCATCAATTAATGAGCCATCTAGTTGAGAAATTTCTTAACTTTTAATATTATACTTCCATTAAATACTGTGCAAGAAGCTGTTGATCTTTGTCAGCTATTTTCCTGATTTTTAAGATGCATTGATACAGTGCAATAACGCTTGTCTTTACACCCACTCACCAATCAGAGTTCTGCACAGGCCTAAGACTGAGAGCTGATCAGACCTGGACCCGTGTCTTTGCAACCCGACCTGACTGATACTGTCAAAATTTGTATCTTTGCTTCATTTCATCCATTACTCATCTTTAGCTCAGCAGGATTCAACTCGTGCCTCCTTTGTGCATCTACACATGTGTGCAGATGATTAGGAAAGTCACATGTTGTCCCAGGGGCTGTGCAGTGAAAGCAGCACACGAGACAGCTGTATTGATTCAAATTGAAAATTTGCCTGAAAAAACACCAGAAAACACTATTTAAACATGTTCTGTGTAGATTTGTCTGTGAAGGAGAAGACAGAGAAAAATGAAGACAAACAGACACACTGTTGGGTTTGTGTCTGGCAGCAGAACTCACTGAACTCATTCTCATATTAACATGTCCTCAATGTTGGAATACAGTTAGGTACATTTACTCATGTGCTGTTCTAATGTACAGTTTTGAGGCACTTGTACTTTACTTGAGTATTTTTATTTTATTTTATTTTATCTTTTCCATCCTGAAGATGTCATATATAATGTCAATCCAGTCATCCACTCTTGGTATTGCTGGCTGTAGCCATTGTCTGGTAATGGCTTTACTGCTAGTCAAGCAACTCTATGCAGTTAAATAAGGAAGTACCACGATATTTCCACCATAAATTGATGCAGAGAAGACACACATTGGTGCAGGAATGTTGTAAATTAAGTGCTAGACCCTCGAAATTTTGAGGGGCAGGACCCCCAGATCAGCAAATGTTAAAAAAACCCCAAAACAACTATACCCCTGATGACACAAGCAGACTCACAGGGTGCATACAGCACCAACCCTGCTGTCACAGCTGGTTATTAATCATGATGTACAGTATTATCATAGATTAATCTACCCAGCTGTATGTAAAGTAATCAGAATCAGCTCCACGTTTACCAGCTGTACCATTAAAGTGATGAACACAACAATCCAATAATATATATTATCCTGAAAGGGGCCATGTTGCATAATGAGTACTTTTACTTTCTAATACTTTTATACTTGAGTAAAATATTGAATGCAGGACTTTTACTTGTCACAGCGAATTTCTGCACTGCTTCTTTTACAGCTCTCCTTAGCTCTGTACTCCGGTCCACAAATAAATTGTTGTAAATTATATATGCAGATGAATCTGTGAAATATGTGTAATTTATTTGGTCCAACATCTACTGACAGATGAGCAACCACATCCCCCTCTGCTTCCTCTAAATCTGTGCTGTTGAATTATTTACCTGTGCTATAATTAGACTTTTTCCATTTAGTTGCCAGTACTCTTAAGAAGAACCTTTTTTGCAAGTATAATTCAATTTTAATCTCTGAATCCTGCTCTTCTTAATTGCTGTAGCTGGTGAGAAACATTCTTTATATACATACACTGCTGTAGCTGACACCTTTTCACTTGGTGGTGTAGCCTCTGTCGCTTCTATCATGTCAGATCATAATTTAAATCATGTGTGAGTCAGCTGGAGGCTCTTGGTTAACCTTTGCAAAGGCTTGTTATCATCATAAACACTTGAGGTCATCATCATGCTCATTCGCTCCCCTGCTCTCTCGCCTTCCACCCACTGTCGCTGATTTCATCCCGTGGAAACGCTTCATTAACACCCCAGAGTTTAAAGTGTGTAGACATCAGAGATGGAGATGGAGAGAGCAGTTGCCACCTCCACGTGTTCACACACACTCTCTCAACTCAGTCACATGGAGGAAAGAGGGACACACGCGCAGAGAAAACTCTCCTCATTAACTAATGAGCAGGATGTTAGCGACTGCCTACACACACACACACACACCACACACACTCACACACACTGATTATCTCATCCTGTAATAGGGTGTCATCGCCCTGCCGCGCTCTAATCACACAGCTGTATTCTCTCTCTTCATTCATGAGGTGAAACTATTTTGGTGGCCGACTCGACTCTTGTGTTCAGGATGGAGGCGGTGGCTCTTTTCTCTTTCGCAGCATCAGAACCAGACGAGATCAGTTTCCAGAAAGGGGACATTATCAAGGTAAGTGTGGGTGTGTTGATCCTTCAGATGTTTTGAAAGTTATCTGAAAGACTGCATGTTCACACAGTAAGAATAATTGCACATGTGTGTTATAGGTGACAGAAATGGAGGATGATTCTTGCTGGGTCACAGCAGAGATCCAGGGGAAGCGTGGCTACGTGCCAGAGAACTACATTTCACTCCTTCCTTATCCGTAAAAAAATTATTTGTACACACATTTGAACAACAAATTAATGTAGGATAGAAAGCTGACATTATTTCCTGCAAGCATAGATGTGGATTGTTTTTACCACCATCACTGACATCAGCAGTTCCCAAACATTTTGTGTACTTGTGACCCCTCAGTGCAGGTTGTGATTGTCATATTCAACCAAAAAGTGACTTAACGTTGCATTTTCAAGGCCTGAATAAGTGAAATTATTCATTATTTTACAAGAGAAGAAGCAAAAACTGGAGAAAAATGTGAAAAAAATAAACATAATGTGTCTTTTGGGGTCTCCAGGTTGGGAACCACTGATGCATAACTAAGCTGATTTTTAATCCAAAAATGTTCTTAATGTTCTTGCTCTGAAGAGTAACATGAATATACTGCAATGTGTAACTGACATGCTTGCATGTGTTCGTAGGTGGTTTGCAGGACGGGTGTCAAGACTCGAGGCTGAAAAGCTCCTGCGCTGGCAGGACACCGGAGTGTTCCTGGTGAGGGAGAGTGAGTCAGCTCCTGGAGAGTTTTCTGTCTCTGTTAGGTCAGTGAACGCACCACACAGACACACACACAAACACAAGAGACAAGGCTGACACGGATCTCAAGCTGCAGGCTGACGCAACCTTCCTCCGTTGTCTATTCCCACAGTGTGATGTTAATAAGCTCCTAAATGTTTGTGTGCTGTGGTGCAGCAGTTATTTTTATATGTGTTGAATCTGCTGTAATGCTTTTATGTCTTTAATGAACAGAGAGGTGAGCATCTGGCCCAGGGTCTGATCCCAGAAAGATACTTTAACACCTTGCTGACAGCATTTACTGTACAACCAGAAGTGTTGCATGAAACTCCTCGATGTGTTGTTTGTGCAGTCGGATGCTTGTTTTCCATCACATTGAGCACATTAGCAAGTTACAACATCCACGTGTCTCTGAGTGTGTGTCAGGACTGGTGGAGGGGAGAGTCAGTCTATTTAAATATGTTGTATGAGAACCAGCTGCACTAAAAATAGAACAGCCACACAGACAGCAAGAGTGTGTGTGTGTGTGTGTGAGCGTGTGTGTGAGGAGATCTAATTTGGGTCACCAAAGTGACGTGGGAGTCATTTAATCATTGAGGGTAAATTAAATGTGTTCAATAATCGGGGCATTGCGTAACGCCTCTCAGTCTTTAATTAAACACAGGTACATTATGCAATTGACACATGCCACAGACACGCATGTACATATTGTGCACATTTTCATGTTTCAAGACACAACATCTGTCTGCCTGCAGGGGCTGACAGATCAGAGGTTTGCTTTATTCATGCACACACACACACTCGACCACTTCACACAGATTGTAGTCCTCAGAACGATCAACAGAGGGTGGTCATGTTCAAGAAGAGTTCATAAGATCCTAGCAGATGTGTTTTTATGGCTGTGACCTGCAGCGACTCATTAAAGGAGATTCTTTCAATCCTCATCACGTCTGCAGCTCATGCAGATGACATCATGGCAAAAACAACACTGTATTTTGTGAGATACCAGACAGGTGAACTTCCTCTGAACTTCAGTACCTGCACCACCTTTTTCTTTTATCACAGGGTGAACACACATTACTTGGGTCCCAGTTCCACAGTCAAACTAACTCAAAACATGTTTTTAGTATGTAGTGTGTTAAAAGAGGAAAAAATAATGTTGACTTAAGACAGTCTGTGTGCATACTGTAGGAAACACGTGACTTTTTCAGTGTGCTTTTGATGAATGCTTTCATCCCACAGTACCAGTATGCACAGAGGAAATGGAGGAGCTGCTGCAGCTGAAAAAATGTTACTTTAATTGATATCCTGAGATTTTTGGGTTGAAACATGTTGGTTATCCATTGACTAATTAAGTATATTTAGCTTACAATCAGAATTCCTCAGATGTTTTTGAGAGTGCCAACCAATACCATGGACTTCCTTCAAAAGTGGGCTGAACAGTCACTGTTTTTTCTTTTTTAATTATTCCTATTTAATTTAATTAATTGTTGGTGCTGGTGAAACAGCTCAAAGAGCACCTTAGACAAGTAAAGTAATTGTTTGATTTTTATTTTATTTTATTTTTTGTAGCTGTTTGTGTAAGTGTTGTGTCATTTCCTGTTAGTTTAAAATGGAAAAGTATGTTGATTTGCTAACTGCAAAAAACAGTAAAATGTAAACAAATTTTATACAGAACTGCAGGGATACTAAACCTGCTTGGCCTCGGGCCCACTTTTGTAAAATGACAGGAGGCCAGGGAGCAGCTAATAAGCAAATAATAATCCATATATAAATAATGAACCCAGAACTCTGTCGACAGCTACCCCGTCACTCTTTTTTATTTTAATAAACAAGCTCTATTATGGTGCCTTTTTCTGCACTCTGGCCCTTTATTTGCACTCAAAGTCTAAAAGAATTCCCAATGTGAATCACTTTAATTTCATTGTGAATTCCAAAATGGTTGGCAGGCCACCCGGCACCCTACTGTGGGCCAGATTCAGCCCTCTGGTCTTAGGCTGAGTATCCCTGCAGTATAATGTAGCCTGTATATATTTAGTATGTACAATGGGATCAGGACACAGCAATAGACGGACCAACATAACTAACCTAGCTGCATGTCTCTGGACTGTGAGGAAAAAATAAACTGGTGCAGAAACATGCAGAATGTGTACAGAGAGGAGACCTCATGTTGTCAGGAAACCACTGCGCTGATCCAACATTTTAGCTAAAACACCACAAAATCCTCCAAACCTGTCATTTCTTAAGCTTACACGCCTTGGTATTGGCGTCGGCCTCCTTTTTGAGTCATTAAGTGATTATCCTGAGGTGTGTAAGGGTGGAACAAGCTTATGTAACGCAGAGGTGCATTGTGCATGTGTGCTGTGAAGCGTGGGCCTAAATGTAACTTTTGTCCTTAAATAATCAGAGACACAAACCAACACAAAAGCAATTACTACCAACAACACAACATAAAAGGTTATGTACAAACTGTAGAAGGTGTTGGCTGAAGTTACAGGTCATTGTGACTCCTCGTCTTTTATAGTGGAAAACACTCATGTTATTTTCTTTTTGAACCGAATACGAATATGATGAAATGTGTATCACAGCTGATATATGATAGTGTATGTTGTCAACTAAATTACACCCCCAATGTCTTTATAATATTATTATTATTATTATTATTATTATTATTATTGTTATTATTATTATTATTAGTAGTAGTAGTAGTAGTAGCATTATCAGTATTCATTTTTTAATTTTAATTTTATTTTATTATCTTGGTTTGCAATGAATGAATATGTTCACTATCTCTTAATCTGCAGATTAATAAATTGATTGTCTGATATATCATAGAGCAGAAACAATTAATAACTCACTTGACTGACAGAAAATTAATGAGACACTATTTTGATAATTTTTTATTATTAAAGCACATTTTAAGCATAAATGCTAAACTTTCTCCAGTTTCATTTTCTCATTTGTGAGAATCTGTCAGACAAAATAAGACATCTGAAGACATTGATTTGGGCTATGGGTAATTTTTCAATATCGGTTTACAGTTAACAAACCAACTGATAAACTGATAAATCACAAAATAAACAGCAGTTTAATCGACTGATTATTTAGCCTTAATCTATAAAATATGAGAAAATTGCAGTGAATAAACGACCAAGGTGACATCTTCACATACCTTTTTTGAATAACCAATAGTCCGAATCCTAAACATGATCAATTTGCCCTTTAAAATTATTTCTAACTCTGGCCTTATTGAGTAAATCCTATGAGTCTTATAGAATTAGTTCAGTACAACCAACATGATTTGCTTTGACCTCAAAAAGCTTAATTAAGTTGAACTGACTTCATATTTATCCAGAAGTTGTGGTGAAGTTTAGTGAAATTACTTTAATACATTCTAATTTATTTATTTTAATTCCATCCAACTCAAAAAAAAAAGGTTTTTGATTTCAACCAACTTCTTAAAATTACTTGTCACTTTCATGTAATAATATATTTTCATGCTTGAAAACCTTTTTATTTTAAGCTCCATCATCAACCCCATGAGTCATTTTTGAGTGTATTGAAATATAAAGTTATCATTTATTATAAAGAAGCCCATCTTTAAAAAGTTGGTATGCTGCAGAAAATGTAAATAAAAACAGAACGCGATGATTTGCAAATCCTTTTTGACCATAATTCAAATGAACACAGAACAAAGGCAAGATATTTAATGTTCAAATGGATAAACTTTTTTGTTTTCTACAAATATACAATCAATCTGAATGTCATGGCTGCAGCACGTTCCAAGAAGTTGAGAAACAGGCATGTTCATCACTGTGTTGCATCACCTTTCCTTTAACAACACTCAGTAAGCGTTTGCAAGCTGAAGACAATATTTGTTGTAGTTATGAAAGTGAAATTTATTTCCCAAGATTCACAAGAGAGCCTCCCAAAATCCTTAAGATTCACAGTCTGTGTGGAAGAATGGGCCAGAGTCCCATCTAAACACAGTGAGAGATCAGTGTCTTCATACAGGAAACATCTTGAAGCTGGCATTGTAGACAAAGGCCTCTCCAAGTAATGTGTTCAGTACTTTTTTCCTGTGTCATTCCACTTTATTGCACATTTTTTTTATGGATTCTTCATCTGGATAGCTTTATTGGGTTAATATAAAAGTCTGATCCAAATAGCTGCATTGATAATATGTTTAATGAAAAAAACAACTGACTTGTTCCCCCACTGTGTGTTGAAAAGAATTTGCAAATCATTCTGTTGTGTTGTTATATACGTTTTAGTGACCCAACTTTTTATAAATTGGGGTTGTATCTATATTCATCATATTGTATTTATTGTCTGTCTGTTGGTTTTACTACAAGAAAATTGCCCCTCAGTGAGTTGCACAATATCAGCGAGACAAATATTTACTAACTAAACAACTACAAGCCTTTCAAAACAGCTCGGAGCTGTTGATTGTTTTTTCGTCTGTGTGTGTGTGTGTGTGTGTGTGTGTGTGTGTGTATCTGTGTGTGTATGTGTTGACATCTGAGATTTATAACCTGTGAGAAAAACACCCATGAAACTTTCAGAGGAACACCCACACATGCATTTCCCACACACACAGGTATGCTCACATCCCCTCTGCATGACTTCCCGAACAAAGACACAGGTGAAGGAATGAAGACCGACACGTTACATCATCACACTGTATGTCGGAGCATAAAGCAGTGTGCATACCTCCCTTTACACTTCTCACCTCTCTTAACTTGCAGCTACGGTGAGAGGGTGGAGCATTTTCGAGTGCTGGAGGGGGGCGGTCAGTACTGCATCTGGGATGAGTCGTTTCGCTCCCTCAACCGGCTGGTGGATTTCTATAGAACTCACAGCATCGCCGTGGAGAACGTGGTCTACCTCAAAGACCCCCCTTCGTCCCCTCGCCTGCTGTCCTACTCAGGACATAACCCGTACCCCAACCCGTACAAAAGCAGCTCTCAGGAGTCCCTCCCCTCAGCCCGCCTCTACTCTCACCCCTCTCACCCAGAACGAGAGTCCTCGTGGCGTCCTCTGCCTGATCCAACTGTGGGGGTATGATGAATCACGCAGCATCATTACTCTTCATCTGTTATTACACACACACCTGTTTGTCTGATGGCTTTGCTCATGTCTTTGTGTAGAGACCTCGTCTGGCTCACGCCCTCTGCGACTACACCCCTCCTCAGACCGCCCACCTCCACTTCCTGCGTGGTGACATCATCGACCTGCTGGACTGCTCAAGCTCTCTGACCTGGAGGGGGCGCTGTCGAGGCCGAGTAGGAATCTTTCCGCCAGAATACGTCCAGCCGCTGTACCACTGACACCATATCAAACTGTATCACTGACACTTATCTGTGGAGCTGTCGTGACTCACCTCTCTTATCCAATGATCCAACTGCTGATGAAACAATTTGACCAATGATCAATAATTCCATCGACTATTAACAATTATATGACAATAAATAGCAAAATTAACTGCAGCCCAGTCGCCAGAATACAATATTGGCATTGTATGTTTCTGCAAACCATGGATACATTACGACTGTAACTTTCATACACATCGTATCAACATTTCTAAAGTGACGTACTTCAGATAACACGTATATGAGCAGAGTTTCCATCAGGGGAAGGAGGGGATGGGATAGTTTGACACCTAGGCATGATGGCTGCCAAGCAGCGGACCAACAGACAACAAGACTATGTATTTCTAATGAGATGTCAAGACATATACAGTCAAGTTTGCAGCGACAAAATCCAGTATTCTAATGAGACGTTGGGACATTTTCGGCCATCTGTAAACATTCTGTTTCACCCTCTGTTTCAATCTGGACTCAGAGCCGCGCTAAACACTTTCCAGAAGTTAAAATCAAATTGGGGCCAATCAGGCTCCATACAGTGACAACATAAGCAGCCAATCAGGGATTGCGTTGTAGTTGATGATATAAAATGCAGGTCATCGCTTGCTAAACAGTAATGGCTGCTCCGGATGCAACAAGCATAACTCTAATATTAGTAGAGTAAACACAGCAATAAGTGAAGTTACTGCAGACATAAAGTTGATAACAACAATTAAACAAGAACAAGAGTATGTACTTGAAGTTTCTCTGAGGAACAGACTCAAAAACTTGATTTATCAACTGGCTCCATTGGTAATGAAGAAGATGCTCCCTGTGATTTGTCATGTTCATCGGCTGAAGGTGTTTCCTGTCAAGGTAAGTACTACTGTCACTTGAAGTGTCTGGGGCCACACTGAGTCCAGACTCATACAGAGAGCGAAACAAAATGTTGAGCTCCCGCCCCACTCGGACTTTCGCCACCTTAACTTCGTCCTTGTCCCACTGTGTTTCCCCCTGACACCGGATGCGAGCAACCAGCCACGTATAATGCTGAAGTTACAGGATGCCTGTAACTGCCCAAGCGTTGGATTTTAACGTCTTCGGAGTGAGACCGTGCTCCATCAACAGGGTGTTTTTTAGGTGAAACCAAAACCAGGTATTTTTTACGATACATTGGGATATTTACAGCCCTGTTTGTGGCAAACTGGATATTTTAACCCAAAACATGGTCCGATCCTCACCCTAACCAAGTGGTTTTGAGCATGAACATAACTACACGTCAACCACAGCGAAGTCACACCGTAAAATTAAAAACTGAAATGTAAAGAAACATGAAGTTTCAACATATCCATTCATATGAACCGTACAAATTCAACGTAAGAAACATTCAGATGTGACATATCTGTGGTTTGTAGATGTGCCAACATTTATTCTGGGGACTGAGTTGTTAACTGAAAACAAGCTATGTGAAAACAGTATTTAATTTTATTTTTTTTGTGTGTGTTCCTGTTTCTCTTGGGGCACTTCTCACTGGTTTGAAGTGGGCTGGTTTTAGTGTCACATACTTGCACCAAGCAGGATTTAGCAGCATTTGAACTGGATGACAGTTGATGGTTTGTCTGGTCACTGTCAATCAAGTCTGATTAAAAAACCATGTACACAGTCCTGATGAGTTTTTGAGTGGTAAACTTTAAATAATACCTTTTTTCAATTTAACTCAGTTGATGTCACTTGTGTAAGCTTCGACTGGGCCTGAAGATAACAAGTTTGAGAATGAAAAAAATCCCACCAGACTTCCAAAACTCGCCCTTATCTCCGGCTGAGGCTGGTGGCTCGAGGCTACAAGAGTGCATTACATAACACAACTGAATCTTCTACCAAACTGTTGGCAGTTCAGTTGCATTATGGGTAATGTGGGAGCCAGGTTTTGACTTGGAAGAAGAATCTGTGGAATTAAAAAAAAGCCAAGTACGTGTTGTTCTACTGCTTCTACTGCGCCAAATTTGATCTTTTCTAAATCCAAGCCATTGTGAGATCTATGGAGCTACAGCAGACTTTAGGTTTGGCATCAGAAAAAAATGTGGCATTGAAAATTGAAAGATTGAAAAATAAAACACAAGCATTAAAATATGGCATTTTGTTTTGATATATTTACTTTAATGTATTTTAAGTGTAAAAAAAAAAAAAGACTGAAAAATCTGAGGACTGACCATGTCATTGCACATTACAACGCAAAAAATATAAAAAATAAAATTTTTCGTAATGCCTGTGCTTTATTTTTTGCTGGAACTTTGTTAGTGCCTATGTTTCCTTTTTAATACCAAATTCTATGCCCATTGCCGTCACAGCTCTAATGCCACGGTCTGACAATGTTATAGGAGCGTAATGCTACATTGGTGCAGTACTCTTTACCAAGTTTTCTGTGGCTTTAATCATTTAAGTCAGTCCAACAATGAAGCAGAAATGCCAAATGTTTGCTGTTTCTCACCACTGACATTTGAGGATTTATCACTTCTGTATACCTTATATCAGTATTAACAGAATACTACATCCCCTGAGCCCTAATGTCCTCCTTCAACCAATAGCCTTTTTTGAAAATATAAATCAAAAGTGAAATTTATCCCTTTGTTTTATCTTACCATTTCATCTGTGCCTCTTCACCTCTGTAGTAAATGTAAGTAAACTTTACCGAAGGCAATAAAGAGTTATATTATCTGGTTATAAGTACTGTGTGGACAAACACTTGTGGCTTTGATGCACAAATCTTTACATTTATTTGAGATATTACAAGGAAAAAAAAAAACATTTGACGGACAAATTGTCCAGATATTTTGTCTTCTGACTGACATGAGGTTCTTTACATCCAACAATCTTCACTTCTCAGTAGTTCTTAATGAATTTAACAAAAAAAAAAAAAAATCAAATGCACACCAACAAGTTATAACAGTCTCCAAACCTCTGGTGAATGTCCCTTATGGGAGTCTGTTGTCAAGCAAAAAGGTGTCATAAACAATATTTTCAGCTCTGATACTCTGTCTGATAAATCTATAATAATAAAAAATAAATGTAAAACCTCTCATTATTTCCACATATTTTGGATTTTCCAACTGCACTCTTGATTACAAAAGACAAACATGTCATATTTCAATTTACATGACAATTTAAAAACTAACAGCTGGTGAATTTGGGGACCAGACAAGGTTGTGAAATTCTGATTTATATATATTCATAAACAACATAAATAGCATGACAGAACTCTACAACAATAACTGAAGGTTCACAAAACCTTTCTTGACAAACATCAGGACATAAACACGACTAAAGAATTACTATTAAGCATACAGACTCAAAGGGAACTATGAAAGAAACACACAACCTAAACTACATAGATTGACTATATCATCTCACCATATATTTTATAAGCTTTAGATCTAAAATGACGTGTGATGCTCTTCTATTTAGATGTCATATTTACCTAGCATTAATGGCACATTCATGTTAGCTTGTTACAAGCCACAAGCTTCATTGTATATTTGTACAATACCCTTCTGAAACTTTAAAACTAGGCTATATCGAAGAGGTTGGAAAGGTTTTATGAACAAACCAACAGCCTCAAATGGGGCAGTCGTAAAAATAAAACATTAGAACATCTGTAGAAATACTGTGTGTCTAATGAAATGACTTTAAAAGACAACACTGAGCTCGGTCTGAGCTGCTCAGGATTTTAAGACATTGTAAGATGGAGGTTTTTAAACAGTTTGCCTTTTTATTTGTGAGCTTCTGCACTTCCCTGAATGAAAAATCTCTGCTATGTGTACCCAATAATTATCTATCATCATGTGTAATTTGATATGAATGTAGATCCAGATGCAGATTAAAAAACTCAACATTGACTTTTTTCTTTAAATAACACATTTAGAGGTTTGTGGTTAGAGGTATGTGATCGCTCTGTGTAAATGTGTTTTTTTAACGGCCCCTGAAGCTACATAAGCAGGATTCATGTAAAACCAGTCCAAAAATCACAGTTTGTTTCCCCCACCTTCTTGGATCTGGAGTTCATGTCAGAGAGATTGGCAGGAGTTCAGCAGAAGGGTGAGACAGGATGTTAAATCTGTTTCTCTACTCAGGCAAAGTAGGCATAGAGGAAAATGTTAATGCTGACCACCAGGAGCGCGTTGGCACAGCAGAACCTGGACCAGAACACACTCTCTCTGACGCTTTGAGCTCGGGGAGCTGGAATCTCTTCTGACCGCCGTGCTGCTGAGATACACAGTCCTGTCCCCTGACCGCATGTCACCCTCCGTGTTGGCTCAGAGCCTGAAGCGCACACACACACACACACACACACACACACACACACACACACACACACACAAACACACACACACACACAAAGCAGACAGGAAGTTACTCACACATAACTACAGCAGCATGTGTGTGCGTGTGTGTGTGTGTGGAGATGACTGTTTATCACATGATGGCTGGTTTTATTCCAGAAGTGAGAATATTCAGACCCTTACTCTGCGAACTACGGTGGCTGACAGAGGACACTTTCTGTAGAGGAATATCTCTCGGTGGCTCTTCAGTCAGAGTCCACCAGGTCAGGTTACACACCTGGGAGAGAAGAACGTGGAAATATAAAAAAAGTTATTGGTAAGCAATTACATATTGGCGAAAATATAACCAATATGTAGAAGCTGAATATATATTCATGTTGACAACACACTGACGTAAAGGAGGAGTTCAACAGAGAGTCAGATGAGGAGGTCAAAACCACTCTCATGTCTGTATGGTTAAGATTTATAGCTGGAGCTAGAAGCTTTTAGTTTAAATTAGCTCAAAGTCTGCAATCAGGGGGAAACAGCCCAACACCAAGACATAACATGTAAATTATTTAGCTTCAGAAGTGCTGATCGGTGTATTTCGTTACACTTGGACAGAGCCAGGCCTCACTGTTTCCTCCAATTTCCAGTTGTAATGCTAAACCAAGCTAACCGGCTGCTGGCTGTACCTTCATATTTAAAAGACAGACATGAGAATGGCATCAATCTCTTCTTCTAACTCTTGGCAGTAGAGCAAATGAGAGTATTTCCCATAGTGTTGAACTACTTCATTAAAGTGTCACTGACCTTCACCTGGAACATGTCACTCAAAGAGACATGTACTGACCACAAAGAGACACAAAAAGACCACAGAGAGACACAATATGACCACAAAGAGACACAAAATGACCACAAAGAGACTTCACAGAGATGTAAAGCAACTACAAAGAGACTTAAAGCTAACACAAAGAGACACAGAGAGATGTGAAACGACTACAATGGGACACAAAATAACAACAAAAAGAGGCTAAACACAAATGTCTGTGTCTCTTGCTCCTACAGTATGTTGGAGAGATGATGGGGCCATCTGCATGTCTTGGCCCGGGGGCTCATTGTTTCATAATCTGCTCATGTAGGGAGGTTATGGATGACAGTGTCTGTACACTATACGGGGAAAGTTAAACAAGTCCACTCCCTGTTTTCTAGTTTTGACTAATTCTCTTAAAACAGGGTGTTTAATCACAAAGGCTGCTGTTTGCATTTTGAGTTCAGAGTGATGTCAGATGTGACAAATGTGTCACAGGCTTTAAATATGATGAATTTTGTATTTCTTGCTATTGTGTGCAACAATACTTCCTCTGTACTGTAAGATTTTGCTCTTCGGTCGACTGTTGATCTTTTGGATTTAGACAGGCATGTCCTCTTTGATTGTCTTGTAACACGGAGGCCAACCTCCAGCTTTAATCTGTGCCTTTACCTCCAGTTAAACCCCTTAGCAGATAAAATTACAGGTGTACCAAGAGCAAAATACTGACGTAAGCATTACTTCCCTAATACTTCTGTTATTTACTGTATCTGTGTGTACACACCTGTTCGTGGTTGGGCGGTGGTGTGAGCAGCGATACTATAGTAACCACGATAGCAGTGAGCCCACAGAGCAGAATGGCGAAATGGAGGTAGTGGACACTGCGCAGGACTGTAGGCGCCGAGTCCACGACGCCACATCTGGGAGGCGGGAAAGCAAACTCCACGACCATCCTACACACACCCACCACCAAACCCACCATCAGGCCCCAGAATGCACCCTGAAGAAACAAGCACACATTCAAACAGATTTCATTACACGTGGCCTCGTGATTTAATATGCTGAACTTCCTGCTGCTGAAGGCATCAGTATTTTGGGTGTGTTCGGGCTCATTAAACTCTCACTTTCCCACCATGATAATCTGTCATTGTCGTGTCACTTAAGTATACACACGTGCTGTGACACAAAAGTCAGCCTTCAGAAAAGAATGTGATCTGTGTGGTTTGAACCAACACACATGAAAATAATCACCTTGTTGCAGCACGCAAAGCAAACATCTGTAACTCTACTTTACTTTTTATCATACTCTCTCTTTCCTCTTTTATTCCTTACACTCTTTGATCCAAACAGTTCTTTCTTTGATTTGTGTCTCTCTCTTTCTGATGTGTGAGTACCAATAAAAAAAAACCATTTAATTTAACAGTTATTATTATTGTCACCTAGCCAACTGATGTGGAAAGGTTTGTTTTTCTGGTTTTAGTTCACATAAATCTTAAAACGTCACACACAGGCCTCGCTCTGTGTATTGTTTTGGAGTCATATCATAAAATGTACACTTCTAGGATTACTACAAAGGGTGTGAGTAAATCCAAAGACACCGCATGCGAGAAATAATGACACTAATTACAGGGTTAATCTGCATTTTTATGAGTTACATTTGCCTCGCTGGTTCAAAGGCTACAGCCGTCATGTTCCCGTTTAAATAGGTCTGCATTGTTTGCTCTCTACAGTGTCGAACTAGTCAGCCTGTGTCACATCCTGTGTGGTAACGTGTGCCCTTTGACCCCATGAGTCAACACCATTAAGATTCTCACAGCGATACGCCCGCTGTGTTTATATGAACAAATAAAAAGCTCATGACTTTTATGTAACACAGCTATTGACCCTTTTCTATAACTTGCTGTAGAGGTATAAAATTAAATGGTACCAGATCAAAAGAAATAAATGGCGGTGACACTTAATACCCCCTATTGTAAGCAAGGGTGTGATCTTTGCAGATGTCAAGACATACAGAATTAAACTGTGCTCAAGTTGGTATGAATATGGAAGGTTTTTAACATAAGGGTTTCAACTGCATACTAGTGACCATATTTTCATGTGTTGTTGAAACAGGGTGTAAGAAGCTAAAGCAGGGCTCGGCAACCTGTGGTTCCAGAGCTGCATGTGGGTCTTTAGTCCTCTTCAGCTCCCTGTGGCTATGACAAATACCATTCTTGGGGCTTCAAAGCTTCAGTCATAATTACTAGCAAATATACAAACCATCAACGGTACACGGCATGACCACCCAAACCCAAATCTAATTTGGCCGGACTTAGTGCCACTGAGTGTGTGTGACAAAGAGAGTGATAGACACAAGGAAGAGATGTGGAAGGTGGGCTATTGCACGCAATGTTGCGGCAACATATTAATAACTCCGAACCCTGCAGGTCAGGCCACATCATTAGATGCAAAACAGCAGCTAGGCACAGATAACAGTCTGCATTTCCTGTCACCTGTTCCTTTTCCTTGTCAGGCAGCCAATTTAACAGCTTCAAGCAAGGGTCAGTGACTGCACTGAGGACACTGGCCTCAGTCTTGTCTGAAAATTGCTTTCAATTTCCTCCACCAGTTTACTGGTGGAAAAAAAAAACAGATACAAAACAACAAAGCACTTGAATACTGATTTGGATGTTGATTAACATGGCAACGATTATAACTTTGAAGCTTTGAGGCATTTGGATAACTAACTAACTAACTAACTAAGTAACTAATAAGAGTAGAGCCTGGTCTCACTCTGAATTCGTCAAAATCCGGCGCTTGTGCAGTGATATGCAGTATCAGAAACCAAAAAAAAGGCATCTTTTGACGTTGTCATGATACGCGACCAGTTGCTATTATAGTTGAACAGCGCCAAAGCACCCAGGGTACCTTGCATGTCGTATGTGGATGTGGAAAGTCCATGACCAATGTTAATATCTACAGTAGTAGGCCTAAAGTAAGTCTAATTTCTCCAGTTGTATAATGTATAGTCTATACACTGAACCAGAAAAACATTCTGTGAACTAAAATGTGCATCACAAATTTACGTCCTGGTGCCTTCTCCTCGAATTTTTGCTTGAACCTCAATAGCGTTTGCTAGTCTCTCCCTAGGTAGACTGACAATTAAAACCAAATTTAAGGAAGGAAAATAGAGGATATAATAGTGCATGGACAGATTAATTTGCTTTAATGCTACAAAATTTATGAACCAAATGATCATAAATAATTGACTGCAGAGTAGCCAACCCATGGTTAAACATATTAATGAATGTTCATTTAGTCTAGATCTATTAGAAATATTGATAGGCTAATTTAGACTTAATTGCCTGTCACCTACATTATGAGGCCCAAATATGTTTTGTGGCTCCAGACAGCTTTTAAAGCTTTTGCTTGTTTGTTTTTGGCCAAATTTGTCTCTTTTATTAGTAAAGGTTGCCAACCCCTGGGCTATAGCTTAGCTTAGTGTGTTAACATGCTAATATTTGCTAATTTGCACATTACACAAAGTACAGTTATAGCTATGCTATGCATGTATTTGGTAAAAAAACAGACCTCCTGGCGGCACTAGAGGAAAAGTCAGAGGATCACTGATGTCAGTAGAATTTATCTTCAGGGGAACATTAAAGTCTGCACAAAATTTCTTGACAATCGAGAAAATATTTGTTGAGATATTTTAGTTAGGACCAAAGTGGTAGACCAACCAACTGACAGACTGACGTTGCCATCCATATAGCAGCAAGCAAAAAACTTGTTTGTTCGTACCTGTTTGTTCAACAGGCAAATCACCAACTGAGTGTTTGCTGGGTGTTGCCAACCCATGATGTAATGTTACCCCAGGTCACTTTCTTGTAAACACGTTGTCATGAAAGTAAACGAAAGTAGTCTTTTTGTAGCGTCATTCAGAGTTGGAAAACAGGTGGTTTCTACATCACAATAAAGGGGGAATCCTTTCACTCTGAAAAACCTGAAAGATTCCTTTTTATTAAAGAGGTTAAACAGCATGTCCACAGAGAGCAGACACACCCAGGACGTGCTCTGTTCAAACACAGATCCAATCCTGACTATCCAGTGGATTAGTCTTTACTTGCAATCGAAAGATGTTTTAATGTGTGTTGTTGACTCTCAGCTGACACTCATTGTTGCTGTTATCTCCTTTACCTCCCTCTGCTAATCTTTATCTTCTAATCATCACACCCTCCCTCACTTGCACTCTGTTATCAGCCAGGAACACTTTCAATTATTCAAGTGAAGGAGCAGCTCGATCATGCTGGTTCCCACTGAGGAAATAATAAACAATGCACTTCATGAAATGAGTGAGGAACACAAAGACCTTCATGTGCGCTCCACACCAAGCAGTGAGACATGTTGGCAGCTGGAGCACATGTGAGGCTCATAAAACTGTAAAGCAGTACAGTGTGGGAGAAGGGACAAACAGTGCAGGGAAACCTCAAAACTCAGTATATTCTGGTGAGTCGTGTGGTGTCCAGAACGGAGTATGTTGTGAATTAAGTTTGGTTATATTTGTAACATGGCAAGACTCCCAAAAGTGTTATTTAAATTACATTTAACTAATTAAATATTAATTTTACGGGTGTACTTGTATGTTTCTAGTAGTAATCAGTGTTGTAATGATTAGTCGACTAATGGATTACTGTACAGAAGAAAACTGAAATTTGATTGTCAGATTCTGTTGATGCTGTTAAGACATTCATTAAAGCAAAAATGCCAACTTTATCTGGTCCCAGTCTCACAAATATGAAGAATTACTGCCTTGTCCTTTGTCATATCACTGTAAGTTTGAGAGAAAAAAATGGTTTTGGACAGTTCATTAGACAAGATAAGCAATTTCAAGACGTCCCATTGAACTGTGGGAACTTTTAGTGGATGTAGTTTTTAATATTTTACAGGCAAAACTATTCATAGATTAATTTAAAAGCTTGTGTGTGCATGTTACCTGCTCGTTGGTCCTCTTCCAGAAGACTGCCAGGGTGAAGACAGCAGTGACGGGTGGAGCGAGGTAGCTCGTCACTGACTGGATGTAAACATACAGCTGGCCACTGTTGGCCGACTGCAGGATGGGGATCCACACCACACTCACCACCACCAAGATCACAGTCACGATCCTGGAACAAACACATCTCTCTGACTTTACGCTTCTCTTCTCTTAATTGACCCTAGAATAAAAAGTTCTCCTTCCACACCACAGCACGATCAGATGTTTTCTGACCACCGACCATACATCTGTGAGCATCATACCTGCCGACCAGTAGCAGCTCCCTCTCCGAGGCTCGTGGGCGATGCTTCTTCCAGATGTCCATGGTGAACAGCGTGGAGCTGCTGTTAAAGATGGAGGTCAGCGATGACATCAGAGCAGCCATCATCACAGCTATCATGAGTCCACGCAAGCCTGTAGTACAACATACAGATGAACCCATGCATGCAGCAAAAAAAAAAAACAAGACCAAAAAAAGCTTATCAAAGCAGTTAACACAACAGTATTCTCACCACTGGGCATGAGTTCAATGACCAATTTGGGAAAGGCGATGTTGGAGCATCCCACCTCAGCTCCACACACTCGCACACACTCGTCTGGATCCACACATCCTACAGAGTCTGAAATATGGAGACACAAGTCATTCACACACAAGACCAGAAAATACTTGAATACTTGATCATGCAACAGATGACCAAATTTGTTCCTTGTGCTGAATGATTTTGGTTATGATGAAGGAAATGACAACATATCCCTCCAAAAAAAGGTAGCTTATATAATAAGACAAAATCCTGCTGGAGTTACAGTCATTACTGTATCCCTCTTTTCTTAATTGTAGGTGTTCCCCAGTTCTTCCAGGCTGTGGGGAATAAGCGGGCTACAACATTTGTTTCTTCCTCTTTGTTTAATTATTACCAACATGGTAAGACAGTACTAACACATCCCAACTAATGGGTACAGAAACTTGTCTTCACTGTTAAGCACGAGGCACTCACTCTCTCTTGTGTCTCACTCATACCTGTCCCCACAAAACAAGGGCAGGTAGGAACCAATTAGCTCACAAAATTAAGCACCACACATGAAAGTAGAGATGAAACAATATACAAAGTGCTATAAATGACAATGAAATAATAATTTACCAGCAACTAAATGCTGAATCTATTACTAATAATCATAATAATACATTATACCTATATAGTGCTTTTCAAGGCACCAAAAGACGCTTTACAAATTCAGGGATGAAACAAAACAAAAAACAGACAAGCAAGAGAACAAATAAGGCATGAGGAGAAGAAACTGTCAGTGATTGTAAGCAGTGTTGAACAGGTGAGTCGTGATTTTTTCAATATGGAGAGAGAGAGGGAGTCTCGGATGGGTTTGGGGAGAGAGTTCCAGAGGGTGGGAGCAGCGATGGAGAAGGCGATGGAGAAGGACCTGTCCCCCTAAGGATTTGTGCTTCGTTTGGGTGGGGTGGGGATAGGAGGTTGGCATTGGCAGGGCGAAATGTGTGGGTGGGAGTGCGATGATGGAGGAGCTCAGACAGGTATGGTGGTGCCTGGTTATTGAGGGCTTTGTATGTTATGAGGAGGATTTTGAAGTGGATTTTCTGGGGATGGGGAGCCAGTGGAGCTTACGGAGAACGGAGATGAAGTAGCCGAGCAGCAAAGTTCTGGATTAGTACTTGAATATAAATAATGTACCCATTAATAAATAACACAGTTACTTAAGTCATAAAAAAGTCCAAAAAAAATAATGTGTGCAGTAATTGTGATTACATTAGTAAATTCACCCCTTCTTGTAGCACAGAGAGTTAATATGTGCATGTATAAAATCCCCATGCAGGTGTGCGCAACCCTGCTCTGTAACACAATAACACACATTTT
The DNA here is from genome assembly GCA_026686955.1 of Epinephelus cyanopodus. Classification (NCBI taxonomy): domain Eukaryota; kingdom Metazoa; phylum Chordata; class Actinopteri; order Perciformes; family Serranidae; genus Epinephelus; species Epinephelus cyanopodus. The sequence goes on along the minus strand of CM048916.1, from coordinate 25,101,940 downwards.
GCATGAGACATCAGATTTAGAAAGACAAATATCCGTCAGTAATGCTCTGACAAAAGATGTTAATAATTTTAAATTTATTTGGCTATATTTCTAGGATAGTTTACCTATGTATTAGGCAATAAATTAGACTCAAAGCTCACCTGTGTGCTTGGTGCATCTCTATCTATGCAACCCTAAACCTGACCTCACTTTTATCCTATTAACCCTGATCCAGACATCCATGAGTAATTTCTCAAAATGCTTTATCACTAAACTTCCAGCAGACTGTACAGTGACACATCACTAACCAGCAATCACATGGTTAGCAATAAGTTTGGTATCTACATTGCATTACCTAAATAGGAATTGGCCCAACTAATATTCACTTTCTTGGCATTATCGTTCTTTGAATTGTTTTATTATTACGTGAACTGGTCTAATGCAAGTAAGTCTATAACTAGTGGAATGTATACTTGTCTAAATCCATTATAATACAGCAAATGAATTAAAAAGGGATCCCTATAGTGCGCCATAGCTACAATGTCTGTAAGGGTTCAGTTTTGGGATGAAAAACAAGATTTCCGTCCGGGCAGGAGGGTGGAGTTAACAGCCTCTCTTTCCTAACTAACTACCGGACACTCCGCCTTTCTGCCCGCGGTGACAGAGCTTCCGTTGCCGGATTCCAGGGTCAGTCACACACCGGCAGCTCCACACTGTTCACTGGACCTCGGTGAACTTTCTGTCTGGAGGAGCGTTTATAAGGAAAATAAGGCGAGATAAACGACGTGGACTCGGACCCAGTTAAAGAGTGAGACACGTACACGTCACGTTGAGGATACAAACGACTTGTTGTGCTCCGGGAAACTCAACAGTTGCCATTTTTGTGTTTCTCACAGCTGTGAGCCGTGTCGGCCAGACGCTCCAAGAGAAAAGAAGAAAGTGACTCGTCAGCACAGCAGCAGCTTGAGTCACGGACAGTTTCAACACTTTTAAAAGGGAGGATTAATGAGTTGTTTCTCTCTCTCAGGAAGGTGTTGCGCTTTAGTTTGACTCACTGGCAGACAGACTCATCCACCCAGACAGCTGCCTGCCTCCATGTCTGCCGAGCCCCGCGGCTGGAGCAGCTGAACCGGGTCGCCCCTGCAGTTGTCCGGCCCCTGCCAGGTGAAGGCGTGGCGCGGGGCGGAGGTGCTTTGTTCATCAACACCTACATGAGAGTGTGTCTGTGGAGCAACCTGACAGCTCAGAGTCCGTGTTGAGGAACTGTTTTTGCGGTTTATTTCACTCAGGTGAAAGTCTTCACCCACCGGAGGGATCTGTTTACCACCACGCGAGCCCACGTCACGCGGACACGATATGGACCGTAATGACAGATCGCACTCTTTCGAGGTTTGACCCTTTGGAGCGACGACTGGAAACTGGGTCAGAGTGGTTTCGGTGCTTAACTGTTTAGTGGCCGGTGGATATATCGAGGTCATGGCGCTGTCTCAGGTCCAGTGTCTGGACAACCACCACGTCAACTGGCGCGTGAGCGAGAGCAAACCGGAGTTTTTCTACAGTGAGGACCAACGACTGGCGCTCGAGGAGCTTGTCACCAAGGGCCGCGATGCGTTCAAGGACTATATCCACAAGAGGGGCGTCCGGGAGTTTCTCTCGGAACCGGAATTGAATCGGATTGCAGAGACAGTGGAGGCCTACCGGCCCGGGCACGAGCATCACCAGAAGCCAGAGACCCCGGGGCCGGGGAACCTCACCCCAGGGTCCGGGGAGGATCTGGGAGACGGTGAGGTGTCCCTCCAGTACTGGCCTGATCGGTCTGAGGCCTCAGTGGCAGAGCTGGATCTCGGCTGGCCCGAGGCCATTTCATACCGAGGGGTCACACGCGTGACAGTGTACACGCAGCCACCAACCGAGGGCCAAACGCACATCAAGGAGGTGGTGCGGAAGAGCATTGCATCAGCACAGAGGGTAGGCAGTGAAGAGGATGATGATGGTGATGATGATGGTGTTATAATGCAGTGATTAATAACTGAACACTGTAATGTCATCCAGTCCAACAGCCTGTAATGAATAGCTTGCTATCTTTGTGTTACCTACACTTTTGAAAACACACTTGTGTTGTTGTACAGGATTACATTTGGTTTTAGGGTGTTTATATCTGGCTCCTCCATTTATGAATTCCACCACATCATCACAATGCACAAAGGAGTGCTTGTTCCACACAGTAAAGACAAGAAGTTTATAAGCTTCACAAGGGTACAAGAGATTTCGAGTTTACTGCCGACATGATTAGTTGATTATTCAATTACTCAATTGGCAGGATTAATCTGCAACTATTTTGATTACTGTATTAGTTGTTTTCATCCAAAAAAGCCAAGTACTCTTTGGTTGTAGTTTCTCCCATGTCAGATTTTGCAGTTTTGACAGTAGACTGCATATCTTTGGCATTTGAACTGACTGATGAATGAAGAAAATAATGGGCCGACAAATTATCAGTGAAAACAATCACTTTTAGTTATAGTTGCAGCTTGGATCGTGTTCAATTGAATTGCGAATAACATGACGGATTAAAGGAATACTTCAACTACAAAATGACCATTTGTAAATCAGTTAGTCACGCCATGTTACCTTGAAGTCAAGAAGCAAACAGGTTTTTTTTTCTGCATGCCTGGCAAGCATAATGCTTTATTGACTGACTGGGGACCAACTTCGAAACATCCAGTTACAAACTCTCACACAACCTGTGCAGAATACTCCAAGTCTCATTTCTCTAGTTGTATGCTCAGTGCGTCACAAAAACTTGCATATTCGCTCAATCCTTATTATATAAAACTAAACTAAAAGTGAATTTTAAGACTTTAGACTCCAGTACTAAAGTTTTATATTGAAAATGCATGTGTGTGGGAAGTGCTGAGCATAGGATTGGATTCATGAGACCTTTGTGGTTGAAGTATTCCTTAAAGAACAATTGTTTTGATCAGACGTTTGACTTCCTCTGCTGTTTTCTACAGTTATGCAGTTGTACACAAAGCTTAATCATAACCTCAAAAATAATCTGACATGGTCTTTTTTTGACTTAATTTAATCCAACGTCTCTCTAATTTAAATCTCATTATTTGCCTCTGTCTTGTCTTACAAAACCTTCTTCCCTGTCCCTTCATCTCTCACATGGTATGACACACTCACACATGCACACAACAAAGTTTGAGCAAAACAAGTCTGATCTTGACGTGACAGTAGGGAAAAAATTCCCTGACGTCAATGAAAATGTTTCATGCCATCACCGTATACCTTTACCTCGTATGAGCCCACGTAAATCTGTCACACGTACATATAGAAGTTTCCTCGGGACAACAAAATACTTGAATTAATTTGAATTCAGTTCCAGAGTTGAATACTTTTTCACTGCTTGAAAGGCACTATGCCAATAACTTTTCCACAAAGCTGCTATTCAGCAGAACTCAGCTGCTCCCTATGTAGGGTTTGTATGGTTAGTCTTATTTTTAATTCTTCTGCTTTTTATCACAAGTTGGCTTCTTTTTGCCTTGTAGTGTGACAAGACTATGTTTCATCACACTCAACTGTCATCACAAGTTGATTTGAATAACATATTCTATCCTCAAGCTATGATCTTGATCATCTTATTCGTTATTTTGTTTGTCTTTGGGATAAGTCTCTACCAAGTTTTAAATTAAAAAAGTGGGTCAGGTGAAAAGTGAACAGACAGTGCTGTGTGAAGAGCACCATGCTGTCACCAGCACACACACAGTCCAGACACTTCACACTCTATCGCCACTCTGCAAAGCGCTCATTGTTTCTAGCAGTCTCTCTATGGTCAGGCATTTCTTTGTGTCTGAGGGTTTAATTGACTTTTTACATGCAGTTCTCATAAGTGACCCAGCTTCCTTTGAGGATTTAATGGGTTTTAGATTGTTAAATCAAACCCACCCTCACAGACCAGGAAATACTAATGTTGTGTGTGGTTTCCTCTGTGTGTTTTTGTATGTGCGTGTGTTTAGGTGATAGCCGTGGTGATGGATGTGTTTACAGATGTGGATATCTTTCGAGACCTGCTGGATGCAGCCTACAAACGCAGAGTTCCTGTATACATCATCATTGACACGGCTGCAGTCCCTTGCTTTCTTTCCATGTGTGGAAGAGCTGATATGCACCGTGGACACCTAAAGGTATGCACGCACACACACACACACACACACACACATACACACCCAGATGATGTTTAGATAAACTGGGAGATGAGCTCGTTGGATAGATGGCTCCCTTTGATAAGCAAATGATAATAGAAGCCTGTTTATTTTAAAAAGCTCCAGTCTCAACATTTCAAATCATGTGAGTTTCATTAAAGACACATTTTCCAATCATAAGTCTATTACTATACAAGGGAAATAATTGAAAGTAGGGAGCATGATTGACACAGGTGAAACAGGTTTTTGCCTGCAGGCTTTGATAAGGTGCCTGCACCAGCTAGTAGTTTTGCCATAGGCTTCAAGTCTTTGTTATTCTCTGCCTCTCTGAGTTGAATTGGTCTAGGCAGTAACAGCAAACACTTAATGTTGCATGGGGGCTCTTCTAAATGTGTTGGACCAGAAAGACACTATGCACATTCCTTTCTGTGCTGCAGACAATTACATAAACCATGCACACTCTCACTTTACTTTATGTAAATGTTTCTCTTTCATTTCTCCTTCTCTCTTCCTCACAGCGTTAACCACCAGACCTCCCCTCTCTTTCAGTCTCTTTCTTATGTGCCATCTCTGCCGTTATTATGATCATTTACGACTTCTGTGCTTGGTGTCCCATGTGAGATTTCGCACAGTACATTTACTTACGAGGTAACGCTTAGCCAGGAACCACACCCTTATCACAGGGCCAAAGACAAACACGGCAGGGTGTGTCTCACAAGCATGCGCATACATAGATATCCATGCTCTAACCTGTAGAGTCAGCCAACCCGATTTTATGGTGGTATTAATAGAGAAGAGCTGTAGTTGAGCAACAGCAAAACTCATTCTTTTCTGCCCTTGTTTCCCCTTTGTTCACCCAAACCCCTCCTCCCGTCAGCACTAAATCCACAAGAGACTCACTTTACATTGCATTAACCCTCTGTATACTGTATGTGTGGGTTTGTGTGTGCAGAATCTACGTGTGCGCTGCGCTGGTGGTGTAGAGTTCTTCACACGGTCAGCACAGAAGGTGCACGGAGCGCTGAGCCAGAAGTTCCTCTTGGTAGATGGAGACAGAGCCATCTCTGGTTCATACAAGTGAGCAGAATGAAGTGTATTTAAAGGTGTTCTTATCAATATGTTAACATTAACAAAGATGAAATAACTCTGTGACATGTCAAAGGGGTCACACCAAACCCCAGTAACACCTGCTGACGTCTGTCTTTTGTATCTAATGGGAAAGGTCACAGTCAGCATTCACTCCCGGGACAAATGACTCTGCAATAGTCATTGGTGTTTAACAGCTCCGCTTCTGATTGGCTCCAATCAGCAGTATAAGAAATACTGCACCCGGGTGGATGCGCTAATTTTAGTCCTTCGCTGACACAATGGAAAACAGGCTGCCACAAAATACAGTCAGTCTCTGTCCAAGCTGCACTCGAATATTGTTCAAAATTTAGTCTGCATGGAGTCTGACAGAGACTGAATAAGTAAGAGATATAAAAAGGAAATTTTCACTGGCCTCCATGCTGCTTTCTGCTGTTTATTAACCTGTCTTCCAGCCAGTCTGGACATTGATCATGACACACAACAGAAAGGCTTACTCGTCACTTGCAGAGCTGTGTACACTGCTCTGGTCCTGGCAATGGGATAGCAGTCTATTCCTATTTTTAACAAGATTCCCTGTGTACAGCAAACCTGTCTACACACCTACATAAAATGATCACCGGACATTGCAGCTCCACTTCGCTCTGGACAATTATGGTATCTGTGTTCTGGTTTTCTGGTTGCAACTTTACTGTTTTGGTTCAGTCTCTGCTCTCTCACCCAGTTTCCAGCCACAACATCAGCTGATTTCGGAAAAAAACTCCACTAAAAGCCCACAGTTACACTCCCTGCTCAGCACCCAACAGCAGACAGACAAATTTAGCAGCAGAGAGAACATTGGTTGGGTTGCCAAAACTCAACTCCAAATGAATGCTAATGTTGCTTCACGTCTGCTGGATATGTCAATAAGCAGCTGTCTGCTAACTCAAGTACCATAACAATTGGAACACTAATATGAATAGACTGAAAGCAACAAAGTGACGGCATCAATTTTCAACAATATTGACAGATACCCTTAAAATAATTTGAAATATGCTACAATGACTGTTTTTGTCCTTTGGCATTCCTGTATTGACATTGTTGCAGCATGCAGACTGTTGTTTACACAGCGCTTTAACAGACAGTGCTAACTTTTGTAAACTATGCAGATCTTAGACAACTATAAACCCTCACCTCAACACACGCAGACTTAGTTTATTGTCGTTGTCATCTCGTTATCTATTTACCATTACATCTGTATGATCTCAGAGACTGAAAGGTGAAGATACGTGTTCAGAAATTATGCAGTCAAAGAGCATAATGTGATGCATGACCTCAGAGTACAAGTGTTTAGTGTAATGATTAACTGTGACTGTAAAGTTGGGTTCTCTCAGCAGGAGTTGTGGCATAGAAGAAAGAGTGTCGATGTGATCAACATGAACTGGCATGAATTTAGTTTAAAAAGTGCTTGAAATCTCAGCATTTGTCAGATGAGCTCATATAAGGGGAGTCACAGCTGAGAATTTATGTTTCCATGTCTGTGTCATTCCAGCTTCACCTGGTCCTCATCTCGTTTGGACCGTAACCTCATCACTGTGATCACAGGACAGGCGGTGGAGACCTTTGACCTGCAGTTTCGTGACCTTTATCTCATGTCCAGAGGTGTGTCTCTCAGCAAGGTCCCCATGGCAGATGAACCAATCCCTGACCCGCTCCCTCAGGCACCTCCTGCTCCAGTGTCAGCTGCTGTTGCTCGGAAGCTCATCAATCCAAAATATGCCCTTGTTGCCACGGGGACCCACGCAAGTGCCACTTCTTCTGACCAAAATTCTAGCAACAAGAACTCCCAGAATCCCACTGGGCTTAAGTTCATGAAAGCACGTCTTAGGCATGTCATCGAAGAGCCACCCTTACATCCGGGATTAGCGCATTTGGAGAAAGCAAACCTGATCCCGTACCTGCCCATCTGGCCAGAACCAGACCCACCAAGCGATGTGATTGGCTTTATCAACATCAGGGATGAAAAGAGAGCCCACCAGGTTCACTTACAGAGGTCGGAGAGGTTTGAGGTCAGCCAGGCTATACGCTTCAGCGCACCTTTGGTGCTACCACCACAGAAAGAGGAACAGGCTTCAGGTCAGGTTGCAAAAACTGCAGTGGTCGCAGAAAATCCTTCTGAGAGTACAGGTGCAAAAGCCTCTACTCCTGTGAGTCCAACTGACAAACAGCTCAAAGAGCAAACACACACAGTTCCGCATAAAGACCAAACGGATGCAACAGATTCCAGAGGGCCCCCTCAGCAGCTCAACACACCTGTAACACAAGACACACACAAACCAAACACACCATCTCCATCCAATGTTCCTGCTGATTCACAGCCAACAGACAATGCTAAACAAACTCCAGAGACTCAAACTGCAGCACCTCCTGTTCCTAAACGCCGCACACTACAGTTAATCATAGACCCCGCCTCCTCAGAGGAGCCTGGCCAACCACAGGTCACTCTGTTGAAAATGGACCAATTGGAAAGTCTAGATGGCTTCAATGAAAAAGAAACCCAGAAGGAGCCAAGACTAGTCCGTGGCCGTCTAATGTCAAAGGACGACGGCAGAGACTCTGGCAGCACTGGCGAGGGCAGCCAAGACAGCACCAAGGTCATGTGCGACCGAGCACAAAATGACAATCCTTCAAGTAACTCCACTGCATCAGAGGAGGAGTTTTATGAATGTCCCCAGCCGGAGCAGAGTGACCCCCTGGCCAATGGAGTGTCGTCAGGGTCAGGGCGCGGGCATCGCCATGGAGACGGGTTCAACATGATGGCCCGCTTCTCCCAGAGCATGCTGGATCTTCGGGAGCCCATACCGTCAGAGGACAGCACTGCCCTCATCCGCCAATCACAGCAGCTCCGCAGACAGGGGAACCCCTCACCGCACAGGCACATAGGACAGGTGAGCACCCAGTAGAATCAGTATTTCTAATCCTGTAATGTTGAAACGATTAGTCAATTGCTCAGTCAGCTGACAGATAATTTATCGCCAGAGATGTATACTTAAGTCATTTTGAGTCATAAAAATTCAATTTATTTGCTAGTTAAAGGTTGTTAAATGTCAGGTTTTGCTACTTTTCCTAATTAATAACAGTGCAAATATTTGGATTTTAGATTGTTGATCCGAAACAACCTGGGTCTAGGAAATTGTGATAGGCATTTTTCATAGTTTTCTCATGTTTGACAGTGAATGAACAATAAGGTTGAATTGAAAATATAACAGATTCATTGATAATGACAAGGGGAAGTTAATTATAGAGGTGAAAATATAGTTAATTGCCAGATAGAAATGATCTGTGAGTCTAGATAACTAACGCTAACAAGTAGGTGCTAACCCTCTCTTAATATAAAGTAATCACTAACAAAAATAAGTGCAGAGGTTCCCAGGAATAAAGCTTGTTGCGAACAAGGACACAGTTATGTCATTACAGGAAAGACACAATCATTCTCTCTCACGCACACACGCATTTATATAAATCACATTAAAAAATGGGTGTGTCTCACCAGGGGTGTCAAGGCAAGCTGCTGCCTGCTTACAGTAAACATGTCATTCCTTTTTCCAAATTAAAAAGGTGTGTGTGTTTCCACGGATTGTCCACCCACATGTGCGTGCACGCACCTGGATAGAGAGCTCGGCTGATCATGCCAGGGAGGATGATGAAGATGAAAGGCAGCATCTTCAAATAGGCAGCCAGGATTGATGCTCCTTTAACATGACTCATGTTCTTAGCAGACAAGGACCGTTGTACAATCACCTGAACACACAGATGAAAAACAACAGTAATAAGAGTTAACTTTATTTATGTAGCACTTTTCAAAAGACATAAGAGGAAGAACAGGAAATGTATATTACAATGAAATATACTGAGATATGGTTAAAATAAACAGCAATTTAATCAAAAGAACAAAAACACTAAAAGTACATAATAAAAACAATTTAAGAAAAGTATTGTGTTTTTGGAGAGGGATTTAGCAGGTTAAAATTGACTTTAAAATGCACAGGCAACCACTGAAAAGGTGCTTTACAGACAGTGTTGAAATAGGTTGTATTATTTTTGAGGTTGTAGGATGTAATTAAAGCAAGAACTACAGTTTCAATGCTTTTAAAATAGAATAGAAGAATACTGGAGATTTCAGGAGGTTGATCAAAATTAGTAGAGTTAAAGTATGAATTCCCTGCATTGTGTAAACAGATCTAAACTATGATGATACTGCAGCTTTTGTGAATATTTTTCCATATTTCAAAAGAGTATAACAAGCTCACACAGCATCGGTAATGTGGCATTTTGGAGAGCCAGTTATGTTGTTACACTAAGGCAAACTAGTTTTTATACAGAAAGTGGAAGCTTGTTAGCTCAGGTTGCTAACATTAGCACTGATTCCCATAGATGTTACTAATAATTATTATCAAGAGTCATGCTGAAATTTCCGCCATAAGGGGTATGACTAACACCCCATTTCCACCAAATTGGCTCTGGCTCTTGAACCGGCTCTTAGAACTTTGGTGCTATCTATCAAACCAGCCTGCGTTTCAGTTTCAAGTAATCAAGGATGTGTCATCAACTGAGGGCGTTACACAGTTCACAACGGAAGTAAACAGAAAGATGGCAGATTGCACTGACTGCCTATGAGCTTTTGTTCTGTTGTTACAGATATTTGTTTTAAATCCAAGAACAATTATAGACCTACTGTTAGTAAGAGCACTGCATGCTCTTTTTTTTCTGAAGATCTCTCATATAACGTGTTGTTCTCCATCCTCTCTTTCTAAGCTGTAGACTATGACATGCCTCCAGAGGTCGTCACATTCCGCAGAAAATCTGCTATTTTTCGGTTGTAGCTAAGAACCAATCTTTTAGGTTCAGAATCAATTTAATTCTTGTTGAATAACGCTGAATGGTTCAAAATTAGCTGCAGGAACCAGAATTGAACAATGGAAACTGGCATGATGCTGTGGAAATATTTGAGCATATAGACAGAAGACAGAAGACATTGTTTACATATAATGTACATAAAACGGGACAGCGCTGAGCAAATGCTGCCTCAACTGGTTAGTTTTTAAGGCTCCCAGACCAGACCAGAAGTTGGTGGTCTGCTGCTGCCTTGATCAGTTTGTGTGTAAAGCGGAGAAAATATCTGAAATATAGTGTATACTTAACATTCATTTTTAGGTAGGTCTTTTTGTGGCTAAAATACGTTGTGCTGCAGCCTCCGTCCATAGCAGTACATTGTGTAGCTTCCATGGCAGTAGATTTGGGTAATCAAAGACGCAAAACAACACAGTACATAAAATAAGCACAGCAGGAACATTAGATAGGTCAGACCACTGTGTTTAACTATAAATACTTAAACGTCACAGTTACAGCTGTAAATGACAACAGAAATAAATGAGGTTGAACAACTAACTTATTTCCGCAATTCAAATCAATTGCCACTTGTCTTGTGAGGTGAAGTGATTGTTGTTAGCACCATGTCACAGTGATTTGGTCTATAGATCGAGAATAGTTAAGGACTAAGGAATGAACCCTGAGGTACTCCATGTGTGAAATAAGTAGTGGAGGATTTTACAGTAGACGCTATGTGTAACTCAACTCATCTCCGTCTGCTTCCTCTTTCTGTCTAGTTGTTCCAGACCTCAAAATCTCCAGCACATGATCCGCGACAGAGAGCGCCTAAAGTAATCATCGCCAAACCAGGAAGTTTTCATCGTCCTGCCCGAGCAGCTGTCCCTGTGATTGGAGGACACCGTTACTGGCAGGGCCAAACGCTGCAGCCTGATTCAGCCCAGCTGCGTGTAGAAACACGCTCTGGCCGATCACCACGACGCCACAGCCCAGGTTACAGGAAAGGAGGTCACGCCTCGCCTCAACCACCAGCCAACCCTTCAGGGTTATTAGGAGTATCTTTCTCAAAACTGAGCAATTTTCGAGGCTTGCGGGCACGAGCTGCAGGGCCCCAAAAGAAGGCATCTCAAAATAACAAGGCTGACAGGTAGAACTGTGGGCCAGCACAGGTACACAAGGATGAGTGATGACATACAGACTTTCTGCTAAGAAAGTGGTGACTCTTCAGTGTGGAATCTTCTCTATTTCTGGCATGTGTGTCATTTCCTGCTTTCGTTCCCTGAGGCCCAATATACAACAATTAAATGGGGATATTTCGACTATGTCAATAAGAGTTGGCAGTTTAATTTGATGATGTGTTTTGAGAGGTATTGTCTGTAAATTTGTTACATCCTTTTCCAAACCAATGCTTAACGGCTAAAAGCTTCTGACTGGATGGTGTCTAGTAGTGTCTGGTGAATGCTGAATTTTAGAGGAAGGTACTGGTGTCTCGGAGGAGATGAACTCACTCTTTTTAGCACAGATACCTTCAGGAGTTGTGCTAAGATTTCTACAATAGGCACAGGGTATTTTGTAGATGAACCAGTCAGCTGTCGGTCAGCTGTGATAGTCTCCTCCGCCAACTCGAGCACTTCCATTTTGTAAACAATCCTTTGAACAAATATTTCTTAATTACCTCATGTGCTTTTGTTTTTCTGAATTTTGTACACTAAATTTTATTTTTCCGTATCCAGCCTACACACATGCACTGTACCTGTGACATGCAAGATCAGCCGATTGTGTCTCCCCACTGATATGCGAGTCAGGCTCTGGTGATTGGTTACTGATGGTGTAAGGGTGTCGATGGTATATATGAAATCTCAAACACTGATGTGGGACCAAAAGTGAATGTTGTTAATAAAAACACAGATATTTACTGACCCAGGTCTGTTGTTACCTCAATCAAAAGTTGACTGGAGAACTGTGTAGGGGTTTGCATCTTAGTATTTCAACAAAGTTTATCAAAGGAAAGAGAAAGTACATAACTTAAACCTACAGCATCTTACTTACAGTACTCACAACTGATCAGTTTCATAATTTTGTGTGTACAGTGAAGTATTTTCAAATGTGTCTGCTTTGCCTCATAGTTGGCAGAAAAATATAAATAGCTTAGAGATTTTAGGTTTCTCTGGGTATTTTTGAAGCCTGGAGTTTTGGTTTGGCATAAAATCCTCAAAACCAGGGCAACAGGGTGGAGCTTTTCTTTTGCCGAGATCTGTGGATGCAGCCACATTAGCAGAATGGAGTCTTGTAGGGTAGGTCGGACGGACAAAACAAATTTTACAATGAGATTGAAAGTCCCTTGAAAACAGTAATGTCAGTCCAGCAGCTGCTGTGGAGTTTTCTACCATACCTACTTAGGGGAAAAAAGAAAGACATAAATGAAAACACCGGATTACATTTTGCAGCAACTTCCTTGTTAACCTTTGACCAGCCTACTTACTGTAGTTGAGTGTTTTTGTATGCAACAGACCATTTACAGACAGACAGGCTGAGTATTGGTACTTGATACCTTCAAGCTGTTAAACAGAATACCACAGTACCAAGTCGTATCTAAACTTTTCACAGCCAATTCCTGCATTTAACCTTTTTTGTACCCAGGTCTTGAAAATAAAAAATATTAGTTGTGGTGAAGTTGAGTGCAGTGTATTTGATGGAGTCGGCTGTTCGCAGTTCAGCATGCCGAAGATGCCAGTGCCTGTGGTGTCTGGTGGCATTTTACGTAACCGAGTGCTTCTATTCACATGATGGGTATCAAATGAAATACTCTACTGGTATTGGTATCATTTTAAAGGGTACTCAGTCATATTGCACGTGCTCACTTTATTATCCAAATATGCCATTTAAACAGACCATTGGAATTGAGATGGTGGGTCAGTAAAACCAAACCCCAAAAAAGGAAAAACTCAGAAACTGCCAAATCTCCCAAAAAAAAGCTAAGAAAAAAAAGGTTCCTTTTTTTAAATGGACGAATCATTTTCAAAAGTGCCACTAGAACACATATTAGACGATGAGACAAACCTATGTCCAGAAAAAAAGGATGTTATTAATTTATCTGATTAATTTCAAGAGGTTTGGAGTTTTGATGAAATACTTCACCCCAAATGTCCATTTGTATTTCAGTTAGTTGCCTGTCTAATGTTGAATTCATGAGGAAAACATTGTTTTTCTCGCATACCTCTGGTGAACAAAAAGTACAAAAACGATCGATGAACTGAAGTCATTGGGGACTATGTTTATCAACAGCAGCCAGGACTGACGGTTAAAGTATAGATCCGTTTCACTTTCAGTCCGTGTTGCAAAGGGCTGATGCAATGTGATGTGTTTGGAAAGTACCTAGCATCCAACTGGATAAATGAGACGAGTTTACTGTGTGGAGGAGGTGGTGGTTTCTCTGTGTTTTTGCCTTTACATGCACGTGATTGTGTATAAATGTACCTGGTCAGTGCACCAGTACCAGGTGGCCAGTATGGTGAGCCCCAGAGTCATGCCAGGCCAGGGCAGGTCTCCGGTGACGGCGTCTCTGAACAGGTGCATGGCATCCTGACGCGGCAGGTGGCAGGTACTGTTGGGGATGATCTTACTGGGCACCGCCATGCTGTACACACGCTCCAGGTTACTGTAGCCACCAATCTTATTGAAGGCTGTGGACCGAGAACACACAATCCTTAAAAATGAGTGCAGTTGTTGTGCTTGTTTATAAATGCTGATAATTGTACATACCAGTGATTGTTAGGATGATTGCTCCTATAATCATGATGAATGTCTGTAGAGTGTCGGTGTAGATGACAGCAGCAAGACCGCCTGAAAAGACGTATGTGTTATGGGAATATTTCCAGTGTATCTAAAACACGAGAGTAGTTTTACAGGATATAATTGTGTAGGTCTGTGTTGTGTTTGTGTACCTGCAATGGTGTAGAGAGCAGTGACCACCAGCATGAGGACAGTGGACAGGTAGAGGTTCCACCCCAGACACACCTGAACAAACAAGGCTCCAGAGTACAGGTCAGTCTGGAGATGGAAACACGACAAAGATTCAGTCTCACAGCAGATGATGTGAAATGGTTAAAGGCCAGCGCAGTCAAATACTGAGTGTGATGCTGCCTCTTTGAGTGTGTGTGTGACTTTACTGATATCTTTGTGAAGACGGACAACAGCAGTGAGAGGACAGCCAGGTAGGTTCTGATCCTCTCTCCTCCAAAACGGCGGCCCAGGTACTCCGGCATTGTCACAATCTGAACACACACACATTTTCAACACACCAAGAAGCAAACTTAAGAAGCTGTGGTGGTTTTTTAGGGCTCTGTGTGATCTTTCAATTAGCTTCTGGTAACTGTAGACAACTTTGATGTGTTCACACTTCCCCTAGATTTAAAATAACTGTGTGCGTGCGTGTGGTGTAACACCCTTTTGGGGAATTTTCAAGGCGGGGATTGTTAGTAAGGAGAATGTGTCTTGACACCTAAATGTACCTGCTGAACCAGCCTTAACAAGCAGACACGCACTCGTGTGTGTGTGTGTGTGTGCGTTTGTGTGTGTGCAAACTAACCCCTGAGGAGATGTAGACAGGCACAAATACCCAGGCCAGAGCCAGCAACACATAGGTGGCCTGAGAGACAGAAGAAAAGGAGACAGAGGGAGGACAGAGAGGTTTGACCAGATCGTCCACAACAGTTGCCTCTGGAGGTAATAACCTCTCTGGTCAAACTGTGGTAAAACTTTTGACCCCTTAGGTGCTGTAACATGTGCAAGCCTTTGCTCTACTGCTGTGGACTGACTCATGCACACTGTACACTATGAAATCCAGCTTGGTATTTGAAATGCTCTGCTGCTGCCCCCTGCAGAGGGCTGCCTGCAACAGCCACTGAAGGAAGATCAAACATAAACAGGCATTGCAAAACTAATTCTGTAATTAGGACACATTCAGAGACATAATTAGATAAAACAAGCAGTAAAGTGCTGATGTCATTTGTTTTCTTTTCACGTACAAATGGGAGATTAGTCATTGTAGCTGTAAGTTATTCTTGCTGTACTCATAAACTTGTGTTTGTCTAGTCAGTCCTATTAATACTGCCAACCACAAAAGAAATAACACGTGCTTGGATTAGCAGGCAAACTCTGCTTCATTCCAGACTATAGTGTGTTTAGCTACTATAAATAGACATCTCATAATGTTTTTGACTGGACAGATGTGTGTGTGTGTGTGTGTGTGTGTGTGTGTGTGTGTGTGTGTGTGTGTGTGTGTGTGTGTGTGTGTGTGTGTACTCACATTCCATTCAAAACCAGTGACAGCAATGCCTCCAGCAGCTCCGGTCCCGGCCAGACCAATAAACAACCCTGAGCCTTCTGAACTGGCGAAGAGAGACGCTCCAATCTGAGCACATCAGAGATAGCAGAAGTATTCAGATAGTGTCAGTATGGTGGCATAAAAATACTCTGTTACAAGTAAAAATAAAGCATAAATATTAAAGGTTAAGTTAGAAGTAAAAGCTCTCAGTGCAAGTACTGTTTTATATTTTATTATGAATATATTATGCATGCATCAATGCATAAGCATCATTTTACTGTCATAGCAGGTCAATGTGGAGGTAGTTTTAACTACAACATTTAGAGTAGTTTGGTCTGGTACTTCCCAACCAAAGGGTCGGGCCCTCTACAAAAGGTCATAAGATAAATACGAGGGGTCATTGAATGATTAATGGGGCAGGAAAGAAGGAAACAGGTATTTAAATGAGATGTTTTAAGGGGAAAAACACATTTTGGTCAGCTGTTAGCAACCAAAGAAACATTGGGACCATCTAAATTAATCTTTAACAGTGTATTACTTCTCATCGCCACTTTTATGTAAGCTTCTCTTTGTTTTTTTACTCTGTGTCTGAGTGCTTTTATTTTAAATTGTTTTACTTGGCTGCATTGTAAATGAGGTCTCTACCTCAGTGTATGTCCGAGTTAAAATAAAGGTTGAATGAATAAATGAATGAGTGTACTTTATAAGCTTATCATACAGTTTTTAATATAAAATCTTAATCTGAAAAATAACTAGCTGTTAGATACATGTAATGGAGTAAAAAGTACATTATTTCTCCCTGAAATGTGGGAGAATAGGCCTTTAAGTATTGACGTAGCATAAAATGGAAGCCACAAATAAACACAACAAACTAGCAGTCTGTCTGTCCAAGGTGCCAAATAGCAGTATCACTAATTTACAGTCATATTCAAGCTCACTGATTTTTACAGATCATTTTATTGGAGAATTTCATCCAACTACAGATCAAAAACACACACCAGCACAGGAAATAGAAACTTCTCTTTGGCCTTTATCCACAAAATCAACATGTTAGAGATGCTGCAGAGCAGGTCATGAGACACTCACCGGCCACCAGGCCATGTCCCGTCCAGCCAGGAAATATCCGCTCAGAGTATTCCTGCTCACCCTGCATGATGACTGACAGAGAAAACTGATTCACACCAGCACCCACAACACAAACACATTAAGTGAAGATGCACACACACGTATATACACCTCTGACTCTCACCCAGATGCCGACAGCGAGGTTAAGAAGAAAGTAGGTTACTATGACGATAATGTCAGAGAAGCTGAAGGACTGAGACAGGGCGTAGAAGTTGATGGTGGAGTTAGGCATCCTCAGTGTTCACAACCACACACACGAAAATACACCAGAAACACACCTCTTGCCCTTTCCTTACAGCCTCACACACACACACACACATACACCTACTGAATCAGACCCTCACACCTGTGCAGCCACTCTCACCAGCCCCCTCTCATAATCTGACACTGTAGACCTACTTTGCAAACACCCAAAACACCAAGACGAACACATTAAACTCCCTACAAACCACCAGACACTTCTTACTTCTCTCCTAACAAATATACAAAGCTTACTACCATTAACACACACACACGCAGTCAAACACACACTCCAGCCCTTTGTAAAGGTCCCCTCTCGCCTGAACCACAAGCTCGCTGTTACTGAAAGTGTTGAGTGTTTCATGAACGTGTGAAGAGGGCAGTCCCTGGTTGAATTGATGATTAAACACATCACCTTAATGTGGCACCCGCAGCGCTGACACACACGCTGTGCTAGGGGATAATGGAGTGCATGTATGGACGAGCAGTGGAGTTACTGGAGTACAGCAGATGCTCATGTGGACCAGAGTCCACGCTGATGCACACACACACACCCACACACACCCACCCACACACACACACACACACACACACACACACACACACACACACATGGTCAATCATTGGCGATGACAAGTTTATAATCATTAGTGTCTAAACACACAAACATCTGCTGGTAAGTGCTAAGTAGGGTCAGAGAAAGTGTGTGAGAGACAAACAGTTTACAAGCAGTTAACTGTTAATAGTTTCCTTCAGTAACTTGTAGGAAAGAATCAGTCAGTCAGTATAGAAGTTTTTACTCCAGTGAGACAGCCAACATTTGAAAACCATGACATGTAATCTTAAAAAGTCTTTTTTTTTTTTAGATAGGATAAGTTCATTCATGTTTTTACATTTTTAACTGATGATGGACACATGGATGGATTAGTGAACAAGCCTACTGGGCACAGCCTGAGGGGCTCCCGTGGCCTTCACCTGCAAAATGTCACAACCTGGAAGAGACTTACGATGATCACAAAGAGACACAAAGGACAAAGTGATGCAAAACAGCAACAAAAAAGAGGACCTAGTCTGTGTTTCTTGCACCAGTGTAGGAGAGGTGGTGGGGCCTTTTGCATATCTGAACCCAGGGGCCCATTGTCTCATAATCCACTTGTGAATGGAAAACAAATGATTTGGAATACACATCTATTACATAATACTCAATATGATATATATTCTTTGGATTTTTTTGATGAATGTTACAATGTTCAATTTAAAAATTGAACATTTGATCATGTAATCTGATTTCATTGCATTCTTTATTTACCGAACATATTAACACAACCCTTACTACTAAAATATTAGTGAGATTTAACTTTGGGAAACGCCTGAAAATATCTGAAAGAACACTCTTGGAGAAATCTCTCCAGATGGAGGGGTTTTCATTGGTATAAATGACAACATTACTATTGTATTTTCAAAATAAGACAAGATAAGATAAGATAAATGTTTATCAATCACTAGAGGGGAAATCTGGTTGTTGCAGTAGTGCAAGAATAGAAATAAACATAAATAAATAGAGAGTAAATGTTCACAAGAAAAACATGAACAGATATGATACCACAACCAACTTTAACAAACTATTTTTAAAAATAAAATATCAAATCATGGTAAAAAGATTAAATATGTCATTAACTCTCTGGTCTGCCCCTAGCTTTTTTTTTTTTTTACTCTCAACACATCTGGACATTTTTCACTGAGCGACAACAGGAGAGACATGAAGTCCGAGAGGAAGAGACAGAGACAGTTGGGTTGACTTTGTGTTCGTGCTTCCTGATGTGAAATTAACTCAGTGTCACACACAAACTGCTGGCCAGTGTTTGTCTGCTGTGAGGAGCAGATGGTGGCGATAGAGATGCCCCGACGTCACACACATCATCATTAATCTCTCTCTCTTGTGCACGCGCGCGCGCGCACACACACACACACACACACACACACACACACACACACACACACACACACACACACACACACAGAGCAAAATGTTAAAGCTAAAGATGAATAAAGATTTGTGTGTAGCAAAAACTTTTATTATAAAGTTAAAGAGAACTAATGATAATCACTTTGCATTTTTAGATCAGATTCCGCTGAAGGTTGTTGTCATGGCACAAAGTGCAGGAAAACAAATAATAGCAAATAACTAGCGGTGCAAAAAGCAGTAACTTGCAGAGAAACAGATGTACAGTCTTAATATAGCCTGTAGAATAAAAAGTGAGGGATAGACATGAATGCACTAAGATGAGCAAGAACAGCTGTTACCAAAATACTGAAATGCATGTTTAAGTACAAGTATAGACAGTAGCATAAATATGTATACTCTATAGGTTAGATTTGTGCAGTATAACTATGCATGGGAAGAGCAAATATATCAGACTACAGGCATTGTATTTAAAGTACTGTAGCAACAGTAAGTCATTTAGAAGAGCTGCTTGCCAACATCCTGTGTTTTAATTTGTAAATCCATATGCATATGTTTAAAAATTTTAGTACATGGCAAATGCAAGATATGTAGCTAACGCATTTAAATACACCAATTTTTGTTATTTGATATACTATTTCATAAGTATCATCAGAACAGGATAGATTTTAACACCTTATTCTGTATAGTTTCCCTGTGAATTATCTTGAAAGCTTTTGTGTATTCATTACACTGGTCATACTGGGAAAATATGTGCTGAGAGTTAAGTGTAAAAAAAAAAACAACCCATACATATGTAGTGCACAGATTGAGAAAAATAATGAGTTTACTTATCAACAGTGTAAAGTGTGGGCCTAAAATAACATGATTATGCTAAAATGTTACGGTAAATTTATCTCCAAGTAGAATCAGACTATTATCTTAGTACAGTTACTCTGTGTGACGATGAGGTTATTTATGGATGCACATCTCCATTGCCATTTATTTGGTAAGAAGCACATTGTCTACGCTGCAATTAAACACTTGTCACTAAAGCCCATGGGGTCTGTTATTAATTATACTGTGTATATCTAGTGCATGCATGTTTATTCTCCTTAATATATCACTGTTTATCCTGTATATGCTCCCACGTTCCTGCTTTTTGCATGTCTGGTTGGATGGTAAAGTGCATTTTGCTGCCTTAGTACCTGTACTCAGTGACAATGACATCAAATCTAATCAGATCTAATCAGGTGTCAGTGCTCTAAAGCTTCAAAAGCAAATAAAGATAATAATTGGGCAATAATTTAATTCAGGCAATTTCAAAGTCAAATTGGAAACATGATCATATTTATCCAAATACAGCATATAAATATGCAATTTAAGAGCCAATAAAACAGAGAGATTACAACAGTGAACTTTAGAGAGAAGTACGCTCAAGGCTATATAAACAATAAATACAGTCATGTAGTACAACATGTGTCTTGTAAAAGTGTAATAAAGGAGATTTGCATATAATATTAAGCAGTAAAGTTATCATTACATACCTTTGTATTAAGATTTGATCATGGTCTTTAGTCTGGCGCCACCTTCAGGCCAAACTCACGAGAAGAACAACGCTGAGCTTTCGTCCCTCAGGCTCCGCGGTGCATGATGGGACTCGAGAAAGTTTTAGTAACCAATCAGAAGACGGAGGAATCTCTTTACCCGGAAGTAATTCTTCACAACAAAAAATTGCCGGGAAATCTGCTGCTCTGTCAAAGCGGCTGCTGAAGTCGCGAAGGAAATATTAATGAGAGCGGCCTGTTTGTCTTTATATTAAACACACCACCGCGTCTCTGGTTGTTTGGTGTCGCTGTCCGAGCAGACATGGACGAGTATGACGAAATGTTCGGGATTGAGGGCGACTTCGAGGAGCAGTTCGCCGACGAGCTGGAGGCGCTGGCTGAGATGGAGGGTGAGGAGGAGCTAACGTTAGCTAACAAACTCTGTTAGCATCTGTAGTGTATGTTTACAGAAAACAGGAGTGTGTCAGACTTTAGTTTTAACTGTTGTGTTAATCTCCATAAGTCTTACTACAATCCTATGAGCATAACTTCATTATGAACTTACTGTACTAACCAGTGACGTAGTGTAAATAAGTGATAGTATCTGTACATTACTGCAGTTTTGACTTTGTACTTGTACTACACTTGAGTATTTCCATTTTATTCTACTTCTACTCCACTGCAGGTTAGAGGGAAATATTGTAGCTTTTACTCCATATTCTTATTAACCACTTTACTTTGTAGATTAAATTATTAATATAAAGTCAACTAATAAATGATGGTTTATTATTATATATTAGCAGCAACATTAAAGTGATGTACACATTGATGCAGCACTGATTATAATCCACTAACATAATATATATGATTCTGAAATCAATGATAAAGAGTACTTTACTTTCAGTACTTCAAGTATATTTAAATGCCAGTACTTCGGACTGAAAGGAGATTTTGAATGTAGGACTTTTACTTGTATTTTTACACTGTTTCATTGCTTTTATTACTTTAGTAAAACTTCTGAATACTTCTTCCTATACTGTTAGAAACAAACACACATGCACACACACCTATCTTTGTTTGATCGGTTGGTGTATCTCAGATACAGTGTAGTTGTTAGCGGTATGTGATGTCCATTTAACTGAACCACCACCTCGCACTTTAAGTTTTTGAGCAATAATGCTTGAACAAATCACATTTGGCACTCACTTTGGTAGGTGACAATATTGTGCATCATTATTCATGCACTTAAAATGATTAGGGATGCATGATAATATTGGCATGTCAGCAGTATTAGCCAATATATCTCATGTCTCCATCTGCAGATAGGCCATCACAGTAAGAGTATAAATGCATTATATAAATAATAAATGTATTTGAATAAATAACATAATAAATAAGTAGAAAATGTAAAATTCCACTACAGAAGTGACTTGATAATAACTAAAATTAGGTGAGGAAAATAGTGGATATATTGATATTGGTATTAGTTATTGGCCAAAGAGTTGTTATATATCAGCACATTGGATATTAGCAAATAATCCAGTGTCGTGCATCCCTAGAAATTATGCAACATTATTAACTTCTTCACATCCAGTTCATTTAATATCCCATCTAAGTAGCTCTAAGGTTGGGAAATGTACCTCTTCTTCGAAGTTATATCGTGTGAACATGAAGAAAAAAATTTGTATCCCATATTCGATGTTTGTTATGACTGAACCATTTTGTCAGATTTAAGTATTCAACATGTCTTGTATATCATCATACATCTTTATAAATGTTGATTTATTTGCATCCACATTCAGTCTGACATATTCTTTGGAAGCTTTTTGATCTGGCTGCACACCACCCTTGTTTGGGACAGTAGGATTGATGCTGTTTTGGTAGACTGTAGAGTCCAAGCCTGTTATGAGGTGACTGCATTATTTGATATGTAACATACTCCTTATAACAGAGAGCTCTGTCTCTTGGCTGCTTATTTATTTATTTTGTAGTAATCATTTAATCTAATTAATGTCAGAAAGTAGATCAACCTGCCCACCATGATCTCCCAGGAACCAAAGTAAAATTGATAAATTACTTATTTTCTGACTCGCAACACAAAACCCAAACATTCAATTTATTAAACAAATAGTAGCAAATCCTCACAAGAGAGGAAGCTGGACCCAGTGAATATTTGGTATATTTACATGATAATTGACTCAATGATTAATTGATTATCAAAAATGTTACCAGCTGATCACCTCAGAATTAATTATGTGTATGTCTTTTTTTGAATGGCTCAGAGGAGTCTTCCAAACAGGGGAAACGTCAGAAGCAGGGTCCAGGAGACGACATTTCTGACGTAGAGCACCTGCTGGATGATCATTCCACCAGTGAGTTCACTCTGAGAGTACAGCCGCTGTTTTGTTCTTGTTGTGTTTCCTTGATGTTTTAAGCTATACCTTGAATCTGTCTTGGTCCACGCAGCCCCAAAGGCAAAGCGGCAGAAGCAGGATGCAGGAGTGGCCAAGCGACTTTTCAACTCACAGCAGACTCAAGAGAGCAAAACCCTGTCGCAGAGGGATGACATCACACCACCGTCCTCTCCAGAGCAATATGAACACCCTCACACCTTCAGGTAGGAGAGGTGCATGATGGATTGTGGGTTTTTTTTTCGGTGCTGTGTCTCTTGGATGTCTGCTGCTTACAGCCTGGCACCTGGTCGCTACCTTTTAATAAAGCCCCGACCTCACCTGAGCGTGGCCCTTTGCTGCATGTCATCCCCCCTCTCTCTCCCCCTTTCACGCTTACCTGTCCTGTCCAGCAAAGGCAAAATGGCCAAAAAATGTCTTTTAAAAAAAAAAATAAATAAAATAAAATATAAAAAAGAGGGAAATGAGAAAATACAGGCAGAGGGCAGAGTCTCTGCAGAAAAATACACAGCCACACACTGAGAGTGGGTCATAAGTGATGATTGAGAGGGATTACTTCTGTATGGTCTCTACAGTGTTTTTAGGAAAATCCTGCACAGTATATCTTTGATGCAAACCCTCCAGCATTTTTTAATATAAACAAATAAGAGGCACTTAAAAGCTTTACATCAGAGGGGTGACATATGGCAGTGTGCTATTTATAGAGATACAAAAGCACTTAACTGCCTGAGGAACAGCTGCAGCTGGTGGCATGTTCTCTGTGTACACTGCGTACTTGAACCATCTTTCTTTTATTCCTTTTAAGTTTGTCATTTTTATCAGCTTTTTTAAAAATCACTACCTTTTGCATTATAGCAGTTTTCAGGCACTCCTTGTTTCAATACTGAAATGATTTAGCCAGTTGACCATTTGACTGACAGACAATCAATCAATGACAGTTTCAGGGTGTAGATTAATAAGTCAGAGAAGATGTCAAGTAAAAATACCAAACATTTGCTCATTACAAAGTGGATTGAAATTTTATGAGTATAATTGTATAATCGCTCAGACAAATAGTAGGAATTTAAAGACATGTGATGGACATTAAACATTATTGATATTTTATAGATTATACAAAAAAACTCCACAGTACAACAGACTTCTGATTGTGTGTTTTAGGTCGACACCAGCTGTGTTGGATATCAGCGGCTTTGCCACAATCCCAGAGACACCCCAGCGACCTCCCTCAACGGCGCCAGCATCACTGCATGTACTGCGGCGGCCTCCTTTAGAGGGAGAGTACATCAGTGTGACAGACTCATCGGGCTCAAGGGTCTACCTCAGACAAGCAGAAGACACAGGGACAAAGGTTAAACTCCACAAAATTTCATTCTCCGTCACTGTCGGCGTACATACATGAGGTGTCCAGTGCTTGTTGTTATATTTCTGTATTTGTTTGCATGTACCTGCATGTCTTCAGATAGAGGACACCAGACTGGTACCAAACTCCCAGGGTTCACTAGGGCTGCTGGCAGTGCCGATAAATGTGTTGAGAGAACAAGAGGCAGAGAGGGTGAGTGACAAGGCTGCTGCTTTTCTGCATAATCTGTTAATTAGCTCGCTGCACATGAAACACGCTGTTAATTCTAAGTAATCTAGTGTGCAACACTCTGCTAAATTTGAACATTTGATTATGATTAAACACAAACAATAGTACCATTACATTCAAACAAAGACCAGAGTGTCTGCAGCCAAAATATATTGTCTTATTTAAGTTAATAGAAGCCTATGACTTGAAATCTTTATTAAAATATTCATTAATTTGGAAAAAAAGATTATAAAATCTAATAATTTCAGCACTGAGATAAAAAATAATGACTCATTCTATGTATACAAACAGTATACACAGAATGAGTGTATTTGTTGATGTGTCTGTAGGATGTGTTTCAGACATCTTATATTTTAAAATGTATTTAGTTAATTGATTGCACAACAATGTTTAGATGTAGTTAAAATTCTACTTTTTGTTTGAAATCCTGCAGCGCCACCAGCAGGTTGTTGAAGAATCTCAGCGTCTCACAGATCTGCTCGCCAGGTAACTCCCAACCATCAAGAATATGATTACATATAGCAAATGGTTTTTCCAAGGGATGACCCTGAATGGAGCAACCTCTAGCTCACCTGGGAGAGTGTGCGCCCCATATATGCCGAGTCCTTTGCAGCATGTGGGTTTAATTACAACTTGCCGCACTTTGCTGCGTGTCATTCCCCCTCTTTCTCCCCACTTTCCTGTCAGTCTACAGCTGCCCTATACCAAAGGCAAAAAGCCAAAAAATAAATCTTAAAAAAGGGGGGGGGGGGCGGTGACCCTGAGTAGTCGATTGTTCAACAATTCAATCTAAGGAACCTGATTCAACTGCCAGTCTCACAGTCAAATTGTTGCAGTTGTAAGACTACAATGTGGTTGTAGAACAAAGGATGAGTCCATTTAGGCTATATGGGGTTGCTGAATGTCTGATTTTGTGTAAAATTCCTTTGTTACTCCCAATAAATCAGAGCCTATTTTGGTATAAATTTATTAATCATAGCACTCACATAATATTGTGAATGTGAATGTAGATTCTCTGTCTAAATCAGTGGGAAGGAGGTGCATAGGAACAGCTGTTTGTGGCTTACATCTCTGTCTAAGAGAAAGTCTAAAATTCTGTTTTCAACCACAGAAAGCAAGCAGAGACCAAACTAAGTAAACTTCTGTCTGCCTATGGATCTCCTCTGCTCTCTTTTAGTACTGTGGACAGCGCCGCTGCTGCGCCTACACACAGACACAACACACCTACGCACGCTACAGCGCTGCATGGATCATGTCCTATTATAAAATAAATTCTTATATGAAGTTGAGCAGACAAATTGTTTAATCTGGTATTTTGGCTCTTTTGTTTGATGTGGAAAAAATGGAAATTAATGTTGCAAATGAGAAAAATCCATGTTACATTCCAGCACTGTGAACGATGTGGTTGTCGAGCCTGAAAACATAGAAGATGAAGAGAACGATGATCCTGAAGACAAAGAGGGCCAGAGCTCTCGACTGTGGGTGGACAGATTCTCTCCCCGACACTACACAGAGCTTCTCAGTGATGATGTAAGTCCTGTATAGAGCTTCTGTGTAACTTCACACTCATACTCCAAGTGAATGAGATCCCTCTATCACAGATAAGTCTGAGTATTCCACACTGATGTGTCTGTGTCTTTGTAGTTTACAAACCGCTGTCTGCTCAAGTGGTTGAAACTTTGGGACACCGTTGTGTTTGGAAGAGAGAGGAAGTCCCGCCCTGCTCGGTCTGACAGACAGGCTCCCATCCAGAACTCATTCAAACCCAATCAAGCCAATCAGAATCCAAATCGCTTCAAGAGCAAGATTGAGGTGACTGAGGAGCTACTGGAGGCTGAACTGGACCAGTACAAACGACCCAAATTTAAAGTAAACACACCAGCACACTCACGTCAGCACAGTCTCAGTTTAACGACCTTCAGTTGTTCTACAAGATATTTTGTTCTCTCTCCAGGTGGCGTTGTTGTCAGGCCCTCCAGGTTTGGGGAAGACCACCCTGGCTCATGTCATAGCAAAGCATGCTGGGTACAACGTGGTGGAAATCAACGCCAGGTTAGACAAACCAATTAAAACTGACACAGTGTTAATAATAAGTTATAAAAAGTAGGTTGACAATAATCCTTCCGTCGTGACCTCAGTGGTACTGTTGATGTTTTTGCAGTGACGATCGCAGTGCAGAGGTGTTCCAGAAACGCATCGACACGGCAACGCAGATGAAGTCAGTTTTAGGAGCCAACGAGAGGCCGAACTGCCTCATTATTGACGAGATCGATGGAGCGCCTGCAGTACGTTCTGGACAGTTACAGTAAAAATCAAAAACACAAGCAAAATAATCTTCGCTATAAATGATTCACGTCTTCATCTGTGGTGTTCGACAGGCTGCAATCAACATCCTGTTAGCAGTTCTGAACAGGAAAGATGGACACGGTGGGGAGGCGGGTACAGAGACTGCGAAGAAGAAAAAGAAGAAGGAGTCCATCCTTCTCCGACCAATCATCTGCATCTGTAACGACCTGTAAGAGAGACAGTGGTGTTCAGAGTGGGATAGTAGATTTTTGCTAAAGTGTACCTATTATGCTGTTCTATATTTTGTGTCTCATACATAACACATTTTGGATATTCATACTAAACTTGGCCAAGTTTCAAATAATGAGATAAGCGCATGTAAAAGTAATCCGAGTGAGCAAAACCTCAGACTGTTCTGGATACTCATAGTGTTAGTATTGAGTTTTCTTTGTGTCTGTCATCTTATTTCTTTTCTTTTAGTTATGTTCCAGCCCTCAGACCTCTCAGACAGCAGGCCTTCCTCCTGACTTTCCCTCAGACTCAGCCCTCCCGCCTCACACAGAGACTGGCAGAGGTCAGCTCACACACACACACACACACACACACACACACACACGTACACACACGTACAAGAAGTGCAGAAGCATTTGCGAACACACCAACAATCCAGTTTTACATTGAGCTGTGTTTTTCTCTGCAGATTTCACTCCAGCAGGGGCTGAAGACAGACACAGGCACTCTGATGTCGCTGTGTGAGAAGACTGATAACGACATCAGGTCTTGCATCAACACACTACAGGTGGGTGTCACTACTGTGAAGGGAAGTTGTCTGTTTCATGAGCAGCTCAGTAGTATACAGAATAATTGTATCAGAATATGTGTTCTTGTCTGCACAGTTCCTCCACGGTCGTGGCCACAAGCGCGTGAACTCAAAGACGATACAGAGTGTCTCTGTGGGGCAGAAGGACCAGAACAAAGGCTTGTTCCATCTGTGGCAGGAAATCTTCCAGTTACCACGTACAAAACGGTATTCATAAAGCTGAGTTATTCATGAATTTTAAAATGTTTTGCTGCATTTGCTGCTGGATGCTGAGAACAAGTCCAGATGTAAATAAATACATGTTTCATAGCTCTTATCATTCCTAGTAGTTTTATGCGTCCACGCTGGTGATAGCTGCGGCCAAAGGCATTATGTTTCTGGGCTGTCCGTCTGTCAGTCTGTCCATTTGGATATCCGTCCGTCTCGTTCTTGTTAACACAGTATCTCAAAAAGGCCTTGAGGGAATTTCCTTAAATTGGCAGGCATGTTCACTTTGACTGAATGATGAACTGATTAGACTTTTGGTGGTCAAAGATCATTGTGACCTTACGCCCATCTCATGCTCGTGAATGCAATATCTCAAGAAGGCCTAGAGGGAATTTCCACAGAATTGGCACAGACATCCACCTGGACTTAACAATAAACTGCAGAGAATATGTTGGTCAAAGGTCAAATGTGAAAGGTCACTATGACCTCATAAAACATGTTTTTGGCTGTAACTCAAGAATGTATACACTTCTTTGCTGCAAGCATTGTCAACTGTCATGGCTACATATTAGTCTGGACAGACATGGATATAAACCGTAACTGCAACAAGGCTGGTTCACTGAGGCATACAAACATGAGGCAGTAATTTTAGTTTACTCATAGCTTTTATTGTTTGGTATGGTGAAATGGGTATTATGTCTTTAAAAGTCTTGGATCAACCTGGTGAGCTCTGCAGAAACTCTTTTTGTAATCTTGTCAAAACAAGAAAACAAACAGTTTTATAGTAGTAATAAGTGTGCCCTATCTGTCGTCTGTGACAGACTTTTATTTTGTTTTGTTTTTTTAAATCTGTGAGCAAGAGTGAAACCAGGCTGTGGTCATCACAAGAGAGTAAAACCTTTGGCACAGTAACATGCTCAGCAGGTGTATTTCAACTTCGCACACCTTCAAATTAAAGGTGACATCTATATTCTTACCTTCTTATCTGTTACCTCTCTGCTTCATGGGTCCTAACTAACTAGACATTGACTAAGGACTTAATTGTGCTCAACGTTAGACACAGAGACAGGCGGAGCCTTCTGTCAGTAAGGTTCCTGAAAACTGAAAAGTAATACCAACAGGGATAGTAAATGTGCCTCAACTGTTCAAATGTGTTCTTCAGGAAACGTATTGGTGAGGGGTTTGAGGAGGCGCCAGGCTCAGGAGGCGGAGCTCAGAGGTTTCAGCACATTCTGCACCTGGCTTCATCTGGTGGAGAGTATGAGAAGGTTTCTCAGGTAATGAACTCACCAGCCAGCTGTGAGCCATGTATTCATGGTTTATAAAACACTACATTATGATGCCTTAGGTCTGACATCTGTCTCTTTCCCTCAGGGTCTGTATGATAATTATCTGTCCATGCGTGTGAGGGACCCCAACCTGCACAGTGTGTGTGAGGCTCTGGACTGGCTGTCGTTCTCTGACAGGTTGAACCAAGTGATCCTGCACGGGCAGAACTTCTCCCTGATGCGATACCTGCCCTTCCTGTCCATCACATTCCACTTCCTGTTTGCACACACAAACGTGCCCCGCATCAACTATCCAAACAGTCAGCACGAGGTAATAATCGACCACTTACACTTTTTGGAGCAACATGATGAAAACAAGAGTGATCCATGTAGAAAAACTAAGTAACAGTGAGTTATATTGAATGGAGAAAAGTGAAAAATGAACTAAATAAAGAATGATAAACTCATACATCAGATGTTTTAGGAGATCTAGATAATAATTGATTATTTTGTCCCCTCCAGGCTTCCTCCCGGCTACTCAGCAACAGAAATGCTTTGTCCACCATGTTGGCTGACATCCCAGCATGCATCAGAACGAGGATCAGCCAGCTCAGCCTGGCCCTTGATGCTCTCACGCTGCTCCTCGACATCATCTGTCCCAAACTACGCCCTGTATGTAAAAGCATTTACGGTATATGTAACAGTATATAAATGCAGGTACTGTGATCTCAGCCAGGTGCTATGTGTGGGTGGGGCTCCATCAAACACAGCAAGGCAATGTCGCTGAAAAACATACGGGTGGGGGTTCATAAGAAAACATTTAATGCATTTCATAAGGTGTCAGTAAAGCTCTCAGTGACTGTGTCTAATCTGAAATCCTGTGTGTTTCTTTCAGGTGAATCCGCAGCTGTTCAGCACCAGAGAGAAGGAGCAGATGCGTGAGCTGATCGACACCATGCTGGCTTACAACCTCTCATACAGGCAGGACCGCACGCCTGAGGGGCAGTACACATACCTGCTGGAGCCGTGAGTACACACACACACACACACACACACACACACACATCTGCACTGAACAATATATTGCATGCGAACACATGCAGCGCAGATGTGTGTTTCTGGGGTGTTGAAGGTCACTGCTCTTGTCCACACTGTGGTTCACTGCGGGGAGGCTTAGAGAGTAATCCCCTTAACACCTGGTGTGTGTGTCTGTTTGATGGTAGTGGTGTGGGAGCAGAGTAGCGAGCTGCAAAGCCTCACCGGTGGGGTACAGGTGGATGGACAAACGAAATGAAAGCTTGCATAAAGAGGTCGGCGTTGTCAGTGAAATTAGGAGACGATCTGAGATATCAAGCAGAACGGACCTCATTTTGGTTCAAACTTACGCTTTAACTTGGAAAAAAATCTTTGAGCTTGATTTTTTTTTTTGTGGCCACTGAGGACAGCAGAGTGTTGGTCGAATTGGATAACTTACAGTGCCTCTCAGCCATGCCGACCCAGGTCGAGGAGGAGCCGGGCGATCAGGGGGGCTCCTTTCTGCAGGCTCGCTGTGACAGAGTGCTGGTCACCAACGACTGGTGTCTGCCTTTAGTGTTGGCTCTACTACTGCTTCTGCTGGTGTACACTTTCCTGTACCTGCCCTCTCTAGCTCACCACAACACCAGTCTCTGACACCTCATGGATAAAGACGTGGAACACAGTTGTGGATATAAACATTGTAAACATCACAGACAGCGGATACGCCCCCGACGCACCAACAAGGTTATTTGGTTGGATGACTCTTTTTTTGGAGACCATTGTTGATTGGTTAGACTGTGGCAGAAGTGTTAATGTTGCCAGGTTTTGGAGGCTGTGAGTGGGGAGAGACATGTGGAGAGCAGGAAAGGTGAAGAGAATCACCTCATTCATTACAAGTCAGTCTGTTTTTGGAGCCAAAAGACATTTATAGCCATTAATGCTTTAATGTGGAGCTTCTGTCTCAGGTCTGTTGTGGTATATTTTCAGTGCTCTGACAATAAGGGAATGTAGTCACTTGTTTATTTGCAGTAATGTTTGTCCTACGCTGATATCCAAGAATGAATGTGAAAATGGTACGCAACACTAGACAAAAGAGGTGTAAGTTCTCCAGACACATTTTAAAGTATGTACTTATATTTTGTTAACACAGTTTTCCTTCGTAATGGTTTAAAAAAAACAGAACAGGGGCCCGAAGCAGATCTACTAATTCTCCCTCATTGAGAAATTTTAAATCTGGCCTCTGCTCCTCATCAATACTGTGGCAGTCTCTGGTGGAGAGATTCAGGCATGCATGTTTGAGCCTCAGTCAGACCGAGAGTCAGTCGAGGAGTCCGTTATGGACCAAAGTGGCTTACTAGCAGGCGTATCATAATGCTAGGTGTACTTAGCATCTTTTAGTTGTTTATGCTGTTTGATAGCTGTACACAACAGTAAGGCTATAGACATTATATTCTATTCAGGCTGACAGAACCAGCAGCGCATCGGCTCTACAGTGCACGGCACTGCTGAGTAACCATTTTATTGCAGCACAGTGTCTGCCAGCAGCCAGTTACTTGCAGAGGCTTACTACAACTTGTTTCAACAGTTCTGATTTAATCAGAAGACAAATTAAACAGGATGACTAGCCAATGTGAAAATCAAATGAAAGCATAATGTACTGAAGGAGACTGTTGTGCCACCACATTTTTTGTGGTTTGGGAGTGAAGATCCAGTTGTCGCTGTGCAAAACTCCGCAATACAATTAGGTCCGAAAAACCCTCGGAGGAACGCTTCGCAAGGAGTCTTTGAAAGGAGCCAAGCCTGGCGTAAAACTGGAGAGAGCGGCACGGCCACAGCACGTGCGCCAGCTGCGAATGTTGATACAGGTGTTGTCATACACACCACTTGTGCAATCTGTGCTCCAATAAGAACAAGAAAGGTATTTGTGTGCATAAATGAGTAAAATAAATTAACTAAATTAATGAATTGAATCAATTTCAAAGTACCGGTATTTTCCAAATGCAGTATAGTACCGTCTGGAATACTCTAGTACCGCGGTACTATTTTAGTACCGGTATACTGTGCAAAACTACAGTATAGTCAGAAATTTTAGGGGACATAAAAATAAGAAAAACATTTTTGAATGGAGGGGGACTTTATATAAATGTAATTAATTCACTTAAGTTTTTAGACTGTATGTAACTTGTAATTTGTATATCGTAGGTGCTATGGTTGCAGACACTGTAAATGTGTGTGCCAGAGGTTAAACTACTTAATATCAGTCGCACAGTGAGTAATCCATCATGCTAAAGGCATAGTTGAACCATCCAAGCAGCTCTTTCATTAGAGTTTGCCGAGCCGCTATTATAACACTGTTGATATTTTATATGGGTGTCAAACTATCGCGTTAATTGCGAATAATTAATTACAGCCATATTTAATGCGCTATGTTTTTTGATCGCATTAATCTCTAACTTTACTGTTTCTGTATGCTACAGAGTTGCCTTTTAAAAAATCCGTCTGTAGGTGTACGATTGGGCTTCTTTGTGCTTGAGTTGTGGGAAAGCTGCAGCACTACAGAGCAGAGCCCAGCACCAACATTGATGACTGTCCCCTTCAGTGGTGGTATGCTCATTCAGGAGCCTATGAAAAGCTGTCTGCCCTAGCACGCAAGTATCTGACCTCCCTGGCAACCTCCGTGCCTTGTTTGCCGAAAATTTCGGGACAGTCCCGAAATCCAAGCAGTTGTCCTGAATCCTGAATCCTGCCCTGATTGTCCTGAAAATGACACTAGAGCAGAGTCTGGAGTAGTTATTGCCCGATAAAACATTAAAAACTGATTGTGGTGGTTGAGTTGTCATGCAGCTCCCACCGGCTGCACATTGGCTGCAGCAGTTCCTATATGAATTATGGGTGTTGTAGTTTGAAGAAGAGAAGACAGCGCAAGTTGCAGCCGCATGGACAGGGAAAGCACAGGCAGCCACGAGAAAGAGTGATTTGCACGTTGCAGTGCAGCCTCTTGTTCTAGCTGTTCAAAGCTGTTCTATAAACTGACACAGCTGTAACGAATGTACCAGGTGTCTTTTATTTTGTTAGCTTTTATTTTTTACTAAGTTTAAAGGACAAGTGCACTTACATTGATCACTTCCATGAAATAAAACAAGAGATTGGAAAAGAGGAAAATAATTTCGAAAATTGTTAAAATAAAATTAGGGAACTGGTCACAGATGTATTGTTTCTGTGTTTTTACATCTATTGTTGCATTAATCTGCAGCTATGCTTTTAATGAAGCTGACATGTCATGACAGTCAAGCACCCCCCTGGTGGTCAAGACTGAAGGTTGCAGCACTGTTTATTGGGACTAATCTCATAATCAACAGAATGTAATGGCTAGGTGTACTGCATCTGTATTCCAAGTGTGTTATTGTTGAAAACAATAAATATGACTTTATAAAACTACTTTTTGTAATATATATCAGTCTTTTGATCATCTGCCACAATAATGTAATGAATTTAAATGAAAATACCTCAAGTTGAGGGCTTTTCTCTGCAATTTTGAGATGAGATTAAAAAAAGAGATAAATTAGATCAATTAAATACAGATCATAATTAATTAATCTCTCCATTTTTTAAAACTCTGACAGCACTAATATTTTATAGCGATAACTTCCAATAAACAGCTCAGAGTCACATAGACTGGTATTATCTTATTTATGTTATATTTAGGTCCAGCAGGCATTGAGTGAGAGAGTTCACTGGCACAGTGTGTGTGTGTGTGTGTGTGTGTGTGTGTTGGAGAGAGATGGAGATCAACTGTAAGAGGATTAAGGTTTTAGAGAATGACAGATTCAGGGTTTTATTCTGGAAAACATAAACCATCGCACCAACAGAGGAAGCTTAATGTTATTTTGTTTGTCATTTAACAAGGTTCACCTCTGTGTCAGTGACACACTGTTAAAAGTGTGTTTGTGTTGTTTGTTGTGGTTTGTGTAGAGCTATTTACTCAGTATCAGTGTGTGTGTGTGTTTGCAGGCGTGTTGAGGAGGTGGTGAGGTTTCCGGGCCTTCCTCCGCGCCGTCAGCTGACGTATCAGGCCAAACAAACCATCAGCAGAGAGATGGAGCAAGAGAAGATGAGGAGAGCTGAGCAACTGATGCTGCAACGAAACCCTGCAGTGGTGAGACACACGGAGTTTATTATACACAGAGCTGCCTGGAGACAATCAGATCACTGTGTGTGTATTAAAGGGACAGTTCACCCCCAAATCAAAAATATGTATTTTTCCTCTCACGTGTTTGTGCTTTTTATCAGTCTTGATTGTTTAGGGGTGAGATGCCGAGTGTTCTTTTATCTTGAGTAACCGTGTCATGATTTTTGTAAAGAGACATTGCTGATGAGTTTTTTGGCTCTTTAAGCACCACAGGCTGAGTGCTATCAATTTTCATTATACTTGAGAGAAGGCAGACAGCTCTACGGCTGATATCGCCAACACTCTGCAACTCACACCAAAACAATCTAGATAGATAAATATTACTACAAATTAGAGCAAATTTATGTATTTTTGATTTTGCTGTGAACTAATGTCTTTATGATTTGCTGTGCAGCAGGTAGTGGAAGAAAAAAAGAGCGTTGGTCCTAAACCAACCAGGAACCATCAGCAGAGGCTGGAGAACATCGTCAAACAGACGACAGTGGAGGCCAGGGTGAGACACACTAACACACACACTTGATTGTGTCACGGTGTTTGTAATTACATTGACATCCTGAAGAAGCACTCAATGAGGCATCACCACACTCTAAACAAAAACTAAGTCTTAATTAAATTTAAAGGAGACATTTTTTTATCCACACATGGGGAAGGGAGTTTCCATAATGTGACTGTGAAAACAGTTTTGTCTCCACAATATGATCATTACAAGTACACACTGTCCTGTGGCCAGTGGTGTAGTGTAGTGTAGTGTAGTATGAAAGACATGTATACACTATAACAGTGTTTTCCAAAGTATGTGTCATGGCACCTTTGGCTTGTCCCATTTTTCACGATCCATGTTTAATGTTTCACTACATTTAAAACGAATAAACCTTTACGTGAGTTACATTTTATGTTTTCGAACATCGAACTGTGAGAAATAAGTAAAAAAAATAAATAAATCACGACATTAAAACTGTTAAATATTAGTAAATATTAGTAAGCGGTTGTGCTCAAGCAAAGATCATTAATTGACAGCTCTGACAGATGACATAAGAATATCAACGGGCAGGACAGTGGTGAGATTTCTCACTGAAAATGAAGCCTAAAAAAATGCTGATACATTTCAACTTTCAACACAGTTCAAAAATGTGTAACATATTTACATATAAAGATATTTAACTCATCAGCACACTTCTTTTTTATTGATCCTCGATTTAAAGCTGTAGTTGGTAACTTTTATAAAAACCACCCCCTGTCATATTTGCTGAAACTCTGTGCTGTCAGTACCTCGACACAGTCATACTTGAGACAGATAAGATTCTGTCACTGCATTGCTTGTTTCTTATCTCAAATGCTTTCAGAAACATATTTTACTGTACTGTTTAGCTGTAAAATGAGAATGTTTTTGACTCAGCCGCAATGTTAACAAGTCAAGCCAAAACTAAGCACAGCACCACCCACCGGCTGCACCGACTTTTTCATTTCACAGCTAAACAGTACACTAAAATATGTTTCTGAAAACCTTTAAGGCAAGAAATAGGAAATGCAGTAACAGAATCTTGATTCGTATTTGATCAGCGCTGCCTTGTTTGTGAGTTTGATTGCAGTTCTTGAGCAGTGATCGACAGCTGTGTCACAGACTCCTCAGCTCTGATTGGTTGCTTTCATTCACTCTTGTTTGATCCAAGAAAATGACATTTTTAGACTTTAGACTATCTGATGTGCTACTTTGTGAATACAGTGACAGTTTCAGCAAATGTAACAAAAAGTTATTTATATAAAAGTTACCAACGTCAGCTGTAAGTCCTCCTGCTTTCTTTAAGTTACCACAGGATGAGTCTTGATGAGCTGACTATCAGTCCTGATTGGATAATTGTTAAAGATTCTGCTTTTTGTGGTTGTTCTCTGGTCATTTCTTGATTGGGGAGGTAGCGCACTCTGACAGTATTGAGCCTCCCACAGGTGTATGTGTTAGTTGATACCTGTAGGTGGAGCCAGCATCTGTTTACACTGACCGTCAGAGTCTCTGTGGGTGAGCTGCAGCGTTAAAACAGTTCAGTGATGGAGACTGTGAACCTCTAGAGGGCAGAAATGAGGATAATGAGAAGCCACTGGGTTACAGTCCCTAATGGTGAAACTGGGAAATCAGGTTAATGAGGTGTGTGTGTTTGTGTGTGTGTGTGTGTGTGTGTGTGTGTGAGATTGTTCATTGTTATTGACCTTTTTATTGAGGACAGTGTTTCAGAAACTTTCAGATTAACTTCCTCATCTCTCTGTTCTGTCCCTCTGCTCTGCAGCCGGAGGTGGATTTCTTTGGTCGAGCCGTCGCCCCCAAACCTCAGAGACCGCAGCCCACCTCAGAGACAGGTACTGTAGAGACTCTGTGCTACGTGATGCTAGTGTGGCTTCATTTATCCAAACCCTCTGATAGCACAGGCTGTTCAGGGAAAAACGCCTGAAGGCACATCAGGTCCAAATACACCGGAGGTGATAACTGATGTGTGTTACGTAACGCTTCTAATTTAGAGCTCCTGTGGGACTCTGCAGGCAGCGGATCTGGACTGTCAACAGCACCTGCATTTTCCCTCCATAATGTTGGCAATATCATATTTCTATTAGCAACATAAAAGGCTTGCAACAGCAGGATCTACAGCCTGTGTCTTATATTCAGACACCAACTAAAAGAAAAAACAGTCTTTATATTTTCTGTGTGTAAATAAAATATATAACACTGCCTAAATTTCTTAGTTTGCTGCAGTTAAAGAATCATTTTTGCTCCAGAAACCTGCTTAAAATTTGGAGGGTAGTCACTGTGTTTTGGCCTGGGAGTGGCTTTGTGTCACTGGAAACAAACGTGACAGCTGTGTTTAAATGTATCACAGCTTCTCACCAAAAATAGCACATTTGCATAAACAATAGGGCAGAATTGTGTAGCTTATTCTTTGTCCTCCAACATGGCCACCAGAAATGAGTATATTAAAGATAGTGTTTCAGCTTTTGCTTTTAGTTTTGAAGCGCGTTCAGCTCTGGAAAAAGCAGATTTCTGTTTGTTTGTGACTTTTTATGACATCAGGTAGTAGACGATCTGTTGTTTATTTTGTTTATATGCAGTGTTTCTCATAGACATGCATAACATGTGTAACAGCCAGGTTGCTCCTTTCAGTGTGGAGGGAAATCAGGTTTCGTGAAAGGCTTTTATTATTTTAAATCTCTTAAGTTGTTTTTTTTTTTTTTTTTGCTGCCTCACATGTGTGCAGGTAGATATTAACTATAACAGCAACTCAAAACATGCTTGGCACAAATATCTTTTTTATATTTTTCTACCTTTTTATTCAGTTGGTAAGATCGGGCCAGATTGAGTGCTCAGTGGTCGTTGAAATTAAAAGTGGACGCATTAAAATCACTAACCTTCCTGAAAGCTCTGCATTCCCCAAATTGATCAGTGAACAGTGTAATCGGGGCAGAAATGCAGAGCTGTGGTTTGTAGGTCAAAGCAGGAATAACGACAGGGCTGTGATGACTGAAACAGGAACAGCTCTCCTGATTATTTTGACATGTTTCATTAATCAAAATAAACCTGAATGAGCGTGTGAGAGCCCTGTGAGACGCACATTTATCTGCCATATTCACACAACAGTCTTTTATGGAACATATTGAAAGCCTTTGAGTGAGACTGTGGTTGATGGAGATGATCGTACATCACTTTATATTACAGACACAGTACAGTACAGCACACTGGGTCTCTACATACATGGACATTGTCATATAAATGGTGTGTTATAAGTAGAGCTCCAGACTGTTTTCATGACTGATCATTCAATTAACTATTTATTTTATAAAAACATAGGGTTCCTTTTTCATCATGAGTTCCCAAAGCCAAGGGTGATGTCTTCCATTTGTTTATTTTTCCTGACCAACAGTTAAAAAAAACAGAAGCTATGCAGGCTTTCTAATCACATGAGAGAGCTGTAAATCCTCACATCAGGGAAGTAATTTATGTTTTCACTTTAGATGATTAAACTACAGCTCAATTGATTAGTTAATCACAGTAATCAATTAATGGTTTGACTTGTGCTAAAATGACAGAAACTTGCTGGTCCCAGATTCTACAATGTAAATATCTGTGGTTTTCGTACTCATCTATAGCCTCTTCACCACTGCACAAAAAATCTAGTAACATCCATCTGGCTTTTGTACTTAATGGGAAATGTTACAATCAGCATTCAGCGATCGGCAGTAATGGAAATACAACACTTGGGTGGACACGCTAATTTTAGCAACTTTAGCAACGATCTGACACAAAATATCATCTATCTCTGTCCAAGCCGCGCTCAAACATCGCTTCAGACTTTTCTGCACCAAGTTTGAAAGAGAGACTGAATAAGTAAGATATATTTTTAAAAAGTAACCACAATAACACTTTCATTGGCCTCCACGCTCACTGCTGCTTTCCACTGTTTACTAACCTGTTTACCAGCCCTTCTGTGACATCAAATATGACACACCAGTAAAAACAAAACAGAACACAAAGGTACACTCGTCTACTTCAGAGTCTTGTACACAGCTCTGCTTTACTGGCAATGTAAAAGGAGTCTAATGCCTATTTATAGCAGGTTTTTCTGTGTTAAAAAAAACAAAACAATTTTGGTGTAAATACCAATAAACTGATTATCTTTTGGGGTTCAGCCAAAACAAACAATTTGAAGACACATCATTGGGCTTTAGAAGAAAATAGACCAAACAATGCATTGAGAAAATTGCCAGATTAATTACTTTCTTAAAATGAATTACGTTGCAGTTCTACATGAAAAAAATAACTAAACTTTTTTCCAATCACTTTTGGGTCCGTTGAAGATAAACTGCAGAATTTTGTAAGAATTGTATATTTGCAGACACTCTGTTCTTTGCCTGTATTTTCTTATTTTGTTTTCGGGACATTTATGGGTGTGTACTGTCACGGCCAGGTGCCAGACTGTAAACAGCAGCATCCAAGAGGAAGCTACGGAAACCGCAAACACGCCCAAAAAAAAACCAAAACAAAAGAAACCTCACAAATATAGCGAGGTGTAACGCGAAGCGGTCAAATCTGGGGTTGGCTTCCACTTTCACTTGTGCTGGCTAGTGTGTTTACAAACAGTAAGACAGTCCTGCATTGTAATACCTTTATTTACATTAGATTAACTCACTAATTTTTTGAACACTACTCAGCAGGTCACTTGAGAGGAGCTTTAAGAACCAGCAAGTCCTCCCTCTTTTGATTTGCGCTGTACTGTAGTGAACTTCATATTTTTCATATTTTTACTGTAATTTTTATTTATGATTCTCGACTTCTGTGGCACTCATTTTTCAGAGCATACAAAGGGAAACACTTTGTAATAAACCTGTGTCTAATTCTAAACATTAAAAACGCCTAAAAGACGCTCTTTCCCTCTCTGTAGGTGAGAAGTGTGCGGTTCTCTCGATGGGAACGGCGGTGGGCAACAGTGACGTGTGGTTCCGCTTCAACGAGGGCATGTCCAACGCTGTCAGACGAAATGTATACATCAGAGAACTACTGTAACACACACACACACACACACACACACACACACACACACACACACACACACACACACACACACACACACACACACATCTGTCTGTATGTTATATGTGAGCGTCTGAATAAATCCAAAGTCCGGCTGTTAAATTCAAAACAGTCTTTATTTTGATTGACAGTGTAAAGAGCCAATAAAAACGTGTTGTTGAACATTTCTCAGCAGTCCATCAAAACAAACCTCTAGAAAGCTACTCAGTGCTGCACACTCACACACACACAGTAGTCTTTACATAAATTAAAAGCATTCAGGAGTCTCCCAATAAATAAACATGATAATAGCAATAGTGTGTGTGTGTGTGTGTGTGTGTGTGTGTGTGTGTGTGTGTGTGTGTGTGTGTGTGTGTGAGAGAGAGAGAGAGAGTGAGAGAGAGAGAGAGAGAGAGAGAAAGAGTATGGGTGAGAGTGCAGCGTGACTGTGCGTGGGAGTGCATGATTCTTTAGTTTATATGCATCCGTGATTGTGTGTTTGTGTGTGTGTGTATGTGTGTGTGTGTGTGTGTGTGACCACTAGAGGATCACACACTTGCCCTTCTCCACCCAGGGGTTGGCTCTCATCAGCTCAGGGTTCAGAAATGGATCTTCACAAACACAACCCTCGATCCACTTCACCAGCCTACAAAAGACAAACACACACACCATCAGCACAAATCTGATACTCAGTACTTAAGAGAGCTTGTGTGTATTTGTTGTGTGTGTGTGTATGTGTGTAGTACAAACTCACTCAGTAACGGTGATGGAAGATTTCTCTCTGTTGATTGCCAGCTGATACTGAAGGCTTTCCACTTCTCTCCTCATCTGTGGAACGTCTAACTCCTCCATGATGCTATTGCTGTTCACACACACACACACACACACACACACACAACACAAGAAAAACACATAACAGATTGAAGCTTGAGCAGATTAAGAGTTCAGACACACAGATGTTGCATAAAAACTTAGGAATAAAAGACATTTGATTTCTGCAGTTAAGTTTTGTATCAATGTGTTCTAATGTGTAAATGAAAAAAACCTTTGCCGTCACTAGCAGATATCTGATTCATTTTTACTTTTGGAAGACGAGAATAGAGCAGGATAAAGTGCCGTTTTGGATTTATGGTACGATCAGGATGTCTCAATTTCAGCAGCTCCTTTTACACAGCCTCTTCAAGGCGGGAATTTCATATGATTATGCAGCCTGGGCGCCCTGTATAAAAGGTACAATCCTAGATAGCGGAAGAGAGTTGTCTCGCCTTTGAGCCGGTAGTAACAGCGCCAGAATGACGTCTGTGCAGAATGGGTGTGATGTTTTGACGATGTGTTAAGCGTGCGACTCACCACCGGGGGATTTAAAAAGTAGCTGATAGCAGTTAGCAGCTAACTCAAGAACAAGAAGA
Organism: Epinephelus cyanopodus; assembly: GCA_026686955.1. NCBI lineage: Eukaryota > Metazoa > Chordata > Actinopteri > Perciformes > Serranidae > Epinephelus > Epinephelus cyanopodus. The sequence goes on along the minus strand of CM048916.1, from coordinate 25,060,881 downwards.
AAAGTGGCTGAAAATGTCCGCAAATTGCAAAAAAGAAAATATCAATGAGGTCCGGGAGCTTCTTGCTGTCCAAGCAGAGGGTGAGATCAACCACCATAAAACAGGAAAGATAAATTATTGTTACTGCCATTCTTTATAAAGCACTGTCACACTTGAGGCCGACGCTATTGTGCTACATGTCACTACCGTCACACCTTTCACACCTGTTTCAGGGTTGCCATGGAAAACCTGAAACAGTCGTGGAATTTCACAATCTCATTTTCCAGTCCTGGACAATTTGAGATTTTGTTGTTTGTAATGAATTTTATCGTTACAGTAATCTTCCAGGGATAACCTTTTCTGTAATGTAACATGGCAATTTTATGTTCTGCAAGTTAGCTGTTGACGTAACGTAGCTCTAATATGCGTCAACTTAGGGCTGCACAATATATCATTTCAGCATCGACACTGCGATGCACAGTAGTGGCATAGAATGACGTGCAATGTCAAGTAAGGAAACTTATTTGATGCTTTATATAAATGAAAAACAGACTTTTACACTGGGGAATAACTGGGCAAATTTTGGTTTGTTTACATAAATTTACCAAGCAGGTTGATGAGATAAAGCACAACATTTAAGAGCAGAGGACAGTTAGTCTGAAATGGTGATTTCTGTGACTTTGTAAAGCAGGAATATTTTTGGTTTTCCTCTCTCGTTAACTGACCCTTCAGATAAATCTTGTGACCCCTCGGTGGGAACCCCTTCTTCTCTGTTTGATAGGTTTATGACCAGATGGTCAGAGAGCTTCACTGAACACCAGAGGGAAGAGGTCAATAGGACAAATATTAAATAGTTGCTGTCAAAATGCCACGTTGACCCACTGATTGAGTCCATATGTGACTTGCTTTGAGTAGTTTTCAGAAAAATCTTAACCACTTCAGTGAAGTATCAGTACTTCTACCACTGAAGGACGTTCTCTTATTTGTTTCTGCTGCTGGCTTTTTTGCGAATAGGATGGAAGAAGTTGTCGAACCTTTGCCTTAAGTAAAAATAGAAATACCACAAAGTATAACTTATAGGATAAAACTTTACTTATTGCCAACAAATCCTATAAAAAGACCAAAACCAATAAGACTTTCCAGCTTCTCCACCCTGTCCGAAGCACCCAGGCTCGTCGGTTACTCCTGAAGACGTGAAATCAGGTCACAAATATAGTTTCATTTTTTAAAATAGCTCAGTAATTGCACAGCTGGGTGCTGTAGTTTTAAGCAGACATTACTCAAACTGTAAAAAATAGTCAATATATGTGGGGACTATTTTAACCAGAGGATTAATACATGTTTGGTGCAGCAGGTCGGTGTATGTGGGATCAACTCAAAATAAACTGCAGTGTCTGTGTTCATTGTGATGAAAGAACATGTCAACCAGTGCAACAGTGTGGCTTAGCTCTATGTGCACAGAGGAATATGATATATCAGCTTTGGATACACACATAATGCTTGTTAATGGGATCAATTAACTGTTGGTTTTGGTCTTGTAATGGGATTGGTTGTCCAAAGAGAAAATGGGCTATCGTTTTAAGCCATTTAAAATTTCACTCAAGTAAAAGTATAGACATTTTAAGCAGGAAAATATCCTTAAGAATCAAAAGTAAAAGCACTGATAGTGAAGAACCACAGTGTTGACATCGTATACAGGCTGTAGTTGGTCTCTTTGGTACTTACATCACCGTTTCCTTATACTTTTGTTAGTTTTCTTTGTAAAAATGACCCTATTTCTATACATAATAATTATGACAAGTCTGTGTATGTTGGCTATAAACTGTGTATAATGCTGTATAACCTCCTGAGACCCTACCTTTTGTTTGGTATACATTTTTAATTTCTCCTAGCTATCTGGGATCAGTGGGACCCATTAAGTATAAAAACCTAAACACTGTCAAGGATAATTAAGTCCCAATGTCCTCAGATGAGTATTTCCTCATTAACAGCATCGTAGCGTAGGTTATTGTCACTAAAATTAGTCACATTAATGTTCCATATCACACTACAAACATTATTAATCATAAATAAGTTTCAACCATGAACTGTGATCAGGTTTTGGACCTTGTCCACTTTTGTATCAGGATCGACTACAGACTGGGTGGCTGCCTGTTTTTACATGGATTTGTTTATTGTGCAAATGATCCTTCCCCATGTTCACCGACGTTTTACGACTTTGACTTCCTCTAGATCTTCTCTACGCTCTGCCAGGGCCACTAGATGGGACACAAAAGTGTCCATGAACAAGGACAAGTCAAAGTTAAATAGAATGAAGTATAAGGTCAAGTTATGAGGACACAGGGTCTCAGGAGGTTGTTGTATGAACACACACACTATACACTCATTTGGCAGCTTATTAGACCCACGTAGCTAAAACTAATGCAGACTAATACTCCCATTGAGATACAAGATCTCTTCTTCCAGGGAGTCCTAGTCAAGATGGCGGCACGATCAACATCATCAGTTTCATTTTAAACAAATTAACTATGTTACACAGGAAAACACGTACAAAATACCAGCTATGTTAAGTCATTTCTGGGAACATACATAAAGAGTTCCCTGGTATATTCTCTATCTTGTAAGGGAACCTTGGCAGGGAAACAAATTGAGAACTTCTTGTACAGACTTTAAGGTGTGTCACTGTTTCTGCCCTCGTCCTTCAGTTTAAATGCAAGTTTTATTTTTGGTGTTATTCTGCAGAATCCCCTTGCTTTCAAAGGCATCACCTGTGATTCAAAATACAAGACTATAACCCACTATTCCTCCCAAAGTAATTGACCTGTCTTTTAAAATAGAGTGCTGCAGTGATGGGCGACCCGGAAGTGAGCATCGCCCTGGTTCGCTCAACAAAAAGCCAATACAGTTTTCCACTGGATTTTGGATTCTTGCAGAAAACAATCCTTACACGGCAAGATAATCTTCACAAATTAACACTTTTATGGTTTCCAAGGTGTAAATGCAATCAACAGAAGTAATACGCTATTGTTAGACTATAGATTAACTACTGTAAAGTTGCATAACTTCAACAGTGTCAGCACAACAAGGTTGTAAAGCCTTATTTGGTGTGATGACATTCTGTAGTCTCATTTAGCCTCTTTTTAGAACACGCAGAAGCTTCAAAATTCACAAGTGGGGCACTGATGTATTTTATGTCGTAGAACAAAATGTGAAAGTCTCTTGAGCTTGTGTTAATCAAAAACTCAAGCTAAAACAGTGCTGCGTTAAATCCTTCATGAAGGTTATATTGATATGTCTACAACAGTTTCAACAAGAACTGAACATTATAACCTTCATGAAGGATTTATAGCAGGACTGTTGTCTCAAACGGCATTAGCTTTAGATGACAGACTGAGAGCTGATTGTGTGCTTACTGTATATCATCACATAAATGTTGCACCAAATCGAGACACTACAGTACAGATAGCTCAGAAGTAGGGCTGTAGAGGAAAATGCACCTTGTTTTTCTTTGGTGTAGCTGTCACACAAATGGAGTATGGGAGTAAAACTATCAAGTTACACCACATTTAAATACTTAAAGTCAATTTACATACAGTACTTGAGGAAATGGACCTGGTTGGATTGCTCTGAGGTTGTTTTTAAAGAGGCAGGGATGTAAAAACAAAGTACAGCGCCTGTGTTTGCTGTCTTTATTTGTACTTATAGTAAATTATGCCCCACCCTGCCACAGGCCACAATACAGCAGGAAGAGAGAGGAAGAGAGGCCCAGATGAGAGTTCAAGCCGACCAGGAATCAGTTTAGTCCTCTCTACTGGAAACTGTCTCCCCCTCCTCCTCCTCTCCTTCCTCCTCCTCCTCCTCCTCCTCTCATCCTCTTCATCTCTTTAATGGATCTAAGTAAGTCGGCTGCCCCGCGCCTGCTTCCTCCACCAGCATCCACCCTGCTGTGTCTCCCCAGCAGCCAGCTGTTCCGTGAAAAGGCCTTCATCATTTAATTATAATATCCTCCAAATGTGTCTCAGTGACATCAGCCTCCATCACTCGGTCAGCAGGCTGCTGCTGATCTCACATTTACATCTAAAATAAGTCGCTTTTGGCACAAACATCACCGTGTAGGAGGATAAAGAGAGAATAGATGGTGACTGTGGGGCTAAAACATCGAAACATCAGCTCAAACGCGAATGTATCGTGATTTAATGAAACGCATAGGCTACACCCCCCCTCCACACACACACACACACACACACACACACACACACACACAAAAAAAAAAAAACAAAAAAAAACAGCGGGTCTTACCGTCAGGCCTACCGGAGAGGACCGCGGGTCGAGTTAAAGAGCAGCCGGCTGATGGAGGATGCAGACGGGCTGTGACGGCGACAATAACAGCTGAGAGTCGGTGGAGTTTCCCCGGCAGAGGAGTCCGGCTTCAGTGCAGGAGGAAGAAGAAGAAGAAGAGGAGGAGGAGGCGGCTGTGTGTGTTTATGTGTGTGTGTCGGCTGTCCGCGGTGCAGGGCACTCCCCTGCGCTCCTCTCTGGTAGCGACTGGATGCGGGATGCGCAGGGCGGAGAGAAGGACAGAAGGAGCCGCGCCGCCTGCTTTGACAGTCAAACGAGGAGCTGGAGCCGAGGACGCACCTGTATGGAAATCCGGACACGCACTGAGGCTGAGCACAGGCAGGAAACACGCAAATGAGGACACGCCACAGAGGGAGAGCAAACCGGGAGCTTATTTTTTATTCGCATGACCGGAGATGTGGGTCCCTGTGTGGCTGCGGCAGGTCCCCAGAGACCTCCGGGGAAATTATAGATGTGAGGTTACAAAGTCAAAGGAAAAATGTGAAATGGCACAAAATATGTCTTAAATCATTGAGTCCATCCCCACTAACTCCCACCAGTGTTACGCCCACTTTGGTACTGACCTGTGTGGTTCTTTGTTTACCAGGAGTCCCTATTTTACATTTTGATATGTATTTGAATGACATGTATTTAAATATATATTATAATTATTTATTTTAATCAGAATCTGCATTTATTTAGCCTTTATATGCACAAAGAGTGAAACTCTTTCTCTTAGTGTGTGTTGAGACTCTAGAAGTGTAGAACAAACAAAAAACAGTATTTATTTATCTTTTTAGTCAGGAAGGTCCCAGTGAGATACAATATATCTTCTCCCAAGGTGTCCCAGTCAAGATGGCGGCACGATCAACATCATCAGTTTCAAGTAAAAATAATTAACTATGTTACACAGTAAAATACATACAATTATTCAGGCACATACATGAAGGGTTCCCTGGTATATTGTATCTTGTAAGGGAACCTTTGTGTGGAGAAAAAGAGAACGTCTAGTATACACCACAAATTGTGTCACTGTTTCTGCCCCCATCCTTCAGTTTAAATGTAAGTTTTATCTTTTTGTTTTATTCTGCAGAATGTTGTTGCTTTCAAAGGCATCATTTGTGATCTATAATACAACATTGGAGCCCCTTATTCCTCCCAACGTGATTGAACAACCACCTTTTTTGTAAGACACGTAAAGGCTTCAAAATTCCCAAGTGGGGTATTAACTGAGGAATTTTATGTCGTAGAACAAAACATGAAAGTCTCTGCATTAATCACAGATGTTATTTTGGACATCTAACTGAAAACCTATTTTAAAAAAAAAAAAAAAAAAGAACAACATTGACTTCAAGACACAGGAATTGGGAGCGCTAACATGCTGACTCATTGGAGGGTTTAAGCACTTATTCCCGCAGCACTCTATTGAGGTGTACAAGACAGCTATAATCTTGTTAAGCTTATGACTTTATGAATTATGACCTTTTCAGAAACAAATTATGCCCTCTATGCAACTCAAACTCTTTAGGTTTGTACACTGTAAATAAACATGAATGTGATCGGACAAATTGCAGATTGTTCCGATGAGTAACATATCTACTTTTGGTGTCTTGAACAAAAGGGGAATATTAGTCTGGCAAATTCATATATAAAAACTGACATAAGACAAAGTCTGTTGCCAACCAGACTATAAAATCAACATAAAAATCATACCAAGGTTTCCCAGTACAACAGACAAGTCAGAAAATAGAATATAACAAGAGTTTATTCAACAAATAAGCTCACAGTTTGATGCAAAGGCTTCAATATTACAAAAACACTTGTTCAGTAAACACTGCGTATTCTTCATGAAGGTTCGTTTTGTTGGCTCGAGGGCGTTGGTTTTCAGTGCATGACATCATTTGAATAAAAGGCACCTGAAAGAGACAGATGCAGATCAGACTACAGCAGTGTGTGTGACAAGACAAACAATATGATCCACTGTAGCCTCAGATAAAAGTTAGAATCAGGAGCTCAGAGCTCTCATACGAGGTGTCAGAAAATATTTGGTATGTCATCACTGGCTGCACTGTTAATATGCAACACGTACACACAGGCTTACCGTTAAAACAAACTAGATCACCAGTCGTTGGTCACCAGCAGGATCATGTAGTTACTTCTCCATGAGTCGAGTCATGGATCAACCTGTGAGATAGCTCAGTTTTAATTCACACAAAGACACAATCGTCATGTGCACATACATCTGTAGGAGCCTCAGGAAAAAGCTAGAATCAGGAGCTGGAGTTCAGCTCTCATAGTAGGTGTCAGAAAAGTTGTTTGATTTTGTCATCACAGGCTACAAGTGCTTAAATGCCAACATATTGCAGGGACTCACCAGCTCTCACACCAGCAAGGTCCTGGTCAATAACAGCCTAGATCTCAGGAGCATCTGAAACAGCGGCCTCAGACCTTTGTCCAGCCAGCTCTGAAGTGTTTAGTCTTCTCAAACATACCTGTAACAATTGGAGGAATAGTGTTAGTGAAAAGTGAAAATGTTGAGGTGATGACCATTAATATACTACTAATGGAGCCTCAGGTTAAAGCTAGAATCAGGAGCTGGAGTTCAGCTCTCATAGTAGGTGTCAGAAAAGTTGTTTGATTTTGTCATCACAGGCTAAAACTGATTTTTAAAAAAGCATGAAGACTGCAAGGACTCACCAGCTGTTGAACCCAGCATGGCCCCAGGTCTGTAGCATCCCCCAGTCTGCCCTTCTCACCTGTACCAGCTTCAACTGAAAGGCAAAAGGAGAACAAATTTCAAAAAGACCAACAGATATTTTATATATGCTTTAGAAGTCAATAGAGCCTCTGATTAGAGTTAAAAGTAGGAGCTGCCATTCGTCTCTCTTAAGAGGTCTAGGAAGGGTTTGTGGCATTACTGGCTGTGTGGTGAGCTGAGTTTTGTCACATCTATTTTCACCTTTAACTTATAAATCAAGTGTGGAGGTCGTGAGGAAGTGTTACACATTCAGGCATACCAGTCCTTAAAATCCCTTTGTTTACTCACATTACAGATTATGATGCAGATTAACTCACATTTGCGCTTTCCAATGAGGAAGCTCTGGAAGGCAAATCCATCTTCAGTTTCCTCATCTCAACCTCTGGTCGATGACTCCAGCGTGCCTCCATGTGGCTTCATGGAAAGAGGAAGGGAGAGCAAGGCTCATGAATAAATTCCAGCTGCACCAGTTGTAATGTTATCCTAACCATTTCAGCGTATCAATTTCCATGCAATTAGCTTAATTATTAGATTATTTAGAAGTAAAACATTTTCAGGAGACAACATGTGAGGGGGTAGGAGATTAATATGGTAAGTGCTCAGTCAGCAGCACATTCTTATGCAAGAGAAAAATAAACTTAAGGCTGGAAATATGAATAGAAATCTTGCAAACACTCGCTGTGTAGATCAATGTGCGATTAAACGTTGATTTCTTAGTTTAAAAGATAATATTTTACAGTTGTATGAGGTGGAAACACCACGTGGCCGCTCTGGCCCTTGCAGAACATCCACATGTTCCTGTTCAGACCATCGTGTAACGTTAGCATGTAAAGTCCTCCACACGTTAACAACACAATACTCACCGGTTTGACTGGTTTAACCTTGTTCCCGACAAACTGGCCCGCTCGAGTCATCTCTGCAGTGGTTTGGTAAAGTTTGGTAAAAGCGCAGACAAGAGGTAGAGAGTTCGTCTCTCCTGTCGCGCTGCTTAAGGACTGATGCGCCAAAGGATGTGACCCTACGGCTTCCGTCCAACTGAAAACGGAAGTACCGCCCCTTTCTTGGCTAGCTAGTTAGCTGCAAAGCTAACGGCTAGCAAGCTACGTTCGTCGGACTTTCTGAAAAGCGGAGAAAGGTTATGGGATTTTATGACTTTATTTTTGTTATGTATCTGGCCCCCATTAGTGTACAGGATACTTATCTGAACAACTAGTCAGATAAAAGATAAAACAACGATGATTTTGTTGCAATTGAACAACATCTCCCATGAGTCTTAGACGCAGAAGCTAGGCTAAAGCTTCCTGGGAGTTGTAGTTTTTTATTAATGCTAACGAACTAGTGCTCTATTTTCTAATAGTGGTTTATTTTGGTTAGAAAGTTAAAAAGTGAACAGAAAATTCTAGTATAATTTTTCAACATTTTTAGAAAACCTATTAAAACGTTTAACTGTCTCAAGAAACTAGAAACATCATGATCATTTATCTGAAATATTTTTGATAGTCTGAAACCTAATTTGCAACTGCAGTAAGAACCAGAGATCCAGTGTGGTTTCATTTTATCACATCTGTTGAGTCATGTGCTGATAAATGCACAGAGCCCTTTTACATATTGTGTCTATGCAGGACTATAGCTACACTCACTGTCAACAGGTAGGCCACCTCAAAATCAAATTTAAAATCAATTAGAGTCAGTCTTCACATCAAGGTGGGTCTTTTTAATAGTGTTATGAGGGGTGAAACAACAGTGTTTGTACATAGTAGACTTGCCTTTTTTGTACACATTTCATGAAATATCTGAACTTACAGTACCAGAGAGTTGTGACAAAGATAGCCAACTGGAGGCAGGATATTTGAATTTGAATTGTAATTTGTAATGTTATTTCTTGTAGGTGTAAACTGTCAAGCTGGGCGCTGTGAAATATTGTTACAAGTGTGCTGGATATTCAGTATTATGATGATACTCTCTACACCCAAAGTGCTTTATTTTTGCACAAGAGACTAAAACTAGAGAATACAATTTCTGACAAAAACCCCCCAAAAAACTGTGGGTGTGAATGCTGCATACTGAATAGCTGACATTATACTGCCATGCCGGCTTTAAACATCGAATAATACCATTCATATATTTTTTTTATAATAAATATATTAATTTATTATATAATTATAGTTTTTTAAATATATTTATATGTAATATTGTGAGAGAATTGGACAACCTGCTGCCTTGATCACATTTTTGACACAACACACACAAATTTTACACACTGTTCATCAGGGTGTCCTCTTTCTCACAATATCATATAACAGCGAGACAAATTATGTTTTTGACTGGAAATCTTAAACATGGAAAGTGAGCCACAGCTCTGTCTCTATGAGGTTAAATGTCTATATTCCCTGGATATGATTCATCTTTTCAATAATATTCATACTAACCAGACCCATCCATTCTTTCTAGTGTCCTTATTACTTCAACTGATTCTTGCACATTTAATCCAGCGTTGCAGTGTAGCGTCAGCTTTTCAGAAACCTCAAAGAAATTCCGCACGTCTCCCTCAATATTTGAAACATGCATTTGTCCCCCTTAATATATACATAAAAGTAACAAAGCACTTTTGTTGTGACAAAAGTAAAGACATTTACACCATAAACTGTGCCTGAAAATGTGCAAATTGGTAATTAAATTCACCATAATGCAGGAAATTAAGTGTTTTATGCTCAACATTTTTTTGGTGGAGGACCTCACTGTTGAAACAAAACCTACGCCCTTGCTGGAGTGTAAAGTCCTCGTGTCATCTCGCCTACCCAAAACCCAGAAATATTGGCAAGACCCCACTGTCGGCTGACTAAGGCCTTGAAATCGACATTACAACCTTGTAGCTTTGGGGCAGGCCCAGCCTCACTAAAGCTACTGTGACTGAATGGGAAAATGTGAAGGCTAAGAGTGTTATTCATATAAAACTGGACCTGCATGAGGAGCAACAAGTAGCGTCTGGCAATTCTTCAGCAGAGGAGGCGTAAAAGAATCACACGTGGAGAGTCATGTAAGGTTTAATTTATACATTTATTCTGATCACAGCTGTACAGGAATGCATCGTCACAGCAGAAACACAACCTAACCCAACCATGGCACAACAGCCGTCACAACACATCCAGAACTCAACCATAAATGTACAGGCTCAATCAGCTCACCTCAATTCAATGTCTATAATTATTATTATTATTATTCACATAGAACCATCTGTCTCTCAAATATATCTTTGTTTTCAAAGAGCATAAAAATACAAGTGGACTCTTCATTGGGATGAACACTGGTGGTTGATCCACTGTCTGGCCTACATGGGGGGGACCACTGAAAACTGGGGAGCCGAGGAGGAGCAGAGCCAATTTATTACAGCTTATTGATTGATTTGAGGGGATCATATAGGACTCACAACTCAACCTAGAAGCTACTTTTGACGTCACGGACACACAAGGAGCGAGGGTTAGGAAGGAACCAGAAAACCATTAAACATGTTTGAATGGAAAATAAGAAAAAAAAGAGACAAATAAAAAGAATACATGAGAGAACACTACCAAGGCACAGAGAGATGCAGAGTTAACAAAACGGACACAGAGGGAGATAAAAAGGGGGCTGAGACAAGATGGAAGGTGGGCAGATTAGAGGCAGTTTCACTAACCAACACTAGAGGGAGCTCTAACAGCTCAAATACCCAGGTATATTATAAACTCTATGTATGTATACTGGATGTACTATATAAAGCATTGAAATATAGGATTATCTTTTAAAAACACTGTTCACTGCAGCAGGACAAGGGGATACACCGCATGAGTGTGCTTGTATATATGTGTCTTTGCATGTAAATGTGTGTGTGTGTAGATGTGTAGACTCATTTCCAAGCAAACCTCCATAGATGGAGCTAAACACCAACAAAGCAGAACACCAGCGAGATTAAAACCAATGTATGTGTGTGTTTGTGTGTGTGTGTGTGTGTGTGTGTGTGAGTGTCTCAAAAATTCATGGACACACATCTATATCATCGTTCTGATCTTTAGAATAACTACTGTACGAGTGGGAGGACATTGACATGAGCATCAGCAGGGGACTACACACACTCATAACGACAACAACGGCAACGATAACAACAACAGCAACAACAACAACATGAAGAGAGACAACACACAAGTCAGGAAGTCCGGCTAAACCACAATCCTCCACTCATACAGAAGAGAAATAGAGGCTACGATTCATCTGGAAAAATGCATCCGTTTGACATCGCAGGAGTGGGACAGACTCGGAAAGCGGCCTGTCTTTCCATGTGCTTTTAAAAACGCTCTCCGTTATCTCATCTGTATGCATCTTGTCTATCTAACTATCTATCTGCCTGTCCGTCAGTCAGTTTATGTGCTTAATTTTTTTTTTTGCAAGCAATATGCTTATCTGTCTGCCTCCCTGTCTGACTGAGTTAGCATCTCTGTCAGAGTCTGTAGAGATAAAAGGACGAGGAAAATGATTGTGCTTCTGGGTCCACACAGCCGTCTGAGGCTGGGCGGCGGCGGCGGCGGCGGCGACTCGCTGGGCTGCAGAGGTCAGAGGTTGTGTGGGAGCGGCCTCCTCGCATCGGGAGGCGTACTAGAGCTACTGCGCCAGACGAAGAGGACTCCCTCCTTGGTATTACTGTACAAGGCTACATGAGAAGCGCTCACGCAGGAGGGACATACGCTCAAACACACGCGTGCACACACACACACACACACACACACACACACACACACACACACACACACACACACTCTCAGAGCGCCAGCATCTAGCCTTGGGAGAGTTTTCTTGAAACACCTACACATGATGACGGGAGAGGGGAAAGGGCTTGTTGGAGTTGAGACGTGGGCAGGAGATCAGTCGAGCATTGCATCCAGTTGGTCTGCCAAGTCGTCAAACATGCTGCCGATGTCGTCCAAGATGGAGACTGTAGACTTCTTGCTGGAAAGAGAGCTGGGAGTTGGACAGCATAAAAGGAAGAGTTTAGCTGATAATGAGGCAGACACATTATCATACCACTAGATTAAAGATGTGAAGTGGAGGCTGTGAGCTGGTTTAAGAGTTATTTTCTCCTCATTCTTAGTGAACATTATAAAGGCTGTCATACTACGCAGAATTTCCCTACAAAACAATGTACAGACTCATACAGATGTAATCCCTCTCAATCATCGCTTATGACCCACTACAAGTGTGTGGCGGTGTATTTTTCTGCAGACTCTGCCCTCTCTCTGTGTTTTCTTATCTTCTGTGGTCAGGACATTTATGGGCATGTACCCTCACAGCACTTAGGTGAGGTCGGGGCTTTGAAAAAAAGGTAGCCACTAGGTGCCAGACTGTAAGCAGCATTCATTCAAGAGACACAGCACCTAAAAAAAAAAGCAAATTAGACGAGAGGAAACGCCAAACGAGAATGAATCTGCGGTTGGTTTTTAGTTTCACTTCATGGCATACCCCAACGTTCCTCAACACAGACAGGAACAATACCAGATTTTTTTTTGCACACAACATTTATATACAGCATCATCATCATCTTAAAGGTTGATATGGAGAAATTGTTAGTATACAGTTGCTTATTTACACATCCAGTAGTTAAAGATAGTGATGCATGATAATATCAACACATTCTCACTCTGACCTCGTCACATATTGACGTTGGTCATGGACTTTACATGTCCACATACGATGTATAAGGTACCCTGGGTGCATTAGTTGTTGACGTCCTGGGTCACACAGCCTCTTTCAAAATAAATGAACAACATTGGTACAACACCACAAACTGACTTTTTTTCCCCTCAACAACAAACACGTGGTTGGGTTCAGGCAACAAAAACACATGGTTGGGTTCAGGCAACAAAAACACGTGGTTGGGTTCAGGCAACAAAAACACGTAGTTGGGTTCAGGCAACAAAAACACGTAGTTGGGTTCAGGCAACAAAAACACGTGGTTGGGTTCAGGCAACAAAAACACGTAGTTGGGTTCAGGCAACAAAAACACGTGGTTGGGTTCAGGCACCAAAAACACGTGGTTGGGTTCAGGCAACAAAAACACGTAGTTGGGTTCAGGCAACAAAAACACATGGTTGGGTTCAGGCAACAAAAACGTGTTTGGGTTCAGGCAACAAAAACACGTGGTTGGGTTCAGGCAACAAAAACACGTGGTTGGGTTCAGGCAACAAAGACACGTGGTTGGGTTCAGGCAACAAAAACACGTGGTTGGGTTCAGGCAACAAAGACACGTGGTTGGGTTCAGGCAACAAAAACACGTGGTTGGGTTCAGGCAACAAAAACACATGGTTGGGTTCAGGCAACAAAGACACGTGGTTGGGTTCAGGCAACAAAGACACGTGGTTGAGTTTAGGCAACAAAAACACGTGGTTGGGTTCAGGCAACAAAAACACGTGGTTGGGTTCAGGCAACAAAGACACGTGGTTGGGTTCAGGCAACAAAGACACGTGGTTGAGTTTAGGCAACAAAAACACATGGTTGGGTTCAGGCAACAAAAACACATGGTTGGGTTCAGGCAACAAAGACACGTGGTTGGTTTCAGGCAACAAAGACACGTGGTTGAGTTTAGGCAACAAAAACACGTGGTTGGGTTCAGGTAACAAAAACGTGGTTGGGTTCAGGCAACAAAAACACGTGGTTGGTTCAGGCAACAAAAACACATGATTGGGTTCAGGCAACAAAGACACGTGGTTGGGTTCAGGTAACAAAGACACGTGGTTGAGTTTAGGCAACAAAAACACGTGGTTGGGTTCAGGTAACAAAAACGTGGTTGGGTTTAGGCAACAAAAACACGTGGTTGGGTTCAGGCAACAAAAACACGTGGTTGGGTTCAGGCAACAAAGACACGTGGTTGGGTTCAGGCAACAAAAACACGTGGTTGGGTTCAGGCAACAAAGACACGTGGTTGGGTTCAGGCAACAAAAACACGTGGTTGGGTTCAGGCAACAAAAACATGGTTGGGTTCAGGCAACAAAGACACGTGGTTGGGTTCAGGCAACAAAGACACGTGGTTGAGTTTAGGCAACAAAAACACGTGGTTGGGTTCAGGCAACAAAAACACGTGGTTGGGTTCAGGCAACAAAGACACGTGGTTGGGTTCAGGCAACAAAGACACGTGGTTGAGTTTAGGCAACAAAAACACATGGTTGGGTTCAGGCAACAAAAACACATGGTTGGGTTCAGGCAACAAAGACACGTGGTTGGGTTCAGGCAACAAAGACACGTGGTTGAGTTTAGGCAACAAAAACACGTGGTTGGGTTCAGGTAACAAAAACGTGGTTGGGTTCAGGCAACAAAAACACGTGGTTGGGTTCAGGCAACAAAAACACATGATTGGGTTCAGGCAACAAAGACACGTGGTTGGGTTCAGGTAACAAAGACACGTGGTTGAGTTTAGGCAACAAAAACACGTGGTTGGGTTCAGGTAACAAAAACGTGGTTGGGTTCAGGCAACAAAAACACGTGGTTGGGTTCAGGCACCAAAAACACGTGGTTGGGTTCAGGCAACAAAAACACATGATTGGGTTCAGGCAACAAAGACACGTGGTTGGGTTCAGGCAACAAAAACACATGATTGGGTTCAGGCAACAAAGACACGTGGTTGGGTTCAGGCAACAAAAACACGTGGTTGGGTTCAGGCAACAAAAACACATGATTGGGTTCAGGCAACAAAGACACGTGGTTGGGTTCAGGCAACAAAAACACATGATTGGGTTCAGGCAACAAAGACACGTGGTTGGGTTCAGGCAACAAAAACACATGATTGGGTTCAGGCAACAAAGACACGTGGTTGGGTTCAGGTAACAAAGACACGTGGTTGAGTTTAGGCAACAAAGACACGTGGTTGGGTTCAGGCAACAAAGAGACGTGGTTGGGTTCAGGCAACAAAAACACGTGGTTGGGTTCAGGCAACAAAAACACGTGGTTAGGTTTAGGAAAAAAGAACAGGGTTTGGCATTTAGAATTTTACAGGACACAACCACTGCTCTCTCAGGTAAAAGCTGGTGTTTGTTGGACCCATCCACCCTCCATCCCTCCTGCCCCAGTCAGACTTTTGCCGCCTTAACTTTCATCCTTGTCCCACATTTCCCACTGATGCCAGTGGGAGCTGTTAGACTATAACGGCAACCTGCTGCATATCATGCTGACGTTAAAGGACACCTTTTTTTGTTGGCTGCTGACGCCACAAGCCCAAGCACCGAAATTTGACGACTTTGGAGTGAGACCGGGATCATAACATTGGCATGTCATTGGTATCTGCTGATATTGGCTTTAAAATGAATCATCGGAATCGGCCAACATGCCTTTTCTTGCTTTGCACGATGAATGAATATTATCTGCTGGTGGGCCATCATGTTAAGAGTATGCATGCAAGAAGTGATGTTAATTCCACTACAGAAGAGACTTGATGATCAGTAAAATTAGGTAGGGAAAAAGTGCATATATCGATATCAGTGTTGGTTATTGGTCAAATAAGTTGTTACATATCAGCATATCCGGAAAAAGTTCAATATCATGCATCCCTTGTTATGGAGCAACATTATCATTCATTTAGAGTCATGCTTCTGTCCAGCTGGTGAATTTAAATCTAATATTCACTCTCTTTTCGCTCTATTTTGGAGCTCACCAACTCCTGAGGGAAGAATCTGGCTCTTTAGCTGTTAAATGCTCCATTACAAGTGTCTGTCTGATGTTTGCTGTTGGGCAATTAATGTTTCTAGTGCTTTGTCACCGAACAGCTGCCTGCTGTGTGAACCATGATGAGAGGGAACCAAAACAATGAGCTGAAATTCAGAAAAAGCTGAGTGTCCATATAGAGTTATTTTCTGAGTGTTTTGATGAATTGTTCCAAATGAGCAGAGAGTGTGTGGAAAAAGTGCTGCACCCAGAGTCTTTTCTCAGAGCACTCAAACAGTTTTTTTTCGTGTGGCCGCTCTGAGCACCTCAAGTCGAAAATCTCTCGACTTTTCAGGAAGACACTGGTGTCGTCACTGTCCTGTTAGGCAACCAATCATACATTAAATGGGCAGGACCTGTCACCCTGGGGACTGGGACAGAAACTATCACAACAAAGACAGAAAAGCCCATTGGTGTGAGCAGACTGGCGGACACTGAATGCTGGTCGTGCTGTCGGATTCTGATGAGGTCGAAAAGTTGGTCCTCTAATAAAGTTAGTTGCCCCAAGTCCTTGTGCTGCACCATACTTTGGACCAAATTTCTCAAGTCTCCTGTTGCTGGTAAGTTTTGTGCTTTTATCACTGTGCACATTGTAAACGTGTTCTTAACGGTGTAATCAACCCTCTGTGAACTGAAAGAAGCCTCAACAAAAAAATATGCTTTTGATGACATGCTCACCAGAGCTCTGCCAGTGCTTTTCTGCCACAGAAAAACGCCATATTGCCATGAAGCTCCGTAAAGCCAACGGGAGCTACAGATGAGATAATAACTCTGTAAGTTCACCACTACGAGTGACCCCTTTGACACTGTCAGTGTTTTCACATGGTCGTTACTATAAAAATATCGATTATAGCAGATTTAAAGTTATAAACACTGAAAGTTTTCAGAAAATCAAACCATGTCTTTGATACTACCGTTATTTATGTCCTGTAGTTTTTCTGCACTAGCCTTTAACACTTTTATTTCTGCAGATAGATTTATTGGGAGTGACGGTGTCTGCCATTTCCATGCTGGATTCAGAGTATGAGTATGATGTATTCATGGCATGATCTAATTTACAACAGCCTCACTGCCCAATGTTCACTCTCCTTATATCTTGTATTAAGTCGCTGCTTCACATTAAAAACATAACTGGCAAACACAGTGTGATTTTATTTTGAAGCAGCTGCAGTGAAGGCGCTGCATTTGTTTGGTTGTGCTTTAAACAGACTCCAGTTTCTCTCCTGTTGTGTTTCTGAGAAAGTAGCTGCTCAGTGTGTTTGCAATAGTATTAAAACGCACTTGCTGTTCCCACGGTAACCAACGGTTTCGCCTAATCAACCAACTTAATGTCATGGCAATCGGTTAAAAATACTCCGACCTTGTTTCCGTCTGTTTGTTTTGATGTCAGGCTTTAAATACTACAGTACACATCAGCCTTAGCAACCATTGCTGCGGTGCAGATGCCCGCCAGAGGCACAAAGTGGAGCAAATTTATCTTTTTTAAATGGGGACAAAACACTGAACCACTGACCCAGAATTAAAATATGAATGAAAGGGATTTAAAACGCTGCATGTTTTATCAGGTCTCTACAAAGTGTCAACTCTGGCTTCAGCTGGCTTTCAACTCATTTCATGTTTCTTGGGAGTTATAATTGGCTCCTCGCCTTGAAGGGATGGTTCAACATTTGAGAAAATATGCTTACTCGCTTTCTGTCTGAGGGTGAGAGAAGATAATTGTTGCTGGATACGGTTGGCGAGCACAGATTTTGGTAGAGGTCTCTTGATATGGGCACATAACGATAGCTGTAATTCCCCAAGAACTATGATTACAGTATAGGAAACCACAATTTCTTGTTTTCATTTCTGCTTTAAAGGTTTTATTTGTCACATAAGCCTACACAAAAAATATGTGTTGCGAAATGGAGGGTGGCACACTCATTAAAGCCTGGCTTATGGAAAGTGTGAAAAATAAGATTTATTAAAAAATGCTTATACAGGATAGATATTAGAAAAGAAATATAAGATAAAAAATCATATAAATTATGTAAAATGTTCTTATTGTATGTCACAAGTGTAAGACAAGGCACAGATTCAAGATACAATGTTTTAATTACAGAGCTTTTCAGGTGTTGGTCGTTATATTTTTCAACTTTTGAAAAAGTCAGACTCACTGTTGCCTTCATTTTCAGTTATTACGCTAACTTTGGCTAACCACATCCTGACTCCAGGTCTGCACTTAAATGAACAGTGTGTCAGAACAGTGTTTACACTGTTCAGAATGTGGCAGACTGGCCACTAGCCCAGCACCTGTTAATGTGTGCTTCCCTTTTTCTCTGATAACTTAAGATCCAGGCATGAGGATTTTATCAGGAGCCAGATTATCTGCAGAGATTTCTTCCTCTCCAAAACAAGTCAACCTGGTGATTTCAACCACTAAAAACACTGAATTAAGCAGTTTCATGTTAATTTTTTCAACACTGCTCATCACGGAGGGGCTGCTCTTTGCATGGCTGACACGAAAATGCAAATGAACCTATCTAGAGCCATTGTTTGCTTTGTCCATTCTGGTATACTGTAGAAACACTGAGGTGTAACATGGTGATCTCTACAGGTATAAACAGTTCATCCTAAGTTTGCTTTAACACCTGTTCTGTTTGGTTCGGTTCAATCAAACACAGTTTTGTTTGCCCTCTACATGCAGTTCATGTGGGCAGGTCAGCAATCACACTCAGGTGTGCACCAAAACAACTGGACTGAAACCTTCTCGAAGAGGTGGTCTTGGTCTGGTTACAAACAAACTCTGTTTGTGGTTAGAACGTGTTCCGACCTCGATCTGAACAAACTGCAGTCACATGACACACTGTTTGGGTTAAACATGAGCATGTTACAGTCCTGGAGGATTATTAATGTGCACCTCCTCCTGTACTGCCTTAATATGCACATTCAGCACATCCAATGCATCAAAACATTGTTTTCTAGTTGGAGCCGCGCCTTGTTTTCAAACTGTATGGTTTGACTAAAATGATGACAATGATAACAATATAGTCCACGATGAGCAGCGCTAAAATCAACCTGCGTAGTTGTCCCTGCATTGTGACGTTAGAAAGTGGCACATTTATCTTGCAAGTGGACTCTTCTTTAACGTTTTGTTTACCTCCTGGATTTTTCCCCGCATGGAAATTCTGACCAATCAAGAGCAGCTTTCTCGCTCAAGGCATTTGATCTGGTCCACTTATAAATGCTGCCATGAGAACACGAACCAACTCTAGGTAATTATGCAACTTTGTAACAAAGTTAGTCCCTGATTCAGACCAAAGCAAGACAACTCTAGATCTGAAAGCACACTAAAGTAACAAAACACAACGATTCTTATTTTCAGGTGATTATATAGTAAAGATATTCCATTCCTGCCAATATATTCCCAAAATCCAACACAATGGACCTTTAATGCACAGACATAAGAATGGTATCAATCTTTTCATGTCCCTCTCGTAAAGAAAGTGAAAAAGCAAACTTCCCAAAACGCTTGCACTGTTTCTTTAAGATTTTATGTGAAGAGGAGGGGGTCATGTGTCTACGCAGATGAGCAGAAATTTTGATAAACTGAACGCCTGACTCAGGTCCTCTCACTTTTCTCTGATCATCATCGACGCTGAAGCCAACGAGTTGTCCTGAGAGTGTTGTTAGATGAAATGGTACATTCTGTGATGATTAACTTCATAAATACTTACTCATTTTGTGCGTCTTCCTCTTTGATTTTATGTTCTACAGCCTGCACAGCCGCAGCCAAGGAGGCACTGGTCTCCTCCAAACGATGCTGCACCTCCTCCTGCTGTACTTCCTCCACTTGACCCTCCAGCTCCCTCGCATTCTCTTCCTCAGCCCTCTTCCTCTCCTCCTCCTGCTGCTCCTTCTGCCTCTTGTGCTCCCTCTCTCTCTTCCTCTCCTCTTCCTCTCGCCTCCTCTCCTCTTCCTCCTCCAGCTCTCGTCCTCCCAGCAGGTCGATGGAGAGGCCGGCGATGGAGGAGCGGGGAGGTTTGACAGGGTGTGGGGAGGGCGTGGAGGGACTCTGGGCCGGAGAAGGGGAAGCAAGAGGGAGTCCTGGAGAGAGGGAGGGAGCAGAGGGGGTGTCAGGAGCAGGAAGAGGGGCAACAGAGGAGGGGAGAGGAGAGGAGGGTTTGGGGGCCGGGGTGGGGCTGGCTGCGGCAGGGCTGGTAGCAACAGGACTCGGGCTCATGGCAGCTGAAGCTACTATTGCTTTTCCTGGTTTAGGTGCCGTCGGAGGCCCACGCGGTTTCGGGGATACAGGAGGAGGGACGCGCTTCGGCTCTGGTCGGAGAGAGTCAGAGGGAAAGATGTCAGTTTTTAAGCTGATAAACTCACACATATAAACGACCTGTACGGGCACAAAGGCAGATATCTATTTGCCAGATGAGGATTGTCTTAAGTCACTGACACATAAAATCTTAAAAATATACTATGCAGAACAATACTACAAAACAATGTATAAAATCATACAGGCAGAGACTCTGCCCTCTGTGTTCAGGGCGTTTATGGGTATGTATCCCCACAGCGATCAAGTGAGGTCAAAATTTAATAAAAAGGCAGCAAACAGGTGCCAGACTGTAAGCAGCAGGCAACCAAGAGACACAGCGTCAACAAAATGCAAATATAGCAAGGCAGAACGCCAAAGGAGAGTGAATCTGGGGTTGGATTTGACCTTACAAACAGTAACCGACAATCCTGCATAGTATACCTTTAAAGAGAGCTCTGAATATTATTCATTATTACTTTTCTTAATCTTTTACCACCCAGTGTTTGCAATGTGACACTAGCAGAAGAAAACCTTCAATTACCAACTATTCAAGGTTTTGATTTCAACTCAGAATAATTCCTTTGGCTACACAAAATGATCATGTTGGGATGATGTTTAAATTTTGGGTACAAGTCTATAAATGATACTGAAATAGAACAGCAACATAGCAACACAAGCAACAAGCAAGCAACACATTATAGGTTTATGCTGTGATCTTAGCTTCCCATGATGAGGTCTTTGTACACTTTCTTTGTCTGACCAACAGTCCAAAACACAAAAATACTCAGTTTACAATGTTATGAAAGAAGGAAAAGAAACACAGCAAATATACATATTTGAGAAACTACTTAACAGTGAATTGCTTATCAAATAGTTGCAAATTTATTTTCTGTCAATTGACTAATTGACTAATTATTTCAGCTCTAGTTTATCACTGAATGTGTTACTAAAATCAAGGAGACTCATTACAAATTGTAGCTTTAAAGCCCCTGTGTAAAGATGTACACGATACAACTGTGTCCTCGGCTCAACTCCAGCTGGGAACCTTTCTTCCTGCATTTCCTGTCAGTATCTCGAAAGGTAAAATGCCAGTAAATTATTGAAAAGCCCTGTTGTGTTGAAATGTTCTGACTTTGGTGCCTGTCAGTGGTGAAATGAAAAAAGACAAATGAAGGTCAATAATCCCACTCCCCAACCCTACAGTTTCAACATGAGGACTTTGATATGAAAGGGCTGAAAGGCAACACAGACTGCTTATCTTTTCATGTAAATCAACACCATCAGAGTGTTTAAACGCTATAATCACGTAAAAAAATATACAGATTGTGGCTTTAGAGTGAGATTGTGACTGACGGGCTACATAGACATTAATACAGACAGAAGCTAAACTGACTAAATGCCAGCTCGTGTATATGTGTCTCACCAGGACTCTGTGCCGTCTCAGTGTTGTCAGGCCCGGGTATGGGGACCCTGCGAGTCGGGGTTGGGGGATCCGCTTGTGTCTTCCTCAGGGTGACTGTGGATGGTTTAGGTGAGACCGGCGGCTTCAGAGACTTCCTAGCCTCCATCCACTCACAGCTCTCTCTGTTGGCGTCCGTCCTATCAGAGACCTCAGACACCGGCCGCCGCCTCAGGACCACGCCGCCGTTCTGCTGCGGCTCACCTCCGTTTTTCCGGCTGCTATCTGTTTGACTGCTAGGAGAGTCTAATTGGTTATTGCTTTGAGTGACACTTTCTGGATGCTCAGCTGTGCGTTGTCTCCTGCGTATAGTGTCAGAGCCAGTTGTCATGGTGACAGCATTGGCTTCCACAGATGCAGGTGCTTCAGAGTCTGTCGCCACAGGACGCGGCCTCCTCCGGAGCGTCGCTGTGCCGTCTGTGATCTCTGCTGCTGAGGAGACCACAGTGGAGCGGGGTCGGGGCTCTGGACGTTGCTGGGCTGGTTGCCGAGGTAACAAGTCGAGCTGATCACCAGGGAGGCCTTCTGGTCCGCTGATGGTCCTGCGGCGACTTAAGACATCCTCATCCTCAGATCCAAGACCTCCTGCACCAGCCTGCCGACGAAGTACAGGCGGACTCACCTGAAGGTCACAGGAATCTTAGACATGCATGTTGCTGATAAACATTTTAAAATATAATTTTCATAACCCAAACACAAAGACCCACACCTGTAGGTAGTTGGTGCTGCCTCCCAGATTCCTTGGCAGGGTTTTGGCTCCACCTACGATGGATGTTTCCAGCATAGCAGCGAGGCTGCGAACACTCCCAGAAGCCCCCTCTGATCTCTGCAGGCCTGCTGAGTCCTGAGATCTTAAAGCTGATCCCAGGCTGCCGCAGTCACTGGCTCGCCGCTCTCGATAGGTTGGCAGCCCAAGTAGCCCCTCCACCTGTCCCTCTCCCTCCCCGTCACCCCCAGTAATGGAAGAACAGGACCGTTTAGGTGGTGTGGGGGGCCGACCTTTCCGACGGGGGCGGAGGGTAACAGACGATTGGCTGCGGTTAACAGTGACATCATTAGGGGCAGTACGTGCAGAGCTGCTGCGGCACACAGTGGCATATCTAGAGTCTGATTCTGAGCCAATTAGACTGTGAGTTCTCCGTCGCTCTTCCTCCTCACTGGGCAGACGGAGCAGCGGTACTGATGCATCTATTGTTGCCATCTGGGTGGAGGGGCGGGGCCGAGCCCTGGGGGACGCCTGCTGGGTTCGGCCATGTGGGGGAGTTTGTGTTGGGGTTTGTGTCGGTGAGTGGGGAGGGGTCTGTGAATGTGTGAGACCTGGGCGAGGTTTGGCCAGTGGGCTGGGGGCACCCTCCCTCTGCTTACGCACTTCCCTCCGGGCCTCTGAGCCGGTGCTGCCCCCTGGACTGGACGGAGGTGTAGAGGGGCTCTGAGGAGGCTCAGAGCCACTTTCTCCTCTCTGCAGGTCCTTCAGTCTCTTCACTCCCAACAGCAGCTTCTTCTGATGGCCTGAGGAGAGGCAGGGGCGGAGGAGAGACATAAAGAAATGTAGTTATTGTGAAGAGGAAAGACAATAAAAACACATGAAGCCTTGGAAGCTAAAAGACATTCCAGCGTAATTGTTATTGTTCATTTTATAAAGAGCTCCAAATTTCCTGGAAAACTGCAAATCTTTGATGCTAACCCATCCTGCATTGGTGGGCATAATCATTGCATCTTCAGAGGTTCCCAGTCTCTGGGCTGCAGACCTGTACCAGGCTTTGGAACATTTTCCACCTGGCCATAAGGAAACAATGGGATTCGGCAAGAAGCTGAATTATAATTTTATATTAGAAGTAATATTCCAGCAACCTCCATCTACATTTTTTTTTTTAATTTGGAAAGCAATCACGATAAAATACAGAGCAAATTGAAGTCAAGTTCCACTTTGTGTTTTGTTTAATTGAATATAAATGCTTAATTTTTAATTTAATGGTAAAAAATACATTTTATTCGTCTTGTTTTATATTATGAACATTTAGTCTGTTAAACTAGAATTACCGCCTCACAACTGTATGCCTCCACAGATCTGTCAAGTTACATTCACAGTTAATATCCATGTCACCCAAGATTAGTGTCACCAATTCAGTATCTGACCAAATGTCTGCCCTTCTGTTCCTGGTATATGACATTGAGAAATGGCCACAAAAGGGTTCTTGCAGAACATTATGATGCCACAGTGACGTTGACCTTTGACCTTATGGATATAAAATATCATCACTTCATAACTATATCCTATTAGACATTTATATGAAATTTTGTCATAATTAGCTTATGAATTCCTGAGTTATTGCCAAAAACATGTTAGGAGGTCACAGTGACCTCGACCTTTGACCTTGAACCACCAATTTCTAGTCAGTTCATTCTTGAGTCCAAGAGGACCTTTGGGCCAAATTTGATGAAACTCCTTCAAGGCCTTCCTGAGATATATTGCATTCACAAAATGAGATGCATACAAGGTCACAGTGACCTTGACCTTTGACCACTAAATTCTTATCAGTTCATCCTCGACTCAAAGTTAATGGTTTGCCAAATTTAAAGAACTTCCCTCAAGGTGTTCTTGAGAAATCACATTCACGAGAATGAGACCATCGAATTCTAATCAGTTTATCCTTGAGTCCATGTGGGTATTTGTGACAAATTTGAAAGATATTCCCTCAAGTGTTATTTAGATATCGTGTTCACAAGAATGAGACAGATGAGGTCGCAATGACCTTGACCTTTGACCTATGACCACCAAAATCTAACCAGTTCACCCTCTAGTCCAAGTGTGACAAAGTAAAAAAAAAATCCCTCAATGCGTTCTTGAGATATTGTGTTTATGAGAATGGGACGGAGTACGTACAGAGAGACAACCCAAGAACATAATGCATCTGGACACGGCTATCGCTGGTACGGAGGTATAAAAATCAAATGTTCTGTGGCTGAATAAATTCAGTACAAATATTCATGACACAACAGAAACTTATACAGTATTTAACTATTGTTTGTGCTGTAGAGAGACACAAAACCTTTAGTAGCAAGTGGGCTATGAGTGACGTCTTCTATTCATAGGTTTTGACAATCATACTTGTCATTTACATCAACGTTCTCTATCTCTACTGGCTTGGTTATGTTATTACTTCATCCCCCATATTCATAACGTAGCTGCATCTTACCGAGCTTCGTAATACCAATCTCTTGCAGGTCTTCAAGGCTGATGTCAGAGATGAAGTCAATGTTTTCATATCCATTCTGCACCAGGACCTGGTAGTACTGACTAAGACCCAGGTGGGACAGCCAGTCTGCCAAATTGGCCTAAAAAAAACACACATGAACACACAAACATGGGTACAATGTGAAAAGCTTGCAAGATACAGTTTATACTTCTACTGCATTTTGATTCTGAAACACTAGTTTCCTAACAGACAAGAATAGCTGCATGTCTTTATATACAGTATACGTTTGTGTTCATGCAGCTGCCAAAATTCAGCATTTCCCCTTTTTCTCCAGTTTGTGTAGTACACGTGAGAGCCTTACAGGCTTGTGGTCCGGCAGCCAGTCTGTGGAGGGCAGCTTGCTGATCTCTGATGTTAACTTCTTTCGATGTCCCGGCTTCATGACCCCAATTGCCGTCAGGTCCTTCAATGCAAAGCACACTTGGTCACATCAGGAATTCACTGCAGCTACTGTAGGTGTTTTTTTTCTCCTTAATGTAAACAATTTTATGCGTGCGTTTGACATTTGTACATGAGCTGTGTGTGATATGCCTTCAGGAATATTTTGCTTTGGATAATCTCTGATGAGTGTCCCCTGCCCTGAGGGGGTTTACGTCATACCACTGTGTCCGCTTCAGTACACACAAACACACACATACGCACTGGCACTATAAACACAGTCAAGGACAAACACAGGGTAGCGTTTACAGCACAGACTGGAACACACGGCCATGTGTGAACACAGGTATGCAAATGAAGCAGACAGAGTATGAGAAGTGACTGGTTGAGGCTCAGGACTCACACCGGGGGGTCAGGTGACAGAGACAGGAGGGTCATGATGACATCATCCACGTCAGTGGGGAGCTGATTTGAGAGCTGAGCTGGGCGGAGCCTTGACAGACAAGGGGCGGGCGTGAGGGGGTCAGGGGTCATGACCTTACCTCAGGGGTCATGCGGCTAATGGTGTCTAGATCATATCCCGCGGTGAGGAAGTGGGTGGTGTAGAACTGCAGCTGAAACTCACCCAGCCACGCCACTACTGCCTGCTTCTAGAACACAGAACACAAAACACTACTGCCTGCTTCTAGAAGAGTCCGCAGGCTTCTTCTAGAGCACAGAACACAGGCCTGTTCTAGAACACAGCATAGCAGCCTGCTCTAGAACACAGGGTAGAAAACTATTGTAGAATACAATACAGCAGCTTTCACTAGAACACAGGAGAGAAGTCTATAGAGCATAACGTAGCAGTCTGCTCTAGCACACAGGGGAGAAGACTAATGTACAACACAATACAGCAGCCTGCTCTAGAACACAGGAGAGAAGACTGTTTTATCAAACAACATGGCAGCCTGCTCTAGAACACAAAGGATAAGACTACTATAGAACACAATATAGTAGCCTGCTCTATAACCTAGAAGTCTAGAATAGACTCTAGACTAGCTCTAGAATATAGGAGAAAAGTCTATAAAACATAACATAGCTCTAGAACATAGAAGTCTATAGAACACAATATAGAAGCCTGCTCTAGAACACAGGGGGGAGGACTAATGTACAACACAACAAACCAGCCTGCTCTAGACTATAGGATATAAGTCTATAGAACATAACACAGTAGTCTGCTCTTGAACATAGGGGAGAAGACTCTTCTAGAAAACAACTTAGTAGCCTGCATGCAGAATATAGGGGTCTAGAATAAACTCTAGCATAGCTCCAGAATATAGGAGAGAAGGTTATGGGACCCAATATAACAGCCTGCTCTAGATCACAGAGGAGAAGACTGTTGTAGAAAACAGCAAAGAAACTTCCATTGTACTCTAAAATGTGACCCTACTCTGTACAAAAATCTAGGAAATATTTACCAGCAAGAAATGGGAACCTGTTCTTCTCATAATACAGTGCTAAGATCACTTCAGGGTCTTCAGTAATAACACTATAAATGGATCTCTCTAGAGTGGACATTATTGGGTAAGTGGGAAAGAATGTATATAACACTGAAGTCTAGAATAGACTCTAGAATAGCTCTAGGATATACGAGACAAGTCCAAAAATCTTAACATAGAAGCCTGCTCTAAAACACAAACGTCTAGAGTAAACTCTAGAATAGCTCTAGAATATAGTAGAAAAGTCTATAAAACATAACATAGCAGCAAGCTCTAGAACACAGGGGAGAAAACTAATATACAACTCAACATAGGAGCCTACTCTAGACTATGGGAGATAAGTCTATAGAACATAACATAGCAGTCTACTCTAGATCACAGGGGAGGAGACTGTTCTAGAAAACAACTTAGTAGCCTGCTCTAGAATACAGGAGTCTAGAATAAACTCTAGAATAGCTCTAGAACACAGGGGAGAAAACTATTGTAGAAAACAACATAGTAGCCTGTTCTAGACCCAGGGAAGAAGTCTATAGAACATAATATAGCAGCTTGCTCTAGAACACAGTGGAGAAGACTGTTCCAGAAAACACCAAAGAAACTTCCATTGTACTCCTATAAAATTTGATGCTACTCTACACCAAAATCTAGGAAATTTTTACCAGCAAGAAATGGAAACCTGTTCTGAAACTCATAATAGAGCGGTAAGATCATTTCAGGGTCTTCAGTAATAATACTACAAATGGATCTCTCTAGAATACACATTATTTATATTATATAAGTGGGAAAGAATGTTTTCTTATTTGGGCTAACACACTAAGGGGGTGATCACACAGAAATGAGACGCTAGAGACGCGGACGCTTCAAAGACACTTGAAACGCTTATTAAATGCACGATAGCTACTGGTGTCTGATGCTCAAAAAGTTGAAAATATTTAAGCGTCTACAAGAAGGTGCGTCTAAGGGGGCGATCACACAGAAATGAGATGCTAGAGACGCGGACGCTTCAAAGACGTTTGAAACGCTGGAAGTGCTTATTCAATGTGCGCTAGCTACTGGCGTCTGACACTCAAAAAATTGAAAATATTTTAACTTTTCAGCATCTATGCGCATCTAAAAGGATGCGTCTACAAAAACGCCCATCTAAAAAGATGCTTGAACGCCGGTCAGACGCGCCATATCATAGGAAAACAATGGTTTTACTGGTGCTGCGTTTCTAGCCTTTCATCTCGGTGTGATCGCTGCCTAGAAAGGCGCCGGGAAAACGTCCCTCTAAAAAGACGCTAGAACGCCAGTCAGACGCGCCGTATCATAGGAAAACAATGGTTTTACTGGGGTCATGTTTCTAGCGTTTCATCTCGGTGTGATCGCTCCCTTACAGGTCAAACCACTGGTATCCATGTTATAGTCTGTGAATGAATTCAGTGTCAAAGGTTGTTGGATGAGATCAACCAATGAAGATAAACTAAGAATACTACTGCTTTCTCCTCTGTGACAGAACACGGCTGTTGCCTGGCAACCGCTGACTGCTTGATTCTAGAAAACGTTATCTGCCTGCTTCTAGATCACACACAGAGAATTTAACCCTTAGCTTCACAGTACACACAGTGCTGCTGGCAGGTTCTAGAGCAGAGCGGCAGCATGTGGGTGCCTGGTATCTCAGTGTGGTGTGAGGACAGGGGGGGTGGGTGGAGGGACAGAAGGCAAGACAGCAACTGACTCCTCGATGTGTCTGTCACTCTGCCTGTCTCCATGGTGACACACTCGCATGCCCATCCCCAGGGTGTCGTCTGCTCAGGTGCAACACAACCACCCTGGCAGACGCCTCACTGTGGCCACTGAGCCCACCCTTGTAGATCACCTTCTCTCAAGCCAAAGCACTGGTTGAGAGGTAACAGGAAAAAAAAAAACAGAAAGAGGAGGCTCCAAGGTGAACCAATCTGCCATCCAAGAACTCACTTTCCCATCATCCTCCTCTGCCTTCCGCTCAAATGACCGCTGTTCATGAACTGTGCAACTGGAGGAGCCTTGAAGGGAAGGTGGAGAGGTGAGACATGGGAGAAAAACGAGAGAGAAAAGGAATAAAATATATTACTTTTAGCAGTAAAGGACCACTCTGTTATTTTATTCTTTCATATTTTGGTATTAGAACACATTTTCACATAAACAATTCCCCAAAATGCTTATCTGAATAGCGTTTTCATTTCTGGGCTCTTAAGTTCCTTCATAATATATTAGAGCAGAGTTTATTTATTATGTAATATAACATGTAATAATATACAAATTACAGTGAAAGTGAAAACAAGCACTGCACTCCTTTGATCATAGAAAATGAGATGCTTAACTGGTGTTGTCATTCAATTATGAGTTCAAACGTTTGCGGTTACATCTGATTAATTATTTACCAAACAAACAGCTTTTTATGACCTCCTCTGTCCTGATAAATTATTAACAACTTAAGGAACCAGGAAATTGAAATGTTGCCTTGATGCAAAGCCAAGAAACTGTGTTATCTAGTGATCAAGTGCAGTCTTTGAGGATGAAAAGCAGTGGAGAAATTAAATCAAATTGGGTTTATGTTGCCTGTGTAGTCCTTCGTAATAACTTTGGCAACAGCATTCAGGGATGGCTGGCTCCGTGGGGGTGTTTTAGCACTACACTTCCCACATATCACTTGAACCAGTGGAATGACAGCAGACTAAAATATGCTAATTTATATGCTTCTTTCAAAGTGAGATTCATAAATCAACTACAACTAAAAGCATGGTGCCCAGATTTAAGTGGAATACCTGAGATGCCATATAAATGTCTTTACAATACACTATATGTGTATATAAATACATAAAACGTATTTACAGACACACTGGACTTTCCATAGCCCCAAGCAAATATTCAAATAAAGAAAAGTGCAGCTGCTTACAACGTGTCAATGCTTTGTCAGGAATGAAGTTTAACAGGTTATAAGTGGGCCCTGCTCCAATAAAATCATTAATAGGGTTATGTAATACACATCAGGCTGTGGTTAGTATAATGATGGCAAATCTTGTGGGTGTAAACTTGAAGAATGCTCATGTCATCATCATTTTTACTGTGACATCTTTTAGTTTTTTGGCAGATTTACTGGAGTTTTATGTTACCTACACCGTACGCCTTCCCATAAATGTAACTACACGTCACAGTGATGCAGACCTCCTGTCTACTTTTGTAAGCTGACACTATTTCCCTCAGTAGAAACAAAGATTTTATTTACTTTGATTTCACAGATGAGAAAAGTGTGAAGACAATAAAGCCTCCACAAAAATAACATTTTAAGTCCTGTGTGTAATTTATCCTTCAGGAATTTATACTTTGGGATCTATCCTGGATTCATATGAGCAGAGGAAATCTCCGCTCTTCGCTAGGCTAATTTATACAATGTACTGTAAAATGCCATAGGCTGGCGCTAATTGTGTTAGCATGTTGTATTTGTTTGGAAGACATGTTTAGCATAAGTAAGTTGTTTTGTCGGTGAATCTTGTGAGTTGTAATGGAGCAAAACTATGTACTGTTACCTTTGTTAAATGTTGCTGTTGTCCCTGGTTTTATATGAGAAGAGGAAAAGATCACTAGCTGCTAGGCTAATCAATACAAGGTAAAATGCCATAGGCTTGTGCTAATAACATTAGCATGTTGTATTTGTGGGGGAAATGTGTCCAGATAAAAACAAGTGCTTTGTCTGTGAATGCTGTTATAGTTAGGCCAATTAGTGTACTTGTGTTTGAAATTGTCTCTATTACGTTATGTTTAATTTGTGTTTTAAATCAACTACATTTCACAGCACTTAACAGAAACCCCGCCGCCAACCAGTGTTTTGGAGGTGTAACTGCAGAGTGACACAGACACTCCACCGCACAAGTATAAATGGTCACAACCGTGTAGGTGATGTGCATAGGATACAGCGTAGGGTCTGCCGCACAACTATAAATCCCACTTAAAGCTCATGTCATCCTTCTGTATTTGTCTTTTTCTTTGGATGTTAAAGTGAAGCATTTAGATTTTTGCGATCTGATTTGTGGTGGCTAATGCTGCTCAGGCAAATTACACATTCTGCTTAGTACAAACAGCTTAAACGAAAAACACAAATTCCTGAGAACCAAAAGGGATTACTCCCAAGACAGAGCGACCTGTCCCGGGCAGTTTGGAACAGTGTTTGAGCTGCTCTTTAAATAAATAACAAGTCAAATTACTATTATTCAAAGACGGGGGTGGGGAATGGTGCTTGTGTCTGATATGAACAGACAGGTGGTCTTTAGAGAGCCAGGTTGACAAAAAATGAAATCACGGAAAAAAAAAAAAAAAAAAAATTCATAAAAGCAGCGATCAAAACGAGCCCCGAGGCACTTGTTGTACTGGTGAACACCACCTTGATCTTTTAAAACTATTATCACTTTACTACAGACTGAATGCTTTTTTTAATCACTGCATCAGCGGTGTACATTTCAGGAGGTGAGGACAGACTTTGTTGTATGTGATTAAATCAATTAGCAGATGGCAAAAACCCTTTTAAATTAAATTAAAAATGGCACAAATTATCACTTCAAGTAAAACCGGAGCTTTTATGTTGCGTTTGGGTGAGTTTGGGTGCTTACTCGCTGACTGCTCAACAGACTGCGACTGCTCCAAGAGATGCTCCTTGGCTTTTACTGACTGGGATAGCACGGTGGCCAGGAGCTAAAACACAAACACACACACAGACACACACATACACACACACACACACACATACACATACAGAATGAAATATTTACTCAAGCATAATCATCCAAATCCCAGCGGAGCCTTGTGACTCAGCTCAGTGGACTAAGTGCACATATAACAGCCAGATCCTGACCCTCTTCCTCATGCAGTTTACCAACACAGGTGCAGCAGGAATCCCAGAATAAATACTTCTTAAAATAGACGCTACCCCTCCAGCATAATATGGGAGCACCATCCAATTTGGCTAATTGCTATTTCAGTATTTTTTAAGGCATTACCCAAAAATAGACCAGTTGTATCCGGTTATAATATTCAATTTAGAGTGAGCTAAAGGTGTGAGAGAACAGACCTGCAGGGTGACATCACAGAGTATGAAATGAGAGCACATCAGACAGTGGAAGAAAGATATCAACAAAGAAAATAAAATGCACTAAAGCTGAGGTGGGAGCAAGTCATTGTTTGCGAGTCACAAGTTAGTGTCGTCTTTGCACTCAAGCCCCAAGTCAAGACAAGTTTCAAGTCAAGTCCAGAGTCTAAAACTTCTAATTTCGAGTCCTAAGCAAGTAATAATGAGCTCTTCACCAAATGTCACGCCATTTTGATTAACAACAGATTACCAATACCGTAAAACTTCAATTAGTATTCAGGGCTATCATTTGCCTAAATCACTGACATCAACAGGCCTATATTTTGGACAGGCCTTTAATTCTTTTCACACAGAACTGTTGCTCAGCAAAGATCGGAAATACAATCAGATTATTTATTTAAACCAGTATGAATATTATTTGTATAAAAATTAGGCTACAGATAATATATCAATTATGAATCACTCATTCAATCTAGCTCCAACACGCAGAGCATCAGAGTGTTACAGCACTCGAGGATTACGGCACCCAGCATACCGACACAACACCACTTTATCCTGTTAAAACAATACTCACAAGTTGGATTAATTTTTATGAAAAACCCTTTTGATTCTTTTGATCTGAGGACCCTTACGGACTAAAGGGATATGAATAACTTACAGGGTAATCAAGGAATGGACACAAAATTTGAGGTCGCTAACAACCTGGTTGGCAAACAGTCCAGGCGTCTAACTGACAGAACTTCATTTGTGCTACACCAGGATAGTAAAGGGACCGGCCGTTTAATTGGGACTAGGCTTTAACTGAAGTTTCATGGTATATTAAATTTTAATTTCATACTCCCTCAGCAACAAAACATTAGTTATGGTTCTCTCCTGTTACTTGACTGGATGCTGCTGGATTGGTTCAAACAAAGTGGATCATCTGGGGAATTAAGTGTCAACCTGCTGGGAATGGATAACGTTGATGTTAGATGATTCACAGGATATAAAGTTAAATAAACTGAATTGTGGCACACTTTTTAAATCACATAATTAAAGCTTTGCGTTAGTTCCTGCAGGACATGGAAGTAATACACCCCAGCTGAAACTAGCTGACAGCCAGCTGATCAGATTGTCTCAAATCAGTCACTCACCAATCACAGCCCATTCCCACACAAGGCGGTCCATTTACATATGGCTTCCTACTCACTGATCCCTGCTACACTAATGCTGCTACACAGCACTGCTACTGCTGGCAAAACTTTACCTCCACCATTCCAGCCTCTACCTTTCTGATCCGAGTCTGACCATGGCTCTAAGGTCCAAATGGTATTTAATGTCTTGCTTGGGCCCACTTCAGTATACCCTGGGGGTTTCTGCATTGAGTTCACAGAGCCAAACATAACTGTATTTCCGTTTGTTGCAATAAACTGTAAAAGCTATGACGAGAGTGTTCCTGATTGAATTGTTATTCTTTGGGCATGGGAAGTAATTGAAAGGCTCAAGTCCAAGTGAGGTCAAGAGTCACTGGTGTTAAAACCAAAATCTAGGTGCAAGTCTGTTTTGATTTTGTCAAGTTTAAAGTCATTAAATTTGTGACTCTGACTTGAGTCCAGGTCATGTCACTCAAGTTCACACCTTGCAATAGAGATACTTCAATATTTGGACTCTAACTGGCAGGTTTGTGTTGGTGTGGGAGCCAGTGTGTGATATTTATCATCTGTCATACATGTAATACTTGTGCTCAAATACCATACACGACACATGCAAGCTTCTGTTAAAGTACAACTTTCTGGGGCTCAAATCATAGAAATATTAAATATCAACAGTATAGGGTTACACAAATTAAGTTCAGCGTGACTGACACCAAGACAATCACATTTGAGTTTGAGGTTAAGGACTGCTGTCACTGTGGTTACTTTTCAACACAGCATTTGTTAACCAACATTATACAGATACACAGTTCATATATTGGTGCTGAAATCTGAAACATACTTTTCAGAGATGGTTACACAATCTAGCACAACTAATCTAACACAAATGAGTGGGTGAGGTGCAAAAAGATATTTAGGAATAGATACACTAGAATTTAGCTTTTACAGTTTGTCCAGGCAAACATGTTTGATGCTGGAGGTTTAATTTCCATCTGTGACTGATAAAAAGAATAAGCCAGGAGGCCATCGTCTAAATGCACCTGGTCTACTGTTGGGAAAAAAACACTACTGTTCTTTCCAACGGAAGAACAAACTGAGCAGGAAACAGAATTGTGGTTAACCTGATAACTACACTTCTGTTTGTTTCCTGAAAACGTTGCCGTTTCCCAGAAATGACGTGCTTGTTCTTCTGCAGAGATCCAGCAACAATGTGAAGTAAACTCGTGCAAACACCTGCACTCAAATAAAGAGATGAGTGTGTTACCTTCACCCCTTCAGCTTGTGCGTGCAGGCCCGGAGCGTTAAGGCCATGTGTGTTGACGCCTGGTGTGGGTGCCGGGTGTGGACTGGGTGCAGGGGTGGTCAGGACATGTGTGTTTCCAGAGCTCTGCAAGCTGCTGGATGACCGAACACTGCCGAGGCTGCCCACACTGCCACTGCGCTCGCCACCTTTGCACACAAACACACACATTGCAGGAGCAGGAGGATATATATAGTTTTACATTGATACCCAAAAACACACTTGGTGAGTTTACCTGCCAGCGGTTTACGCAGCACCCAAATGTCCTCAGTGGTGCTGCTCTGGTGTCCCAGAGTCGGAGAGCCTTGAGGACTCAGCTCTGCAGTCCGTGAACCTGTCACACACAATCACAAATGCACACACACACACACAAACACACACACACATTTGTTACTGCCAGTATTTGACTTATTGTTTAAAGAAATCCAAAAGTGCAGCAACTAATCATCAGCTTCACAGACTCATATGATAATGTATGTGATATAGTTTCATATATAAATGTGTTTAAGTCTTAAGAACACCAGCAAACACTCACGTAGATACACTCACCCACACAGTCATAAACACATTATTATTCATAGTGGATGCACCACCTCTGAGGGTTAATAACTGAGACTTGTAAAGCCCCACATATCTCTCAGGCAGATTCATCATAAGGTTGTCTGAACAATATTTGTTCATATTGTGCAGACAAGCAAAACATAGAAGACTTTAATTTAAATAAAACACTCAATGATTCAAGCTAAATTACAGGACATCTTATATAAATTCACAAAAAATGCCTCTTAAACTTTCTGTATGATATAAACAGTATGTGTAAGTTATAAATGGTGCCTTAACATTTTGTATTTCATTTAAAGGGTCAGTTCACTCAAATTACAAGAAAGCCATTTGAGTGCAATAAAAGTGAATTGATGCCATGTGAAAAAATTATGTTTTCAAAACTGAAAGAAAAGGTGAATAAGGATTATCTACAGATACGTTTCTGGAGTATCTCAAAATGAATTAATAGGTGTTTTTGGAGGAACATTTTCATAGTTGTAACCTCCTGTTCTGTTGTGTCCGCACCTCAAAACTAAGAACAATTGTAGTTCTTTAAACATCATTTTAAGGGATGTTTTAGCTCCTATTTCAGAGTAGGTACTCTGTCTGCACAAGACGAACCATAGGTGATGTAAGTAGGCTATATGTTCGTTGGTCAAACACAGCCAACGCAGCACTGGGCAAGCAACCAGTGCTTTTTTTTTTTTTAAAATGTAAACAAGAGACAAGCCAAAACACAAATGACAGCTTGTAACAAAAAAAGGAAGAAAACTTGGGCTGTCAAGTGATTAAAAAAATTAATCTAATCAATGACACGCTCTGTGAATAATTGGTCTGAAATAGTTGCATACTTCAGTTTTTGCTGTCGAGATATATAAAATTTTTAATTCAAATTAATTTCGGCAGATGTGTCTGAGTAAAGCTGCTGGATTTTAGACACAATTATCCCCCTGTTCTTGACCACCAAAACTGGTCTGCAGTCCATTTTCATGGGGAGTTAGTTAGAAGGTCACTGATAGACTGACTCAGTTTGTGTCTGAACGCCTGGTCAAGTGTAGCTTGACGAGGCTAACTACTAGTGCTAGCGTCAGCTAGCTGTGCTAGCTTGGACGTTTGGGTTCGCTGCTAAACGCTCTGCATTGAGGTCATATTTCAGGCTTTTAGTTTTCCGATGGTACAAAAATTCCTTATTGCAGAAACTGTAGAGAACAGTGCTTCTATCAACAGTTTGATCTGGGCATTTTTTAAATGTTCCAGTCATGGGGCTTAGCAGCATCGCCTCACCTGCCTCCATCATTTGACAAAGCCACTGTGGCCTTCAGTGACACACCGGGTCAAAGGACAGCATTAATTTTTTTTTAATGTGTTATTTTTTCAGTGATTATTTAATTGAAATTAATACGTTATTTTTGACAGCCCTAAAGAAAACACTAATGGACCGACAGTGAAGTCCTGACTTTACTGAGCATATATGTGACGGTGGAAATACAACACGATTTTGACAAAAGTGACGTTGCTACACCACCTGCCAGCCAGGTTACAGTTTGCTTTCCTATTGGTGGTATAAATGCAAACACAAAAAATGCCCTTGAAGGTATGTAGCTTTCGAGGGAGCTCTCAAGTGGGCAGTTCCTCTCAGGAAGTCCTCTGAACTGTTCAGTCCTAAAACCTCAAATTACAGAAGTAATGGGATAATATAACTTTTTGTCATTAGGGTGAACTGATCCTTTAATATATATTCAGTACATAAATAACTTAACTACATTTACACACACACACAGGCACATATATATATGTGTATACACATGTAGTTGCAGTGAAGTGCTGGAACAAGCTGATAGATAACATATTCTATATGTAGTGGAAAGGATGCTTATCTGTGATTTAAAGTGATACTACAGTATGTACCTGTCTGACTCTGCTGCTCCTGAGAAGTGGAGAGAGGAGGAGGAGGAGGAGGAGGAGGAGGAGGAGTGGACAGAGGAGGATTAGACAGAGAAGGAGGAGAGATGGGAAGAGGAACGTACCCAAAGGAAGAGAACCGAGGGAGGGACTGTGTGTCAGGGTGAAGGGGAGGAGGGGGAGGCAGATGCAGGGGGAGGACTTTGGAGGGGGGGTATGAGTGTCCGTTGACCGTGGCAATGGGACAGGGGTTGGGCCTGCGGAGCAGGAGGGTGTGGCACTGCTGGGAGGGGGAGTGACCTGGACACGAGCCAGGAGGAGGGAGGTGCAAAACAACAACAACAACACAACAACAACAACAACAACAACTGATCAGTCAACTTGAAACAAAAAAATTCTAATCATATCTGAGAATGTACGAAACAATAACTGATTAAAATCAAAATATGAGAAAAAAATACATCCATATATCCACAGGGAATATATCTTTACAAATTAAAATATAATATCACTACAGTAACAAAGCAAACAAACAATATGAACAAAGGCATCACAGTCTAGCAGAGCGGGTTGGCTGGACGGGTTTATTTATTAGGGAGGGTGACAGAAGGAGCAGAGATATAGAGGGAGGGAGGAGGAAGGAGGGGGGAGGGCTGACAGCCAATAAGGGACAGTATTGATCAATGGAGATGATTGACAGGTTGGGAAAAACAGCCTAAAGAGGCCAATGATGCTGCAGCTAGCTACGACTAATGATCAGCTATAGCTGCAGAACAGCTGCAGAATTCACACATGCGTAAGCACACGCTCGCTCGCACACACACACACACACACACACACACACACACACACACACACACACACACACACACACACGTCCTCCCACCCATACAGACACCCATACACACACACACACACACACACACACAGCTGTGATGTGGGTGGTCACCTGCCCTCTTGATGACTTCCACCATGTTGGAGGGGAAGTAGCCAACACGGTCATTTCCTGTGCGGTTGTCATGAATACAGCCTTTCCATCGGCCATCAGAGTGCTGCTCCAAAACCTGTCAACACACAAATACAATTTTATAACCCGTTTTCACTTTGAAATCAATAACTGGACTGGGCTGCACCACCTAAACTCACTTATGATTTACATAATCAGGTAACACTTTAGATACTGCATGTCTTAGCTAATTAAAACCCTAATGATGTGTAAGTAGGTTGCTAGGAAACATGTGTAGCACCATCCAGCCAACAGCAATCAGCTATAGAGTCACTGTAGCATCATGAGCTGTAACACAGCTGCCAAAAATAACCATTTTAAAGCGGGGCATCGTTTGTAAATGGAGACTTTGTTTTATTTACATCTGTGCACATGGAAGAATATGTGTGTTTTAGAGTTAGTGTGCAGTTAAAGGGTGAAGACACCAAACTCAAACCATAGTATTTCAAAAGAGAGACAGAGAGAGGAGTGGGGGAGCAACACATGACACATTCAAGCTAACTTTGAGCAGAGAAAGCAGATGCTACACAAAATATGTGTATTTACTAGCAAGAACCAAGCCACAACAATATGTCGTTTAAAGGTTTAATGAAATACAGGAGTTATTGAATGTTGAGAATAGATGAATGGATGTGGGTGAGGTAGAGGGAAGATGTCATCTGTTAGGCTGGTCTGGGAGGATGTATTGGAGACTGGGCGGAGGGAGACTCAGTGTGGGGGCCCCCAGACAGTGCCTAGAATGAGACATGGGAGAGGTATGCACCGGTTTGAATAGGAAGGAAGGGGTGAAGGGATGAGGGAATGAAGGGATGAGGTAGGAGGATGATGGGATGAGGGGGTGAAGGGATGAAGGTAGGGATGAGGTCGGAAGTTGGAAGGATGAAGGGAAAGGAAAGGGAGGGTGGGTCAAGAAATCTCGAGACAAACAGGGTAGGATGGGGTGACCCAGTGTAAGTAGGCTTGGCAGGTGATTAGAGGTGTGGTTGAGGCGTGGTTCTGCTCCCGAACCTAATTTGACAGGTTAACAACATTTGTTGGAAAAAAAATCACCTGTATTAACATCATAAACCAAAAAGAATATTATGTGATTATGTGTGCAGCAAGGATGGCAGAAAACGTTTCAGTCCTTGGCTATCATCAGTGCTACTGACATGAGTGCTTCACAGAACGGATAGACACAGACAGAATCCAGGTGTGATGAATCAATCAGCTATGTGTGCAGCACAAAACATAATATTTAGTGTGTTGTTTCTCTTTAAGAAAGAGTGTGAAATATCTGATTAAGCTGACCTGACACTGACGTTCTTGCACTTTCTGTAATTTGAGGTTATTTTTGGAAAAAGTAATCATGGGTTTCCCAGTTTACATCAGTATCAAACAGCACTTAAAGTTAGACTGGAGGAACTGAAATGGAGGAAAAAGGATAAATATTTGCTAATAATACTATTGGTGGCAAGTAAGAAATCCCTGTCAAGAAATGGGTGAAAAAAGAAATGCCTAGTATTGATGAATGGATTGACTTGGTTTATAATATCTATGTAATGGAGAGATTTACTTTCAGTTTGAGAACCCAGAAGGAAACTTTCATTGAGACTGGGACAAAATGGTTGGTATGTCTCAAACATTAGACTTTGTTTGATAAGTATCAGAAACACTGTGATATGACTGGCAGCCCCCCACTGTCGATATGTTTGTCTTGTTTCAACATTCTTCATCTATTTATTTATAATCTATTCTCTTACTTATTTATCTTTATTTTGCTTAAG
Organism: Epinephelus cyanopodus; assembly: GCA_026686955.1. Classification (NCBI taxonomy): domain Eukaryota; kingdom Metazoa; phylum Chordata; class Actinopteri; order Perciformes; family Serranidae; genus Epinephelus; species Epinephelus cyanopodus. The sequence continues at coordinate 25,021,465 of CM048916.1, read as the reverse complement.
GTCTTCATTTTTATCTGGTTCTGGATATTGTTTACATATGTTCATATTGCCTCTATAAACCAATAAAAAGAGAATTACAAAAACCGACCATATTAACCATATTTCATATCATCTCATTTGCTCTCTAATATAACGGTCCAATTGCAGAAAAAATGTCCATCCAAGCAAACCACTGGCAAGTTAAATGTGCATGTTATTATGTAGCACTGCGGTTAACGTGTGGTAAGGTTTAGGCTAAAAAACCTGGATATGATTAGAAAAAGATTATGTTTTGGCTTAAAGTACCTCCTTGTGGGGGCACAATCCTCACAACAACTTTTGGTGACACTATCCCCACTGGATAAACAGCGACGTGTCAACAAAACACCCACATCTGGTGCCTAAAGTACAACCAGTTTTGTTTTGTTGGCAGGTGTCTTGCCTAGGTGATTCAGCATCCATCATCTCATGATTACAAAGTCAGGTCATCCTACCACATCACTTTAGAGGTGTTGATATGATGCGTATGAAAAGTGTGAATTAATGTATCCGTTGTCTTCTGACAGTTGGGCTGGGGGTCATATATTAGCAAGCTAATGTTAGCTTTGTCACTTACCTCAGTAAGCAACGCAGCGTTTACACCTGGCAGTTAATGGTTTTAAGTACTTAGTCACAAATAATCTTTATGTAAGAACTAGTTTGTGTGGCGCAATCCATTTTAATTTAGTGATGGGCTTATCTCCATCTAGTAAAACTAGACAAAGTCTGAACTTATGAAGATCTGGCACAGCTGGCTCTGAGCAAAAGTTACAAAGAAGCTACTTCCAGTGTCTACATGTCCATTTAAAGACCATAAATAGCTACACTGCTTATCTTTTGTGCAGCACTTTGAAAGGTGGTTGGTAAATTTGCTGTGTTTTGGGGACAACTATCAGCTCCATGTACCGTGATAATGTCTCCAGCTTTGATGTTGAGGCTGGTAAGGTCGTAGTTGTTGCAGTAATCCTTCAGTGCACGCACCTGCATCGCAGCTGAAGCATCTACAGAGCAAGAGTATAGAGATTAAGAATTGAGTGAGCAGTGGAGCTGAGTGGAGTCAAGTAGAGGACAAGAGCAACTGCAGAGTTTCAGGTAGTAGGATAAAGTAGAGCAGAAAGTCAGGAGGGAGCAGGAGATAATAGAGGAAGGCAGCAGGTGTGGGGTGCATGCACTGTTTGCTTCTCTGCTTTTTATTGATCCATTCAAACTGCCCTCTCACAACTGTGTAATTTAGTAAATAATAGAATACAGCAAAATGAAATGATTAAAAAATACACTCAGAGCTTGCCCCTTATACATCACAGTACATTAACCATCATTAATGGGCTTATTAAAGAGTATCTGTATCAATATTGGTGATTCCAGCCTGAGGATATCTTGGTATTGGATTGTGAGACTAGATGAAGTTGTATTACTGGTGGTACTTACCTCTCAGTAGCTGTTTGATCTCTCTGCTGGCCTGTGTGGTGGTGAATTGATTAACGATGTCCAGGGCGGTTTGACTCAGAGTGTTTCTCACTCCTGCACTGATACCGCTCTGGATGAAAGTGGAGGAGGAAAATGATCAAAGCTGAAACATGAAATTCATAATACAGATATACTGTGCATTCGGTGTCAGACTGGCTGTGGCTGCGTGCCTGCTGCTACCAACTTCAAAAAGGTGACAAAAGGGTTAAGAACTAAACAGAGCCGGTCTGAATATTGCACGACAGGTAGGATGCTAGCCATTGTGCTACACTTTTATGTAACAAGCTAACATATCCCACAGGCGTCATCACACAGCTCAGCTGGGACGAATGCCAAGTGCTGAGGTGTAAAACTTGCTCAGCTGAGGAGAGGGAGACGGCTTTAACAACAGTTGCTTTTGTAAACACATCAAACGGACAGACAGAGAGACAGACAGACAGACTTACATCCAGCAGCAGGCGCACTACCTCCGTCTTCCCACAGAGGGCTGCCTGATGTAGTGCTGTGCCAGACTCAGACTGTCTGTTGATATCTATACCAGCCTGAATCAGCAACCTGCAGCACAGAATGATAGTATCAACCTTTTTCGTAAGGCACCTTTAATAACATCATTTAGTCAAAAATTAAATAGTATAATACAAACACAGACAATACAGACACACACTGGGACTCAAAGGACAAGTTTTTCAAACCGTATGACATCAATGTGTCCGTTCTTGGCAGCGAGATGCAGAGGTGACACTCCGTTGGGGTCGGAGGGTTTCGGTTCCAGCATGGCTGCACACATGTTGCTGCTGAGCAGGAGCTGGACCACCTAAAAAACAGGCAGACACACACCTATGATTTACAGGATACATTCATGGATAATATGGAGTCTATTAAAAGTTCCCAAAGTCTGCGGTGAACTACGTCAACGAGCTTGCATGTATTGGGGTGTAAATCATAGGGCTGCTCCCTAATAGTCAACCAAGATTTCATTGGTCGCTTAGTTGCAGGGGAAAAAAAATGTAAACTCTATTAGGAGCTGTGTCAAAAGAAGTCAATACTCTTGAAAGCTGGCACAGAAGAGACACAGGAGTAGTGCCCAGTTTCCCAGGCGGACAAAAGCATGTGTACGGCTCCCAATTTTCTGTGCTGGGCAACCTTTTTCCAATCTTTATTGTCCAGTTTTGGTGAGCCTGTGTGAACTGTAGCCTCAGTTTCCTGTTGTTAGCTGACAGCAGTGGCACCTGGTGTGGTCTTCTGCTGCTGTAGCCCATCTGCTTCAAGGCTTGACATGTTGTTGGTTCAGAGATGGTCTTCTGCAGAACTTGGTTGTAACGAGTGTTTATTTATATTACTCTTGCCTTTCTATCATCTTGAACCAGTCTGGCCATTCTCCTCTGACCTCTAGCATCAACAAGGCATTTTTACCCTATATGCCTAAATGCATTGAGTTGCTGCCACGTGATTGGCTGATTAGCTATGTGTTAACGAGCAGCTGAACAGGTGTGCTTAATGAAGTGGTTGGTGAGTGTATATGGGAGTGATTGGCATTCACCTGCCCACAGACTCTTCAGCACTGCTGTTGTTTACCTAATTGTTTGTTTGTATGCCACTCATCCCCCAACAGATTAATATTCAGTTTTCCTTCTCATTTCGATTTCACATTATATTTTTGTCAACTGTCATACAGTTTGATGACTATTTTGGAGGGGATTACCTGTCAATACATTTATCACGTCTCTTCTTTCTTCTTTTAATTTCTGTATTATAAAAGTGTCCCAGCTAAAAATATCTAAACAAGTCCTCATTTCCTCGACAAGTGCTCACATAGTTGTGTGAGCTCTTTTTCACTCCACCTTATTAATGTGATAATATGTCCAGGTCTAAACCTGGATGTCTGATAAGGCTGATAAGTTTCCTGTCCCCTCCAATCTGTATTTTTTCACAGTATCATTCCAAATTTTCAGTTCCCCTTCTAAAAGGAAATTTTCACTCGAGTAGTTTTTTTCTTGGCTGCTCACCATTGTCTCCCTGGCACTAAGCCACTAGCACAGTTTGAATGTTGAGGAGGAAGGTGCAGTTCGACACAGACATGACATGTCAAAAATAAAGGCTGATCTTAAAGATGACGATATGTATCAATGTTTTCACCTCACATCGATAATATTGAATCGTTGATCAGTAAATCTTCATTTCGATCCAGATCGATGTATCAATATACCCCTGGTACTGTATGTGTGCTGCTCCAACTTTGTGGACCCTACAGTAAAATCAGATGTAAAATTTGTTACTCTGTGAATTTGAATCATTGATGCAAAAACTGCGCGTTCTCTCCTCTGACTGCCGATATTTTGGAATATATTAGTGTAAAAATCTTATGGTTTAAGAATGAGTATGGGTTGTTTTAAAGGTGCCATTTAAGGATATAATTTTTGATATGATTTGTAGCCGACGTTTGTTCATAATTTTATAATTGGATTTTTTTGAATGCATTTTAAGTCTAATATTTTGTGTTATTTCTCATATTATGTATGTCTGTAAGTTTCAGCACATTATGTGAATTTTATTATGTTTACCTGTTTCTGTATTTTGTTTGTTTGATTTTATTTGTTCTCTCAGTTTGCAGCATTTTTTTTTTTAAAATTGATAAAGATTTGTGTGTTTGGTCTCGTTGCATGTGTTGTCCTAAGTTGCCATGCCTTTATAGCTCTAAAGCAGACACTGTGAAGTGAGGTTTTTCCTTGCTAAATAAATGTTAAATAAAATAAAAATAAAAATAAAAATGTATCTTTATATATCTTTTGATTTTCAGTCAAATCTACTCACTCCGACACGTCCAAATTCACAGGCAAGGTCCAAGGGTGTTTTCCCAGCTGAGTCTGATATACACGGGTTGGACTGGTGTTGGAGCAGCATCTCCGACTGTAACACACACACACACACACACACACACACACACACACACACACACACACACACACAAAATCTTACTGGCACTTCTAAATTTCCTCGCTTGTAGCAATCACAAATCACGCATGCATCATCAGGCACACGAAACAGATAAACACACCTCACATAAACACACACGGCTACTAGAGCTACACACCGAAGCACACACACACAAACACCTCCAGTGCACACAAACACAGTTACCCCGTCATAGTGCCCGTGCTGAGCTGATAGGTGGAGCGGGATCTGTCCTTCATCTGACTGTCCGTTGACTGACGAGCCTGCCTTCAGCAGCATTTTCATTGGTTCAGTCTTCCCCTGCCATGCAGCGTAATGCAGAGGACGCATCCCTACACAAGACACACACACACACACACACACACACACACACACACACGACAGTGACAGCACAATAAAACACAGACGTACAAGACCCCACAAGGACATGCACACAGATACAAGAAAATGAGAATATAAAGACACGTGAATTCATGCAAACACGAACACTATTATTATTTTATGGACAGAGCAGCGACCATCCAGCAGGCAAAACACCTTCTACAGTAGAATCACTAAACTCAATTATTAAGATCACTAATTTACTTCATTGGGTTTATGATGCTTTAACAACCAATTAAACCCCAAATGCTGCCACTGGAATTGAAAACTGAAGCAATTAGTTGACTGATGGAAAATTAATCAGCAAATTCATGATCAACTGTTTAAAGCAAAACTTCATCGGTTCCAGCTTCTCAAGTGTGATTTCGTTTTTCTTTTCTTTTAATTTTTCTATGAGAGTAAATATCTTTAGATTTTGGACAAAATAAGACAATTTTGGATGACACCACAGGCCCTGGAAACTTGTGTTGAACATGTTTGCATTTAAATTAATCAAGAAAACAATCTGTAGATGAATTAATAATTACAACAGTAGGTTGGTTTTTGCCTTAACATGAATGCAAACATTTCTGTAATATGTTTTACAGGCACAGACTCTCAGTGCCCCTCCTGGAAATGTAATCGTATTTTTGCTGACATGCTTGTGACCCTTCCTGACCGTCAGACTATTGTTTGTGCAAGCGTCAAACTCATGGGACGTTGTAGACAAACTGCTCTTAGACAAAGGGGCAAGACAAGAAATCCCCTATAAGTGACTGAACATGCCCTTCGAGAACCCTGCAGGAAAGTGGACATTGCAGCCTGTGCACAAAATGCAAGGTGATGCAAAGTCCAGCTGAGCACAGCACAAAAATCCACCACGGAGTCATTACCAGTGCCTCTAACCAGAAGACATTAAACACCAATTTGTAGTAGTGGCTGTAAGGAGCAGTGAGCATGCTTCTCATGGCAGCGACCCAAGACCCCCAGTCTTAATACCAGCGATGAGCCACATCGTCAAGCTGAATAAAGAGACCCTCCAGGCCTGGCTGACATGAGGGAGTCCTGACTCAGAAGAGAGGTGCTGGCAGGATAAAGAGACACAGCAGCTGTAGGAGTTACAGAAGATAAAGCCTGAGCATATGAAGACATGTTATGGAAAATGACTCTCAGGCAGCCTCAAAGAGCATCTAGAAAGTGTTCTGGTAATTTAAAAAGAGTAGACAGGACTTCACTCTGTGCTGGGGAAAAGAGACACTGGGCCTTTTTAAAGATGGAGGAAACTCAGGAATGTCTTGACATAATGGACACTGCCTCGATTCAGATTCTTTTAAAGGATTGCTGGAAGTGATATGAGCCTATTTCCGTTCTAGTGGTCAATGGGGTAGTTCATCCTTACTTTCTGAAGGCTCAGCTGTTAGATATTGTGATTCATATGTCCCATGTGAATGTCTGGAATAGTGCTTTATTTGGCAAGCAGTGGTGGGCATGAAAAACTACACTAACAGAGGACCTACTTTTTATTTTTGCACCAATAAGGATAATAAAGTTCTCACAGAAATTTGATAACCATAACTGATGAGTTCTCTGATTTTGGAAATACCCTCAAACCTGTTCCCAGGATGATCCTGGCAAGGTTGCTTGCCTTCTTTTCCGTTTATTATTACTTTTTGGGCAGGATATCAAGTCCTGAAGCACAGGCCTGCAGGATGTTCAGGTCAGCGGCCTTAGTGTGGCATTTTGCCCAAGAACATTTTGTAGATGGGTGTGATGAGGTGTGGATTTTAAACCAGCAATTACGGATTTCTTGGCTTTTTGAAGGCAGTGGAAACAGGCTGTGACTCAGCACTGCAGGCTGTTCTCATGCACTTTTTGTACATATACCTAAACCAGAAGTCGTATATAACCCACGTTATCAAGTGCCAATAATTTATGTATGAGCCACAAAATCAGGAAGGCTGCTATCACGTGACCAATGCATTTAACAATAGTAAGGAAGGAAGTAGTATAAAGACCAAAACACTGCGTAAGAAGGAGGGTTGGGGTGTGGGATGGGTCAAAGAAGCACAGGACTTAACCCAGGAGACCACTGTTCCTGTCCCACGTGAAACCAAGTGAACTCTAAGTTATTTAAAGGTACATCACTTTTTCCTAAACCTAACCCACGTAACTTTACTTTTTCTTAAACCTAATCTATGTAATTTTACTTTACAATACCCAACTAATGTAACTGCTTTCTTATACCTAACCTACGTAACTTTACTTTGCTAAACCTAACCTACTTAACTTTACCTTCCTAAACCTACCCTACGTAACTGTCCTTTGCTAAACTTAACCTACATAACTTTACTTTGCTAAATCTAACCTTCATAACTTTACTTTCCTAAACCTAACATATGTAACTTTACTCTCCTTAATCTAACCTACGTAACCTTACTTCCCTTAATCTAACCTACATAACATTACTTCCTTTAATCTAATCAACGTAACTTCACTTTCTTAAACCTAACCTTCATAATTTTACTTTCTTAAACCTAATCTACGTAACTTTACTTCCCTTAATCTAACCAATGTAATTTCACTTTCTTAAACCTAACCCTCATAACTTTACTTTCCTAAACCTAACCCACGTAACTTCACTTTCTTAAACCTAATTTGGGTAACTTTACTTTACTATACCTAAACTAAATTGAATTTTCTTGTTAATCAGTGTGCCATATCAACATAATGTGAAGAAAACCAATGCATGGCAGCAGATAGCAGTTATCGTAGCGGGCTGCAACAAATGAATGTGTGGGCAGTTGTTATGCCAGTTGTTAAACTATGGTGTGCCAATGGTGGTACACATGCCCAAGGTTGCTGATCCCTGTGCTAATTTATTTGACATCATACAAACCATTTTATGAGGATACATTAAATATTGTCATACTTCAGTTGAGTAGTTTGCAAATAGTCACACATCCAGCAGACACAGAGCAACATTAACATCCATTTCAAGTTGTGTTTCCAATATCCACTTTTTTTTTTGTTATGTTTTGGTCTTCACCAACTTCTGACAGAAATATCTGGCTCAAGAAAAGCTTTCCAGTCAACTCCATGAGCTTGGTAGGCACTGGAGGAAGGATTTAAGGATTCCCTACCACTCTCACTGAGACAGTTAAGGAGGTGGGGCCACCTGATAAGGATGCCAGTTGTATACCTCCATTTAGAGCCACACTGGGCATGACTGAGCTGACTGGAAGTGTGGAGACAGTAGGCCTACATCCTGGAGGGATTATACCTCCCATCTGCCCTGAGATTTCTTCTTCTTCTGGAATCTGCCAGTATGAGAAGGGAGATATTTGCTGCTCTGCTTCCACTTGGCCCACAGTCCTGCAGCCATGAAGCTCTTCTATTGTCTATTGTTTGCTGTGCACACAAATCTGTCACCTCTCATAAACACTGCATACTACACACTGAGAGATTTTTGTTTTTTATTGCATTTCAAACAAGCTCACCTTTTATTACACAAGAGGGTATTATCAGTCACGCAGGGAAAGCCAGAATTACGTGTTTGTTTACTTGTTTTTTTGTGTGTGCTTGTTTCCTGGCCAGCCGTGTGTGTTTTGTCTGTTTCATGTTAACATAGTGAGTTGTGAGGACACTTGTATTGTGTTGGGATCTGTGTGTATTTTTACCTTTATGGTCTTTAATATCCACTGCTGCCTGGGCCTCCAACAGCAGAGAGATCAGCTCCTTGTTACCACTCAGAGCAGCATGGTGCAGCGGTGCCAACCTTCACACAGACACAGATTATGTTTAAAAATACACATATTTGTATACGTAGTGTAAAACCAGTGCATAACTTTGCTGAAATAATCTTCAGCGTAGAGCAGCTCCGCCCCTCAGCTCTGTGTGAGCGACGGGAGGGGGCAAATGACCTACTTCCATTAATAAGCAATCTCTCTACCCCCGAGCCAAGCGTACACACAGCGAGGCCTCTGTGTGTGTGTGTGTGTGTGTGTGTGTGTGTGTGTGTGTGTGTGTGTGTGTCTAATGGATCCCTGGTGAATATAAGGGCCGGGCCCTGGAGTCAAATCAACGAATCATCAGTCATTACACAAGGAGTTGAGTCCAATTATCTGATTCCAATCAACACAATAAAAAGATCTGTGTTATCTGATGGAGCCAAATGAGACCCAATCGCAAACCAAGCATGTGCACATAAAAAGCTTAACCACTCGTGAGTCTAAATATAGCCAAAATCCATAGTTGTACATTCAGAGCTGATAAGGAAGAATTTCTGAGCAAATTAACAGCTGGGAAATGTTGGCCGTCCTTTAAAGGGACAGTTCACATACAGATTTTTCCTCTCACCTGTAGTGCTATTTATCTGTCTAGATTTTTTTGGTGTGAGCTACCGAGTGTCGGAGATATCAGCCGTAGAGATATCTGCCTTCTCTCTAATGTAATGGAAGTACATGGCACTCACACAAAAAAAGAAAAGACAGGGGCGTCAGTAGCGTAGTGGATAGTGCCGGCGCCCCATATACAGAGGCGTTGCCTCACTACAGCGTTTGCTGCATGTCAGTCCCCCACTCTCTCTCACTCCCCCATTTCACTCTCTCCTGTCAATTAAAGTCAAAAGCCCAAAAAAATATTTTAAAAAAGAAAAAAAAAAGAAAAGACAAACTGTGCAGTAATGTCTCTTTCCAGAAATCATGACCCGGCTACTTCAAATAATCCACAGATTCAGGGATGAGAGACTTGTGAGAGCACGAGAAGTGATATCAATGGCGTCCTTCTCGGCTGAGCTGTAATGTCAGCTTGCTCAGTGGTCCAAGGTGAGCAGCATTACTATGGATCCCACTGCTTTTCGTAGCAAGTTCTACCCATCTGTGCTGTGATTAGCCAGCACTAGCCCTAACCATGACCTCTCTGCCCTAACCCTAACCTTCTTCAGTTTCAGTAGTCGATGTGACAAGTACTCACCAATGTAGCACAGAAGGACAGGACTTGCCAAGAAAGGCAGTGGGATCCATAATAGTGCTGCTACCCTACCACCACTAAGCTAGCGTAATGTAAGGGTTCGATACGTGGTAGTTTTAACTGTTTTTAACAATGCTGCTGTGGATATTTTACCATGTAAATATGTAAATAATAATTGTGTACATAAATATGTAAATAGTTTACTGTACAAACCATCCATCCATCCATCCATCCATCCATCCATTTTCATTACTGCTTATCCTCTTGGGTTGCGGGGGGGCTGGAGCCTATCCCAGCTGACATTGGGTGAGAGGCAGGGTACACCCTGTACAGGTCACCAGACTATCACAGGGCTGACACACAGAGACAGACAAATATTCACACTCACATTCACACCTACAGCAATTAACCTATCCCAAACCTGCATGTCTTTGGACTGTGGGAGGAAGCCGGAGTACCCGGAGAAAACCCATGCTGACACGGGGAGAACATGCAAACTCCACACAAAAGGGCTCCCTCCTGGGATTGAACCAGGAACCCTCTTGCTGTGAGGCGACTGTTTACTGCTCATCCAAGAAGGATGCCATTAATGTTGACATCACATGCTGACGCAAGCACAAGCCTAGCGTCCATGAATAGACGCATGCTTCCTTCTGTGCAGTGATACAGTTGCCAGATGTAGATCAGTAGAAATAAAATAGTTCCTACATAAAACTGCTCACAACAAGCTCGTGGATTATCTTCAGTAATCAGGCCATGATTTCTGGAAAGAGACACTTTGATTTGACTTTTTTTTTTTTTTTTTTTTTCTCAAATGTATTTTTTGCCGCTTTGAACACCACAAGCCAAGTGCCATCTAGCTCCATTATTTTGCAGAGAAGGCAGACATCTCTACCGCCAATATCTCCAACACTTAGTGACTCATACCAAAACAATCTAGACTGATAAATAGCTCTCCAGGTAAGAGGAAAACTAAGTATTCTTGATTCTGGGGTGAATTGTCCCTTTAAGGTGGTTACAGACTCTAGATAGGAGCTCTTCCACTGGCTACATAAACTGAGGATAATGTGTAAAATGATACGCTTGATAGTATATTGATCTCAGAAGGAGATTATTTCCTGTCAGTTAGATGATCAAACCATATCTGTCAGCCAGAGAGTGAAGGCTCACAGGCTTGTAGGAACCACAGGGTTCCTGGAGTGCATCTGTGCATCACTTCAGCAAGGTGAAAAGTCAAACCACTGGCGTTCAGCACAAACAAGATTTTCAGCTGTATGAAGTTAATCTGTGAGTCGATATGGGAAACGGTTTCATATCTCATTTCCAGCGGTTATGAAGCAACATTATCATTCACTCTGAGTCACATTTGTGTCCACCAGGTGAATACAAGTCCAGTATTCACTCTCTTTTTGCTCTGTTTTTCATCTCCACCAACTCCTGAGGGAAATATCTGGCTCTTAAGCTGCTAAATGCTCCACAGAGTTCACCAGATATTCACTAACTGCGCCTATCTGCTGTTTACAGTGGGTTATTAGAGCTTTGTTGTGTGTTTCATTCTACTGCAGCTGAAAGCAACAGTATGAGAGCAGTGAGTCACCCAAAACAAATATGGGCAATAATTCTCTGTTGGGTTCATCAATACAAGCGACCCCTTTCACATGGTCACATTGTTCTCATATTGTCATTTAGTCTAGTGTATGAAATTATTGATTACAGACACATTTTGGGATCCCCTGGGGGGATGACGTCCAAGTTAGGAACGAATGCCCTAAATACTATATTGTGTTTTCAACAGGTCCAGTTGTACCACAACACTATGATGCATTCATATTTTGTACAGTTGAAACATATTTTGAATCTGATTAAAAATCTAATCTGAGCAAATCTAATAGAGCTGCAGTGATTAATAGATTAGTCAGCCCAGTCTGACTCCCAGGGCGTCAAAATACGCCGCTCTGGCAGTGGCCCCAGCATTACTATAATGATGCTGCAGACACCGTTTAACATCTGTGTGAGACGCATCAGTCTTCCATCAACTCTAATGTTAAGCCATCTGCTTTTTTATTAGACGCTCAGAGCGACAGTCATAGATTAAACAACATGAAAGTCCGCTCAGGGTGGGAGGTAGATAGGTCCAACAAACATTGTTTTTTGACCCCAGGAGACTGATGTTCAAGACCAACAAACACCAACACTGGTTGCAGCATTTTTGCCCCTCAAAGCCGGGTGTTTTTTAGCAACGTTTGCGGTCTTTTCCTGACCATAACCAACAATTTTCCATTGCTTAAACCTAACCAATGATTTCTTGAATCAGGATACAATGCAATAGTCTGCCCCCTGGCATCATTTTAGTAGCGCCCAGGGCTTCTGCCTAAGCAGCCATATATGACAAGCACACACAGTATGAGATCATTTCTCTGATTCCAACCTCTGAAATGTGATCAGTTTCTGATATCTTTACTCCTCCATGACTGTAATCTGAATATCTTTAGGTTTTGGACAAAACAAGACATTTGAGGACGTCATCTTGGGCGTTAGGAAACATTGATCAACATTTTCCATCATTTTCTGACATTTTATAGACCAAACAACTATTTGATTAATTGAGAAAATTAACAAACACCGACTTTCACTTGAGAAAGCGGTGTTTGCATCCTGTGAGATTATAAAGCCAAACCCTGTTCTTTTTTTCCTAAACCTAACCATGTGTGTTTGTTGTTGAAAGAGACTGTATGTAAATTTCCTGTGAAAACAGAGGTGTATTTTAAGAAGACAATGCATGTAACAGGCAGAACTTGACACAATGTCCCAGAACGTCACCAACCAACACACCCAGGGTACCTTGTACGTTGAATGTGGACATGGAAAGTCCATGACCAAACATCAATATGTAACGAGGTACTATTGAGAATGTGTTTACCGAGACAATGCTGTGTCTTCCAACAGTTGTTAAGCAAGGAAAACCGGGTAATCAAACCAAAACTTCATCTTTTCCAAACCATACTTAACTAAACCTAACTACATGTTAAACCACAGTGATCCTGAAAGTTTCAACATATGTGGTACGCAGGTATGTACAAATGTAATGTATCTTTGATTTGCAGAAATGTACAATGCCAACATTTACTCTGGTGATAAGGTTGAGACATTAATTGACAGTGAAAATAATCGTGAGTTGCAGCTCTGCTCTGGAGCCACGATGCAATGTAACAAATAACACTCTCATGAAAAAAGGAAACAGGAGGTGGGGAAAAACAGAAGACGAGGGAAACGAACCTAAAAAAAGACGATGCCATGTGGAACAATAGAACAATAGCACGGAGAACATGAATTATAAGAGCTGTAGTCCCTCACCCATCTGCATCCTGGATGTTGACGTTCACTCGCTTTGCTGCTCCGAGAAGCTCTGGAACAGAGAAAGGAGAATGGGAGAGCAAAAAGAGGGGGTTACAAACTCATTACAGAAACAGTCAAATTTTTTAATCTATTCAGAATTTAGTGATTAATGTATTCTCTCTCCTTGTACATATTATCATAATTTCCTCCCTGCAGGTAGAGTCGACAGCTACACTTTTATACCTGCGAGCGCTCTAAAACAAAAGTTCCTTCACAACAATAAGCAGCTGCAGATGTCAGAGAGAAGTCGTTCGAGGAAAGCTCCTTTTTTGATGATATAAATTTGAGGTATATTCAAAAAGTTACTGAGTCTGAGTTACGTGAGAAATCTGCTGTGTTTCTCAATTGATAATAATTGTAGAATAGTTTTGTTTTCCCCAGTGTGACATGATATAAACCAACCTGTTCCATCCACAATCATGAATAACTTTGATGCGGTTGTTGTTTGGTGTTAAGGTCTGTTAATCAATTTAAGAGATACCAAGTTCCTATCATGAGTGCAGACATTTAAGGGCTACCATTTTAATTTAATTTACATGTAATGAACTACATTATCATTACGCACCAGATGCACGTATCTTTGATGTGTCTCAGTAGAGCGAGGTTTATTTTGCTCTTCAGCAGTTAAAGTAAATAAACTTGAGGGAATGGTTCTATCTCTTGGGAAATATGCTTTTTGCTTTCTTTCCGAGACGACTATGTAAGTTTGTTTGTAGTATGTTTGGGTGTATGCTGTATATAAATGTGTCTGTGCTTGTAATTATGTGAATGTGCATGTTTGTGTATGTAATAACCTTGATATTTGACTGAAAGAATGATAAAGACGTCACACAGCAGGAAGACGCACACAGACGCAAACACTCACCAACACTAACATACACACTGAAAAGGACGCAGAAAAAGCGGCTTGTTTGTCTCCCTGCCTTTACTTTTTTTTTTTTTTTTTTTGGTCAAACCCTCATAATCCACAGGCCGTAATCTGTAGCTGTTCTGTAATCTGGGGGAAAGCTTCTCCTTCTCTCTGCAGCTCTATCTGCACTTCATCCCTTCATCCTGCTCTCACACTCTAATTTTCCCCTGTAATTTGCTAAAGAGCGCATGCTGATTGGTAGTTCTGATGTTTCTGTTTACACTCTGGGGCTGACATCATTCTCCTGCATGTGTGTCTGTGTTAGTGCACGTGTAGGTACCCCCCCCCCCAACCCATCTATCTTGGATTAAATATACAAATCATCCCCCAGCCCCTCCCCCAGCGGATGAATCAATGAGTGCAGATATCTGTGTCACCGTCAGAGAGCCACAAACTTCGGGCCACGACATCCAGCACCCATAATTATTCTCCTGTGTTTTTTTCAATAGATTATCTTTCTTCTACTACATGGAGTCTGGATCATGGCATTACCTAATAACACCCCTCTCTGACCCAAAACCATGATGTATATTTAATCAAATACTCGACTTAGACGGGGTATCACTCTGCCCTCAAACGGTTCATCCTCTTCTTTTGTTTCCGGAGCCACAGCGAACACTCTCAAAACTAATATCCATCCTGAAAAACTCATTTCCTCCTCCCTAATTGGATCAGTTACTTAAAATTATAATGTATTTTCCTTCTCTGACATGAACTGTTTGTTTAAGAGCATTACCATACTGTTTCTCTGATGGTGTCCTTGGACCAGGGTTCATTTCATTTCTAATTTTTTTTATGATAATTTTAGGCAAAACACTCCAGCCAAGCCTCGGTTACTATGGTAACCCTTCGACGTGCCATTCTCACAGACTGTCAATCACTTGGCACTGGGATTACTATGATATTATTTTGCTGCCATCTCCCTAAAATTGTAGCTATTCAATAGTTTATTTGACAGGAAATCGTGTTTTAATTTGAAATCCCTTTTCAATCTGAATAACAGAACACCACCAACAAGCTGCCGGCAAGGCAACCTTCAGTGTTACAGCGCAGATTCCCAAACCTCTGGAGAGGTGAAGTGGAGGGTTTCTCAAGGGTTCTCATTACCAGAAATGTTCCGAAGTCCAGTTTTCATCCCCTCTGACTTCTGCCTGTCATCACGCATTTGGAGTTTGAGCGTAACATGTAGCCTAAAACAAATGCCATCGCTGACTCTGTTCTCTCACTCTCTTTCCAGACGATTGCACACATATGTTAAAGTGACCGGACTCAGGGTCACAATATGCTAATAGTGCAGGAACTGTATCACACTTTCATTGTGAGCACAGAATGACAAGACAATGTGATGAGAGTGACAAAAGGGCCACAATCAGGCAAACAATGTGCAGATATGTGTTAGAATATAATGTAATGTATAATATTTAACATTTTGAAAGTCTTTGTTAGTAGTTTTTATTACTACATTTTGAAGGAAACTGAGCATTTAATAATTACTGTTGGAAAAGTTGTGATGACATCGTCACGACCAGTGGCTCTTAGTTAATAAGTCTGTGGTGCAAGAAGCTTTCTGGATGATTCCAGACAGTAAGAATGAAACTCAACCTATAACTTTTCATTCTTTCCATAGCAAACCTTCTGTAATGGAGTTTTAAAAGTAAAACCAAAGGTGAGAACTGATTACAAATCACACTCATTGCTTTCACACAGACTTTAACTGTAGTGCCAAATATAATGCTGCTCTTTTCTGAGCATACCAGAATTAACACAATTTTAAGCAAGACAGGGATCACTGGAGCTAAAATAGTGGCTGCACAGTGGCAGTCTAGTATTCATTATAGCATAATAGCTTTACCCCTCTGTACATCAAATACAACAACAGTCAGAAATACATGGTTACATTTTTTATTTCTGCTGTAGTAGCAGGACCTTTTTATATCATATATTTTTAAAAGACTTTAAAAGTCATTTAATTTCTCAAAGATAAAAAACAAAATATGATGTAATGATAATAACTGACCGTGTATTCAGCAAAATCTGCAGGACTGTAACTGACAATGATTTTCAGTGATAATTAAAAATCTGTTGATATTTTTATCTCAAATATTCAATCATTCATTTTGTCTATTAAATTTTAAAAGCAGCAGCACAGCGGTGGTTAGCATTGTCGCCTCACAGCAAGAGGGTTCCTGGATCAAACTCGGGGTGCGGGGTTTGAACTGCAGGGTGGTGGAGCCCCTCTGTGCGGAGCCTGCATGCTCTCCCTGTGTCAGCGTGGGTTTTCTCTGGATACTCTGGCTTCCTCTCACAGTCCAAAGACATGCAGGTTAATTGGTGACTCCAAATTGGCTGTAGGTGTGAATGTGAGTGTGAATGGTTGTCTGTCTCTATGTGTCAGCCCTGTGATAGTCTGGTGACTTGACCTCTAACAGGATAAGCAGTCACAGAAAATAAATGCATAAATTCTGAAAGCTTGTGATTGATGTTGATTACAATTTACCCAACCCAAAATGTTCGTATTGTGCAGTTTTTCAAACTACAGATATGTTACATTTGGACATTTTTTTGTAGTTGATCCGTTCAAACTTTACATTTCTCAGGAACACTGTGGTGAAGGTGTAGTTAGGCTTGGGTACAAATATCTCTTGGCTATGGTTGGGAAAAGATCATGTTTTGGTTTAAAACACCCACATTTGGTGGCACAAAAGCTGCTAGAGAAGCAGAGACAGGTCGTAAAACACCCAGGTTTGGTACCACAAATAGGTTGGTTGATTTCTAACACTGGTCTGCAGTAGTCTGCAGCTTGGCAGGCATCGTAGTCATCTTATATTAGGTCACTTTAGAAATGTTAGGCTACATATGAAATATGCAAATTTGACACATTCATGGTTTGCAGAAACATATAATGCAATTTTTTTCATCTGGGGATGGGGCTGAATTTTCCTTGAGTCTAAGGTGACATACTAATAACAGCCCAAAACTTTTACAATAAGCCGGAAATGCAACATTATTAAAAAATGATTCAAACTATTAATGATTTGTACAGCTCCATGGTTACAATATACTGTACTTGCTGGACCGCCCCTCAGTACATTTTAGTTTAGTTAGGTTTAGTTAAGTACAGTATTTTAAGGAGGTGATCAACAACACCTGTTGTTCTCAACAGAGTTTAGATACAGTTGTTTACAGTTGTTGATGTGATGGGAATACCAGATCTTCTTTTCAAGATATTTTTTGAGGGCTTTTTTTGTCTTTATTTGATTGGAAATATTTAGCGTCAAGGGGAGACAGAGAGTAGGGATGGCATGCAGCATAGGGCCGTGGGTTGGAATTAAACCTGCAGCCGCTGCGTCAAGGACACAGCCCTTTGTACATGGGGTGCCTGCCCTACCGGGTGAGCTGGTGGGAGCCCTGGAACACCAGGTCTTAATACTTTTTGAACCACAATTGGCTGTGTTGCACAACGGTCAGTGTTATGGCACTTCCTGATCGTCGATAGGGGCAGATACATTGTACAAATTACTTAGTGCCCATTTTAGTTGCTTGCTCCAACATAAAAGAGATACAATTATGATAAGGATGTTCTCATATCTCTAAGATAAGGAGCTTTATTGTAACTGAGCCAAAGATAAGGAAACCATTACCAAATGGTTTAGAAACATGTCTTACTTTGTGGAAGCTGCTATGCGCTTTCTATGTCATCTATTTTAAAGTGTACCAGAGACTCAACATCCGTCTGTCTGACCTGATCCATTAAAACTTTGAGAAATCAATTCTGTTTGACAAAATCAGTGGGTCCCTTGATTGCAGTAAGACTATTAATTTCAAGGTCCAGTGTAGCAGAAATGGTATATAATGTTCAGAACTATGTTTTTGTTAGTGTGCGATCACCTGAAATTAAGAACTGTTGTGTTTTTGTTACCTTAGTAAAATGAGCTGTTTATACACTAAACAAAAATATAAACGCAACACTTTTGTTTTTGCTCCCATTTTTCATGAGCTGAATTCAAAGATCTAAAACTTTTTCTATATACACAAAAGACCATTTCCCTCAAATATTGTTCACAAATCTGACTAAATCTGTGTTAGTGGGCACTTCTCCTTTGCCGAGATAATCCATCCCACCTCACAGGTGTGGCATATCAAGATGCTGATTAGACAGCATGATTATTGCACAGGTGTGCCTTCGGCTGGCCACGATAAAAGGCCACTCTGAAATGTGCAGTTTTATCACACAACACAATGACACAGATGTCGCAAGTTTTGAGGGAGCGTGCAATTAGCATGCTGACTGCAGGAATGTCCACCAGATCTGCTGCCCGTGAACTGAATGTTCATTTCTCTACCATAAGCCGTCTCCAAAGGCATTTCCGACAATTTGGCAGTACATCCAACCGGCCTCACAACCACAGACCACGTGTAACCACACCAGCCCAGGACCTCCACATCCAGCATGTTCACCACCTGTCAGCTGCTGCAACAATCGGTTTGCATAACCAAAGAATTTCTGCACAAACTGTCAGAAACTGTCTCAGGGAAGCTCATCTGCATGCTCGTCGTGCTTATCGGAGTCTTGACCTGACTGCAGTTCGTCGTCGTAACTGACTTGAGTGGGCCAATGCTCACATTCGATGGTGTCTGGCATGTTGGAGAGGTGCTCTCTTCATGGATGAATCCCGGTTTTCACTGTTCAGGGCAGATGGCAGACAACGTGTGTGGCGTCGTGTGGGTGAGCGGTTTGCTGATGTCAGTGTTGTGGATCGAGTGGCCCTTGGTGGCGGTGGGGTTATGTATGGGCAGGCGTATGTTATGGACAACGAACACAGGTGCATTTTATTGATGGCATTTTGAATGCACAGAGATACCATGACGAGATCCTGAGGCCCATTGTTGTGCCATTCATCCACGACCATCACCTCATGTTGCAGCATGATAATGCACCGCCCCATGTTGCAAGGATCTGTCCACAATTCCTGGAAGCTGAAAACATCCCAGTTCTTGCATGTTCAGCATACTCACCGGACATGTCACCCGCTGAGCATGTTCGGGATGCTCTGGATCGGCGTATACGACAGCGTGTTCCAGTTCCTGCCAATATCCAGCAACTTCGCACAGCCATTGAAGAGGAGTGGACCAACATTCCACAGGCCACAATCAACAACCTGATCAACTCTATGCGAAGGAGATGTGTTGCACTGCATGAGGAAAATGTGGTCACAGCAGACACTGACTGGTTTTCTGACCCCCCCAGACCCCCCCCCAATAAAGCAAAACTGCACATTTCAGAGTGGCCTTTTATTGTGGCTAGCCTAAGGCACACCTGTGCAATAATCATGCTGTCTAATCAGCATCTTGATATGTCACCCCTGTGAGGTGGGATGGATTATCTCGGCAAAGGAGAAGTGCTCACTAACACAGATTTAGACAGATTTGTGAACAATATTTGTGAGAAATGGTCTTTTCTGTGTATAGAAAATGTTTTAGATCTTTGAATCAGCTCATGAAAAATGGGAGCAAAAACGTTTATATTTTTGTTCAGTGTATCTACACATGGAGCAAGTCCTTTTCCCAGAGTCCGCCATGTTGTAACCCACAACAGACTAGAGATGCGCGGATGACGTATTTTTTCATCCGCAACCGCTTCTTAAAATCTCTATCCGCCCGCTATCCATTTGCATGAATGTTTTTTCACCAATTTTCAAAACCGAACCCGCCCGCCATCCGCCGATTAGTTTTTAGGTCTATTGAAGATGCCTCGCTATTAGTAGACCTATCGTCTTTTTCAAACAGTGCAGTTCATTATATCTTGCCAGTAAGCTGATGAGCAAACAATTGGAGCCTCGGTTGAAATGTTGATTTTTTTTTTATTTGAGTGCTTCAACTGCAACCCGCCCGAATTTTATTAAAATATTATTTTTCGTGGCGTCATCCGCCCGATGTCTGCGGGTCCACGGGTCAACCGCGCATCTCTACAACAGACAAACCAAACACTGGCTTTAGATAGAGCCATTCACGTTTACACACCAGCCACCATAGTTCTAAGCCTTTAATCCTACACACTGGACCTTTAAAACATAAGTCTGATATTCTATATTTTTCTGCTGTCCACAAAACCAATTAACACATCAAATGCAACAATGAATTGATCCCTCTAATAAGAAAACCAGCATAACTCTTGAAAATATACTATGCAGGATTTATCTAAAAATGTAGACTCATACAGAGGTAATCCCTTTCAATCATGGCTTATGACTTTCTGCAGAGACTCTGCCTTCTGCCTGTAATTTCTTACTTTCTCCCTATTTTCTGTCTTCAGGATGTTTATGGGCGTATACCCCCACAGCGCTCAGGTAAGATCGTGACTTTAAAAAGAGGTAGTGACCAGGTGCCAGACTGAAAGCAGCAGGCATCCAAGAGATACGGTGCAGAAAAAATGCACATAGAGTGAGGCAAAACACCAAACAAGATTAAATCTTGGGTTGGCTGTTACTTTTACTTTCACTGGCGAGCACGTTAAAAAACACCAACCAACAAACCTCCACAGTGCACCTCTGAAGAAAAAGCTCAAAGTTTTGGAGGACACAGAAACGAAAGTATAGAAAACAACTATTTGGGGGTTATGTGCCAGACTATTTCTTGGACTGTAACAGTTTTCTCTGCAACCAGAGACTCAAGAAAGTTGCAGCTCCCAGAAAACAAATTGTCCTTTTTCCACAACGTGATTTTTGTACGGATTAAATAAGTGAGATACAATGTGTTAATGTAATTAATGAGCTGAGAAACTGTGTTTGCTAGATTTTATAACTTCTGGACCCATTTCAGTGCATTACCAAGAGAATAACTAACAGGCAGTGCTTAGCGTTTTGATTGTTTCTTCTTTCTCCTGAAGAGGTGCTACTGTATTATTAATTAGTATTGTCAGGTATTTCTGACATGTTTTGACCCTATTTTGGGTTGTACAGTATTTTAGACACTGTTGTGTATTTGAATTATTTTGAAAGTATTTTGATTGACCTCCTGCAATTTTGAGGGGCATTAACATAGATTACATTTTTGCACAAATTTCTTACAAACCTTTGTCTTTTGTAAACTTTCAGAGAGTATTTATTATAGTACACGAATGGTATTTGAAATTTTGTGCTGTGTAATTGACCCTTCGCTAAGTCCCGCCCCTGGACGCTGACTGGCCAATAATAACGTAGCATCAGGCCAACTCAGACCAGGGTCTGACAACAAGACAGCTGCGCTCCATTGATCTAATGCAATCGTTTCAGGTTTCCTTTATTTTCAGGCTGGTTTTGTGGATTTGGAGCTAAATGTTGAGCCTGGGGCACGTTGTGTGTTAATGACACTTGTTACCTGGAGAGGTTGGAAAAAGATATACGTCTCCTCCCTGTTCCAAAACCAAAATCAAACCCTGAAAAGTGTAGGGTTAGCTAGCTAGCTACTGAAGATATAGCCTACTGAATGTATACACATGCTGCTTTTGCTTTTTAATGATTAGAACAGTGAAACAAAGGCCGACCCTGCTGTACAGGAACCAGTGAAGGGAAGCAAGGAAACTTTGCTGATATTCAACCAGCTGTGTCATCTTATTGTGCACAGATCAACGTTGTTTGACTTCCCCAGAGATCCCTTCACATCCGGCAGCAGAGGTCTGGGTGCTGGCAGCGGCACGGGCCGAAGCCAAACACCGTTCATCTGCACACACTGTGATGCCACACAGCTGGTTGAATATCAGCAGAGTTTCCCTTTATATTCATTGTGTTGTGTGGCGATCAGCAGTGATGCGGTGGTTCACTTTTACACTGTGATCTGTAGCCTATAGTTCAGCTTTAGCTTCTAACTATCTTTGTCTTTTTAATCTGTTGTTGCTGCTGAGTCAGTTTGACATCCTGGATATATCCTTCAAACACAGACTGTAGACCCCTCTGTCTGCTTCTCTCTGCAATCACTCTTTCATTTTTCCAAAAATATGATAGGATTTCTTCAGGGAGTGCAGTTAGTTACAGTGTGGGCTCCATGCTTACTGCAACAGCTTGTCGGACCATCACAAAGGGGCGGGGCTTAGCAACAGGTCAAAACCTGGCTAGCTGTTTCTACCTATTTCCAGTCTTTATGCTAAGCTAAGCTAAGAGCAGCTGCTGGCTCCAGCTACATATGCATCATACAGACATGACTTTGATCTTCCCGTCTAATCTTTGTCAATCTGTTGCTCATTATTTGAAGACGAAGCTCTAATGTCCCTCAGTGACCAAGGAGAGTGTGAAATGGCCTCACATCGTCCTGTCACCTCTTCAGTTCCTTCATCACCCTTCATCAAGTTTTGTCATTTTGAAACAGCCACTACAGTAACTCCCTCTCACCTGCTGCTCTAAACATCATTAGCATACTGTTAATAATACAAACGCAGTCGGGCACATGACTAACACCTGATGTGTCGAGTGTGTTTCTGTGCATGCCTGACTGTAGTTGTGTGTGTGTGTGTGTGTGTGTGTGTATGAGTGTGTTAGAGGTGTTTGTGTGTGTGAATCTCCAACAGAGAAACCTGACTTCCTGTTTAATTATTCAAACATAAACCTGGATTCACGCTGACACACACACCCACACACCTTCAGTAACTCACCCTTTAACCTCTCCCCATCACTTCCTGTCTCCGCACATCCCCGTATTCATATCTCACTGTTTCCCTCCTTCTGTTCTGCACTCTCACTCTTTTCCTCTCCCATTCTAGCCCTCCACCTCAACCCTCGTCTCCCTCACCCTCCACCCACCTCCCCCTTTCTCTTTGTCAGTGTGCAGTGGACTGAGCACTCAGAGCTGATCTGTTCTGGCATTTGAGGAGAAGCATTTTTCTTTTCCATGGCACTGCTGGAATGTTCAGAGACAAACACACGAGAGGAGGCGAGGAAACTAGGGGAGAGGAAACAAGATAAGAGGAGAGAGGAGAGGAAAGGCGGAGAGGAGAGGAAACAAGATAAGAGGAGAGGGAAGAGGAGAGGAGAGAAGAGGAAACCCAGAGAGGGGAGGAAACAAGATGAGAGGAGAGAAGAGGAAACAAAAGAAGAAACAAGGGGAGAGGAGAAGGGAGCAGAGGGACTAAGAGGAGAGGATGAGAGGGTGGGAAAGGAGAGGAGACAGGAAAGGATGAAAGAGGAGAGGAGAGGATGAGAGGGAAGGAAAGGAAAGGAAGGATGCCAGAAAGAAGGAGAGGAGAGGAAATAAAAGAAGAGAGAGGAGAACAAACGAGAGGTGAAGGAGGAAACAAGAGGTGAGGAGATGATGAGAGCAGAGGGAATGAGGATGGGAGAGAACATGAGAGGAAAGAGGATAGGAGAGGAAACGAGAAGAGAGGAGAGGAAACAAGAGAGGGGAAGGAGGAAACAAGTGGTGAGGGGAGGAAGAGAGCAGAAGGAATGAGGAGAAGAGAGAACATGAGAGGGGAGAGGATGGACGAGGAAACGAGGAGAGGAGAGGAAGCAAGAGGTGAGATGAGAAGTGAAACGGGAGTAGTGGGAGGAGGAGCAGTGGCAACAGGAGGAGGAATCAGAAAGGGAGGAAAAAGGAGGAGAGAAGAGAGATGAGACAAACTCAGAGTAGAGAAATGGAGAAGGCCTGGTGATGAAATAGGAGAGGAGGAGAGCAGTTTCAAGGCTGTAATTGAAATCTAATTATCACCTCAAGTCCCAGCTGACTCCACGTCAAACACGCACACACACACACACACACACACACACACACACACACGCACACATGCACACACACACATGCACACACAGGGGCACCACATATGTGCACGTCTGCACGTGTACACTTACGATCATCACATTATTACCACTAACATCTGGCATCTTCACACACCAATAATCCCCCTGTCCCGAGAGCAGTGTAGGACCTTCGTGTACTTCCACCTCACACACACAACACACCCTCTCTGGTGTGCACACATCTTTTTGTGCAATCATGCAGACACACACACACACACAGACACACACAAATGGTCAATGGGGGAAAATGGGTAACAAGCATCCTCCTGATTTCTAATTACATTCTGATGACTGTTCTCACACATGTGCAACGTCATCACTATCACACTCTCAACGTCATAGCACACACACACACACACACACACACACACACACACACACAGTGCACCATTTAGGCTAAATGGCATCACATCAGATTTAGCCTGCACTGTCCTGACCTGGTAATGACGGGTAGTGTGTGTGTGTGTGTGTGTGTGTGTGTGTGTGTGTGTGTGTGTGTGTGTGTGTGTGACAGTAGGATGAAGGGATACTGACTGGCTTTCCCTGGCCGAGGTCTCTGTAGAAGCCGCTGAGCTGTCAGCAAGTCCTCGGTCTTCACGGCCTGGAGCAGCTCCTGGTCCTTCCCCATGTCCCCTCCGTCCCGCCCCGGTCCGCTCGGTCCCGCTCTCTTCCTCTGAGCGCCCCTCTCTCCTCCGTTAATCCGCTGCTACATCCTGCCGCCGCTCCGGGCCTCCCGCTGGAGCTGAGGCGCGGAGGGATGGATGCTGCCGGGAGTGGGATGCTCCGATGCGGCCAGGAGTCCAGCGCACGTCCCTCTCTACCTCCCCGCTCCACGCTGTGCTACCGACCCGCACCAAACCACCGACCGACCGACCGGACCTCGCTCTCTGCCGGGATGCTCTCCGGCCGCGTAGGAACACACTCGCGACAGATTCCACAGATTCTATCCGCGTGACGATTTCACCGGGTCTACGTGCGTGCCGTGCGTGAAAACGGTGGAGCTCGAGCGCCCTCCTATATGCTGGGTCAAATCCGCACCCCCTCTGAAATCTCACGAGCCCTCAAACCGCAGGATAAATCACGCACGGGTCGCTGATGCTCAACGTGTGACCGCTGTCGCCGCCGCGGTGCTGGACCAGCTCGCGCCAGCTCCAGCGCGCACGCACACACACACACACACACACACACACACACACACACACACACACACACACACACTCTGTCACATATGGCATTACATAAACACGAGCGACTTGTGCGCGCGCCACTCCAGTTGTTGTAATCCCAGTCCGCGAGGCTGCGCGCGTGCGAGCGGACAAGTCAAGAGAGGTCGTTTGACATCGTAATAATAATGTAGTCAGTCGCGTGCGGGAGGTGCACTCAGCGCGCGGGACAGTGCGAGGCAGAGTCCGGGATCGCGCGGACCCAGGAGACACTCAGCACTCATAGATAGAGCTAAATGATTTACACTGGCTTTCATTGAACTACATCTGTATTATTCATTCATGTCTCCTCTGCACTGTAACTACAGCATCATATTTTATTCTCACTTTTATGTTGTTTCATTCAAATTATTTTGTCGTTTAAATGTTTTCTTTTTGTTTCTATTTGACTTTAATATTCGTTCCCTTTGTTGTTTAAAGGTGCTACACAAATAATCTGGCCTCACCTCTATATGTGTCACGGTAGTGATGGTCTTACGTCAACATTGTTTAAGGTTAATGAGGCAGGGATAATTTCAGGACAGGAAAAGTGTGTGTATGTGTGTGTGTCCCTGATGCAAGGCTAATTTAGACTAAAGGGGCCACTGCCAGTCAGATTTAGGACAGGAAGTGGAGCAGATGACAGAAGACTGGTACTCAATCAAAACTCTGTGTGTGTGTGTGTGTGTGTGTGTGTGTGTGTGTGTGTGTGTGTGTGTTGTGTGTGCGCGCGCGCGCTTCAGCTGTGTGTGTTTGTGTATTGACACAAAGCCTATCTGAATGTAATGGCAAATAGTTTCTAGTTTGATAGTCAGATTCTGACACTGCTGGATTGACCTGCTACTTGGACCCAGGGCTCAAATGAATCATGGGCCCCTGTCCAACCCACCACACAACTATTTGGATTGGTTAAAACTAAACAGAAAGAGTTGTATCCCAGTGTTTATGCTGTCAGTGTGCATATACAGCACCAAAGAGGGGCTTGTTTTTAAGTGTGCTGTAAAGTGTGTGTGTAACTGTGTGGAGAAGTTGCACAGGGTTTAAATAAATTGCAAATGGTGGTGAGACGGCTTCAGAAAAATCTTGGAAAACAAAACAAAAAGTTTCAAATCTTTGGGGAAACATTTTGTTTACTATTTGTGAGGTTTATATGGCATGCGGTAACTTTCTAAAGTCACACTTTGATTGATTGATGTCTAACGGCGCACTTATTGTGCAATTTCCTGTGAGTGTAAAAATAAAGTCTGTTGATTCCATGTGCGTTAACTAAAAAACAATATACTAGCCTATAAAGACATGAATCACATCATGACACACATTATGACAATGAGTCTGCTGATGTGAGCAGACTCATTGTCATAATTGCTGCACTGCGCAGGCACGTCACAAAACAGCAAGCTAGTTTTGAAGACATAAACACTTATCTTAGTGGCTGGAAATATTCCCATTACTTTAGTTCTGTCTGGAGGAAAGATGACAAGAACACTGTTGCTGCTAGTAGTCGGACTAAACTCTTTTCACTGTGAAAAATATGTCCTAAAACCTCCGGTCTGAAAGATTTCAGCTATTACGATTGACAGCACAACAATGAGAAGCTTCAGGAAATACACCCCACCAAAGGTGAGGCCTTGTCGGCCACAGAGGTTGGCTGTAGTGCTGCACTGGCTTAACAACCCCAACTGGATTTTAACCTTTGGCAGCTGCAGCTACAAAGAACTAATGAAGCTTTTGCTTTTGAAATGTTGCTCCATGAGTGACTCTCCATCTTTCAGGCAGATGTTTGGGAAAATACTGGTCACAGGCAACACAAAACCCCCAGGTGAAAGCTACTTGCCTTAGCTACACTTAGCCTCCTGGTGATTACCTTGACATTCACTCAGAGGCACAAATCTGAATTTCGGGGAGATTCGCAAATATCAATTTTATGGGATGTAACAGAAAAGTAACATAACAAGTAGTGTAATGAATTACTGTTGACAGGGAGTAATAAGTAATGTTATTACTTTTGTAAAGAGTAACAAGTAATGAGTAATGTATTACATTTTACATTTTTTTTTTTACATTTTTATTTTTATTTCACCCATAGTGACCATATAAGTTTAGCGTGTTAGCATGCCTAAATTTGCTACTTAGCACTAAAACTAAGTACAACTGAGACTGATGAGAACATCTTTAGTTCTGCTGGTATTTGATGATAAACAAAAGTATTTGACAAATTAAAAATTTAACCTGAAGATGGCACCGGATGTAATGTCAAGACATAATTTGTGTACCAGATCTAGTCAGTCCAACCAGTAGTTGTTGAAATAATTTAGCTTGGATGAAAGTTTTGGACTGAAAGACTGACATTGCCATCCACTGCTAACATGGCTAAAAATAACAAGGCAATCTTAGTTTCTAAAAGTATGTGCTACGCAATCAGGGGAGCAGATAAACTCGAGGGCCTGGGACCCTGGGTCAGTCCCCTCCTTGGCTGGTCAACAGTTCAGCCTCGGCTTCACACACATTATAGTTCACTAGTTTTTTTTTTTTTTTTTTAATTTAATCAACCTTAACAACATTTTACAAAGCATCACACACTTGTACAATTGTTTTTTTTTGTAGGTCAATACTGAAATATTAGCTAACAGTTATTTGTTTCTGGCCACATGATGACTTGATGTCTAATATTCCATGTTCTTTTACTCTTTCCTCTTTACCCATGAGCTGCTGTGGTTGCAATTGTTATTTTAATCCTGTTATCTCGAGATCCTAAGTTAATTATCTCATTGTTTCCAGACAAAAGAGACATTTTTTGGTCATAGTGGGTCAATTACCTCATTATCTTGGAAAACAATAGGTCATTTTCTCTCGATAATTGGACAAATACCTCATGTTCATGAGAAAGCAACAGGTTGTTTTCCTAAAATGATCACAAAATAAGAGCTCGTAGTCTACATGGCTTGTAATCCACATAATCTGCTGGAAAAATGGTCCTCTCATAAAACTAAGCTGTCTGTGCAGTAGAAAGACACAAATACTTTTGACATTGTTGCTTTATAGAAAAAACAGGGAAAAAGACTGTGGCATTTGCTATAGCTCAAGAGGTTGAAAACCTACAACTACCAGAATGCATTGTGCTGTGCGTGATCAATGAATGCTTCCGCTGATGAGTAACATGATGTAAGCTTGGCTCTATTTACACAGAAAACAATATGGCGGCTGGCTGGTAACAAATGATCTCAAATTGTAGTTAAACAGTCAGCTGAAATATGTTTCTCGAAACATTTTAGGAGCGAAATAGGAAACACAGTTACAGGATCCTTGTTCATATTTCATAAACACTGTCTAGTTTTAAAGTTTGATCTCTTTTTTTTTTTCCAGACTTTGTTTTTTACAATACAGGAAACAGTATGGAACCCACTTCCTGTTCATAAAATACTCATATTACCACCAAACAGTGCACTAAAATATGTTTCTGAAGACATTTAAGGCAGAAAATAGGCAATAGAGTAATAGAATCTTGGGTTTTATTTGGCCAGCACTACCCAGTTTTACAGTTTTGTCTGAGTTTGAGACGATGAGAGAGAGAGAGAGAGGCAGATTTCTCTCTCGATCCGTTGTATACTCTGTGTCTGTGGTGTCGGGTCTACAAAAATGAAGAAGTACAATTTGTAGTTTGAGTTAGAGCCAGTGAAAAGTTTGAACTGAGAGATGAGCACGGAGATCTGGGCACTGGTAAAATGGAGGGAAGTTTACCGCAGTTCATTTACACATACCACCCACACTGTTATGATACAGAGCTGGTTGAAAATCAGCAAAGTGTCGCTTTCACTTGTTTATTTCTGCTTTGTAACATTTGTTATACAAATTTGACAAATTTTAACAACAAGCTACGATGCTATAAATTAAAAAGTACTTGCTTGGGAGTTTATTATTGTATTATCACAGTATACCACACAGGCTGATATGGTGTGACGGACTGTTGCTACAGATGAAAAAGACATTCCTAGATTGGAGTATGGAGCACAGGAAATTTGTACAGAGCTACAAAACAAGCACTACAAAAGGCTTTCAGATATACTACATTGCTTATTTTTATTTTTGCACAGCAATATTCAGGCACTTAAATAAATAGTTTTACACTTCATTCCACACTGTTATGATTAAGAATAAACCCACTGTCCCCACATTCATCTTCTCATATGGGGACAACTGGTCACATCTTTTTTTTCCAAAAACTATTTTCAGGTCAAAGACAAACACTAGATTTGTTTCTACTTGTCAGGTTGTACTAATCCAAAATAGCTAGGAGAAATTAAAAATGCACACCAAAAAACACTCGGGTCTCACAGGAATATGACAAAGTGGTGATATGTCAGCATGTTTTGATGTCTTTTTTGGTCCCTGGTGGCCAAACATCAATAAATGCAGCTTTAAACAGCAGCAAATGTTACATCTTCATGGACGTTATGACTGATATTTATGATGGAGGAGTGGTGCAGCAGTTACACAGAATCTGTTATTAATTTAAAAAAAATGATAATATGTACCATAAACACTCTGTAAAACACTGTGATAATGTGTGCAAACAATCATCGAACTTGCAGGTTGTGTGTAAATAACACAAATACAGAATATTTGCTTAACTTACAACAAAAACAACATCTTGATACATCGACAGGCACTCTGCCCACACGTGTCTATATACAGCAAGGGTACGCACGAACATAGTCTTTAACTTGACTGCTGAGTCCAGGTAAGGTGCTTATGTTCTCTGCTCCGTGCGCGTGTATTAGAGCCCTCCTGCACATCTGCTTCAGGCGCTCCGGACGCTGCTTGCGATAGGGCACCGTCAGCTTACAGGATGAGCTGGTGTAATACGTGAGCAGAGCAAAGAGTGAAGCAAAAGTCCTGTGGCTGCCATACAGACTGAAGAGCAAGTTGTTCAGCTGGACACGAATGCTTGTCGGGCCTTCGTCACTTTGGTAACTCAGTGTGAAGAAAACATCCGGCTGGCCGCTGTCTCTGCAACGACGCAGCAGCATATATACAGTCAGCCTGTGCTCACTTACAGAGGTTTATTTTCTTGTGTAACACTTTTCATTGGGCATGCAGTAGAGAAATATAATACAGGATGACAATATATACATATGCTTATCCAATTTTGACATTTTGAGAATTTGAGCAGGAAAAATAGGGACATTAAAATCAAATGAATAATATCCCATATCCTTCCAGTGTTAGTGGACATATAGATTATGGTATAATCAGACTTAACTGTTCACAAAACACAATTTTTTTTAAAAAACACTGTCATAAATGTAACTGCAAGTCATATTCAAGTTATACCTATTTTACATCATAAATAAGCTACACTGGGTGAGACACTTGGGCAATATAACTGCATAAAAGGTTGCAGACAAAACAACATCCATCGAACAGATAAAACAACAATAAAACCTTCAAATCAAAGAGGTGGATTACCTGATGAGGAAGGTGCCCAGTGGCGCCGGTGTGAGTATTTCATGTGCCTCCTCCATGGTCATCGATCCCCAGTAGTAACCACTGTGTTGCAGCTGCCGGTACGTGTGTTTCACAAGTCTGTACTCTGCTGCGCTGCTGAATGGACGGAGGTGTGTGGGCAAGCTCTCAGCATCGGCTCCACTAAATAGCTACAACAGAGTAGGTATTGGAAACAAATAATATGTACATATATAAATAAAGTTTTGGCAAAATCAGTTTGTGTGGGTAACATTTTTTTTTTACAAGTGTCCTAAGAAGATGCACATCAGTTACAGACGAGAGTACAGCTACACTAAATTAAATTATTTTAGGTAGTTTGTGTATTGACAAAACCTATATTTTCCTGGTTTAAAAAGGTTTTGTTATCCTGCCGCAATTCTTTTAAATATATAATTTAGTATTCACATTATTTTGAGAGATGCTCTGCTGCAGTGATACTCAACTTGCAGCCTGTGGGCCAAATCTGGCTCATAAGAGGTTGCTGAGAGGCCTAACGACCATTTTCTAATTCACTAAGAAAATAAATTGATTTACACTGGCTGGGATTTTTTTGTACTTGGATTATAAATAAGGTGCCAGAGTGCATAAAGAAGCATCAAAACAGAGCTTGTTGTTTAAAAACTGTCAGGAGAGGATCCCCTTGACCCCTCAGCAAAGGTCCAGGATGAGCCCTGAATGTCCTTGTATCCTGAAAATTGGCCCCTGGCTTCCTGATTTTTTTTTTTGCAAAAGTGACCCCCAGGCAAAGTTGAATATCTCTTCTATACTGTATGAGTAATAATATTAATAATAAGGTTGTCAATCAATTAAAATATTCAATCACGATTAATCGCACTATTGTCCATAGTTAACTCCCAATTAATCACAAATTAATCATACATTTTTTATCTGTTCTTAATTTACCTTAAAGGGATATTTTTCAACATAGGAGTGGACAAATATGCTTGCTTTATGCAAATGTATGCTTATTATTATTGTAACAATCCAAAACTGAGACAAATACCATCCATAATATTCTCCACAGTAACCTCAAAGGTTCTGCAAGCTCAAAAAATATGCTGCGAGCACACCATGGCAAACTCGAGCCCAACAAGCAACAACAGATGGACATATTGGCCTGAATGTAACATTATTTAGTAACTAACACAATGTAGTGTCCAACTTTACACTTTTAAAGGTCAGCTAAACTTTTTAAGCAGCTTGACGACTCTGGTGGCAGCTAAATTCACAGTAAATGCAGATAACTCTGGTCTTGTTGAGAGAACCATTTGGCAGGGCTTTGAAGCTGAACTTGCAATTCAAAAGATGACTTTCTTTATGGAGCTTTGTTTTCGCTTGCCATCCATAACATTACTGCTGCATCGTTTCCTGATTTCCCAAACTACAGGGTGGGCCGGGGGTCATAATAACAGAAGGTACATGCGTTACTCACACCTCAATACAATCAGTTGCATTAATGGGAATTTGGGTTAACTCATTATTAACGTGTTAACATTGACAGCCCTAAATTTTTAAAAAAGAAAAAGAAAATAAATACTAGTACTAGAAATAAAAATGCTCTGTACAGTGTTTTCAATGCTGTGCTGTGGTCAGACTGTCAGATTTGTCAGTAAAAAAGAAGTTGAAAAGTATCTCTGCCAACATTCAAAGTCCAAAGATAAACTCAGATAACTGACTTTTTCAAGTTGTGTTGAGTGTCCAAACAGGGACGCGGTGATAACCACTGAGATTTGTGTGTGTGTGTTTGTGTGAGAAACTCAGTTTGTTTTCTCCTGAGTATTGAATAGAGATTTGATGCAGAAACTGCATTCATACTGATACGGACGGTCAATATTTATCATAAACAACAATGAACATCTTGTTCTGTTTTTGCAGCAATACAAAAACTCTGTACAACAACCGTATTACATGTTTGTGGGTAATTTTTGTTTTTCTTTCTTCTTCAAATAATAATAATTATTATTACATTATCATTATATAGACCTGCTGCATGCATAATAACAAATGAATACTACAAATTTGTTGTGGTTCATGTTGTTGTAGAGTGTTCGGCTGTAATAAAAGGCTACACGTGCGCAGCACAAATGTGGAAAGTCTGTTAATTGTCACCAATAAAGTGATGAATCGTCTCATAACAATGTTTTTCAAAATTGTTTTCAAATTGAAAAAAATGTATATATGTTGGCATGTTTTCAACTAAAATAAATTTACTGTACTTATGTACAATTTTGAGGTACTTGTGGTTTCGTCTTCACTATAATTCAGGAAATTGTACACTTTTTTTTACTTTGCAGATGTTGCATATGAATGAATTATGATGTTATTATAAAATAAGATATCCTACCAATGAACCAGTAGTATATACAGTTAGTTCCACCTTTACCAGCTGCAACATTAAAGTGTTGTACACATAATGCATCAACAATCATAATCCAATGATGTTATTCTGGAATGGGTCATCCTGCACGAGTACTTTTACTTTTGGTATGCCAGATATATTGATTTATTGTTTGACTTTGAACCATGTTTCACAACTAAAACATTACGATTTAACACTGAACTGAAAGGTAAACTTATCTATGCTCTCATCAAAGCCAGACTCCAATATATATATATACAGTCATGGAAAAAATTATTAGACCACCCTTGTTGTCTTCAATTTCTTGTTCATTCTAATATCTGGTACCACTAAACGTATAATACAATGAACACAACAAAAAATGCAGCTGGTCACATAATACTTTATGTCCTATTTGACATTCTTAAGCTTAATTGATTCCCAGGGTATATAAGAGGCCATTTCATGTCACAAGCAGCACTGCACATGCAAAGGCCTAGAGTGGTTTCCTGCTTACATTCAAGCCGTAGCACAACTCAGAAGTTGTCAGCTCTCACATAATGCCTAAAACAAAAGAATTATGTGAAGCCACAAAGGCAGCCATCTTGGCACTGCTGGAAATTGGCATGAGTGAGAGACAGGTAGCGAAAAAACTGAAGATCTCCAAGACAGCCGTTCATTACAACAAAAAAAAACAAGCTGAACATGGCACTACCAAATTGCTACCTGGCCGTGGCAGGAAACGTCTTTCTACCCCACGAGATGACCGTGCACTCATCCGTTCCTGTGTCAGGAATCGTCGTCAGACCTCCAGGGACCTTAAAAATGAGTGGGCACTGTCGAGAAATGTGACTTGTTCGGCAAGGACAGTTCGAAACCGACTTGTTGAAGCTGGTTTGAAGTCACCACAGAGCACGCAAGAAGCCCTTCATCAATGAAAGGCAGAGGAAGGCCCGGTTACTCTTTGCTCGAGACCCACAAGGATTGGACTGTTGATGATTGGGCTAAGGTTCTCTTCAGTGATGAATCCAATTTTGAATTGATGCCCACTCCAGCCAACTTACTGGTTAGGAGGAAGCCTGGAGAAGCTTACAACCCAGACTGTCTTGCCCCTACAGTAAAACATGGGGGTGGATCAGTCATGATCTGGGGTTGTTTCAGTCTGAGTGGAACAGGGCAAATGCAATTGTGTGAAGGCCGAATGAACCAGGTCATGTACAGGACTACCCTTGAAAACAGTCTTCTTTCATCAGCTGGAAAACTCTTTCCTGCCTCGAATGACTGGATTTTCCAACAAGACAATGCCCCTTGCCACACGGCAAGGTCAGTTAAAGCCTGGATGGAGAACCACAACATTCGCACCATGCCTTGGCCTGCTCAATCACCAGATCTTAATCCAATTGAAAACCTGTGGAAAATCATCAAACTCAAAATGGAGAACCACAAGCCCAAAAACAAAGAAAATTTGTTTGAATTTGTCCAACAGGAATGGGCTGCTGTGACAGCAGAACAATGTCAGAAGCTGGTGGAGAGCATGCCAAGACGCATGGCTGCAGTCATCAAAAACAATGGTTATGCAATCAAGTATTAACTCTTGTGTGTATCATGTGTTTAAAGCAAACAGAAAAGAAACATGGAATGCTTAAAAGTAGTGTTTTTGGCGGTACAATGCCATAGCTATTGATGTAAGAATTTAAGTAATTTTGGTTATTATCAGAAAACCATGGAAAATGAATAGTTCTTAGTTCTTAAATTAAACTCTCATGAGCTATTTTTGTTGTTATCATTGTAATTGTCCAAACAAATGTACCTTTAGTTGAGCCAGGCATTAAAATTAACAAGAAATTGAAGAAAACAAGGGTGGTCTAATAATTTTTTCCATGACTGTATATATATATATATATATATATATATATATATATATATATATATTTTTTTTTTTTTTTTTTTTTTCATCAAGATGCATGTGTTTGAGAAGCACTGAGCACATGACTGGATAAATAAAACTTGGATTACACAGCACGAGTTGTGTGAGAGTTTGTAAACCGATCGTGACTGACTGTGTGGATATAGCTTTGCTGATGTTAACATGGTCCCCAAACAATCAATAAATCAATATGTTTGCTCGTTTC
Source organism: Epinephelus cyanopodus (assembly GCA_026686955.1). NCBI lineage: Eukaryota > Metazoa > Chordata > Actinopteri > Perciformes > Serranidae > Epinephelus > Epinephelus cyanopodus. The sequence goes on along the minus strand of CM048916.1, from coordinate 24,986,453 downwards.
TGGAGAGAAAAGCAAAGTCTTGTTTATGAATTCAAAGTATCACAGCATGACTAACTGATATACAAATGATCATTTTGTGTATTTTGATGCTAATATTTTAACGTCAGTAAAACTGTGAACGCAAGACTTCCATCTGTAGAAGTCTTTCTACAGTGTTGCACTGCTTTTTTTAGTAAAAGATCAGAGCACTTCTTCCACCGTTGGATGTAACATTTAAGAATAAAATCCTGGTGTTTGATTTCTGAATTTATCTCTCTCCAGCCATCTGTGCATTGTTTAAAAATCTATATCCCAAAGCAATAAAATCCACAAACTGTGATTCTCCCTGAATAAATGTTGAGCACTAACCTGGCACCAGGTTTCAGGATCTTCCTGTAAGTTGAGTTTTTTCCAGCACAGTAGCTCTAGCTGCCTGTCTGTCTCCCCTTGGCTCTCTGGTTGAACTCTCTCTGGGCTCTGTGCTCGCTTTGGCTCCACGGGCTCCTCGGGGGGTTGACTTTGGTTCTGTGAGTCAGCTATGTGGTTCTGTTTTCTGCTCTGTACTACTGTTCTATCAAGATTGTCTCTGACCATCCTACAAAGGAGAATCTCCGTCTTGACTGCCTGCTGCACCAGTTCCTCCACTTTTCACAGGCAGATCCTCCATCACTCACTCCTTCCTGGTCGCTCATCTGGCGCCCTGTCCTTTCTCCATGTTGCTTTAAACAACAGCTCGAGATTTTAATCGATATTTATCAGCATCATCAGAAACTTGTGGAGAAGTGCAGAGGCTGGATCGGCTCTGTCATCTGTCCTTGAAGGACTGTGGCTGAACAATCAGATGAGCTGAAACAGAAAAATGAACAATTGCAGTCAAAATCTGTTATTGCACCTCACTGTATTTCTCATCAGCTCAAACCTGCTATAACTTGGGTTTTTTTTTTGGCTTTTTGCTGTCAGCAGAAACCAGTTGTGAACACAGCATTGACATAATCATCACCTTTTCGATGATGGCAAGCTGGTTTACACACCCAGCAATTACAAGGTAATTAGGGGACACAGATGTGGGAACTCAAGTCAGAACCAAAAAATACTTGTAGCTCTACTTGGACTCACTTCACTTGGACTTGAGCTTTTTGAAAATCCTTGATACCTTCCCCCAAGCCCAAAGAATAAAAAGTATGTGATTTTAAAAAATGTGTTAAGAACTAATTAATAGAAAACATAATTCCTCGGACCCTTGTTTAAACCAATCGGACAGCATCTAATCAAAATGCTGACATGGTCAGCCGTTAAGTTGGGCCGTTGGTGAGTGTCTGTTGCTCTTCTTGATACAGTGTGTCCTGCACCGTTGCCTCTTGTCGCCCCTCATCAGCTTTTTTATGCCGATTTGACAGTGCAGCTCATCTGGGGATAAAACCAATCTAATTGGCAGTTTAACTCAGCGCATGAGAAGAGAAACAGAAGTGAGGCAAGTAAACAAACAAGCTGAAGTCAGAGGGTGTGAGACCAAAAAAAACTTGTATTTTATTTACTTACTTTCTTTAGGTACTTTCATTTATGCACTGAGTTCTATAGCTCATAATTGGATTGTGTGGTTAATATGTTAAGTGGCTCACTAGCGTCCGTTTTCCCTTTTTAAATTACGATTGTAGACAACTGCCACCTAGTGTGGAGAGTTATTTCCTCTCACACGAGTGCAGAGTGTACATGCTAGTTGACTGTAAGCTGCAGTCTTTGCAGTGTGTTCATGTGCAACTTTTTGGGCCAAGACATCAGGCCACACAGCAGGAGGCCACACACCACCGCTAGTTCTCTGAGGTCAGTTTGGTGTGTCTGGGGCTTCAGGACTAAAGTGCAAAAAACTTGAGACTTAGTTGTGACTTGCAACACAAACACTTCGTCCCACCTCTGGTAAGATGTGCATTCACTCTCTTTCACCTGTGTTTTGGTCTCCACCAACTCCTGAGGGAAATATCTGTCTCTTTCGCTGCTGAATTCTCCACTACATCCATCAGCTAGCTGCTCATTACAGTATGTCTGCTGCTTGATGCTGAGCTGTAGGGTGCAGAGGAGTTTTAGATTTTTTTGCTAAATACAGCTGCCTGCTGAGGCTGAAATAACACTATTTGAACAGTGACAGTGGAAACAGTTAAGCTGCAGCCGGACAGAAAAACAATGAAGTGAAACTTGATGCAAAGCTCCATAAAGCAGAGGGGAGCAGCAGATTCATCTGATAATTCTCGGTAGACTCATCACTTCAAGCCACTACTTTCACATTGCCACTGAATATCATTAAAATATCAAATATTGTTTTACTGCATACTATTGCAACACATCAATCCAGTGTGTGTGTGTGTGTGTGTGTGTGTGTGTGTGTGTGTGTGTGTGTGTGTGTGTGTGTGTGTGTGTGCCCGGTGCCAAATCAGGTCATATGGCTGACAATAAACCACATGTTTGTGTATCATCAATCACTGGGAAGGGCGGATGTAACAAAGTTAATGACAGCAAAAGAAAAAAGCTTTCGCTTTCTCCGTCAAGCAACAAAAAAAAAAAAAAAAAGGAAAAAAAAATCTGTGGATTTTCTCTGCGTCGCTCTACAAAGTCTTGTAAAAAGGTGTAAAAATATTCCAGCACGTTTATATGTCCACACTGTAGTTTTTAATTAAAAGTAAGGAAGGTTTAATTATAAAGCTCCTCTTCCAGAGCAGAGTCACAAAGTGCCTTGAAATAAAAGATAAAAGCAGCAAACTTAAAATACAAATACAACTTTGTAAGAAGTAGGTCTAGACTTTCTAAGCAGAATAAGTATATCAGGATATAAGTAAAGTTTCTTGTCTCTTTTTGTAACATTTTGCTTTTGTTTTAAAGCCTTTTACAACTTTTACTAAGAGAAAAGTGCAAAAAAAAAAAAAAAAAAGTTTAACACTCAATATATTATTCATTATCAACATTATAGTGCTTTACATGTTAACAAACCCAAATATGAAAAGATATATTGCTTCAGAAACATTTTCTTTCTGTTCTTTCTGTCACTCTTTGTATTTTCCCTCTTATAAAACTTTACATTCACATTTTTTTGCCTTGTTTCTTCATTCAAACTGTGCAGCGTGCGAGTTGTAATCTCACTGCTTCTCCAGACATTTTACTTCCCTAATCTTGTAAACCAGATTGATCATCTTTTTAGGAAGAGAAACGCTGCGTCACACTCTAATTAGTTTACAGTAAGTTGTGCAACTCGGGGATGTGGTTTTTCCTCAGCTCACAATATCACACAGCGCAGCCTGTCGTTATTGTAACAGGATATTTTCTATTGTTAAAGTCCTGTATGTCTTTACACTGGATTTGAGAGAATGAGTACAAGGAATTTGAAAGTGTACTGTTTTTGTGCTTGTTTGTTTTAACAGCCACTTCAGTTGCAGTGCAGCGGTGAATGGACATGTCTGTGACACTGGGGCTTTTGACCCAGTGATGTGGCTGTAAGCACCCTGAAATTTAAAGCTGTCAGCCACTGTGACTGTTTCAGCTGAGATTCAGAAACATTAAATTCACAGTGTGTGTGACAATGTGTCCAAAGTTCCATTACAGGGCTGCAAAACAATCAAGAAAATAGTGAAACACAGAAAAATAATGTGAAAACACCTCTAGAAATTAATCTATCACTATTAATGTGTATTTTACTGTTATATTACACATTGTGGAGTTTCAATACAGGTGTTGTGACACGTTTGTGACACTGGGGTTGCTGTGGTTTAAAAAAATATGAGTGAATGTCACAGGGAGATGGTGTCATAACTCAATCTTCTTCTTTTCAATATCTAAATTCGGGCCTAGTTTGAGTTAAACACAGTGAAAGCGTCCCATTCATGTGTTTCTGGGTTGTACCTCAGTACCTCATTAACTCAGATGAATAAAACAGCAGCATTTGTCCATAAACAGCTTATGCATTATGAAACACAAAGCCCACTTACTTGCAGTGACTGTCAGTCGCAGCTTCTCTTAGCTTCTGCCCTGCCGCAGCTCGCAGCCGTCACGCACAAGACACATCTTACTTTCGGTTACAGGTTGTATCGTGAAGGCGGGGCCGCTCGTTTTAAATCAGCCTGATCGTATGAACAATAACCTATCACAGTGCGACGGATACGCTCACTGAGACATAGGCATACACACACACACACACATAGACACACACATTCAGGTGCTCGAGTGTTACTTTCGCTTTCACTCATCCAGTTTACTTTCGTTTCGGTCTGATTATTTTAAATCACGTGATGTGCCGGCAGTGTGTGTGCACTTTTGTGTGTGTGTGCGTGTGTCCTTTTTTTTTTTTGTGCAACTTTCGCTCTTTTTTGACCCGAAAATGCACAAATAATTGCACAATAAAGATGCAGTGAATGTGCAGGAGTCCAAGATGTCCTTGCAATTAACCTGCAGCATGCTCAGTACTGGCAGAACTATGCAAAGCACTCCTTACTGTCAAATGAATATGAAACATTCAAATACAGGAAGGTGTACAGCGTGTCAAACACAATGCACCACCAATAACTGACTTCTAATGAATCTAATTATTACCTAAATGCTTCTCAGGAAGGCAACACACACGGAAAAAAACAAAACTGTGACACCAAATTGAGCAATTTCTTGACAAGCAAATGTCTGTGTGAGGTTAAATACTGTTGCACGCAGCTTGATGTGTTTTAGCTCTTGTATGGTTTAAACGATTAAATGCTAAATACATTCAATATGCAAGATTAAAGGGTTTTTATGTATTTGCCTTATGAATGCAAATAATGTTTTAGCTTAGTCGTTATTTGTTGTTTTCCCCCCAAGACAGGCAAATAAAAAGGTGCAAGAAACACACAAAAGACAATAAATTAAACAATGTTTACAAGCTCAGACACAATCCTGGTTGCATGAATAAAATATTCAAACTGTAAAAATTGAAAGGCCTCATTTTAATTGCTTGCAGACGCTCTGAAACCCAGAGTGGGCGTTCTCTGTGAAGCAAATTGTCGTCTTTTTCAGCCTCACAAAATGTATGTTTTTTGTTATTGCGTTAATTCTTCATAACATTTAAATTGAGGTTTAATTTGCATAATAAAATGATACATAAAAATAAACAAAAAGTAAAGTAGTGGTTTGGTTGCAGTGTCTTCAACAGTAGGTGGACACCTTGTGGGTAAACAATTTTACTGCACTCACAGTGATGCCATGGCAACCAGTGACTTCTTATAATGTCACTGAATAATGATCAGAGAGTGTCAAACATTTACAAAGCATTTATTAACATGGTAGAGTTCCATCACTCTCACATTGAGAGGTAGTGTTGTGTCATTTCCTTCTGTTTCTTCACTCCATAATGACTCATTAGAATTTAAACATCACTGTATGAGAGGGCGATGATTCAGGCTGTGGTGCTGGACGTCTGGTCGTCTTTTTTGTTCTGTCTGTGCATCCAGTAGGCCGCTGCTGTCACAACCAGGATCCCATAAGTAGCCAGGACGCACTGTAAGAGAGCGGAGAACATGTTTCAGGCTGAAGGAACCTGAAGGAAGAGGCTCAGTGCTCACTAAACACATGCATTTTTGGTAAAAAGTTTCAGCGAAAAGTGAACTGAAAGTGAAATTGATCTATGCTCGTCAAAGCCAGACTGCAATACTAAGTAAAAAAACATGTATGTGGAAAACACAAATGAGACTTAGATTATATTGCACAAGTTGTGTGAGTTTTTAAACAGATGATGTGATGTAGTTTTGCTGTTGTCAAACTTTGTCCCCAATCAATCAATAAATCAATATGTTCACCTTCCTCATGGAGGCATGCAAAGTTTTCTTCACATATTTAATATAGCAAGGCTTGACTGATTTACAAGTGTTCATTTTGTGGCTTATGTTAAAAATATTGTTCATATAAAATGGAGCCTGTGTGTGTGTGTGTGTGTGTGTGTGTGTGTGTGTGTGTGTGTGTGTGTGTGTGTGTGTGCGTGTATATTACATTTCTGCGACCCTGCAGACTGTAGCTATTAAAGTATTTCCTCCAACCAGTTAGTTCCACAGAAGTCGGGGCCTCAATGCCAAACAGCTGCCTCTGAAACACAGACAAAAAACACACACCACCCACAATTAAAGGAAGTACTGCAGCCATTATGCACATTATGTCACTATATTAAAGTTATCTCAAAATGCAGGTTGTGCAAGATTACACACAAAGTAATGTGGATTATAAACAGAACTCAATGTGCATTTAAAGGCATAAGTGTAGTGAATCATAGTAAACAGAATAAACCGTATATGCAAATGAAAGAAAACACGTTAACCACAAAACCCAAGGCAACAAAATGAACATGGGGTGACTGTAACTCAGGGGGGGAGCCTAAAACGGGTGGTCTGTCAAATGCAAGGTTGGTGGTTCGGCGATGAAGACAATGAACCGCAAGGTGCTAGGGCTTCTCTGCCATCAATGTGTGAATGAACTCTCTCTGCTGAGGCAGACAAACCTTATCTAAACACAAGCCATTTACAACACTACTGGCTCAGCCCATGGAGCCAGTGCACGATCAACAACAATAAGCTCAAGAAGGGCTCGATAAAATCTAGAAAACAGCCTGCTCTCTGCCTCTCAGCTGGAAGATGGAAATGTTGCACAAAACCACTAAACACAAACATAATTTGTTGAATATGTGACGACAAGTTGAGCAATTTCTTCACGAGTGACAGAGCTGGTTGAGACGCAAACACCAAATATTTTTGCATGTTGAAACAGGCGGTTTGTGGAGCGGCATGACGAGGCAGAACTGAGATGACAAACTAGTTTACGGACAGTCATGCAAGTCACATTCAACACATCTTTTTAAATTAGATTAAACTGAATTATTCATAGAGCTCCAGCTAATCATCTGGACTTGCTGGCAGCACAGAGCTCATTCTCCACAGACTGTTGGCAGTCCTTTTTTTTTTTTTGGCCATGAGAGTTTAACTGTGATAAAAGCTTAAAGCTGTAATTCCCTTTGGCTGGAGATTTTGAAGTTTTTTCTTTAACGCATATGCTGAGTTTATTGACAAAATATCTCAATTCCCCAGCATTAGCAGCGACAGAAGTACATCAAAGTTGGGCGTTTTGTCACTTCTGCTGACAGAAAAATTACTTTTTTATGATACTGAACACATACTTATCTAGATCATGTCAGTAAGAATCATGGAGGTTTTAAAGCTTGTGTGTATTTTTTAAGCTTGCATTTTGGTGCATGTGGCTTTTAACTCTGATTGATAGTAGGCCTACTCTCATGTTGCTCTAAAGCTACCACCTAGCGACCTTTAGCTTAGCTTAGCATAAAGATGGGAACAGGGGGAAACAGCTAGCCTAGCTCTGACCATGTATAGTCATGTAATATATATAGTATTCTCACCTCCTCATTAAAAAAACTCACTTTCATTTCAGTTAAAGTGAGACTCTGTGGAATTCACAGTTACTGGTGATACACTAATGGTTCCCATTATTTGTAGTTTCACATTCATTTTGACTCTACACTAGCAAAACCTGTTTAGCGACACCTCTAAAGCTCATTAATCAACACTTTGGTTAATCCATTAAAAAAAGACCAAGTGTAAAAGTTTGGGTTTGATGGTAGACTATATGGATTGGGCTTTTTTCTTGAAGACATAATTTGACATTTGGGAATATGTTATATATATTAATATTAATTTTTCTCGTCAAGAGTTAGATGAGAAGATCGATACCTCAGCAGTAAATAAAAAAGCTGGCAAGCCTGGCTCTGTCTCAAGGTAACAAAGCTGCCTTCCAGCACCTCTTAAATAAACACCGTACACCTTGTCTGTTAAATGCTGAAAAAACATAACTCTAAAACAAACAAAGTTGTGGTTTCACAGTTGGTTAGTGCTGATCTTTTATCTCGGTCATTGGTTTTCTCCTAAACTCAGCTCTCTCCTGGTTCTTGCTTCATATTTGAACAGTGGGATTCATACACAAGGACCACCTTAGTCAAAGAAAACTTCATTTTCATTTGCAGTATTATATTTGGCGGTATGGCTCTGTTCTGGGGCCCCTCTGCCTTTCCTCAGGCCTATGCAGAAAGCGTCTTTCAAATGCCTACATGGAAAGCCTAAGCCGTGGAATGACAAACAGAGATGGTATTGACAGATGCCATTGAGCTGGGGTGGAGGCAGGTTGCAAAGCAGCTTGCAGAGGAAGCAGCAACAGTAGGCAGGCCAGAGCAGTTTAAATAGGGCGCCCTGAATGAGATCAGCTGATCCATCAGTTGATTGGCTGTTTGAGATCAGATGATGTAGCTGGGATGTGAGCTGAGCTTGGCATCATGTCCTGCCTGAACTAATGCTATGCTCAATTTTTGAGCGGAACCATTGTGATCAATCAATCAATTGCACAAGTAAACAGTATTAGCAAGATAACACACAGCACTGATTACCTGAGAGCTGTTATTCTGTTATTACAGATATTTGGTTTTATCTAAAAACAAACACAGACGGACTATGTGGGGGACTATAACATGCAAGACTCCATCCTCTTTCCAACTTGTGGAATATGACACATCCACTGATGTCAATTTGGTTCGCACTTCCGGCCAAGTTCTTGCTGGCAACCAAATTTTCTGCTCAGTACCAATTTATTTTTGGTTGCAATGTGCGAACCAAAACTCATTCCATGCTGGTGGAAAAAGTGGGAGCCCATATGTGCACTACACGACATGAATCTTCACTTTGAAAATGTAGTTTCAAAGTGAAGTGAATGTAGTTCAAGAACTCTGAATTTTATTAACTGAAGTGTTCATCTAGCGCATGAGGGGTAAAACATCATAGCAGCACATAACGATTCAAGTGAAAAGAGGAATAATTTTCATTAGGAACATCAGACTTGCATGGAGCGTGCCAGGGGCGACAGCGGAGTGCTGACGAGGCTGCTCCGCTCAGTAATGCTGATTTATTCTGCAGCGGGTATTAGCACAGGAGAGAGGAAACCCTTTCTTTCCCCCCTTGAGCCTGATACAGATTCAACCACGTGGATCATGTTGTTGACTGGAGCATGATGGAATGATGGCTGTTTAAATCATTTAGAAAACAGCAGCTGTGCTCTGTCTTCTCCTCCTGACTCTATTAAGATTTCATCAAGAACAGTTTAATTGTAAATCCATGTCCCACTTTGGCAGACAAACTGAACCTGGAACAACCACGTTAAGTGGAAGTGGATGTAGAGCAGCAGCAGCTTGCAGCATCTTGCTCAAGGGCACTTCTTAAAGAGGAACTACACACTTAGTTCTGTGCTGCACACATATTCATGTAGATTAGCATATGATGTTAGCAAGTGAGTTTTCCAACAATGCACATGCCTTTTCTGCTCCTATTTGTTGCCCAAACTGAAGCCAAACTTGTCTAAGGGCTTAATATTGGGCTAGAGCTGGCGGGGCGATTAGCTTAGCTTAGCAATGGCAGGAGACTGTAGTTGTAGTTACTGAAAGTTAGGAGAAGATCAGCACCTGCTCTGCTCACTGATGGACATGTTATATCTTGATTGTTATCTCTGCATGAAAGTGTTGGATTTCGAAATTCATTTCAGCCAAATTTCCACGCCCCTCTGAAACTGTGATGAAACAGGACTCTGAGGTCTATTTCTTGTGTCAGCTGCCAAGTATAAAAAGCACAACACTGGCTGCTAGTATCGGTTGCGAGCCTGGTAATCGCCGGCAGAGAGAAAATGTCGTACATGAATGAAATGTATTCTCTTCAGCTGCAGTAAACACAACACATGAGCCCTCCGATATGCCGCGTTCAGAGTTTCAAGATATTTCAGGCTGATAAACAGTAACTAACTGTTATTAGCAGTGATGTTACTGACATATGACTATGTACCGACACTCAGCCACAGACAAATCAGCTCAGTCGCCAGATGATGCAAATGATGAATACTTTACATTCAAAGTACCAGTGATTAAGTATATGAGCTGACTTTATCATCAGGAGGGATGGTGGATGGCGTAATGCATGCTAAGCTGCAGATGACTTTAGACGACTGTTAGAGACCAACTAACAATAAAACTGTTTTTTTTTTTTGCTGAGTCATTGCTGTGTTTCCAGTGGCTTTCTCGCCACCAAACATGGGACTTTTTTAGCAACCGATCACTGTTTTTCCAGTGGAGAAAATAACACACAAAGAAGTTGTTTTTTTTAACCAAGACATTGCTGTGTTTCCTGCAGAGGTAGTGGGGACTAAAACAGGGTATGCTAAGCCATAACATGATCTTTTCCTCACCATAACCAAGTGGTTTTTGTGCCTAAACCTAATCACACATTAACTACACCTTTGTTAAAACATGAATTTCCAGTGTGTCTGCTACATTATAATGTGCATACATAACTTATCCCTGGTTTGGGGAAACATACAATGGCTACTGGGTTGGACAAACGCACCAGAGAGTCTCCTGTAGTATCAGAATCAGCTTTATAGGCACACATACAAAGAATCTGACTGCCAAAGACGACAAAGCTGAACAAAAATAGGTTAAAAATATAAACACAGAACTGTAAAATATAAGAAAAGCAACAATGACCAACAACATTTCTTACAATTTGCCTTGAAAGACATTCAGTCAGAAAATGAGTTGGTAATCACTCTTTAATGAAAGGATTGTATCTGGTTACCATGGATACTCTTCAATGACAGGTCTCTCTTCAGACGGAGCTGAAATCAGACGCTCTAAATGTCATAATGAGCATATCAAACACGTCTGTTACACATCTTTCACACCCACATCTGTCACTGTGGTGCAGTGCTTTGACAGATACCATCACTGCTACTAAATTAGTTTTGGATCACAACGTCTTGAGTGAACTTTCCAATGCACCTGCATCTAAGATGGTTGGATGTGCAAATATCTCCTTTAAAAAAGTATCACAATGTCTAACAGCTTCAGTGAACAAAATCAAGATATAAAGGGGCTGAGTCCCTCATGTTTTTGCCAATATTCTCCTCTTTCTCTTTCACCTTCCCTCTGTGAGGAAATCTAACTTCCCATATGTGAAAAAAAGCCAAACTTGGCACATGGGTCCAGTCCCATGCCTAACGTCCTCAACAAGATTCCTGATGGTGGTGATACAGCGACTATTTAAAGTTCAAAACTTTGAAAATTGATAACAAATCAGCTGTCTGGCCTGTATGGCAACATTCACATAACTGCAGGCCTAGTTTTAAAGACACTTTTGTAAACTCAAACCTAGTGCAAATTATGAAAGCCATCAAAAACTGTGAAACTAATTAAACTTATCCCCTCTACGGATGCACCGAAAAGAAAATTTGTGGCCGAAGCTGAAGCCAAATAAAATTAAACGCTTGGCCGAATACCGAGTACCGAATACCGTTGTTTAGTTTTTCATTAGTTTTTGCAAGTGAACCCCCTCCAGATTAGTGTTGTCACGGTACCAAAATTGGGACCCACAGTACGATACCAGTGAAAATATCATGGTTCTGAGTAGTATCAGGATACCACAACAAAAATGAGGCAGATGTGCCTTTTGTCATTTATAAAAAGATAAATCATTTTTCTATAATACATTAATGATATTTCAGTGGAATAAATTACTTATTGACTTATTCATACTTCAAAAACAGCATCAATAAGTGATTAACATAGGGGGGATCAAAATAAAATAAATAAATAAAATAAAAATCAACCAGCCACCCTCCTCCCCTGACAAGGAAAGAACAGTCCCTCCATAAGTAAAGAACAGTCCCTAAAGTGCGGTGAGGTTTGTGGACCGTTACCTGCCACAATGACAGAAATGTGAACGGCTCGTTTCTCCTCTGACACGTCACATCACATTTGAGTTTGGCCATGCCGCTAAGGTAGTTTGCTGTCTCTGTCAAGTAGCTGTCTGTCAGTCACTCAATTTACAGCAGGAGACAGCACTTATGCCACTTATGGTCCACACAGAATGGACCTGCGACCCACTTTTGGACCACAACCCACCAGTTAGGAACCACTGACCTACAGCAGTCTATCTTTTAGCATCATTTTTTCACCTCTGGATCAATCAGTCTTTGTAAGAAGACACTCCAGGTGTTTTACATATTTTCTAGATGAAGTATGCAAATTCTCAGAGTTTGTCTTGATAACTGACTTCAGACACTAGCTTGAAATCTGCCTGTAAATCCATGCACAGTTGTTATACTGCACCCTGGTGGTCGGCTGTATCACAGTGTGAAGTCACTTTGTTCAACTTGATAAACAACTTGTCATTGGTGCCTCAAGGCTGTGAGGTCGAGTCCTGTGAGGGGCAAATTAAACATGCTTTGCCTCCTCACACGTTGTGCTGTGTCGGTCACAAACACATGATTTCAAGAATTCATGATATTTTTGGCCTGGAAACTTCTACTGATTGATCTTCATGGAACGGTTATTCATCTTGCTCCTCTTCTTCCTGTTCCTCTTCCTCATCCTCCCCTTCTTCTTCTTCTTTTCTTTTTATTCATCTTCCTCCTTTTCTGAACACTTCTCCATAGGTATGTATAACATGACGCACAGATTGTGTATCCATGGGGAGTTTCCCAGCACAGATAGCTCATCTGGATCACAGTAAGTCATCGGTGTCAGAGGTTGTTGGTTCAAGTCCTGAATGATGCAGAACAGTATGCTTACTCAGGCACTGTGCTGTGTGGGTTAGAGGCATGATATGTCAAGCTATAGTGCTATTGGCCTAGAAGGTTCTGCTGATGGACCGCCAGGGATCGGCCTTCTTCTTTTTCTTCAACCTCCCCTTCTTCTTCTTCTTCTTGCTCCTTTTCTGAACACTTCTCCATAATTGAGTGACTCTTTAAACACTGTAAATCCTTTAGGGTTTCCACAGCCCAGTAGTTTTACTATGGTGTATTTTACAAATATGTTGGAGCTCTTTAAGTTAGATCAGACCAGAACTTTTCTTCTTCTTGCTCCTCAAAATGCCCAGCCCAACCCTCTGCTGTGCAGCAGCTAATATTTCAATTTAGGATTTAAGACTGAAGATTTTACTCATAAGATTCAAAACAGTGATCCATATGTAGCCTGTTGTTTAAGTGCTCTCCTGAAAATACTATGTCTTTGTTTTAAGACTGCCTTTGAATACTTTCATATCTGTAGCTAAGAATAATAAAATCAAGGGCATTAAAAGGAAAGTGACATTATCTAAATCAAAACCCACTTATTCCATTCAACATACAAAGATACCAACTCCTATAAACACTTCTTTGAATTAAAAGTTTAAAAAAAATATCTGCATCGTATCTTTTCCTTTATGTTTTCTTTGATACAATTGTGTAACTTTGTGGCTATAATTTAGATTTTTCATAATAGCATTTATAAAATTACAAAAAAAAACTGTTTAAAAACACATGAAATATCGCAAAAATCTCACTTTTGTGTTTTGTGCTAGTTGCCCATTATGGCCACTGAGGCAAGTAGGTGTAGCTGCAGCTGGAGCAGCCACCTGCTACATGACTCGCCCACCTTAACCTACACGTCAGTCAGAGGTGGAAGTCCTGACAAAACTGTTAAGTTAGCAGTTAGCTAGCTATGAAGTATTACGTTAAAGAGAGGAGGCTATGGTTAGGGTAAGGGTAATGGGAGGGGTTACATCTCCTTACTTATACAGTGAATCATGTTTTCATGTATTATGAATTATAAAGTGGATTACTGCTAAATTTGGTCTCATTTATTCACGACAGTGAAGAATTGTAGCAGGGTTCAGATAGCCGTCGCGTTGGTGGGTTTGTCTTGCACCAGCGTGCCGTGTATGCTACAGTGTGTGTTTTCCTCATTCAGCCTCAGGCGGCAGTAATGAGCACATTATGGTTTGGTGCACTACAGTGAGGCAGAAAAGAAGCTGTGCTTGAAAATCTACTTGGACTAGCAACACAAAGGTGAGATTTATACAGTATTAAAAGTGTTTTCAAACGGTATTTTTAATTTTTATGGGAGAAAAGACTTCAAGGTTAAAGACTAACAGGTTATTTTGGCAAATATACCTCTGGTTAACCTCCCCATCTCTGTTAAAAACTCACTGTAACAAGACTCCACCGATGGCAGACAAAGTTAGTGACCAGCTAGTGAACGCAGTGGAACAGTTAGCAGCTAAAGAACCAGATAGAGTTGGTAAAGACCAAAACAGAATTAAAAAAGAAGTGAAAACAACTTACATTCCTCAGGTGGACACAAACAATACTCAAAAATAAATTACAATGTATGTCCATTACTGCTGGATGTGTAAATAAACAAATGTTTGCCTCATTAATTCAAGTGATGATGTGTCAGTGTCTCAGCTGGTTCCTGCTGCCCCCAAGTGGCCGAAAAATGCTATTGCAGATATAACGTTTAGACTTTAGCAAGCAGCGTCAGAAATATGAGTAAATTTGACTTCTTGAAAAAAGCATATAAACCTCCCACAATATTTGTTTATTCTCACCTGACTTTGATGTCAGTCTTCTGAATCCAACAATTTATGTTTTATAATTGATCATACTATTTTTTTTTATTTACTGTTATGCTGTTATATGTCTAACAATATGACAAATGCCTGTATTTGTCCGAGCACAAAACTATCTGATGTTATCTTATTCTTTGAAAATGCACATATACACACATATATATATATATATATATATATATATATATATATAGAGAGAGAGAGAGAGAGAGTTTATCCACAGCTTTTTGCTGTTTTATAGTGTGTATATGTTCCTACCTTTAGACTGTTTCTTTTTCAATAATAATATCTTATTTTATGTGCTCAAGCCAGAGGCAATAATAGAATATTTTAGAAAAAGAAAAAGTAAAAAGACAGAGAATGATATATCTTAACTCTTGAAACCTGAGCAAACATGGAAACATTAGAAAACGTGGGAAGAAGAAATGACGCAAAAAATTAGCGAGACATTAGTAAAAAAGAGAAAATTTAAAACAAGAAAATTAATTAAAAAAAAAAAAAAAAAGATAGAAAAACAAAGCAACAAACAAACAAACAAACAAGGAAATGACCTGGAAAGAGTGCTTAAAAATATAAGTTTAAGATGCAATTATTATAATTATTTATTTTTAAATAAATTTAAATAAAATTTTTAATAGCATAATTATTAATAAATGGTATTATTATAAATATAGTTTTCCCTAGCTTATTTCTTTTTGCTCAATTTTGTAAAAATAATTTACTAAAGCCTTTTTTTTTTTTTTTTTTATGAATTTGTCGGACTTTTTTTTTTTTTTTTTTTTTTTACCAAGTTGCTTATTGCATTTTCTCCATGATTAAAAAAATAAATAAAAATCGCACCAATTTGCTCAAGACTCAGAGGTTTAAATACATGCCAAAGGCGTCTGAAAGCACCACAAGAAAAGTGGCGTCGCTCCAGGTTTTGAAATGTTAAAATGGCCCAGTATTTTGTCTCAACAACAGTCAAACGAAAAGCTGTTATGGCCTGTTTAGAGTGACACCAAGGGGATGCAAATACTTCCTTGTTTGCTACATTAATCGATACTTCTTCACTCTATGATCGACTGACCTGCTTATTGTCAGCCTCCACTGCAGACTGAACATGCAGCAGTCAGATCCTGGACTTACCTTCACCTCTGTGACGAGATGGCCGAAGCTGGTGAGAGGGATCCGGGTGTTCACAGGAGACGTCGGCATGACTGGAGACGGTTTGGATAAAGATGTCAGCTTTCACAGATTATCCTTCCTCACACATTCAACACACAGTCTCACGATACATTTAAATCAACATTTACACGGAGGACATTGATACTTACTGCTCTGCTGGTTCCGACAGGACGCTTATACAATGTTTTCATGTGGAGGCTGGTGCTCTGACGTGGGGCGAATCCTGTCCAATCATGCGTTTCTGTGCAGAGCGCTGACCAATAGGACGCGGTGTGGTGGGCGGGGCTTGGAGGTAGTTACACAAACGGCAGGTGTGGTGCCGGTGCCTGTCATTCCTCTGCTCAGCCACAAGATGGCGGAAGATTATAGTTTATGACACACACTGCACCTGCTCACAGGTCGCGTCATTAACCAGCAGAGCCACATTATCACAGTAACGCTTTGTTTTAACGGGTCACCCAGTTTACTACCAATTTTATGAAGAAAAAACCCCAAAAAACCCACCACAGATAAAACTCATTATTTCCCGGTGATACATTTGTGTCTTTTAATTATTTGTAAATTATCTGAGGTAAAATATCTGAGTAATTTGTAGTATTTGGGATCTTTTCCTCAGTAAAAGTAGCTTTATCATCACTGATGTAATAATAATCTGTCATGTAAACCAACAATGGAAACCTTCAAGTTTTGTGTGTAGCAAAAGGCTACATGTTACCTACTGTCAACCACACCTATTATTTTATTTTAGAATGTATCCCTATGTTTTTAACGTCTGCACTATTTGTACCTTACATTGTTTGGATTGTGTGTGTGTGTTTTTTTAATTGCATGATTTCATATTTATTGATTATTGTTGGAGGGAACCTGAGATGCAAGACTCTCATTACCATAATTGTTGTGCACATGAAAATAGATACCTTAAATCCTTCAGTACAGTGATGGAAGTAATTAGTATCCACTTAAGTACTAAATTACAGCGTTGAGTTACGTATAGTTGATTGTGTCCATTTATGCTATACTGTAAACTTCTCTGCTGCAGTTCAGAGGTAACTACTGTACTTTGTACTCCATTTAACAGCTGTACTGTTACTAATTACTTAAGTTGTCAGATAAATGTAGTGGAGTACAAAGCAGAATATTTATGTGATGAAGAAGAAACAAAAAGAAACACAATGGGGAGTTACTTTAGTTAAGTATAGGTATCCCAAAGTTGAACTCAAGTACAGCACGCTACTTGATGTGCTTTTACTTTCCATCACTGCAGATTCCTTTTAATTATTAGGTAACCAAATAAATCAAGTATTTCAAGGTACTTTTATTTTGATTTGGTATTTCCATGTTATGCAACTTGCATGCATCTACTACAGTTCAAAGGGAAGTGTACTTTTTTGTCCATTATATTTGTTTAATGGCTGCAAGACTTTAGGGCTACTAATTACTTACAGATTAGGATTTTAAATGCTAAACAAATTAGTTTATTTAAACTACTAATACATTTTTGAAGTCCATAAAATTAGCTGCATCTCAACTAACAACACTACAGTGCTGCTAGGGTTGCAATGGTACAATACAGTCACAATTAACCTTAAAGGAACGACAAGGGAAGGGTTATTGTTGACTGAACAAACATTTTTCTACTACAACTGAAACTTCAACGCTCTTCTAATGCTCTGTCTGACAGAGCTAGATCAAAGAAATGATTCATAATTGATATGTTATCTGAAGCCTAAAGTAATATTCATATTGGTCTAAATAAACAATTTTATTGTATTCCCCATCTTTGTTGAGCAGCAGTTTTGTGTGAAATGAATTAAAGGCCTGTCCCAAATATACACCTGTTGAATTCAGTGAAGCAAACGATAGCCCAGGCTACTAATTGAAGTTTTAGGTACTTTAGTTATCAAGTGGTTCAGTGTCAGTTAAAGATATACTGTGCTGGACTTTCTTAAAAACAGAGTATTGACTCATACAGAAGTAATCCCTCTGAATCATCACTTATGACCCACTAGAAGTGTGTTGTGGTGTATTTATCTGCAGAGACTCTGCCCTCTGTCTCTATTTTCTTATTTTCTCCTTGTTTTCTATGTTCAGGATGTTTATGGGTGTGTACCTCTGCAACACTCAGGGTCGGGGCTTTATTAAAAGGTAGCAACCAGGTGCCAGACTGAAAGCAGCAGCCATCCAAGAGACACAGTACCAAGAAAACAGCAACACAAAAATAGCAGCTGAAACACCAAACGAGAGTGAATCTAGTCTTGGCGTTTACTTTCACTTGTGCTGGCAAGCGTGTGTCCAGACAGTAACTGACAATCCTGCATAGTACACCTTTCACTAAGATGTGTTTTTGTTGTGGTTGTCTGTGTCTGACACTCACCACAGTCACAAAGAGAGCTTCCAAATGGATACATAAAAAAACACTAAACATGGATATTAATGGCTGCTAATGGACTGCATCAATCGACACCCTCTAATTTCCATCAAACTACCATAATTTCCTTTAAAAATGATGAGTAATACTTAACAACACTATTAAGTGGACACCCTGTTCACTTCCCTTATAATTAGTACCAAGTGCCCTTTCAAGGAAATGTCCAAAAGTTGCGTACCAACATACTACTTAGAACATTTTCATTAAATTTGAAGGAAATAAAGGGAGCTGTAAAATACAGCGATGCCTTAAAAAGGTTATCAGGCAACAATAATTAGAGTGAACAAAGAGGAAGAGGCAGTCAGTGAAGAACATCGTCATCCTGCCTTTAACCAGGAGTTAGAAACATGTTCTGCATGGTAACCCAGCTGCTCGACGAACACAACAGAGGTTCTGGAGCCACATTTACAAAACAGTATACGATGAATAGTAGCTCCTAACTGGCCAAGGGATCAGCATCAGTCCGAACGTCAAGATGTTATGTGCTAAGTCTTAAGTGCTATATCATAGGCAAGTGGATTTGGTTGCGTTTCTTGAGGACATTTCGTCTCTCATCCAAGAAGCTTCTTCACTTCTAACTGACTGAAGAATTACGCTTTGTGAAGAGACAGATTCAGCTCTGATTTGCATGCAGCAGAAACTTGACATCAACACTGGGCTGGTGTAGGTCACCACGGTGTATGTCTTCAGTGTGTCTAAAGGTTGATATATACGCTAAAAGGAAATGCTGCTGAGCAGGTGTGAAGCTGTGAAAAGCTCTTTCAATCTTGACCATTTCAACAAGGAAAGCATTTCTCAAACCCACTGAGTGACGAGCACATGCCCTTTCTGCAGTGTGTGTGCGCATACATGGAGCAGTCAAAGAATCAAGTGTGTCAAATTCTTTCCTTTGTCTTCCTTCTTCTGGCACCACATTTATCTCTGAACTGCTCTGTCAGCTCTGTGTTGGCAGTGATGAAGCGGAAGTTTGCATTCAGAGAAAAGAAGGAGTGTGGCTGAAATCAGGATTAAGTTCAGAACAGCAGCGTGGACAGGTCTTCACATAGTTTCAGTCCAGCATTATACCTGTGAAATCTATAATCTGCAGCCGATCTTTTGCACCAACGACAGATCAATACAAGTTACAGTCTGTACAGCCTATGACCTCCTTTATCCTTTGACCCTCCTTTCCAGTTTGACGACATGTTGCACAACTTTGTTCTTGTTCTGTACTGTTAATGAGCCGGAGGTGTTATTTTCCACTGACGGTGCCCTCTTATTCAAGTTTCCAAACAGGCTTTAACTGTGCAAGACGCTAAACAAGATTGTAACATTTCTGAGGGGCCATTTGTAGCCCATCTTTATCACTGTGTTGATTATTCATTTATCTAGTACTACACCTAATTCTTATAAAGCCCCTCCTAACTGGGAGAGAGAATTCAAGACTACTTGAATCATTTCATACTCTTCATGAAGTCCTTAATTTTTCCTCAACAAATGTTTAATTATACAGAAAAATGCACTGACTGTTTGTTGACTTGTAATAGTTTTTTGTTTGTTTTTTAATAGAGTCTTTAGATTCTTATTTACTTGAACTTTTTTAATTTTTTAAAAAACATTTTACTGATATGTTTCCAGATAATTTCTCAATGAAATATCCCGTAACTCTAAGTAAAATATCCAGAATTTTTTAAATTAAAATACTCACAAAAAAAATCGAAAAATAATTTTTAAAAAATTAGTAAATATCCGAAAAAATATTATGTTAAAAAAAAATCTGTAAAATATTCCAAGAAAAATGATGGCAAATTATTAGCAAATTCTTAGCCTAATGTAATTTTACTGGCTAAGATTTGCTAATAATTTTTCATCATTTTTCTTGGGATATTTTACTGATTTTTTAAACATGATATTTTTTTGGATATTTACTAATTTTTTAAAATATTTTTAAAATTAGATACTAATTTAATTTTACTGACTTTTTTGCTATATTTTAATCTCAAAAAAGGTCTGAAATACCAACAAGTTCAAAGTGTTTGGTTCCTTTATCCGGGATGTACACAGAGGCAGAGACAAAATGGCGTGTCCCTATTTAGAGCCACAGCAGGTGTAAACGTGTAAAAGTGGGTTTAAACTTTTTGCATGATTTCTTACACCATCATGTGTGTTATGTCAGATTAGTGTTTTTAATTAAATACATCTGTGCAGCTAATCAGCATCATTGCTGGCATGATTGCTTGTAGTTGTGGGCAGGTGTCAGATGATGAACACAGCTTTAAGCCCCTTTCTCACATTAATCCTGTAACATAACAGGTTCAAATATTCATGTCTGTCATTCACACATAACCTCCTACACATAACATGACCATTCCAGGGAAATTAGAGGCAAAATCTGTAATCGAAATGTCAGTCAACAGGGACACCCCAGCACCTAAATACATAATAGACCTGCAGGACTTTGAATAAAACCGATGATAGTGTCAAGCAACACCACCAGCACTGAACTGGGTAAGGTTGTGTGTTCTGTTTGAGCATTCATTTTCAGTTTGTAAGAGAAAAGCTTTGAAAGTAATTTGCTCTGAAGCTGCATTAAATAATTTGTTTTATAACCTGGAATTTTTTTTTCATGGCCTTGGTTTGCTGTGTGCTATTTTAATTAACCGCTAAATAATTTAGGGAAATGCCAGAAGTAAGCATGAAACTAAAAATAAAAGCAGGTCTTGAAACTGCTGATACATGGATCCTCTTAATAACAAGAAATACAGAAAAAAACACCTTGCTGTTGGAGGTGTTATTTGTTGAGGAATGGTGAATGGATGTAAGTGGGGGTGAAGCTGGATGAGGGATGTCGTCTGTTAGGTTGGTCGGGCACAGGGAGACTCAGCGTGGGGGTTCAGTGTCAGGCATTTTTCCCACCTGACGTGATTACAGGCCCCCCAGAAGGTACCTAGAATGAGACAAGGGAGAGGTATGTACCACACTGAATAAGAAAAGATGAGGGAAGAAGGAAGGAGGGGATGGAGGAATGTTGGTAGGGATGAGGGAGGATGATGGGTGAAGGGAAGGGGAAGGGAGAGTGGGTTGAGAAATCTGAAACAAGCAGAGCAAGATGGGTTGACCAGGTGAAAGTAGGCTTGGCAGGTAACCAGGGGTATGGTTGAGGCGTGGCCCTCCTGAACCTA
The DNA here is from genome assembly GCA_026686955.1 of Epinephelus cyanopodus. NCBI lineage: Eukaryota > Metazoa > Chordata > Actinopteri > Perciformes > Serranidae > Epinephelus > Epinephelus cyanopodus. The sequence goes on along the minus strand of CM048916.1, from coordinate 24,965,235 downwards.
CTGTAAGTTGACCATGGTCTTTTTATTACAAACATTACAACATTACAAACCCTTTTTGTTCCCCAGAAAGTCTGTCCTTGCTGATCTGCAGAGGAGATGCAGCAACACAAACAGGGACATTTGTACAGAACAAAAAAAACCTTTGGAAGTTGTACACTTATTTGTTCAACACTGGCTTTTAAGCCTCACATTAGCCTCAGATGAACTTTGGAGAGTTTTGCACAGAGTGAGGTCTGAGGATTTTTTTCCTTTATCACTAACATGGAAACTGACTTGTGAGCAGATCTCTTCAGGACCAGTATGAACAAGAGTAATTACAGCACGCCAAACCTGTTTCTCATAAACACGACTTCTTAGGAATGACTTCAGGGAATTTCTTGAGAATCTGAGTCCAAATTTTCTCTTTGCACTCAACAGTGATCTGATTTCATCTTCTTGGTCCAAGGTCACTGTGACTTCAAAACACATTAAGGGCCATAAATCAAGAACTAATTTGCCAGTGATGAAAAAACTTCACACAAATGTCTAACGGGATAAAATGATGAATTTATGACATTTTAAGGTCAAAGGTCAAAGTCACAATGACATCATAATATTCTCCAAAAACACTTTTCTGGTCATTAATCAACATCTGAACTCAGGTACTCAGATACTTAACTGGTAATCTTGAAACTGTGCTGATTGTAAAGATCTTCAAGGGGTAAGGTAGGGTAAACTTAAATGTCCCCAGAGGGCAATTTGGGATGCAGACAGTAGTCATGAGAACAATAGGTAACACAGTTTAGAGTATCCAGTGTCACACATGGACATCAGTGCTCACTGCTGGCTAAAATGTGTGAAGTTCGTCATGTCTTTGCAGCAGCATCCATATTTGAAGCATTGTCTACCGTCATGGCCACAACTTTGTGTTCTGTCCTTTTCCCCGGGTGGACCACCACAACCACAGTGGAGTGTGTGTACATGGACATGAATAACTTGTTTATGATCGGGTTTTTGGAGTCTCCCGTTTATGTGCCATATTCCATTTACAAGAAACCCGAATACGCCAGCTGGAGTACTCTGAAAGAAAATTAGGACGTATAACACGGTTTCTCGATGCTCACATGAACACCATATCCCGAATATGATCATAACTGGGATAAGCCTAACAAATGGGTTGTCCGTGTAACTGCACTGTTTTTATTGGTACAGTCAAAGACAAAGCTACAGTTCTCTGTACTTCTCTGTAAAAAGTAAAGACACTGGAAGTTATTCACTGGAATCATACATTTCAAAATAGTGATAATTTCCAATTTAAGAAGATGCACTTAATAGCTTTTGTTAAATTTCTGTAAAGTCTTCACTACATTTATTATGTGAGTCTGGACAAACACAGATGTAAACAGCAATTTGACTGGCTGGACTGGCTCGAGAGAGTCTTGTTAACACATTGACATGCAGACATTTGGGAGCCCTGAGGGTCTGGAGCCTGGAGCAGTGTCAGATTTTGCCCTTGTGCAAGCATGACCGGGTTAACCTGTTATATGGGCTCCTACTGCTCCCCATACCTGCCTCTGAGCAGCGTGTTACTGCCATTTTACCTCCATTTAACACATTTTAGGAAATACACATATCTCTTTCTTGAGATGAGAGAATTGACAGTACTCTCATTTCTGAAGGATGAATATAACGATAAAGCCAGCAGCTGATTTACACTGGCTCCGCACAAAGACTAGAAACAGGGTGAAACAGCTTGGCTCTGTCTGAAGGCAACAAAATCCGCCTACCAGCACCTGTAAACCTCACATATTAATACATCACTGTAGGCCTGTATTTTGTTGGTGGACCTCTGGGAGGTGACACACAAAACTGTTTCCCATTTTGCCAGGAATGCTTCTTCACAGGAGGGTTATGTGCGGGACTATTTCTTTGCCGGGAACGGAGACTTTCTGGAGTCTCAGCGGGTCAGACTTGAGCACAATGTGTAATCGTGTTATGTTATAGCTAATCAGCTGCTGGCTGTGTGTTTACATGACAGTGGCATCTATCATCTCTTCCAACTCTCAGCCAGGAAGCAACAAAGTAGTAGCCTCTTCACTGAAGCTGCTTAAGGTGCTTCTTTTTAGTGCACGGAGGTGTGTTCTTCCTCAGCGGATTTCAGACACTGTCCCTATGGTTTCATATTGGATCCGGAGCACTATGGACAGAGCACTACTTATACCTTTAGAAGCTATATGCTTCTGGCTCAAGGACCAGCCATTCAACTTTTTCACATCTGGGACCCTTTTCTGGACAGTACTAGAAATGATGGGGTCTAGGTCCTTAGGAGTGGACTGTATGGATTAGTATTGACTGAGGTCTCATAACACATCTCCATGTAGGTTTATGTGCTCAATATGTCACTATCTCTTCAACATACCCGATTACCACTTCTAACTGTGATGCTGTAAACCTTTATTCATTTTTATTTTTGTTTTGTTTTGTCTATTTTGATTTGTGTTTATCTGTGTGTTTGTGAACTGGCGGTTTGGTGCGGCTTCTGCAGTGATGCGGGCGCTGCGCTGGACCGTCGTGGTGAAGAGGGAGCTGAGCCAGAAGACGAAGCTTTCGATTTGCTGGTCCATCTATGTCCCAACCCTCACCTATGGTCATGAGCTCTGGGTGGTGACCAAGAGAATGAGATTGCGGATACAAGTGGCCGAAATTAGTTTCCTCCATGGGGTGGCTGGGCTCAGCCTTAAAGATAGGGTGAGGAGCTCGGACATCTGGAGGGAGCTCAGAGTAGAGCCGCTGCTCCATCGCATCGAAAGGGGTCAGTTGAGGTGGTTCGGGCATCTGATCAGGATACGTCCCGTTGGAGGTGTTCCAGGCACGTCCCACTGGTAGGAGGCTCTGGGGCAGACCCAGGATACACTGGAGGGATTACATATCTCATCTGGCCTGGGAACACCTTGGGGTCCCCTAGGAGGAGCTGGAAAGCGTTGCTGGGGAGAGGGACGTCTGGGGGCTTTGCTTGGCCTGCTGCCCCTGCCACCCGGCCCTGGATAAGCGGATGAAAATGGATGAATGTATGGATTTATTTTGGTTGTTTGGTTTGGTAGTTGGTGTATTAGTTAGAGAATAAGTTGGAAAAGAGGATGTATATGAAGAGATGTATATCTTCCATGCCCTTTATCTTATATTGTTATGATCCTCAAGTCAATAAATATAATCTAAAAAAAGAAAGAAAGCAAAAAAAGTCAATTTCCCAAGACACTGTTCTTTAACTCCAGTGATGTGCTGGATTAACAATCTCCTGGATTGTGGTGACTTGATTAAACACAGCTTTATTAGGTACATGCAGATACACTCGTAACTAAAATGATATTTTGACAGGTCTCTTGTCAAAACATGCCAAAGAGATAGGTGTTAATGAAGGACCTGATTCCTTTAAAGAATTTGCGCATGATGAATTTAGCAAAACCATCTGAAGCTGGGGCTCTGGGGTCCCTGACTCTGGGGGCCCCATGGCCATTGTCAGGTTAGTGACAGCCCTGTGTCTGTGTGCGTGGGTGTGTGTGTGTGTCCTGTAATCATACACTGAAAGTATGCAGTACTTGTGGTTTGGCTTGTGTTGCTGTGGAAGGGTTGCTTGCATAGGTGTGTAAACAACTGCGCGCGCGCACTCATGTGGTAGTTTTGACAGGGCATCAGAGAGAGATAGAGGGAAGAGAGGGAGAGTTGTAAGCAGCAACACATTGGTAAGAACAGGGAAGCAGGCGCGCGGCGGCACGGGGACCCGCCGGAAGAAGCAGCAGCAGCAGCCTCAGCGCGAGCTGGACGCAGACCGACACAACACCGGCAGCACGAGCGACACCGAGGCGGTCAGCGGGGCGGAGAGGAGGAGGAGGAGGCACCTGCACCGCGACTCGTTCTCCCCCGCTGCCTCCGTCGTCTCTCCCTCTGTCTCTTCGCTCTCCTCACCCCTCGTTCCTCTCGGACCGCCGCCGCCGCTTCCTCGTTAAGATGGCTGACCCCAGCAGCGACGGAGAGGCACCGGAGAACGCGCGCGTCTTCGCCCGACAGGGAGCCCTCCGCCAGAAGAATGTGCACGAGGTGAAGAACCACAAGTTCATCGCGCGCTTCTTCAAGCAGCCAACCTTCTGCAGCCACTGCACGGACTTCATCTGGTGAGTGTGTGAGCGGGGGGAAAGGACACAGGTGATTCACTTGCTGCTGCTGCTGCTGCTGCGGCTCCGGTCGGCCTCCTTCCACACAGACACTGTTCAGACAACCGCAGTGTTTCATTCATTGTCATTGTCAAAAACACTGCGATGCGCCATTCCCCCAGTTTTCCACAATGCGACAGCAGCGCGGGCCTGTCGGGGGGAGATGCGTTGTCGGCAGCCGCAGAGCAGGCGCTGCTGCTCGGCGTTTACCGCAGCGACCCGACACCCATCTCTGAAACTGGGGGTCTGGTGGAGGAATGCAGCTGGAGACACAGAGACACAGGGCCCCACTGTTGCTGCTGCAGCTGTGTGTGTGTGTGTGTTGATGTGGTGCTGTGTGAGTGTGTGTCCATGTGTGATTCGATATCTGTTGAGTGTGTGTGCATGCGTCATTGTCAGTGCATCTCTTGTGAATTCCCCAAATTTCTCATCCCTGTTTTCTGTCCACAGGGCCTTTGGGAAACAGGGATTCCAGTGCCAAGGTAAGAGCAGTGGCTCATTCACAAATCCCTCTGCTGCATATGGCTGTGGGTGTGTGGACGGATGTTCACTGTCTGAAGGAGTGTTGTTGTGTGTTTGTTGTATTCTGGGCCGCAGGTCTGCACACTGTTAGAGTGACCTGTTGGCTCTTTCGTTGACGCCGTGTTGGTGTTGGCAGGCAGGTGTCGAAACTCAAAGCAGGTGCTTGCCAACAGTGATAAATGAGAGTGAGAACACTCTGAGAGGCTCGAGCTGAGGAGACAGTGTGAGATGTAAGAGTAGAAGAGTCGGTGGAGTGGTTGAAAGCTGAGATGTCTGGTTTTGGCCAAGGAGAAATGAGAGGAAGAGACAAACCAGGAAGTTGAGCTTTATTTTTGTCTCTTTCTTTCCCCTCACACCGAGCCTGACATCTGATTGAAATTGAAAAATGGTCTGTTTGAGTGTGGGTGGGCGGTGATGTGTGTCCGTGAGTGGGTGGGTGGGTGGCTGGTCATGGTGATGGGTGGGTGTCTAGACACGGACCTCTGCACAAAATGGTTTCACAAACAGGTCCCTTGCAGCAACACAGTGACACCCCTCACTCACACGCACGCTACAGTAATGCAGCAAATGTTGTGCTCGGGGTATCACTTCCTCCTCTTCACTGATCCATCTCAGACAGCCACCTCAACTCATCTGTCGTGTGACCTGCCATGTGAGCTGCAGGAAGAAAATGACCAGTGTTTCCACATTAGGCTCTTACTCAAGACATCATTGACTGGGAAGAGTTTTGCAAACCTGTGTAATTTCATCAACAGTAAAAAGTCCCCCTCATCTCCAGAGGCTTCACTTCTCACAGCTCTGGTGGTGGTTTTACAGGAAATGCTTTCGGGGTAGTGCAAAGTTAACTCTTTATGTGCTTGAGTGACTGCGCACAGCCTCCTGGCCCGTGGTGAGCTTAAGAGTGAGGTGGTGAATTAACCTGAGCTGTTAACACACTTTAGAGAGCACAGACCAATCAGAGCCTTGCACAGGTAGAGCAGCTGTCAGGTCAGGTTTCGTGGTGAGTTTCCAACAATTCACCGACAACTCTTGCATTTGTCGACGGCCCCAATACAACAAAGAGATCAAAGGATTGTTGTGATGTTGTTAGTCAGTGATCTTTGTTCACACACACTGAAGATAGAGAAAGGAGTTAATCAGTGGATCAAGTGAACAAAGAAGCTATCCATTGAGTATTGATCTAGTGATTTGCACGTCAAAGATAGAGGCATCTAGGGTAACACGCAAAAAATTAAATAAAGATCCACTTGCTCAGCTGTCACTGAGCTAAACTGCAAAATAAATCAGGACAAGTTTGATTAAATTTGGTAAAGCTGCACCAGTTAGGCCTTGATCATACTTCAGGACAGATGCAAACAGCTGCACATTTGCTTGCAGACAGTGGAAGTCTACAAACCACAGTCTGCGGTTTATATGTACACAGACATGTTCTACAAATGCAGGTGTAAAACACTACGACAATGATATGATATTTGCTTATATCACAAAGCCTGCCACAATATCACAACAGTTTTATTCAATATCCTGTTGCAGGAGAAGCTGCCTCTGCTTTTGCTTTTGGACAGAAAAGATAAAAAACAACGCCTCAAATATTGTAACCGCCTAAATGCAGTAAAGTTTACTGTAATCTGATTCCATTAACACATAAAACAGCACATGGGATAAGTTAACCTTCACAGCTTTCAGCCAGAAAGCTCTTTTTGGAAAAGATCTTTTCATTTTAACCCAAATCATTATCTGTTTCAAAAAACTTCAGGGCCATCTGGCTCAAAGCCTTGAAGGCAAACTTCTTCCAGCAGCCATTAAACACGGATTAACAGCAACATCATTTAACAAAAATCTAAAATTCAGCTCCGTAATAACTTTCAAGGTTGATAGACAAAACAATTGTTTTTGCTAATCGCACATCATCAGCTTAAGCACTCTTGCGTTGCATAAATTAGCCTAGCAGCTAGCGGATTTCTCCTCTGCTCATAGTTAAACAAATTCCATGTATTATTTATACTGTTTCTTACTCACTTTTGGTTTAAATCACTGCATCTCCTCAAAACAGCAAGGTTGAATTTCAGCCTGCATGCATGTTTTTCAGCTGAACATTGAAACAGCAGCTAATGTCTCTGTAGTGAGAAACCCAGCCAGGCAGGTTTTTTGTGTTTCCTGACTATTTTATCTCTTGACGGCATTGTTTACATGTGGCATGTGCTCCGTCTGTTGATACGTATTTTCTTTAAAATCCAAAATATTTCTGCATCGCTGATTTATTCCAGAGTGTATAATCCTCACCATCTTTTTCCTGGCTGCTTGTCATTGTTAGTCTGGCGCTGTTTTCAAAGTTAATACATATCCTTAAGATGATATGGATCGATGCTTTCACTTTGCATCAGTGATATTGGATTGTTGATCATCGAATTGACACAGCAATCAGGTTTGATGGATCAGCCCTACTAGGAAACATGATGACAACCTCCTGACATAAAAAAAAGAGCTCCTGTGTTTGTTGTATTTCAGTAAACAACATGAGAAATTAAAAAAAAAGAGAAAAAAAGTAAGACTGCTTAACAAAAGGACAAAAGTATAAAGTACAAACAAATATCCAGTTTGGTTTTCTAGTGCATGTCCAGTTGGTTTGCTTGACAGTCGTGGGCTTGATGATGAAATTATGTCACAAGGACCCATGTGGATGCAGCAACCATTGGTCGATTAATTGATGGGTCATTGAGATAAAACAAATGGGCAGCTGTTTTGATAATCGTTTAATTGAGGGGCCACATTGTGCACCCATTCAAAAATATATGCAAAAAAATCCGTCACTGTCTTCATATTCTCAAATCAAAATCCAATCATGTTTTCTTCTCCTAAAACAAAATATGACGTGCGGTTACGTGACCTAGTACCAACCAGTTTCAAACAATAATATCTGTCAATCAATCTGCAATTTTTCACCACACAGAGCTAAGATTAAGTTAGCTAGCAAGCAACAACATGCTACATCAATGTGTTTTCACTTCCCCAAAAACACTGGGGTTACGGCCCTCTGGCTGAAATGAATTCACTTTGAGGAAAGCTCCAGATTATGTGCAAGGCATTTTACAGTGGTCTGTCTCAACAGCTAATGTTACATTTAGCATGTGATGGACTGTGTCTCTTTCCATCTGGCAGATATTACTGTCCTGTTGGTACAGTATACACTGTCAGGGCCTCACTGTAATGACACACCCATTTTTTTTTGTCACACCTGCCTTGTTTTCCTTGGAAATATATCATGATACTGAAACTAGATACTATAATTATTACGCCTACTGTTACATACTATTTTGATAATCGATTATTTGTCATATTTCAAGGACAGATGTTAAAAAAATTCTCCCTGCTCCCCTGATGTGAGGATTTCCTGTTTGTTTATCTGTTTTATATCATTATTAACTGAATATCTTTGGCTTTTTGATAGGATGAAACAGGACCTTTTAAGAACCTCAGTGTGGTGGGCATCCTTTGACATGTTTTTATATTTGTTGCCATTTTACTGACTTAACAACTAATTGATTAATTGAGAAAGTTATTGACAGATTAATTGATAATAAAGATAATTAATAATTAGTTGCAGCCCTGCTTCACATGGAAATATTAACCCTTGACCTGCAAACCAAATCAGATCCCACTGGTATGACAGGTATGAGAAACAGTGTTATTTTGTTGGATTTTCTTGTCTTTAATTTCAGCTAATTTGAGAGTCAGGTAGAGAGATCAGTACACAAGAAATATGGTTGGTTAAACAATGCCACCTTGAGGTTTGTTAGTAGTTGTTATGGGTTTTAAGGACTTCTCATCCATGTTTGATGAAAGGTTGAGATTGGAAGTTCATTCTTGAAACAACAGGCAAAGCAGTCTCACGTTTGATGCGTTTGATCGTATCATAACTGCTGTTTCCAATGTTAAGATCATACCTCCAATCTCAGTGGTGAACATGTCTTGGCAGAAGGCTTTGATTTGGGGACTTGCAGGTTATAACATGACAAAACTGAGGAGAATTTCACGAGAAAGTCAGTTTTTAGGCGTTGTCTAAGCAGCATTTGATGGCTGTATTCCAACTTGTAGTTAAGACCTACTTCACAGTGAAATATAGGTATTTAAATGCTGTTAGAACACACAAACGTGTCTGTTGGCCAGCCTTTGAACCAACAGAAAACAGTGAAAAACAATTTTTGAGTCCTGTTCGTTTGAAATATATACATCTTAATATGCAGTTAGTGGATATTCTTTTCCTTTATTTTACCTAACGTAAGAGAAAAGCAGAGATTTGTGTAAACAATGGCGTCATAATGTGAGCTAGAGGAACAGGAATGGTGTAGATACAGTTCTGTATGAACTGGAGGAGCACAGACCCACATGCATATTAGTGCTCACTTCTTGGTCAGGAGGAATGCCAGACATGTGGTGCAGACTTGTTCTGACGTGTACGTCACATTGTGTGTTTCAAATGTTATGTTTGCGTTTGAGTGACATAGGTGCCTCCTCTTGTGTGGGTGTGTTTGAATACCTGTTCTGCAGGTAAAGATTTCTCTCTTTCCTGACATCTTTTTTTATTGGTGTTCATTTGTATGCGTGTGTGTGCACACCTGTGTGCACTGACAGAAAAAGAGGAAGTTAGTCTTATTTCCTGCTTAAGAAAGATCCAGATGTCTGATCGGAGTTTGGATGTAAGGGTTATAAGGTCAACTCTCTTTTCAGTTTTCATTATCAGAAGAGTTGCAGTAAAGTTTCGCAACTATATGTGGCGGAACTGCTGCAATGAGCCAGAATGCACAATAGGACTCTAAAACTGAAGCTGCCGAAAAGAATTCAGACATCAGTAATTTTATTTTTTACACCAGGGCTTCTCCTTCTATGACATGTCAAATTATCTCCAGTTTGGTCCAACATTTTTGGAAGACAGGAGCCCAGAACATAAAAACCCAGTTCAGGCTACTTTAGATTTTTTTTGGACAATGACAACAAGACTAAATCAAGACCCATTTTTACACCCAGCACAAGGTGGCTTGCGGGGCTACTGTTGTTGCTAGTTTGAGTTGGACACACTTGACATTTTCATGGCCTGTGCCCATATTGTGTAAGTATGTACTTGCATGAATCTGTCTGCCCATGGGCGTGCAGGTCTTAAAATGAGGTGTGGTCAGGTGCATGGTTGGTGGATTTTGTGGCAGCAGAAAGTGATTTCCCCATTGACCAAGAAAAACCTGGTCTAATGGTCAGTGGTTAATCCTTCAACTAAAAGGGTGCATTATTCAGATAGTACGATGTGCCTACATAGACAGATTCACAATGGACTTTAGAGTGAAAAAATACAGCGTTAATGGGGAAATTAATTATATTCTCTAAGATTGTGAACATAGCAGAGACCAGAGCAGAGCTGTTGTCCGACTCCCCATTAAGAGAGATGCTGTGCAGATTTATGTACATGGAGCAGCATAACTTCAGTAATTATTTCAGAGGCTTAAAGTTTATTTCTGTTTCGCCTGTCAAGTTTATAATTACAGTTTTTACAGCTGCTTAAATGTCCCATGATATTTGCTGCTGTGACCTTACTGCTCTGACTGCATTACTAGCAGTCAGAGCAGTAAGGTGCAGGGCGCAGGCATGCCGCAGGGAATGGGATATGGCACTTTAATTGGTTAAATTCATGTGTCTCCAAAAGCACACCTATGATTAAGTAAGGGACTAAGTACAACCCTTTGCCCCTTGCACCTTACTTCACACCACCATTATGCCCCGTTTAACTAGCAGAAGTGGAGTTGGACACACTCAGGATGCCCCTTAAATACACTTGTGCCATAAACTTTAGACCATGAGCTATAGATCATTTAAATAGGGCCATAAGAGTCCGCAGCTACATTAGCAGCTCTGTGAGGCTGTACTTTAGTGCCAGAGTACTGGACAAATTTGGCCTGATGATGGGGCGAGATGAAATGTCAGTGGATCATGAAAATTGGTGGGAGTTATCCTGGAGACTGGACCAAAATTCATAATTATTTATCAAGTAGTTGTTGAGATAGTTTGAAGTGTTCAAACTCCATGCATTGTTTATTAAAGTGCTAATATAGAGGACATTTCAAAACACAGATGCTTTTTAGATTTGTAAAGAAGCAGCTACTGGCATGTATAACTTTACTTGAACTGAAAGCGATCACTGTTTTATCACAGTATGTTCTAAAGGGAGGGTTGCAGGTGTGTCACTTCTGGCAGATGTTGTAACTCTACCAAAAGTTAACTAGAGCAAAACATTTTTTTGTCTTCTGGAGGAAGTTTGAGATTTTCACTGATCTTTCCACTTAACGCCCTTTTAACCTTTAGTCATTGGCAGCAGACACAAACTGTTATCCACGGAAATAAGACTGATGACATGTGCAAATAGTATCTGTTGGAGTTTATGTTGCCTCTGTGCCCAAACAACTGAAGAAACTCAAAAACAGAAAGAATGGGGTGAAAAAAATCTTTAAAAATACTGGTTGTTTCATCATTGTGAAGTGACATTGTTATTGATTGGATCAAGGCTCTGGTTTACCTTTAATCCTGATCACTGACGGATCAGCAGTTGAAGTAGTTTCTTTGTTATTGATCGGGTGACAGGCCCAGTTAATCTAAAGATATTGATTACAAGATAGGTTTGAGGCACCCTGGCTGAGAAAACAAACATATTTTAGAGTACGCCTGTCCACAGTGCAGCGCCTGCTCGTCAGTAAGCTCCTTCACAATGAATTTTTAAGTCGACAGATCCTTCCAGCGTCAGTGCTCTGAAAATGGCAGATGTCAGGGTGGCTGAATGGATATTAATACGTCTGGAAAGGATATGAATTTTCAAAACAATCTGTATTAGGGATAGACGGATTGTTGGTGTCCTGATCGGCAGGGCTGCAATTCCTGATAGTCTTTCATTTAGCCATATTTATTTACTCCTCAATTTGCTTAATTCACAAAAAGTATTTAGATAGTATTTAAAACACAGAAAACTTGGACCTAAATGACTAAGGCCTATTACCTGTCAATAGGGCTGCCACGATTAGTCAACTAATCAATGACTAATCGACTATTAAAATAATCGTTGACTATTTTAGTAGTCGACTAATCGGTTTGAGTAATTTTTCATAGAAAAGTACTATAAGAGTACCCCAAAATACTCTTACTGCAGCTTCTTACGTTCAGATATTGGCAGCTTTACATACTCTTCCGTGACAGTGAATAAAACCCTTTGGCGTGAGTATGAAACAAGACATTAGATGATGTAATTTTGGGGTTTGGACGAAACAGACCAACATTTTTCAAACTTTTAACACATTTTTCGATGAAATGATTAGTCGACTAATCGAAGAAATAATTGTCAGATTAGTCGACAATGAAAATAATCGTTAGTGGCAGCCCTACCTGTCAAACTGGTCAATAACCTAATCAGTTAAGTGAAGCTGTTACAGCTCTACCAATATAAACAGGCAGTTATTTGCTTTACACTGATGAATCAGTACCAGTTATTTACTAGCTGATAACTGTCAATGTGAACTCAACTGACCCACGTCACGTGACAACCACTGTGCGTGTTATATAGCAGAGAGTAAGCTTGTATTTCCCTTTAATACTCTCCACTGTATACAGCCTAGTTCTGGTGAGAGACGTGTGTTTACTCAGTTGCAAAGTTAATGCTCATTCCTGATTGTTAAAGAGTAAAGAATATGTGTGAATAGAAACAATCTTTGTGTATGATCTTAGTAGGTTTCAGCTCGTCTTCAGGTTTGTGTCAAGCTTGGTATCATTGTGTTTTCTTCAGCACCACCGGGGTAAAAAACCCAACAGAAACAGTCTGTTCATTGTTTGCCATCTACAGTAACCAGCCCAGTGTTTGTTTACATTGTATCTCAGTGTTTGAGTGGTCCGTTTCCCCTGAATGCTTGTTGTCAAACACATACAGCAGTCCACCCACTCAGACGCTTGGATGCATTTCTGATGGATCTTCAAAGACTTTTTCATCTTGCATTTAATAATGAAAATAAATCTGAAAAGTCTCTATGGCATTAGTTTTGACTGAAGCAGTTGTTAATGTCTGAGGTCAAAAGTGCAATCATGTGATCAGCATGGCCAACATCTAAGTCATGATAATGGTTTGAACCCTCTACTCTTTCTGCTTGTCTTACAAAGAGTGCAGTGTTTACGATCGCTTCATCCAAGATTAACAAATCAGTCTCACATCTGCTTTTGAAGAACCAAGATAGCTGGATAAGATTTTACAGAATCATGTTTAGTTCATAGATTGTATAGCAAAAGTGGACATACCCATCTTGGCGTCACCAATTGGTTTGTGATCTGCTGTTTTAAAGCCTCAAGTTTGGCATTTTGGCCGTCGCAATCTTGTGTTTTTTGGAGCCAGAAGTGACCACATTTAATTGAGAGGTTGGAGCTATGGATAAGCGAGGGGTGGCTCTGACTGAGAACCCGAGGACACCAAGCATACCCAGCTTTAACGCCTATTTTAATCTAAGTGGAAGCATGATTTACAAAAGAAACAGCATGATATGTTGAAGAAGACTTGAAACTAGTGATTGATGAAATCATTAGGAAAATGTTTACTGAGGTAAGAAATCAAGTTAGAAGTCAGTTCATTTTGTCATAGACTTCCTCACAATTGGACTTTTTTTGGAGTCGCCCCGTGTTGGCCACGAGAAGAAATACAGCTTTAGGCACCTCCACATTGGCTGCACATTCCAGACCAGGAGATTACCCCTTGATTTATAAACATATGAACGCTAAGGTCCACATGTTTTCTGAGGGGTGTGAAAGTATGGTCGGGCGATGTATTGAACTAAGCAAGACTTTTTTGCGCCACATGAAAAATGTCTAAATGCTGGCTTAAATCACCTTAAATTGGCTGTAGTAGGTCATCAAGAAATAGACCCAGTTCAAGGTGTCCACCATGGCTTGTATGATATCTTACAAAAGTGGACATTATACAGTTCATACTACTTACCTCTTTACTACTGTCAGCGCATTGGTCACATGATCGCAGTCTTCCTGATTACGTGGGCTATACGCTAATAACTGGCTCATGATTACTTGGGTCGTATACAAATTGTGGTGCATTACTTTTTGTAACAGTGCACCAATAGTGCGTGAAACAGCTTGATCATAGACAAACTCCTTTTTAAATTAGCTGAATTGATTGTTTCAGTATTATTTGATTTTTCTTTAATGTAATTGACAGAGGTTTTGCTGCCAATTTTGCCAACAGTTTGTTGATCCTTCTATTGTTTCTTTTTACCAAGTGGGAGATATCGACGCTGTAAGAAATTCCCAATATCCCCAGGTTAAGATTGCGTCTAAGAGGCTGACGTGAACTTTTTTTCCTGACTTAGTTGCTCCCTGTTATAGTCTAAAATGATATGAGAACATGGCATTATTGCCCCAACAAGTGTACACTACAAAATTTTACCCCTGATTTTCCACTTGATGACGGATTTTGAAGACAAAAGCCCCAGATCAGAGGCAATTCAGCACACATTCCAGTGAGAGATAATTGCTACGTGTGAATTTTTAAATACGTGATCTAAGAGATGGGCTGATGTGTCGCAGATGCCCAAGAGATATCCAGCAGGTTTCTTGGTTGTGTCTTTTCCTGTATCACTTCCTGCACATTTCTAAAGGGCCAGTTTGTAGGATTTAGAGGTATCTATTGGCAGAAATGTTATATAATATTCCTAATTATGTTTTCATTAGTTTATATTTACTTGAAAAAAAGAATTATGGTGTTTTCCTTTCCTTAGATTGAGCTGTTTATGTCTACATATTGGGTGGAGTCTGCCATGTTGTTCCACAACAGCCAGAATGGACCTGTGAAACACTTGCTGTAGAAAGGGCCATTTGCGTTGTCACGTTGGCCACACAAGAGAAGTTTCAATCCTGCAACCTTACTGCTAGAGCCACTAAATCCTACACACTGGACCATTAAAGGTAGTTTGGAGACCAGACCAAACCACAACAACCTCACAATACCCCGTTTTAAGACAGACCGTTGTTTAATGTGAACAGTTCAGCGGTCTGATGACTTTAAAAGTCATGTAATGTGTAGGTGCCATCAGAGAGCTGTTCAGTTGTAGGGTCTTATCTCGTTGGTGCAGTATATTCACGCATGCTTAGGCCTGAAAAATGGTTATTGCAAGTGGCCCTGTCTGTGGTTTGTGGACTGGTGCTCATCCAAGATGGAGGAACTTCCTGATGCTCCTGTTGATGTGAAACTGTCGGCCCGCTGTCATCCTGGCAGTCCATCGCAGGAGTCTTTTTTGGAGCGCCTCTGATTCGCTGCTAACACTGTCTGTCAGATAAAATGGGGCGGTTTGCATGTATGTGTGTGTATTAGTGTGTAGACTCGACTGTGGGGCTCAGCCTGGTTGCTAGGCAACAGAGCAAAGACCTCCTCGGCAGGTCACTAGGCCTGTCTTTCAGTAGTGTGTGTGTGTGTGTGTGTGTGTGTGTGTGTGTGTGTGTGTGTGTGTGTGTGTACGTGCACAGGTGTGTATGTGTGTGTGTAAGTGACAGAGCAGATTTATGAACAAAAAGCTTTAAAGTGTGACTGCATCCTTCGCTGTGTTTTCTGTTGCTCCAGTTCTGTTTCTGTCTTTCTGACACACTGCAAACACACAAATGAATCCTCCACCCCCTCACATCGCCTCAAACCCAGCTGTGCCCCCATCCCTTCCTGCCCACACACACACACATGAACACACACATGCACACACACATGTTCCTCTCTGACTTTATTTCTTCTTCACTCTTTCTTTTCCTCTCATTGTCTTCTTCTCTCTTTTCTTTGTTTCCCTTTTTTCAGTCTCTCTCTGCTCATTTGCATTGTGCAGCGCTACAGATGGACAGAGTTATTTTGAGGCCTCGGTACCACAGTCAGGGGTAAAACCTACATTTATAGTAGATCCAGGTGTCCACTGATGTGACCCACCCTCTCTCCTGTGCAAACACACACACGCACTAACATAAACACTCTGTTGCTTAACTGCTAGAAAGCCGTGGAAAGTGCCGCCAGTTGCCACCGTGCCTCATGAAAATGTAACGACAATGTGAATAATTAAGATTAAACCAGAGCGTAATGTCACCCTGTGTATGTGTGTGTGTGTGTGTGTGCTGCTCTTGCTGTGGCTGTTGTTGCAATGTGTGCTAATATTTTCATAATGATGTTGAAACCTGAACCGTATTCATGCCTTAATTCCATTTGCTGCCGTTCACTGTAAAGTGGAAGCGGTTTAAATCTGCACTGCGCAAGATTTTTATGCAGAAACACACCAGTGTTGTGAGGTCAAACCACAAAGTCAGACTACAGTAGAGAAGAAGGATCTGCCCTATTTATCTAAATGGAATTCTGGTGTTGGTCATGTTCACGTCTTCTTCTGCAGGAAGCGACTGATCAAAATTTAAAGGGATGGACTGTACTCTATTTCAATCTGACCCAGAGTGTGCAGTTTATAGGTTTTGATCTGATCTCAGTTCAGCTGGATGTCTGTTGGATCAGTCGCAGCTCTGCACAGATATCGAACATACCTGAGGGTTTAATACTCCGTTCTCATTAGCAGGGGTGTAATTCAGTAGTTTCATCATGATACAATATTATATTGATTCTTTGGACAACAATGCAATATTTGCCGATATCACAAAGTCTGCCACGATATGATTTTGACTCGATGCAGTTTAGGGGTCTGCGATTAATATGAGACGATATCATCTGCCCATCTGCCCAAGTCTTTTACAGAAGAAGTAACCCGTTGAGCACAGTATCATTCTCTTCAATTTGATTCCACTGACACATATAGCATAGCGCATGCTTTCTGCCAAAGAGACCTTTCTGGGAGAAATGTTTTCATTTTAACCCAAACCATCATCTGTTTCTTAAAACTTCAGAGTTATCTGGCTTAAAGCCCTGAAGGCTAACAAACAGCCATAAAACATGGATTAATATCATAACTACAGAAGAAAGGACGCACACATCTCCAAAAGCCCGTTTGGGTTGGGTGCTGGATCTAAAAAATCAACAATGAACAGTCTGAGGAAGAGCGTTAAGCTCGAAACGTCACGCTATTAAAATACACGGGAGCTCATTTTGGTGTGCGGATTCATCATTTTTCTGTTCATTGTTAATATCATAACTGTCAATTGTTGTTTTTTTTGCTAGTCACTCATTATTAGCTTCAGCACATTTACATTGCATAAATTAGCCTAGTGGCTAGCAGAGTTTTCCTCTACTCACATCTTAACATATGACATTTACTATTTAGACTTTCTCTCACTAACCACTGGTTAACCACTGAATCTTTCGACAGATTCAGTGGTTATTCGGCAGCTAATGTTTCTGTAGCAGCAATGTTTCTGTATTGTATTTTATCTCAAAACAGCATTGTGCTCTGTCTGTTGACCCGTATTTCCTCTGAAATTCAAAATATTTCCACACTGCTGATTTATTCCATATGTAACATTATCCTCGTTGTCTTTTTCTTGGCTGCTTGCCATTATCTTCCTGCGCCTGGCTCTGTTTGACAGTGGCACAGAATTTCAAAATAAAGGCGTATCGCAAAGGTGATGATATTGATCTTTGTTTTCACTTTTCATTGCTGATATTGGATCGTTAATTGTTGAATCAATATATCGATCTAATATAAATTAAGCACAAAAAGTAAGGAAATTTGTGTTTGGTAGATCATTTCTTTGTTGTAACAATGCTTCTTGGCAATAGGCTATATCTTGTACCGCTGGAAAGCCTGTTTATTTCCCTTTAAAATTGTGCCACATTTATAAGGAACATGCATTTGTGGGATGAGCAGCAGAGCTGAGTATGTGGGTTGCGCCCATGAAAAATTTGCAAAATCTTCTCTGCCAATGCCAAACAGCGTTTTTTTGCTGTTGCTATTGACTCTTGTTTTGAGCTTCTGGTGCCCCCAGGTGCTGATAGACGGGCTTTCCAAGGGTATAAGATTTATTGCCAAGAAGTATTGTTACAACAAAGAAATAATCTACCAAACACAGATTTCTACTTTTGAAGTCATTGAGCCCATTATTAGACTAAATTGAAAAGAGCACAAATTCAATCATACAAATTTAGGAGACAACCTTTTAAAAACCTTTTTCATGGACAAAAAAGGCTTCAAACTTATGTATATCATAATTACCTCTCTAATATCTACTTAATATTGCTGTGAAGACATCAACACATTTCTCCTTCAAGCAGCTGTATTTATTCAAGTTTCTCTCAAAAAAACCGTACATTTTTCAAGATTACATTGAACACATCATGATAACACTAATGCAGCCTCGCTGAGCTGTTAAATGGGGCCACTGGCTGCTCAGCGCTGATGTTAACTAGCTCTCCTCCTGCTGAGTTTAACACAGATTTGTTTTTCACAATGCAGCATTATCAGGGAAAATTAGGGTGTGTCCCCTGACGATAGTGAGTTTACTGCATCCTTTTGTCCTGAAGGCGTCCAGGGGAAGATCTCTGTTGGTCCCGAGCATGTTTTCCGTTCTTATCAGTGTTTCCCGTCTTGCAGATAACCAAGAAGTGAATCGGACAACTGATGTAGTCTTATTAATTTATTAGTAAAATTATCTGCCCAATTTTCATGTGTACATTGTAGCTATAATTCTGAGAAACAGCCCTCAACCCTCAATTGTAAAGCTGTAAATTGATCAGCAAGTCAACAGAGATGGCAGCCTTTTTTAATTTAATGTTAATTAGAGTTTGAGTCATTTTTAAGCACAGTGTGCCAAACACTTACAGATTTTTAACTTCCCAAATGTGAATATTTTTGCTGGTTGTCTTCAGCAAACTGAACCTCTTTGTGTTTTTGGACTGTTGGTTGGACAAAATGAGCTATTTGAGTGTGTCAGCTTGTGCTTTGGTGAAATTGTGATGGACATTTGTTAGTTGCAGCCGTGGTGAAATTCGCAGTGATGGATCAGACCAGCTTGTCCATCTCTCCTACTCAACTCCTGTCAACATTTGGTACCAAACAGCATTTTGAATCTCTTTGTTTGCCGTTTGTCAGCATTCAAAAGTCAGCTAATCAACACACGTGTGAAACGTGCTTATGTATCGCATGTTAAATGCTAATTTATCTAAATTCACATTTGAATTTTGATTTTTTTTTTTACATGTGAACTGTCTGATAACCACATGTAGCTCTGTCATGTTTCCTGTGTAGATCTTCATCCATCACATGATCTGAAATGTTTCAGCATTTACTTGCTTGTTTCAGCTTATCAGCATTATCTTTAAAATGCTTCAAGTGTAACATATCTTAATTCATACACCTATTGACACAAGATTTGATCTGTAAAACCTTTTAGCTCTTATCACACTGCTGTGGACGATGACACAGTCACGAAGTCTGATACTTTAGCTAAGAAACGATTAAACTCTCTGACCAAAGATTTAAATCGTGAGCTTCAAGAATGCAGCATCTTATATAAGCATGTACATTCTGTTCAGCAGTGAAAGATGTATTCTGACCTTTTATTTGAATAACAATAGTAATACCACTGTGTAAAAATAATCTGTCACAAGTAAAAGTCCTGCATTTGAAACATTAAGTAAGTAAAGTACAAAAGCATTAGCATCAAATATACTTAAAAGCAAAAGTACAAGTAGTCATTATGCAGCATTATGCGTAATATATTTTATCACTGGATTGTAATTAGTGATGCATGCGTACATCACTGTAATATTGCAGCTGGTGCAGGTGGAGCTGAATTTCAGTTCACTTTGCAAACTGATTGGCAGCTTAACCTTCAACAATATATTATAATTTATTAGTTGATTTATATTTAAGCATGATAGGGAGGTTTGTTGTACTGAATTGAACAACAGAAGATGCCGAAGATAATTGCAGTTGTGCTGATATTCAGTACAACAGTACAACCTTGGTTGTGATATTACTTTTATACAACAGTTCTACAAGCGCCATTAATTAGTAAACAATAATATGCAACAACAGATTATGATTTGTCTCATTATTTAATGATTTATTTAGCGGTGCCAACATGAATAGGTCTGTAACTGGAAGTGAAGTGTCCAGGTGTCTTTACTTCCCTTCGTCTTCTTCTGATGACCATTCAAGATTAAACTCAAATGTTATCTGATTAAATATGTTCCTTTTTGTGCAGTGCAAAGCTTGTCATAACAACCCTTTATGTAGGCTAATTAACTGTTAATGTAATTAATAGTCCATAAAAAGTGCTCTAATTAAATTAACCGTTAATTAAACTGCATCTGGGGTCTTCATAGCAAACTTTTTTAACGCAAAGATGAACACACCAGGTACTTCCTCAAATAACATTCAAGTTAGATTATGAATGGTGATCAGAGGAGGACGAAGGGAATGAAAGACACCTGGATACTTCACTGCAAACCTCCAGGTGTGCTCATATGACATCAGCCGCAGCCTCGTGCGAATCAAAGCTGAGATGATGGTCCGTACAACAGCGTTCCCTCTTGTGGGATATGGCTTCATATTGCATTAGTCGTCAGAATCTGTAAAGAAACTAGTCAAATCATCAAATGAATATTGTGGAGTCAACAGTTCAATATTAGCCTTTAAAATGCAGAAGTAGAGCTGCAAAGTTGCATAAAATGGAAATACCCAAGTGCAAGTACCTTAAAAATGTACTTCAGTACGGTACTTGAGTAAAAATACTTACACCACACCAGCCATCTTTCCTCAGAGGGTTTTTAATGTATTTCCCTACTTTGGAGCGGAGCTGCTTCTTGACTGTAGCCTGATAAATGATGTCAAACTTAGCAAAACTAAACTTTGTCCCACGCCTTCTTGGGAAAATTTACACTTCCTCAAAAACCTGGACTGTCCTTTTGTGTGTTTCTGTTTCTGTCTTTACCATCAGTGAGTGGGCACCCATCCAGGAATAATTCACCCAAAAACAATATAAATAGTATACAAGTATTCACCTCTCCAGGCTCTTTATGGTTCCAGAAAAAGTTGTCTATCGAATGGCGTCAAGGAGTGCGGAGCGCTCAGAAAAATGAAAGTCTATCAGTGCAAACATACTTTGACAGAGGCTGTAACAAAAGACGGTAAAAGAGGCATGCGCACAACAAATTGCGTCATGTGGGGAGAATCAGAAAATGCTTTGTTTAGCAATAGTTTAGAGAAAATAGTTGAGACACTTGGATAATGCTGCATTTGTTTTTTTGTTTTTTTTGCTGTCTTGAGTTCGGACTCTATTAAAGTCTGTTTGCACTTAAATGCTTTAATTTTCTGAAAGAAAATGTTTTCTGTGACCATATGGAGTCTAGGGAATGTATATTGTTCTTCCTCTTTAATCATGAATCAGTTTCCTCATAAAATGTATGAAAAGAGAATCAGGATCAGCAACCATGTGCAATATTAAGACAGAGAGTGTGCAATATTTCATTTGGTCGTCACACTGAATGATTTTAGCACAACTTCAAGCAGAGAGCAGGAACAAAGAGTCACCAGGTGTGTAGAGCCCTCGTGAGACGTTTCCTGCAGCAGCTTTGATGTTATGGGGCGTGATTACGAGATGTACCGCCATGCTGTGGATAAATTTAAAATCATCTTAAACTGAAGCAATAAAACTAAAAATAGACGTCGACAGCAAGGAGGGAACAAATGGGAGCTGCTGGAATATGAGTAGCCTATTGTGCAGTGACTAATGCCACATAATTGACATATTGATTCATGTCTTTGTTGCCTTTCTGTCACCTTATTTGGCGTTGCAAGGGAGCCCGAGTTTGACATTCGCCTTTTTTCTCTTCTCTCCACCAGTGTGCTGTTTTGTGGTCCATAAGCGCTGTCATGAATTTGTCACCTTTTCCTGTCCGGGGGCCGACAAGGGACCTGCCTCAGATGTAAGTAAAGAGAATGGGAGTCAACAGTGGAGCCGGTGTTAGGTTAGATATTTATTAAACACATGGTTAGTTATTGTTTTGCTCCTGAGTGATGTTTATTAATAACATTAGCAAGGTCAGCACTGGCTTTGTGTGTACATCCGAGTAGCTCCTGTATTTGCGGCTAGATGAACACACACACACATGCAAACACACAGATGTTACCTCCTGTCCTCCTGCTGAGCTGTCAACCCCAAATCACACTGAGACATGCCAGTAAAAAGAGAATGTGCTGCCTGGCTGCCTCAGGTTAATGAAACACACACACGCACACACACGCACACACACACACACACACACATTTTGTGAGTCAGTGGATTTTGAAGTCATGTAACTGATGTTTATTAATCTCTAACTCCTCTGTCTTTCTTTGTTTTTGTTATATCACCAAAGCTGTTTTCGCTGTTTCCTATTTTTAAGCGTCCTCAAAACTCACTCAATCAGCACTCCATTCTCTCTCAATAAATTTACTTTCACTCTCTGTCATAATGGAAGCAACATTTTAAGGATCGGTTCACCACAGATACACTAAATGGCCTCAGGATTAAATAAGTCTCAGGGTTTTCGTCATGTTTTGGGCCCTTCTCGATGTGGTTTGGTATCATAATAATCCACATAGCTTAATGAGATCCACAACGTTCATATATACCTGAAATGTCCTGGTGTCCACATATTTTTGGCCACATCGCAAACCTCAACTTGTCCTACTAAAACCAAAACTATCCATGTGGTTAGATACCACTGTGAGAACCTGCTTTTTGTGATTTGGGTGAACTGACCTTTTGTTTTGTTTGTGTTTATGTGCTTTTGTTTGTTTGCTTTATTGTTTTGTACTTATGTGTCATCAACCTGTCAGGGACTGCAGATGAAAGTTAGTCTCTTTGTCTAAATCTGGCATATTCAGGCTACATGATGGACCCAAGTGCTCATGATAATTACACATAAACACCACCCAACAGGAAAACTAGAAAACTGAACTTGCAGTATGGACTCTTTTAACACAGTCTGAGCCGACCGCAGATACAGGAACCCAACTGAAACTACCTGGATCGCTTTAAATATTGAATTCAAGTGTCTTCTCTCTCCTCTCTGTGTCTGTGCCTCCGCAGGATCCTCGTAGTAAACACAAGTTTAAGGTCCACACTTACTCCAGCCCGACCTTCTGTGACCACTGTGGCTCCCTCCTCTACGGGCTGATACACCAGGGCATGAAATGCGACCGTATGTACACAAATATCTGTGTGTGTGTGTGTGTGTGTGTCTGTGTCTGTGTCTGTGTCTGTGTGTGTGTGTGTGTGTGTCTGTGTCTGTGTCTGTGTGTCTGTGTCTGTGTCTGTGTGTCTGTGTGTGTGTGTCTGTGTGTGTGTGTCTGTGTTTGTGTGTGTGATCAGACAGTTTGAGCATGTGGCACAAATGAAAGCTGTCCTCTTACCTGCTTTATTGACCCAATCACTTGAATAAATGTTGGCATTGTACGTTCCTGCAGACAATGGATACATTACATTTGCATGTCAACGTGTAGCGCATATGTTGTTATCTATGTTTCGACAACGCTGTGGTTAATCTGTAGTTAGGTTTAGGCACAAAAACCACTTGATTATGGTGAGGGAAAAGATTGGCTTAAAATACCAGCTTTTGGTGGCACTGTCCCAGCAGCAAACGCAAGGATTTCTGAATAAAAACAGCTTACCCGAGGAAAACACAGTGACGTCGATAAAAAGCAACCACATTTGGTGGTTAAAATGCTGTTGGAAACAAAGCTATGACTCGCTAAAACACAACCGGTATTGCTTGTTGGTGTCAAATAGTGGTCTGCAGCTTGGTAGGTGTCATTCACACATCATTCACTGTCACCTCCACCTCCTAGTGACAAAGTCAGCTCATACACTATGTCACTTTTGGAAAGGTTGATGATTCATCTGAAACGTAAAAAATGTTACATACTGGTGGTTTTTTGCAGAAATGTACCATGCCAACACTGCTTTTGGGAACCAGGCTGATTGACGCCTGCATAAATGTATACATTTCAACCTCATCACTTTTTCGACCATTACAATTGAACTCTTTCTCAAACTGACAAACTTTTGTAGTTTTAGAGCTTAAAAAACACTAGTGGTCAAACACTGTATACTTAAAGCAGCTGTGTGGAACTTTTTACCATTAATAAAACTGTCCCTAGTTCGTATCACCCCCCCTTGAAGATCCGCATATTTATTTGAACCCAACAGCGACAAAAAAGCCTTTCTCTATATGGCTATGTAGCGTAGCCTAGCTCGGGTCGGACACATAGCGGAAGTCAGAAAACCAGAATACGGCACCCGAGGCGGAAGTGATTCTGCTCGCCCGCAGCAGCCCGCAGTGATTAAACCACAGAAGAAGGAGGAGCCGTGTTTACAGTGTTCAGTACACAACGAGCATTGCTGAACACATAACACATAACAGTTTTACCAGAGATGTATCTCTGAGGAGTTGGTTGTACTTTTGATGTCATGGCGGATAACGAAGGAGCATCATGTAAAATTATCTGTGACTGTGACCATGAACACAAATATACAGCAGGCAGTTGTCCTCAGTTTGTAAGAAATTCAGAGCTACACCAGAACATTTATGAACAGGTCTTACTTTACTACTAACTTGTGTGTAAAGTTAGCATGTCAGCATGTTTCCACTAATTACTTGGACTGACCTAACGTTAGTAGCGTTAGCTTTGCAAGCGAAGGCTGCAGGTAACAGCTTTGCTGTGTTAGGATTATGTTATGTCTTCACTGTGTATCTTCACATAAAAGAATACTCTGACGATTTGGGAGTTATGCCCTTTCTCTATCATTTTCATATTGAGACAACATGATCAATATCTTTTTTGTGTCTGTACGTCCAGTGGCTGGGTCTCAGCGGTTAGCATTGCGCTTATAGAGGGTCAGTATGTCCTGCGCTGTGATCCGCGGAGGGCTACACTGGTGAGCAGGCACAGACGTAGCTTGTAAACAAAACTCAGCTGTTTATTTAGCCTAGCAATATATCCGGACAATAGCAGCTGCAATGGACGACTTTGAACGCGATTTTGAAGTTTCTTGTAGTGGACACAGATCCAGAGCCATACCTGTTTGAGCCGGAGCATACAGATGAGGAACTCCATGTGTTGAATGCTGAGCAGAGATGAGAGAGGCTGAATCCTCCGCTACTATTTTCCTGCACATAATGGGATTCGGTGCTGCCATCGTTGGGGAGATACATCATCAGGAGGAAAATCGCTGCAGAGAGTGCATCACAAGGAGTGAAAACTTTGCAGCAATCACTAATCCTGGCGTGATTGAAACTTTTTTTCATGTTCCTAAGATGAACTGGAACTTTCAGTCGGGTGAGTAATATCGTCCGTGTTGTCTCCGAGTGACCTGGCGTAGCTGTGCCAGAGCCAGCTGCAGCTGTTGCTCACCGGTGTATTCTTTTCACATAATAATGTGGAGTCAGCAGATGACTTGCTAACTGTTTATTCCTCCTTACACCGAACGTACACGGCTGCTTCTCATTGTTTCTCACTAGCACAACAACGGTTACTACATTACCCAGAATAACTTGAGGCTCACACTACTACGGTAGCCTTAGTAGCTCAAAATACACAGCAGATTAGATTAGATCAGAACAGAAACACGACAGGAGAATTTACTGAATAATTTTGCTGTTTCCACTATTTACTTGGACTGACCTGACGTTAGTTAATCCTCTCGCTCTCCAAACCAAATGCATGCGGTAATTGCCGGCTTTATGACACCAGGCTGTGGGTGTCATACCGCTTCGACCAAAGGGGCGCTATAATCAACGAAAACGAAAAGTTCCGCACAGCTGCTTTAATTTAGCATTTTTCTTTTTGCTTCTTTTTAACAGTTGGTCCAAGAATCAATACACAGTGTGTGAAAGTGTCTTTGTAGTGCCTTTAAGTTTACTCAGAAACACTGATGGTGTTTGGTGCGGTGTGCAGTGGGTAGCACTGCCACCTCACAGCAAGAGGGCTCTGGCTTTGTTATGGGCCCTCTGGAGTTTGCATATTCCCCCTGTGTTAGTGCGGGTTTTCTATGACTTCCTCCCACAATCTAAAGACAGACTAAATTGCTCATAGGTGTGAATGTGAGCGTGAATGGTTGTCTGTCTCCAACGTTCTGTAATTGTCTGCTGGGATCGGCTCCAAACTCCAGTGTGTGCAGCACTTCACTTGGCCAAGTGTCAAGCGTCAGGGCCGTTGGTCAGAAATCACAGAAATGGCTGTGTAAGTCTTCTGTCATTACAATTAATACTTTTCTAGCTATATAGCTTTCATAATCCACATATTGCTGCTTGTGATGTGTGGATTGTTGTTCAGATAAAATCTTTCAGTCTGAATTTAGATTTCATACATCATTTACGATAATGACCTGCTCATGAGTCATAATGACAGACAGTTAAATGGATGTTATCAGCGTAATGACCGACAGTTGGAGAGATATTATCAGTTTCTCATAACAATGAGTGAATAGTTTTTACGTTCCTGCTGTTGTGTCATATTTATTGCTGACCATTTGCCTGTTGTTGGCAACAGTGACACAAACAGGAAGTGGGCTACATCTCTGCAATGCTGTCTCCAGCTAACACTAACACTATTTAGTGGGTAGACAGTTCCTCATTGGACCTGTGTGTGCAACAGTGCACACAGTGTTTGATGGACTTTGACTCAGCCTTTGCAGCAGTTTTCATACATTTAAATGTAGTCGCCAGATGCACGCAAACACGAGTAGAGAACAGGTTGTTTTGAAATGGTTGGTGCTTGAAACACTGTGGAAGCTTACAACACAGTTCACAAAGGGGTTATTGGGCTATATATTAATCCACATAAACAAACGACATGACTCAAAGCTCAATTTTTCTTGCAAATTTTATTCATATGAACAAATTAGATTTCTTTATGGCAAGCCTCCCCTTCCGAAGCACAACAATGCGCCGTGCCGCACCATAAAGACTGTTCAGGAATGACCTCACAAAGAGCTCAAGGCATCAATCCCACCTTTAGATTACCCAGATAGTTATCTAAACGAACACCCGTGGGATGTGCCGGTATCCCAGAGCCAAGTCCAGTCCTCAATTGGGGCCTCATTGGATCAGACTTGGCTCTGACTTGTCAAGGCATGGACACAGGACCTCTGGGTGTGTCCTGTGGTGTCTGGCACCAGGACATTGGCGACAGATCCTTTGAGTCCTATTGGTTGCGAGGCGTGGCATCAGCATGTCACACAGATGCTCGATCAGATTGGGATCTGGAGATTTGGAGACCAGGCCAACGCCGTGAGCTCTTCCTTCTGCCATTTCATAGCAGTTTTCACAGTGTGGCACGGTGCACTGTCCTGCTGGGGGGACCAGTGCCCTCGAGAAGTGCTGTTGCAATGAGGGGATGTACTCGGTCTGTAATGATGTTTGGGAGGGTGGTGGGTGTCAAGTGGCATCCACATGAATCCCAGGACCAAAGGTTTCCCAGCAGAACACTGCATTGTAAGAGACGATCAGTATCATTCACTTGACCTGCCAGTGGTTTTAATATAGTGGCTGATTGGTGTTTATATACATGAGTGATTAAGGTATGAGAAATGTTTGGTTGTGATATCACAATTTGGCATTAGTTAAATTTCAAATTAGATAACTAAAATAGACATTACTGTTGATGGCTGAAAGGAGCTGCAAAACAATAGCCTCCTCCCCTCCTGAAGCATCGATATTTTTCCGAGTTGCAGGAAGCCGCACTGTTGTTCTCACCTGTCCCTCAACTCAAGTCCCTCCTAACCGTCTGTCGTACCGGAGGGACCAGAAACGGCATCACAAGGCTTTTAATACACAAGCAAGGGATTTATATATTTCAGATCTGCTGCCATGATGAGATGAGACGTGTTGTTCTGCCACATCAAACACTTGTTTTTTTCTGGGTCATCCCTCTATAAAGTTTTAATGGACAGTGTGGCCGAGTGGAGCCAGTTACATAAATGAATGACGTGTTTAGTGCACAGCCGGACTGAGTTATAAATAAAATCCACCAAGTTATCATATGAAAGGTGCTAATCATGGCGAGGAAAACGTACAAACGATTACCTTCTCACTTCCCAGCTCTGCACCACCTTCAGTGAGTGGAGTAATATGTGGAGCTTTGTACATCAGAGCAGTCTGACATCTAGTGGACAGACTGAGACAATACATACAGAGTGTCTGGGCATATTTCTCAATCAGTGCTCAAAATTAAGGCTTGTTGTGTGTTTTTTATATTTGTTTGTGCAGCCATACTCAATACAAATAAAGTGAAGTGTTCATCAGGCAAAACATTATGGGAAGTGAAGGATCCAGTATTTTGAGTCCAAAATGCCCCTCTTCAGTCTGTCTCTTGTGAGTCCTCCACGACAACATTAAATCACTGAGGAGTGAAACATTGGTATTTTTTGAAACCTGGATCCTATTTTCCCATGTTTTTGTGTCAAAGTGCCTAATGGGAACAATAATTTTTGGAATTTTGTAACCGTGATAAGCGAGACTGCTGCAGATGCTAAAAAGGCTGCAATATATCCACACCAGGGGAGGCTCAGAGGTAGAGCGGGTCGTCCACCAATCAAAAGATCAGCGGTTCGATCCCTGGCTCCTCCAGGCCCACATGTTGAAGTATCCTTGAGCAAGGTCCTGAACCCCAAATTGCTCCCGATGGCTGTTCCATCGGTGTGTTAAAACTGAGTAGCAGGTGACACCTTGTATGGTAGTCTCGGCCACCAGTGTATGAATGTGTGTGTGAATGGGTGAACGTGACTCGTAGTGTAAAAAGCGCTTTGAGTGGTCACTAGATGACTAAAAAGGCGCTATACAAATGCAGGTCCATTCCATTTACCAGTCGTATGTGCACTGTCATAGTACGTACCTAAAAGCACTCATATTTGTCACTGACGGCTCAGATTGGTATTCTAAGTGAATGACAACATTATGTAAAGGATCCTACAGAGATAGACCTTTTTGTTGAGGAATAAGATTTGTTTTGTTCAAACAGAAAATGGCCCCAAAAACCTCTATCACCAAACACACCAGACTTCATTGAGAGTCAACAGAAACAGTAAAACTCACAAGAACCATCTTGCTTCATCTTTCCACTGTTAAAACAATCACAGACTCTGGTTTGGTTGGAGTAAAATCTTAATTCAAGTGGATACATTGCAGCCTGTTTAGCCGCTGCCGACTGCAGTAGTCTCTCACAGTACCGGACTAATTTCAAAACTTGTTTTCCCATTGGTTACTAAGATACAAAAACATGGGAAAAAGGGGGTCCAGGTTGAAAAACCTCCACAAAGTTACCGTTTAAATGTGGTGATACAGTTCAGACAGCCTTTTGATGATAACTTGAGGGTGTAATATGCTCTATAGATTTGTGGTTTTGGGCAATATAGATATAATTAACTTATGCATTTTCCTGTGTCTGTGCTCAGACTGTATGATGAACATCCACAAGCGGTGTGTGGCCAACGTCCCAAGCCTGTGCGGGACAGATCACACCGAGAGGAGAGGACGCATCCACATCTCAGCCCAGATCGCTGACGACACTCTCACCGTCACCAGTGAGTGCACTCTCTGTCTCTTCATTCTCACACACACATACACACACACACACTGATCGCCTCTCAAAGCTCTCTATCAGCCCAAGACTAAAACTGGAAAGTCCATTAGTCGATCAATGATCCAACGATTGACCCACATCGCCTCTGGAACATGCATCCACATGCCAACTCTCTCGCTCTCAGACAGCTGTGGATTGATTATGGAACAGAAACTAAACTGTTGTTAAGTGTTGTCAAATGTTGCCAGAGTTATTTAGGGCAGGACTCACACCAACTCTTACAACAGGTTCACATGCTGCTGTCCTCTGGAAAGGACAAATTCAACACTAAACTGTCTAAGAGTGTGTTTTATCTCGGGATGTCTTCCTGTGACACTTTCTGTAACCATGTCCTCAACCCCTTGCAGTCAAAGAGGCGAGGAACCTGGTACCTATGGACCCCAACGGCCTGTCAGACCCCTACGTCAAGCTTAAGCTGATCCCAGATCCCAAGAGTGAGAGCAAGCAGAAGACCAAGACCATCAAATGTTGCCTCAACCCCTCCTGGAATGAGACCTTCACTTTGTGAGTCGTATCATGAGTTTTCGAGGCTTTGACAAACTTATTTCTGGCTTTATTTCAATGTAAGTGACTCTCTTGGCCCCGTTTTCAGTCACAAAAGCACAAAGCTAACTGGAGCTCCATGCAAGTGACCCTGTCCCCATTCTTTTTTCACCTCTCGCTTGTTATTCAAGCTATTCTGGGTTGCTGTGTGACTGCTAGGAACGGTGCAGGGATGAAAAAGTTGTCACTTGCTGAGGTGTTTACCAGTTTGAATAGGGAGAGATGTGATGAATGTGGCTTTGAAGTCAAATTCATTTTTATTTTTTATCTATTTTAAGAACACCCTTCATCTCACTGTTCTCCCCCTTTTCCCTCTTTCTCTTATAGCAACCTAAAAGAAACTGACAAGGACCGCCGTCTGTCAGTGGAGATCTGGGACTGGGATTTGACCAGCAGGAACGACTTCATGGGATCCCTGTCCTTTGGGATCTCAGAGCTACAGAAACAAGGGATAGATGGATGGTAAGATGTCAAAATATGGTGGATAATTGGGAAAAATTACACAGGTGTAGACAGAGATAACAAAGGCAGAGGGAACAGGGATGTGAATATTTTAAGGGCTTTATTGTCATAGTCTGGCGATAATCCTGGATTTTTTTTATTTTATTCTGGGGTTTAGGTTTAAGATGCTGTCCCAGGAGGAAGGAGAATACTTTAATGTTCCTGTCCAGCCAGATGGAGAGGACGGTAACGAGGAACTGCGACAAAAGTTTGAGGTAAGAAACGGAGACACAAAATGACAGCATGTTTCATTTGTGCTGCTTTTTTAATACGAGATTTATTTATTCTCTCATTATAATCTCCTGTTATTCCCTCTCTATCCAGAGGGCGAGGGTGGGGCCGGGGAAACCCACAGATTCATCTTCCTCTTCTTCAGTGTGCAAGTACGACAGCAATGGCAATCAGGACCGGGTCAAACTCTCGGACTTTAACTTCATCATGGTTTTGGGCAAGGGCAGCTTTGGCAAGGTGATTCACATTAGTAGTGTTTTTTTAATGGTGAGAAAAGGTAGCCGGGGGCTGGTAAACAAAATTAAATCACTGCAAAGTTCATTTATTTCCATTTTGTTGACTCCTTTTTAGGTGATGCTGGCTGAGAGGAAGGGCACCGATGAGTTGTACGCCATCAAAATCCTGAAGAAGGATGTTGTGATCCAGGACGATGATGTGGAGTGCACCATGGTGGAGAAGAGAGTCCTCGCTCTGGCCGGGAAACCACCTTTCCTCACTCAGCTGCACTCCTGTTTTCAAACCATGGTACGGATACACAACATGTTGCATTAACAAAGAAAAGCACTTGTGAAAACATGGCAACATACAACTCATTTATTCTCGTCTTTATCTTTGTTTTCTAGGACCGATTGTATTTTGTCATGGAGTATATAAATGGAGGAGACCTTATGTACCAGATCCAACAGGTCGGCAAGTTCAAGGAGCCTCATGCTGTGTGAGTACACACACACAACCCTGTATTTCTATTCATGTGAGGACACTCTTGCCTCGCTGTTCTGTGTAAAAGGTACAGTCGCAGAATGGAGGCCCTGCGACCCACTGCTGGGGCATTTAAAAAGCAGCTGATAGCAGTTAGCAGCTAACTCAAAGAAGAAGAACAGCGGCCGAAAAATGTCCACAATTTGGGAAACAATGAGGACGCCATGTAAAAGAGAGGGTAAATGATGATGTTATTGCCATGGTAATGCCACTGTTATTGTTAATAAACCGCTACTGGCATCTATGTTATATGTCATACTGTAGGCCGACGCTGTCATGTTACATGTCACACCGATCATGCCTCTTTTGTGTCTGCAATGCCAGAATGCTGTCTAAAATCAAACACTGTGGCACTATGCCGCCATCACTGCAAATGTGAAATGATGAAGGGACGTCGTAGCGGCCCTATAGCTCAATATTTGTGTAAAAAAGACAATTGACCTAATGCATTTTTTAGCCCCCTTATTTTAACCATCACAACTAAACGCCTAAACCCAACCCTTACCCTTAAGACTCATTTATGCTCAGTGTTATATACATATACGGACACAGACAGTTTGACAGACTGTCTGTATGTAATCTACGTTCATGTTGTCCACATCTCTCAAAGCTTACGCATACGGATGAAACAGAGCAGCAAACTGGAAATTGTGGGGTAGTGTAGCATAGTGGAAGTGAGACACGACCATAGGACACAATTACGACATTTTTAAAAATGGTGGAATGGAACAAATCAGTAATATGGTAAAGAATTCTCAGTCCACATGTTGCAAATGGCCTCACCAATCACTGCTGTCAACAATGCTGCCTTCATTAAAAGGCACATTATCACGACCTCCTCCACCATCACCATGTTTGCCGTTGTTGTCAGAAACTTTTGACTCTACCCTCTGGTGCCACCTATTGGATGTATGTTTGCCAACATTAAGGACACGTGGAGGTAATGTGGGCAGTGATGGTTACAGTACTTGAAATGAATGTTTATATTTTCATTCATGAAGGGAGTATGAATGAACCTTTACGCCAACCAAAACCTGATTCTGACCTGAACTTTAAAAACCAAGTCTGAACCCTCAAACAAGCCTTTGAATATCTGCCCAAAAGTGAGGACTGACCAGATGTCCTGACTTTCTGAAAATGTTCTCACTCTCAAGGTCTAAAACTGAAATTGGTTCTGTAGATAGATAAAGTACACATACAGACACACACACTAAAGAGTTTAATAATAGGACATTTGATGTGTTGTGATGCTCCTCTTTTTCACTTCTTACTGTTGATTAAATGTTTTTATAAATATGCTAAGATAAATACAGTATGATCTTGTGCAGCAGTTACAGTAGGCAGTTCAAGTATAGTGCAAGAAGTGCTAACAGTGAGAAATATACAGAAGAAACAGCTGGAGGTATGAAATGATTAAATGAATGCAGTTTAAATGCTATATATATATATATATATATATATATATATATATATATATATATATACAGTACAGACACGGGGTATGTGGATGTATATAGTGCAGTAAGTGTATGTGCAGTAATTTATGTATTGAGTAAGTGTGAGGAAGAGGCAGTCCCAGTGTAATAGTGAGTTAATAAGTTACTTGAATATTTTGCATACAAGTCCAGTGTGTAGGACTGAGTGGCATCAATTGACAGAAATGGTGTATAATATTCATAACTATGTTTTCATTAGCATATAATCACCTGAAAATAAGAATTGTTGTGTTTTCATAACCTTGAAATTATCCATTTATGTCTACATACAGAGTGGGGCCTCCTGCAGAGAGTCAGCCATGTAGCCCAAAACAGACAAACCAAACACTGGCTCTAGATAGGGCTATTTACGTTTTCGTTCTACAACCTCACTGCTAGATGCCACAAAATCCTACTCACTAGACCTTCACCTAGACTCATATTATCATGTCAAAACAAAGCAGTTATAAGTTCTTAAAATGCTCATTTGATTTTAATAAAAGAAGTTAAGCTGGTGACTGTGAAAATGCTATTTCTTTTGTATCAATGAAGCTGAAATTGAAATATGTTAGCATATCTTCAAATAACCTCAAAATATATGGAACATTAAAATACTGTGGAATTCTGACGTCATAAAAGTGCCAGAAATATGTGCCGATATAATTATAAACTGGTGTGTGTGTGTGTGTGTGTGTGTGTGTGTGTGTGTTTTAGGTTCTATGCTGCAGAGATTGCTATTGGACTCTTCTTCCTTCACTCTAAAGGCATTGTGTACCGGTGAGTGCGTTTTTGAATCAGCTGGAGTCTGCATGTGCAGCTTACAGTTATTTCAGAATACAGATGTGGATAATATCTGAGTGCGTATGTGTTTATTTTCAGGGATCTGAAGCTGGACAACGTGATGCTGGACGCTGAAGGCCATATAAAAATAGCTGACTTCGGCATGTGCAAAGAGAACATGTACGATGGAATAACCACAAAGACTTTCTGTGGAACACCAGACTACATCGCTCCAGAGGTGTGTTTACGTGCTGTGACGTACTTGATTGGTGCTTTTTTAACCTTTGAATAAGACTCACAACTCCACTATTATGTCTTACAGATCATAGCGTATCAGCCTTATGGGAAATCTGTAGACTGGTGGGCCTTTGGAGTTCTGCTCTATGAAATGCTTGCTGGACAGGTTTGTATGCATTCAGCGTAGCCACTGTTTTTATGAACTGAGAACGATTATGACAAGAGGAATGATGACATATATTTGTGCCTGTCCAGCCGCCTTTTGATGGAGAGGATGAAGATGAGCTGTTCCAGTCGATCATGGAGCATCACGTCTCTTACCCTAAATCCATGTCCAAAGAAGCTGTTGCTATCTGCAAGGGGGTGAGAGAGCATACTCGAATGCACATAAACAAAGAGACTCAGTCCTAATGTGGCCCCTTCAACCTCTCCACGTCCACTCTGAGCACTGTAGAACGCGCCAAGTTAAGGACTCTCAGTCTAGAGTGAAAGTGCGTCAGAATCATTTCAACAGAGAGGCTACATCAGAGCTGGCTGACTGTTAAATTACATAAACCTGTAGCTGCACTTTCTTACCTCTGCCTTTTCATGGTGGGTTTAAGATCCTAGAACGTGCAGTACAGTTAGATTTAAAAATCTGTCATTTAAAGAATGCATGTAACTGTGTCAGCTTAACATAGACAGGTAAGGTGGGAGAGAGGGGGGGGGGGGGGGGGGGGGTGACAAGCAGTAAAGGGCCACAGGTCAGAATAAAACCCGAGCCACTGTTAAGGCCTATGTGGGGCGCAGGCAGAACCAGGTGAGCTGGAGGTCACCTCATTTATTTTCTTATTTTGGATATGTTTGTGCTGTTTAACTTCATTAACTGCTGCAGCAGAAACAGCGATAACATCGTATTTATTCCATGCATTCCTCTTCCTTGTCTAAACCTAAGATCTACATTACCCAGAATGCAACTGGACCCCCGACAGTTCAGTCGGAGAATCTGGTGTTATGCTAATAGTGGCTAATGTAGCCTTGAGCTGCTAGCTTCAGGCTCTTGTTTCTGACTCCATACCATTTTTATGCCTTTGCTCTAGCGACAGCTGTGGCTTGAGGCAAGATATTGTCAGGTTTTCCTGCTGTCTGTCCGTACATGAGTAATTTCCTCAACTTTGGCACAAACGTCCACTTGGACTTAATGATAAACTTATTAGATTTTGGTGTTCAAAGGTCAATGCGACCTCAGAAAACATATTTATCCATAACTCAAGATTTCATATGCAAATATGACAACATTTCACACAAATGTCTGATGGGACAATTTATATCCCAAAGGTCACCCTGACATTATTCACTGTAATCATACATGTCGATATAGTGATGACTTCCATTTTGCCAAAAATACACTTAATATCTTCCATTAAATTCCTTCACAGCGCTCACTACATATATTATGAGTCTGGGCAGATATGGATTTAAACTACAACAACAGCTTGACTGGTTGTACTGCGAGGCGGAAATTCTAGTTTTCACTTTCAGACTCTTCAAACCTAACTGATACCGACTCAAGTGACATCGCTAGAGGCAATTTATCAGACCTAACACAGCTCCCTGTGGAGCCACAAAAAGCTTTTATACAGTTTTTCCCACATTATCAGTGGTTCTCCCCAACACCTGTAAACAGACTGATGCGTTTAAAGATACTGGGCGGTTGTGGTGAGATGGCTGCAGTTGCTGTAGCTTTGTATACATTTACTGAAAAATGCAATGCAAGTAAATTTGAGTAGAGATTCACCTGCTTGTTTATTTATCCCTTCGCCATAATGCGGCTGCATGCAGTGAAGGCGAATGTGTGGGCATTGATCACAGTTTCCACACATGCACACACACACATGTTCGGACTCTTCTCACCTTGTATGTCTGTATGTGATTTTAGCTGATGACCAAGCACCCAGGTAAGCGTCTCGGCTGTGGTCCAGAGGGAGAGAGGGACATCAAGGAGCACGCCTTCTTCCGCTATATAGACTGGGAAAAACTGGAGAATAAAGAGGTCCAGCCACCTTTCAAACCTAAAGCTGTGAGTATATTACACACACACACACACTCTCTTCAGCTGTTGAATAATATGTGATCTCCACTGATTACCTTGTAATAGTCACAGTATGGAGGGAGATGACAAACATAGTCAAGGTAAGTTATAGATAAGATCGATCATCCCCCGAACCCAACCATCACCTGCCATTGGTCACTACTCTGACAAATGCTGAGCTGATATTTGTGAGTGTAGTCACCAATGATGAAGCTAAGATGTCACCGGCTCACATCCGGACCAATGGAAATCCACAGTTTCGGCTGTGAATGATTTGATTGGTTGATGCCATGTTTTAGTTGTATTTCTCTTTTTTCTCTTTGTTGTTGTCGTTTTTTCCTCTCATTCCTCATCAAACTCACTCCATCCCCCCCATCTCTCTCTCTCTCCACCTCCCTCCTCTCCTCTCCTCTCCACGGCAGTGTGGGCGTGATGCGGAGAACTTTGATCGCTTTTTCACACGCCACGCCCCTACGCTGACCCCCCCAGATCAGGAGCTTATAGCCAACCTGGACCAGGAAGAATTCCAAGGCTTCTCATTTGTTAACCCTGAGTACCCTCACACAACTCACTGACCATGCCACACATAACTGGGCTGCACTAGTAATCCCCCCACACCTCGGACACATACATTACAAACAGACACACAATCAAAAAGATCACCATGATGTCATATCCAGACTGCATTTGGCAGAGTGAAACGTTAAAGGAATAGTTCAGCATTTTGGGAAATATGCTTTTTCCTGAAACTTCGATGAGAAGATGGATATGTGCATAAAATTCAGAGCTGGACCCAAGAGGCAGTCAGCTTAGCTTAGCATTAAGACTGGAAGCAGGAGGAAACAGCTAGCATGACTCTCTCCAGAGTTAAAAAAACAAAAACAAAAAAGCAATGTAAACATTTGTGGTTTCAAGGAAAGTTAAATGCAGTAACTAAAGAGTCAGACCTCTCACAGTCAGCCGGCAGTAGGAATGCTAACAGGTTAGCTTGGTTACTCCCAGCGGTCACATGACCCTCACCTTGCAGGTTGTTGCGGTTGCTCGAGAGTTTTCCCCAATGAAAACCAGACCTTCTTTTCATTCTTTGTTGTTTATGGATTAAACAAATGAGATAAAGCATCTTAAGTAGTAGACTTTAGTTCTTGTTAGGGATGTCAAGTGTTAATTGTTTATCAGTTATGTACTGACAGGTTACACATGTAGGTTTACAGGTGAATTTTTCTATTCTTCAGTTTACCTAACTGCACCCAACCTGGGTCTGGTGGGAGCTAACGTTAGTTAGCAGGGCCGATCATTCAGCAATTACCACTGTGATGCCAATCTGGCCCAACAGCGTTGCTGTGGAAACATTTAGGCCACCCTCCAATCTCCCCCCAACTCTCCCCGGTGAGTAAGTGGCCCAATGTTGAGCTGCAAACCCCGTTTAGCATTGTTAATTACTGTTAGCTCTGTTAGCACTGTTAGCAGTGACAGCACGGCTAGTGGTGCTAACATAGTTAACAATGCTGAAGGGGTTTTGTGGGTCAAAATGAAGCCACTTACTTGCCAGGGCTACCCAGGGGGCCGGAGTGTGGCCACCTTGTTTCCACAGCCTTGTTGGAGCGTCACTGTAACGGCGCTAGTAGCGGTAATCGCTTAATGAGTGATGTTGTATGCTAGTTCCCATCCAACCTGGATGATGAGCATTGCAGAGCAGCCAAGGCTAACGTTAGCCGACCAGTGGAGACTGGAGGGTGGGCAGAGGGCACCATGTTTCTGCAAGGTAATGTGGCTAGCTGTCTGTCTGTCAGTAAATCCAATAAAAAATAAAATAAAAGGAAAGACATTTGAATCACGAACATTAAAATTTAACCATCTCAAAATGGATAGAGCTTTGACTTTGACTGAGTCAGTGAAGCGCCAGACTAAAAGGAAAGATATGTTGTATTTCACATCATTTTCTTAAAAATTAACTGGGTAGTTATGGGTTAATGGGTGTCAGGCTACTGAAAGCAAAAATTACAATCCTAGTTGTGGTAGTAGTATTCTTAAGGAGAGCCAGGCGAGCTGTTTCTCCCTCTTGCTTCCAGTCTTAATGCTAAGATAAGCTAATCACCTCCTGGCTC
The DNA here is from genome assembly GCA_026686955.1 of Epinephelus cyanopodus. Taxonomy (NCBI): domain Eukaryota; kingdom Metazoa; phylum Chordata; class Actinopteri; order Perciformes; family Serranidae; genus Epinephelus; species Epinephelus cyanopodus. The sequence goes on along the minus strand of CM048916.1, from coordinate 24,927,207 downwards.
AGCTCTGTAACTGATGCTCAGACATAAGATGTTATCAGTCCTCTCATTGATCTCTCTGAAGAGAGATCAATTAAGCGCATTTCCCTAAAAGCTATTTCTCTAAATAAGGTTCAGATGGAAATGCAGACAGGTGCTCAACAATCAGGATAAATATTCAGATATTCACGTGTCAAGTTGCCAGTAGGAGACCAGACTTCGTTTCCAGCGGTGACACCGTTTTCAGTTTACTGTGGTTTAACACGTCATGTGACACTTGCTGATCTCATATCAGCTCTACTGGCTGTATTTCTATTTTTAGTGCAGAGATGTTGCTCGCTCCCTGAATGCCGCCCGGCTGCTCACACCAGCAGGTTCACGTTGGGGGTCCGACCTGAGGGCCGACCTGAACCTGCGCTGTCTCTGTGTCACCCTCCCTGTGATTGCATATTGAGTATGACGACCTATCAGTAATATTGATGAGTGTACTATGATCACATATTGGTAATATTCATACAGTGTACGTGAAAACTGACCAATTGCTTTGCTATGATTGTTTAATCAGTTTCCTAATGTTGACTTTATTTTGTCTATAGGACCAAATACTTCTACACTTTCTGTTCAGTCAGTGTTGTGGTGAGCTTAAACTTTTTGCTGATTTGATTTTTAAGGATAGAAGTCTTTATACATGCAGTCAGCAAGAGTGTAAGTCTGCGTCAAGTTAGTGATTTTTGACTGAAGTCTCATTACTTTTCTCCTTATTCCTTACTGGAAACATTCACCACATTACACTGTGTTTTTAATGACATATCTCTTAGCTCGTAAACCACCATATTGTGGAGAGAAATCACATATGATGAGTCTTGTGAAGCTGGTAGTTTGTTAGGATGTCCAAAAGTGCCAAAATAGGGTTCAGAATCACGAGGATGTGGAGAAAATATTGTCCTCAACAACTGTGATGAAGGGCAGCCATCTTGTGCCATTTTTGCAGTACATGTATAATTATTAGAATATGCATCCTAGCTTATCTGTTCTCCAACAATACGATTCCCTCGGAAAGTCATTTTCATATATAAAATGAATGAAGACGTGAGTTTCATTGTGAGGCAGATTGTATTATCTTTTTGTAACTGTGTAATGATGCAGGGTTCTAATAATGTGTCAAATCTTGTTCTTTGAGCTCGTATCAAAAAAAGGAGGCGGCATCACGTTGACGTCACAGATGCACAAAGATGCTCGCTGATAAAGATGATTGTTTCTGCCAGGTGGAAAAAGTGAGCACTTATTGTGACGACGGTAACTGTGACGAATCAATGGGGACATACTGAGAGATATGAGAAGGATAAAAATATATATATATGGAGTTCTATATCAGAGAGATATCTGGATAAACTGTTCTGGATGAGAGAGATGCTTCTGTGGATTGTGTAATTGTCCTGTATGACTGGAAACTGATAATATACTCACTGGTGCCTACCAGACTACTCCTGCTGTGTCTGCCTTGTTACTGTTGCTACACCCAAAATGGTACACTTATATAGAAACTAGTTCTTTGTAGATGTGCTGTATGTATATTTGGTTTCTTGCTTCTAGCTTCAGCCAGGAGCACACTAGCTCAGCTTAGTATAAAACACAGAAACTGCAGGCCCCCAGGAAAGCCGCTCAGCCTTGCATCAATTTTTTTTTGCAGGGGCCACTCGCTGAAAAAAACCCTTGCAACCCAAAAGGCATTTCCCATCCCATAGAATACCATTGTAAAAAAGACGTCTGCAAAACTGTTGACAGGACACCTCAAAGGGAAAGGCTTAAGGGAAATGGTGCTTGTTAAAGGCACTTAATAAACCGAAATACTAAATACATAATGGAATTAGATTGCTTAAAAAAATTAATTTACACATATGAAGTGTGCCACACAATACACTGTTAACAAAGCCTCTGTTCCAAGGCTGTATTTGTAGTTATTAGCAAGTTAATAAAATTCTGAATAAGGTTTTTTGGAACCCAAAAGTTCTGATTGCTCTTCAGCGCTCTATAGAGTCTTTGATATTTTGTCACGGTGTGGGAGAGTCAAATTTTGTAACATAATACACCAACAACAATCTGATTATGTGTACAGCCCCCAAAATTAATTCCTCAATGTGGAGTTTCTCTTTTATGAATGACTAGTAACACATTATAACATAGCTGTAATCATATTTAATTATACTGTATTGTACACATGAACAAATCCGTACAGTCTATTAAGTTTTTATAAATGTATACAAGCTTTTAGGTTTAAATCTGATCATAATCTGATAAAAAATTTTAATCAATGGATGCTGTTTTCTCAGTTGTTATGGAGTGAGAAGTATTTCTAAATAAGTAGATACTTAATACATGTTAAAAAACAAATGCTTCGTTTTTTTATTTTTGCAAAGAACACGAGTCTATATTTTTATTTTTGAGACAATACTGCTTTTAAAAGCTACATGGGAGGGTTATTATAGAATCTCATCCACAAAACAAAAACACACTGCAGAAGTAAAATATGCAGCGTCACACCTGCCTCATACATTTATATGAGCTGATTTAGTGGTGAGTTCGTGGACCTGTGGGAGAGGTGGGAAAGTTTCCAGCCTCTCCTCATTTCAGCTGGAAGCCCTGTGATGATACAAAAGGCGGAGGTAGGATACTAAATGCTTTGTGTGTGTGTGTGCGTGTGTGTGCGTGTGTGTGTGTGTGTGATACATGTGTCTTGCCTGGGGCTCACTGCTTCACTTCCCTTGTGTTAAATCCTCTCCGGTTGTGGTTTGGTCTGCAGCCGGTCTGTTTTATCGATCCTTGTCTGTTCTGTACTGGAACGTTTTCCTCTCTCTGGCTTTGGAAGTTTGTCTTGGATCTTTCTGCATCTGTGCTGTTGAAATGTTTCGGTGGGTCTCCCTTCATCTTTTGACTGTGTCTCTGGGTTCTGTCGGCAGGGTGTGTTTGTTTTTTGTCGACTTGCTCCCCCCAGTCCTGTATTGAATCAGTGGTGTGTTTTGCAGAGTGTAGACTCCTTGTGGTGCCACTGTTTACAGACAATCAGAGGTGTGGACTAAACTGTACTTTAAGACATGCGATTGGACTCACAATTTAAGAGCATTGACTCATAAATTCACTCAGACTTAAAAGACGGGGTCACAATATTTCAAGTCTGTCTTAAAATAATAATTTATATGTAACTGTAGAAATTTGCAGGGCTGTAACCAAAACTGGCATTTTAGAAATGCTGAGGTCAGGAGACCAGATTCCTCTCATGCAACCTACTCAGCATACAAAAAATCACAACTATTAATCACACTACTGTTTCATACCTTGTAATTTTAGTCTCTAAGTGCTCTTGTAGTTTCTATTTGTTTATTTTGCTCTTATTTTATTTTTATATACCTCTTAACATTTCTTTCTTTAATGCTATTTATCTGTACCTGTTGCTGTCCCTGTGCAGCTGCATTAACTGATTTTTCCCTGCAGGGGATCAATAAAGGTTTATCTTATCTAAATATCATAATCAGCCCTGACCACACCAATTTGTGTGTAACCGTTGAAATTAAATGTCTTCTCAGGTTGTACAAAACACATTAAAGCATAGCTTCACATTTTTCTTTAAGTCAGTCCTGTGTGTAGGATTTAGTGGCATCTAGTGGTGAGGTTGCAGAACTGAAACATCTCCCACATGCAAAGCTAATTATAAACTAATGAAAACATAGTTATGAATAGTATTATTTCTGCCAATAGATGCCCCTAAATTTTACACACTATTTTAAACCTATAGTTAGGTGCCCATATGAGGGAACATGGGAACATGTTTTCTCTTGCTGTAATCGCTCCATCTGTTTATACTGGCCACTAAGAGATCCCTCCATAATGCCCTTTAACTGGAGATGATTGGGGACAAAATCCATTGTCCTCATTTGGTGCAAAATGTGGTCAAAAGTTTGTTTACTAAAAGCTAAACAGAAGTGATAATCTTCCAAAGTTGCAGCCTCTTTACTATTTTACATTTCAGTTTAATGTACAATAAATAAATTTCAATTACTTTTTATAAGGTATAATATTTTTGGTAATGGGTGGAATGCATGGGGGGAATTTGGTCCCCTGACCTCAGTATTCCTAAACTCCTGTGTACGGCCCTGCATGCAAGAGTCAAAAATAAGAAAAATACTTGATCACTTTTACTTTAAAGTTTTGGAAAGCCTTTATGAAAGTAATAAATGCATATTTTACAAGGCATATATAAATTTATTTTGTAAATGTACTACGCTGACTTCATAGATTTAAAATGGCATTACATCTGGTGAAGGCCATATAATGAATCATTGAGGACGCTAAACACAACATTTAGGACCTGACCTGACTTGAGATTTACTTGTGACTTGTAAAACAATGACTTTGTCCCACCTCTGCAGATTATTAAAACGTGACTTTCCGTGTGCTGACACAATTAAACCTCCCTTGCCTCCTTCTCTACCCTCCATCTTTGTGCTTCTATGGAAGAGTTGTTCTTTTTGCTTGTTGTCAACCTTTTTCTTTTAACGCTGTTCAATGCCACTCAAACTTTATTTCTCTAACATGCTCCCTCTCTTTTTCTTTCTCCCTCTGTGTGGCAGAAATCTCGCCGTGACGTTGGCAACTTCGACAAGGAGTTCACCAAGATGGCGGTGGAGCTGACGCCCACAGACAAGCTCTTCATTATGAATCTGGACCAGAACGAGTTTCAAGGCTTCTCCTACACCAACCCCGAATTCATCATACAAGTGTGAGGAGTTCCTGTTGGTTTAGACGCAGCCCGAACAAAACTTTACTCGAACCAGTATGGCCCCAGTTACATCCACGAGGACTCATCCAGCATCTCATCGCGCCACCACTGAAGCTAAAGCCACAGTGTCTCATCTACACACACCTCCGACCCACACCAGCATCTAAACTGGGCAACAATCAGAAACCACCACGCTGGCTTTAGCTGCTGGTTGGTCACAGTGAGACTGAGTTTGACCAGTAACCACACGGTAACAGGCCAGTTTCCAGAAAACACCAGGCATGTGTAGTGTTCACACGACCTCGTGGTGAGCAGGTCAATACAAAGAGTCATAGTGAATGTGTAACTGTGTGTATGTGCTCTTATCGATCAACAGCAGTGTGTGTTTGTTTACTTGATTTTTTCTCCTCTTCGGCCTGTAAAAGTTGCGTCATGAACATTCCATGATCAATACTTCATGTATGTGCACACACACACACACACACACACACACACACACACACACACACACACGCACGCACGCACACACAAACTTAGGTCACTTTGGGGGAAGTCACAGGCTGATCCTAACGCTTTGTTTCTACTTGCGTATGTGTACAAAGACGAGGCAACTAGAAGTCCATTCATTCCTGTGGGAATCTATGTGATATCCAATGTGCCTGAGACACTCCTCCCCTCCCTCCCCTAATATTTTGGGCCGGACCTTGCCTTGAGTACATTTAAAAAAAACTGAAGTTCTGCAGTGGATTTCGGTGAGACTACATGACAGTGTGCTAGTTTAGCTAACAGCCTATTTTCTTAAATTCAGTCGGTTGTCGATTGTTAAGTGAGTTTGTTTGATTAAAAATAACTTGTTCATCTAGTTTAAACACATTGTGAATCTGAGTGATGTTATTCTGCTAAAATATGGTTATACATTATATACAGTCAGATTGTCGTTATGAGTTGCTCAACCAGTCATACGTCTTTTTAATTAAATATTTCACAAAGCATGCCACGTACCTGGCAGGTCCTGTTTTTGTCCCGTAATGTTCCAAGTGTATATTCCAAACTACTGGATGGCAAAAAACTGACAAAATTATCCCCTCCCCCCACGGTAAAAGTAGTTTCTCTCAGGTTTCTATCCATCCGTAAAGAAATGCACTTCCTTGCGTTGGACACTAGAGTCATCATCCGTATATTTACGGCTCTACGGACATCAGTCACATACATAAGTGGAAAGGAGGTGTAACCCTAAATTTAACAAGTGCTTGCCTAATCTTAACCCATACCCAAATTTCTGAACCAATCAGCTATTGGTCTGATGACAACAATCCTCTGGGGGCATTAGCCAATATTTCAGGAGATCTGGTATAGCAATTGGATATCCGGGCCAAGACTTCCCCTTTCATGTGCTGGTCATTTCTATCTCTATAAGCAGATATCAGCATATAAATAAGGAAATTCCACTGTTTGGCCACTACGAAAATTGGCTTTAAAGCCTGGCCCGCTGCCTGAGGGCCTGTTTCCGCCTCTGTGCATTGATTGTTTACCTGCTGCTCAAGCAAGATTGGCCAGAAATGACTAGAAATGAAAACCTTAACACTTCGGATACCAAAATCTTGTCCCATTGCCCACAGAAAGTTTCTCCCATCAAGTCTGTTTTTATAGATCACAACTTTTTCGCTGGAAGTAGCGAACGCCTCTTTCAAGCCTCGTTTTGTGTGTACGCAATGTTTATAAGTCGGACCCCTGGTCTTGAGTCTGGTGCGTTTCCCCGAAGGTAACCTAAATCACACACACACACACACACACACACACACAACACACACACACACACACACACACACACACACACACACACACACACACACACGTCTGTGCAGGCTGCAGTTTGGAGAGAAGGAAGGTTTTTAAAGGTTCTGATTTTAACCTCATGTCTAAGTTAGTCCTGAACTTAGTCTTAAGCACGTATCGTCTTCCGAATTGATGCAAAAAAAAAAGAAAAAAGAAAAAAAAAAGAAAAGAGAAACCCCCCAAATGCCTGTCTGGCAGTGATATTTAAAAAATGTCTCTGTCTTTTTCTCTTGCTTAATCTCTCTCTTTCTCTTCTCTCTATGGCACTGTGTACGCAGTGGGTTAGTGCTGTGTAGGCCTATACAGTCTTTGTGGTGCAGCTCCTCTATGCATGCCATATCTGTTGGTACAGTAGCTCCCTTAAGATTTGCGTTTGACATCGAGGAGGACGAAAAAAACCCTCCGGTGTCGTGAATTTATCGATGCAAGTCAGTTTTGAAATATCCATGCTCAAATTTTAGTTTCCACTCCGAATGCTGTGTACGCCTTCTCTAATAATGTTGAAATATGCTACAGAGAAATATGAGATTTTGTGAAATGAACATATAAAGTAGATGTAATAATTCTGTATGACTTGTATTTCGGTGTATGTGTAAATAGGAATGGGATCTAGAGCTAGAAGTGGTTTTCATGTTGTAATACACTTCTATACTATTCTTCACAGCCCCGTCTCCCTTCCTCTCTGCTCTCTGTCCCTGCCAGCACTCAGCTGTCACTTTTTACTTTGATTTCCCATTTTTATATCTCCCCTTGCTCCTCCTCTTCCTCACCTGTTCCTCAAACTCACATTCACATCGGCGCGATCTGGAGAGGAAAAGGAACTGGGAGATGAGATAAGTGAGACAAGAGGGAGAGGGGGAAAGAGGGGAGAATAAAGTGTTTACTATGCAAAAGGCAGGAGAAGAAGGAGAAGAGGAGGATGAGGAGAAAAGGGCAACTTTTATAAAGCAACTTGAAGAAATTGTGTAACAGGAACAGTATACATATGTTGCATGCGCCGTCTTTACCTGCGCGTGAGAGACACTTACAGTATGATACCTACATTAAAGTGAATTATCATATACCATTTCAGTAACACTGGCTCTTGTGTTTTACTCGGGTGGACCTCGGAGCAGGAGCTTCAACCTTGCATGCTTACAAACAGAAAACAAAAACTACACATCAGCAGTTTGCATTAAATCTAATGTATTCAAAGTAATAATAGTCTGTTTTATAGTGCGAAGATGCTAAAAGATGACACTGGTGACATTTTGGTTTGGCCTTGTGTCGGGCCTACAGAGCCCAGACTGCGCCCTTGTAAGATATCAGGAGAAAACAAACATAATCCCTGTCAGATCATCAAGGAGATCAGCAGACTGCTTCTAAAAATAACTTTCAAGGCTTAAAGTGACTTGTGTTACTTAGATAAATGGCAGTTCTTCAGATTTGGCTCTGCTCACAGAGAGGAGAAAGCTACTCATAAGTGTAGCTGCAATTTATATTTTCATTTATACAGGAAAGGAATTTAAAGTAGTACTGTGTGTTACAGTACAAATTGGTTTCCAGCAGGTTCCTGTTATGCAACAGAAACACATTACAAAATATAAACAGAAACAATCAGCAGAGGCAAAACAACAAAACATACGCAGCTCCAGAGACAATGCAGAGTAGAGGACGCAGAATGGGATATGAGATTTAAATTAGGTGTTGCAGGTATGTCCTTCCATCAGATAGTGTTTATGTGTGTGGGTGAAATGTGTAATAGAGGTTACTGCTCTGATGTAATGTGGGATCTCATTCCAGCTTTTAGTGTGAATGACTAATTTTCATTATCAATGTACATAATAGGGTTTTGATTATTTGTTTTTTCTGCAAAATGTCAGAATATGGTGAAAACATGTTCTTATATCTTAATGTCAAGTTTTTTCTATCCAACAGTCCCAAATTAAAGATAATCAGGTTAAATGGTATAAGATAGTGGAAAGCAGCAAATCCACACTTTTGACAAGCAGAGTCTGTTGACAAATTTGCTCAATCACTGACATCAACAATTTACCAGGATTAAGGCTCTTTGATTGGTCTTAAGTAGTGGTTAAGTTATGTTATATTTGTGTTTTCTGTTACATGAAAGGGTTAAGGGTGGCTCGGTGATGCAGTGGTTAGCACTGCCGCCTCACAGTAAGAGGGTTCCTGATTTGAACCCAGGGTTGGGGGGCCCTTCTGTGCAGAGTTTGCATGTTCTCCTCATGTCAGCGTGGGTTTTCTCTGGGTGCTCCGGCTTCCTCCCACAGTCCAAAGACTTGCAGGTTAATTGGTAACATCAAATTGTCCGTAGGTGTGAATGTGAGTGTGAATGGTTGTCTGTCTCTATGTGTCAGCCCTGTGATAATCTGGCGACCTGTCCAGGGTGCACCCTGCCTCTTGCCCAATGTCAGCTGGGATAGGCTCCAGCCCCTCCAGTGACCCCCAAGAGGATAAGCAGTTACAGAAAATGAATGAATGAATGAATGAATGAATGAATGAATGAATGAATGAATGAATGAAAGGTTTAAATACAGATATAAAAAAGGGTCAAAGCGACCGCACCCTTTGTGCCCTCACAGCTCTGCTCAAATATCAGAAACATCTGACAAACAGGACGTCATATTTAATAGTAGGTGCTGGTTTTAAACATTAAATATTTTCAGTTACTCTTAAAACTGACAACAGATGTTAGGTGGAAAATTAATAGTATAATTTAGGGTATTGGATACAGCCTTAGTGGAAGAGTGTAGAGACTTCTCAGGGCTGCATTTTTGGGTAAAAACATAATGACACTGTTTTAATTTACAGATATTTCTCCTACAAAGACACAAGTTGATAATCAATAAAGATAGAATTAACCATAGAAATAATAATAATATAATCAATGTCCTCATACAAGACAATAATAAAGTCTCCATGTCAGACATGTACTTCCTACGTAATAGCTTCTGAGCTTGTTAGTGTTGATAAAGGTTGCCATATCAAATATTTTTTAATTAAATAAACAAGTTTCAACTTTCAAATGTGATCAGGTTTTGTCCACTTTTGTGTCGGGATGCCGACTGACTTAGCAAAAATGGCTGCCATCTTGTTTTTACATGGATTAGTGTATTGTGATCTTACTACCACTAGATGGCACAAATAAGTGTCCACGAACAAAGACAACAGGTCTAAGTTAAGTTGAACGAAGTATACGGTCAAGTAAACCCAAAATATGATGTCCTCATATGAGGACACAGGGTCTCAGAGGGATAATAATAATAAGTGAATTTAAAGGCTCATTGTTGATGCTGGAAATGGCAGTTTTATTTTTTTGTCAAATATTTTTTACATGAGATTATTATTTATTTATTTATTTATCATAAATTATGTCTTTATCAAAGAAATTGCAGGTTAGTTATTGAGTACGTTATTTTATATTTAATTTTATTTATTTTTTGTGTACTGACATTTTTATGAAAAGACGTCTTAGCTCTTATGTTTACAGAAATGAAGAAACTAACATGTCCTAACCACTGTGCTGCTGTCCATGGTGCTGAACTGATTCAGGCTATAGGTTGACCTGCTGACCTTAACACTAACACACACACACACACACACACACACACACACACACACACACACACACACACACACACACACGCACACACTGGGGGGCGGGATCATCCAGCAGTTGGTGCCACACACAGTTGAGTTACAACAACCTCGGTGGTGTCCAGATGAGCTGCTGCAGCTGTTTCCTCCCATCAACTTTTTGTTTTATGGAGGATCTTGCTCTTCTTCTACTGTTTTTCCTCCCTGATTGTGTGTTTGTACTGCTGATAAAACATGGACACATCCCAGCTCAGTGATCCAGGTCTTGTGCGGGTAGTTCAGATGTAAAAAGTCCCGTCCTTGAACCTGCACAGTCTGAGTGTAGCGCAGGTTGTAGAAGATGTGCTCAGAGTTTCAGTTTCCTGCAGCTGACTGGATCCACACGCAGATCAGACACCGGGGGAAAGTTTATAACAGTTTCTAAAACCCGCTGGTCTCCGTCCGCTGGAGGACTCCTCGGTGAGGAGGAGGAGGAGGAGGAAGAGGAGGAGGCTGGGCCGACATGAGGCTGTGTAACCGGGGAGTGATGATGCTGCTGACCACGGCGGGGGCTTTCTGCGCCTTCAGCCTCATGACCATCGCCGTGGGCACCGACTACTGGCTGTACTCCCGCGGGATGTGCCGCTCCAAGAGCCAGAACGACAACGAGACCGTCCGCAAGAACGAGGAGGTGCTGACCCACTCGGGTCTGTGGAGGACCTGCTGCACCGAGGGTAGGACACACACTCCTCTACAAGTTTTACCAATATGTACTGGTTTCTACAACTACAAGGAACTAAAACTCACTGCAAAACTTTCAAATATTTAAATATTATTGTCAGATATCAGTCAATATATTAGATACAAATATATAGAAATTGAACTTTGAATGGAATTTCAATGGAATTTAATTTGAATTTTTCAATATCTGCTAATGCACATAAGAACATCCTGTATGAATCTACAAAGTCATGTAAATAAAGTCACAGCCTCTCACAGAAAATGGCTCACGATACTTAAATAGTACAGTGCAAAACATTACAATAAAGTAATTTAACTTAACTCAGACACTTCTGCAGTCGGGTCGGAAAAAGGTGTAGGCTGAAGGTGCAATTTGTAACACCTACCCTTTTAACAGCACATCATATTTAGCAAAACAAAACAAAACAAAGCAAGCAAACAAACAAGGCAAAATGGCAACGACAACAATAAGAAAAACAACTTACAAAAGGCAGCGTATACACTTTAAGTCCTTGTACCCTGTTCTTCTATGTCAGTTTTGAAGTCTGATCATCCATTTTCACATTTAATCAATACGTTATTTTTTAAACCTTTGTTTAAACCTGCTTAATGTCCTGCGTGTTTTCAGTTCCTCACTACAACTGTTCCATAAACTCACACCTGTGTCTTGTTGCTTTTAATGTCTCTGTAAAGCACTTTGAATTACCTTGTGTTGAATTGTGCCATACAAATAAACTTGCCTTGCCTTTAACTGAGACACAGTGTAGTTTGGCCTCACCAATAGTTTTCTGAACATATAGACACCTCTCACAGCATGTTGACTTTCTCTCTGTTAAACAACTTTTGGATACCTTCAAGTAATAATTGTTTTTGTTTTTTTTGTTCTATGCATAATTCAAGCTGTTTTACAGTTAACCAAATCTTCAAATTCATTTGTTGGTTCTTTGTATGATGTTTTGTATTTCTCAGTATACAGCAGTATAAGGTGCATCATGAGGCTTGATCTTTATATAATATTGCAGCTGACTCTAAAATTTTGGCTTTGATATAATTTATGTGTGGCTTCCAGCGTAGTTTATTGTCTATCACGACCCCTAGAAAATTTAATTTCAATTTCTCTTTCAATGTCAACTTTATTCATCGCAAGTTTGCTAGTTATCAAAGTGTAGATCAATAAACAATACACTGTGTGTGACATGCCTATTACTTCCACACGAGAGAGAATGTACACCATGTCTCTATACTGGGTGGTAAATATATAAATAAAGTAAAGTCATGTACCCTAAGCTATAACAGCTTATAAGTGTTTTTATTCTGGGAGAACATTCCCTGTATTTTTATCATCACAGCATCACAAAGTTTAGGATTTTGCAGAATTGACTATAGGATAAATATTCAAAAATGGTGAACATAATTTATAGCACCCAGTGTTTTTTTTAGTAAAAGTAGCGTATTTAATTACTTGAGTACAAGTCCTGCATTAAAAATGTTACGTCACTACATGTATGCAAACATTATTGGCAGAATGTACTTAAAGAATCAAAAGTAAAGAGACAAAATGACTCAGGTCATTTTAAGTCATTGTAGTTAAGTTAATCCACAGTGATGAAAACACATAGACATTTGTTCCAGTGTTTCCAAAAACAAGAGGAACACATTGTGTCAGTTTATTAAGGCCACGTGCATTTAATCAATTAATCAACACATGAATTTGTACAAAACATTCCTCAATACAGGATGACAGGAGCTTTAACATCAGTTTGCTCCTCTCCATCTTGGGAACGTGAGCAAGATCATGAACACATCATTAAATGTTACCTAAAGCTTTTTCATTTTCGCCTTACTGTAACTGCACCACATGTAGGCTGTACAGAGAAGTACAGAAGGCTTCAGAAAGGGCTGTTTTAACATCTGCACACGTGCGAAATTTATGTTCCAGCATATTGGCTTGTGTTGTGTATACAGTTTGCAACACTGGCGCTGCACATCATCGTCCTCACCTAGATCATTCCTGATGATGTGACCTGAATCTCTTACTTTGCTCAGCACATCCAGCGCCTGGTCTGCCATAAAGGAGGAAGGAATGTTTTGCTTTTGATCCTTCTTGGTTTTAGCAATCAGGATAACACTCTGTTAGTATTAAATTCAGTGTCATACTGCTCACCATATTTTGAGCAGACTCTGAGTAGTTGCAGTAAGCCAGCACCATGAGGAGGACTAGATATCAGTGTAGCTACTTAAAGATAATTTGATGTGTAAGTAGCACTGTTAAAGATAACATTAACTATGTTATATACTGTTGTGTTGTTTAATGCATCACATGTTGTGAGCTCGTCATATGTTTGGCATCTAAAACCTTAATGTAGTAATTATTGTTGCCAGGTAAATGTAGTAGAGTAAAAAGTAATGGTGAAGTAGAAGTATTGTAAAACTTAAGTGAAAAGCCTAGTCCCAGTTAAACACCCAGTCTCTTTTACTACCCTGGTGTGGCTGCACATTTAGACAAATAAAGGTCTGTCTGTTAGAGGCCTGATCTGGTTGCCAAACAGTTCATTTTTATAGAAGTTCTTCGGATGTATAAAACCAGACTGTTGACTTCCCACTTGACCAGCTTAGATCGCACATACAACTATAAATGTTTACACTTTTGTCAGTGTTAGCTTGGTACAGTTAATTTTACTGAAACCATAAGCACCAGAGAGGACTGTGATTCATTCAGATTTACCGGCATGATGAAAAAACAAGTGCTGACTTCCTTCCGATGAAGCTGTAAGTTATTCATATTCCTTTAGTCCATAATGGTCCCCCGATCCAGTGAATCAAAAGTGTTTTTCATAGGAATGATTCCAAGTTATGAATGTCTTCCTGAGACCCTGTGTCTTCATTAGAGGACATCACATTTTGAGTTTACTTGACTTTATACTTAATTCTGCTTAACTTAGCCCTGTTGTCCTCATTCGTGGACACTTTTTTGCCATCTAGTGGTAGCAAATGCACAATACACTAATCCAGGTAAAGTCTGCAGCCAATTGCGACACAAAATGTGGACAAGGTCCAAAATCTGATCACATTTAATGGTCTAAATTTGTTTATTTATGATTAATAATGTTTGTTGATATGGTAACAAATTTGACCAGTTTTGGCAACAGTAACAAGCTAAGACACTGTTAATTAGAAAGTACTTGTTTGAAGACATTAGCACTTTATTGTTGTCTCATTTGAGGACACTGGGGCTTAATTATCTTTGACAGTGTTTTGTTTTGGTAGTATTGTTCCCAAATAGCTAGGAGAAATTAAAAATGCATACCAAACAAGAGTTCAGGTCTCAGGAGGATATTGTTTTAACAGGATGAAGGGGTGTGTCAGTATGCTGGTGCCGTGAAACAAGTGTCATCACACATAATTGATACATTATTCAAAGCCTGTCCCAAATATAGGCCTGTTGAGTTCAGTGATTTATGCAAATAATAGTCCAGGCTACTAATAGAGGTTTCATGGTATATAATAAAATAATAAAATGGAAATAGTCAGGGAAAGTGCAAGTGCATCAACACTGTAATAAAGTGCAGTAAATCAGTAATGTTACAGTTTACATACTGGTTGCACCCAAACAGTGGTGATGTTTGATTTTCTTTCACAATCAGAGGTTACACAAAGTTTAAACTTGCATTTACTGTAAATTTTTAGTAAGTACACAAGTAAAACAGATTTCTTTAGTGCCTTTTAAAATGCTTCAAGAGTGCAAAAAAATCTATTGTACCATAAAATATCAGACTTTCAGGGGACAGATAAACAAAGAGAATAAAAATAAACTAATAAAAGCAGCGGTCCTGAGGGGGAGTTTGTTCCTCAGACATTAACTAGCCTTCATTAACCAGCCTTTTGAGCCAACAGCTGTCAGTTAAAAATACATTTGAGGCGTCGTCTTTATTTTTATCTCTTCGTGCAGAATGAAAAACAGTTTCGTTAAGTCTTCTGTGAAAATCCGACAACACATCCTGTATTTTAGCTCTGATGGGCTCGATTGAGATTAATGTTCACGTCTTGTTGAGGGAGGGAGAGGAGTTTAAGACTTGGGGGTGTGATGGATGGAAATGACATTTTCAATTATTTATGGCTTTTTAATAGCAGCCCTCTGTCTCTCTCTTATCCTATATCCTCTGTTTGCTAATTTTCGGAATTAAATGGGAATGTTGAGCTCTCTCTCCGTGCTTCCCTCCCTCTGCTGCAGTCCCGCTATCTCTAAAGCTCCAAAATGGTTTAATGGAAAGGTAACAACGCATGCAGAGGAAATCAATGCTTCAACAGTCCTGTGTGTTGTGTGTGTGTGTGTGTGTGTGTCTGTCAGTCTGCGTCACAGAGAGCAAGAAGCAGGCAGACAGACAAAAAGACAGAAAGCTGAAGGCTGTCTGTGCCTTATGTGCCATACATAATCATAAGATGAGGCAGCAGAGTTGATTTCTTTAGGATTACACGTGACAACAACAATAAATAGTGATGTGTCAGGCGAAACATAGACACAGATAAAAAATTAAACCAAACCAGGACAGATGGGGTTAGCGTGTGGTCGTGTGCGCTCATTAAACACAGCACTACAGTGAGGTATTTTTAATGGGGCCTCTCTGGGTTATTTTCATGTCAAGCCACAACCAAATTGTCCTCCAAAGTAACAGTGTGAATAAAGACTAATGGCACTAAACTGGCAGAAGAACACGCCGCATAATACAAGTGCTCAGAAAATATCTATTCTTGTTAAGAGTGAGGAAAAATATGCAAAACATGTTACCTCATCTCTCTTTGTATCCTGACAATAATTTGAATAAATGCTCCCTCAGTAGCGTCTCTCTCTCTCTGACCTGTTCAACGCGGCCGAATTACAGCTTGCTGAATGAGTTTTGTTTTGGTAACCACGGCAACCGAGTCCCATCATCAATACCGGTCAATCAGTGCAGCACATAGGCACACATTTATCAATATATCTCTGCATGTGCAAATGTTGAAAGGCACTGCTGAGCCAGAGGTTACTGAGAGCAGGGAACGTGTGCAGCTGATTTATGAATCTTCAGCAGATCAAAGTTCACGTTAAAGTATACATAATCCATGTTATAGTGATCGTCTGTTTGTCATCGACTGGTGGAACTATAGAATATTTTGTTTTATGGTTTGAATATTTGCCGAAATACTGTAGCAGGAGATTCTCCCTGAACTGTGGGATGTTTTAATATGCTGAATACGTGCACAAACTGAAGCACTCAAAGGCATGAAGGACACAGAAAACACTTGAAATGGCAGCTAGTCAGGACTGCATTAGCATTATTAAATTTTCTCAATTTTCTGCATATGTCAGCTTCCTCCTCCAATCCAATCATGTTATCACATTTGTAGAGAGATAAAGATGTTGTGAAGACACAATAATGATCCAAACACTGTGTTTGGCAACATAGACATTAATTGACAACCCGTCCTCATTCATAACTTGTCAGATACAACAGCTTGGTCATTGGCTTCAAATACCCCTCCAGCAATCTCAGAGCCCATCGGCTATCATGTGACAACGATAAGCCTCTGGATGTGAGGGCTAATATTTCGTGACATCTGGTGTAGCAAGCGGATATCTGGGTCAAGACCCCCTCATCCGTGTGTCAGTCAGTTTGGCTAATCTCTACCTACACACGAAAGCAGATACATTTTTAAAAATACCAGAATTTTGTCCCATTGCCGACGGATCCTGTATAATGCAGATATCTGTTTACAGAGATTACCTTTGTAGCCCCAGTTTTGGGTGTTTCAGTTTTTGCTCGTTACATGCATACAGTGTATTTTCAAAATAAACTTCCATGTTCAAGGAAACGTAGGTTTCAGCACCAAAACTACTTTAGATTTAGGCAACAAATCTAAGATGGTTAGGTTTAGGAAAAGATCACAGTTTGGGTTAAAATGACACAGATATTTGGTTCCACATGATACCATTTATACAGGCTATACATGAACACTTGTCTCCCGAGTGAAAGTCCTGTGTTAATTTGACCCATCCATCCACCCTGACCTCGTCCTTATGCAGACTATTTCACACTTTATACTATGTCAGTTGCTCTGAGTGTCTAATATTGCAGTGGATGGGTTTACACTGGGGTTAGATGATAGCCAGGTGCGTCTCATGAAGATGTTAAAAGGAGCCTTGTGCGTCAGTAGATGACTTGAGAATGAGACTAGGGTTGTTATATAACTTGGGTTGCTCAAGTTAAATATCTGCTCTTGTACAAATTAGATCAGCATTTTAACACATTCTCAGTCACTAAACACATTTCACACCGTGATACACTTATGCTAATTTAGTGTCCCCATTTAACTTAACCTGCATGTCTTTGGACTGTGGGAGGAAGCCGGAGTACCCAGAGAAAACCCATGACACCAAATGTGCAAACATGTACCCCACCCCGGGTTTGAACCAGGGACCCTCTTGCTGTGAGGCCACAATGCTAACCACAGCACCAACATGAAGCCTGACTTTGGTTTGTTTTCAGGTTTTTGGAGAACAGACATATTCAGTCTTAACTGGATTCCCTAGAAAGCCAAAACTGAGATGGACGAAATGTCTAAATAAGCCTCTGCAGGACTGAACTTAAATCAGTGGTTCCCTACATAGAGGTCACGACCCCAAATGAAGTCCCAACAGAAAACTGAAGGGTCCTAAGATGATTAAAAGGATATAAACTGCTCAAAACTCATATGCACAATACACCTGTGCTGATGGTTCACAAGTAGCCGAAGAGCTTTACTTTCTGTCACATGTCCAGAATGAACACAAGAGGTGAGAGGACACACTTCCTACTGCAACTCTCTAGAGGACAATCGGTGCTCAGACAGACAAATGTTTTTTCCCTGTAACTCTCTGGGCCGTAGTCTGATATCTTGATGTGCCCTATATTCAGAGCCAAATGTTCTACATCAAGCTTTGAGCTGAACTGTATAAAAGCAGCCAAAAAATCAATAAGAAACATCCCATCAGATGATAATGGTCAACATCACATTTAGCATAATGCAAGTCACTGTTAGAGAGCATGTAAAGTTTACTGGGTCAAAGACACTGTATACAGTCTGTATGTCAGATTATAAAATGATACAGAGTGAAAGGAGTTATCGAATCAATGTGTTTCTGTCACTTTGTCTTTTCTGCAGGGACGTTTCGGGGCGTTTGCAAAGACATTGATCACTTTGCTGAAGACGCAGACTACGAGCAGGATGCTGCAGAGTATTTACTGAGTGGGTAACAAATGTGCTCATATAACTGTGAGATCCAACAACTATAATGGAAGTCTCCGGTGTATTAATGTTATATACCCCATCCCCTCCTCTCCTTAGGAGCAGTACGAGCCTCCAGCCTCTTCCCTATCCTCAGTGTGGGATTATTATTTCTCGGAGGTGTGTGTGTAGCTGCCAGCGAGTTCTACAAGTCACGTTACAATGTCATCCTCAGTGCTGGTATACTCTTTGTCTCTGCAGGTCAGAAAAACACGCAAACTTAACGTGTATGCACGAATTTATGGTATTTATCATCCCTCTGACCCCCTCCATCTCTCTGAACTCTTCCAGGTCTCAGTAACATTATTGGCATCATCGTGTACATATCAGCCAACTCAGGTGACCCCAGCCAGAGCGACAACAAGAAGAGCTACTCCTACGGCTGGTCTTTTTATTTTGGAGCTCTTTCCTTCGTGCTGGCTGAGATGGTGGGCGTCCTCGCAGTGCACGTGTTTATAGAAAAACACAGACAGCTTCGCACTAAAGGCCGGCCGTCCCTCATTAAGCCGGCCATCTCCCGGAACTCGTCTTACTACCGCAACCGTTACTACCAGAACCGCGGTCGCCGATACAGCTACAGGAGCAACCACAGCGGAGGGGAATCGGCCTCACAATCCTTTCGAGCCTCCATGGTGCGAGACCGAGAGCCGTCCCTCTCAGCTGAATCCAAAGTTATGGCAGGTTTGCCAACACCAGTGACAGTGGGCTCAGACTTCATGCTCTACACCTTAACCTCGCCTCTCAAAGACGGTAAGATTAACATGGCTGTGGACGATTTAACTTCTGCAGCTGCTCACAACAACACAGAGATGCTGCCTGGAAACTGTGCTGCCAACAGAAGGACCACGCCAGTCTGAGAGGACAGGAAGTGGGGGAGTATAGACATTCAAAGACTAAACATAAGAGGAACTTCTGTGAAAGGAGAATGTTCAATGAAAGGAAGTCCTCTTACTTTATTGGTAAAGAAAGAGGAAAGACTTTGGGGACTGGAACAGGGCTGCATCGACTAATCTGTCAGAAAATAATGAAAAAAATCACACTTTCCCAAAGCCCAATGTAGCATCTCCAAACTGCTTGTTTTAGTCCAAGACCCAAAGATCTTCAATTTATACTATAAAGCAACAAAATGAAGCAAAACCTTGTGTTTGAGAATCATGAATCAGAGAGTGTTTGGCATTTTGCTTGAAAAATGCATATTTTTATGCTTTTTGTATGTTTTTCTGCTATGTTGTTACAGTAGCTATTAGGGATGCCCTGATCAAGTTTTTATGTCCCTGAACCGAGTCCTGATCCGATACTTCTATTTTCCTAGATAATACAGCTGCACGGTGCACG
The DNA here is from genome assembly GCA_026686955.1 of Epinephelus cyanopodus. Taxonomy (NCBI): domain Eukaryota; kingdom Metazoa; phylum Chordata; class Actinopteri; order Perciformes; family Serranidae; genus Epinephelus; species Epinephelus cyanopodus. The sequence goes on along the minus strand of CM048916.1, from coordinate 24,907,667 downwards.
CTTCAGGTACACTGAGGTTATTTAAATCAAATATATGTTTGACAACTGGGGACAAGTTCCATGAAAGGCGCCCAGAAATAAAATGTAGTATTATTATTATTATTAATAACTGAATATAGATGCAATGCATTAAGTAAAAAAAATCCCTGCATCCAAGCTGTTCCTTAGTTTTTATTTATTTATCCTTATATGATGTGAGGGTCAGAGGACAGAGGGATGTCGTATGCTGTAAAGCCCTCTGAGGCAAATCGTGATTTGTGATACTGGGCTTTATAAATAAAATTGAACTGATCACAAAATAAGTAAATAGACTGACTTTAATCATTTTGGCTATGTTGCTGTCTCGAGGGAATGTCTCTGTTCCTTTAAGAGAGTAGCCTGTTCTCGGTGTTTGTTGCTTCGGCCTTTGTATCAGTTAACTGAATGAACTGTGTGTTTATTTTTGTCGTCTGTACATATTTTGTAATATTAGGAAACATTATTTAATTACTTTTATTGACTTTTCATTTGCGGAGATTTTGATGCACTTTGCAGTGGCGTGGTGAGTGTGGTTGTCGTTGGTTCTGCCCGTGGTAAAACACCATGCACCATAAACACAAAATATTCTCACACTCAGCCGAAATGAAAGGAGCACATTTAATTTTCATATTTAAAAAACAAAACAAAACAAGAAAAAAAAACAAATAAACTGTCTCATACTGCATTTTTTACCGTTGTTTATGGTGTGTGGTGTTTTGCTGTGGGCAGGACTCAGCCCCTGCTCTTACTCATACTCAGGAGGTTGGCAGAGTTTGGGAGAGAAAGACAACAGGAGAGCTGGAGACAGCTGCACTTTGCGTGTCTCTGCATAAAACCTTCACAAGTAAAAAGACCTGTGACAGCTGGCGTTAAACAAAGAATCGGATCCTCTGCCTTGATCCACCCAAATCCCGTTCTTTAAGATCAGATTGGGACATCCCTAGTAGCTGTATCTACAGAGTATCTGTAGCGTGTGTGTGAGAGTGTATATAGTGATAGGAATGTGTGTATGAGACATACAGTCATCCGGAGAGAGTTGAGACAGAAAGGAGGAACACACACACACACACACACACACACACACACACACACACACACACACACACACACACACACACACACACAAACAACGGTGAATGTCACCTAACTATGTCCCCCTGTTCCTGTCCTCCTTTTTTGTGGACCTAAGCTCAAAATCGAAACCCCATTAAATGCATTAGACCTCTCTCTATCTGTTTCTCATTGTGTCTGTATGTGTGTTTGATTGAGTGTGTGTTGCATAAGCATGTGAGCATACGTGTAACAAAAGGTTCTGCCCTCCCGGCTGTGTCACAAAGTCTCTGTTTACATCAAATAAAGCTTATGTATTTAAAACAAAATGTGCTTTGGAGAGACCTAAGTGTGGTTTGAAGTGTAGTGTTGTTGCTTCTGTGCTGCACAGGGCACATCTCGTGTCTGTGTGTGTGTGTGTGTGTGTGTGTGTGTGTGTGTGTGTGTGAGGGAGAATATTCGACTATCTGTCCTTGCATAAGTGGGCACAGAAGCAAATGTCCAAGCAAAGTACAAATATAAAAACAAACAAGTTAGCAAAAATAAATGAGCCCCCCCTCTCCCTGTGCTCTTCGTGTGTGTGTGAACGTGCATGAGTAAGCTGTGTTAGAGATGATGATAGGACAGTATAAACAGCTTCACAGACCTACAACAGAACAGCAGGCAGACTGATGCGTTACCATGGCAGCAGCAGCATCATTCAGGCGAACATTCAAGGCAGTTTTGATGAATACGCTTTCAGTGCCATCATGTACTGACCACACAGGGAAATCAGCACCAGCACACAGCTGCCACACCAACTGTACAACTGCCTCACAGATTCAGACAAACATTTTAAATGGGTTTACATGTATTTACTCTTCCAGTGTTGTAATAGTCACACAAGAAAGTCTTCTCTTTACTCTCATGTATGTATGTATGTATTATCTTTGTTAAACCCTGGCATCAGTGGGATTCAAATCCACAACCCCAAAGAGACTTGAGTCTTAATCCAGCACCTTTTATTGCTTGGCCAGGCCACCTCTGATATAACATCTTGTTCATACTTTCTAAGTTCCTCATAATGTCACTAGAGGGCACTCCGAGTCATCAGTGGTACACATAAGGTGCACCTCAAAAAATTAGAATATTGTGAAAGATTTTAATATTTCTTGTCAGTTATTTCAGAAAGTGAAAAATGTACATATTCTGGACTCTGGACTGCTGAATTATCAGTAATACAGAGGACAGTCAGAAGGTCATTGCTGAAAGAGCTGACTGTTTGCATTTGTCTCAGTGGTCCAAAGTCCTCTTTTCAGATGAAAGTAAATTTTGCATTTCATTTAGAAATCAAGGTCCCAGAGTCTGGGGAAAGAGAGGAGAGGCACAGAATCCAAGTTGCATAAGGTCCAGTGATGATCTGGGGAGCCGTGTCATCTGCTGGTGTTGGTCCACTGTGATTAATCAAGACCAAAGTCAACATGGCCGTCTACCAGGAGATTTTAGAGCACTTCATGCTTCCGTCTGCGGACAAGCTTCATGGAGATGCTGATATCCTTTTCCAGCAGGACTTGGCACCTGCCCTCAGTGCCAAAACTGCTAGTAACTGGTTTGCTGACCATGATGTTATTGTGCTTGATTGGCCAGCCAACTGGCCTGACCTGGACCCCACAGAGAATCTATGGCGTATTGTCAAGAGGAAGTTGAGAGACACCTGACCCAACAATACAGATGAACGCCATCACAGTTGCCATGCCAACTGTACACTACTTGAGTTTTCAGCACACCTTTTTAAAGCCTCAACATTTATTTAGGGTGCATTCCAAATCGCATATTTTCTCTTTTACCACAGTTTTTATTGGCGACATGAAGTGGCCACACTTAATGAGTAGAATGTGATTACAGTTTCTTGTATCTTCACATTGGTGTTGTTTCTGAGTCAAACATGAGAAAATCCTGGCAGCGGTGGGATTCGAACCCACGCCCCCGAAGAGACTGGAGCCTTAATCCAGCGCCTTAGACCGCTCGGCCACGCTACCTCTGTCTTGTTCTCTAAAACCACTCATCCCATCGGTCTGTATGGATTTATGAATTAAACAGATAGTGAAATACAGTAAATCATGTTGGATTCTAGTTTCTATTTTATTCACTTTTATTTGGAAAGCTTGTAGAATTTAGTTGAGGAGAACCTGTTACATTTGATTTATATGTAGTATTAAACAGATTTGTCACTGTTATTATTACCTCCGCCAAGGAGGTTATGCTTTCGCTGGCGTTGGTCTGTTTGTTCGTATGTCTGCAAAGTAACTCAAAAAGTTATGAACGGATTTTGATGAAATTTTCAGGAAAGGTGGATAATGGGACAAGGAACAGATGATAAAATTTTGGTGGTGATTGGTTGAAGCAAAGTTGATAAAATAATAAATAAATAATAAAACAAATAATAATCTACGGTCTGACAGTCTCAGCAGCAATTAAGACGGTGAAAATGGCGCCATCTGGTGGCCAGAAAGCACGTCTTGTTCTACTTGCTAAATATGATCATAATTCTAAAGTTGAAATTAGTGTTCTGTGTTAGAAAAAAAAAAGGGAAAAACACAAAAAACATATTATGTTCTGTGTTGGTACAAACTAAAAACGAAATAAATACACCACAGTGTCTCCATGGTGAAGGCATATATAGCCTAATAATGATAGTGATGCAAATACCGTAATTGTGATGCAAATTGCAAAATCTAATGCAGAGGGGGAGGGAATATCACTTACTTGGCGGAGGTCTGCACTCTCTGAGTGCTTTTCTAGTGTTTATTAAGTGGGTGATACCTGTGGCTGCCTTCTGTTTGGTGCTGGGCAGGTAGAGCACAGTGGGTTTTCCACTGATTTTCTGAAATGACCACATGAGACATGACCCGACAACTCCATTACATACACCACAGATGACATGGTGATGGTATTTTCCCAGTTTCCCTACATTTATGTCCTGTTCCGTACTGTCTATTGCCCAATAGGAAGCCACACTTACTAAGTATTTCTTTTTACATTTTTTATACACAAGACATGCTTGATATCGCTGACTACAGATGCCATGTCAACTGTACAAACTACTTCAGCTTGAAGCACACCTTTTTAGGTGGGTCCACATTTAACGCATGCTCCACAGTGTCTGCTGCCCACAGGAAGAAGCCTGTCTTGTTACTGAGTGGTCTTTCTCTTCTCTCAGGACTTTGAACTTTGGTCATTGGCAGTTTTTCAGAAGCACACCTAGGATAAAATCTCTGGCAGCAGTGGGATTTGAACCATTGTATGAACTATCTTATTTCAGTTTGGTTACATTTATGTCCTATTCCACAGTGTCTATCCAGGTAGAGGCAACATTTATCAAGTAGATCTTTTACATTTTCATTCACAAGACATGCTTTGACAACACCATCACAGATAGCTTCCTACAGATACCAAGTCAACTGTACAAACCACTTCAGCTTGAGGCACACCTTTTTAGGTGGGTCCACATTTCCACGGTGTCTGCCACAGGAAGATGGCCCTCTTGTCATTCAGTAGTCTTTCTCTTACGACTTTGACCTTTGCAGGGGTGCATCTAGTACAAAATCCTGGCAGCGGTGGGATTCGAACCCACGCCTCCGAAGAGACTGGAGCCTTAATCCAGCGCCTTAGACCGCTCGGCCACGCTACCTATAAAACCAAGGAGAAATCCCTCCAGTTGATGTATTTGGAATATGAAACAGATCTGTCACTAGCATGTTTGTTAGGAAGTCAATACCTTTGCCTGTCCTTGGTGTGGTGCTTGGCGGGTAGTGTACAGTAGGTTTGCCAACAGCTGCCTGCTGAGCGGCGCTAAGATACTGAGGTGAATGTCAGAGAGGGGTGATGATTCTCTGTAGGTTTGCCTGTATAGACATCTCTCACATTATACATAGCCTACTGATTTGATCCTTTGGAGAAGTAGCCTACATGTATGATTTTTCTTTTAACTTTGATCAGATATCACCAGATAACACCATCTATATAAACTATCATATTTCACCTTCAAGCACACCTTTTTTAAGTGGGTAACCTCATTTATTTCTGATTCCACAGTCTGTTGCCATGCTTATTGAGAAATCCTTTTATAATGTATATCTATATCCTTGTACTTTCCTAAATAGTAGGCTGTAAGTAGTTGCTGGGATTCAAACACATACCCCCTGAGAGACTGGAGACTTAATCCACTGCTTAGACTGCTCGGTCACGCTTTTCCTAAAACCCTATGTAAGATAGTTCTTACCTGTCAGTCCATATGGAGTATTAAACTTACTTGTACATGTAGCTATTTTGTGTATTAGCTCGTTGACACCTTTCCTCTGTTTGATGCTGGGCAGGTAGTGTACTGTGAATTTTTACTAAAAGTGGCTGCCTGCTGTGTCTGGAAATGGAGTTAATAAAAGCAATGAGACTGGACCAAAACAGTGGAACTGATCATGTTTAATTTTCTGTCCTGTCAAACACAGGATGCATTATCTGATAGCAACATACTAGATGGGTTTATCCTAATACTATGTAAGTATGTACACAGGTCCTCTGTTTGATACCCACAGTTTTATGTCTCCACATCTCCTATTCTACACTGACTGCATGTCGCAGGATGAAGCCAGTCTGTTATGATGTGTTTTTCCATCAAGTCTTTTGCATGTTTTTACCTTTGTTCTTACGTATACTTGCCCAAAATCTCTGGCAGCGGTGGGATTCGAACCCACGCCCCCGAAGAGACTGGAGCCTTAATCCAGCGCCTTAGACCGCTCGGCCACGCTACCTCTGTGCCCTGAATAATATCACCAACATAATGCCTCTACACAGAGTATTAAACAGACAGTGAAATACAGAAAATCATGTTGGATCCTGTTTTCTATTTTATTCACTTTCATTTTCCGATACCCCTGACAACCAAAGACCACCTGGAGAACAAGATAGCTCACGTCTATTTAGCAACACATTCTCCGCTTTGTCCGTATGCTGGCACATCTTGGCAAATATAATAAGGATGAAACCCGGCTAAGCTGTAAATTGAAGCTGGAACAATTGATTTATGAAATAAATCGATAAATATTCATGAAATTGTAGGGGACACTTGGCATCCCTGTTACGCAGCAACATGTGTGTCCCATTAATTACTTTCTTATATATTCTTCAAAATGTACCAGGGCCAGGGAAGCCGGTTTCTGCCCCAAAAATGCTAAGAATGTTGAGAAAGCATTTCACGCATCATGTGCATGTTTAACTGCCAAACTGTTTAACCATTTGTTTTCTCGTCCTGTCGGAAGTGCTCTTCCATTTTGACACAGACCGAAGTTGAGATAAACCTCTTGTCTTCCTCTGTACTCTTTGGAAGAACCCTGGCTACATCCGGTTCCGTCCTGCGCCATTTTGATGAAACAGCGAGGACTGAAGCAGTTTGGATCACCGAAATGGATTTTATGGATTTATGTTGAAGATTTATCTGGATAAACAACTTTCAACCTCTAGTAAAGGAGAATAGCCGTGTGCTGAAGAGGAACACTTGCGCCTTGGTTGCCTAACTGGTGGATTTGTTAGATTATTCGACAGTTAGTTTGGGCAACATTGTTAGCATAGCGCCGTTAGCCATTAGCTGTTAGCTTTTGTTTTCATATTGTGTTGAGTGAGTGGCGAGGTAACGTTAGCTAATCTCGAGGTGTAGCATGTTAGCCTTGACATTAGCTAACTAGCTAATTTAACATTTACACGATAGATTAACGTACGATATCAGAATAGTCTTTTGAAGGTCTAACAGAGATAACGCTAAAGCTGTGGACTCGTTGCGGAAGCTTTCACGCAGTTTTGTGGACTTTTTGTGGAGCTCGGTAGGGTTTGTCCTGACTTGACAAATAAGAACTGTCCCAGAAAGGCAAGCCAATCACGGACTGATGCTCGGGAAACTCCAGGCCCGCTGCTAGCTACACCAGCGGCTTGTAGCGCAGCGGCCCGGGCTTTCCAACAGAGACATTTCACAGCGGACTTGGCCTCATTCACACCCTTGTGGTAGATTTACTTTGTGCTGCATGGACTCTCTTGGATTTGGCATCCTGTTATGTTTTATCGGACTCTAAAGGACTGACGGGGCTCACGGCGCCGCTTCATGGCGCTCTGGCCTCACACCTCGATTATTTTTCTTTGGCAATAACAAGGACTCTTTCGTCATCTGCGGGCTGAACCTTTCCCCATTTTAGTACTTTCTTTGTCTACAGTGTTTCAGCGAATTTAAAGAAGGTTTACCTATTAAAGTCACCAGATTTAGCTGTGTTCAGTGTTGACGCTGTTTTATTTTGTTATCATACCAGGCCTGTGGGTTTTTTTTCTTGTGCTTGATTGACTTAAGTGCTTAGACCTGTTAAAATGTCGTGTGTTCACTATAAGTTTTCTTCCAAACTGGACTACAACACAGTCACTTTCGATGGGCTGCATATCACCCTCAACGAGCTTAAAAGGCAGATTATGGCCCGAGAGCGCCTCAAGGCCACAGACTGCGACCTGCAGATCACCAATGCGCAGACTCGAGAAGGTATGTGATCAGCTGACACGTTATAAAATGTGTCACAAACATGTCAGTCGTTGTCTGGCGTTGATTGGTGGAAATTTTTGTCTGTCTTGACAGTAGGACTAGTGGCAAAAATGTCTATACTCAAGATGTACAATAAACAAGCCTGTTCATTGTTTTCATTGTTAACGAATCTGTCAATTGTGTTCTCCATCAATTATGTGGTCTATAATAAGTCAGAACAAATTGGGAAATGTCCATTGCAATCTCCAAAAGCCCAAGATGGCGTCTTCAGATTGGTTGTTTTGTCTGACGTATTGTCCAAAACCATCAAGATGTCAGATTACTATGATAGAAGACCAATAAACCATTAAAATCACTCACAAGAAGCTGGATGCAACCAATTTCTGTGATGATTGCCCTAAAATGACTTAAAATGGTAAATCAATTTTCCAAACGGATACAGATGGACTTTCTGTCAATCCATCTTTATATTACATGTTGTCTAAAGTAACTATGTAAAGCTAAGCCAAAAGAAAAAAATGAGTGCTGCCCTGGGTCAGAATAAAGGCATAAAAAACCCCACAGGTGCTCTTCGTCGACAAGGAAAAAATTGATGTATAAAAAAGAAGAAGAGCTGTCCTATTAGTAAACAGAGATATTAGAAATGTAACAAATGGTAGTCCAAACTAAAAGAGGCACTCTGGGGTAGTGTAAAAATCCTGTAATAAAGTGGGAATATCAACGCTTTTTGACTTAATGCGTTGATATACACGACCAAAATAGTCCAAATGCATTGAGTCCTTATTCATTTTTATACAACTATGTAAAGCTATTCCTGAACCAGGTTTCTATTTAAAATGTCAAAATGCACAGTGAATAAGATATAACAACCAAATATTATGAGTATTAAGATTAAGCCAAAAATTTTAATTTAGAATATACAAAAAAATCCTGAGATTTGTATGAATTATATGATCCTTTAGTTACTGTTATGTCTTTTCCATAGCCTTAGGTAAAATTTTAAGATGATGCAAGCCATAGTAAACCCACCCTCACCCTTTTGTCTGGCTCTTAATGACAACAAATAAATATTATGCAATGTGGTGGAAATTGTTGTTTTGGCAGTTTGTGGTAAGACTGTGTACACATCTGATTAACTTAATACATCTGTTTTCTTGTCTGGACCACAGTTATTAGATTGTTTCCTACTAAAAATTGTTTTATGTTTTCTAATTATTTGTGTCTCGTATTTCACAGAATACACAGATGATGAAGCTCACATCCCGAAACACTCATCCGTGATCGTCCGCCGCACTCCGCTTGGTGGAGTAAAACCTGCTGGCAGGACGTTCATTGTGTAAGTATACCTAAAATACAAAATTATTACGAGACTCATGATTATGTAGCAACATAGTTAATAATTTAAAGTCATGAATATGTCTACACTGGATTCAAGTAGAGATCAGAGGTTTTTCTATAAACAATAATAGTTGAAAATGTAATCCTGTTGTGCTGTAGTTTTGTCAATCATTGATGGTTTCTATCTGTCCTGTTTGTTTCCACAGAGATCGTTCTGACACAGCTGTGGTGGGATCTTCTAGACCCGTATGTAAAACAAACCCAAAATCAACACACTCTCCTCCTCCTCTCACCTCTCTCCCTCTCCCCCTCTTTCTGGCTTTAGTCACCTTTCTCGAGAACATTCTGTCAGCAATGATTGAGTCATGTGTATCCTCTGTTCACTGTGTGTTGGCTACATTTGTGTTGAGATCTCAACCTCTATGTGTTATTTGATGTCTTTTTGGGAGGGTTTCCTGGAGTCACCGCAGTTAAATAGTTTGTTGTTTCTCTCTAAAAACCCTGGGCTTCTGTTTTGAAGTAAGCAGATTAAAGTTTAAAGTTACTGAATGAGATGAGGTTAAGATGAGAAACAACAGACTAGCCACCATTGTTTTTGAATGCTCTGAACTGACCAAATGTTGAACTGTTGCCACTTTATAAGTGATTGAGAAATAATTTAAACTGTTAATGACTGTATTTCATAATGAAATGGTTTTGTAGCCTGCTTCAGGCCAGGCAAATGTATTTTTAAAGGGGTTTGTAAAAGGAAAATATGGTACTTTTGTATTGATAATTTATTGTCATTTTATTTTCTGTGCAAATATTTAATTTTTATGTGGTTTAAGAACCCAATGAAGAAAAGTGTGGCTGGGATCGATTGTTATTAACTTTGATTACAATTACAAGACTAAAGTGTGTGAGTGGAAGACTCGCCAGTGGTTTTTATTTTGAAAGATCATCCTGCTAAACTTTAATATACTTAAATATGTTAACATTTGCCAATGTCACTTGTTTTATCCTGTACAATTTCACCATGAAGATGTTCTATTCTGCATTGAGTATGGACTGCACATAACCCTTAAATCTCAAAGGCTCACAGATTTCATCTTAATGAGTTAAATGCTTTGAATTAATTTAGTTTCTAAGTGTCTGTTTTACAAAGACGCAGGTACGAGTTCAAAGTGTATTGTTACAACTGTGGTTGGGGGGCTCAGTGAGAAGCTAGTTTTGATACTTGAGATATTGTGACTTGGCCACTGACGTATAATGTTGTGACATGATCACAAAGCACTATGACACATTTTCAGTAAAGTAAACATCTTGTCAATCTCTCGAGGCCTTCCATGGTTGCTGCAGTGAGACGTATACTGGTGTAGTGTGTCCTGTAAGCTGTAAGCTGCAGAACCTGTCAATAAAGTTGTTCAGTGGTTCAGTGTCAGAACCACTTGCACCAGATCCCTGTGTGTTCCCTCCACAGCACTCTGCCAGCAATACCCAGTCTTTGCTCCGAGCCCTGCATATCATGATGGAGAACCAACCCTGCCCACTCGTTTATTTCTTGAAATTATTTTTCACAAGAATTAGGCAGAGCAGCCATTTTGTTTGATGTAGTAAATTTTTCTTTTATTTTTGGTCTGAGACTCGGTTTGCATAGTTAATTAATCCCGACCTACATTAGATATATTCCTCCAGTTGCTTTTACTCTTTAGTGGTGTAGGGGCTGTTTCAGGGAACAATTTAAAGGAACACTTGACAACTCTTGTTAGTTTCTTTTTCTTCACCAGGCACTTCCTTTAAAGTGGAAACAAATCGCTTTTCACCTCCCCTGCTGCAAAGACAATCGCATTGCCTCCATTTTCCTCAGAGTGTGGCAACTACAAGTTTCCTCAGTTACTTCAGTTGCTCCACCGTCTGACATTTCCATGATTGGGGATACTAACTGCAAAGAACTTACTGATACCTTTTGGTACTGGTGATAGCTACCAGGGAAATCTCACTTCCTTCGCTCTATAAATCAAGCCTTCACATTCCACGGAGATGGAGAAGTGAAAGTGAGAGTTAAAGGGAACCAATCTATGCCCTGATGGTGTCCTTACTCTATAGCCATTACATCGTACAATCAACATTTCTGTCATAATGCTAAGTTAAAGCAAACTTCTCTATTTCCACTTTAAAGAGACACTTTTGCATTTGTCACATCAGCTGTACACATTTGACATTTTACAATGTTGGCATTTCTTATTGAAACAGCTTGGCACCACTCCCCGCAAGCTCATTAGTTTATGGAAAGCAGTCTTGTTGAGCTTGCGTCGATGACAGCCTCTAACAGCTATGACAACCTCTTTTGACAAGCTGGTGCAGAAACTTAAATCACTGTGGCCTGGTGAAGGGAAACTGCATGCTAAAATTAAATGTCAAGTATTCCTTTGAGAAAATCGCCCTCTCCGTACTGTAGCAGGAAAAGCTTTAGGACTTACAGACGGATGTGCCAGTAGTGTGCACTTTGAATTTGCTGATGGTGCCCAAATAGTGAGGAGGGTTGAAGTGTTTAAGCAGATGCTTTGGTCATTACACAGTTGAGATTAAAGACTTATAATATAAGCATGTCTAGACATGTAAATATGGAAGAGTTCTCGGAGTACAAGTTTGCATTACTCGTTAAATGTAAATGAAGCTAATTTTTCTGCAGTTTAACAGATTTAGTGAAGATGATAAATGTTTTTTATCCTTAAGATTATTCAGGATATGTTCCCATATGCACCGGTAAATCTTTTTGAAGCTTGCAACTTCAGTAAATGTACAAAAAGTGGATTTGGTATATGAGCTGTAATACTTTAATGTCGCCTGGCCAGTGAACAGACAGTATTTTTTAGCAAGGATACATTTTAAAAAGTAGAATTACTCAGTGGACATCAGATTATTGTTCTTGTCTTTGAAAAGGCACCTTCTTGTTTGTAGGTTAGGTAGCTATGTTTGAACAATTTCTTAATATGTTCTGTGAACAGTTTAGGTCTGCAACGTAACTGACACAACCCTAAATGAGGCTTTCACAACAAGTTTTTAAAAATTTTCTTTGAAGGACTTATTGGACCTATTATGACTCAGTGCTGTCAGTAGAGGGATGAACATCGTGCACAAGTCTCGTAAACTATGTCTCGATTCAATTGCTCACATGTGTAACGGCATTATTTCATGCACTCAATCCTCGTCAGAGACTCTTAACTTTGGTGCAAAGACTTAAATGGAGACTAAGGGACTGGACACAGATGTGGTGGGGAGCTATCTGGGTTCTTATCTTCCACTGTATGTCTATAAGATATTATGTGAAAACCTTTAATGTCTCTACTCTGATTCTCCTGCAGACTGATTCTTCTCCATCTTTGTCACTTGCCCAACTCTCCAAGGTACTGTTTGTGTACATGCTGGCTGTACTTCCCAGAAAATATTTCCTAAGTTGCAGAGTTTCCTTTTATCTCGCGGGGTTGACATTCTTCTTTTATCTTTTTTTCCCCCTCTCTCCATTATGTGTTTTAGACTGCTAACTTGGTTGACGCTAATGCATCAGAGGAAGACAAGATTAAAGCCATGATGTCTCAGTCCAATCACGAATATGACCCCATACAGTTAGTATACACATACCTTGTTTTGGATTTGATTAAAGTCAGATTTTTGTTGTGTTTTAAGCTTGTTATGCAGCGTACCAAACAACATAATTCTCTATAGTTTTAAAAATGTGTTGAACTTGTCTCTATAGTTACTCCAAGAAGGCTGTCGGACCTCCACCGGCTCACTATACCTGCTTTCGTTGTGGAAAAGCTGGTCATTACATTCGGCAATGCCCCATGCTGATGGTAATTATCATGCATCTTTGTAATGTTTATTTCTTCTACATTGCGGTGTAACTTCTTAGCTTCTTTTTGGATATTGATTTTTATTTTTTTACTTTGTAGGTCCAGGATAAGAGTGTAGAGGGTCCCAAGCCAGTGAGGATTAGTAAGGGTATTCCTCAGAGCTTCATGGTCAAAGCAGAGCCAGGCACCAAGGGAGCCATGTTAACCAGCACTGGAGAATACGCCATACCTGCTATAGATGCGTATGTGTCAACCAAAAGCACCCACAAAATACACACAGTTTTGCATACTTGCATAGCACATTGAGTGATGTCATTTTTTTCTGTTATTACAGGGAGGCATATGCACAAGGAAAGAAGGAGCGCCCTCCGTTTGTTCCACATGACCAGTCGTCATCTGAGGACGATACAGACCCAATCCCAGATGAACTTTTGTGTCCAATTTGCAATGACCTGATGACAGATGCCGTAGTTATACCCTGCTGTGGAAACAGTTACTGCGATGACTGTGAGTCCGTACTCATAATGCGCTTTAGTAATGACAATATTAGTGAGTCAAAACTAGTCCTTGCCAAGCAAAAAAATAGCTCAAATATATTACTTTCTGTGTTTTCAATTCGCACAAACATTCATCAGTCGTTCAGGGAAAACTCCGCTGTGAGAATGGTAGAAATACCATAATCAGCTGTGGTCTCTCTGGAGCACCGCAGCCCCAGGACATGCTGCATTTTGAGTAGTTGTTGAAACTCTCATTTTTATGTTCCACAGTGTATTGGAATGATTTCACGCTCCATCACAGGGAAAGTCAAAAATCATTCTTGCAAAAAGTAGAAAATTATCCTCTCAAATGTATGTAGACTGGGCAGTTTTAGGGGAAGCATAGTTTAAACAGAAATGTACATTATCATACAGACAAGTTTGTCAAATGAATGTGAGCTTTTGTCTAAATAAGAACTATTTGTTTTCAGGTATCAGGACTGCCTTGTTGGACTCAGAGGAGCACGTCTGCTACACATGCAAACAGTCGGACGTTTCACCTGACAATCTCATTGCTAACAAGTTTCTCCGACAGGTAACCTCCTTTTAAATGCATGCATTTTAAGGCGTTGCATTGTTTGGTTCATTTCACCTGAACTGAAGCAAAAATTGGGGGAAAAAACAAATTTTTAAATGTTATTATCTGTTGGACTTCACGCAGGCTGTGAACAACTTCAAGAATGAGACAGGGTACACCAAACGCGTGCGTAAGCAGGTCCAAAATGCAGCGCCGCCTCCACCACGCCCTCAGTTGGTCAGGCCCCTGCACTCAAGACAGCAGGACCCACTGATGGCCAATATCACTCAACCTCCTCCAAGTGCACCCCCCGCTGCTCCTCAAGCTCAGGTCCCGCCTCCTGCTCCTGCACCTGCTCCTGCTCCTGCACCGGCACCGGCACCTGCACCAGCACCTGCTCCCTGCTGCTCCCTCTGCTCCTACTCCTCCTCATGCTGCTGCTACTGTTGAAGAACAAGCTGATTCACCAGCCCCTGCACCTGTTGCTGACCACCAGTCACCTATGCACTCCACCAGCCACGGTGAACCACCCCCACCGGGGTAAGTTGAGTCTAAGATGCAGTCTATGCACCTACATAAAAGCACATACTCAGAAAGTGATGTTCAAGATGGAGAGCCATTTCCACTAATCATGATGTGTCTATTTATGTTTCAGTGAGACAGATCCAGAACCTTCTTTGACACCAGAGTCATCAGGAACCTCTGAAAGTGGATCACAGGTGAGTCCGCCTTGAATGCCTCCATCTCACTAACTTAAAAGCATTTGCTGCAACAAAAGGCTCAACATGACAGCACAGATAATCTGCTCTCGCTTTTGCCTTTATTTAGTCACCTTATGAAAAGTAAACGTAACAATTCATTCTTATTTTCAGCATTGGTTGGGCAGATTTTACAATTGGGTGTGCTGAAAGTTTTCCCAGTTTGGGATTCGAGTCTGGAGCCATCTTGGAAAATGCATGTTGACTAATTTATCAATGGCAAACACAGTTTTTTAGGCTGTTGCATTTGTTGAAAAGAAGTATACTTAGTCTGTGTCAAGATGCGCTGTAAAGCTACTCACTCTTGATAATCCCAAGCACGTAATTGTGAATCACTGAACACAAGAAAACTAACTTGTCTTGGAGTTAATTACATTTTTTCTTACTTCGTTCTCTCCCACAGAACTACCATTTAACTGTTATTGGCCACCCGCCACCTGTAAGGGCGCCTCATCCACCAGGTAAGAGGTTCAATTTACGTCACTTAAGGAGATTAAGTGAGCTTGAAGGAAAGACACTGTAACTAACAAAATGTCTCTCTGCTCTATTAGGTCACCAATCAAGGCCACATCACTCTCACAGAGGGGGAGGCAGACCCTGGGAGAGGTAAGGACCCGTTTGTGGGACTATCTGATCAACTAAACATTTGTGTTGTAATATTGAGAGCCTCACAATGTTTTGTATCCCTCTCTTTGTAGCAGGTTTTACAGAAGCAGAGGAGACCACCCCCCCACTCACCTCCAGACAGCTCCTCCTCCTGCACCTGTTCCTCCAGTGTACCCAGCTCCATCCCTCTACCCACCCCCACCACAGCCCTACCCTCCTCCATACACCTCGGGCCCTAGTCTTATCCCTCCTACCATCAGTTACCAACCTCAGCCTGTTTATGCCCCTGGACCACCGGGGATCAATCCTCCCTGGGTCGCCCCTGGTGCCCAGCCCCCTCTTATCCCTCTTCCCCCCCTGTCTCAGCCGCCCCTCTCTAAGGAAGATTTCTACAGACAGCGGCATCACAGACAGGACAAGTGAGTTGTTTCTTTTTCTTCAACACTGCTACAGATTTTTTTTTTTACAATCTAAATGTATGCAGAAAGAATATTAACATCACTCAGGGTTGGGGTTGTGAATTCAGTCAGATGAAAACTATTAAAGTTTTACACTGAAGTAGTTTTCAAAGTTTTTTCTTATTCCTTTTATCCACAGAGCTACATCCAAACTGGATGAGTTTACTAAAGACTTCCACAAAGAGCTTATGAAATACAGAAATGCACCAAAGAGACGAAGACCGTCTTATTCAAGGTAACATAATTAAGAGAACCTATCAAAATTGGTTTTTCGTTTTTGCATTAATTACATATGCATAATCCTCAAAGCCATTTGTTACATTTTTGCATAATCTGGATTCTTTCTCCCTCTTGTTCTCCTTCTGGTCTTCTCAACCATTTCCTTTTCCAGATCTCGGTCATACAGTCGCTCTCCATTCAGCCGTTCTCCTTACTCTCGCTCTAGATCCAGATCAAGATCCAGGTCCTACTCTTATTCCCCCAGTCGATCCCGCTCCCGTTCACGCTCCCATGGCAGGTCTTATCCCCGCTCCCCTTATTCTAGACGAAATGGACGTAGTTATGGACGCTCACGGTCAAGGTCCCGCTCTCGCTCAAGGTCTTATGGGTATCGGCGGTCTGGCTCGCCACGTTCCCCTCCCCCCTACCGCCCAGGAGGCTGGGAGGGAGCAGAAGGAGCAGGACCCTACAGGTCTAGATCACGGTCTCGTTCCCCTGGCCCTGGTGGCTTCCGGAGCCGCAGCCCTGGTGGACGAAAGCCGCCTCCTCGGGAGCTACCACCATATGAACCGAAGGGTATAAGTCCCGGTGGCAATGAACGCTGGGAAAGAGAAAGGTATCGACAGTGGGAGAAGGAGTATGCAGACTGGTACAACAAGTACTACAAAGACTATGATAACCAACATCCCTCACTGCATCACAGAGGTCGTGGAAGCCGAGACAGGGAGAGAGACAGAATGTCCCCATTATCTAGAGATTACTCCCCTCAGGGGAGAGGAAGAAGAGGGCGAGAAGAGCGAAGTGCTCCCGCTCACCATCCTCCATCATCTTCGTCAACAGGGACCAAGTCCAGCACTAAAGTCTCAAAGACAAAGAAGGTAAAAAGGAAGAGGACTGGGGAGGAACCAGAGCCATCACATCAGTCAGTAGACAGAGGTGATGCTACTCCCGTCAGAGACGAACCAATGGACGAAATCCCTTCACTCACTAAAACGCCTCCCATGTCTTCAAAGGCCTCAGTTGGAGCCGCAACCTCTAAAGCTCCAGCCTCAAAAAGCACTGCTGTACCTGCTAAACCCTCAACCAAGTCAACATCCAAGACTCAGGCTGATAAGACAAAGAAAGAGAAGAGCCAAAAGGTAAAAGCTAAAGTTAAGACAGAGGGTGTGAAGGTTAAGAGTGAAAAGGTGAAGAAAAAGACAGGGGAAGGAGTGGTGACTAAAAAGAAAGACTCCTCTTCTGCCACAAAACCATTAAAGACCATTAAATCCAAACCAGAAGATGCCCCCAGCTCAACCGCCCCTAAAAAGGAAAAGAGTAAAAGCTCTTCTGGGAGGCCTGCGCTGCTTAAGACTCCTCCACTGTCCTCCCAGAGCATGCCTCTACATCATCCCTCTCTTCATGACGGCCAAGAGGCAGCCACGACATGAGGGGGAGAAGAGATCTTCCACAGGGCGGCGGTCTCCTCCCCATCCCCCATCCACATGGACTCCCACTTCTCCACCGACCTCCCTCCCCTGACAGTCGGAGGAGGATGGGAGAGGAGGGCCGCTCTTTACTCGGCGCTCCTCCTGGAAAGCTGAGGAGAATAGATGGGCTAGGGAGTGGAGGTGATGTCATGTCCCACTCTCACATGTCTCATCATCAGCCCCCGCTCCACAGACTCCCACCCCCCTCAGACAGACCTGGTCTTCTTCCCCTGCCAGTGAGCCGTGACATGGGCCGGGGAGATGCAGATCGGGGACCCATCAGACCTCTAATGGACCTTCAGGTGGGTTTGTAGCTCGTGTAGTCGTCAGAAACACCAGGATAGAAAGATTTATGTTTCTACAGATGTGTTAATAATCTCAAGTTATTGATGTGTATTCTGTATTTTTATAGACCAGTTGATTCCATAATTGAACAGTAGTGTATAAAATGGACAAAAGTAAATCAAGAATACTGGTGAAAATGGCACATGGCTTTTTTTAAACACCTTTTTTTTTTTTAAACCCAGAAATCTAAACTACCTTCAGTTAAACCTAAGTTGCTGTCAATCAGCTTATCATTTCAGAGCTCATCATTGCAGTAAAAGTGCAGAGCCGTTCTGAGTTAATCCCCTTGTAACATTTTACATTTGCTTCCGTCCATATCCAGGTGAAGCCGACCCAGAGGAGGATAAAACTAAACCGATCTGGGGAGAAAAGGCAGCACTGAGACGGCACCCTCAGACAGAACACCGTCGAGTCTTGAAAAGACGGCCTCCACCTCAGACCGATCAATTGCTACTAACAGCTCTGAAGGAGACCGACCTAGCGGTACAGCAGAAGGTGGAAGAAAGGAGCCGTCTGCATCTTCTGAGAGAGGAGTCTCCAGAGAGAGACCAGGAAGTGCCGGAGAAAGACTGCAGGGCTCGGACAGGGAGCAGAGCAGGAGCTCAGGATTGGACAGAGAGCGAGACAGAGCTTCAGGATCAGATCGAGACAGAGACCGAGACAGAGACAGGGGTGTGGCGTCTGACAGAGACAGAGACAGAGACAGGGACAGGGACAGGGTCTCTGGCTCTCAGAAGGTAGCGGCTACAGTGGAGAGAGACCCCGAAGGAGAGAGGCCATCAAGGACAGAGCGCAAGAACTCCAGTGGTGGAAGTTCAGGAGGGAGGTCTGTCTCTCTGGATAAAATGACCATCGCTGAGAAATCAGCCATCTCCAGGAGCATGATGGACCTTCAGGAGAAGCCAAACACATCCTCGAAGGAGAGAGGGGAGGGGTCAGAGCGATCTGCCAAATCTGCCAGGTCTGTTAACATTTGTTTCCCTGCTGCTTGTCAAACCATCCATATCCATGATGGAAAGAAAACTCGTTATGCTGATCATATGCAGTGGCTCTGTAAACACAGTTGTTATTACGTGTAATTATATCTCATTCTCGTTCCCCAGGAGTGTGTCCAAGGACAGAACAGAGAGGAGTGTCCCCTCAGGAGAGAAACCAGCTGCTGCTCACAGAGAAGGTAATTTAAATCTCTTTGTGTGTACGTGTGTGACGAGATGATAACTTTGATTTTGTCTTGTGCCATCTAATTAAGCATTGATTAAACCCCTGTTTCCTTCCCTCCTCCCTCCTCCTCCTCCAGCAGTGAAAGATGGTGAGGAGTCTGTTGTGAGGAGTAGACCCAGGATCAGCCGAAAGGCTTTGACGAGCCACGCCACGAGCTCTACTAGGTGAGTCTGATGTGCCCTGGTTACTTAGACAACATTTGATTTTTCATTTTGAAATATTGTATATTTTATTTATATTTTATGTTGAATTTGTTTTGTTGGTTAACGTCACTGGTGCATGCTGTAATGTTTGTGTTAAATACCTTGCTGTAAATCAAACTTCCTTCAGGACAAAAAAAAAATACGGAATCAAAGTTTATATGAGTGCTGTTGCTTGGAAATTCAGGATAGTCATCGAGAACTGGTACTTAATTGATACCACTTCCTTGAGTCAGTATTGATAAGCTGGAAAAACAGTGCTACCATCAGTATTTATGTAACATTAGTTAATTCTAACAAAGCTGCTATTTTTAAAATTCCTTACCATCCCCTGACGATGACAGGGCTACTGACGTCAGGTGATTTCATTTGCCATGGCACAACTGCTTGTTCACATTCTGTGCTCTCCAGTCACAGCCCACAGAGCAAAACAACATAAAGTTTTGTGTTTCTCCACTGAATGTAATTAAAATGCAGTTAAATGCAGCATATGTCAGAGTTAGGTGTATGTTAAGGGTGTAAAACCAGCAACCTCATGAAACACAAATACAACATTGTATAAATCTGAAGCAGTGCAGTGTGTTTCACAGCTTTAGTGAAACAGCTGCTGCACCTACGTCAGTGCTGCCTCCCAGCTCTGGTGCTGATGAGATTTGCCAAACTAACATTGCACCTGCCTCATCATGTTAACTTTTAATCATTAAAAATAAGTCTGCTATTATTAACTCAGGACACGTTAGAACCGGTTTTAGACATTTCTAGTGAAGTTTCCTCAACAGTCCCATAGACAACGGGTGTGTTCGTAAATCCAGTCTGAGGCTCTTCACTAAAATGAGAGCGCTGTTATTTGAAGAAAGAGAGTCATGCTGCCTTGATAGTGTGGTGCTCTGAATAACCGACTATGATCCCGTTTGTGCCACGGTACACTCTGGTGCTCACAGTGACTGTTTATGAACTCATCCAGTGTTTGATGTCATTACAGCCACACAAACTAATTTTGTGTTGCTTATGGTTGTTAATATTTTCAAATGTAGGGAGATGACCTCATCCCTTAACCCTGTTGTAATAACTGTTAAATCTTTTCATGTCATCTCTTAATGTTTTGCACCAAATTATGGAATGAAGAGTATTGACAATTATCGGTATCAATAAAAATCTAATGATACCTATCCCTATTGAAAATACAGTAGCTTTGGGTCTAACTTTCTGTAAGCTGTTGATTTAAACCTGTTACAGACTTTTGGTTATATTTTAAACATTTGAAATAGTATCTAGTAAGCTTTTAGGTATGGGTATCTAAACTCATGACGGTTTGGGTCACTGGTATCCCATCTTCTAACTCTAAAGCGTGCAAGAGTATTTCCCAGCATGTTGAAATATTTTCCTTTACATTGCAGACCATGGGCTTCTTTTGTTAAATAAAAAGATAGAGCAGAAACGATTGTCAAGAACAATTAATCGGCTGCTATTTTGATGATCGATTAGAAGCCAAAAGTTTCTCTGTTCCCAACTTCTGTGTTTTGGGAATTAATAGATTTTCTTTGTCTTATTAAATAATGTGAGTTGAATATCTTTGGACAAAAACCAATTTTGGCAAGTGCACACAAGCAGTTTAAAGACATCACTTGGGATTTTGGTCTTTCTTCACAATTTTCTGACATTTGATTAATCAAATACAAAATCAGCCAATTATTTGATAATGAAAATTATGGTACATGCAGCCTTAGAAAAAGTATTTTTGTATGCCCAGCCATATTGGCAATTGTGTGAAGAGGAATGATTGTACGTAACCAAGTCATGTTCCTCGACCACCTTAAAGGGTCCACAGATTTTACACATCAAATATGTGTAAAATAAAATTGTATAAAGCCTTTGTGGCTCCAGAGGGAGCTGCAAGAAGTCATGGAAGTTTTAGCAAATTTAGCAAGTGAGCTTGCCAAACATCTGTAGCCCACTCCTCTTCTCTGCTGGAGATGAGCAGCTCAAAGCTACATTAGCTGCTACTAGCATTGAACGTCCAAATCTGCAGTCAAACTGTCAGCGTTGTTGTGAATGTAGACGGCAGGTTTTTACAAGGAAGACGACTGCATGGAATAAAAAAAGGTGATCTCTCTGTTCCTGCTGCATCAGTTTTGATAATTTTTGTTTTAGTCTGTCCTCTGTGAGTCTGACAGTTCTTATAGCTGCAAATTGGTGCTGTACTCTTATAAACATGTCTGTTTTTCCCTCAACACTAGGTCAACTCAAGAAGCAAAGCGGGACTCAGACAAAGATCAAAAGAGCGTATCATCTAAACCTGCAGAGCAGCCTCCATCTAGCCCTGTGAACAGCCGAGGCCGCAGCCCGAGTGTCAGCCCAGCAGCCAGCCCGGCCAGGGAGGAGCCGCTCATTCAGCCGCCTCCTCGCTCAAAGTGGGAGAGGGAAGATGACGAAGAAGGCCAGGAAAATGGACTCAGTGCACCCAAGGAGCCCTCACCGGTGCCACAGAGGAGCAGAGGCAGAGAGGGGCAGACAGAAGCACCTAAACCTGTGAAGGGCGAGGGACGGGATGCCACAAGGGAGGAGAGAAGAGGAGTGGTGAGAGAAGAGAAGAAAGGGAGAGTACCAAGGGAAGAGGGTAAAGGTGGCAGGACGGCACAGGCGAATTCTGACAAACCAACTAAAATAAAACTCGTGAGGGAGGAGGGGAGAGGCGGAGGAAGAGATGAGGGGCGAGGAGTGACAGGGAAGGAAGAGAGAACCACAGAAAGCAGAGGACGAGAGGAGAATCGTGGCCCAGAGCCCAGGAGACAGCGTTTGTGTTCTGACCTGGGTCGCGAGACAGACGAGGCAGCCTTTGTGCCCGACTACAGCGAAGGCGAGGGCTCCGAGCCAGAGGGAGGAAGGAGCGGCAGCGGCAGTCTGTCCCTCAGCCACCCCTCCAGCCCCACCCCGACCAACCACAGCGGCTCAGTGACCATGGGGGACAAGAAGAAGAAGAAACACAAGAAACATAAAAAACACAAGAAGCACAAGAAACACGGCGGCCAGGAAAAAGAAGGAGAACAGAAGCAGCACAAGCACAAACACAAGAAAAAGAAACACAAAAAGAATAAGGAGAAAGACGCGGAGGAAGAAGAGGAGGAGAAAGTGGAGAGAGCAGAGGAAGAAGGGGCTCCGTGCTAACGAGAGCTAAGCTAAGACTGCTGCCTCAAATCTGTAACCTTCTTTGTTAATAAGGAGATAATAATATATCTAGAAATATCGGCTAACACTGGCCTTCTGCTCCAAGTGCAACTGTGAGGGGGTGATGATGGATCAAACAAGTCTTTGACTGTCCACGACACTGGAGGGCTGTCTGGCAGTTAGCCACTTAATATCACTGCAGGACGCCAAACTTACCAACGGTACTTTGTTGTGCCTGGGCTGCAGCATTTTGACCGCTGCTGAGATTTCTTTAATGTTCAATGTGAGCCTCGTCTGTGTGACTTTGGGTCGGGAAAACTCAGAGTGATGCTGTGCGGGCGCTGGTGTGATCAACACAGAGCCGGCTAGAAAGGACTTGATGATCATAACTGACCACGCAGCAGTGAGTCTAAATGATAGGAATAACAAACACTGTACTCAGGGATGTGATTGCTTCTTTGTAGAGGAGGAATTGCTGTTTCTCTGCCTCTTTATTAATTTGTAAATAGAGATGAACTGTTGCTTCACATAATAATTTTCCCTCGGTTTGTTTTGCTCACATCCCTGTGCGTGCTGTTCAAGGCTTAAGTACTGCATAACCTTCGTTGCTATGAAGGCCGTTATTAGCTCTTTTCTTATGGACTGTACGAGCAGTTTTGCATGTTTTAGCACATAAAGTACAAATTGGTTTTGGTTTTCAGTTTTGATAATCTCATTTCAGGCAGCCATTGCTGCTAATTCATGCCAGTGCAGCTTTTTTTTTTTTTTTTAAATGTACGTTTAAAATGAAGGCAAAAAAAATCCTGGATAGGGTACCTATCTAAGCAAGGTTAAATCGCTGTAAGGTAGATTTCCTACCAAAATTAATATGAATGAATGAATCCAGTAGTTTTTTTGGAAATGGTGAGGATTATAATATTTGTGATTAATGTGCTAAAATGTACAAAATCACCTGTTTGGTCCTGTTAAGTTAAATCAAAGCTTCATGCATCCACGCTACACTGGATTGTATAAAACTAGGATGTGTTTATTAATGTCAAATCAGTTGGCACGTTTTTGTTCCCAAAGGTGCAGTGGCTGCGTCTTGAGTGAGTGAGTGAATGTGTGTCTGTTGGTGCGAAAGTGAAATGCGACAGCAGTGGGACAAACTGGAGGACTGTTGTTCTTACAAATGAGTTGTTTTTCTTTTTTTTTAATTAAAATGTTTTGACCTCATGAAAATGTCTGAGTTGCATTTTATCAGTGATTGAATACCTCATTGTGTAATGACCACACAGATGAAGGTTACGCACATTGTGTTGTATTAAATTGAACATAATTGAGATGTTTATATCTTCAAGGGCAACATTAAAAAAATAATTCAGGTTTCTGTAATAAGAGCTTTGCATATGGACATGAATAGATGGTACTTGGGTTAAACACAAAGGATAAGTATGTTACAGTTAGTTACAATTAAAAAAAGATAAATCAGAACCCACACTGGGAAAAAAATGTAATAAAAATTCTTAAAATTTTAATGCAATCAGTGTAGCCCTCAATTCTTGAAGAAAATCTGCAGAGGATGTCGAACACTGTCGAGGAATGATGCTTGAAATGGAAACTAGTGAATCAAGATGAAGCGCAAATAGTTTTAATATCAGAAGAAAATCAGTGAAAAGAAGTTCAGTTCTGTGGATATCTTCCCCGCCTTGTTCTCCATCTCTCGCAAGAATTTCCAAGTTATGAGGTGGGTGGAGGCGGACTTGGTAAGGTGGACGTGTCTCCCAAATTCCCTACAAACACGTGTGTCAATAATCAAAATGGACGTCCTTCCTAGAGTAAACTTCTACTCTAATGTGATACCCCTTTCCCCGCCTAAAGGCTACTGGGACAAGATGCATAGTTTAATAACGAAGTTTATCTGGGGTGGAGGACGTCCATGCGTCAAGCTAACTACTCTTAAATTCAATAAACAGAATGGATGTCTAGCTGTCCCTAACTTTAAATTCTATTTTTGGTCTTATGTGCTGCGTCCACTATCCAATTGGCTTGACCCCAGGTACACATATCATGGAGACCTATAGAAGAACATTTGGCCTCCCCTCACTGGCTTCAAGATTTAATACACTCAGGTCTTTCCATTAAACGCTCCAAACTTAAGCTGGGCCCCATTACATGTATGTCTTTCCTTTTGACTGTGACTTTGACTTTTGACTATTTCCTTTATTAATATTTAATCCTCAATGTTTCTAATGATTTTTATTTATTTATATTACCTTTAAATTTTCTTAAACCATCTCTCTTCTCTTTTTACAATTTTTAGACTGATGTATATCTTAGTTTTTAGCTCCAGTGTTTCCTCATGGGGGCCCTCCGCAGCGGTAGTTATGCCTGCTCTCGATAGGGGGGCGCTGTCCTGGGGACCCCTCAGTGTGCACCCCGGCCCAGGTGGGGGTCCCTGGGGCGGTGCTCCCTGTGGCTGAGAGCTGTGGCGCCTCTTGTTGCAGACGGCCCCCTCACGTTGTCCTCACCTGGACCCTCGGTGTCGAGCCATATCACCATATCACCATTTTATCTTTGTGTGTGTGTGTGTGTGCATTTGTGCGTGTGTGTATGTGTGTTTGTTTGGATGGGGGTGGGAAGGATGGGTTGTCATTTTTATCTATATATTTTGTTTTGTTTTATTTCATCTTGTTTGTTTTGTAAAGCACTTTGTGTTACACTTGTATGTATGAAAAGTGCTATATAAATAAATAACGTTTGAGTTTTGAGTTTGAGTTTAAAGTATGGCACTCAGTGGGGAGGGCGACTGGATGTGATAAAGTGGCACACACAAAGTCCTATTTTTCATAACTATTCTCTACTCACTGGTGGGGTGCCTTTTTCTTTTAGGGAGTGGAGTGATAGAGGGGTTAATGTCATGTCTGATATCTGTGATGATAAAGGTCTTAGGACGTTTAATGATTTACGAGCTACTTATGATCTGCCAGGTACGTCTTTTTTCCTCTATTTACGCCTTAGATCTGCGATGCGAGCATAGTTACACACGTTATTAGATGAAGGAGTAAGGTCGAGAGGCCTAGTTTCTGCTCTTTACTCTTTTTTACTGGAACCCTCTAGTGGGCCTCTGGCTGTTCATCAAGTGTGGGCTAGAGACCTTGGTCTGTCCAATGACGAAATATGTTTGTTGACTGTCTGGGACAATTTAGACAAAACATCAAAAAACCTTAATCATAAACTTATACACTTCAAATTCATGTATAGAATTTATCTTACGCCAAGAAAATGATTCCTCGTGAAGCTCATACATTCTCTTGTTTGTGATCTTTGCTCTCTGGATCATGTGGGATCTTTCTTACATATGTACTGGAATGTCCTGATGTGGCGTCCTTTTGGAAATTAATATCTTCTACTTTATCAGAGTTACTGGAGGTAGACATGCCATACTCTCATAGAATACTACTTTTGAATGACACCTCACCATTGAGCCTGTCCACTACTCGAACTCACACTCTATTATCGGGGTTGACTGCAGCTAAAAGAATGATAGCCTTGCGCTGGAAGCCCCCCCCACACACACACTCACACGTACCCAGTGGCTGCAAACATTTTTGAGCATAATCTATATGGAGCTGTCTGTAGCAAAAATGCATGGAGCTAGTTAGAAAACAATCCGGACCTGGGCCTCTGCGGCTGCAGTGGTTAAAGATCTACTGGAATGAGAAACATGTATTTATCTGTAAGTTTTTGTTTATTTCTATTCACTTACTTTGGCCTACAGAACACTGATACGACTAGTGAATTATGTGCTGTATAACTATATATACTGTATGTAACAATGAAGAAGATGGAGGGGTGGTTTAAAGGGAAGTGTATACTATTTGTTGTATTACTGTCATTGAATTATGTCATGCCCTTCTCTTTTGAAGATAAAAAATAATTGGTCGCAAAAAGAGGAAGTTCAGTTCTTTTCAAATTTGGTTCATTATCACTGTCATGTACCAGCCAGTATAAATACCTTGGTCTGGAGCTTGACGAGGGCATGTCACTAACAGACACCATCAGTGTTCTAGCTCCGTCAGCAGGTAGCGCACTGGGATCTGTACTGATGAAAGACACTATAGTTCATGTGTATGTCCTGTGTCTGACTATGCCTCAGGTGTTTCCAAGATCATACATAGAGCCATTCAGTCTTTCCTGGGTGTCCATAAATTTGCTTCAGCTGTGGCCATTAGAGATATGGGACGGACACCTCCAAACATCACACATAAATGTCAAATGCTTCTGCTTTGGAATAGACCTGTGAAGATGTCAGATCAAAGACTCAATAAAAAGATTTTTAATAGGGACACCTCCAACTGTCATCCCTGGGCTAATGAGTTGAAATCATTATTTTGTCATTTATTTTTCAGAACAGGTTAGTTTGTGATACACAGGAGATTAAGAGTTAAATGTTTTGCATGTTTAAAGAAAAATGGTCTGATGCTATATAATGGTATAAACCAAAACAACAAACTTATTGTCTCATAAAGAACAGCTACAGTGTGGAACCTTACATGAAGTGTAATCTTAACAAAAGACAAAGATCCCTGTGTGCACAGTCACACTCAGGAACGTTATCATTAGCCTCAGACTGGAAGGTTTGACACCACCCCAGAGGAGGACATACTTTGTTGTGTAGGCTAATTAAGGTGAACTTGGGAATGAGGTTCACTTCTCGTTTTACTGTCCTGTTAATGAAGACAAAGAGGTTGGTAAGACGACCTCTATCTAAGGCTGAATGATGAAAAAATTTGAGTCTTGTTTCAGAACGGGAACCTTTTTTGTGGCTAAATTTCTTTGCAAAGCCTCGGATAGGAGGCAGCGTATTCTGGTTCTAGACTGGATTGTTACTGCAACGTCATTGCAATAGTTGTAAACCCATGAGGGTTGGGCACATGTAGTGTGCATGACACAAATAAAAATCAATCAATCAGTCTTGATGTGTAGCGAACTTCAGTTCAGTCACTCTGGCCTGTACATGGCTCACAGTCTTATCAACAACAATAAGAAAAATCAGGATTCCCACCAGTCTCAACTTTACTGGTAAACATCTTAAAGCTGCGTTCACAGCTGTCATGTGAAAGCCAACACTTGGTAAAAGTGTTATACTGCACATAACAGTAATGGCCGTAGTGCTGCAATGTGATAATGAAATAATACCTACTGTGGAAATAAAACCTACCTTGCAACTGCCCAACAATTATTCTTTTTTAAATATAGAATTTATGACAGTGTATTATGTGTTAATGAGAGGTTGTTAAACCATGATCCATTTTTTACAGTCGCTACAGGTACAGCAGTATTAACCAGGGAAGAAAATGTGCTCATATAAAAGTATGCTAGTGAATAAATTCAATTTCTGTTGCACTCTCTTAACCTCAGCATAGTTTTACAAGCGTGCACTCATAAATTCTACCTGACAGCGTGACTTATATATGAAGTTCTTATCTGAAGACAGTTGGCTGCATTTCATGTCCCTTGCACCATGTCTGTATTCTTAAAAATTTGAGTAGCCCTTACTAGCTGAGACCTGACTGTAGGTTGACTGTCACATTAGTTTCCTCTGTGCTCCCACCATCTAATAATGTGTAAACACAACAATAGAGCATTAATCAAAATGGACTGTCTCTATATTTTGGCTGATTAAGAAGCCAAACATTTAGAAGGATGGTTACTAAAATTAGTAAAAATGCAAGGATAAAGTAGGTACCAAGATTAAATAGTAGATAAAAATTGATGCAACCTGGTCTTTAAATTATCCTGCTGACACTTGTTACAAGAAATCCTAAGTACAAGGGAGACACATACAGTATATGTGATAAAAGAACAAAGATGTACAGCAGCTCATTGGGTGTCAGATATATTTAGAAATAAGGGGATTTTCAGAGGATGAAGTATGTCCTCGAAAGCAGTTCCTCAGACACAATGGTGAGTCTCAGGGTCTTTGGCAGCTCATTCCTTTACCAGCATGAATAATTAAAGCAAAACGTCCCACAAGGAGCCGCGTGCAGTGAGACAGACTGAACACTGTGTGGAGCTGTAAGTCCTGCAACTTTTAACTAACACACAGAAACAGCTTAACAATAAAAATCTTCTCTCATATGCCTCAGCTCCAAAACACAACCCCACATGCCACTACCTCTCTCCTCCCAGAGCACACAGCAATAAGCTTCATTGTGTGTGTGTGTGTGTGTGTGTGTGTGTGTGTGTGTGTGTGTCTTTGTATATGTGGGCATGTTGTAAGTGTGCGTACCTAGTCGGAGAGATGGCGTGACTGCTGGATCACAGAGGAAACAGGCTGAAGGCAGGAGATGGGTTCACAGACGGGTTGAGGGACTGCTGTGAAATGAGAGAGCAGCAGATGTATTTTCCCCCAAACAGCAGTACATAAAAGCACATTCTCAGCTTAGTCCCTTCATTGTGTGTGTGTGTGTGTGTGTGTGTGTGTGTAAATATATATGTAAGGTCATCCTTAATGGACTCAGAGATCAGTGAGACCATTAGAGAAGATTAATACATTGTTTGTTTTAACCCCCTGTCCAGATTATCATCACACCACGTTATTCCTCTCATCTACCAGCCGGCAAGGTTCACTCTGCATGCATGTGTCCACCCGTGTGTGCGCATGTGTGCACCTGTTATCGGCCTGTGTATTCGTGTGTCTGCTTGTGTTTTGCCTTACAAGCATGACATCATTTCCTGTCATCAAGGCCAAAGGTTGCTAAGCAACTTCACTTCTGCCGATTGTCAGAAAAGATGCTTCTCCGCTGACTGGCTCACAACCTAACTCTCTCTTATCCTGTCATAAATGTAATGTCTGAGGAAGATGCTGGCTGTGTGTGCATGATCGCCCATGCGTTGTACGGACCACTGTGCATTTATGCTTTGCAGACACAGTACAGGAGAAGCTGAGGGAGAGCGAGAGGGAGAGGGATGTGTAAATGTATTGTCTGATAGATATCTGTGATTCATACAGCTGATAAAAGGGATGAGTCAGTGATGTTAATGCACGGCACAATCTCTCCAGTTGTTTGTCTAAAATATAGCTACATATCGGAGGTGAAAAAGCATTTTCAATTTGTCACACTGACCATAACTTTTTTTATACATTGAAGTTTTGCTCTGATTATAAATGCAGTAATGTTTCAGATTACAGCCTGCAGATTGCAGTGTAAATATTACGTACATATCAAGAAAATACTTACTGGATATGTGTACAAGGACGAATGTAGATACAACTTTGTGTTTAGGAGGAAGTAGTTTTTAAATACAGAGTACAGATTCAATAATTACAGGGTGCAGTAATGTTATTGGATAATATGGCAGACACATCATGTATATCAGTGAGGACAGACTAAGTAATAGCCATGCA
This sequence comes from Epinephelus cyanopodus, assembly GCA_026686955.1. Classification (NCBI taxonomy): domain Eukaryota; kingdom Metazoa; phylum Chordata; class Actinopteri; order Perciformes; family Serranidae; genus Epinephelus; species Epinephelus cyanopodus. The sequence goes on along the minus strand of CM048916.1, from coordinate 24,877,991 downwards.
TTTTATTTATAGGTGCCTCTCAGAGCACTCAAGGACACCTTACAAGACGCAGTTAAAAAGAAAAAAACAAGCAGAAATGTATCCATTGATCATAACATCAAACAATGTTGTAATATACAACAAAAGTTAATGAAATGACTAGACAGAAATCAAGTAAGCAGTCTAAGTATAGTAGTATAAGTATTAGAAACACATCTCAGTATGATGAAGAACAAGTCAAGGTCACCACAAACATGAGCCTCTCAAAATGATTGTTAGATCAGCACCTCCTTAAAACAGTTTCAACAGAAACTGAACATTACAATCTTCATGTAGTATCCCCCTGATGTAATTCCTGGCCACCCCAATAAAAGGCTATGGCATGCATCTTTTTTCAGGCTAGTGGTATCATGTGAGACCAGACTTCCTCAGGCACCCGTTGGTACCAACCATGCAGGCAGTTTGTTGGTAAGGGGGCTGATTAATGCTGCCAAGTTTTGATAAGGGTAGAACTGGCAGGGCCATTTTCAAAGGGGTCCCTTGAACTCTCACTTCAAGATATCTGAAGTAAAATGGATTCTGTGGGCACCCACAAGTTTGTCCTGAACTCGAGAAGGCTTGTACCCAGTAAATGTTTTGGTCCTTACAATCAATGTACTCTTTCAAATGAAACTACCAGCCTATTTGAAGAACAATGAATCACATTTAAACAGGATTGGTTGTGCGGCTGAAAATGTTAATTATAGTGTATGCAAATTAGACAATGATAATAGTAACTGTAAAATAAGACACCAAAGTATATCAGTATCCAATTCCTTAACTTTTGTTTTAACTACCCTATATACTACAAGAGCATATTGAATTCCTGAAATCCAGTTATGACTTTTGGTTTTGGTGTGTTACCCCAAGATGTTCAGTTGGGTAGTCAGATGGGGCCATTTTCGGGGCGAAACTGCCTTCATGAAGGATTTATTGCAGGATTGATGAATACGACTGCATTGGTTTTAACTAGGTGGACCTTATGAACTGGCTACTGAGTGTCTTTAACAAGGCTGAGATTCTACAGCCATGGTAGCAGCTCTGTTAGTCTGTCATTGGGCAGAGGAATGCTTTGAGCTAAACACTAACATCAGCATGCTAACATGCTCACAGTGACAATGCTTACATGCTGATGTTTGGCAGGTCCAATTGTAAACACATTAATATTTTAGTTTTGTTTGTTAACATGATACATTTTCCAATTAGCACTTAACACAAAGAACACCTGAGGCTGTCATTAGTTTTGCTGGTATTTGATCAAAACCTAAACTCTGGATAAATTAAAAATTAGACTCGATGATGGCACTGGGTGAAAAATTCAGGGATATCCAAAGTTATTAAAATTCATCCTGAGGGTAACATGAATGTCTTTATTAAATTTTATGGTAATTCATTCAACAGTTGTTGAGACTTTTCATAAATGTGAACCTCACTGTGGCACGAGAGGAAACATCAGGGAATCATCAAAATCATTCAGGTTATTTTGTCTGGAATCTATGAATGGATGCAGAAAATTTAATGGCAATCCACCCAATAGTTGTTCAGATATTTCAGTTTGGACAAAAAGTGATGGACCAACAGACCTAGAATTAAAGATTTTAACATCTAATTTTTAAAAACAGATTACAATGGTTATATTTTTATCAATTTAAATTTAAATCAATTTAAATTTATGGTATTTGATTTAAATTTAAATCAAATACCATAACTACTTCCTCAGTATATTAGTATGGTCACCCTGTGCTTCCTGTCGATCCCTGGTACGTGCAAAGTGACAACATTTGGGGTGAAAAATGAAATCAAACGTGAAAGTGCTAAAAACTGCAGTTCGGCTAATGACCACTTGAGGCTGGCTGTAAAACAGTCTCAATCTCCATAGACCCCCATGTTAAAATACCCAACTTTAAAGCAGAAATACATGTGAATACAGCCTTGTACAAGAACAGTTTTGGTCTCTATAGCTAATTTTAACATTCTTCGCAACTATACGGGAACAATGTTTTTCCTACATCTCACCCATTTACATTTTAATAATTAAGGCTTAAAGTTCTGCAAATTTAAGGGTCTCTTGAGTGACAGGCTGCCTGTGAGGCATCACCACAGTGACACAGTGCTTCGCCTTCTCATCTGAATATGGTCTCTTTCTGGCTCCAAAAAAACAAATGTTGTCGGCTGAAAAGCCAAACGTGAGACTTCAAATCGGGAGTCAACAAACCAATGGGTGACGTCAAGGTAGCTATGTCCATTATTTTATACAGTCTATGGTGTACCACATAATTATTTAATATGTAACAGGTACCTTAAAAAGTACTTACTGTCTTATTTCTTTTTAGGTCCCACATAGATGCAAACTTGTTACCCCCCGTTTTCTATGCTTCACCCTTACCCATAGGTATTTTATGAAAATATTTACACTGTAATTTGCGGGCTGTAACCTTAAGACATACCACAAACACTTACAACTGTGCGTTTAAGCATCAAAGTAAAGACTCAGGGGCAGAAAAAAACAAATTAACAGAGACAGATAATTACTGTTGTGTTCTCTGTCCCCCTGCTCTGAAAACTGAAACTTTAAGAAGCTGATATTGACACCGCTGACCATACCGTGTGTGTGTGTGTGTGTGTGTGTGTGTGTGTGTGTGCTCTGTTAACCTCTTGATACACTGCTACTGTAACCAGGTCAAGTAGAGCGGCAGGCAGGCTCAGTGTCACACTGCTCATGTGTTTGTGCACACATGTGTGCATGTGCAGTATGTGTGCATTTGCGCTGTGTATCAGGATGTGCCCTCAGGTGGCTGTCATGGCAATTTCAATGATTGATCAGGATTATTGATCTGTAATCGAATTCCCACAATGTGTGTGTGTGTGCGCGCGTGTATTTGTGACAAAGGCATGGAATAAAACACTTCCCCGTATATAATGTTATGTGATGGTCACCATGGAAACACACCCAAGGGGCGCCTACCACACACTGATAATAATGTTTGGCCTAGATACCCATCCTCAACCGATAACAGAGGGAATGTATTTCAGTGTGTGTGTGTGTGTGTGTGTGTGTGTGTGTATTTCAGTGACTAATGTAAACCATCATTTGAACACAGCACAGTGACGGAGCTGGAGTAAAAAATGCATGAAATGATTCTGTGAAGCAGAAAGAGTCTTGCATGAGTTACACGAGACAGTAAGTGTGAGAAGGATGAGACGAGCTGGAAGGAGAGGGAAAACGAATGGGAGTGGGAGTGGAATCACACAGCTAGGGAGACCCAATAACAACCCATTACTACCAACGCACACACACACAAACACAAACACACACAGAGGCTTCCAACAATGCTCATCACTTTTCTTCTCGGGGAGAGTAAGATCTTAGCCGTAGAGGTCTGTGTGTGTTGTCCTACATCTCTTTAACTGTGTTGTTGAGATACTCTAAATGTTTGATGTATGCTGCTGCAGCTGTAACAGTTATGATAGCTGCGAGGAGTCTTGTCAGCTGTGGGCGTTGATTGGGTATTGCACGGTGTTTCCCTACTCAGTGAAAATCTAATCTTAGTTTCTAGCCTCGCTGGTGGTGAATCCGGCGGTCAGTCTGTAAATCCAGCTCTTTGGTCTAGAGCTAAATATCTCCACAGTTTGGCACAGGCATTCTGCAATCAGATTGAATTAGGTAATCCCCTGAATTCATATCTAGCACCCTCCTCAGATAACAATTTTCACTTAAGATAAGATAAAATAAGTCAGATAAGGCAGAAATTTATGTGATGGAAAATGTTGTGCAACAGTTGCAGTACAAGGTAGGAAAGAGTAAAAATATAAGATCAATGACAGAGCACGTTTAGAATGGTAGTGAACAGTAAACAGAAGCACAAAGCCAAAAATATGAACAAGGTTAGTGGTAAGATTGCTCTCTGGTGAGCTGCATATATGTATGAGAAATGGCATATCTACAATATCAGATTTCAGGTGCAGGTAAGTGTATATGGTTTATTCAAAATATTAAATGATTATGTCCTTGATATTACACCTAATATCGCATTCAGAAAGCTAGTTCATGATGAAATACGAATGGGTGACAAATTAACACAAAAACAAACATGAAGTGCACGATGTTGGGCCACCACAAGCCTCCAGAACAGCTATAGTGCTCCTTGGCAAAGATTTATAAGTCTGTAAAACCTCATGGTGGATTGAACCCCATTCTTCGGAAAGATATTCCCTCATTTTGTGTTTCAAAATCCTTTTCCCATCTAGGTGAGGTTGGTGTGTAGGTGAACTACATGGCCAATGTGAAAACATAATAATGCGAATGACTCATCTAGAGCCAGCCAGTGTTTGGGTTGTCCGTTCTTGGCTACTGTAGAACAACACAGTGGACTCTGTGGAAGAAGACCGACTCACTGTGTAGATACAAACAGCTCATTCCCACATTACAAAAACATTGATTCTTATTCTCAGGTGATTACACACTAAAGAAACATACTGACGAATATTAAATACCATTTCTGCCAATAGATGCCAATGAGTCTTACACACTGTGCCCTTTAAGAAAACATCTACGTTTCTCATGCTATTCCTGTCTGTAAACTAATGACCCCATAGAGTGTCCCAGGAATGAATCCTAAAACTTCTAAATTAGTAAGCATATTACCACTCACGGTTCCCTCGTCTCAAAGTCAGTGGGTTCTTAGAATGGGTTTCGGATCAGATAAGGTCTGTGGTTAACACAAGCTTAAGAGACTTTCACATTTTGTTCTACGACATAAAATATGTCAGTAAATACCCCCCAGTAAATACTCATGAACTTTGACAGGACGTCATTTATAATCATGAAAACAGTGTTTATTGGTGAAGATTATTTTGCTGAAGAAAACATGTATCATAAATATTTGTTTGCCACAGATCTTATTTTTGGCGCTAATCCAAAATCCATTAAAAAAATCTTATAGGATTTTCACTGGTGCGATGCTAACTTCCATGTTAGCCTACAGAAAAACATCAGCCCTGGGGCACTTTGTTAGTATCAGCATTTGTTGTAAATATGAAGATAATGCTAACATACCATGCTAACATGCTAAAGTTAGCAGGCTAACAAGCTAGAACTTTGCATTTTACACCAACATGCTAAATATTAGCAAGTTAACATGCTAACAAGCCATAACTTACGGCAAAGATCATTAGCAGGCTTATAAGCTAAAATTCTATATATTAGGCTACTTACTTCTATACAAGCTAACATAGCATGTGACATGTCAGCTAAGACTTTGTAGTTAGCACAGCTAAGCCTGAAAAAGTGAGTGAGTGCAAATTAAGGCAACATGAAGCCACATTTTAGCTTGCATCATTTGTGCAAATGTATCCACTATTTCAGTCCCTCTCCCTTTTCCTGACCTCTTGTATCTGTACATTTACTTGGATAAGTGTGAATTTGTCGCTTAAGGTGACTTCACAGTGCAATCAATGACACCCAGACAATGTTGTGCTGAGCCTGGCAAGCTGAGTCTGAATGTCCGAAAATGGCCACTGCATAAAGGATACACCCATTGGACCTAGGGAGCAACATGGCTTTTCCTCCAGCACAGCGAATTTTATTTCTTTTGCCCCTCTAGTAGGATCTAAATATAGCGAAGTCGTCTGTCTATTTTTAATGTCTCTAAATTTGTTTTCTAGCGTGTAATGAGTATTATAGCCTCTCAGAGCTGCTACCATGGGACTCTTGTTTTCTGTCTAATGGAGTGTAAACATTAAACAAAACATCCCCAGAAAATTATTTGGAGGCGATATGTAGATATTAAAAAATTAGCAGGAGAGCATTTAAGACTAGTGCTCCCTGTAAGCTGTTTGCTTAGACCTACTGTACGCTGTAGTTCTAATATTAGTTCCCAAAGTGGAATCCAGGGACTGCCCGGGGGCCTCCGGGGAATTGGATGGAGCCCCCAGAAAAATGAGCAGAAGTTGAGTTTCAGCTCTATTTTAAGACGGTAAAGATGCCGATTCTGCTTTTTTCACTCTCTGCCTCAGTCTCACTGAGGCAGCGTTCACCCGCTGTGTAATCTACACGTCTTTTCACTGATGAAGGTTCATTAAAAACATGTTATTTATAATATGGAAATAAATTAAGTGAAGCCAAATTATAGACCGTGCTGAAAAGTTAAGAAAGTACATTTATTACTATTTTAAGGTATATGCACTTTCCTTGAGTCTTTCCATTTTATCCCACTCTATACCTCTACTCCACAACATTTCAGATAGGAGTTTTACTCTTCACCTAAATGAATGCCTGTTTGACATCAATAGTCACTATAGCTCCAGAGGTGCGGACACAAGTCACATGACTTGACAAATTTAATGACTTTAGACTTGACAATATTAAAAAAGACTTGCAACTCAATTTGGACTTCAACACTTGTGACTCCTGACTTCACTTGAACCTGAGCCTTTGGACTTGTAAATAATTGATACCTTTCCCCCAAGCCCAAGGAATAAAAAGTATGTTATTTAAAACGTTTATTACACTGCAGTTCAGTTCTCCTTCATTTCCTGAGTCAACTAGCGTTAATGCTATTATTTAACAGTGAGTCAACACTTCATTCCCCAGATAATCCACTTTGTTTGAACCAATTCGACATTATCCACTCAAGTTGCAGGAGAGAGCCATGATGGAGTGTTACGTAACTGAGTGCCAGCTGGAAAAAATAAACCAAAAATAGACCAATAAGTCAAGGCTAATATTAAAATAGCGAGCTAATGCCTTGCTAATGTTGTTAATCTGTTATTAAAATGGCATGGTGTTTGGTGAGAAGCAAATTACAACTTGTTTGAGACTCAAAAATTCAAAGTTTAGAACTTGGGACTCGATTTAGGACTTGTCAGTCTTGATGTAACTACCATGACGTCACCCACTGGTTTGTGGACTCTCATTTTGAAGCTTTGAGTTCAGCATTTTGGCAGCTGTCATCTTTGTTTTTTGGAGTCAAAAATGTGAAAGAGTGAGGGGTGGATTTGACTGAGAAGTCGAGGACATATCTAGAGTCAGTCACTCAAAGTGGCCTCCCTCAATAAAGTGTAAACCTTAATAAAATGTGAACGGGTGAGTTATAAAGAAATTCAGCTGCCCTACAGAAGGAAATTATCTATGGCGACCCAAACAGTTTTTGGACCAGGCTGTAATCATGCTTATTTATGTTGGACATTTTAATACGGGGGTCTGTGGGGAATGACTCTGTCGTAGTGGGTTTGACTGGCTTCTGGAGCCAGCCTCTAGTGGCCATTCAAAGAACTGCTGTTTTTAGTACTTCAGTGCTGGCTTCATTTGTCACTCCTGGAGATTGCTACTTGGTCTTGACTTGGGACTTGAGTGCAAAGACTTGAGACTTACTTGTGACTGGCAAAAGCGGTGGGACAAGAACAAAAGTTAAGGTGTCGAAAGTCTGAGTAGGGTGGGTAGGTATGGTGGCCCCAACAATCACTGACGGTGTTTGCGTCCGTAAGATTATAAAGCCAAACCCTGTTCTTTTTTTCCTAAACCTAACCATGTGTGTTTGTTGTTAAAGGAAAAAAACATCAATTTGTGTTATTGAACTGTCAGTGTGTTTAGTTTGAAAGACACTGTATGTCAATGTTAAATTTCCTGTGAAAACAGAAGTGTATCTTGAAAGAAGACAATGCATGTAACAGACAACTTGACACCGCGTCCCAGGACGTCAACACACCCAGGGTGCCTTTCACGTGGTACGTGGACGTGGAAAGTCCATGACCAAATGTCAATATGTAACAAGGTCGGAGTGAGAATGCGTTTGCTGAGCTGGCTTCATTTTTCAGCCCTGGAGGTTGCCACCTGCTCTTGAGTTAGGACTTGAGACTTACCCCAATAGTCATTTTGTAAAATATTATACAGTATCAAATGTCTGTTAAACTCAAAGGTGAGATTCTGCATAATGAGCACTTTTTGCCGCTAAAACCTTTGCACATTTACTACACAAGGTAAAATTGTGAATGCACAACTTTAACTTTGTAATGGAGTGTTTTAACATTATATTGCTACTTAAATTAAGTATAGATTCTACATATTTCACCGGCCACTGTGACAGACATGCAGTATGGGTCAGTAGGAATTCCTCATTCTCTGAAACATGACGTGGCATAAGTTGATTTCAAGGCATTATGCTGGAGCTCTGCCACACCTCTGGGTTTGGTGGATCGACATCCCTACTGAGTGTGACTGTGGAGCATTTCTTACATGACAGCAGCACCCTCCTCCCGCCCACACACACACACACACACACACACACAATCCGGGGTCGCTGGCTGGTGAAATAACCGCCAGGCAAAGACAGAAAGAGGGATATTGGGATGGGGTGCACTGTGAGGCGGAGGAGAGGGGACCAGTCACATGCTCTGACTTGCTCCGTCAGTGTCAAGTTATCCGGTATTAAGAATATAAAGCTCTCAAGCCAAAACTTTCAAAATAAAACAGCTATTGGAGACGATCGAGTGCCATATGATCAATATTACTGATATCATTATTCAAGTTTTTCAAATTCACTCATCATTAGTGTGTGCGATGGGGCTGTTCCACAAAATATGAGAACAATAAAATGTAAAAGGTAATTTAATTTAACAACAGCAGTTAAAACAATTAAAACAAAAGGGCCAGTTAAATCAAAAGGGAATTTCTCCTGATAAAACTGCGGTATAAAAAAGACTACGGTTTCTAATTCATACTCCTAAGTAAATGCTGAGAGAAAGCCAAAAGAATAGCCCTTACATTATGCCACAGTTTTTAACAATTAATCTTTCTGTCCAGTAGACATGACAGCTGTGCCAAACCAGCCAAAAAACTCACCTGCTGTATCAACTTCCAGGTATCCAGCATATGTCCACTGTTAACCCACCTGGTGAGCTCAGGTCTGCGTCTTTATAACCTACATGTGAAGAAACTGTAAGTATTTCTTAGTACTATTAAATACTGTAGCGTCGCTTCCGGGACTTTAGCGTCTTATTTTGAAGGTAATATCCGAGTATTCCCGGTCTGCCTGTCTCCGGCTGGCTTGACGCGGCTCTCCCTCTCCCCGGTGCGCCTGAACTCCAGTACCTGACACCGCAGAGCGCGTCCAGCGGCTGAGGGGACGCAGACGCACGGGGGAGCCGCCTGGTTTTATTTAACTTTACTTTTCCCGTTTATTAAAACTTCTGCGCTATATTCCTCTCCATTTTTCTTCTTCTTCTCTTTTTCATCCTCCCGACTGACGGACTGAGTTTGGATATTGGTAGAGGGGGGAGGAGGAGGAGGAGGCAGAGGACCAGCGGGCTGCTCTCAGATGGAGCACCAGGGCTCCGGGAGCTCAGGGCGCACGGCGGACCCGGAGTGAATGACGCTGGTGGATGGACGCTGCTCCTCGGTAAGGACGGCAGATAAAGTTTTTTTTGGATTTTTGTGATATAAAAGAGCCTACTTTTTTTCTTTGCTCTCCTGTCCCGGGCACTGCGCTTTCTGAATGCCCATGGCACAATAGAAAATGTCCAGATCCTATGATGTCGCTCTTTGTCAATGGCGCTGTGTCTTCAACAAAAAGGAAGAAATTAAAATAATATTCTCACAGGCAGTGATAAAGTGCCTGTGGTACTGCTAGTGACCTTATCATACTTTATGGCAACGTTATATATATTTTAACATGTCATTTCATGTCACAAAATGATGTGAGTCATTTTAAGATGTTTGGTTTTATGTGATTCTTCAGTTTATTACAGGATTAATGGGACTGTTTTTGGTCTGAGTGTGATGCTGGGAAATGCTACAGCCTCATAGATGTCATCGGTATTTGATACTGGTTGGCCTTCAGGAGGATAGATGTAACTGTGTAACACAAAGAGTGAAAAGAAAATGAATTTTTGTGTATTTGTGGTTTGCTCTGGTTTAACTGAGCATGATGCTGTGGTAAAGATTTAACGCAATTTGTGATGAGTCCACAGCAGAAAACTTAATGGGTTTCAGAGGTCTTACAGAGGTGTGAACATATTTTGTTCCGGTGACTGGTTGAGATTCAGTAGGATGATTTAATTTCCTCATGGCCTGGCTGTTAGCAAGGGAGGCTCATAATGAGTTATTAAAGTGTTTTCAACAGACTCATCAGCAGGTTTTTAAACTACGCAGAGGAATGGCTTTATTTTATTTTTTATTTTAGTCAATGGTTAATTGATGTCTTCCCAGCAGCCAGGCCTACTGTTGCATCACAACAAAACGCCTTAAACTGTGCGGCCCTGGACTCCTCACACAGTCTAGGCGACGTGCCCATAATGAAAACACACAGGAAAGAAGGATACTGGCAGATTCAGTCTCATTATTTTCATCAAACACACACACACTCCTCTCTACACTGTGAGCCTGCATGCCAGCTCTCCTGTCCTGTCACACAGTAGGCAGAGTGTATATACGCCTGCGTGGACTCGTGGTTGGCCCAGACTTCTATTGTCCTGATTTTTCTTTATATTCCTTTTCCAAATAATCCAGCTCTTCCTCCAACTTAATAACAAATTAGTAGCTTTGGAATACATTCGCCACAATCTCAGGGGATCAATAAGCAGTGGAATGAGCACACGGTGGACCAGTGGGGAGTTTGCTGTGTACTCGAGACAGTGTGGACTGTGTCACATGCTCCAAGTCCCATCCCTTCGCTGCCAAACTCCACTGCATACTGCCCAATAAAGCAGAAAATGTGATGAAATTAAAAAACGAAGGAAAAAGAGGAAGAAATGAATCCGCTCTTGTGATCACGCTCTTAATTCAAACAGAGATTATCATTCACTTTGACATTTCCTACATGATCGTCCAATGCTCGAAGAAATCCCAGTCAGTACTTATAAGAATTAACCACAGGCTGCTGTAGCTCGACATGTCACTGCGTTTTATGGAATTTTATAATAATTACAGCTCCAGGAAAAATATATATCTCAAAGAGCTGTGGGTAGCACTAATCATTATGAGTGAAAATTGACTGTAAATGAAAAAAACCACCCCACATTTTATTCCTCTCGTAGTAATATGAAGAGGCAGTGTAAGCTACTTTCCTTCTGTATGTCCAGATTGTTTAAAGCCAGTCTGGATTAAAAGCATCAGCAGTAATGGCCTGTTGTCATCACTGAATTGTACAGCTGTAGGATTATAATGAAGGGGTCTAAGTGCTTCCTGTCGTCTGCGTTGACTCTGCTTGCACCTTTGCTCATGTCTATTAGCTCACTCTGTTCCGGTTTTTGTAGATTTATGTTTCCTGCACAGGACTGCTTGCTGGCTGTGGTTACTCTCCTGAAGGTCGCTTATTGTTTCTGAGAAAAACACAGAAGGCATTTTTTTTTTCCTGTGCTGCTGCGCTGGAGGGTATAGGGTCTCATGGACAGCATGGCAGGCTTGACAGTCAGCGCAGTTCCGGTTTGTTTAGAGAAGCTGCAGTGCCGGGCACAATGCAACACAGCAGAAACACACACGGTCACATGGATACACACACACACACATGCATGCACCCATATGTTGCGGTGTCCTGAACAGTTTGCCGGTGCCCCTGCGCCCTCTTTTAGGTCCAGGCTGTCCACAGCACGGCCATGACGGGCACCCAGGACCCAGACCTGCATGAGCAGCACAGAGGACCAACGCAGGAGGAAGGGGATGAGGAGGAGGAGGGGGAGAAGGTGCATGTGTCAGTTGAGGGAGAGGAGAGGGAGCAGGAAGGGGAAGAAGAGGAGGAGGAGGAGGAGGAAAAGGAGGAGCTGCCGTACCCCACTCTAGCACCAGTGGTTCTTTTGGCTTTGACCCAAACCAGCCCACCTCGCTCCTGGTGCCTTCGAGTTGTGTGCCACCCATATCCTTCACCTCAGGCGTTGCACCTGAAGCACTGCGAACATGTGTGTGTTTCTGTTTATAATGTGAGAGAGACATTGTCTGTTTGTGTTTCGGCTCTGTACTTTATCAAAGCCGTTGTTCCTACAAGGCACCTAACGCCGAAATGTTTACTTTACATTTAAACACATGAGAGACGAGAAGGTCAGTATTGTGCATGTCCAATGTCCATGTGTGTGTGTGTGTGTGTGTATGGCTCAGATATTTTATGGCTTAGAGGTTTGGAAAACCTCAGGTATTTTCCTTGGACCCATTAGCTGTAGGAAAAGATGGGTAACATTTTTCCCTGATTGGAGGTTTCCATAGTGACAAGCCCTAATGAATCTCCAGGGTTACAGTCGGCTGTCAGTAGCATTGTTACTGGCCTCCATTTATACAGCAGAAGTCACAAATAGTAAGAACTCACGTCACCTCCCGAACCTCGCTCTGCTCCTGTCTTCATCGTCTCACCTCCCGTTCCCCTCCCCGTCTCTCACTCTCTATCTCAACCCCTATCCACTTCGGCTGTCGACGTGAAGGTGTGAGTGTGTGTATGTGTGCAGTTATCAGCGTGTTAGTGTGTGCGTGAGCGGCTATGAATACTCCGAAGCATGCATAAACGTCAGCAACACCTCAGGGATTTGTCAAGGCTTTCCAAATTGAATATTTTCCACTGCTTATGACTCTGTGTGTGTGTGTGTGTGTGTGTGTGTGTGTGTGTGTTCCTCTGCTTGTGCGTGCGTTTGTCATTGTGCTCTTGTCTGTGCACGTCTGCGGGTATTTGCCACTGTCAGCACTCTGTGTACTTTATAAAATATAAATACATAATTGCTGAATAAATAAAATGTACACCAAGAGGAAAAGAGAACGAAACTACAAATGCCATAAACAAAACTCCCGTGTAGCCTGCTGGGCGGTTACCATGGTCGCATCCCAGAACGTTGTACGCTCACTGTGTCAGCACTAACTTACCGAACACACTTGCAAACACACACTCACGACCGTACGCACACATACATGCGAGCGCACACACTCACACAGGCATGTGAATGCCCTCACACAAACGAGGGAATCTCCCATGGAGAGGCTCTTTAGAGGAATCACCTGGTTGCTTGGCAACAGCGTAGCTCTGCCCCGTCGGCCTGGTTACTTCCGATTGCAGTATTTGTTTGCGTGTCTGTCAGTCTTCCTATGCGTTTGCGTGTCCATACAGCGTGGCTACTGGCATCTGTCCCACTTTATGTTTATTCATGTTTCTATACTTCATACTTGCAGTGTGTGTATGTGTGTGTGACTGTGTGACTGTGTGTGTGTGTGTGCCACTGTGAGTGATCTGCGGGGGAAGTAATGTGGGTGGACGTTGTTCGACAGGGACATTAATGTGAGCGCACTGGGAGGGGGGCAGTCCCCAAGAGCTGTAAGTCCCATTTTTTCCTGAGGTGACCCCTCCTTTCCTTCTGCCTTTTTCTGCACTCAGTACATATTACAAATTCATTTCCTATCTCCTGTCCTTCCATTTCCTCCCTCTTAAAAACACAGCCATCCTCCTTTTGTGCCGTGTTTACAACATACTGTACATCTCTCCACCCTACAGCACATCTAACAAATTTATTTGGAACAAAAACAAGATTGGCTTTCACTATTATATAACATTCTCTTGTTGTGTTTCTTCCAAGCAACATTGATTTCTGTAATTTCCTGTTTCTTCGGGGAGGAGACTGTAAGTGTGGAACAAGGTGTCTGCCTCGCTGAAGTGCTGAGCTCCTCCATGTGGCAGTTATCCCGCTCCTTTAAAGTGTAATATATGACACACACAGAGAGACATACACACACGTGTAGGGGAGGTACGTGGGCAAGCACGCACGCACACACACACACACACACACACACACACACACACACACGACATAACTTATTCAGCAGTGCATGAAACATTCAGAGCGTTTCCTTTTGTTTAAAGATGAGAAAAGCTGTATCTGTCACTCCTATACAAGTACCTTTCTCTGAACTCCTCTCTTCTTCTGCGCTCCATCTCCTTTCTTCTGTCTCTCATCCCTCTTTACTCACTATCAATCCCTTACTCTTCTATTTATCCCCCTCTCTTCTCCTTTGTCTTAACTGCCTCTTAATTGGGTTGAGGTGTGTGTATGTGTGTGCGAGGGTGGGATGATGGGGAGACGACGATGGATAGAAGGAGGTCTTACTCAAAGTAGGGTGAGCCGTCAGAATCATTTCAGGCAATTAACGTGATTCCTGCAAGTGTTTCCATGGTTACCGGCTGTCACACTCGAAGGGGGTGGAGCCAGAGGAGTTGACGACTTGACAGTAACTTAACTTGGCCCACCTTCAGTAGAGAAACCCTCGCCTTCTCTCCCGCACACTGCACATGACTTTGAGTCTAACTGGGTTACGGTTCATCAAGTCTGTGTGTGTGGTTACCAGAGTGAAAGCTGGGGTCTGAGCAGCAAAGAGCATAAAGAAACTAGTGAGCAGGTTATTCATTCACACACTGGAGTTCACGTTTGAGGATTTCCATTTAAACCACCTATTCCTTAGATCAATACTACTTTGTAGTGAGGCACCCTTTATCTCGTAGATAAGTTGTCTTTATTCATAGTTATTAATAATTTGCCAAAGCATTTTAGATCATATATAATATATACATTATAGATTATACAGCCACTTTATTATGTACACCTTTTGCCTTTAGAACTGCCTTAATTCTTTCAGGCATAGATTTAACAAGGTGCTGGAAACATTCCTCAGAGATTTTGCTGCAGATTTGTCGGCTGCACATCCTTGATGTGAATCTCCCGTTCCACCACATCCCAAAGCTGCTCTATTGGATTGAGATCTGGAGACTGTGGAGGCCATTGGAGTACAGTGAACTCACTGCCATGTTCAAGAAACCAGTTTGAGATGATTTGACCTTTGTGACATGTTGCGTTATCCTGCTGGAAGTAGCCATCAGACGATGGGTACACTGTGGTCATAAAGGGATGGACACGGTCAGCAGCAATACTCAGGTAGGCTGTGGTGTTTAAATGATGCTCAGCTGGTATTAAGGGCCCAAAGTGTGCCAAGAAAATCTCCCCCACAGCATTACACCACCAGCACCAGCCTGAACAGCTGATACAAGGCAGGTTGGATCCATGCTTTCATGTTGTTTTCACCAAATTCTGACCCTACCATCTGAATGTGACAGCAGAAATCCAGACCCATCAGCGTTTTTCCAAACTTCTATTGTCCAGTTTTGCTGACCCTGTGTGAATTGTAGCCTCAGTTTGCTGTTGTTAGCTGACAGCAGTGGCACCTGGTGTGGTCTTCTGCTGCTGTAGCCCATCTACTTCAAGGTTGGACGTGTTGTTGGTTCAGAGATGGTCTTCTTGAGCCAATCTGGCCATTCTCCTCTGACCCAGAGAACTGCTGCTCACTGGATATTATCTCTTTTTCGGACCTTCCTCTGTAAACCCCAGAGATGGTTGTGTGTGAAAATCCCAGTAGACCAGCAGTTTTTGAAATACTCAGACCAGACCGTCTGGCACCGACAATCACACCATGTTCAAAGTTACTTAAATCACCTTTCTTTCCCATTCTGATTCTGATTCTCAGCACTTCGTCCTGACCATGTCTACATGCCTAAATGCATTGAGTTGCTGCCACATGATTGGCTGATTAGCTATTTTTGTTAACAAGCAGTTGAACAGGTGTGCTTAATAAAGTGGCTGGTGGTTGTATATGTCATTAATTTAAACAAAGTTGTGTGTTGAGCCTCCTCCAGCATTACACTTGTTTTGTCTTTTAAGGTAGTTCTTAAATTCATGAGGACAACCCTTATTAATGACATACCAATACAACAACTGCAGACTTGATGACATACCTCAAATGGACAAACTTGTGACTTGTACGTATTTTCCCTCTTACCTGTAGTGCTGTTTATCAGTCTAGATTGGTCTAGTGTGAGTCACAGTGTTGGAGATATCAGCTGTAGAGATGTTTGCCTTCTCTCAGATATGATGCAGACACTTTCTACCAAACAACTGCATCTACTCATGGATGAGAAGCTTGTGCTTGTGACAGTGTGAGACGTAAACATAAATGGCATCCTCTCAGCTGAGCTGTAATGTTAACTTGCTCAGTGGTGAGCTTGTAGTAGATGCACGCTTCCGTCGGTGCGGTGACATGGTTGGCAGATGTAGTTTGGTGGAAAGACAATAGCTCCTTCATGAAACTGTTCACAACAAGGTCTGTGGATTATCTTGAGTAAGTGGATCAGGATTTCTGGAAAGAAACATTGCTGCTGAGTTTTTCAAATGTATGTTTGCCATCTCGTTCCATAATATTTGAGAGAAGGCTGATATCTCCAACACTCTGCAACTCACACCAAAACAATCTTTATTGATAAATAGCACCACAGGTAAAAGAAAAAAATAGGAATTTTTGATTTGGGGGTGAACTGTATCTTTAAGTGTTGTAGGGGTCATGAGTTTATCGCTTGCTACAATCACATCTGCAGTCACAAATGTGAGTCTTTTTTATCTGGTGTACGTATTCTTTTTTTTGTGTCAGAGAAAAAGTATAAGAAATGTATCACAAGAAAAAAGTTATAAATAATAACATATCAGTGATATAAAAGCAAAAACAGCAAGATATATTCAAAGTAAAGTCCATATGGGCCCTAGGCGTTTTGGGGGTATTTTTACTGCCTTTACTTTTAAGCTCATATCACAGTCATTCTAAAGGCTATATCTTTTTTTTTTTTTCAGGACAATCTGGGCTAACCAGATTTGCCATCATTCCATGTCCTTCTGTGTGCCTGTATTTTATATTACTTTTTATATCAATGAAAAAAAGCCAAATCCGTGTTACTAAATTCTTACATTTTTACATGTATCTCATCATAGCAAGTTGGAAGTTGACATATTCTGCCATATATGAAGAGGGGAGACTCTCTGGAATCTGGCAATATAATAACCATGATGGTGGGACATTCTGTCACTTAACAGTTGTCCAAAACATGTGGTTTGTGCCAGGCGGACATGATTGCCAGTACTTTTTCATTACTGCAAGAAATTCCATTGGCTCATTCACAAGTCAAAAATGTGTTTTATCTGAAAGAAACATGCAATATTTACATTTAAGATAATAGAGTTTGTTGTTGTTTTTCAGTTTCAGTTATATATCGGGGGGACATTTTGGGCATTGGGGGGGACACATGTCCCCCTCAATGTATATGGTGACTACGGCCCTGTCATACATGCATAATTAGGCTACAGTTGTCTGGTTGCGCAAAGGTGAAGTGGCTGGTCTTGTCATTCAAAGTTTAAGGAGTGTCAACTGGAAAATATGGAAATGTTTGCATCTTGAAAGCCGGACTACAAATGTGGATAGACAGAGAGAAACACAGGCAAGCCTAAGACGTGGTAAGATACGATATTCCTCACTATATGAAGTGACTGATAACAAGATCTGTATAATGGGTTGTAAAGAAATTTGTCAGGTTTTTATTTTGTAGAATTAATCTAGATTTATAGCGTGATGGGATGACAGCACAATGATGTGTGTGGTATCACTGGAAAGCTCTGCTTCTGCGGATATGAGTGGCATTTCTCTGCGAGCCTGCATTCGCGAGTAATCCATCCAAGGGTAATGTGTGTGCAGAGCTTTATGAAAGAAAAGTCAAAAGGCAGTTCTTTAAGGTTGTGGGCCATGTTGCATGTTCCCCAACCCTTCGGCCATCAGGACGCCCCATTGTTGTCTATTCTTTTTAATCAAAACCACAGATGTGAACCTTGTGATGGAGTAGAAGAGTATCAACAAATTCATTTCAGTGAGGAGACAGAAGAATGAAAGTTTAAGTTTAATGCAAGTATATAGATTAACAGATGATTTGAACAAAAGTCTTTGGCGCTTTGACACCAGAGGGAGATTAGGGGAGACCGGGGATGGTTGTAACACTCTCAGTTTGGCCAATTAGAAACGAGCTGTGGTGACATCATCAACATAGTCCATGCCCATTTACAATTGGAGCTCACTGGTGAAGCCATATGTCTCTGAGTCCAAATTTGTCTGTTCTAGAGCCAAAAAACCCAGTTTTTTAGGTGAGAAACCAAACATTTTCATCACAGTTGTTTTTTGCATAGTGTTCATTGTGTTTCACTTACATAGGTTCAAGTAGTAGTTTCTCTAGTTTAATTTGATGTGTTTCATTAGTGCTAGCTTTGAAGCTGAATGCTAAAAACTGTTAGCTCTTTCATAGCTGCTAGGCATGGGGAAGGTTGTAACAGTTCTTAAAAAGTGTAGATTTTGGGCCCACGAAGCCTGCACCCCAAGCAAGGACATCTACATTTGCCACAACTGCCAATCAGATTAAAAATAGGCCTTAGGTATTATGCCTTAGTTTTCTCAGATAATAGTTACTCTTTGAAAGTGTTTATTGTTCAACTGTTCAAATGCTGTTCAAACATCAACCTTTTTTGTATTTATGTCATACATTTCTATTAATTTTAATATTATAATTATTGTATTCTTACAAGTTTATTGTTCCTTCTTTATTATTCATTGAAGTGCTTGAATACATTTAGCCTATTGTAAATCTTTTTTAAGCGCAATGATTTAATTGTTACATCCATCCCCAGCTAGTGTTACAACAAGGTACGTTGTAACAATATACGTCTTTGTATTTGACATTAATTTCCATAATCTGTTATGGTGTAGTAGAGGTCAAAGTGTGTGTTATTTATAGCAGACAAATACGGGTACCATGTATCAAAATTTAAGAGCTCTAACAAAAAACCCCACTGAGATACACTTGCTCAAACAAAAAGTGTTACAATCATCCCCGGTCTCCCCTATTTGTGATCGTGAGACATCTGAGCGGCAGCAAGATAAATTCCCCCATTGAGTCTAGACACTGGTGCAGGTGGTGGTGGCTGATGACTTTGGTTGATGACTGCTGAAGCATATAGAGGATGTACCCAAGAAGACCAGGTGGTAATTTGTAGGTGGAGGGTATGCAGAGCAGCAGCATGAAAGGACTGCAGGCAGAAAAAGAACCGTATTTAAAATGAGGAGTATAGAAATGATGGAGAAGGTGTGTCGCTGCGCTATTGGTTGATTGTGGATCATTCGCTAGAGCTTTATTAGCGATCATCCTCTGGGTACCACGAATATCTGCACCAAATTTAATGGCAATCCATCCAGTAGTTGCTGAAATATTTCAGTCCTGACCAAAGTGGTGGATCAATCAGCCGATCAGCTGACATTAAAAATCCTTAGAGTGACAGTGCTAGTACAGCTTATGAAAATACCATCCTTTAGCCAAGAAGTCATTAATAAGGAGTGTTTGGGAATGTTAAGACGTCATTAGTGAAGTAATTTTAGAATAATCCATCCAGTTTGCAGTAAGTAAATGTTAATAAGTTGTTAATAAATGAATCCTCGATGGTCCTCATTCTCTGCAGAGCTTCTCCAAAAGGCAGGTGGTCAAATGCTGCGCCGGAGAAGTCTTCTTAATAAATTTAAGAGTTAAGTGAAAAGACAAAGCAAATGTCATACTGGAGGAGGATATACACCAGCCAGAGGGATTTTTACAGCCTGGCAGCCTAGAAGTTGTTTTTCTTAATGGTTTATAACTGAGATATAAAGCTATAAAAGTTACAACTTCTAACCTCTTAAAAAGGGTGCCTTCTGAGACGGCGGGGCCACACTGAAAAATCTCAGGCTGGAGAAATAAGGCCATATACTCTGCGTGTATCCAGATGGCCGGTGTGTCCCTATGGATGATCCTTTTAAGTTAATGAACGTTGCATATGAAAATGCGCCCACACGCTGGCCTTAGCATGCGTATCCCAGCCAAGGGTGGAGGATGATGCCAGAAAGATCATAGTGATGTGATCTGATTTGATTTATAATGCCTGCCTGACCTTTATTACCTGTGTTGGCACTGGAGGAGAGAGAGTTCGAGAGGGGGACCGCATGAGAGACGAGGAGGAGGAGGAGGAGGTGGTGGTGGCTCTCGGAGAGGGAGGAAGAACGAGAGGATGAGAAGATGAGGCAATTAGGGAGAGAGGACAAAGAGTGGAGGCCACGTCACATTTTCAGTTGTTTACACTTTAAGCTCTAATCGTCAGGGTCTTAACCTCTCTGATCCTGCTGTTCGGCTGTGCTTTTTTTCTTTTAACTTAAGCACGTAGCCATTTTTTCTTCTCCTCATCTCTAATTTCCCTTGTTCCCTGCCCCTAGTTCTTTGTCTTCCACCTCTCCCTTACAGTATCTACATCTCTGTTTCTCGCCCTGTCTGTCTCGATGCCTCTCCATCTCTCTGACGATGTTAATTATTAAGTGTAGTTGTAGTTTATCTGTTGGCTGAGACTCAGGTTTCTGACAGAGAGACCAAAGCTCTACCCAAGGGCACTCATATGTGGAGATGTGCAGAAACGGACAAGGAGGGCGGTTCGTGGAGAAAGGAGAGTGCATGTGCACGGTAGAGGAGAGGCAAGAAAGATGTGAGAAATGATACGGAATGAAGATGGGAAATTATACCGCACTGTATAAAGGAAGAGGGATAGACGGAGAGCAGGAGGAGCGGAGCAAAGAGGAAAAATAATTGGGCCAAAGAGAGGGGGAAAGACTGGAGAGGAAAATGAGAGATGATAGAGGGAAAGGTTGAGTGTGAGAGCAGATAGAGAGTGAAGCGGAGGAGAGGACGTTCCCTCTGTGTTTCCTCACTGATGTTGAATGATAGGCCAACCGTGGAAATACTCCCATCTCATCCATCACTCACACCTTGACCCTGCCCCGTTCCCTTGTTTTACTATACGTGGGCGCCTATGTGTGTGTGTGTGTGTGAGTGTGTTTTATGGACGCCCAGGGTTATTTAACTGTAACTTTTACAGATGGAGCAGGATTAAAATGACCCTCCTCAGCATTGAGGAGATGAAGGATGCAGTTGCACTGAAGGACATCATTGTCTATACAGCGTGCGCGTGTGTTTATGTGTGCGTATTAATTGTGTTGTGTTCCAGTCCAGACAGGATGCAAGCGGATTGTGAAACTCAGAAGTCAGTTCCCACGGTGAGATGGGGGTTCCCATGGCAACCACAGCAAAGGGAGGACACTGGATTACCCTCTCCCTCTCCCCCTCTCTCTCTCTGTCTCAAGGGTGATAAAGGATTGTACTCTCATTAATTTTTCCGCCCTCTCGAGAGCAAAGTGTCCGGGAAGGGGACTCTGTGTGTGAGCGCGTGCGCACATGCGTGTCTATGTGTATGTGTCCATGTGCATGCTCTAGGCTTTGTTATGTATGCGTCCTTGGCTCTTGAATACATTCCTGTCATCCATTCAGCAGTTTTTCACATTTGCGCTCAAATGTGAGTGTGTGTGTGTGTGTGTGTTTGTGTGTGTTTGCATGAACACAATCTTTCCTTTAACTTTCTACTTCAGACTATTCCCCTTTAAACCTCTCTGCTTTCCACTTCTGAGCCGTGCTCCTTCTTCCAGTTTGACAGCTAGCAAGCAACACAGATGCACAAACACCCACCATACGCCAGTTTACCCTGAAACTGACTTCAAATGTCTTCCCGACTGTTTCATGGTAGCTGTCTTTCTTTTGTAGCTGCAAATATTAAACATGTCAAAATGCTCTGTCAGAAGTTGTGCTTGTAAATTAAAGTTGATACATTTAAGCTTATTATAGCAAGTTTCCAGCCTTATAAAAGTTGTTTTTTAGGTTAGTACATTCAGTTCTGCGCTTGCAAATTTGATTTTACAAGCTGTGAGGCGCAAAATTCACAAATGGTGTTGTGTATGTGTGTGAGTGTGTGTGTACTCAGGGATATTTTGTAAGTTCAGTCTGGTGATGTTTTGTATAAGATAGACATGGCTCGACCTTTAATGTCTACCAGTCAGCTTCTTCAGGGTTTCCTCCTGGTTTCTACAGACATCACCATTGGCTGGATACAGGAGTGGTGACAAATCAAAGGAAAAAAAAATCTGAATAATGAACTGAGAAACATAATGGATGCAGATGATTCCACACAGGGCACGAGGGGTCACTCAACGGTTTGATGAGAATAAAAATGGTGTGTGAATCATATCCTGTGGTCGTCACAGTCACCACATCTCAATGGGAGATTTTAGAGTGACACATTAGACAGTGCTGTCTAATGTGTTTTTAAAGAATGATGTTTATCACGACAGGAGAGCTCCTGAGAATTTTAAAATCTCTGACAAAATGCACTGAAGCTGTTCTGGCAGCTTGTGTTGACCCAACAACTTATCAAAACACTTCATGTTGTTTTTTCCTTCAGGTTGTCACCAATCTGTAATTCAATTCATAGACTCTAGAAAAACACGAACGCAGCATCTGTCACACATCGGTTTGGATTTACCAACATCTTGACAGATACTGGAGCCAGAAAATTCTTTTTCAATTTGGGCAAAGGGGAGGACCCCTGAGTGTTGGTTTGTTGTGATTGGCTGAGACTCCTGCCAGTCAACCTAATGAGCAAAAAATTACAAGCACAGCTCGATGAGCTGTGAAAATATTGAATATTGTTGTAATCAATGTTTAAACTCTGCTGTGGTGGTTTTGAACCTTAACCTGGTGTCACATGGTTTGAGCGTGTGAGCATTTTGGCCATCCTGCTGAACTGTGTGACTCTAGGGATGTTCCAGCCCTGCGGACACACACCCTTCCTGCTGCAGGTAAAGCACACACACACACACACACACACACACACACACTCACACAATCTGAAATTACAAACTAATTATGTTCAGCTTTGAGACTTTATTATCAAGGGTCTGAAAAGTTTTTGCTTTAATTTTTTCCCACTTAATCAGTTTACACTAATCCTCTGGGTGCGTGTCTCTGTGTGTGTGCATGTGTGTGTGTGTGTGTGTGTGTGTGTGTGTGCAGGCTCTGGATGATGCGATCTTTGTGTTTTTTGCCGGGGAAATGGTGGTGAAGATGGTGGCTCTCGGGGTCATAGGTCAGAACGGTTACCTAGGCGACACATGGAACAGATTGGACTTCTTCATTGTTATAGTGGGGTGAGTGTTTGACGGACACATACACCCGCACGCACACACACGTGCACACGCGCATCTGACATTAAATATGAGCCAAAATTGTGTGTGTATGTGTGTGTTTTGTGTAAAGCTTAGACACTTGTTTAATGCCAGTTAAATGTCAAGCGTGTGTGTGCGCGTGCTTAGACGAACCGGCGCAAGTTTGTGTGTGTGCGTGACAGCTCCACAGAATGACAATGGCATCATTGGGTCCTGAGAGACAGAGACCTCGGTGATTGGTAGTTAAAAGGCTATGTATCCCAGAGACAGTGCACTGCGTCCTGCTGGATTCCCTGTGGACGTTCAGGGTATGCCAAGGTCAGGCTGATCAGGATGCCAGTGACACAGCGGTGGCTTTCCCTCTCCGCAGAATGCTGGAGTACTCACTTGATGGACACAACGTCAGCCTGTCAGCGATCAGGACCGTCCGGGTTCTCCGCCCACTGCGAGCCATCAACAGAGTTCCCAGTGAGTTTTTCTCCTTTTCCCTCCAAAGCACACTCAGAGAGTATTATGACCGCTTTCATTGCCTCTCATTGTTTTGGCTCTGAGCTCGAGTACATTGGATTTTAAATGAAACAGTGACTGTGAGGTTAAAGTGCTGACTACAAGCTTTTAACACATCCAAATTTGGTGAACAGTATAGGGCTCCCCTGACTTAAGCACAATGCAGCAGGTTAGGGGCTGTAAAGAGAGAAGACAGAAGGCAATTAAAGAGATTTTTACAGTCAAACCGTATAACATTTTTCACTGGACAAGTCCCTGAGCTGCCTGCAATCTAACTCATTGGGCCTCATTCACAAACAGCATGTGCGCATATATCTGTACTTAAACCATGCATAATGCTTTAAACACAAAGCCAACATTCATCAATACTTTGTTACTGCCTCAGACCATAGCTATAATGATGAAGGCCCAGCTGGGCAGTAATGTGTTACAGTAATAATATTACTTTTTCCAGTAAGGAGTAGCGTCACTATTGTAAGGCAGGTTTCTCTCTCATGCCTCACCCATAAACTTCCCAGATACTGAATTAACTATTACTACTGTGGGTGAAGTAAGAGCACGGGGACAGCTTCTCTGTGTAAGTTGATCCACTTTAATGTCCAGAAAGAATGTACTGAACATCGACAACAAAAGTGGCATATCACATCTTATATATACCACTCTGTCGAACTTAATTTTAACTCTCAATACCCGCATGTGAGGTGCACAATACTAAATAGTTCCAAATTTTATGGAAAAGTTAGTTAGTTAGTTAGTTAATTCATTTATTGTCCACAATGTGGAAATTTGTCTTTGGTCTCATAACAAACAACAAGCAGGACAACACAACAACAGCAACAGCAACAAAAGCAAAATAACATAAAATATGTAAACAATATATGGATGTAGTTAACATTGAATTATGTAGATGCAAAAAAATGAACAGAGAAAACAAGACAATTAACAATCATCGTCTTCATGGAAATATATCTCATCTTACACTAGTTATTGATACAATTTCAGTAATAACACAACAGTTAAACCAAACAACTTGTTACAACATTACTTTTGTTATCACATCACTACTGACTTGAAATACAACATCATATCAGTGGACTCATTTTCATCATTTTTGCGCTGTGCACACATGTCACAAAGCAGCAAGCTAGTTATGAAGATAGCAATGCTTACCTTAAGCGGCTGGAAAAGTGGCTTTGGGAAAATACTGGTCACAGGCAACAGAAAACCTCATGTTAAAGTTATCTAGCCTTAGCTACAGTACACTAAGCCTGTCGGTGATTATCCTGACATTCACTCAGAGGCGCACATCAATTTTTGGGAGATACGCAATTACCAGTTTCATGGGGTGTAACAGAATAGTGATATAACAAGTTGTGTAATAAATTACTGGAAGGGAAATATGTCCAACAGTGGTAAACACACACTTTTTAACTAAATGCATTGCATATTAATACTGCATTCATTAAATAAAGCTTTAGTAGACAACAATATTTAAAACTCTTAATTTACTCATGCATTGTGTCCCAGTGTTAGCTTTCACTGGAATATATGAGAATGTCCATATTGAAATATAACAGTTTGGATTTTCTTTATTTGATTAACATGGTCAGTAATGATCAGCAAGTCCCACCACTGCCTAGTGCCATGAAACTGCACACACATAAAGGGTAAATAAAAAGTTCTGATTTACCTCCAAGCAGCTCTTAAGATATCTAGCCTTGCTGGAGGCGGCCTGTGCCTTCAGGAGAGAGAGCACATCTTTAGAGACGTAACATTTCTGAAGAGAATGACAAATGTTTTATCAGCTGTTTTTTTTTTTTTTTTAACTGCTAAGACATTTACAAATATGTGCGTAGAAACAACTTCACCATGTTCGCCATGATACACCTTTAGGGCAACTTGTTTCCTTATGTAGAGAAATGGGGGTGCGGCAGTATGCTCATTGCAAATAGCAGCACATACTTGTCAGTCCAGAATGATTCTGATTCACTAACATTTGTATGGTGATAAGAACATTGGTCGGGGGGCACGTGTCATGAATCAGACAACATTTTGCCTGTACACTTCTTTCGTGCACAAACTAAGAACATTTCAGCGCATATTTGTGAATGAGGCCCATTTAGTGTTTGATTTGCTGAAGATCAGATTGAGGGCAAAGAGCCTCAGAAACAAGTGAGATGACGTCAGAACAAGCCTGGCACAGCGTCAGCAGGAAAGATACCAAGTGTCTCCTGAACTCTGTAAGTCACAGACCTACATTGTTCATCGAGTGTGGAAACACCTTCAACTGAAAGTCAGCAATCGCAATCATGGCCAAGACAATGAAAAATGTGTCACTGTCCTTGTACTCTCTGGCTGCACTGTAAATTCCACTTGATTTCATTGCTATTAACAGCTGCAGCTTTGCTTTTAGATGGACGCATGTATAAACAAATCAGGGCACAGTGGACAAAGTCACGGAGATCGTTATGATGCTTGCGTTGTTCTTAACAGCTCGGGGCACGAGCTGGCCAGCCAACTTAAGGTTGTTGTTTTTTAAACTATACTCTGTGACCTTGGCTCGACTCACACTGAGTTCTTGTGAAATTGAAGAGTGCTTGAAGAAGCCAAGACTAGAAGCAGTAAAGAGAAAGAATTTGTATCTGTGCTCTTTAGCAGAGTGGAGTGGAGGCCAATTACCAGTGTTTGAACTCTAATTATTTGCCATTCAATTAATTGCACTGCTCCAGTTTTGTACAGAATACATTAAGAGATATCTCCTGTCTGGCCAACGCTTCTTGTGAAGTGGTCGAAGAAGTACTCAGATCTTTTACCTTAATACAAGTAACAGCCCCACGGTGTAGAATTACTCTGTTAAGAGTAAAAGTCCTGCATTCAGTCACTCCAGCTTTATTAAATCAATACGATAGCAATATCCCATATTAATGCACAAAATGTCCGGAGGTGAAGAGGACATTATTTCATTGTGTCTGGCAGTGCAGCAGGATAAAATCTTTTTGGGCTAGGGGAGGGTGTTAAAAAATAATAGAAAAGATTATTTCAAGAGACATTCCAGAGCTCAAAAGACCACAAGTACACCACAAGTGATGTGTCTCCTTCACATCAAGAAATTGATAGCAATGTTTGGAAAGACTGACAGACCAAGTGTCACATACTGGGTTAGGCAAATGCTAATAATGAAAGAGTGATGCATATATGAAAAGGAAACGGTATGTTTGAAACGGTCTGGGGACAGTTTCTGCTTCTGGATCTATCAGATGACGAAGAGGAGGAATGAGTACTTCCTAATGGAAACCTTGCAATATGGTTAATCTGAGCTCAATTTTGTGAAGAAGATGAAATGCATTTAATTTGAGGATGCTTTTAGGATTTATATAAAAGATGGGTTTATGTATGAGAAGGTGCTCTTTGTGATTTTGCTCATTTGTGCCTCAGTGTGAGCTTTAATTGATGAGGCACCCATTTGTGTATTGTATTATACATATGTACACATAAGGAACATTTGTAATAAACATATTGTTTTATTTAAAGTCCTGCATTCAAAATGTTACACAAGTAAAAGTACAAACATATTAACATCAAAATATACTTCAAGTATCAAAAATAAAAGTACTCAGAATGGCCCATTACAGAATTATATACAGTTATAATTATTTATGTATTGAAGTATTCATTGCTGTATGTTGAAGCTGGTAAAAAATTAAGCTTATTTTGATAACTTTACTTATATTTTGTATTATTTATCAGAATCTGCTAAGAAACTAATGGAGATAAAAGTACTGTATTTCCCTCTGAAAGAGAAGTATACAGCAGTCTAAAATGGAAATACTTAAGTAAATTGCAAGTACCTCAAAATTGTTGATAAGCAGAATTAATGAAATAAGTAATTCACCAGTAGATATATCATCTTTTCATAAAGTGGGCTCTCTATGTAGTAGAAAGAAACAAATATTTTTGAAATCGCTGATATATGACCAGAGAGAACAGAGAGAACGGGCTGTAGCAAGAGGTAAAAAACCTGCAACTACCAGAATGCACTGCATCTCAGTGGACCAATTAACACTCATGCTGGTACGTGACATAATGCAAACTTGTGCGTTTGACACAATGACACAACAGTGTCGTATTTAAACGTTAAACTGAAACATGTTTCTGAAAACATTTGAGGTGAGAAAAAGGCAAGGCAGTAAGAGGGTCCTGGTTTATATTTGATCAGCGCTGCTTTGTTTTACTGTCTGATCTCAGTTTTTTCAGCCTCCATCTTCACTATGCAGGAAACAGTATGGTGCCCACACTGGATCAATAAACGCTCCCGTTGGTGGGTGATGTAAAGTGGTCTTGTCTGTTTTGACACAAGAAACAATACGGTGTCCAGCTGCTTCCAAACAATCTTGAATTACAGTTACACAGTAAGCTAAAACATTTGAGGTGAGAATTAGACAATGCAGTAACTGAATCTTGGTTCATTCATATTTTGTCAGCGCTGCTTTGTTTAATCATTTGATCCCAGTTTTTTTAGCCTTAGCAAGTTGCTATGTACATGCAGATACTGCTAGTTTGTGTGTCCTGTGCTGTATGTGTGTGTGTTGGCAGGTATGCGTATCCTGGTGACCCTCCTCCTGGACACACTTCCCATGCTGGGCAACGTGCTGGCACTGTGCTTCTTCGTCTTCTTCATCTTCGGCATCGTCGGCGTGCAGCTGTGGGCGGGGCTACTGAGGAACCGCTGTTTCATGGGAGAGGATGTCAAAATGTGAGTTGCCATAGCAACCGCCAGATGTCACAACAAGAGATGCACTGGCCTCATTAGTCTGAAACCCTCGTGTCAAAAGTTTGCTCACATCTGATTAGCTCCTTTCACTCAGCCATTATTTCCAAGAGGGGATCGATAGCACTGATAGTCTGATCTTGTTTGTTCTCTAATCAGCTCCGCCTGGGAGGAAGAGAGTGTGTTTCCTCCTGGAACCTCCAGCATTAGAGATCTCAAATCAAGGGATTAAGGGGGCTAAGTGACTTTTGTGTGTCACCATTTAGGGACTCTCAGCGGCTGTTTCAACACGAACCCTCAGAGTTTCACTATTACTCCAGTCCTCTCCTACATGATCCTTCGTGTCACACTCGATCATTGTCTTAGTGAGGCCGTTACACCATCGCTCTCATTCTCGCTCCCGCTCACATGTTCACAAGCGCAGTCAGATAATATCACATAACATCAGATAACATCATGTTCACCACCTGACCTCACTCCTGCTCAGCCGTCCCACTCAGATAATAATCCCTGACAGCGGTGTGCTTAGAGGTGGAAGAGCATTCAGTAGAAACAGCCTTTACACTGCTGGGCTGTTTTGCACACTCATATACAATTAAATTAGATTGTTTAATAATGAATGTGTAGTTACTACTGTAACCGAATACTTACTAATAACTTTCATTTAGTTGGTATTCCCACAGTGTTTTATACAACAACAGGGTAGAATACTTTATTAACTATTTCCCCCCAAAGAACCTTTGATTTCGAATTTGTTTTGCAATCCAGAAAATCGTAATTGACCCTTGATCGTAATTGGAAGAAAATGGTGCAACTGACCCTTTGCTAAGTCCCACCCCTCAGATGCAGACTGGCCAATCATAGAAGAGCATCGGCCAGCACGTGGATTTGGAGCTAAATGTTGAGCCTGGGGCACGTCGTGTAGTAATGATACTTGTTACCTGGAAAGGTTGGAAAAAGCTATACGTTTCCTCCCTGTTCCAAAACCAAAATCAAACCCTGAAAAATGTAGGGTTAGCTAGCTAGCTACTGAAGATAGCCTACTGAATGTATACACATGCTGCTTTTGCTTTGTAATGATTATAATGCCGAATAAAGACCTCTTGTACTCTGCAGGAACCAGTGAAGGGAAGCGGAAAAACTCTGCTGATATTGGCCCAGTTCTGTGTCATCACATTGTGTGCCGATGAACATTATTTTGCTTCCCCCCCACATGGCGGAGGTCCAGTGGCTAGCAACACGGGCGAGGCCAAACACTGTTCATCTGCACACACTGTGATGCCACACAACTGGTTCAGTATCAGCAAAGTTTCCCTTTATATTCATTGTCTTGTGTGTTGATCAGCAGTGATGTGGTGGTTCACTTTTACACTGTGATCTGTAGCCTATAGTTCGGCTTTAGCTTCTAACTATCTTTGTCTTTTTAACCTGTTGTTGCTGCTGAGTCAGTTTGACATCCTGGATATATCCTTCAAACACAGACTGTAGACCCCTCTGTCTGCTTCTCTCTGCAATCACTGTTTCATTTTTCAAAAATTTGCCAATATTTCTTCAGGGAGTGCAGTTAGTTACAGTGTGGGCTCAATGCTAGCTCCAACTGGTCCAAAGAGGCGGTGCTTAATGAGGGTCAATTGGGCTTTAAATATAGTTTTTCATTGGATCCTCTGCAGTCTACACAGTGGTTAGATAGAACAGGTTTAAACTGGTTTGTTAGTCCATATGTTCAGCTGTTATTCTCCAATCCAGTGCCAACAGTGCTCAACCCAGCCCTAACCCTCTGTTTCTATTGTGAAGTTTTCCTAAAGCAACACACCTGTTGATTCCAGCTTGTTACAGGCTTTACTTTTCACTTGACACTGAAACAGGAACCTGTTCCCATTTAAATCTGCACACATTTTGATACTGAGCTTCCAGTTCCTTTTACCACTGACTGGTGGTTTCTTATATTCATATTGAACTGTTGCTCAGAGGGCTCTTTGTCTCTTTCTGCTCTTTCACTTGTCAGTCTGGATGAACTGTTGTACAGAGTTTTGTTCTTCATGTACAAAACAAACCCTTTCATACAAAATAACATCTCGTTGTAAGGAGGGCTTTCTACAACTTGAAGGCATGAAAGACCATTCAATCATACACTGTAGGAAAGAAGGGTTTCAAAAGGGTTGCTCCTGATGGGCTGAGGCTCTACTGAAAACCGTTTGCCTCTGAAGAACCCTTATTTTTTTAAGGATTCTTTGTAAGACCAAGGGCTCCATTAAGAACCCTTTTCATCCAAAGAATTGTTTTTGGAAAAATAGTAGGATTGTTTAAAGTTTGGGTGTTTAAAAGATATTTTACTCATGTTGCAAATGGTCTTTTTCAAAAAAGACGTATCTGTAATACCCTTAATCAGTTAATTTTACTTTCATGCCATACAGTGACTCATCGTCTGCTGAAATTTGTTTTGTCTGTCTTTTTACTGGTACCTGGTACTTGGCATTTTGCATTTGGCTCTAATTTGGAGCTGAGTTCAGTTTCCACCCCATGAAACACTGAACAAACAGTAACCCAGTAATAGTAATGATTTTGTGAAAATCTCCACCCCCTAAAAACATAATTATGAACCAGGGGTGTTGAGGGTTGCGCTGGACCACATCAACCGCTGCCCTTTGGGGGCCTCATGAACCATGCTGGACATGTTTCATGAGGCCCCAGGCTGCCCTGTTAAATTAAAACCATGATTGATGGTTGAGAGATCTACAGGTAATTATTAATCCCCCTGGGTGGGATCTAGCTAAAACTCTTGGATTGTAAAAGGTTTCTTGATTGAAAGCCCTGGATGGGTTTTTGTTAGCACCCTTTGAAGGTTGAAAAGTTCTGGAAAGAATTCCTATAGAGGGTTTTGGGTGCTGGGTCACGTCATGCTCTGCGTTATCATGTTCGGTGTGTTTCCATTAATATAATGACGTACAATGTATCCCGTTCTGCTCTTGCGCCCTAAGGCTGTCTGAAAGTTGCAGGGGTGAGGAGCTGGCCTGTGGTTTGTTTTTGTCCTCGTCCCAGTGATCGGCACATCTGGGTGATGTTAGTATATGTTGGATGGGTTTCCATACACATACCCTATAATTGCAGAAACACGCAGACACACAGTCCTGTTCTTGTGCATAACTCTCTCTCTGGTGTTGTTGTAGCTGACCGACACACTGGGAACAGGCCGGTGGTTCTTCCAGCTCCGCTGTATTAATTTTGCTCGTCATTTGTTTATTGTGTTTAATATAGGCCCATGAATATTTATCCATATCTCATAATCATCAGACTTTGATCCTCTGCCTAATCCTCCCTGTGTCCAAGGATATTCATTTATTTAAAAAGGTCTAGGCTATTTAATTGTTCTTTGACCTTTTTTTATTTTAATGGGAAGTGGAAACAACTCTATGTGAATGCATAAACGGGTCAGACCTGCGCAGCACTGGATTTGAAAAGAAGTGTAATAAACAGAGGCTTCTGTGCTTTGATTACCTGCTGTGAAGCAACATGACCCTTATCATTTATAATGCGTATTAGTTCTTCTGGAGTCGTTTTGGGGAAGTGATTAGTACACACAAAAGTAGTATAATAAGTAGCTTATTATAAAAGGTTTTACCAGGAACCATAAAGAGTTCTGCTATGTGGCTGAAGAACCCTGTATGGTTCTAGTTAGCATCTATATTTTTAAGTGTGTCCTCTCAGCTGTCCGACTACAGAATGAAGCTTTTCTGTCAGCTGATTCCAAACTTTAATGTAAGTACAGTGAATCAAATAAAACAAAGCAAGTCCGGCTTCTCTGCCACTGCTGCCGGGATACAGTGGAGGAGGAGCCGGCTGCTAATGCTATGTACCGGGACACTGCTAATGCTGCTTGCCGTGCTGCTAACATTTGTTTCTCAAAAATATCAGTTGCACATGGGCTACAATGTGTGATCGAAACTGAATAACAGTTGAAAGTATTTGAAATGTCCATCTCCGTCTAGCTATGATGCTAGTTAGCCAACTTTGGCTAAAGCTTACCTGTCGAGGAGAAGAGTAGCCACTTCGACATCCGATTTCAAATTCTTCTCTGCTTTCAACCGTCTCCACCGTTCAAAAGCATCTCTGATATAGACCCTCGCTTTGCCTCGAGTTTTGTCTTGGTGTTTTTGGGAATCAAAACGAGGTCGTTTGGGTTTAGTTGCACCGTCAGCCATTGTAGCTCAGTCGTAACTGTAACTGATGCTGAGACGGCAGTGGGTTGCACAACAGGCCAAAACACAAATTCAAAACATAAACATGATTTGTAGGCCGTAAATTTTTTTTAAATGCAAATATTCTGGCTGTACTATTGTTGTCGGTGAGATCAGTATGTTATATGAACATTATTCCTTAGTCTCTGTGACATATTAGGAGGATTTTACGACTATTTACTTTAGATTTCTTACATATAGCTCCTTTAAGAGTGGGTGAAGACTCAGTTCTCTGTTGTCACATTGGAGGCCGTAGACTTAAAATAGTATTTATTATGACGGGAACAAAGCATCATGACAAAACAGAAGCTGCAGCGCTTACCAAAAGTGACGAAAATCAATTTTTTATTGTTATTCTAAATTTATCACCGAAGCAGGAGTCTGATTGTATTTCTAACATACAGCTGTATAAGGAAAGACAATATTACATTGTTATTGGCTTTAATCTCATGTGGTCACATTAGACTGCTGTAAAAGAACCTCATACAATTTTACTCAAAACTAATCCTTCTCTAGATTTTTTTTTTTCAGCAAGCAATTTGTATTTTTCTGCTTCATAAACAACAAAATGACCTTTCTTAATAAGAAGTGCGGCGCACTGCTCCTCTGTGACCCTTCTCTACACTACAGATGATTGATTGCTTATCTCTCCAGTGCACCCTCCCTCTTTTCTTTTTTCCTCCTTAATCTGTATTTCACTCTCTGTTTCCTCATTTCCTTCTTAAGCACCCTTGTGTATTTCATACTGTCTTTATGCTTTTCCAGAAAACAGACCTTTTGAACAAACAGAAGGTCGATAAAATGATTTATATTTCCTAAAAGTCATCCAGACTTCACCTGAATTTGTCCAGAAACTTACTGTTTGTATTTCAAGCTTCTTTTTTTGTTTTGTTTTGGCAGTTTAAAGCACAAGACCAGCAATATACTCTACATATTCCTTATGTTTCTTATTGGACCAAAACCAACGACGAAATGATTCTACCAACAAGTAATAGGCTATTTGTGTAGCCGCAGTCTGATGGAGCTTATTCCTCTGTGCTATAGAGCTCCATTGTTGTCCAAAAACTATTAAAAACACATTAGTGAGCTACAGCGTTGCACTGGAGGACATCCATCCATCCATTGTCTGTAAGCGCTTATCCTATTCGGGGTGTTGGGGAGGGGGGAGATGGAGCCTGTCCCAGTTGACATTGGACGCAAGGCGGTGTAACCCCTGGACTATCACTGGATGACATGTTCCTTCATTTAAACGAACATGGACACTATAGTTTATTTTGAGTCAATCTCACATACATAGTCCTGTTGTTGTAGGTTGTTCCCAGTAGTTCACCAAATGTCTCTTAAGCCCCTTCCCCACTGTACAAAACAAACGCCAACACCCGCTAACATCTGGCTTTTGTATTTAATAAAAAAGCTACAATCGTCATTCACTCTGGGGTCAAATGACTTTGCAGTAGTCACTGGTATTTATAGGCTCCACCTTAGGTTGATTATTGGCAGTGATGAATATACGACACCTGGGAGGACTCACTAATTTTTTCCCCTTTGCTGGCGATTTGCTATGACAGGCCGCCAAAAGTACCTTTGTTCTCCATCCAAGCAATGCTCGAATATTGTTTACTTAGCACAGAGTTTGAGAGATCAACATATTCTCACACCAACCTCATCACACACACGACATTTGGTCACTGACCTTCCACTTCCAGGTATAATGTGAAAGGTACCCTGGATGCGTTGGTTGTTGATGTTGTGGGACACCATGTCAACTTCTGCCTGTTACATGCATTGTCTTCTTTCAAAATACACTTCTGTTTTCACAGGAAGTTTACAGTTTACATACAGTCTCTTTCGAAGTAAACGCACTATGTCAGTACAACACCACAAATTGACTTTTATTTTTCCCTCCAACTACTAACGCATGTGGTTGGGCTTTGACAACAAAAGCATGTGGGTAGGTTTAGGAAAAAAGAACAGGGTTTGGCTTTATAATCTTACGGGAACGCGAACACGCTTTACCAGGTGTAACTCTGTGTTTGTTGGACCTACCCTTCACCCCTCCCACCTGCCCTACTTGGGACTTTCGCTACCTTAACTTTCATTCTTGTCCCGTCACACTTCTCCCAACACCGCTGAGCACCGTCAAACTATAACAGCAACCAGCCGCTTACAATCCCACGTTAAAGGATGGCTTTTATCTCCAGTGTCTGATGTGCAAGGCCCCACCCAAGTGCCGTATTTCAATGACTTCGGAGTGAGACCGGGTTTGAGAAAGACACTGAAGTAAAAGATATATGCTGGCTCCATGCTGCCTTCTACTATTTACCAACCTGTTTTTTGGCCCATCCGTGTCGTTGAATGCTATACACCAGAGCAAAAAAGAAAAACACAAAGAAAGGCATACTTGTTAACAGCAATGAGAAAGGAGTCCATCCCCTATTTTTAGCAGGTTTTCTCGTGTTTAAAAATGTTGCATACATCTGCTAATTTGGGTGGAGATGGGGTATTAATCCATGACTGGAAATAGTCCCCAACAAATGCAATGTTTACTCCTGTAATGACAGCTTTAACGCCAGTGTCCAGCTCTTGATGCAAAAACATTTCTGTGACCCATTTTTAAAGACTTAAATCTTCTTAAGGACTGAATGGGCTCGGGGCTGTGTGCCACAGACAGGAGACAGAAGTTGAGAAGTTCTTAGAAACAGACTCAAGCATTGTTGGTCTTTTCAGAGGATTAGTTCCCAATAAGGACACATACAGTAGCTCCTCTTTTAGATTCACTGTTTGTTAGTTGATAATAAGAATGTTTAGACATGTTGTAATAAAATATTATTAAATGTTTGTCTCTTCTTCTCCAGGAGATATAACATTTCCTTCTTGAGTGGCTACTATCGGCCGGACGGCACCGATGAACACCCGTTCATCTGCTCAATGGAAAGAGAGAACGGGATGCTTCGGTGCTCCGATGTGCCTCGCCGCCGTGTGGGCCGGACATCCTGCTTCCTGGGCGCTGATGATGCCCGTCCAGAGATAGAACTCAGAGCAGATGAACCAGTGCCATGTGTAAACTGGTACCAGTATTACAATGAGTGTCGGGCTGGGGAAATTAACCCGCACAAAGGAGCTATTAACTTCGATAACATTGGATATGCATGGATCGCCATTTTTCAGGTAAATGTTAAAAGGATTTGTGTATAAAGGGAAACATCTTCAATCAGTGACTGATGATGCTCAGTGATTACTCTGGGTCTCTGCTTTCATGCAGGTAATTACTCTGGAAGGTTGGGTGGACATCATGTACTACGTCATGGATGCACATTCTTTCTACAACTTCATCTACTTCATCTTCCTCATTATAGTAAGTGCACACACACACACACACACACACACAGAGTTGATTACATAACAGCCAGACATAGCCTATTGCTTGTTACAACAGTGTGTAATGTGTGCCCTGTCATATCCAGGTGGGCTCCTTCTTCATGATCAACCTGTGCCTGGTCGTCATAGCAACCCAGTTTTCTGAAACAAAGCAGAGAGAACACGCCTTAATGAAATCGGAGCAGCGTGCCCGGCAACTCCACCAATCAGCTTCCACGCTGGCGAGCGACAGCCAACCGGGCAGCTGCTATGAGGAGATCATCCGCTACCTGGCGCACCTGGGCCGCAAGGCGTGGCGACGACTGTCCCGCTACTACGCTCAGACACGCACGCGCTATCACTGCGTCTGCGTGTGCCGCAAAGACAGAGGAGGTGGAGCTGCCAGAGGGGGCGGGGCTGGGGAAATGAACGGACTTGCCCACCGGCACTCAGGCCACGCTCCCAACGATCTGTCACACCTTCATCAGCTTTATCATCATCATCACCAGCATCATCACCAGCCGCATCAACAGCCTCAGCCTGAGCCTGCTGTCAGAAACGGAGGGAATGGTTTGAATTATCCCTTCATATCGCCCCTCTTCACTCATCTGGATGCAAAGACCCAGGACCAGAAGAGGCTTGTTGCCACGGAGACCGTCAACAGACTGCCGCAGCTGGT
Organism: Epinephelus cyanopodus; assembly: GCA_026686955.1. Lineage (NCBI taxonomy): Eukaryota > Metazoa > Chordata > Actinopteri > Perciformes > Serranidae > Epinephelus > Epinephelus cyanopodus. The sequence goes on along the minus strand of CM048916.1, from coordinate 24,841,491 downwards.
GGTGGAGCATGGTGAGAATGAAGGGGTGTGTGTTTGTGAGTGTGTGAGTGCTCTTAAGGCCGTAGCAAAGTCAGGGCATTACAGGGATGGATGCACAGATTTCGAGGCCCTTGTCAAAGACCAGCACTGGGCTGTCTGTACTTGAGCAACGTTAGAAGTGTTTTTGTTTTTGTTGAAAGAGCTTTAAAGGAACAGTGTGTCGGATTTAATGGCATCTAGTGGTGAGGACCGCAGACGCAACCAGCTAAAACTTCTCCCAGTAGGATTCCCTCAGGAAGTTTTTTTTTACTGAGGAGCAGAATATTCGCAGAGGTCTCTTCCTCTCCAAAACAAACGGACCAGGTGGTTAAAACACTGAAAAAGTGGCTGTACACGTGCCACGTTTGTTGCGTCCTTTTATTAATTGTTTTCAATGTAAATGCACGGCATCTCTTAAACGCCAGAGCGACACTGTTGTGGCGGGCATGCGTTTCCGAGCGCCTGTTTTTCAGGGTGCTACGGCTGCTAGCTCAAAAAAAGGAACAGAAGTAGCGCCCGACCTTGCGTTTTCCAGGCGGTTATAGATGCTGCATGTGTACGGCCCCTAGAAATAAAATAAGCAAATAAGCATTTCTGCGACAGGCCGCTAGCACAGCTCCTGCTAATGTGTGCTCAACGTTTTTTCTCCACTAACTTAGGTTCTAGATGTTAAGGACGTTATTTTACTGGGAGCAGAGGTCTCTCTCTCTGCAAAACAAACAGACCCATTGATTGAAACCTGTAAAAAAAATTAATTAAACAGTTTCACTTAAAAAAAGAAGTATTTTTGTGACTTACATACTTGTAAGTTGCCGAGGGGCTGCTGACTATGGTGGCCAATGCAAAACAGCGAATCGCCCTGATTTAGAGCCAGTGTTTGGTTTGTTGGTTCTGGGCTAGAAACATGGCGGTGCAACATGGCGATCTGTAGATCCTGGACCTGCTCCCTATATAGACAAGACTGGCTCATTCTAAGATAACGGAAATACAACAATTCTTATTATCAGGTGATTATACACTAAAGAAAATATAGTTATTATATTAAATTCATTTCTGCCGATACATCCCCCTGAATCCTACACTGCACCTTTAATGTGCATCAGTCTGTGTTTTGCGGTATGATTTGATTAACTGTGCTATGCTTCACATTCATTCTTTTAAGAAATAATCTCTCAGTTCAGGCTCTGTTCACCCAAATTACCACAAAGCGCATTTTCCCACTCACCCTCAGCAGCATTTAGACATGCAGATCACAGACGTCTGACACAGTGGAGGTGAATTTAATCTTGTTTTTGGTGCTCAATGCATTATGAAAGAGAAGAAGAGCTTTTGCATGCTAGAGTCTGCACAGTTTTTTAAAGACATTAACAAGCTTTCGGTCATAGACCTTGATCAGGCCTACAAGGCAAAGTGAATGCAAGAGCACCGTGGTGTATTTGTACACTCAGGTAATTAGCCCCAAGGCAACGCAGCTGTCTATCCCTTACATAAGATCACACACGGGGTATTGCAAGTCCCATGGCATTTGTGGACGGCAGATATAGAGAATAAGTGTTACGACGTATGAAGGGGAAGGGAAACACACATTCACAGCAGTCGCATACTACATCAACAAGGATGCTGTGAAAAAAACACCAGGCACATGCTGTCATATCTCACAGCACCACAGTTTAAAAAGAAAAATATGTCGAATTAGAGCGCAACACTCAAGTCAAACGTCTTATTCAAGCCTAAAGGTTGAGGTGTCACAACTGACAACTAATCCAAAATATTTCTCTCTGACCTTTTTATCCACATCTCCTCCTCTACGCTTGATTATCTGAAATCTGAGCTGAAGTATAGGATAAGATGTGAGAGTTAGGATGTGAATATTCATGAAAATGATTTACAGTAGGATATGGAAGACCTTTGAAGATATTTTTACAACATTCTTTGCATTTCATGTGATAACAACCCTAATTGAAAGCCTTTACTTGTGAAAAGAAAAAAAGCTTTGAAAAGCATTTGGAAAAAATAATAATCTAACAGCAGCATGCCTTGCCAGTCAATGTCAAGTTACTCGGATAAACCGCACACATTTCTGACTCAAGAACATGTCCTTGAGAATTTTAAGGTGTTGATTTCTCAGATGTAAAGGGTTTAAAGAGGTACTACATAAAACGGCACTTCCATAAAATTCGGGGACTCACTTCTGAGAGACATAAAACTGGATGGTCAAAATCAAAGCAGCAGATGCCAGGATATCCTGACTTTAAATCACTTCTACGCTCCAAAAACCCAGCACTCCACACTAGGCTTGGGCGGCATACGGTATATCAGTATTTGCAAATCCTGACAGTATGAATTTCAGTACCATCAAAAATGCAGACATTTCTCTTAATACCAAAATGCTGTAGCCTATTGAGGTAATGCAGTGCACAGCATAAGCCACCAGAGGTCAATTTCTACTTGTAAAACAGGAAGCTAAGCTAAAAAAGTTGGCGTCTGCGAGTTGTGGGGATAACGTTATAGGACTGTAGCTGACTAGTAATGGCAGAGGAGGAAGCAGCAAGGTGAACAGCGTATTTTCAGAACTTGAATTAAGGGTTTATTTTGTTAAAGCCAGAGTTGGTGATTGTTAAAACAATGACTACTCAAGATGGTTTTACTGAGTTTTATTTTGTTTCTGTAAAGGTTGAATGAAGTGTGTTTAACAGCTGATGAGGTAATTAAGCTAGTCTTAATTTAGTAAAAGACTGAAACTTGAATTCAGAGGGTGAACAATTATATTTTTCTGTGAAATAAGGAAATAGGTGTAAGAACATTTCCTCTCTCAACATCTTGTAAGTTTATTTAATTAAAAAAACTAAGAGAGCTTGTGGAACGTAGCAAACTTGACGCTGGGCTGGGGTGCGGTTTGTTTGGGCTGTTGTGAATACAATAATCGCCTTTTGCGGCCTTGGTCCGGTAGTTTTTACAATGGACCGAGACCCTCTTGAAGAGGTGGTCTCAGTCCGATTACAAATGAACTCTGGTGCAGATCATTTGTAGTGAGAACGTGTTCCAACCTCAGTCCAAACCAGCTGCAGTCACATGACACATTGTTTGGGTTAAACATGAGCATGTTACAGTCCTGGAGGATTATTAATGTGCACCTCCTCCTGTACTGCCTTAATATGCACATTCAGCACATCCAATACATCAAAACATTGTTTTCTAATTGGAGCTGCGCCTCGTTTTCAAACTGTGTGGTTTGTCTAAAATGAACAATGACAGCAATATAGTCCACGATGAGCAGCGCTAAAATCAACCTGCGTAGTTGTCCCTCCATTGTGACATTAGAAAGTGTCACATTTATCTTGCAAGTGGACTCTTCCTCAACGTTTTATTTACTTCCTGGATTTTTCCCACGTGGAAATTCGGACAAATCAAGAGCAGCTTTCTCGCACAGGTGTTTTATCTGGTCCACTTGTAAATGCTGCCGTGAGAACACGAACCAACTCTAGGCAATTATGCGGCTTTGTAACAAAATTTGTCCCTGATTCAGACCAAAGCAAGACAACTCTAGGTCTGAAAGCACACGTAGCGCTGCAGTGTTTGTCTGTTTTGTTTTTTTTTTGTCTTATGCAAATACTGTCATGCACGGTACACCCCAATGAAATGTCAGAAAGGAATGAAGGTATGAAAAAATAGATACCGACCAAGGCTATTCCACAGCCCTAATTGATAATGCAGACTTCTCATTAAAAAAATTGTAGTCCCAAAGCTGAAATAACCCTGGTGACATCATGATGACACCACCTGGGGCCATTTTCTCAGGCTTTGCAAAGCTCCTTCAGCTAGAAGACATAACGACTGTGTTCACAGGCTGAGTCGCACACTCCCCATTATGAGTTCCCTTGATGTGTAAAATCAGTTAAGTAACAGAGAACATACATATTAAATTTTAATACAATGCAGTAATAAATTCTAATTGTAGCTGGCACACTTCCCTTATGCAAAAAAAGCGAGTAGAAATTATTCACGATGTGCTTACATGTGTGGGGATCCTGGACCTAAAGACTGAAAATCACAGTGTTCTTTAGCGCAGAGGCGTTTTCAGCCAAGTCTGCCTGCTGAAAGTTTCCTTGCAGCACACATTATCTATAGACGCACACCACAGAACGACTAGATTGGATTCACTATATCAGTCTCCAGTGAAACATGAATTTGTTGTAATTGTGATGACAAGTGAACTGCTCGTGCTAGATTAGTGTTTGTTGTTATGTCATTGGAGCATTCCTCCCGAGCTGCTTGATAATGAATTCCGCTGAAGTCTTACTCCCGCTTCACTCCACGCCCCTTCCCCCCAATGTTCACACACACACACACACACACACACACACACACATCCCTGTTCTAATAAAAGAACTCCCCCTCTGCACAAAAGCATCCCAACTGCACAGTTGCTTCCATGTTATTGAATTTTTGTCTCCCAGAAATGAAATGAAGGTGCTCTCCTTCACTGAGCAGACAATATATTGAATGACAGAATGTCTGCAGAGGTGCGACACACAGAATCAACTATTTATTTGTTAACCTTGTGCTGCATATGTTTTTTGTTGTGTGGCTTACATCTTAATAATCTCCTCCTTTTGTGTGTGCAGGTGGGTGCACAGGGCACCCTGCGTTACCGTTGCCAGGTGAAGTCCCAGGAGACTCCTCAGCATGCCCGTACTGTATCTACTACAACCAACTTGGTGACAATGAAAATTTTAATGAGCAGCCCGAAGACAGGCACCATGGGTACAGCAACTCATGCCATGGCAACAGCCCGTGTCATAGTAACAGCCCATGCCACTGTAGCAGCCCCTGCCGTGGTGATTCACAGGTGTCTGAGCCAAAGAAAAGGCTGTGTAAGCGTTGCTGGGCGGGACTCCAAACTAAACTGGAACTCATTGTTGGCAGCAGATACTTCAGCAGAGGAATCATGATTGCAATCCTTATTAACACACTGTCGATGGGCATAGAGTACCACGAACAGGTATGTTTCTGTGTGTGTGTTTGTGTAAAAGACTGCATGTTTGTGTATGTGCGTGCATAGCTATGTGCATGCCTCTCGCAGATTGGATGTGACTACAGTTTGATTGAAAATGGATGTGCTAATCACTGTGTGTGGTGGAGTCAATAAACTTACCCTCCAATCAACACTTACAGCACCAAGCATATGGGATCATGGTGTGTGCGTGTGCGTGTGTGACTGTGTGTGGGTGTGTGCACGCATGTATCAGGAGGTGGAGAAACTCATAAGACCTGAAGTGTTAATTAAAGCGTGACCCTGGGACGGGGGAAAGAGAGTGAGCTGTGCAGAGACGGGGCAGAGTGAGAGAAGCAAGCCAGAGCGTATGGAGGAGTGAGGAGGACAGATCTGACATTGTGATTGGCTGAGAGGCATGGATAGACTGTGGGAGACGGGGGAAGATTGCGTTTGGCCCATTTCCTGAACAATATGACAGATCTGGATGGCCTTGACTTCTTGAATAAGTAATGTTTAAGGATAAGGCCAGCTCTACTTTATCCTTTTTTTTATTATCAACAAATCCTCTGAGGAGACCAAAGCGAACAATGAATGTATGAATGAATATAATGACACATGAATACGTTACCAAAGCCCCATATAGCTTTTTTTCTCCGTGCCACAGAAATCGATTGTCATCTAAAAACTATTAAGAACAAACAAAGAGCCATACAATTTCATTGGACTCACATTCCCTCATTTCAGTGAGTGTGAACAGTGCAGTTTAGTCTGAAACACCTCAGAGACTTGTTTTTTGATCTCAGGAGAGTTGTTCTGTGTCAGGAAAATGTCACTGAGCATGCTCAGAGGCACAGTTACTTGTTTACACTGCTTTGTTGGTTTGATGAGTCGGGAGAAATAAACCACAATGTTTGTATTCACTGTAATGAAGAAATGACACCTAATGCCACAGTACACTGTGGCTCTTTTATGTTTGTGTAACACAATAGTTTTAATTTGACAGCAGCTCTGTGGCATGGAGACATAAGATATATTAGATTACTTGTTATTAAGATTTGTTAATAATAAAAAAGTTCCTCTCATGTGCCCGTTTGAAATGTGAAAGCCTTTCATTCCCGTGCCGTCCTGCTAACAAATCAAATTGTTACACCCCAATAATAATAATAATGATGTCAACATTACAAACAAAAAAGCCAAATTCAATATTGTTTTACTTTAAATGTCATCATCTAGAACTTCACATGAATTATTGTTGTGCTAATGTGATGAGACCCAGTCAGCAGAAAAATGTTGGCATTGTACATTTCTGTAAACTGCAGATATGTTACATATGAGTGTTATTATGTGGCAGATACATTGAAGGTTAACATCTCAACAATGCTGTTGTTACTATGTGGTTACGTTTAGGCCCAAAAATCACTTAGCTATGGTTAGGAAAAGATCATGTTTTGGTGTACGGTACATGGTGGTGGGGGCACAATCCTGGCAGGAAAAGCTGCGATGAACAACCACTTTTCAATATTTCAGTAAAAAACACAGCTGTTTTCGCACTATCGCCACCAACGAGACTGTTGTTCGTGTTGAACAGTGGTCTGCAGCTTGGCAGAAGTCTCCTACTTTAAACTCCTTAAGACAAAGGCAGTTCATATGTTTTGTCACTTTAGAAACGTTGATATGATACATATGAAACTTGCAAATGTAACATATTCGTAGTTTGTGGAAACGTACAATCAAGAAAAGACGGCAGAGGAGATACCCGCACTCCAATACAATTGGGCTTGACAGTGATGATAGGCAAGGACTGAAACATTTGCTGCTGTTTTTACTAACTTTTTATTATTTTTTGCACTTTGAGCACCCTTTGTTTTGTGCACGAATGTTCTAAATAAATTGTCGGTGAAGATTCTCAGACATCCAGGTCATCGTTTTCGTAAATGCTGTGTCGAACTGAAGAAGCTTCTTGGATGAGAGGCGAAACATCTTCAAGAAACGCAAGCGAGTCCAGTTGCCTACGATATAGCACTTACGATTGATTTCTTTTTTGCATTGATCTCAGCCTGTGAACCTTTTTTGTGGCTGTCAAGCCCACTTGTATTGGTGTGTAGGTATCTCCTCTGCCTTCCTTTCTTGGTTGTCCATTGTAGTGACGCAAGATAACTTTTTTTGTTGCTCTAAGTAGGCATAGTTTCAAGGCAGCCCTCAGACTTTATGAGAAAATACAATGCCAACATTTTCTCCTGGCAAGTGGGCTGGAAATTCAGAGAGTCTTAATTATCTGCACACAACTCTCAGCATGGAGGTAGCTGAGCTAGCAGTTAGCAGCTAGCAGTGCTAACTCCATAAACACCACTAAGCAACAGCAACAGTGCTGACAGAGCTAATAGTGGAAACTGGGTTGAACTTGAGGGTGGTGGCTACAATTCTGGGATGAGGCCATTCCGATATCAGCGGTAATGGATGTATAAGTGCAGTACAAATTATCAGCCATGAGCTACACAATTGGACATACACATGCATGTGTGGCCAGACTGGCCCACCACAACATACCAGCTCAGATGATAACACATACAAAGGGAGCATGACTTCATCTTCTGTTCAGGACGCCGTTACTTTACACAGCAAGTAGTAGTTTGCTGCTACATATTGCTCTGAATGTCACATGCAGAATCTTTAACCTTAGATGATTGACTTATTTGACAGGAACCTGAGAGCAAAACTATTTTTAGGTATTATCAGTCTGAATCAATCTTGATAGCCGTGCCAACATGAGAACATTCCTGTTTGATGTGAATCATATTAATTCAGCTTTAGATGTGCTCCAGAATTTTCCTTCCAGTCATAAGTGACCCTCCTGCAATAACTCTGCAGCCCCAAGAGGGGCTCACACCGCAGTTTGAGTATCGTTGCTTTAAATGGTATCAGTAATATTATAATAATAAAAGTGTATTCACTTGCTCTATTCCAAAGGACTGTGGGTAAAAATATACCTATATTCACATCAGGGAGCAGCCTCTCTTTCCATATCTAAGACGTCATCATCCACCCAAACCTGCATTGTAGCCTTGAGTGGCATTTCAGAAATCCCTAACATGTTGACTCTACTGCTCTCTTCACTGCCAGTCTGTCTGTCTCTGTTTATTTGTTCATTTTTCGCTCTGCCTGTCCAATATCTGCACATCAATCTCTCCCACTTTTCTCTCCACAAACGCTGCGCCTCTCCAGCCGCAGGAGCTGACAGATGTTTTGGAGATCAGTAACATGGTGTTCACGAGTCTGTTCAGTCTGGAGATGCTGCTGAAGCTCATGGCTCTCGGGCTCTTTGGGTACATCAAGAACCCCTACAACGGCTTTGACAGCATCATTGTCATCATCAGGTGGGGCTCTGGGGGGTTTCTTTGACTGTGAGTTTTCCCCCAAAATGGGAATTCTGTTAGTAGATATTTGTCTTGTCATTGGAAATCCTTCAGTGAGAGTCAGCAGTGCAGTTACATCTCCCAAACTGTCACAGTGGCTCTGGCTCTGGCAGTGAAGCCATGTGGTTGCACTCTTCGTCCAAGGGGCCTGTGTTCACTCCATTATGTAGTACTATAAGCTAAATTATGTATCTCTGCTTGAAGGCTTTGCTTGTTTACTGTGCCAGTGCACGCTGCTGTCACCTTCTTTATTGGCTGGTAAGTTGTAAACAGCATTGGCCCATTTCCTCTTTTCAGTTGCCACATTGTCACAAGAAAAATTACCGCTTTCCCTACCTGGAAGCAAAGGCTTCTGTGGGCGAAACTAATGCTGACTTCAAAAGAATTATAGCTGAGGTTAAGTGCATATTGATTCCTTTGGTTGCTTTAATGTGGGTTTAATTTTGTGTTTATAATCAGCTTGTCATCGTCGTGTGTTTCAGTGTGTGGGAGATTGTAGGTGAGGCAGAGGGAGGCTTATCGGTGCTGCGTACCTTCCGTCTGCTGAGAGTTTTGAAGCTGGTCCGCTTCCTTCCTGCCCTGAGGAGGCAGCTGGTGGTGCTGATGAAGACCATGGACAATGTGGCCACGTTCTGCATGTTGCTGATGCTCTTTATATTCATATTCAGGTATATTCTTCCTTTCTCTGAAGGCGATACTGCAGGGCTGACTCACGAGAGACTCACAAGATAGTTTTCTCAGCTTTAATTACACAGATTATATCATACAAAAATCACAATCATTACTTCTGATCTTTTTCTTACGCTGTTGTAGAGCATATTGCTACATATATCATCACCTTTTGTGCGCACACAATTATTCATCCAGGCAGCATTACATATCCATATTAAATTACCATGTAATGAAAGTAATGCATTGTGTTCTGTGTCTGTTTGTGTGTTGCAGTATCTTGGGGATGCATTTGTTCGGCTGTAAATTTGGTTTGCGACAAGATGGTGGCGACACGTTACCTGACAGAAAGAACTTTGACTCTCTGCTCTGGGCGACTGTCACTGTGTTTCAGGTTAGACAAACACACCGGCATGCACAGTCCCTCGCACAAATACACACATAAAGATGCAGTGGAAGAAGTGTACTCAGATCCTTTAGTAAAAATACTAAAACCACTGTCAAAATACCACATTTCAAAGTACTGCATTAAAAACCTTCTTCAAGTTAATATATTGAAGTATTGTCAGCAAAATGTAAAGTACAAAAATTAAAAGTACTCATTTTGCAGAAAATGGGCCCTGTTGAGCTTCGTTTCCACCAAGCAGTACGGTACAGTTCAGTTCAGTTCGGTACACTTTTTTCTGTTTCCACTGTGAAAAGTTGTGGATGGTACTAATGGAACTGTTCTGTACTGCACCCAGTTTGGTCCCCCCTCTGTTGGGGTACCTAGCACACAGATCTGGTACTAAAAGGTGGAGCTGTGAACACTGCAGTCTGTTGATTGGTCAGTAGAGGACGGTCACTCTGCTCAGGCTGAGTTGTGGCTGGTTTTGAGACTCATGTAACCACTGTTCATACCATGGCGAGATTTATTACTGTAACTATAAAATGACAGGATGCATTCTGCTGCCTCTTGCAGCAGCTGGAGTCGGAGAAAATAATAACTTCATTCACTGGGCCAGCTGCCGGCGACTTTTAGGGTGGAACATTAACTTGTAATGTTACTCAATGCACGAGCTGACGACGTGAATCAATCACCACACTTTAAATTTGACAATTTTAACCATCACTTTAGTTTTTATGTAACATACGCTTTGAGTAATGAGTGGATTTTCAAGTGTTTATATCCACTGATTTCAACAGCACATATTCAAATCCTCACTCAGAGAAAAAAAAGCATTGTGGAGCGTTGTTCCTGTGGGCGCCAGCAACACTAAACCCCTGAGCTTGCCTTAGAAGGACTAAGAGACTCTCACTGAAGCTTGTTTTGATTTATTCTTTAAATGTCAGCACGCAGCCTCGTTCTGTGGACGATAAACGAGGTGCAGATTGATTTAGGAGGAAATACAGTGAGTGCTGGACGGAGAAGTGAGTGACAACAACTCGCCCACATTTAAGAGTACTGTTTGCGGTGGAAACGCAAGGGTCTATGTACCATGTCTGAATGATTACTTGTGGTTCCAAAGGTACCATATCGATAGTGGTGGAAAGGCGCTTTAGTGTTTTACTATTACTGAAGATGTTTTTGGATTAATATTCATTTGTATGTTGCATTTTACTGCTGTAGATGTTTAATCTACATCAGTGTATCATATTCCATAAAATCATCATATGTTTGTAGCGTGGCTGTCTTGTGAGAATCATGTTTCTCTCAATCATCAGAAAAAGAGCTCTGTTTTCAGCTTTTTGACGATGTGTTTTCCAGCTGATCCAAGAGTTTATTTATTATAAGAAGTAGGATCATTTTCTTAGCACAAAGGAACATTTCATCCTTCAGTTTGTCACAAACATGCAGCAGCAACACATCTTGAGATACATGGTTTTCACTGGACAGGAAGCGTATGAAAAACTGTGATATGAAAAGAAGTTAAAGCTGTCAGGCAAATGTAGTGGAACAAAAGTACAATATTTACCTCTTAGATGTTGTGAAGCTTAAGTATAAAACTGCATTAAATGGAAATACTCAAGTAAAGTACAGGTACCTTAAATTTGTACTGAAGTACAGTACTTAAGTGAATATATTTAGTTACACTTCACCACTGCATTGACTGCACTGACAATACATTGACTGAGCTGTGGCTTAGAGATAAAGCGGGTCGTTCGATCCCAGACTCCTCCAGTCTGCATGTCAAAGTATCCTTGAGTAAGATACTGAATCCCAAATTGTCCCAGATGGCTGTTCCATCAGTGTTCGAGTGTGTTAATAAACTGAGTAGCAGGTGTATAGTGGCTCCGGCCACCTGTGTAGGAATGTGTGTGAATGGGTGAATGTGGCTTGTAGTGTGTTTGGAAGACTAGAAAGGCGCTATACAAGTGCAGTCCATTTATCATTTAGAGGTATTTCCCCATCAGTGAATGAATGTTAAATGTAATTTTGAAATTAATTTGGTTTAGATTCAAACAGCAGCTGCTGCCGTCACCGCTAGTAGCCCTGACGACCTTCTTCATTATTTCATTTGCTCCAATTTGGGATCGCTCACACTCGATATTTCAACAAAATATAAAAACTCTCCCAGTGGGCAGGTAAGATACGCTTCACAAGCAGTGTGGGAGGAAGAGTAATGAAACAAGCACACCACAGGAGCTCATTTAACACTGATGAGCATCATTACCGTTCAACTGACAATGAGATATTAAAGGAAGGATCCACTCGTATTATTCTTATTATTATACCTCAGACAGCTGCTAACATTGTAGGTTGCATCTCTGGTTGTGTTTCTATTTTTCATATCTGCATATACGTTTGACTTCCACCAACTCTCTCCTCCCATCTGCAGATCCTCACCCAGGAGGACTGGAATGCGGTGCTCTATAACGGGATGGCCTCCACCACGCCGTTGGCTGCCCTCTATTTCGTCGCCCTCATGACCTTTGGCAACTACGTCCTCTTCAACTTGCTCGTAGCCATTTTGGTGGAGGGCTTTCAAGCCGAAGTAAGGGCAAAGATGTAGTTTTATTTGAGCTGCTTAGAGAACGAGGCAGGGGGAACGAGACTAATTGAGCTCTGTTGTGCTGATGATACCAAAGCTGCCTACAAGAGAATAATCTCCACCATCCTGCCTGTGTGGTTTCTCCCCCCTCTCTCTTTATCCATCACTCTTTTTCAGTCGTCCTGCCCTCCTCTATGTCTCTCTCGCTTTCTGTCCCCTTGTCTCTCTTTCTCTCTATCTCTCTTTCTCGCTAACACACGCACGCACACACAAACACGTCTAGTTCTCTCCAGGGTAGGGATGTGTTTGATATCGCCTGCCATTCACAGCTGGTGAGCTTTTGTTGTTTAGTTTTCATCTTTTATCTCCAGCATCAGAGAGCACTTGCTCCCCCCCCCCCCCCTATCTCAAACTCACACACATGCACACACACACGCACACACACCCTTTGCCAAAGCCGTCTGCCTCCATCTTTCTGGCGTGAATTTTAATTAAATTCAGTAAAGCTTTATTGGCGTGACTACAGGAGATCTTTGCCAAAGCCATGCACATAACTCAACTAGAGAACACTGGAGATCCCCTTCGCCCGTCTGCCTCACGCTCTTTGTCTCTCAGTCTCTCCCTCTCAACTTGCTCATATTTTTCACTTTTACAACAGTCAACAGACAGTGAGAAAAGAGAAGGTGATGAATATTATGATGATAGTGGTGATTCCAGTGGTGTGTGTGTGTGTGTGTGTGTGTGTGTGTGTGTGTGTGTTTAGGGTGATGCCAACAGATCTGAGACAGATGACGAGAGACAGTCGCTCTCCTTCGAGGATGAGGAGAAGCTGAGAGAGCTATACGCTGCAGGTACAAACTCTTAGATCAACACTGCACTCACTCACAATCACCTTAAAGGATTGCTTTGGTTTATTGCAGCTGGCTGCTGTTGTTGTTGCTCTGTTCACCTTTCTTATTGGCAATATAACATCGTACTCGCCAAACTTTGCTGAGAACTGGGAGTGTATCTTTAAAAAGATGTCAAGAAAGCAGACAGGTGATCATACAGGTTTTGAAGCAACATCATGCAACCTTTATTAACTTGAAATAACAGCTTCAAAATCATTAAAATGGTACTTTGACTTTTAATCAGGATAATGGTGCCTCTTTCCTTCCCACTCCGTGCACTGAATGCTTATCCTGGCATTATGTAATTTCTGATACGTGGGTAGGATCTCCCACAAGAAGTGCGTAATGCTTTACAGCGCCACATCACACACAACCAGCTAGCAGGAGCTAGCTTGTTATTCTTAGTACGGACATCATGGCAGACGAACTATTGTTGTAAAAGTCCCAATGTGATCTCATCCCTACATGTCATATTTTGCCACTTGGCAGAGGCCCCAGGTGTAACTAAAATGACGCCAGGGGCAGATTTTTCTTTGAATGAAGCTAATGTTTATACTATACTGACATAAGCTGTAGTGATCTGCCTCAAGGCTAACTGGAAATCTTACAGAAAAGTGTGCATCCCTGCACACTTGTCAACAGCACATAGCATGTCCACTGTTTCCTGTCCATTGATTTATTTGTGGCGACCCGCCCAAATATCAACATTGACCACTATTGATGTTTGATTCTTTTCAACTATTTAAAATGGGTCACATCTTATTTTATTGTAGAGCTGCATGCAGAGCATTGATTCATTAAGCCCTTCGTTGCCCAGCTCTTGCTGTCTGTTTATCCGATCACAAATGAGAAAAGATTTAGCTAACTCACTCCACTGTCCTTCCGCCTCACTCCCCTCTGCTAGGAGACTACTTCGCTGGGGAGAGAGCGTGCCACAGCATAGGAGACAGAACTTCAGTCAGCAGCTGTAGCAACTCAAATACAGCCAGTACAAACCTCAGCATCAGGGTTCACAGCAGGCTGGTGGCTGGCAGCAGCACTGACCTGTGTAACCTGTGTAACAGCAGCAACAGAAAGTTTGCTGATCTGGCAGGGAGTCGGGATGGTCCGGGATCAGACCCCCAGCACTGGGGTTTACGCTGGCTGAATTTGAGTTGCTACAGGTCCATATTCACGACAGTGGTGTATCACTCTGAAACTGTAGCTGAGCCAAAACACAAAAATGCCAGTTCTCGCATGATGTTGCTTTAAACATTGGTAATGGTATCTACATTTTAAAATTTCCCCATGTTTATCCTTAAATTATAAAATGTAGAGTGCACTTCAGATAAAATTCCCAAAACAACCAAACTAACAAACAACCTACAGCCCTGAACATAACATAAATTGGAATTTCATAAATTGGAAATATCATTAACGAAAATGTTTGTGTCTGCCTGTGTGTGTTTGCAGAGCTCAAGATCCAGGCCATGATGCTGAGCCCCAATGGTCTCCTGAACCCCAAAGCCTCCATGCCGCACCACCCCTCTCTTCCTGCTCCTCCTCCTCCTCCTCTTCCTCCTCCTTGTCTGCCAGTCATCACGCACACCGCAGCCACACCCACCATAAACTCCAACCAGTCACGTCGGCCGAGTGGTGCTTCCATGGACATCCACAGCCTTGATCAGAGGTCACCGGTGAGCCTTGGACACCTGCCTCCTCTTATATTATCACCCCATTAAATATCAGTGATAAAGTTGATTTACAGAAGCACTCAAAAAGAAAATGATGAAATATATTAAGAAAAGGAGATCAAGGCAGATCAAGCTGTGCTTTAGATATGATAAGGAAGATGAATTTATGAATTCTAAAACAGCAGATTATTTTGCACAAATTAAAACCCTTCAGTGTTGTCTCACTGAACAGTTATTAACTACATGAGAAAAAAATAGTGTTTTAAGACTCAACCTAACCTAACCATCGACTTGAATGCCTTCCCTTCCACATAAAACATTTACAAGGGCAAATATCTTGCAACCACCATTTTTCGGCCAGCCTGTTCTATTTACTCATGTCTCAGGTCTGTGTCAATATGTCTAATACCCGAGAGGATCCAAGCAAACTTACTATCAGTTCGGATCATGTGGTGTGTCAGAATCATCACAGGAGAGAAATGTGGTTTTTGAGGCGTGACAGGGAGTGTAACCTGTGTGCTGCAGAGAAAAATGACATGCATTGCTGCTCTTTTCGACTGTCGCTGCCTGTTAATTGGTGGCACGCTGCTGTCAGTGATGGTGTTCTCTCCTGCTGTGGATGTTGGAGTGGTTCGACGATGGGGATTTTCCACTGAAGTTTTCCTGGCCTTTTTGTCGTGTGTCAGGTGGTTTTACCAATTTGTGGCGTTTCTTTTGCTTGTAAAGTGTCGTAGGTGCTTTTCATTGTCATCACCCTCTTTTGAATCCAGTTTCACACAGCACACTGCACATTTCTCTTTCTTTTTACGGTACAAGCAGTGTTTTTGTCAGAAGTCGTGGTGAACAAATATATTTGTTCTCTGAAAAGCTTTTTCTTATATTGTATTTTTCTCCTCCGTCTCTGAAACATCAGATTCATTTTACATTAATGTCATGCCCCCATTTTTCTGTGCACAGTTTGTCAGGTGGAGAAACGCTCTCTTGTCATTTGTTGATCCAGCTTCTGCAGAAATCAGGAGCGCTCTGTGACGTTTTGTTTACTCTGTGTGCAACTATTTTTTGTTTTGATTTTTTTTTGGGGTGACAGCCAGGAGATATCCTGGCAGTAGATTCATAGTCACACACTCAAATCTCAGCCAATACAAAAGATGTTTGCCTTAAATATAAAACAAATTGTTCAAACAACCAAAAAAGCAGAGACTTGTAACAAAAAAGTAAAAATTGTAGCAGAGAGACCACAAACACAAACTTGTTCTTTCAGATAAACAGAAAGTGTATTAACATAAGAACAGAGGCACTGCTGGATCCATAAAGATAAACTTATTAACGCTAAGTCCAATAAAACAAAATAGTCTGTCCTGTTTGACAAACAAATAAATAGATAAATTACAGAAACAAAATATATATGAAAAAACTGCAACACATACACACACACACACACACAACACACACACACACACACACACACACACACACACACACACACACACACACACCTGTGACAGTCAGACTCCAGTGCAGTCCAGTGGTTTTTCTGTGACTGACCACTTTTGATGTTTGATTATGTCCGTTTTTTTATCTAGCTTGTGTTGAATGAGGGACTAAACTACCTTGACATAAAGCTTTTTCTTTTACTGCGGTTGCCAAGCTACTGCTTGAATGGCTCTTGCTACCACCTCTGGAAGGCGCAGCTTTTTGACTTTTTTGTGACATCAGTTTAAGGCATCCAAATTGCACTGTATTTTGGTTGGTTACATTTCGATTTGATACAGTGGATCTACCCGCTAATACTAACACAGCAGAATTGTTGTCACGTAAAATGAGATCACAAAGGCCTAAATTGAGACTGTGATTAGCGGCATTAATGATTAACCATTAACAGTTAACCCACAATAAGAATTTTGTCCAATTAACAGATAAAAATGTATTCATTCATTAATTTACCGTGACTGCTTATCCTGTTAGGAGTTGCGGGGTGGCTGGAGCCTATCCCAGCTGACACTGGGTGAGAGGCAGGGTTCACCCTGGACCGGTCACTCACATTCACAGCTAAGGGAAATTTAGAGTCACCAGTTAACCTGCATGTCTTTGGACTGTGGGAGGAAGCTGGAGTACCCAGAGAAAACCTACGCTGACACTGGGAGAATGTGCAAACTCCGCACAGAAGGGCCTCCCCACCCAGAGGTTCGAACCCCCCACCCTTATTGCGGTGAGGCGACAATGCCAACCACTGCACCACCATGCCACCCAGTAGTAAATATAATATACTGGTGCTGTGAGGGGAGCAGATGAGACAGCAGAGTCTGCTGCTACACAGGCTGAAGTCGTACACTGCTGCAAGGGTAATGCCAGGATGTTGCTCCTTGGAGACGAGCTCCTCTTAACAAGCTAATGACCCAGAGGAAGAGGTGGATATCTATATGATAGCGGTCAGTTCAACAACTGCCCAGTTAGCATGAGCTAACATAGGTGCAGCTGCTAACATCCTACAACGAGCCGTTAAACTGTCCCATCGAACTCGAACCGACACCAAACAAATGTTAAACCCATTTGGTAACGTTAGCTGTGAGATGCTAATGGTTAACCCCATCACTGTGTGTGCAAGATGGGTGAACTTTCAATGTCCCTGGCGAGGAGCTCAGAGAGGAAAAGCAAGCCAGAGCAGGGAAAGGAGGTGCTAAGCAACGTGCTACGCGCAGCTCTGTAGCAAAATAAATTTTTTTCAGTTTAAACAGTACAAAACAACACTCGCGCTTATCAGTTAATGGTCAGTGGTCGGTAAACAAGGTTTGGCTATCCATCACCAAAAAAAAAAAAAAAAATTCTAAATCAGCAACCCTGGTCGTGATCATATTTCAGTTAGTATACAGCCCAAATGTTTGTCCTCATGTGTAGGCTGGTATTTGCTCCATAGCACCTCTACCGGCGAAAACCTCTACAGGCTACCTTTAATCTGTGAAGAATGAAATTATTTGTACTCTGAAAATCAGTGAGAAGTCCAACCAGTTGTTCCTGTTGTTCAAAGTTGCCCTCACAGGTTCCCTGGGACAGCGGGCCAGAGAGCCGTCGCTCCAGCTGGACCAGCATCGGCCGAGCCCCCAGCCTCCACAGGAAGAGCCAGTCAGGAGAGATGGAGTCCCTGCTGTCCGACACGCACACGAGCTCCAACCCCAGCAGCAGGGAGCAATCTCTGGACCAGCCGGAGTACCTGCAGGTGCCAGTGCTCCACCCGCCCGACTGCAACGGCACCACCTTTCACCTCCCTGACCACTGCTACGACGACGCTCCCTTGACCTCGCACTGCCACGGCGATCAGGAGGATGAAGAGCCTGAGGAGGTGCAGCTCTCTGCATTCATGTTATTCATTTAAATATAGACGTTGAAGTGGTTCATGATGAAGTCACAAAGAAAAGGCGTTTTGATGGTGTCCCGCTTCAGTTATTCCCAGTTAATAAAAGAACGTGTTTCGGCATGTTCAAAAGTTCAAAAACTTGCTGCTAATTATGTTGCGAAGGCATAAATTCCAACCTTATTACCCTTGGACACTTTGAAAATATTTAATTAGCTGAATTTAAATTATAAGCAGTGTGGAGGAAATATTGGGAACATTGTTTGAAAAACCTGTGCTGAGTTGGAATTTTTATGTTCTGGTACAACATGAGGTCACGACTACGATTCACTGTTTCCACCGAGTAAATTAATGTCAGTTTCATTTTGAATTATAACATGACCACTGCATGAGTTCAGTCATTTAATGAGAGAACATAATGATATAGAAATGAACTAACAATGACAAAAAAATAAGTTATTACATGTAGTCTTATGCAAATGTGTGTGTGTGTTCCCTTCAGAGTTTATGTAAGAAGCTGAAGAAGATGCTGGAGCCATATGAGCCTCAGTGGTGCCTGGAGCATGAAGAGTGGTCTCTCTATCTGTTCGCTCCACACAACCGGTAAAAACACACACACACATACACACATATATATACACACACACACACACACACACAGTGCCCCTGATATCCTCCTGAGTGTCCTAGGTGACTTAAAGCACAGCATGTGTGAAAATTCACAGTTGAAGTGTGAAGGTTGCAGCCAAGTCTCAGTAATACACTGTTCACTTTATTATCAATTAAAGCTGGCAGAGTGAAAACAAACACATTTTGTGGACATGGCAGCGATGGAGGTGATGTTTGATTTGCACAAACAAGACGAGCTAATTTATTTCCTTCTCTGTTTCTCTCTACAGGCTCAGGTTGTGGTGTCAGAGGGTCATAGGTCACAAGATGTTTGATCACGTCATCCTCCTCTTCATCTTCCTGAACTGTATTACGATTGCACTGGAGAGACCCGACATACAGCCCAACAGCATGGTAACGCACACGTTTTTCCTCTTCTTTGTGTTTTTAAATGTGACATTAATGCATTTCTATTTCTTATGTAAATCACTCTATCTGAGAGCTGCATCACAAAAATACTTCCCTCATCTTAAAGGGACAGATCAGCCAAAAAAAAACCCTACATATTTTCCCTCTTATCTGTAGTGCTATTTATCAGTTTAGATTGTTTTGGTGTGAGTCGCAGAGTGTTGGAGATATCAGCCGTAGAGATGTCTGCCTTCTCCCCAGTATAATGAAACTAGATGGCACTCTGCTTGTGGTGCTCAAAGTGCCAAAAAATACATTTATAAAAACTCAACAGCAATGTCTCTTTACAGAAATCATGACCTGGTTACTAACTATTTTCTTGCTACTGAACTACACATGCCAACCATATCACGGAGCAGACGGAAGCTTGTATGTAGTCATGGGCGAGAGGCATGTGCTTGCAAACATTAATGGCGTCCTCTTTGGCTGAGCTTTAACCACAGAAATAAAATGAGAGTACTTTTGTCACAGACATATACTTTTATATATTAATATACACTTATATATCCTACCAAAATACTACTATTATTATTATAGTGTTATTGCTAAAAATGAATGTTATTGTAGCTATTGTCATTGCTGTTTGCTGTCTCATTTTCTCTCTGTCTCTGTCTTTATGTATCATTTTCTCATATGGATCACTGTAAATTTATTATGTTGATCTGTCCTGTATGACATCTATTGTACGTCTGTCCGTCCTAGCAGAGGGATCCCTCCTCAGTTGCTCTTCCTGAGGATGTTATAAAGCCCTCTAAGGCAAACTTTGATTTGTGATATTGGGCTTTATAAATAAGATTGTATTGAGCAGACATTCCATTCAAATCAGCAGAGCAGGATGGCTCAGAGCGGCAGATGCTGGCTAACTTCCCTATAAGCTTCCATATAAACAAACCAACTTATGGCAAGATGTAAAGAAAGAGGGCAAGCTGCTGCTCAGCCAGCAGCTGGGAGGCAGAAACAATGCTCTCAAACTATCTGTCCATCCGTTTTCGTGACTGCTTCTCCTCTTGAGGGCTGCGGGAGGGCTGGAGCCTATCCCAGCTGACATTGGGTGAGAGGCAGACACACCCTGGACAGGTCACCAGACTGTCGCAGGGCTAACACATAGAACAAGTTCGTGTTAAATACTTTACAGCCCCACTGGCGTGTGTTGTCATCATAACAACTAACAACAATTGCCATTTTCTTCTGAGCTAGTCAAATGACCACGGCAAACAGTTCAATGTCCTTTCTGCTTGTTTTATTTCTATGGCTGTGACATATGTTAGCTCAGTGGTGAGCTAGCAGTAGATGCATGCTTCCCTCTGCGCAGTGATATGGTTGGCGGGTGTAGTTTAAAAGAAAGAAAATAGTCCCTACATGAAACTACTCACAACAAGGTCTGTGGATTATCTTGAGCACCACAAGCCCAGTGCCATCTAGTTCCATTATATTTAGAAAAGGGCAGACATCTCTACGACCGATACCTCCAACATTCAGCAACTCACACCAAAACAATGTACATCGATAAATAGCACAACAGGTAAAAGGAAAAATATGTGTATTTGATTTTTAGGTGCACTGTCCCTTTAAGTTCAATGTGATTCTAACCATGACCATAACATCCGGTCTAAACCTAAAACATTCCTGTAAAGACGTGGGGACTGGCCGCGCTGTCAAGGCTTTCAAATTCGATATCAGTCCTCACAAAGATAGAAGTACAAGATCACACACGCACAACACAAGCTGTCAATTACAGAGTAGTTCATTTGCTTGCTGCTGATGTAACAGCGGTTTGGGAGTCATTATAAGAACACGCGCTGTTCTCAGTATGTTTTTATTATGTTTCTACTACAATCGTAATGGATTTTTTTTCCCAGCTCATTATGTAACACGTTGCAGTTAGAGTCCAGAATCAAAGCTAAAGCTACTGGGACACGAAACCCTTAAATTGACAAATGTGCTTCTCTGTGTGTGTCGGTGCGCACTCACACATGTATGTATGTGTGTGTGTGTGTGTGTGTGTGTGTGTGTGTGTGTGTGTGTGTGTGTGTGTGTGACAGGAGCGGGTGTTCCTCAGTGTGTCCAATTACATCTTCACTGTGATCTTCGTGGGTGAAATGATGATCAAGGTAACCATAACAAGACACGTTTCCTGAACGAGCACTTCAATCCAAAGTCATTTTCTCGTCTTACTTATAAAAGGGCAATTTTCTTCCTGGGTGGGGATCAGAATTGCTTTCAAACTCATTTTACACCTCATATTAATTTATTATTTCAGTAATTTTACTGGATCTGCGTGTGCCTGTGTGTGTGTGTGTCAAGGTGGTCGCTATGGGCCTGTACTTTGGGAACGGGGTGTACCTGCAGAGCAGCTGGAACGTCTTAGACGGACTGCTGGTGTTTGTGTCGCTCGTGGACATCCTGGTGTCCATGGCATCAACAGGAGGTAATCGAATCTTTGGCATCCTCCGTGTGCTTCGTCTTCTCCGCACACTGCGACCACTCAGGTGAGAGTATGGGAGATTTTCTCTTGTGTTTACTCCGTTAATATTTAGTGTACTTGTGTAGCATGTGCGTGACTGTGTGTGTGTGTGTGTGTGTGTGTGTGTGTGTGTGTGTGTGTCGCAGGGTGATAAGTCGGGCTCCTGGTTTAAAACTGGTGGTGGAGACTCTGATCACATCTCTCAGGCCCATCGGGAACATCGTCCTCATCTGCTGTGCTTTTTTCATCGTGTTTGGAATTCTGGGAGTCCAGGTAAACATTTATACTGTTGAGTCCCTGCTCACCTGTCAGCTGAAGATAAGCCTCATTATTTTAGGAATTTTTCCGCATTGTAAAAATACTCAGTTTAAACTTACTTTCACCCGGTTTTATATGCCCAAACATCCAAAGCTTGTTGTCTTTTCTGCTGCAAGAAGACACTGATCACCGTGGTTTAAAATTAACGAGGCACATCTCCGAAAATGCTTCAGGTAATAAAAAGCGGAGAGGAAAAATTGGGAGGAAATGCAAATGAGCTGCTGATTATGCACCAGAGTCCCTGGAAGTAATTAAAAATACAATGGTTCAAGTACGGAGGGATTGTGCTGAAAAAGTATTTTTTAAATTGGATTTTCACCTGGATTTCCATGCTTTTAATTAATAATGAATTAATCTGGTTATTTATTTATTTCAGCCCATTTTTATCAGTTTTTAATATTCAGAATAAACTGATGAATTGTGTTTTTAAAATAAAAACGTACCCAGTTGTCCAGGATATAAAAAGAAGACTCTTGGGTCCCAAAGTAAATCTCAGAGGTCTTAAATAATCAAAGCTGTTTTCTGTAACAAGAAAATATGTTTCATCACTTCTTTTGACAGGGAAGTGCTGTTTATTTGTTGTGAATTACTGGATAGATTCATCTCTTCAGGATTCAAAATCCCTCAAAGATCCTGCTCAGCATGATTCTTGCACTTCTTTGCGGGTTGCACCCACACAGTTGAATGCACTCACTGTAAGTCGCTTTGGATAAAAGTGTCAGCTAAATCAATTTAATGCAAATTACTTTAAAGGAGAGAATCTGTGAGGGAAAAATGCTCTTTGGTTGAGCTACTTGTAACTCACATCCACATTGCTTCATTTTTAGGGGTCACAAGTAAAGTTGGGTGTTGGTAGTTGATGCTTTTAAAGTATCAAACAAAATAACTTAGAGCCAAATAGTAATGAAGCTTCTCCAGTCAAACGATATCGGCATTCATCACCGTCCTTCTATTTAATGTGACGTGTATTTGCCCTCTGCAGCAGCAGCTACAACCCATATGCTTATAAGTATGGCTGTATACACAGAGTGTTTTCATTCACATGATGGGTATCCAATGAAGTAGAAACAAAAGGTATTAAATGAAATACTCAGTTGGTATTGGTATCACTTTAAAGATACTGTTGTTCGTGCTGGTATTCTGATATTTTAAACAGTACTCAGCCCTAATCACAAGCCAAAAAATATTCATTTCAATGGTATTTTGGTACTTAACTCATTCAATGTAAAGGGTTTCTGTAAACTCTCCTCCTCTACAGTATTTGCATGTTTCCACTTTTGCAAATATTCCTGCACATATTCAAATGAATGCTTGCACAGGAAATGATGCTTGATGAATGCTGCAGCTAATATTAACACGCAGGCATATATTTCTCAAATACACACTTCCACTGAATCATCTTGTAATGAGAACACTCCACGCTGGAGTGTGTGATGACTGTGAAGCAGGCTGGACCAGATGGTTTTAGACTCCCTGACGAAGGCTTGATGCCAAGCTCGTTTTTTACGTCTCACATGACCATTAAAAAAAACCCATTTTACTAGTATGAAAGAGAGGGCCTTGGAGTTTTCCCTGTGATTTTTGTGTCTGCATATATCCTCAAGCAAACTCAATTTGAGTCCAGGAAGTGCCCCTACCCAGATATTTCTTGGACCAGATGGAGCTTGGTTATCTTAGCCGCCACATACAGTACTGCGTCAACCTTATCTCGCTCTTTGAGGCTTTGTTTGTGTTACCTTGAGGATACAGTGTTCTTGTGTGTGTTTAACTGAGTGTGCACATCTGTCTCTGAATGCAGCTGTTCAAAGGGAAGTTTTTCCACTGTGATGGACGCGATGTGAGCAACATCACCAATAAAACCCAGTGTCTGGAGGCAGGATACCGCTGGGTTCGGCGGAAATACAACTTTGACAACCTGGGACAGGTTTGTCACATACGTGTACACCCACCCGCACACACACACACACACACACACACACACAAAGGCCTGACGCCTGCTTTTACAAAGTGATTGACAGCATGTCACTGATTTCTATGTGTCTCACTCTTCCAGGCGCTGATGTCACTGTTTGTGCTGTCATGTAAAGATGGCTGGGTCAGCATCATGTATGACGGTCTGGATGCTGTCGCAGTGGACCAGCAGGTGAGGACACACACACACACACACACACACACACACACACACATAGAAGGGAGGAGAGATGCTGTGTGAAGTTAAAAATGAATATAAGGGAGACGTACAAACCATTCAGCTGGTGTATATTGTATTTCACTATGTTGTGGTTCTGTTTCGTGTCAGTCTCAGGCACCATTTGGTCCTGTTTGTTTGTTTCAAGCAGAAAGGGGAAACATTTCAGGAGAGAGGGGAGGTGTAGAGAAGAAAAAGGCAGATGGATAAATAGATTTGACTTGACAGTGCTTGCAGTTTCAGTGCTGACTCAGGATTTAAATTGTCTTCTTGTTTATGCTCTATCCTCTTCTTCCTCTCTACCCGTCCTCACCCTCTTTCGTGACTCCTTTGGTCCTCCTCTTTTTTGCTTTTTGTCCCCATGCTACCTCTCCTCCTCCTCCACCTCCTCCTCCTCATCTCTTCTTCCATTTTCTCTCTGTGTCTCTGCAGCCAATAAGAAACAACAATCCTTGGATGCTGCTGTTTTTCATCTCTTTCCTCCTCATCGTCAGCTTCTTTGTGCTCAACATGTTTGTGGGCGTGGTGGTGGAGAACTTTCACAAGTGTCGCCAGCAGCAGGAGGAGGAGGAGGCGCGGCTGAGGGAAGAGAAACGTCAGAGACGAATGGAGAAGAGGAGGAGAAGTGAGATAACGGAAGGGGAAGGGGAGGAGAGGGAATGAGGGGGAACGAAAGATATACGGTATATGGCCAAACGTATATAGACACCTAAATGTTACGACCATATATGATTATTAATGTTATTCCAAAACCATGGGCATTAATAATAATAACTTTACATTTATAGTACCTCTAAAACAAAGTAACAAAGTACATTATAATATAGACAAAACTTAATTCTATAGAAACAGCTCTTCTTAGAGTCATTGGTGACATTACGATGGCTGCAGATAATAGGAAATGCACTATATTTGTGTTACTCAACCTCTGTTCTGCTTTCGACACTATCAATTAAGACAGTCTCTCAGTCTCTGTAGGTCAGTTTATGTCTGATACAGCACATCTGTCTTAAGGTGTCCCACAGGGTTCTGTTGTGGGTCCAGTGCTGTTCACTCTATACACGTGGCCTCTTGGGCAGATTTTTTTACCCATTATCTCTTAGAATTTTTATGTTGATGATATCCAGTTTTTTTGCTCTGTTCTTTGGCCTGGTTTGGAATTGATAGAATGTTTTGAAAAAGTTTTTAATTTACTTTTTTTTTTTTTTTTTTTTTTTTACAGTTTTGGCTATTGTTTAGAAATATCTAATGAGGAAGTAAAGTCAGCAAGTGCTAGCAGTTTGCCTATCTGCAGATGACTGCAAGATGTGTGTTTAATAATGTATGGCTTTCAAACAACAAATATAATCCATTGCTCATGAGCAAGGCAGACTCTAGCCATGTTGGATGTAGACTCTGCACCAAAATGTTTGATATTTGCACTGGTCAGCCATGCTACAGGAAAAAGCATCAAGACAACCGAAAGAGCGCCAGTCTGTCTGCTGTATGTGAAAACATAATGACACTCCATACCATATTCCCTTCTACATTTCTGTTACAATGCCCGTGTAAGGGCTCAGAGCACGCTACAGAGTAAGAACCTCCCTTGTGCGCCCCATGATCGCTGTATAGGCCTATCTATTTTAAACTACTGAATGGGGTAAAATATTATGGAAAAGCTTTGGTAAAAATGTGAACCCTGTCTTTTAAACCCCATGATTTGAACGTTCACAGTAAGACAATTGTAATGCTCTTTTTACCTGGATGAATCGTACTCCACTGAACCGTCTTTAAACTGTAAAAATGCAGCTGCTCAGCTCTAAGTTACAAGAAATCACATATCACACTAATTTTATCCTCTCTTTACTGGCTTCTTATTAAATTTTGTATTCATTTTAAACTGCTGGTGCTAACTTTTAGAGCCCTGCAAGGTCCAACTCTCCAGAATATTGCCAACCTCCTCCATCTTTATATGCCAAATGAGGCTCTTAGATCATCTGAGCTAAAGTTACTGGATGTCCCTCAAACCCACCATAACTCAAGGTGACCATACTTTTCAAGCTGTTGCCCCCCGTCTTTGGAATGCTCTTCCCTTATAATTGCAGTCCTTGGACTTGTCTGATATTTTATTAAACAGCTTAAATTGTTTTTATTCAGACAGGTTTTGGTTGGCCTATCCAAATAGCTAATAACCTGCTCATTTGTCTCTGTCTTTTTTCATTTGCTGCGGCTGTAGTTTTATCTTGTCAGCCCTGTGCTGCGGATTGTTGTTATCTTTATTTTTTTTTTTTATCGCTTTTTAATGTCCAATTTGCTTTTAATGTTAAGCACTTTGTGATTTTGTATCTGTGCCAAAAAACAAAACAAAAAAAACATGTACAAGATATAAAACAGGATTGAACAGGCTGCTATCACAGCTTCCACTCTTCTAATAATGCTTCCCACAAGATCTTGAAACCTGGCTGCAGGTTATTTGCTTCCGTTCAGCCACAAGAGCATTACTTCCAGTGTCCAGTTCAATCTGGCTGTGTCTTAGCTGCCAAAGATGCTCTGCTCCCATTCAAACCAATGTCCACTGGGCCCACGACTACAGCATCTCACTGGCAGTTTTTCTTGTTTGTTTATGTCACTTTTTCAACGGCTATGGAGGAAGAGAAAGAACATTGTTGTTCTCCTTCTACACAAACTAAAGACAAGACAACATGTTGTTTTTAGTATTTAATACAACATATAAAACAGGTTTCAAGTCAAACTGCCCTAAACAATATCGAAAATCTGGCTGCTAAATAACAATGTTAATACTCTCCATATCTGAAATGCTTCCAATGGTCATTTGACACGTAACGGAGCTCTTGTGCCACCAGAATTAATTGCAGCTTCATCCAGTGGACATCCAGGATTAGTGAGGTCTGGCACTGATGTTTGGCGATAAGGCCTGGCTCTCAGTTGGCGTTCCAGTTCATCCCAGAGTGGGAAAACCATTTCTTCATGGTCATTGCTTTGTGCACCAGTACATTGTTCTGTTGAAATAGGAAAGGGACTTCCCCAAACTGTTGCCCTCAAAGCCTGAAACACACTATTGTATAAACTGTCATTGTATGCTGTAGCATTAATATTTCCTTAAGGGGCTGAGCTCAAACCAGGAAAACATCTCTAGACCAATCAAACACGAGACAGGGGTGTCCACATACTTCTGGCCATATATTGTAGATGTAATATGACATGCCCACACGATAAACCTCTCTTTCCCGTATACATACTGTATGAGTACATGCATAATTTCTAACCATATTATGCTCAGATACACACTTCTACCGCGCGCACACTTTCTCCCTCTTGCTCTCTACCTCATTTATGTCTCGCTCCGTCCTTCTCTCTCTGCAGTGTAATCTCTAGTAGTGCTTTCCTCTTTGTCAGTTAACTGTCTGGCAGCAGACAGCAAGGGTTTCTGCCCAAAGACACCTTGAGGTGCCATGCGCTGTGTGTGTGTGCGTGATGGATAGGATTGAATTCCTGAGGTGGCACTTTTAGTCGACACACACATACACAAACACTTACGCACACCGACACACTCATGCGCACAGCAGTGCGCCACTTGGCACCCACTTCATCAGTGACTTCATAGCCCATATCATATTTTTCTTTCAGAAGCATTTTAATGACCGTGTGTGTGTGTGTGTGTGTGTGTGTGTGTGTGTGTGTGTGTGTGTGTGTGTGTGTGTAACGCAGGGGCCCAGGAGAAGCCTTATTACGCTGACTACTCCCCATTGCGTCGATCCATCCACACCGTATGCACCAGCCACTACCTGGATCTCTTCATCACCATCATCATATTCACAAACCTCCTCACCATGAGCATGGAGCACTACAACCAGCCTCAGGTAACCATGGCAACACCTTCTATCACCTGCCCTAGAACCATAGTAATGAAGCGGTATGCGGTGGTACAGTACAGCCACAGTGGGTTTTTGATGTGTGCGCCTGTGTCTGTGTGTCCCGCAGTACCTCGAGGAGATACTGAAGTACTGCAATTACGTCTTCACAGTGGTTTTTGTCATCGAGGCCATTCTCAAACTCATCGCATTTGGCCTGCGCCGCTTTTTCAAAGAGAGGTATTCAAGCTCTCACATCAATGCAAAGGCACTTACAAACACAAAGCTTTATCCTGAAAGAAGCTGAAATTGTTTGTGTGTGTGTGTGTGTGTGTGTGTGTGTGTGTGTAAAGATGGAACCAGTTGGACCTTGCCATCGTGTTGCTGTCCATCATGGGAATCACACTAGAGGAAATAGAAATGAATGCTTCCCTCCCCATCAACCCCACCATCATACGCATCATGCGAGTCCTGAGGATAACAAGAGGTACACAAATACACAGTGACACACACACAGAAAAACACACACACGCACACACACAAACACAGTGATATGTGGCTGATAAGAGCTGACACGTTACGATGTTTCAGTGCTGAAGCTGTTGAAGATGGCTACAGGAATGAGAGCTCTGTTGGACACAGTGATGCAAGCTCTGCCTCAGGTAAGAGGCAGCACTGATGCTGTGAAATGTAACATGTCTCTTTAACTGAGAGCCTGGTTTCCAGATCTGAAGAACTGCAGACAGCTTGTTTTATTCAGTGATTCATCAGGGCTGGCACTGACTGCCCCCCACAGGATTTACTAACATTCCCCCAGCAGACCAAATAACCACCAAAACAAGCATGACGACATCCTCGTGTTTGGCTAAAGGCTAATGGCTGATCCTTAAATGTGTCAGTGAGGCTGATGAATGGACAGTTCACTCATGACTTTATGGCACATAACTTCACAGCTGCTTTGGTGCGATTGTTTTGCTGCTGGGTATCTGTGAGAAGATAAAATATTAACCAGAAAGTCCAGTCTGAAAGCTTATCATCACAAAGACACCACACAGCAATTTATTCCCCTTTGAGGCAGGATTGTAAAAGTCTGTCAAGTTGTCACAGCCGCAGTATTTTTCCTCCCCTTTTTCATTGCTTGTGAGGTGAAGAGTAAAATTAGCCAAATATTCTACCAGATGCGGACAACTGCACATATCTGATTGGCCAGAGCAGAGGATTTCCAGGTGACATTGCGCTGCGATGCGGCAAAAGTGATTTATGAGCCTTGATTCACTTTTTTTTTTTTTTTTTGGCTGGAGCCCTCCACGATGGCACCTGTCTCATTCAGGATGCTGCGGGGTTTTTTTTTTGACACAGTACTATTGTTAGTCTAAACGAGACATTCACAAGCAAAGAGCGTCCACTGAGATGCGCCTGTAAATGTCTGTTGACAGGGATGCAGGTGGCCCTGGATAGCAATGTCAGTTTGTTGGTCCACCACTAAAATACCTCAGATATTAAATAGATTATCATGAAATTTGGTACAGATATTCATGGCCCCAAGAGGATAAGGGTGAGGTCAGGGGTCAGGTGCTAAACCGTGAGCAGCAGGCATCCAAGAGAAACACAGCACTGGCAAAATGCAAATATAGTGGCAAAAAGTCAAGTGAGAGTGAATTCAGGGTTGACTTTTACTTTCACCTTCGCTGGCAAGTGTTTACGAACATTAACCAACCATCGTGCATAGTGTACCTTTAATGAAATATGCAATAATATCTGCTATGATGCTACAGTATGTCAAATTGGTCCGGATTACATCCAAAAACTGCACACTCTAACATTTTTTACTGTCAAAACTTTCACTATGCTAATGCTAACTGTGCTCTCTGTTATGACAAGTCCGCTCTGCGCTGGAGGTTTCAGGTTTCTTTGCTGGTGTGTCCAAGATTGTTCCCCTGTCGATATGGTTCTCCCTTATTAGACAGTGACTGGCTTTCGTATTTGTCACATACCTAATCTGATTTGCTCTGCGTACATTTGAATCTCAGATTTTAGGGAAGTGCACAGAGATCTTCAATAGAGAAAAATGAAAGTACCTCTCTGGTGACAAAGTTTACACAGATACAAGTTGGTATAGTCAAGGTCATTCATTTAAGGGGACATAAACATAAGACAAACACATTATTGAGTGAAGGGGGACATGCCCATCAACCTCAGCTGTGTTAGCATGCTGACACACCAAACTGCGACAGTGAGCATGATAAACATTACCACTAAACATCAGTGTGAGTGCATTGAGTGTATTAGCATATTGAAATTAGCATTTAACTCAAAGCACTTAGACTTAAGCTCTTAGACTTGTTTGAATATGAAATGTGTGAATAGCGAACAGTGAACTTGGAAGATGCACTCTGGTGTGGGGGAAGCCTTCAGGAAATTACCACAGCTCCTGCACTCAGGGGACCCTACCAGAGTGGGTCGTGCTGCACAACAAATGAGAACAGGTATGCAGGTCAAGTAGACATTTATAAACTGTTTGTGGTGTGTGCTATTGAAAAATTGCAAAATTATATACCTGTTTTGCTCCTCTCAGAATGGGTGTTTCTAAAATCATAGCACGCAAAGCTTCACGCTGTCACTCCTGGATCCTATGTATATCTATGCATTAGTGCAGCCAAATGCCCATGATCCTTCACTGCCTTCCCACATGCAAACAATGCCAACTGTCTTTGAAGTGACAGATCACTGCTGGGGACTGAACCCAGGTCAGCGGTGTCTGCGTGCACTTCATCAATAGGTTAATCTGTCATCTGATCTGACATCTCGCACCATGGGGGAAGGCAAGCCACGGCCCTGACAATTGCTTTGTAGTTAGAATAAACAGGCGAGTCTGCAGTTTATGAGGACTGGATCCAGGCTGTGAAACTAAAATCTGAGATATGAGTCACCTCCAGGTTATCATGATGGCTCCTAATGTGTTCCTGAGATGTAGTTAGCTGCAATGCAATAAGGCGTAGCACTCTCTGTCTACGGGCTCTCTCTATCTGTTTGCATGTTTGCGTCTCTCTGGATGTATACTGTACATGTCTTTTTTTCTGTGTATCATACACTGTATATATCTGTGTGTGCGTGTAATGTGTCTGTCTAGGTGGGGAATCTGGGTCTGCTCTTCATGTTGCTGTTCTTCATCTATGCAGCTCTGGGAGTTGAGCTCTTTGGAAAACTGGGTTAGTGTGTGCATGCATGCGTGTGCGTGCATGCATGTGTGTGTGTGTGCGGGCACGTGAGTGTGTGCATGCATATAAATCGGACGCACAGATGTGAGTGTGTGTGTGTGTGCGTGCGTGCGTGCGTGTGTGTGTGCGCGTGTGTGTGTGTGTGTGTGTGTTTGTGTGAGCGTATGCCTCAGCTGACTCTGGTGAGATACCCGTGGATTATGTAACATGCATAAATTTTGTTGTTACATACATTAATTATGTCAATTTAGAATCAGTGTTCTAATGAGTGCTCTAATCCACACACAGTTCTCTTTCTTCTCTCCCCTCTCCTTTCTCTCTCGCTCCACGGCCTCTTATACTCTTTTTGCTCTTTTCATCCTCTTTCAGAGTGTTCAGACGAGAACCCATGTGAGGGTCTTAGTCGCCACGCTACCTTTGACAACTTCGGCATGGCTTTCCTCACACTCTTCAGGGTGTCGACCGGGGACAACTGGAATGGGATTATGAAGGTTATTTCTCTTCCTCTCGTCTGCTGTGTGGGAGTTTTTTAAGAAGATGGATAGACGAGAAAGTCCGTGCCTGTGTCTGTGGATATGTGTGTGTCACAAAGCACCGGTTATGAGATAGGCGTTGCATTAAGCAGAGAGAAGATCGCTGTTTTTATGACAGACTAAGAGCTGCTGACATTAGAGGGTTAGGAGTGTATTATTCTTCTGTGACAGGCTCAAGGTCTGTTCACACTCAGATCCACATCTCCCCCTGTTGGAGAAGAGGGGAATTACAACACTGTGCATTAATAAATCATAACCTATTATCAGTTTTCCTTATTGCTTTATAATATCTATCCTCTTCTCTTACCCTCCAGGACACGCTGAGAGAGTGTCGCCCGCAGGAGCGCCACTGCCTCACCTACCTGCCCCTGATCTCTCCCATTTATTTCGTCACCTTTGTCCTGACGGCTCAGTTTGTGCTGGTGAACGTGGTTGTGGCTGTTCTAATGAAGCACCTGGAGGAGAGCAACAAGGAGGCACAGCTGGAGGAGATGGAGGAGAGGAAGGAGAGGGAGGAGAGGGAGGAGGCCGCCCGACAACTCAGTAATGCGTCTGTGGGCGGAGACTTGGTGCCAAATGTGGACACACCTGCACAGGTAACAGACAGAGAGCGTGTTTCCTATTTCTGCATGTGTGGAAGGGGAGAGGAGTGGAGGTGACAGTAACGGTGACAGCGGTGATGATTTCATGTGGCAGGTGCAGGTTGAGGACGAGGATTGTTCCCATGGCAACCTGCAGAGCATAGGACGCATGCTGTCTCTCCCCAGCGACAGCTACGCTCAGCCACTCAGATACTCCCCTTATCCTCCCATTTGCCATGAAGCGTACTCCAGCTACAGCTACTCAGGTAATTTGGTTGTTTATAGCCAATTAAATTAAGGAACAGTTCTCACTGTGCTATAACCACTAACTGATTGCTGTAAAGGTTATTGCTTCCATAAATAGCAGAGAAGGCAGTTGAAATGTGATGCAGCACAACAAGAGGCACTGGTAGTACTTGGAGAGGGAAATGTGTTTTTAATATTATAGGCAAATTGGTGGGGCCACGACTGCAGGTCCCATCCCACCCTTAGTTTTTCTTTTGTGACATCACACAGGGGGACGCTTTAAAACAGCAAATTCATCATATCTGAACAGTGTAACACTGAGTTTTAAGTTTTATTAAGTGCACAAGATAAATGACAAAATATAACAATAGAAAATGATGTACAGAGAGAGAGGAAAGCTCCCAAAAAGAGCTTAAACATGACCTCTGCCTAGATTTTA
Source organism: Epinephelus cyanopodus (assembly GCA_026686955.1). Classification (NCBI taxonomy): domain Eukaryota; kingdom Metazoa; phylum Chordata; class Actinopteri; order Perciformes; family Serranidae; genus Epinephelus; species Epinephelus cyanopodus. Next base: position 24,808,596 of record CM048916.1, on the reverse strand, counting down.
TAAAGCAGTCCTCACAATCAGAGAGATGTACTGTGTGTAGTTTATGACATAAAAAAATTAAACACGAGTAAAACACAGGTTCATGTTTTCATAAACATCTTGACTCCTACAGTTGTATTATGATAAACAATACCACAACTTCCTTACACGTCCGTAGCACTCAGGCCCTCAGACCCATAGATTTCAACTGAGGACATTTTTTTAAGGTTATGAATATATACTTCAATAAAAACTGGCTAAATATTGATATTAACCAGTGAGTATTTACAGCAACAGGAAAATCGACTATATAAAATATTGGAAGTAGCCATTTTAACATCACCCATTGCTTTGTGGACTCGTTTTGAAGCCCCGAATTTCACATTTTGGTCATCACCATCTTGGATTTTTTTTTAACTATAAGTGATCATATTTGGATGTGAAGATGAAGATAACCCTCACACTAGCTGCTAGCTTAGTTAGCTCAGTGCATTTACAGCTATAGTTAACTGTGATAATACCAATGCTACAGATGCTGCAAATTTTCACCAGTGAAAAACAGGCTAATAACTATTACTTGCCAGAAAAAACTGAACATCTGACTCTGTAGAGCAGTGGTTCCCGACCGGTCCAGCCACAGGGTCCAGATTTCTCCTTAGTCATTAGTTCGAGGTCCCGCAGTTTAATACGTTCAATGGTACACTTGTGTTTGGCCATGTCTTTGAGCTAGTCTGCTGTCTTTGTCAAGTAGATGTCTGTTAAGCGGGATTTAAACTTGTGCGTCAACTCTATGCCGAGCGTACGCCGTAGCCTACACACATGGCTTATGCCATTGTGAGCATTTATACTTGTGCGGTGGTGTGCCTGTGCAGTTGCACCTTCAAAACACTAGTTGGCGATGTGGTTTCTGTGAAGTGCTGCAAAGTTTAGTTGATTCAAAACGCACCCAAAATACAGTTTAAACATGGCTTCACAGCAACTATTTCAAACACAAGTACACAAATTGGCTTCACTGTAACTCACAAAGTTCACAGAGAAACACTTGTCTTTATCTGGATACATTTTCCCCACAAATACAACATGCTAATGTTTTTAGCACAAGCCTAAGGCATTTTACATTGTATAAATTAGCTTAGCAGCTAGTGGACTTTTCCTCTACTCATGTGAAGCCAGTGACAACCTACGTTGACGCAGAGTCTATGCCGTAGGTACAGCATTGATTCTAAGAAGTATAAATTCCGCTTAAGTCACTCTCTCTACAGCAGAAAATGGCACTTCAAAATAAAAAACTCTGTGCTGGAAATTTAGTGTACTTTAAAATAAAGTGTCTTTTTTTACAAACCTGACATGTTTGCAAGTCACTTGCAGTCCATTCAGAGTGGTCCCAAGACCCGCTTTTGGATTACAACCCACCAGTTTTGAACCACTGCCTTAGAGGGTCTTTTAGGCAACCAAAATATTACTATGAATTTTAATGAACTGGGAAAACACACTGGAATAGCTACAGCTATGGTTCTGTGAATCTGAGGTTATACCATGCTGACGTTCCCTAACCAGTGTTGTCGCAGTGGAGGTGATTTGTCAGGGGTCAGCATCCACCTGTCACTCAAAGCGGCCATGCCCTTAATTTTGTAACTTAAAGCAAGTTATTGAAAATTTCAATACCTGTACAGTTGTGATGAAGGGTGGTAATTAGCTATAGAGATCAAAACTGTTTTTTGTACCAGGCTGTAAACATATTTATTTCTGCTGTAAAGTCAGGCATTTTATTATAGGGGGGGTCAAGGGGGATTGTCTGCCTCTGGAGCCAGCCTCAAGTGGCCGTTAGAGGAACTGCAGTTTTTGACTCAAAATGGCCAACAGTGTTTGCATCCCTGGCGATGAAAGAACATGTTATTCACTGCAACATTGTGTCTTATTGATGTGTTTGTACTGTAGTAGTTTTTGCACAGAATGGAGCTCGATGGTGCAGAGCAAAAAACTCTGGATACACAGATGATGAGTTTACTGACTTAACTCAGTTGATAGTTTTGGTCTGTTTTTTAATCATTTGTTCACTGTGGGAAAAACAAAATATGTCGAGAAAAAGAGTTCCCTAAGATAGGATCGATATCTTAAAGAAAACTGACCACTGATGATCAGAATAAGACTTTCTGGGTAGTAAGACTGAATCTGTGCATTGATCCAAGGTCACAAGACAGTTCTTGTTTTCTTCTCTAGAAATAAAGCACCTCATTCAATTTTTTTCCCATCAATGTGCGCATGTGATCTTTGCCTCATTATTTTCTGCAGGCTCCATGTCATCCCTGGGCTCCAGTGGAGGCGGCTCACTGCTGCAGGTTCCAGGAGCTCTGCCGGCCATCAGCCACGCTTCACTGGGGACTGGACGCAGCTCGAGGCCAAAGATCTGCCTCAGCACCGCTCAGAGCATCGACAGATACTCCCAACACAGACTGAGTGCAGCTGACAGCGTCGAGGGATACAGGTTCAGCCCGGCGCACAGAACAAACAGACACAGACTCAACTCGGCTCACAGTATAGACGGATACAAGTTCAGCCCGACCCATCGGATAAACAGACACAGACTCAGCTCGACTCGCAGTGTGGACGGATACAGGGTCAATCAAGACCACAATGCAGACAGACCTAAACTCATGTCCAGCCATAGTATAGACAGACACTCCTCGCTCAGACTGCATCCCACCCACAGTGTGAGCAGACGTCCCTCGCAGTGGCTCAGTCCTGAAGACAGTTTGGACAGAAACAAGCTGAGTCCCTCATACGTTCCAGATAGTAAAGTCCTGAAGAGACCAGCATCCTTCCGCATTGCAAGCAGACAGTTACGCAGACAGGTGTGTTATTATCATCTCTTTTTCTACTCTAAAAGTGTTTTAGCATTTTTATCTCTTTGACTACAAATTGTGTGTGTTTATTTTTTTTTTTTAAATTATCTTCTATGGAACATTTTGAAAAAGATTTTACTTGCACAGCTCCATGCATCATGAAGACTGGGTCTTCTCTGTGTGTGTTTGTGTCTTCGTGCATGTGTCTGCAGGAGGCTGTGCGCTGTGACTCTCTGGATCAGAGCGGTTCAGCTGATGATCTGGCAGAGTCTCACCTCACTGTGCCCGCCGCTTCTTCCACACCGCCACGCCAGCGATCGTCCAGTGTACACACGCTGAAATATACACACCCCCAGAGGGTCATCTCATGCAGGAGCCACAGCCGGAGCCACAGCGAAACCACTGGGCAAGAACAGATACCTGAGCAGGCCATCTGCGGCTCGCAGCCGGAAACAGATGCTGAGAAGAGGCCTGTCAGCCCGCAGAGGCCGTCCAGTCTGAAGATCCCCAGCGGTGAATCCACCTTATCAGCACCGCTCTGTAGCTCCAGAGCAACCAGCCCCGGCCCCGGCCCCAGCTCTGACCCCCACTTAGACGACACTGATGAGGAAGTCAGCCGCATTAACAGTTCTGTTCACGCACGCTCACACACGCAGCCCCCTCCCAGCTCCTCACACAAAAGCAGACACCTTACCCCAAGCCCTGTGGAGCACAGGAGCCGCCTCAGCCATTCAGTGTCTCCAGTGTCGGGCAGGAACAGGAAGCAGAGGATGAGCCCGCCGCCAGGAGAGGAGCCGGTTACTATGGCAACCCAGCCCATGGGCAGCAATGTTGAGCTGAGAAGGCGGACTCTGTCATTTGACGCCACAACCCTCTCTCCTAATCAACCAGAGGGAAGTTCTGTGGACGACTAAACAAACTCAGTGACGTTGGATTTGTTATCGTGTTCACGAGGAGAAGCCTGATGTGCTGCCGAAGCACACGAGAGGGGCGGGAGCTGCAATCCAAACCACGAAGGATACGTGTTTCCCACTTTGGGCCCCGCCCATTGCCTCGTCCCGTCCAATCACAAGATTTTCACAGGGTGTTTGAGCAGAAATCCTTCAGACTGTGTGTGTATGAGTGTGTGTGTGTGTGTTTTGAAAGACTCTTAACCCTTTGTGCTATTCGCACACAAGATGCACATAAGAAGACGTTTCCGTTTCTTCTATCATAGTCCTAGCTTTAGTTCAGACATAGTAGTCACTCCCCTGCTATATTTACTCAAACGTTACTCTTCCCCTTGCTTGCTCTCCTCCTTTTGCCCTCACTCTCATCCTTTCCTTGAACCTCAAGCCCAGGTCAGAGTACAAGACAAAATTACCTGAAATGTTCAGCGTAGACTCAGTTACTGACTGATCTGCTCATGTACATGTAGACATGTTGACAAACAAAGCAATCTGTTTATAAGCAGATTATTTACTTGATAAATCAATAAGTCTTTTCGTCTATGAAACAGAAAGATTCGCTGAATTTTTAGACAAGGAGAAGCCACAAATCTTCACTTTTAAGAGGCTTGAAAATTAAGTATCAAAATAGTTGCAGATTCTGTTGATTGACCAAACAACTGATCTTTTTTTTTCCAGCTCGACACACAGCACCTCATTCAGTCTTGTAATAATTTTGTAATTTGCCAGAACTGTGTACTTTTAGTAAAGGTCCATGCTCCGTGGTGCAGAAATTACAAAATGTTTATGTTTACAAAATAAATTTTTAAGTGATAAACTCACAAAAGTTGAAGATGACAAATAATTTTATATAAAAATGCTTAATTTGTAATTGCACGCTTATGTAGATTGGTGCAGGCACATTTTATTAAAAGTTATTGCTCCAAAACACCCAAATAAATTGTACAGAAATATCAGAAGTGGAGCAAAATGATAATCTTCTATCTAACAGAGTGTAAGTTTTTGTTTCTTAAATATGACTAATCTTCCTATTTTTCATACCTCTTAACCTACAGTAAACTGCCACTGGAAGTTGCGTGATCATTCTCAGATTTCAGTATTTCTGGGTCAAATCAAACGTGGACATCTTTGTGATGTTTGAGAAACCCTCCCTGCCTGAATCCACCCATCCCCCACAGTCAGAAAAATTGATTCGCGCTTAGATCCTCTAAGTTAAAATCGTGTAGTGTGACCTCGGCTTTAGTAGTTTCTACCTCGCTTTTCTCCTGATCCCACCCATTCGAATGTTCAGTCAGCTTAGTTTCTCACCCCCTCTCCACTTTCCTTTTCTCTGTCTTAGTATTCTCAGGGTAGAGGTAGTTCAGACGCAGGTGAGTATGAAGCATGTGATCACAGGTCTGCAGAGTTAGATTGCCCCCTGCTGTCTGAAGCTGGAGCTGGCCAGTCTCGCCTGACGTTTGAAGAGATTGTACTGTACGGGTGCGAGGTGAAGTTGAGGCAGAAGCAGATGTACAGAAGGGCTTTTTCAGGTGATACCATGGTGTGTAAAACTTTGTAGAAAAAAGGTTAAGATTATATTTTAATAACACAGCAGCAATGATATGAGAACTACAAAGATGAATTTCTACATTTTTGAATGTCAATTTATCTGTTGGTGATGATGAGGATGCTTGATGATGATGTTAGTGTCATAGGATGTTGATTATAATGATGATGATGATAAGGAGGAATCTGGATGATGCAAATGTTCATAATATTATATAATATTCCTGCAGATTGAAAGCAGGGAATGATTTACAGCAAGCTCACCTGCAGTAACATGATTGGACAGTGCTGGAATAAAACCACTTCCTGTCTGACTTTCATTTGACTCCATAATCTTGCCTCTATATCCGTCCTTTACCCCTAAATAAAGATATATAATAAAAACACAGTATGGGGGATTGCACAGGGTGTCCATTGGGTCTAAAAAGTTTTAAAAGTTCATCAATCAATTTAGTGACAGTTAAGGCCCTTAAATCTGAACCTGTGTCTGTTTTACATATCTTAGTCATTGAGGTGTTGGTGCACATGAAGAGCCTCCTTTCCCACAGGTGGGCATGAATGCATGAAACGCCCTTCTGTTTGAAGCTCTCCACCATTCATTAGACCTGTCAGTGCTTCATTTATTGAACATAGTATACCATTATATTTTTTATTACATTTTTTGACATACTGTATTGTGATATTTTCATGACACACTTAACTTGACATTGCCATCACTCTTTTAGTGAAAATTTGAAAGCATACTATGCTCTTAAATTAAAATGAAATTTTGAAGACATACTATACTATGCCTTTTTTAATGACAGACATACTATGACATTTTTTGTGGATTTTTACAACATACTTCAACATAACACTTCTGAATGAAACTTTAAGACATACTATACTATGACATTTTTTATGAAATTTTTGAAGACATACTGTACTATGACTGTTTTTATGCAATTTTGAATACATACTATACTATGACATTTTTTATGAAATTTTTGAAGACATACTGTACTATGACTGTTTTTATGCAATTTTGAATACATACTATACTATGACATTTTTTATGAAATTTTTGAAGACATACTGTACTATTACTGTTTTTATGAAATTTTGAAAACATACTATACTGTGACATTTTTTTTATGAAATTTTGATAAATTACATACTATGACTGTTTTTATGCAATTTTGAATACATACTATACTATGACATTTTTTATGAAATTTTTGAAGACATACTGTACCATGACTTTTTTATGAAATTTTGAAGACATACTATACTATGATTTTTTTTAATGAAATTGTGAAGACATACTATACTATGACCTTTTTTAAGAAATTTCGAAGACATACTATACTATGATATTTTTTATGAAATTTCGAAGACATACTATACTATGACATTTTTATGAAAATTTTGAACACATACTATACTTTGACTTTTTTTATGAAATTTTTGAAGACATACTGTACTATGACTTTTTTATGAAATTTTGAAGACATACTATACTATGACTTTTTTTAATGAAATTGTGAAGACATACTATACTATGACCTTTTTTAAGAAATTTTGAAGACATACTATACTGTGACATTTTTTATTAAATTTTGATAAATTACATACTATGACATTTTTTATGCAATTTTGAACACATACTATACTATGACATTTTTTATGAAATTTTTGAAGACATACTATACTATGACTTTGCTAATTACATTTTGGAAACATACTATAATACGGCTTTTTTTTCTAAAATTTTGACGACATACTATACTATGACATTTTTTTATGAAAATTATGAACACATACTATACTATGACATTTTTTATGAAATTTTTGAAGACATACTATACTTTGACTTTTTTAAATGAATTTTTGAAGACATACTATACTATGACTTTTTTTATGAAATTTTGAAGACATGCTATACTATGACTTTGTTCATGAAGACATGCTATACTATTACATTTTTTATGAAATTTCGAAGACATACTATACTGACTTTGTTCATGAAATTTTGAAGACATGCTATACTATGACATTTTTTATGAAATTTCGAAGACATACTATACTATGACTTTGTTCATGAAATTTTGAAGACATGCTATACTATGACATTTTTTATGAATTTTTGAAGACATACTATACTATGACATTTTTTATGAAATTTTGAAGACATACTATACTATGACTTTTTTTTATGAATTTTTGAAGACATACTATACTATGACTTTTTTATGAATTTTTGAAGACATACTATACTATGACATTTTTTATGAAATTTTGAAGACATACTATACTATGACTTTTTTATGAATTTTTGAAGACATACTATACTATGACATTTTTTTATGAATTTTTGAAGACATACTATACTATGACATTTTTTTATGAAATTTTGAAGACATACTATACTGTGACATTTTGTATTAAATTTTGATAAATTACATACTATGACTGTTTTTTATGCAATTGTGAAGACATACTATACTGACTTTGTTCATGAAATTTTGAACATACTATACTATGACTTTGTTCATGAAATTTTGAAGACATACTATACTATGACCTTTTTTATGAAATTTTGAAGACATACTATACTATGACATTTTTTATGAAATTTTGAAAACATACTATACTGTGACATTTTTTATGAAATTTTGATAAATTACATACTATGACTGTTTTTATGCAATTTTGAAGACATACTATACTGTGACATTTTTTATGAAATTTTGAAGACATGCTATACTATGACATTTTTTATGAAATTTCGAAGACATACTATACTATGACTTTGTTCATGAAATTTTGAAGACATACTATACTATGACCTTTTTTATGAAATTTTGAAGACATACTATACTATGACATTTTTTATGAAATTTTGAAAACATACTATACTGTGACATTTTTTATGAAATTTTGATAAATTACATACTATGACTGTTTTTATGCAATTTTGAAGACATACTATACTGTGACATTTTTTATGAAATTTTGAAGACATGCTATACTATGACATTTTTTATGAAATTTCGAAGACATACTATACTATGACTTTGTTCATGAAATTTTGAAGACATACTATATTATGACTTTTTTTATGAAATTTTGAAGACATACTATACTATGACATTTTTTAATGAAATTTTGAAGACATACTATACTATGACATTTTTTTGTCAAATTTTGAAGACATACTATACTATGACATTTTTTTTAATGAAAATTTTGAAGACATACTATACTATGACATTTTTTATGAAATTTTTGAAGACATACTATACTATGACATTTTTTAATGAAATTTTGAAGACATACTATACTATGACATTTTTTTTGAAATTTTGAAGACATACTATACTATGACATTTTCTATGAAAGTCTGAACACATACTATACTATGACTTTGTTCATGAAATTTTGAAGACATGCTATACTATGACATTTTTTATGAATTTTTGAAGACATACTGTACTATGACTTTTTTATGAAATTGTGAAGACATACTATACTATGACATTTTTTTTATGAAAATTTTGAAGACATACTATACTATGACATTTTTTATGAAATTTTGAAGACATACTATACTATGACTTTTTTTTATGAATTTTTGAAGACATACTATACTATGACATTTTTTATGAATTTTTGAAGACATACTATACTATGACATTTTTTTATGAAATTTTGAAGACATACTATACTATGACTTTTTTTAATGAAATTTTGAAAACATACTATACTATGACCTTTTTTATGAAATTTTGAAGACATACTATACTGTGACATTTTTTATTAAATTTTGATAAATTACATACTATGACTGTTTTTATGCAATTGTGAAGACATACTATACTGACTTTGTTCATGAAATTTTGAAGACATACTATACTATGACTTTGTTCATGAAATTTTGAAGACATACTATACTATGACCTTTTTTATGAAATTTTGAAGACATACTATACTATGACTTTGTTCATGAAATTTTGAAGACATACTATACTATGACCTTTTTTATGAAATTTTGAAGACATACTATACTATGACATTTTTTATGAATTTTTGAAGACATACTATACTATGACATTTTTTTATGAATTTTTGAAGACATACTATACTATGACATTTTTTTATGAAATTTTGAAGACATACTATACTATGACTTTTTTAATGAAATTTTGAAAACATACTATACTATGACCTTTTTTATGAAATTTTGAAGACATACTATACTGTGACATTTTTTATTAAATTTTGATAAATTACATACTATGACTGTTTTTATGCAATTGTGAAGACATACTATACTGACTTTGTTCATGAAATTTTGAAGACATACTATACTATGACCTTTTTTATGAAATTTTGAAGACATACTATACTATGACATTTTTTATGAAATTTTGAAAACATACTATACTGTGACATTTTTTATGAAATTTTGATAAATTACATACTATGACTGTTTTTATGCAATTTTGAAGACATACTATACTATGACATTTTTTATGAAATTTCGAAGACATACTATACTATGACTTTGTTCATGAAATTTTGAAGACATACTATACTATGACCTTTTTTATGAAATTTTGAAGACATATACTATGACATTTTTTATGAAATTTTGAAAACATACTATACTGTGACATTTTTTATGAAATTTTGAAGACATGCTATACTATGACTTTGTTCATGAAATTTTGAAGACATACTATACTATGACCTTTTTTATGAAATTTTGAAGACATACTATACTATGACATTTTTTATGAAATTTTGAAAACATACTATACTGTGACATTTTTTATGAAATTTTGATAAATTACATACTATGACTGTTTTTATGCAATTTTGAAGACATACTATACTGTGACATTTTTTATGAAATTTCGAAGACATACTATACTATGACTTTGTTCATGAAATTTTGAAGACATACTATATTATGACTTTTTTTATGAAATTTTGAAGACATACTATACTATGACATTTTTTATGAAATTTTTGAAGACATACTATACTATGACATTTTTTAATGAAATTTTGAAGACATACTATACTATGACATTTTTTTGTCAAATTTTGAAGACATACTATACTATGACATTTTTTTTAATGAAAATTTTGAAGACATACTATACTATGACATTTTTTATGAAATTTTTGAAGACATACTATACTATGACATTTTTTAATGAAATTTTGAAGACATACTATACTATGACATTTTTTTTGAAATTTTGAAGACATACTATACTATGACATTTTCTATGAAAGTCTGAACACATACTATACTATGACTTTGTTCATGAAATTTTGAAGACATGCTATACTATGACATTTTTTATGAATTTTTGAAGACATACTGTACTATGACTTTTTTATGAAATTGTGAAGACATACTATACTATGACATTTTTTATGAAATTTTGAAGACATACTATACTATGACTTTTTTTAATGAAATTTTGAAAACATACTATACTATGACCTTTTTTATGAAATTTTGAAAACATACTATACTATGACCTTTTTTCTGAAATTTTGAAGACATACTATACTGTGACATTTTTTATTAAATATTGATAAATTACATACTATGACTGTTTTATGCAATTTTGAAGACATACTATACTATGACATTTTTTATGAAATTTTGAAGACATACTATACTGACTTTGTTCATGAAATTTTGAAGACATACTATACTATGACTTTGTTCATGAAATTTTGAAGACATGCTATACTATGACATTTTTTATGAAATTTCGAAGACATACTTTACTATGACTTTGTTCATGAAATTTTGAAGACATGCTATACTATGACATTTTTTATGAAATTTCGAAGACATACTATACTATGACATTTTTTTATGAAATTTTGAAGACATACTATTTTATGACCGTTTTTATGAAATTTTGAAGACATACTATACTATGACATTTTTTATGAAATTTTGAAGACATACTATACTATGACTTTTTTTAATGAAATTTTGAAGACATGCTATACTATTACATTTTTTATGAAATTTCGAAGACATACTATACTGACTTTGTTCATGAAATTTTGAAGACATACTATACTATGACTTTTTGTTCATGAAATTTTGAAGACATGCCATACTATGACATTTTTTATGAAATTTTGAAGACATACTATACTATGACATTTTTTTTATGAAATTTTGAAGACATACTATTTTATGACCGTTTTTATGAAATTTTGAAGACATACTATACTATGACATTTTTTATGAAATTTTGAAGACATACTATACTATGACTTTTTTTATGAAATTTTGAAGACATACTATACTGACTTTGTTCATGAAATTTTGAAGACATACTATACTATGACATTTTTATTGAAATTTTGAAGACATGCTATACTATGACTTTGTTCATGAAATTTTGAAGACATACTATACTATAACATTTTTTATCAAACTGTGAAGACATACTATACTATGACTTTTTTTATGAAATTTTGAAGACATACTATACTATGACATTTTTCATGAAATTTTGAAGACATACTATACTATGACATTTTTTTTATGAAATTTTGAAGACATACTTTACTATGACTTTTTTTCAAATTTGGAAGACATACTATACTGTGACTTTTTTGAAATTTTGAACGCACACTATACTATCACATTTTTTATGAATGAAATTTTGAAGACATACTTTACTACGAAAGTTTACTAGTAAAGTTTGTCGTCAAAATTGCATAACAAATGTTATAGTGTAGTATGTCATCAAAATTTCTGAAAAAATGTCATAGTATAGTATGTCTTCCAAATGTCATCGAAAATGTCATAGTATAGATTTTACAACATAAAATACAAGATTTTACAACATATTATACTCTGACATGTTATTCTGATATTTTACAACATACTATACTCTGACATTTTTCTCTGACATTTTGATGATATACTATACTATGACATCTTTTTTTTTTTTAAATTTCAAGACATACTACACTATGACACTACTTTTGAAAGTTTGACGACATACTATCACATTAATCTGAAATTTTTGAGATATACTATAAGATGACTTTTTTAATGAGAATTTTAGACATACTATATTATGTTATTTTAATGAAATTTTGAAAACCTAGTAAACAATGCAATTCTTCATGAAATTTTGAAGACAGTGTACTAAGACATTTTTTATGACATTTTGAAGACCTACTATATTATAAAAAAATGTTTTCGTGAATTTGGAGTTATACTGTGACATTTCATTGAAAATACAAGACATACTATACTATGACAATTTTCTTGTGAAATTTAAGACATACAGTTATATGTCCTAATTTGTTTGAGCTTTTAAAGACTTCCTATTGTATGACATTTCTTGTGAAACTTTGAAGACATACTATAGTATGACATTTTATGAGTTTCTAAGTTTCGTAGTATACTAGCTTTTCAAAGAAAATTTTAGGACATACTATATCATATCATCTTCATGACACAATTTACTATATCATTTTACAAGATTTTTAGAACATACTTTACCTTGAAGTTGTTATTGGTTTTTTTCTAACATACTGTACGATGACATTTAACTTGAAATCCTTCTGATTAGGTAGTTTTAAGTTTTCATTGCCAGCTATAGTGTGACTTTTTAAAGAGATTTTTATTACATACTATACTTTGATTTTCTAATGAGGTTTCTCTGGCATTCTATGCAATAATTTTATTTTTGAATGACTTTTTATGATATACTATACAATGCCATCTCTCTGATTTTTTTTATTTCACAATACTCAAGTCACTTCATTCCAAAATTAAGTTAACATACAGTAAAGCTGCTGCTTGCTGTTGCTAATAACTTCAACATAACTCAAGTACCCTTCCTAATTATGGTCCTCCAGCAGATTAATGTGATTAATATGCCTAACATATCCCTGGATCTTGGTCTGAATACATAATTTTATCTATTAAAAACAGTTTCTAACATTGCAAGAAGCAAAACAGAAATGATTTAAAGATGATGTGAACAAAGACACACTCACAGCTCTGACAGTGGTAGTGGATAGATTTTATTTTCTTTTTTTTTCATATTTCATTTTACCACTTCAGCATATCACAATAAAATATTTAATCACATGAATATTTCACACTGAAACACTATAGCATTCAGAATGCATTAAGCTATCCTGCCTTTATTTTCTTGCCAAGAAACCTACACTCATTTTGTTGCGATCTATTGATCAAGCTGCCTGCCTGTCTCAATTTCAGCCAATTGGAGGCCACATGTCTGCAGAGCAGCTTGTGATTGGTCAGACTGACTGTGGGCAAACAGAAGCAGATAAAAGGAGCTACAAAGCTTCCTTGTCCTCCATATTTCCTTCTCTGAAGACCTTGTATTCCTCAATAAGGCAGATGGAGCATCATCACTGGTCTACATCTATGTTAATCTGCACCTCACTGAATGAACATGCAGTAAGGGGGTGTGTGTTTGAGTCTGTGCCTCCAGGTGGGTATATATATTTATATATGTGTGTGTGTGTATTTCCAGGTGTAAAACATATATCCAGGTGTGAGTGAGTACAGCTGTGTTTGCGTGCATCAATATCTGTGTGTGTGTGCATGAACAAAAAAAAAGACAGTATTCTTGACACAGAGAGTAACAACTAACTAAGCCAGCAGTTGCCATGGTGAAAATAGATCATACATCATCACATGACCCAAAATCCCACCAATCCCAGGAGAGGATGGAAAGCCACCAATCAGCAAGGCAGGAAGTTGTCCGTGCCTGCGTCGTATGCAGCGTCGCTCAACTCACACCTCTGTCCATCTGTCTGTCTGTCTCTAGAAGGCAGGAGCCATGGGTCTCTGCTGTGTGAGTTTCTGGGGGTCCAGCGTTTCAGTGAAGGGCGGCGCTTGATAGGGGTTGGTGGTTACTATGGTAGCTCCGTTGGCAATGGGGTACGGTGTAGCTCGAGCATTGCCGGGGGGAGGATCCAGGTGTTGCCATGTGAACAAGTTCGTGTTGCTGCCGGTTAAGAAGCGCCGCAGTGCACTCAGCGTCAGTACAGCCTGTTAGTAACACACACACACACACACACACACACACATGCACACACACATGTATTAGCAGTGGCTGTTAGTTATACACTGGTTTACATTTGAGCCACATGAATACTGTCACAGCTACCTTCACATCAAGAGTCGACAGCCATACTTCCCAGAGCTGGATGCTAACATCAGCATGCTAACATGCTCACAGAGACAATGCCAATGTGCTGATGTCTTGCAGGTAATGTTTGCCGTGTTCGCCATCTTAGTTTAGCATGTTAGCATGCTTAAATTGGCTAATTAGCACGAAACACAACGTGCAGCTGGTGGAAATGTCATTATTTTTGCAGTTATCTGTTCATAAACAAATGTATTGGACAAACAGAAAACTTGATCTAATGATGTCGCCACATGGAAGGTTTAAGAATCGCCAAAATCTGTAGGATTCATTCTTGAGACTGTGAATGTCTGTACAAAATTTCATGGCAATCCATCCAATAGTTGCTGAGATATTTTAGTCTGCCATCACCAGAATCACTCCATAATGTGCCTCAAAAACTAACAACCCATAATCTAGTGATTCCCACAACCTAAACTTTTAAGAACCTTGTGGGGTTTTGGTTCTGGGTTCGTTCTTCCCTGTCCACTTCGTACAGCATTTACAAATGAGGACAAGTGGATATAAACGAGCTGGGCTGTGGCCCAAAATGGAATCCAGCGTGTCGAATCACTTCACAGTTTCTCCATCAGATCCATTGGGATCCCTACTTTTTCTATAATCTTGTTATAATCCTTGTCCCTGCACTGTCTGGCTCTGTGTTGGATTTGCATGTCTGCCAGATGCTAATAAATCTTCTGGTGCATCTTTCCATCATTAATCTCTGACTCCAGCTCTTTCTGAACTGCCTCCTCTTCCCGAATACTAACAAGGGCCTGGACATCTTGATTTGTTGTTGTTCTTTGTCAAAGTATTGGTTTTCCTATTTGATACAGATTCAGTGGTAAAATAATGGTTAATGTTGTTACATTTGTCATCCTTGTTATAAGAACACAACTGCTATCTTAATCACACTCAACAGTGGCAGCTCATGAAAGTTCCTGTTACTGTAGCACTTATTATAATCTCTTGAGCTGGGCCAGAATTGAGTTCCAGGAACTTGTCCCCAAGCTAAACAGAACAGTAGAAACAAAGCAGAACCCATGAAGATGTTTATATGTCACATTACATTTCAGCAAGTTCCTGCAGTAGGGAAGGGGCTATTATGTAAACCTGGACACGTGCACAGTTTGGTTACAAGTGCTGGTACTCAAAACAGAAGGAAGGAGGTTGAAGAAACGAGACAAACAGGGTACAAAGGTTTGGGTCACATGTTCTTAAAGAAAAATCCAGCAATTTAGCCCTTTTTTTAGTCCTTCGTATGTGTCAAACTCCAAAAATGCTAGATCCTCCATTTCCCATAATAACTTGAGAGCATCCTACAGCATTATCCTGCTTGGTAAATCCCCTCGTCTTTAAAACTCCATGTTTCCAGTTTCTAAGACCAATTTTTGTTAAAGGTTAGTAGATAAAACATGACATTAGTCAGGTAATTTTCTCATTAGAAAGCCAGAAGACATTAAAAGTGGGGTCAGAGGACAAAGGGTGTCGTATGCTTTAAGATTGTTAAGCTTCTCGAGGCAAATTTGTGATTTGTGATATTGGCCTATGTAAATAAAACTGACTTGACATTGTGCAGCTGTTTTCACAGGCTGAGTTGGTCTGCTCATGACAAGTACCCGCCTTTAGACTTCCCCAAAGAGTCAAGAGCCAAAGTCAAAAGGAAAATTGGAACAATTTGCCACAAAACTATTGGAGAAGACCAAAAAAAAGGATCTTTTGTATCGACTACACGTACTTGACACAATAACAACCTAACATCTCCAACAACCTCTGACACTGAGATAAATGGCTGCTATTGGTTTGGTGGGAAAATTGTTTTAACAAGCTCCATTGAGTTGTCAATGGATAATAAATCAGTCTGTCTCTGGTTGTTCTATGGGAGAGAAAAAAAACCTTTTATTTCAGTCTCGCTGATGGCAGCTCTTTTTCAGGAACACTCTGTTCACTTCCCCGCAGTTACACACATTCACACCTGAAAACTGTCCAGCAGAGCCACAGTCTGACCTGCAGCTCCACTGGAGCAGTTACGGGTTAAGAGCCTTGTTCAAGGGCTCCTTAGTTAGTGGTTGTAATGAAAGACGTGCAGGCTTCCTCTTTCACTTTCCCCACCAAGATGTATCCTGCTGATCAGTGGATCGAACTCAGACAACTTAAACCTTTTGGCCCCTGAGTTAATGAACATGTATTGATTTTTAAGAATCTGTGGTCTAGATTGATAGTTCTAAGAAACCTGTTACTAAAATCTAACATTATGGTGTTTTTGCAGTTTTTGTTTTGCACATATGATGATTGGATTACAGCTGCATACATTTGCCGTATTGTGAAAAATATTAATATATGTAGGCCTAGGGTAAAACTGGAAAAGCTCAACTCTGAATCTGCCAATTCCACTACGAAACTAGTATCATTGATGGAAATTTGTGTGCGTGTGCGTGTGCATGTGTGTGTGTGAGTGAGTGTGTGTGTTAGACTAAAGCGAGGGTGGGAGGGCTCTTTGGCAGCAGCCTCTGCGTGTCCTCCGTGAAGGAAATGTTCTTAAATGTGTTCATTGCCAGCAGACACTGATAACCCTGAAATACACATATACACACAAACATGATGATGATGAACACATACACACGATGATGATTAACACACGCACACTCACACACATCAATGTACACACAGCCAGATGGCAGGTTTTAGACACACATACAGTATAAACATACAGACCCAGGTCAGGATGGAGAAGAAGCAAAAAGCGATGGTGGCTCTGGCGGCGTCGGAGCCCTGAGCCAATGGCAGCTCGTCTGGAGAGGTGGCCTGCCACTGATTGGCCAGAAAACAAAAGCCAACAAACCACAGGAAGCTGGCAAGACCTGGAGACGGGACACAGAGGAGTCAGAATAAGAAGACTGTGCATCATCTTTACCAGCTGTGACAACATTAAGACGGTTATGTTATGTGGTCCCTGTGACACCTTTTATAGCAGGAACTAACACAGAAGCCATTTTGCAGAGTGTTTATATGTCTGTCTAATGTCACACCATGTGATCACAAAACTTCACTGATGTGAAGCTGAGATCAATATGAAGGCCGAATTTTATCTGCTTTTTAAAAACAGGATATTACTCTAATATTCTCGGTTTTTAACATGTTTATAACATGCCTTTTGTAATTTGTTTTCTTTAATATTGCTCATATTTCATCATACTTCAACAACAGTCCATGGTATCTGTGCAGAGTTGGGAGACGTGCACATTTGCCTCTGAATGCTGTCCCGTAGAAGTATAAAGTAACAGTAAATAGAAATACTGAAGTTAAGTACAAGTACCTCACAATTATACTTGAGTAAATGTACTTTCCACCACTGTATTTGTGTGTGTGTATGTACCAGAGAAGATGAGGTCCAGCAGGACAGCACGTCTTCTGTCCTTGATGCTGCTGATGGAGGGGAAGTAAATGTCCAGGATCATGAAAAAGATGCTGCCGAGGAAACAGGCCACGCCCACGGTAACACCATAGTTACAGGCATCGGCATTGTTGTTGAAGACACAGAGCAAACGCTCGCTGCCGATGTTGATGTAGCCCTCGTTCACAATGCAGCTGAACACCACCATGGAGAAAACCTGCAGGGAGACACGTGAGCCAGTTTATTACTGTAACAGGCAGAAGAGAATGAGCTCACGCTGCTGTGTGAATGACTGTCATTCCTCATACAAACATGACACACACAGATCAACCAGTGTAAACACACACTTTTCAGGCAGTGTGTGGATGAGGCACAGAGGGTACAGGGATACACTTCTCTTCTATAGGCATGTAATAGTTTTAAAGGGGTAGTTCACCCATATTACAAAATGAAAACATGTTTTCTGAGTAATGGGCAATAATGGTTTTACTCACTTTGCAGTAATGCTTTGTGCTGTAGACTCAGTTGTTTTCAATTGTTATCCAGTTTGGTGAGGTGGGGACCATAAAAAACTTCTTAAAGGGCCAGTTAACCCAAATTACAAAACATTTTTGCACCTGCTCTTAATGGTATTAAGCCATGCAGATTTATATTTCAATTTTATTTGCAGAGGAAAACTCATCAGGTCTCAACCCCAACCCATACGACCACAAAGGTTGTTGGGTCCTACCCTCTAATGTGCCCCGCAGGAGCATATTCTAAATTAGCGCCGTACTGGTGGCAGGAGGTCTACACTTCTATAAGACTGTTAACATTCAAAGATTTAAACATATGGTTAATGTTGTCAAACGGTCACAGTTTGATTAGGTTTACTACTTGGTTAGGTTTAGGAAAGTCCATGTTGTGTGTGTGTTTTCTAACACACACACACACACCATTTCTAACAAATGTTTTAAACTGGGCAATAAGGCTGAAAAATGCATGTAAATATATTATATTATTGCAAACATTCATGCACAGTGACATGATGGAAGCAACAGACTGAATGTTATATTCTACATATAATCTTTGTACTGAAAAGAATATACTTGGTTGTAACCTCTTTGAAATGACCAACATTTTGATTTGTAACTGTAAGTTTTGTAATTTAATTACATGTAACTAGCTACTGGATGTAACTGAATGCCAATATAGGACACCAACTTCGAGATGAACATTAATGTAACTGCACAATATATGACAAGGATTGATTTGTTGATGGACACAAAAAAATTATTGCAATTACTTTACTAATCGATGAATCCTGCTGCTCACTTGTGAATATTTGTTGCTTTTCGTTGTCTTATGTGAAGGTAAAAGGAATATTTGGGGGTTATGGACTGTTGGTTGGACAAAACAAGCAGTTTGATGATCATCACCTTTGGATTTAGGACATGTTTGATGGGCATTTTCACTATTTTGTGACATTTTATAGACCAAATAATTAACTAGTTTATCCAGAAAGCAATCAGTATGAATAACCAATATTGAAAATGATCCTCCATTACAGCCCAGTCTCTACAGCAATTTATTTTAATGTCTAATGTCACATTAATTTGTATATTATGTTTTTTTCCTATCTAAACGCTTCCTCTTGACCTGATTCAGTGTTTACTGCTGTATTTTATCTTACAGTTTGTTTATGGAACACTAGCAAACTGAATTACCCTGAACTGAATTGAATTATGAGACGGAGACATAAAGAAAGAGAGCTCTTATTATCTGCATCTGTTAACTTGCTGTTCCTCCTTTTAAAAAGCACACAGTTCCTCCAGTGCACATTAAAGGCTGTACGGTGAGTCACAGCTGCACAGCATCACACCACAGACACAGAGAGGTGTTAGATTCTGGTGCTTAGGGGGCATTCAAATCCAAAGCGTTCACATCTAGACACAAAGAGGCTCCAGATAAACATATGGTAATCAGACGCTGGTCCTGGAGCTCCAGCTAGAAGCTGCATCACTGAAATGATTTCTGTTTATTAGACAACAGGGATCTAACTCAAAGATACTGAGTCTGTTTATGAAAACAATGATTTAAGCTGTTTGAATGTAAACCTGACACAAAGGCAAGGAGCGAGGCACAGACAATGTGAATGGGAGAGACAGAGGGAGAGGAGGGGGTGCAGGTAGGCCTGTCCATTGATGTCAACCCACACATTGCAGAGGAGGGTCACTTACCCACGACATCAGTCTGAGGATTGTCCGGGGATGCGTGAAGAAGGCGACCGGATCGAAGGCGACGCTCCCGGCCTTCCCGGCGCCGTACGCGCCCGCTGGCTCCATCCCTCCGGCTTTAGTGCAGCGTGACGCCCGCTGAGAGAAGGAGAGGAGACGGTCAGAGAGCTGCGCGGAGCGGCGGTGTCCTCCTCCAGCCTCCGTGTGAAGTCACACCGCGTCACCGGGAGCAGATCACAGGCTGCACCGCAGAATTAACTGTCAGGGTTTTTATCATTACATTTAGCCCATTACTTTGCGTTCAACCTTAATTTTTTTAAATTTATTTATTCTTTAAGATCAGGCTGATTTAATGGAAACATTTTCTTTGTCTTAAAAAATATATATGCAAAATTAAATTTCTCATGTAGTCTATTTTTATTATTTAGGGCTGGCGATATTTCAGTATTATCATTTATTGGCTTTTAGTGGAACCGTATCGTGATGATAGCCTACAATCATTTGTTACCCTTTTTCTAAATTGTGGTTCAATCTTACAGATATTAAAGGGTAACTTGGGTATTTTTCAACTTGGACTCTATTTTCACATATTTTTTTGTATCTAAGAGAATAATGGCAGCAACGATTTTTGAAACTGGTTCAGCATTACCTGAGAGCCTCGCAGACAGCAGCAAAACCAGCTGCAATGTAACTGCTTGGGGCATTTGGCACCATCAATTTACATCCATTTAAAGTGTTTGTTTTGCCACTGATAGGTTCACATTTTTATTCTAAGCATCTGACAACATTAAAGCATCCCTACGCTTTGTTAAAGAGCATGATCCTTTTTTTAAAAAAATCAGAAACAGTGCCGAAATCACCACCACCAAACCTACCAGATTTCGTTGAAATAAATGGTACTTTTTTGTTTAGAGCCAGCATATTTTCACATCTAACTGGATGAATTGCCCATAGAGGAGAGGGACCTTCTACCAATGTGTTTGGTGGAGTATGGGCCCTTATGAGTGACTGCCACTTTGAAAATATGCCTGTGTTCAAAGAATAACTCTGATTAAATTAAAAACAGTGCCATTTCCTATATATGGCCCCATCTTTGTCATGTTTTTTTTTTTAAATCAAAAGCATCTATAACAAAACTATATGCATATTCCAATTTACTTTTTTCATTACAATTTTACATATTCCTAACTATTAAAAATGTTAAATACATAATTTCTTGTTTTCTTTGGCTTTTTGTCATATACAGATATGCAATGATAATTGTTGATTCGTTGATGCAACTACCTTGCGTCACAGGATCTTACTCTTTAATAAAGAGTAAGGGGATCCCCTTCATAATGTTGTCAGACACTTAGAATAACAGTCTGAGCCTGTCAGTGGCAAAAACAAGCACTGTTAGTGGACGTACACTGACGGTACCCAATGTCCTGAGTGATTACATTGCAGCCTGTTTCACGGCGGCTGGCTGCAGCATTCATGCTTCATACTGAACCAATTTTTTAAAAAACTGCTTACTATATTTGTCATTTATACACACAACATGGTAAAATAGGGTCCAAGTTGAAAAATACCAAAGTTTAGCTTTAAGCAAAATTCAATTAATAGAAATTTAAGTTTTTGTTTTTACACATGTAAAGAGTTTTGTCCAGTGGCAGGGCTGTTGGCTAACCAGGTGATAAGCCAAAGACACAAACTCTTAAAATTGAATTTGTAGATTATTTATTCAGTCAACTTTTCAGATAAAATGCCTTTAATTTTCTCTACATGAACGTTTAAATGCTGTTTCACACTGCCAGAAAACATTAGCTCTGATGTGAAAATTAAATGTCTTGATATTTAATATTTTGGTGGCCCAAAAGTTATCAAATTCAAATACATTATATTTTCTATATATCTTTCTTTTCCTTTTTTAATGTGACTAAGGTAAAAGGACATTTTACATTTAAAAAATAACTTTATTAGTGCTCTCTGGTGGACAAACTGTGCAATAGAGACACTGTTTCTAAATCACCTCAAACGTATCTGACATTTCTGGGGCATCAGTAGTGTGGTGGATAGTACTGGCGCCCCATGTACAGAGGCATTGCCTTACTGCAGTGGTCGCAGGTTCGAATCCAGCCTGCGACACTGTCACATACTGTCCTGTCAAGTAAAGGCAAAAAGCCCAGAAAAATAATATTTAAACAAAAAAAAAACAACATATCTGACATTTCTGTACTGCAATTTTTTGTTACTTATCAGCTGAAATATCAGAAATTCTGCATTACGATAAATTTGATGATACAATATTATCTATTTTTAACAAATAAAAGGTCCTGTAACCATCAGAGTTTTAACTGAAGACTTTATTGGATTTGATTTTATGACACACAAGCCACACACACATACACACACAGAGGGGTGCACACTTACACACACACACACACACACACACACACACACACACACACACTGTACTCTCTTTGTGTCTGCATTAAAGCTCATCTTTGGTTTTGTTGGCTTTTTTTGCCTCTTCAGCTTTTGCTGCCTCGATGTACTTTTTCCTGTCTTCATCCTCCTGCAGACACAAAGAAGTTTATTTTTAACAGTGAGATAAAAAAGGCAGCTCTCAGACAAACGCACAGTCACAAAAACTCAAAGCACTGCAGTGATGGTAGCGTTTTTGGGGCGTCAGTTTACCTTGACTCTGTCTTTTTTGGCTTTCGCCATCTCTTTATCTAAAAACTTCACCAGGTCCTTCACGTTCCTCTTTCCTTTGTAAACCACCATCTGACAAACACAGACACACTGTACATTATTACCTTGATATGTGTTAAGTGTCCCCCACAGAGCAGAGATAAAACTTACAGTCATTAATGACTTTTATGAATAAGATTCACAGGATGTACCACATCATATATATAACCTCGTGTGCACACTTTATGTTTTCATCTCTGTAACAGTTCACATCTTTGTGCAGTCAAATCATCATATTAAAAAACTGAAATGTTGAAGATATCACACAAAAAAAATCCTTAAAAAAAGAATAACTGAGATGCTCCATACTCTTTCAGCATACAGAGCGGGGAACAGGCAGACGGATGGGTAGGCGCCCTGCATTGACATGTTGATGTCATTGGCTGAGGCATCAATGCGAGCAATGACCACGTCCTCCCGATCCTTCACGGCCTCGGCCAAGTCCTCCCACAGTGGGAACAGAGCTCGGGACTCTGAACTGTAAGGGAGATCTGAAATACACATTTAGTAGTAGAGATGTTTAGGCATAGGTGGAGTTTAAATGCAAGACGCAACACAGAGACACAAAAGTGTAAAGCTAAGAAAGCACAAAGAAAACAATGAAAACAGTGGATGATAAAAATGCAGTGTGACCCAGGCATGCATGGATTTGTTGATTTGAAGGTGAAATGACATCTAATTTTGTTTTGTTTAAACCGTGTTAAATTATTTTTTTTAGTTTCTTGGAGAAAATAAAACAAGGTGAAGACATAACAGACATTAAGTTACTGTGCCAAATGCATTAACAAGCAGTTCTCTATTTACACATCCAGCATTGATAAATCAATTTTATGATTTATTAGAAGTTGTGTTTCTGGCCAAATGATGAACGCTAGTCCAATGTTCTTCCTGCTTTTAGCTCTGTTTTTGGTCTCCACCAACTTCTGAGTGAAATATCTAACTCCAATGGCTCCACTGTGTTCACAAGCTCTTCGCTAACTGTGTCCACGCGCTGTTTGGTGCTGGGCAGGTGGCTTAAGAAGGTTTATGAGAGCTGAGAAAAGCTGCCTGCTAGATGAGTGTTGCAGAGACCATTAGCTGAAAAATGCTAAAACGCTCTCTAGAGTGTTTGATTACAACAGCTATATTGCTGTTAGAACAATACCTGCATGTAACCTAGACCAGTGGTTCCCAAGTGATGGGTCACGGTTCAAAAGTGGGTCACAGTTCCATTCTGAATGGACCACAAGCAGGGTAGGAAATTAGCACCAGCCACCAGCCAAATGCTGGTAAAATATGTAAGTAACTGCTAAAGTTACTCCACTCATCAGCCAAAAAAACTTGTTTCCTGCTGTAGAGTGAGAAACTAATGGGCAGCTACTTATCAAAGGCAGCAAACTAGCTCAACGACATGGCCAAACGCAAGTATACTGCTGAATGTATTAATCTGTGTGGACCTTGAACTAATGACTACGCAGAAATCTGGACCCTGTGGCTGGACGACCTGAGAACCACTGACCTAGACTTTCAACCCAATTGCTAGAAAAAATGGCGTTGTATGAGTCTGCAAACTACAAATATGTTACATTTGTATGTTATTATGTAGGTGATAAACTGAAACCTGCTTTTCAACAGTGCTGTGGTCAACACGTGGTTAGGTTTAAATAGAAAAAGCACTTGGTTAGAGTTAGGAAAGCTTCACATATGGGCTTCAAAAAGTGGTTTTGGTGACACGATAATAGCTGGAGAAGTTACTGATGTCTCGTACAAAACAGTCGCTTTTCATTTTCATTGCTGGTCTGGAACAGAGGTCTGCAGAGGTCTAAATGTTGGTAATGTCTATGAAACGTACAACTGTAATGTTTATGGTTTGCGGACACGTACAATGCCAACATTTCTCCTGCTAACTGGGTTAAGATGTTACACTTTTCAACCAAGTGTAGCCCAGTATTAACCCAAATGTCTAGACATCATTTCACCTGCAAATCCAAGTCCAAGCTTACTGGGTAGTTTTTAAATGAAGAGTGTATTTACATACAGAAGAGGACAAAAACAGTCTTGTTGGGGTTGAAGGCGACTTTCTCCAGAGTCGTTCCCACCAGCTCCTTCACCGGCTTTGTGTCCCATCCCTCGGTTATCGGCTCGCTCTGCATCTTAGGCTGTTACATCAACACAAACACAGACACGTTATGTGTGTCAGAGGCAAGTGGTTAAACCAGTTCCTGTTATGTAACACGTGCTCAACAGGAGCAACTGTTACCTTAGCCTTGCCATCCAGGTATGACTGGCAGAATGTTTTTATGGTCTGTACATCCAGAGTGTCAGAGGGCAGGTGATAGGTCACGTGATCTGTCAGGTTGACCATTCGGATCACAGGAGCCTCGAAATCCCGAACCCGGAAGTACTCCATCAGCCTGCCATTACGGGGCTCGTCCACATTCACCCACACAAACAAAATCTGAACACACACACATGCAGGGGTGAAGTATGCCATTGGCTTGTTTTAATAATGTGTTGCAACGCTGCTGTGTGAAATAGCGTGTGTGTATTTGGTTTCTACCTTCAACCTGAATGCTTCTGCAGCGCTGTTAAAGGCAGCGTGGATCTCTTTAAAGCCAGCAGAGCTTTTGTTGACAAACAGGAGGGCGTGGTTTAACACAGGTGATGTTAATATCTGAGTGGCTGTCTGTGAGAGATACAAAAACATAAATACATCTCAGTTAACAGTGTATGGTTACGTGTGTGTTTGAATATGCTTTTAGCAAATACAAACAGTTGAATCAGATCTCAGCTGTGTTGTTACACAGTGTCTTGTCTGGATTTTATACTTGTATAAAGTATATAGTGTTTTTTTTATACGAATATCACAAATTTCAACTTTTATTTTTTTAGTGTTGGCCTGTTGAGGCACAGAAAATCACTAATACATGAGTCTGAATTTGAAAGCATAGATTTCAGGTAGACTTCAGATTTAAGCATGCATTTGGAAAGAACATAAACATAAATACAAAAATGTTATTTCTCCAACTCATAAGAGTTCATATTACTGTGTTTCATTATTATTTTTACAGTTATAATTATTATTAGTAGTAGTTGTAGTAGTATTTTCATAGAATGATTTTTATTTTATTTTACTGTTTGTATTTCCCATTTAGGACGCAGATTTTAAAGGTCTTGTGTGTATGATTTAGTGGCATCTAGTGGTGAAGCTGCAACATTGCAACCTACTGAAGCTTCCCCTGTGTGCCAAGCTTGTAGGAGAACTACAGGGGTTGACACAAAAATGTGACTGGCCCTATCTAAAGCCATTGTTTTGTTTGTCCATTCTGGGCTACTGCAGAAACAACAATGCAGACTTTGTGGGAGACAACGGGCTTCATATGTCGATATAATCGGCCAATATTTAAGGCAACAAAAACATAATGATCTTAGTTTCAGGTGATTACAAACTAATGAAAACAGAATTATGATTATTATATAGAATTTCTGCCAATAGTTGCCCCTAAATCATTCACACGACCTTAAAAAAAAAACAAAATCTGAAAATCAAGTGAAATATTTGGCATCAATACAAGAAAACCTCCTGGTTTTCATATTCATGGAAAATGGTATGTGACCTGCAGATTTTCACCTTAAAAAGATACCAACCAAAACCAAAACTAAATTAGGAAATTCTACCCATGTATTATTGCAAATCCCATTTCAGTGAGTGTAAATACAAAAAAAACCACACTGTCTGTGCATGCGCGTGCATGTGTGTGTGTGTGTGTGTGTGTGTGTGTGTGTGTGTGTGGTGTGTGTAGGTGTGTGTGTGTGTGTGTGTGTGTGTGTGTGTGTGTGTGTGTTGTGCGTGTGTGTGTTTGAAAATGCATTATACTCTACCTGTCCAGTGTACTCAGTGACTGGGTCCATCTGGTAGACGGTGATAAAAATGATCAGCATCTCTTTAGATGTCGCAGGCATCATTTTGTAAGCCTGGATGAGCTTGGACTGCAGCAGACACACACACACACACACACACACACACACACACACACACACACACACACACACACACACACACACACACACACAGGCACACACACAAATTTAGAATGCAATGAACCTCTGGTCTTGAACTATCTTATACATAATAGATTCCACCGCCTGATGTGGTGGTTTAATGATTTAAATCCCATCTCTTGCATTCAGAATGCCTAGAAATGTAAATAATTGAATCAGTACTAACAAAACACAGAAACTCAGACATAAACAGCCATCTGTCTGCAGCAGTGGTGGAGGAAATTCTCAGATATTTTCTAAAGTAAAAATGGCAATACCACAGTGCAGAAATACTAGTTATAGTCATGCATTCAAAAGTTTGCTCGAGTAAGAATACAAAATTTTTAGCATCAAAATTTATAGTATTATATTATTAGACTAATTATTGGGTCATTAATGTATTTATCATTTTAAAGTGTTTTTATATGTTTAATTACTTTATATACTGCCAGGTAGCTTAATCCTTAATAACACGTCACGGTTTAATTGTTGATTTATTTTTGTATTAGTCATCTGAATCTACAAATAAACATGTCACTTTGGTTATGAAAGACATGTAGTGGAGTAAGTAAGTACAATATTTCCCTCTGAAAGTAGCAGAAAATGAGAAATTAAAGTACAAGTACCTTAAAATTGTACTTAAATACAGTTACTTTCCAGCACTGGTCAGAGGTGTGTGTTACCTTTCTGAAGAGCATCACTACATCATGTGTGAGACCATGTTTGCTGATGACTTCATCGCTCTCTGTCACAGCAAAGTTAATATCAGGAAGGTCGATCGCTGCAGCATAAAACACCTGGACGTACTCGTGGTTCAGCTCCTACACACACACACACACACACACACACACACACACACACACACACACACACGGTTATTAAGACAGCTAATTTGCAGCCATGATGCTGGTGAAAGGCAGGAAACAGTCAGTATTTACCTTAAAGAATCCAACCACGGTCAGCTCCTCTGAGGTCTCTGATTGGCTCAGATCAGCAATGAGGTCAGTAGCAGATCCCGACCTTCTTTTCAGCCAAGTCAGGATGGAGGCCGAGCTCTGAGGAACTTAATCACAACAACAACATCAAATGAATCATTTTTACAGATGATATTAAAGAAATAGTTTGACATTTTGACATTACTATTCTTATTGAGAGACGAAAAGATCAATCTCATAGCCGTCTGATGACTATTGAGCTAGGGCCAGATGATTAGCTTAGCTTAGCATAAAGACTGGAAACACCCGGCAAGGCTCTCTCCAAAGGAAAATATATTTCTAAACTTCTAAAGCTCACTATTTTACAGCGTTAATGTCATGCATTTGTTTGATCTGCACACAAACATATATGTAAAAACATGTTATGTGCTGTAACTGTTAGGTGAGTTTCTGTTGCTTGCCTGAAAACCTCTCCTGACAACAAGACTCTAGGATAGACCAGACCAGTATCACGTCATAGCCAACACCGTGCCCCCTTCTGAGGGAAAGAAACACACTGTCACATCAGGAGAGAAACAGGAGAATCCAAAAGGTGTTGCTTAGCGAGTTCAACAAGATTTTCACACTGAGATTTAAGGCATGTTAAATACATGAATTTTCACTGTCAGTGTGTTAAATTGCTAAATGACTCAGATGACATTTACTGCTGATGGATAGCTAAGATTAGCTTGAGTGGGAGGCTGCTGCGGTACAGTCAGGCCCTCAGGAAGCGCAACGGGCTGTGAAGCCAATTTTTGAAGTGGCCAAGTAGTGATACTCCAATTTCCGGGGTCCATCATGTGACGCCATCAGGCCCAAAAAGGCTTTTTCCCATAGACTTACATTGAGAAAGTGGAAAGTGTTTTTGAGCATCACAACGCCTGTGAAATGACTCATTCCACTATCAAGACAAAACTTATTTGGTCTGATAACATCTGGAAGGTCTAAAAGAACCACAGCGACACTGTTGATTTATTCAAACATAGATGTCCAGATGAGCAATATCAGGCCACTTTGTTGGGTCATTAAACCACTTAGATGGGTGACGACTGAGGGGGAATGACGGCGATCAGCCTTTATTTAGGTCCAGATAGACCGTGTGTCATTAGCACATACCAGGACAGGGCACAGGGTTGTGTTTATCTCCTGAGAGGTAAAGCCTGATTGTGGCGAGGCCCGTCACATTGAGATCTTTAGCCAGGTCCTTCTCTTTTGTCACATCAACCACTGCCAGTGTGACCTCTGACCCCTGGAGCTCCACAGCAGCATCCTCAAACGCTGCTGAGATACGATGGCCTTCTCCAGACAGAGGAGTATCTGCACACACAGAAACAGACACAAACAGCACACAATAAGTACATTTACTTAAGTACTGTAAGCAAGTTTTTGAGGTACTTTCACGTAGCTTGTACATTTTCTGCTACTTTATACTTCCACTCTGCTACAATTTAGACTTCACTTTCCAAATTAAGATCTATGACTCAAAATACAATCAACAAATAAATTAGAATGACGTGCACATTAAAATCATGATCCAGTAACATGATACCATTCTGATATGGCTATTCTGCAAACATGTTACTTACTTACTTTGGGTACTTTAAGTATATTTTGGTACTAATACTTATGGACTTTTAAATGCAGTTGGCTACAAATATGATAGAAATTATGCCAGAGAAATATGGCAGAGATTAAAATATGTGCCAACCAACCCCGGTCTCCCCTATAGCCTGTATACAGTTACAGTCAGGTCAAGATCAATCTGTGTGAGTCTTTGTGTGTAACTTACGGAAGTACACCAGCAGCTGCTTATGTTTTCTCAGTGCCCTGTTGAAATTTCCTTTCTTCAGCTGTAAAACTCCATCCTCCTTCTCGGGGGATGATTTATCAGCCTGTCGCTCAGGTTGTTTGTCAGCGGTGACAAACACACAGAGACAGAAGGCCGTCACCAGCAGCAACAATGTCCTCATGACGGTTCACCTGCAGACTGACAAAGTGGACACTGGAGCAATCCTGACAAGAAGGTATGAGGGGAGTGGTGAAATGAAGGGCTGATATACAGGTGTGTGTATGCATGTGTGTGTGTGTGTGTGTGTGTGTGTGTGTGTGTCAGTGCTGAGCTGGTAGTTGTGAACACTTTTGTTATCTGCCGACCAGACCCACCAGTCTGTAGCTGATTAACTTCCCTATCTAAGCCCTGCTGTATCTCTGCTATTGGCTGCTGTTCATATCAAGTATATCACTAATATCTAAATGCCCTTTGCCTAACACTGTTAGCCCCAGCAAGGTCAAAATGGAAGCACAAAAGCACACACACTCACCAAACACAAACACACTCACCGAACACACACACACATTATGCTCCATTCACCCGCTGACACAGATGTTAGAAAATAAAACAACTTCACAGCTTTGTCAAAGTAACCGAGACCATTTTTATTTCCCTATCAACATGATAGACTGATAAATAATAACATAGCAACATTCTGATTACAAAAACAAAGACCTCTACTTGACGGAGCGTCACACGTTATTACAGCAACGACAGGTAAAACGGGTGCGGTAATCAGTCATTGCACTGGAGTGCGTCGACTCAGCAGCACAAGCACCGCACAAATCCTTCAACCACAACCTTCACCCTGTTTTCTATCACAGCATATCACATTATACATCAAGTCTACATGGTTAAAGAAACAGTTCAGCATTTTGGGAGATACACTTTCTTGCAGGAGGTTAGATGAAAAGATCGATGTCTGGTAGAGATGGAGCTATAGTTAGGAGATGGTTAGCTTAGCATAGAGCCTTGAAACGGGGAAACAGCTAGCTTGGCTCTATTGTAGGGTAACACAGTCTGACTATAAAGCTCACTAACTAACACATTAGATCTCGGACAAAAACCTTGGGTGTGTTTGTTAATCCAATCTAAGACTCCACACTGAAATAAGAGCGCTTTGCTCAAAGAAACAGAGCGTTCTAGTTCTACATTGATTAACAAATGGTTAAGTTGATCACACATTCACTTTGCTTGGTGCTCTGCTGCTCCATCTCCTTAGACAGTGTGCCCAGAGTAAGCCCTGATGCTCCGCCCTGATGCTCCACCCTGATGCTCTAAGCGTTTTGAATAACCAAACTATACACTGCAGCAGCGCTCTGTATTTACAGTTTGTGCCAGAGAGTTATCTGGCACTCGGAGTGAGTGTGTCCGAACGCACCCTATGTGTATATCTCATGTTAAAATGGGGGATTGTTGCCATGGTTACATCATACTGTTCAGACTGTTATTACGAACAAACAAGAAGGACAAATTGCTCAGGTGTAATTTGCAGTTAAGACATTTTGGGGATTTCTGACAGCAGCAATATCTCCCACTTGACAGCTGGAAACACTAGTGATGACATCTAAATAAAACCCAATGTTTACTGTAATTATTTACTTTAATACAAGTTCAGTATAATTCAATTCAATAATAGGAGATATAAACTGTTTGTTAGTATCTGCTTTCACTTGTAACACACCACTACAAATGCCTGACGCAAAAAAGTACATATTCATTTGGCATGACACAGACTGTATAGAGATGGATGATATAACAGCTCCCAAAGAGTGAAGCCAAAACATCTTGATCATCCCCTGGTGGTTGGCTGCACTAGAAGTCATAAACCCCGCCCGCTCCACGTTAGGCACATGGGCCAAAGTACACGTCGAATAAATTTTACCGGAGATGGTCATTTTAGGTAGGTCTTATCACGCTGATGTAAGGTTTCATTTCTCTGATAAAGTTGGTTTTATCTACATATTTGATGACACAAAAAAGGGGGTTTGATGTCATGATTGACAGCTGTGTGTGCCAGTCAGTGTGCTCGCAATCAGTGGTGCTGCTCGTGGTTGGTTGGACAGGTGTATGGACGGGAAGTGGAGACGTGATGTCCGTCTTTATATACAGTCACTGGGTGTGACAGGTTTAGCACTTGGAGTAGCCATCGTGGAATAAAGGCGAGACTCCACTGGTTGCCTGTCTTTATGCAAAGCTCAGCTAACCTTCTCCTGACTGTAGCTGCAAACACATACACACAGACATACGAATATTTATCCTCTTGTTTAACTCTCAGTAAGGCAGTGAATAAGTGTATTTCCCAAAAAGTCAAACTATTTTTTTTTTCTTTTTTTTTTTTTACAGTAACAAAAAACATTACTTTACATTTACTCAGTAGCAACTTCCAATCCTGTGTTAATAATTGACAGATTTTACCTTAAAGGCCCTACATACCCACACAGGTGTATTCACTCACTGGTTGATTACACCTGTGCATGTTGAAGCTGGGCGGAGCTGGACTTACATCACGTCACCTGACTTGCGTGCACTAATAGGAATGATATAGGTGTTCTTTTTATTTCTTAACAGGTGCTATACAGCCTGCAGTGTTTTATCATGTCTGGCTGTCAGACCTGGACAAGTTGCCCCCTTCAACATTAAAGTAAACATGAATGTAAATTTTATATACATTAGAAAAATACAAATAACAAAGATTTTGTTCACTTAGTATTTAAATATATTAAATACAACTGTTAAATAAACAAAACCAAAAAAACGAGTGAAGTCAGTGGACTGGACATCATCTTGTTCATCATGAATGTCCTTTGATTAGTGTTCTGTCTTTATGGTTTAATGGTGTAAAGGATTCAGTGTTCTCTTCTTCACTGATTTTCATTAAACACCCCCACAACACATTCTTACAGAAGGTCAAACGTGCACAAAGTGTTTTTGCCTACTTTCTTCTGTGTATCAGAAATGCTTGTATGCCGTGCCTTAAAATGTTCAAAAGTGTGATACATCTCAAAGATGAAAAAAAAATGCAAATTAAATATTTTTTTGGTATCAGATACTCACCTGCTGTAGGTTAAAAGATGGGAAGTTTGTCCTTTATAGTGAAAATATTATATAAAAACATCCGTTGAAAACACCTCTCACAGCGTAAGCCAGTCCTCTGTCCATCTCTATGTTCACTATGGACTGTATATATACATTAGATCACACACTTATTACTTCATTCCCTGTTGCTTCCCTGTGGAGCTTTGCGGGTGATGTGTTTACATTCCTAGCTTATGACAAACTGTTATTTATCCATGTTTTGACAGAAATATGTGATCAGTAGTACAGGGTTTTGGGTGAACTGAGGACAGGAGGAGGAGTGTCATCTTGTGAACGTGTGCAGATGGTGTCCACAATTTGGGCAGGAATGATGTACGTCTTGTAGGCTTCGGACCATCAGTGGTATCAGACAGCATCCACAAACAAAACTGAAACATATGCAGAGAAACAACAGAGGATGTTATAGCTGCTTTACCACTGATATTAAATACTCATGCATGTGCACGTCTGTTGTCTCACCCCGTCATTGTTAAAAGAAAACACATGCACCAGGCAGCCTTCCCCGGCTGGTGAATGACTTTAGTGGTGACGGAGTGGTGGCAGTGAGGGCACACTACCAAACTGGGGAATTCATCCAGATGTGACACTGAGACAGGAACCGGCGCTGGCTGCGTCACGACCACTGCTGGCTGAGGTTGTCTGCTGCTGACAGGCTGTGTTACATCAACTGGAAGGACAGAGGAGGATGTCAGGACATTTAAATATCCTTGTCTCTCCCCAGTTGGATAATATGAATGCTATTAAGAGCAACAGGAAAGATCGAGCCTTCATACTTTGTGTAATTGGATGGATTATAAATCCAGAGTTTTGTGACGTCACACCAGTTGGCACCGTCAGGACAGGAAAAGGATCTGGCTGCACTGTAACTGAAAAAACAAAGAAAGAAGTTCACATTAAATTTGTAAATGCATATTTTTCTCACAAGTTCAGCCCAACATCCAACATGCCAATGTGGTTAAATGGAGCTTTACCAAACAATGATATGAGACAGCTCAGTGAGGTTTGGGGGGATATGTGCCAATAAAGTTAAAGGGACAGTTCACGCCAAAATCAAAATACATATTTTTCCCTATTACCTGTAGTGCTGTTTATCAGTCAAGATTGTGTCGGTGTGTGTTGCCAAGTGTTGGAGATATCGGCTGTAGAGATGTCTGACTTCTTTCCAATATAATGGAGCTTGATGGCACTTGGCTTGTGGTGCTCAAAGTGCCAAAAAAATCCTTGTTATAAACATCTATGCATTGTATTGTATACCTGAAGCAAATTCATCAGGTCTGACAATCTGGCAGAACGCCGTACCCTCCAAGTGGACCTCTAGATCTTGAGTCTGAGAACCACAGTTAATTACGCCATGGGCAGGTGCTATCGGACAGCCACCCAATTAAATTGAAAGAAGAAGCAATCAGCCTTCTTGTGTGTGGTGAATTTACTTATTTACTATCAGTCTAATGTTTCCTACCATCAGCTACACCACGTTACTGTATAAGGACTGACAGTGCTGTGCATGGGGCATGTGCTTTTGAATGAGTGCCAAAAATACATTTGAAAAACTCAAGAGCAATGTCTCGCTCCATAAACAATGACAATCCACAGACCTTGCTGTGAGCAGTTTCATGTAGGAACTATTTTCTTTCTACCAAAGGTACAGGTGTGGTTAATGGCGTCCTCTGCACCTAAGCTGTAATCTTAGCTTGCTCAGTAGTCTGAGTGGAAGTTTGTTGCATAGATCAGCCTCTCATTGGGCGGAACGAGCCACCCGCTGAAGTCCCGCCCTACCACCTCCGGTCGTGCAGCAGTTTTCAACCATTGTCAACATGTCCTTTACTAACTTGTGCGGTGTTTGATCTTGCAGGGATGTAGCCATTTTTCTGCCATTGTTCGCGTCCTGTCGACGATATTTTTGTGGGCGTGTTATATCAAAACCTGTTTCCCCCGGCAATATTTTTGCAAGCGCACCGTTGCTGTGGCACCACCCAGAACGATTGTGATCGGTTGAAAGAAATACAAGCAGCCGGGGCGTTTTTTTCTCCAATGTTAAAGTGAGAGTCGACCCAGCCAGACCTTTCTTTTCTTGAGAAAGGTCTGGGGAGCGAGACTACTTGCTCAGTGATGCCAGGTGAGCTAGCAGTAGATGCACGCTTCCTTCTGCTCAGTGATACAGTTGGTAAGAGTAGTTTGGTAGCAAGGAAATAGTTCCTACATGAAAATGCTCACAACAAGGTCTGTGGATTATCTTGAGACATCAAGCTTTGGATGAGCAAATGCCACCTTAATTTGAACGATAAGAAAACTGAGGTCATAGTCTTTGGACATGCAGAATGTTCTGCTTACTCTTTTGATAGTTCGAACACCCTCACCACAAATATCAGTGGGTCGATCAAAAGCCTTGGTGTGACTCTGGACACTGATCTAAATCTTAAAGGACAAATTGGCTCGGTTGTGAAAGGTTCTTTTCACCAGCTTCGATTGCTAGCTAAAGTTAAGTCCCATTTATCTTCCAAGGATTTGGAGACGGTTATTCATGCCTGCGTATCATCAAGACTTGATTACTGTAATTCTCTTTATGTTGGTTTAGATCAGTGCTCCCTTCGTCGCCTGCAGCTAGTCCAAAATGCAGCGGCTCGCCTACTGACTGGCACCAAGAAGCGGGACCATATTACACCTGTTCTGATGACAACAACATCTACAACACATCTAACTTTCTCTGTGATCACTCATCTTAAATGATAATCCAAAGCAGAGGTGTTGTCATTCATCTTTATTTGTGTTAAGTCTGTCAGATGATATTGTGATATAAATTACATTTTTTAATCTCATCAGCAGAGCAGCGTGGGAATGGCTTCAGGTTAGCATGCACTGTGTATATGTTGTGATTGAAAGTCCAATGTGTGGGATTTAGTGGCATCTAGTAGTGAGTTTGCAGAACTGAAACTTCTCCCACATGTCAAGCGTAGAGGCTGACACAAAAGACCAAAAATGTGATTGGCCCTGAATAGAGCCATTCTGGGCTACTGTAGAAACAACATGGCAGACTCTGTGGAAAAAGGACTGAGGGCGATTTTTATTTTCAGGTGATTATAAACCAATGAAAACATAGTTGTGAATATTATAAACCATTTCTGCCAATAAATGCCCCTGGATCCTACACACTGGACCTTTAAATAACTATCTCAGAATCGTTCAGTTGTCTGACAACAGGAAGAGAAAAATATCACACATCTCTATCTTTTTATGTGATCACATATTTTAAATGTCGATATAGCAGATCACATCACGTCCTGCTCTCTGTAATCACCCGCACTGTGACCAATGTTCAGATTTATTCATCCTGTGTTTACTGTGTTCTGAAAGTTGACTACTCGGGGGAGAAAATTCAGGTATTGTGTGGACAGAGGGCTAAGACAGAGAAACAAAAGATGCATATTAGAATTTAGCCGACTTAGTGTGGATGTATTATAAGTACCACCATGAAACAAACTGGGAAAGGGAAACCAGTGAGAATTTATCTTACCTGCTTCTCCATAGGTGGGTGGAGGTGTTGGGGGGGAGTCAAGGGAGGCGTCATAAGAGGGGGGAGGGGGGTATGTTGCTGTGCCGTGAGCAGGAGGGTGGAGACTAGCCTCCTCATATGAAGGGGGTTCCATCAGGAGATCATCCAGTCAAACAGAAAGCTGGTGATGAAGAAGAGAAGCAGATCATTTTAATGTAATAATCACTCAAAGGCTCCTGACAGTATTTAGTTCAGTTAAACCTACATTTTCTCCTTTACACTGCAGGATTCTAAATCCAGCAACACGTCACAGAAGAGATGAAGAGTTGTGTTTTGACACAAGTTTTCTCACTGAGCCATGTTTACTTTCAACAGACTGGCATTTCACAATGAAACAGGTCACGTATTTTCACAGCATGCTTCATCAGGACATGTAACTTGTTCAGCTGTCAACAGACTGAATGAAGACTGGAAACAAACAGCATCAGCTGTTAAGAATGAAGCCAAACCGGTCACAGCATCCACTCAGAGGAGCCAAAGTCATCGAGGAGTCAGTGTAGAGAGATCAAAGAGATCATTCACATCGCCATTCAGCAGAGACAATCTTCGAAAACAGCCTGCTATCTCCTCCTCGTGCGCAAACACATGATTACTTAAGTGTCACACTTACACTAGGTCATGTGTTTGTAGTGAGTGGAAGCTGTCTGTTTGTGTTGTTCATTCAGTCTGTTAAAAACCACAGTGGAATGTAACAAAATATTTTTTTCAAGCATTGTATTTACATACAGTTTTTTGAAGTACTTGTACTTAAATTGTGTAGTGATTTTATATGATTTTAAGCCACTTTATAGGGGTGTGGGAAAATTGTTACGACATACTATTGCTTTATTTTTGTGTGGCAATTTCGGATTGATACACCAACGCCAAATAGATTTTTTAAGTATATACAGTATTGATATTACAAATACAAAAAAACTCTTGGTAGCCGACTAAAATAATAAAATCAATTGTTTTTTCAGTCCACAAGATACAGCTTGCTGCAAAACAAACAAAAAAACTGAAGTGAGATGAACAGACTGAAAACTTATCTTATTAGATAAAACAGATGTTGACAAAGTTTTCCACATCACCTGCTGTTGAAAATAGGTAATAAATTATATCTCAATATATTTTATATTGGCAATACGAAGCATATCGCAACATGCTTGAAATTGCAATAATACTGTACCATGACTTCAGTCGCATGATAATAAAGCATTGTAGGAACTCTAGTGTTTCCGACCACTACTTTACATTTCTACCCCACTTTATTTACTCGATTATTAGTTTACTAGTCCATACCCATTGGTAGCTTTGTCACCGTCTACCTATGCCAATCCTCAATGCCTATGTGCAGTTTCACATAGACTGACCACGTCAGTGAGTAGAAAAACGTGGGACAGACAGAATGACTGACTGACAGAATGACACACTGACAGTTTCTGTGATTGTGTACAGCATACCATACCATGACTTAGTCATACCAAAAATGAGAAAAACAACAACATTGGTCCACAGGGGGAGCCACAGCGATCTGTCGCATTTTAGCCATTTTTAAGCATTTTTCTGTTGTTATAGCGCCACCCAGTTGCCAATTAGAGTTAAATTTCTCCAGTCACCTTGAGGCGTCCTGTTCTACATATCTACCAAGTTTAGTAAAAATCGATATGGCGGTTAGGCCTAGATAAGAAATTAGCTCTCTAGCGCCCCCATTTTGTTTGATGGGGTCAATAATGGAGGGGTCCCCTCAGATTATGTGTGGTCATATGCCTACAAAGTTGCGTGGTGATCGGTGAAACCCTTGAGATGTTATACACCTTTATGTGATGAGCCACGCCCTCTGCAATATCCATTGCCTTATAGAAGCTCAGTTTTAGTAAGTTTTCCAACTTTTGCCAAGAGGGAACTTTAGATATTGGTCCCTAGATTATGTTCACCGAATTTCATGCAGATCAGTCAAACTTCTAGGAAGAGAACGATTTTAAGTGTTTTTCAAAAAATTCAAAATGGCAGGAAATCTTTATAACCAGAAGTTATGGTTTCTTGAGGCAAATGTGTTCCTCATGAGGAGAGGCATCTCTGTGCAAAGTTTCATGTCTCTACGACATACGGAGCATGAGATATGCCCATTCAAAGTTTGCAATTTTAATCAGTTGCTATAGCGCCCCCCTTTGGTCAATTGATGTAATATTGCTTCATTCACATCCTCCCATGACCCGCTACCACTGTGCCAAATTTCACATGGATTGACCGAGTCAGTGAGGAGAAAAACGTGGAACAGACACACAGACAGAGTTTTCGTCATTATATAGTAAGATAAGCTAAATTCAGATCAGTAATACAAAATGTAGGGGTGACCTCTGGCTCACCAGGTAGTGTGCACCCCATGTAGGCTGGGTGCTTTGCAGTGACATGGGTTTGATTCCAACCTGTGGCTCTTTGCTGCATGTCATCCCCACGCTCTCACCCCCTTTCCTGTCACTCTCTAGCTGTTCTATAATAAAGGCAAAAAGCCCTAAAAAAATAATCATAAAAATTACTATACTATACTCTGTCAAGAAACAAACACTGATGTATTACTGTACGGCAGTAAATAGAGTAGTTAAACGTTGCCCCACATTGATTGGCTGCAACAATAAAGTGTTAAACTTATTAATTCACCAATGATTATAGTTAATTATTATTCTGAAATAGGCCACTCTGCATAAAACATACAAGCCTTGAATAATAATAATAGTGGTGTGTTTCAGATGAAACACATTTTCCAGCCCTGGAGGGATCATAAAAAGCTTTTAACTTCAGCTGTAATCAAATATCAACTTTCAGATTTAGGCACTTTAGGCAGATTGTGATGCTAATGGTTTTGTTTTTTTATTTGAGTAAAATTTTGAATGCAGGACTATTACACTGTGTTATTACCACTTCTTTTTTTTAAATTTATTAACCAAAAGTATAGGATCGGAGTACTTCTTCCTCCACTGTTGAAGACTAAGCAAAGTCCCTTTGCAGACGAAGACCATGAGGTTGAAAGCTCCAGAAAAAGCTAGTAAATGGACCTTGAGTTAAAATGATTTAGCCACAAACAATTCGTTTCTGGTGCACATCCAGATCCAGTGGGCTTTGTAAAGGTTTTCTTATCACTGGATATGGAGTGACTCTGAATATTAGAAATAATCAGGAACACGTATCATATGATTGTCTCTTCTCATGTCGATCTGGACACAGCTGCAGTTCATATTTATGTCTGTTGTTATAGATAGAGGTATGCGCTCCACCAAGTGTTCTCTTTTGTCTTGGCAGCTTCCCAGTTTTCAGTGTGCCTGTGATATACTGCTCTGTCATTGCAGCCTCTATTTAGCCCCTAACTGTCAAACACCACTTCTTTCTTTCAGCCCAGTGTGTATGAAGACACTGAGCTGCTGTGAGATGTCACGTTGCTACAGTCTAAATCTGCAGCTCTGCCTCAGTGGT
The DNA here is from genome assembly GCA_026686955.1 of Epinephelus cyanopodus. Taxonomy (NCBI): domain Eukaryota; kingdom Metazoa; phylum Chordata; class Actinopteri; order Perciformes; family Serranidae; genus Epinephelus; species Epinephelus cyanopodus. The sequence goes on along the minus strand of CM048916.1, from coordinate 24,768,806 downwards.
GGGAGTTACTGGTATCATATCCTCCCTCCGCTGCTACAGATTAAACAATGGAGAGATACGCTTGAGATCGCTGTGTGTATTCACCACTCTGAACTGTCACAGCAGAGGTTTAAAGTGACAGCATCAAAGCAGAACAACACATTTGCATTTCGGCATCATCAGTACAGAGACAAAGTAAATATCCTGTGCTCAGTCGATTTCAAAGTTAAAACTGTGGGCAGTTTCATCTCCTAATCTGGTAGCAATTACTGTATAAAATACGCAACATTTCAAAATCAAGAGCACTAAATATGTGTTAATACAAATACTGCAGAGTTGATTCAGATGCACACGTAAGTTTTTCCTCTTATTAAATTGCTGTAAAGTATTTTGGCAGTGGTAGAAGAGGAAGTACTCAGATATTTTACATCAGCGAAAGCAGCAATGTCATGGTGTAAAAGCCCTGCATTCTCAATCATACTTAAGTAAAAGTACATAAGAATAAGACATGTCACATAATTGGACTTTGTACACTGCCATTTTTCTTAATCCATAATAATATGTCCTCATCAGTCTGTTAATTTATATTTAATATTATTAATCTGAATCTGCAAAGCGACTGAAGTTGCCAGATAAATGTAGTGGAGTAAAAAGTACAATGCTGGCTTATTAGTTGTGGTGGAGGAGAAGTATAAACGCCTCAAAATAGTATTTAAGTAGAGTACTTGATGCTTTGGTCACACTCACTATCGTCTAAACACAGTCCAAAAGCTCAGCAAAACACTTGCTTTAAATCAAAATAACAGATTATCATTATTGTATTATGAAACATGTGATTCCACGTGACTGCTTCTCCAAATTATAGGTTTTCATTCCAATAAGTCACCTGAAACCAACAGTATCAGTCATCACACACACCTGCTGAGTGCAGCCAAGTAAATCTAGCTCACATGGGACTTCTTCTCCTCTGTAGTGAAGATATATCCAAAGCCGTGGCGTCTGATCCAAACAAGCGCAGACCTGCCTCCAGCCCAAACAAACAGTCTTCACAGAGTCGCACTGTGTCCTCCTTCACTAATTGGTGTGATGTTTGAGATGTAACAGAGCAGTGGTCTTACCTTGGACAAATGAGGAAGCTCGGCTGGCAGGAGGAAACACGTCCCATGTTGGTGGCGGTGGTGACATCACAGCCTGTTGAACCTGTTCTCCTCTGGAATTAGAAACATTTTACTTCCCACAGAGTGAAAACCAAACCCTCTTTACCTGTTGACCGGGAACAAACTCACCCTGTTCACCGGTTTGCCTGGTGTGAATATGCAAACTCATCCTGACGTGGCACTTTGTTTACAGCACAGCAAATATTATCTGCAGCACTGGCTCTGAAAACATACACAATTGTATTTACCAAAAAAGGCGATAGAATCGGGTATGTAAATATAAATGTGTTTACTGGATATCTATGCCGCAAGTAAATTTAGTGTGAATATTACAAAATAACAAAAAACAGTGTACAGTATTTCCTTTGAGTATTTGTAGTTGTAAATGCTTCATAAATACAGTTGTCACAGAGTATTTGCAGTATCTTGGTTCAAAAAGTAGTAGTATCATAGTCTCTATGACTTGTGCTAAAGATGTGATTCATTCATTCATTCATATTTATACAGGAGGGTTCACTGAGAGTAGTTCACTCTCTTTTGCATTATCAAAGTTAAAAGCTCTGTCACCAGACTATTGTGGTGAAGAGGGAGCTGAGCCAGAAGACGAAGCTTTCGATTTTCTGGTCTATCTATGTCCCAACCCTCACCTGTGGTCATGAGCTCTGGGGTAGTGACCGAGACAATGAGATTGTGGATACAAGCAGCTGAAATGAGTTTCCTCTGTAGGGTGGCTGGGCTCAGCCTTAGAGATAGGGTGAGGTGCTCAGACATCCAGAGGGAGCTCAGAGTAGAGCTGCTGCTCCTTCATGTCGGAAGGAGTCAGTTGAGGTGGTTCAGGCATCTGATCAGGATGCCTCCTTCCTTTAGAGGTGTTCAGGCACGACAAAACTGGGAGGAGACCCTGGGCAGACCCAGAACACCAGGAAGCAACACACTCTCACTCCGACCATGTCACATATTGACGTTTGGTCATGGACTTTCCACGTCCACATACACGTGCAAGGTACCCTTGTTGGACTTTTGCTGCCTTAACTTTAGTCCTTGTCCTTCCGTGTCACCCCTGACACCGCCGGGCACCATTAAACTATATAGCAACCGGCCGTGTATCATGCAGACGTTACAGGGTGCCTTTTTTTTGTTGGTTTCTGACGCCACAAGTCACTGCCCAAGCACCGGATTTTGGCGACTTCAGAGTGAGATCGGACTCACTGGAGGGATTATATATCTCGTCTGGCCTGGGAAAGCCTCAGGATCAGGGGGAGCTGAAGAGGGTTGAGTGCTTTGCTTAGCTGTGACCCAGCCCTGGAAAGGCAGTTGACCGCGGGTGGATGGATCATTAAATGACATTCGTAAAAATCTCTAGGGCAGCTGTCAATAACAGCTTATGTATGCTTCACTGCTGACGGCAGCGTACACAGCAAAGACAAATAAACAGAAGAAGGCCGATGACGAAAAACCTTGCTTTGACTTTACAGAAAACCGACTGTCTTCTTCTGTTTACTTGTTTCTGCCATGTATGTAAATGTTGGCAAAGGAGGGAAGGGCAGGTTTTTGTATAGCTGGTGGTTGTTGGAGACCCCTCTGCTCTGATTGGTTGTTTCCATTCAGGTGCGGTGGATTCTTGCAAATGCTATTGGGAGCACTGGGAGGAGCCAGCGTTACACAATTTCTTCCACAGATTAATGTCTCATGTACTTCTGTCAGGATACAGTGACAGTTCAGCAAATATGACAAAAAGTTAATTTTATAAAAGTTACCTACTGTAGCTTTAAGTTACGCCTCACAGAGCTGTCAGCCTGACCCCAGAGTCTGTCTCATCAGATTGTATCTTGGTACTCACAGCTGGTAATTATGGTACTGTTTTCCTACATGTAAAAGCTGTGTGCTACTTATGTCTGTGTCTTGTTTCTCATTAATCTATGATCTATGGTGTGCTCAAAAAATGCTACAATGCAACTCCTTTGATGAGCACCATTAGTTATGATTCTTATCTGCCTGTCATGTTGCTGTCGCTCAGGAATGAGAAACACAATGTTGCTCTATCTGTGCATCTCTTTCCTCCTGTGGATCATCACTCAAGTGTTTTCTTTCTGTCTGTCTTTTTCTATTGTTTCCTCTATAAGCTCCATTTCTCCTCTTCACTTTCAGATTTAAATCCTCCTCTGCATATTATGTTGTTGACGTTCATGGCCCATGTAGATGCTTCTTATAAACATCTTAACTGATTAATTTACCATTGAACTATATTGTCTGGTAAACTTATTCATGATAAAAAAAAATTTTCACACTGGAAAAGTCAGAAAAAGTTTAAGTCAAAGTTAACTCAGAAATTAAATGTCATACTTACACACAGTGACATCATGTTGTAGAAAATCAAGCTTTTTAATTAAGACAAAGCTAAATACAGTTTAAAAGTAATTAAAACCCTCATGAGTACATCATTACGTTTGTAATCCAAATTCATTTTATTAAGAAAAATAGGAAGATGCTAGGTTGATCCTGATTGGCCAAAAACCAAAGTGACATCACAGCTCATCTTTAGACGTGTCGTTGGTCGCTACCTCTTCAGACACATGGGCCTCCTGACAGAGGGAAAGATAAAACAGGAGACTGGTGAGTGACGTAGATTTATAATTATGGGACAAATATATAAAGTAACAGTAAAAATACGAACCTCATCACCATCCTCATCATCTTCCTCATCTTCATCGTCTTCCTCATCCTCCTCCACTTCCTCTTTAGGCAGAACTCCTCCATCATCCAGGAACTTAGAAAAAGTCTCCAGATCTCTTTTTCCCGTGTAGTCGACCACCTGAGAGGAAGAGACGGAGAGACAGAGAAAAACGATGGAGGACAGGATAAAAAATAACCAAAGGCGCTTCACATAAATCGTACAAATGTGTCTATATGTATGTTTTTGGTTAAGTTTTTATGTTAATGTACAGCACTTTGTTTCGGCTGTTGTTTTTAAAGTGCCCTATAAAGTTGAGAGTTGAGTATGTAGAGTTGTCGTGAGTGTACCTCTTTGCCACCAGCTGGGAAGTATTTGAGTGTTGGGAATCCTTCAATGGCGACAGACTCCACCTCGTTGGCCGTGGAGTCCATCTTGGCTATGATGATGTCATCTTTGTCGGCATACTTTTCGCCCAGCTGTCCCAGATGGGCGCCAGTTCCTTACAGTGGCCACACCATGGAGCATCTGCACACACACAGACACACACACACACACACACACACACACACACACACGGTTTTATATCAGTGTTTCCTTAAGTCTTCAGTCACGTCAAAACATTTATTTTAACATTAAAAAAACTAAGTTTCTCAAATTTATTTTCAAACAAGGCAGATGGCTTTCTGTCAGGTTTGTACCAAACACAATAAGGTAGGAGGAATGTTAAAGGAACAGTTCACCCAAAACAACAGAACACTAACCTCCCTCTGGTCCCACATCAAAGTATATATTGAATGGTGTTACGTAGTACAGTGGAGAATTTGGGCCATTGAGGGAAAAACAATTTGAGATTCTGAGACTATAATTATAATACTATGAGAATAAAGTTGTAATTTTGAGAAGAAAAAAAAACCCTCAGAATATTATGAATAAAGTTATACTATTTCAAGTAACAAGGACGTAATACAATACAAACAAAATCATAATGTCATGAGATAAAAATTCTAACATTGTGTGAATCAACTTGTAAATTTAAGTATAAGTATATTTACATATTATTACAATTTTCTCCCATAAAATTACAACTTTATTCTGTTAGTTAAAACCAGAGCATATGTGTGCAAACAGACTCGGACGAACAAGGAGGTGAAACAAAAGACAGTAAAAACATTATAAAATCTTCAAAAATCTTCCCGATAAAATCCTGTGCAGTGTTGTCTAAGTGTCTTGTATCTATTTGTGGACTTATGGAAATCCAAACAAATCTGCTTTCACTAAACTATTCTATAGTCTGTTTGCAATGATAGGCTTTCATTTTTCAGGTGCTCCGCCCTCCTTAACACAATTTAACATAAAGCGCCACAGAGCGCCCAGGAAGGTGAGCACTGTGTACTTTTATATTTTTTCCTTCAGGTCAACTTTTCCTTTAATAATTTCCTTTAATTTTCCTTTCTTATCATGTGGCTGCTTCTCACTCGTTACTGGAGATTCTAACTGTCTTTGAACGCTGAATGATGTTAGCTGTCTAACACTAGCAACAGTTGTATGATTGTAAAGTTGTTGAGGGGTTACACAGTCCTGTGTATGGTCATTACAGCACAATATCAAATAAATTTGTGTTCAATGACCTTGAATGACTTTGAAGCTGACAATGAGGCGTTCAGGTTCATCAGAGCTTTCAGATGAATCCAATTTTACTGGGCAAAATTGTGACGTGATTGTTAATATTAACGATATTTAAGGGCAGGCAGACAAACTGACTTACAAAACTCCACAAAGACGTTTTTAGTTGGGTCCAGAGCAACAGACTCAAAGTTCTTCCCCACCAGGACTTTGACTGGTCCTTTGTTCCAGTCCTCTGGGATCTCCTCAGACCGATAGTAGGGCTGCACCACAAAACAAGATTATTAATATTGTGTTTACTGCTGCTGTGAAAGTGAGACTTGTATATGTGTGTGTGTGTGTGTGTGTGTGTGTGTGTGTGTGTGTGTGTGTGTTACCTTGGCAGTGCCGTCCACAACCTCCTGGCACAGCTGTCTCAGTGCATCTGTGGTGAGACCTCCCGCAGGGATGGTGAACTTCTTTGATGTGTCCATGTCGATGATGCGTGCGGTGGGGGCGTCCTTCTCGGACACGCCAAAGTATTTCAGCACATGAGAAATAGCCTCTGACACGTCGATCGCAACAAACAGCATCTACATAACACACACACATGCAGGAGACATGACAAGCAAATACAATAAGGTAAAAGAAGTTTTGGTCTTTCTGTCGCTGACTTCATTTCAAACACACACACACACACACATACACACACACACGACTGTTACCTTGCCCTTGAACTCTTTGGCAATGGCCCTGGATTCGTCCACCAGGGCTTTCTGACTCTCCACAGAGGAGTTGATGAACAGCAGGCTGTGCAGGAGGATGCTGGAGGTGAAAATCTTCTCTGCAGTCTGAAAACACACACATAATGTCAAATATAACTTCTATACAATTATACATTTAATTTCAAATTTATTATTAAATAATAATTATATAATTAAGTATGCTAAGCTGTTACCTCCTGGCTGAACGGGATGATCAGCTCCAGGCTGTTTTCCTTGATGAAGGCGGTCAGATTTTTTTTATCCAGCTTCCCGTCTTCTGACAACGAAAAGTCTGCTCTGCCATCATCAAACTAAAAAAACAAAAACACACACACACACACACACACACACACACACACACACACACACACACACACACGCGCGCGCGTTTGTTTGACTCAACTTTGGCAGACCTAAGCCAAACCTTTTAACCTACACTTTGTTCTGATGCAATGGGAAAATAAATCACTCTACCAGCAACAAATTTGATAATTGCTTAGGTGTATATTTATATATGAAACAAAAGCTTCCAACTATTGCTCATTTGTGAGAATTTTCATTGTGTTATATCATTTAAAAATCCAATATATTATATATTTGTGTTTGGGCTGATGCTTGGACAAAACAAGTAACTCTTAACATATAACACAAACATTCAACCCGGAGACACAGGGAAATAAAATTGAATAAAACAAACTATGGTTAGCATGTAACCATGTCCCATCATCACTCTTACATAGTCATTTGTATTTATTTTGAAGGTCTAACTCAAGCCTTGTCATTACTCAGTCAGAGTCAGTAAAACATCTTTCTATCCATGCGAGGACATCTGGGCCTCACAGAGGAGCATACTGCACACACTAGATGGCAGCAAAGCTAACATCGCTGCAGCTTTTCTGTCTTGTGCTGCCTTGGTATAAAAAACTTGACTGTGTGCCTTCCAGTTGGTATCATGACATGTTCGCACCTTTTTGAAGAGCACCACTGAGCTGGCTTTGACTTCATACTTCTGGAAAACCTCCGGACTCGCTGACAGAGCAAACTCTGTGTCAGTAATATCCAGAGCGAGCTCCTTGAACACCTTGGCTGCCTCACCATCCAGATCCTAAAAAAGAAATAAATCAAAATATGAATATGAATGTATGTGATTAAATGGTTTATTAGTAAGGATAAATAAAACAGGTGAACGTACATCAAAGAATCCCACAATAGTGATGTTGTGGGAGTCGATGAACTGAGCTGCAGAGTCTGCAGAGTCGAGCACCAGAGCACCAGGGCCTGCACGACGCTTCATCCACTTGATGATTCCCTCGGTTGACCTCTTACCTGGAAAACACGCACATACAAACTCATATCAGGTGCTTTAACGCACACAGATGTGAGATAAAAAGAAAACAAAAGTGGCAGTGTGGCTCAAACCAGAAGGCAATATGCAAAAACATGCTGATTCAGGCAAACAGGGCGAGTTAGCATATGAAACTGTGAACACACACACACACACACACACACACACACACACACACACACACACACACACACACACACACACACACACACATACACACACTCTGATCCAGTTTACTGCTAAGGTACTACATAGGCACATATAAATAAGGAGAGTTTGACATTTTGGGAAATACACTCATTTGTTCTTTTGTTTTTTTCCCCTGCGACTCAGAGGAGAAGATATACCTCTCATGCATGCTTTCATTAATAAAATGAGTATTTTAAAACACTGGAGAGAGCCATGTTTCCAGTCTTTATGCTAAGCTAAGCTAACCAACCTCTTAGATGTAGCTTCATATTTAGCGTACAAAAACCTGTATGATAAATACAGTATGAAGTTACAGCCATCAGCCAGTTAGCTCAGCTCAGCGTAAAGAATAGACAGCTAACCTGGCTCTGTCCAAAGGTAAAAAATACCTCATCATACCACATCAAAAATGCGGTTTCTGGGTTGAAGAACATCTTTTCTTGAAATGGTGTGAAACAGGTCTTGACGTACGTTTTCTTTCAGTCGGTGTGTGTGTCAGAGGTGTTAACCATTTAGCAGCATCGTGTAAACAAACCAAATGCTAGTAGATCTTTACTGATTGCACGTACAAATTACGGTTTTTAAGTCACATTTGCTTGGGCAATGTAAACACATGTTTACCTGTAGATAAAGCCCCTTTGAAGTGACCTGAATTGAACTGAATTAAACCCTGCTGTGTTAAAAGCCAGTGCTCCTGCATGACACAACAGGGTTGTTCAAAGCACCAGCGTTTATGTTTAAAGCAGCCCTGGTGTCACACGATGTAAAGTGGTGAGCTGGAACCAAGTAGGAGTTATAACAATAGCGAGTGCTCTAGACGCTGCTATCAGGGCTGTTCTAAATATATGTGTCTTTTCAATATTACCTGACATTATATTTGTTTTTAATTCGCAGTGTGGACTTAAAATGACATCAGATTAAGGTGGCTACATTGGTCTTCAGAGACTGGTCAGGAAAATCCCCTACCCCAATGGCATTCGGTTGACACAATGTCAGACTGAGGATGGAGCTGACCATTCTGCCTGATGTTATTTAAAGACTTGTGGAGAGAGCTAGGGTAAGTGTTTCCTCAGGTTTCCAGTCTTTATGCTAAGCTAAGCTAACTGCCACCTCTGTAAAGCTTCACAGTTAACACACAAACATGAGAGTTGTATCAAAATCTTCTCAACTGATTTTTTGAAAAGAAAAACTGAACCAGATGCTCAGTCAAATATTAAAGGCAAAACTGTTGATCCAATCAAATAGCTCGAGGCATGTAAAAGACAGTAGACAGGTTTGGCAATGATCAGGTAAACACACACACATTGACAGTGGGTTCACACATTTGTGGTGACGTATGAGAAGCACAGCAGGGTTACCAGTGTGTGTCCCTGTGTGTGTTTACCAGTGAAGTCGACGGGCTGCTTGCGGTCTCCGTTCACAAACAGTTTCAGAGTGGGGAAACTTCCGATGTCAAACTCCTCGGCCAGCTCCCTCTCCTCTGTGGCGTCCACTTTGGCCAAACGCATCGCTGCTTCCTCCTTCAGTTTCCCAGCAGCCTCTGCATAATGTGGCTCCAGCTGTTTACAGTGGCCGCACCAGGGAGCATCTGCACAAACACACACACACACACACACACACACACACACACACACACACACACACTCTTTATACAGTAGGGGACTGAGTTCAAATGTGTCTCCATGTAGAAGAAATACTGAAAATCAATAACCAAAGCAGCAGACATGCAGCTTTACCGCAGGCCTCTGTTCGGTTGTAGCTATCACATGCAAAGATACACATGGAAATACGCTGCTGATAGCAACAGCGGCAGTTTGGCTCGGCCTTTATCTCCCTCACTTCTTTTCCTCGGCGTGACCTCTCTGCTGCAGCGCTGACCTCATCTGTGGGAGAGTTTAACAAGAGAGCATCTGGACAGGAGAGGCCACGTGTTTCACGTTCGGATGATAACGCCTCAGAGCTCATAAGGCTAAGAAAGACGAAAAGATATTTATATTGTGATAAACACTTCAAACTCAAGTTTCGCTTAGTTAGCTATTCCTATTTAGTATTCAGTAGGTGCAGATTTCAGGGAGAGGATGCCTTAATATCTGAACATGTGCATTTGTCTCTGCCAATAAAAACATGAACATAGCAGAGACTTTTGTTTTGACAAAATTAAAGACAATCTGGGTCAAACAAATTCACTAGAATGCAGGGAATCAAGTGTTTGATGCTTAACTTTTGTGGCAGAGGACCCCAAACCTCCTGTTTTATGTGCCCCCCAAATGAAAGCTACGCCCCTGCGTGCTCCCCAGATCCTTCATGTTCATTTCACTCCTCAGTGTCTGCATGAGTTCTGTAGAAAAGTGTGAATCTTGGACACCTTTTAACAAAAAACTGGTCAATGCCAATCCATTCTAGCCAAACATATGTTGTCATTGATGCTAAAAAGAGAGCAAGAAACGTAAGATATAAGAAGTAAGAGGAGCAGATGCTCACCTATTTGAGCAAAAAACGTTGTGCATCATTAATAGTGAGATATAATTCAGATCTACTTACAGAATTCAACCAGCAGAAACTTATTTTCACTGAGAGCTCTGGCAAAGTTGTTGATGTGGAGAACCATCACATCCTTCTCCTCCTCTATCTCCGTTGTTTTCTCCTTCTTTGGTGTCTCCTCGGTTTCCTCCTCCTCCCCTGGAGCCTCCTCAGTTGCCTCCTTCGATGTGTCTTCTTGTGTTTCTGTCTGTTTGGCGTCAGTGTCGTTGGCCCGGGTGCAGGAGGCCCACAGCAGCAGGCCCAGCAGAGTTATGGACAGAAGTGTGTGTGTCCTCATGTTGGCGTTTCTGTCTGAGTACCTGCGCTCAGGTGTGGACAGCCACAAAGAAAATGTGTCACTGAAAGTTTGTACCTTTATGTGTTTCAGATGGAGAGCGTGTGTCAGAATTTCACTGGCCTTCTGTGTCATCCAATCAGACGGTTCACCTGCTGGGGACTCTTTTCTGTGTAAGCCAATCATGCGCTGCCCTGTAGATTCAGAGCTGAGCAAACTGGCTGTTTGTTAAAGCTTTGAGAACTCTTTATCTTTCTCTCCTTTTTGTTTTGTATATTTTAAAATGATTTTCTTCATTGTGTCTTTAGCTTTCAGTCCCCGTCACCCACACATGGTAGCATGCACACGTGTATACCTCTTTAATTTTCCACTCCTCTCTCTGGGCCTGAGTCTCATTTGCCTAAAAACAGACAGTTGATTTCAGGCTCTCTCCTCTTCACTTGCCTCTTTTATCATGCTATTTTGTGTTTACTCAAACTAAAGGAAACACTCCACCTCTCCGCCCTTTCTATCATTTCACAGACAAGACGCAAAATCCAGGATATTTAGAGACGAAGATGGAGGCTGTTTAGCACACAGCGATTTTCCGGTCCTTTGAGGTCAGAGACAAAGATGTGACATTAAAATGTTTGCTTTCTTTGGTGATGGCAACATTTGTTTATAGTATTTAAAGTAAGATAAAATGGTCTGTGGATTGTTAGAGATATTGGAAAGTTGTTACCGGTTAGTTATTAGACAAAGGAATCAGCTACATTTTGATATAAGATTTGATTGTCTGCAATGAGTGATAATTAAAATAATAGCATTTATTTGTATAGCACTTATCTAAACAAGGTTACTAAGTGCTTCACAAAGTGCATAAAAGTAAGACAACAAAACAATACAAAGCAAAGAAATCACAAAAGTTACAAATCAGGCACTAAAAGGGAAAGCTTTCCTATGAAAACATGTTTTAAGCAATTATTTAAAAACAGGTAATGTGCTAGCCAGCCTGATCTCCTCAGGCAGAGTATTTCAGAGCCTCAGGGCCTTGATGGCAAAAGCCCGGTCCCCTCTAGTTACCAGCCTTGATCAAGGGATGACTGGTGAGGGTAGGCTAGAGGATCTCAGTTAATGACTCGCAGCAGGTAGTCAGAGGCTCAGCTACATAACTCAGTGCTAAGCCATGATGAACTTTAAAAGTTATTAAAAGAATCTTAAAAATCAGTTCTGAAGTTGACTGGCAACCAGTGGGGGAGGCGAGAATTGTGGTGATATGTGACCTACAGTTTGTCCCAAGTAAAATACGAGCTGCAGCATTCTGTAGTTGAAGCCAAACTACTGAGGATTTACTGAGGCACGTAAACAATGCATGGTCGAGTTGGTTGGCACATGTCAACCAATTGTAAAATTAAGATTTGTAATTGTAACCGTGTTTTGAAAGATTAAAACTATTTTTTAAAGTAAAAAAAACAATATTTATATTGTTAATTTATTATTATTTTGAATGTTTAGTGGCAAAAGTAATTGGACATTTACAAATGAAGTGCTTAAAAATGTTTTGGTTTTTTTGGTTTTTTAAAAATGAGCAGATATTCTATTAAATGTTCATGTTTTCTGGTTCTTGTTTAAATCAAATGTCCAAATTGTTTCTATTGGTTACTTTATGTTTTTTGTAACTATAGCATTTTTTCCATTGTGCCTACTAACTTATGAGGTGTTTCTGCACAAATGCAAAACTTTTGTGATGTAAATCACAAATCACCTAATTTCAGAAAACAGTTGTAGACATTTTTTTTTTCCATTTTTCATTTTCAAACATTCATGGAGTGGGTCCATTCTTCAATATTAATTTCGATAGCGTTTAACCCCAATTGAATATGCATTCTGGGGTAAAATGTGCTGTGACACACCCCAAAAGACGGACATGTCCAGGAAACTTTCAAAAAATAAAATTCATCCAATTATCTGCTACATCTGATCTGTTTGATGCACTGCAGCCAGGAATGATACATTTTTCATGGCCAGTTTTTGGCGACATGGCTACATTGTCCTGCTTGGCTCTTGTCTTGCAATGAGACGCCTCTCTGGAAAGGGGCGGGGCTATGACAACTGGTTATCTGGTTTTGATGTAGAAACTGGATCAGAATCTTACTGGCATGTAAAGCTACAAGGTGGTCTGATTTCGAGGGAGCTAGAGGAATGGCAGTGGTAGGCAACTTCATATTTTCATGGCTTTTATTTTATAACCTTGTGTTTATAACAAACACAAATGCATTTTCACCATATGGGACTTTTAAATATATAAAAATATATTTTTTTAAAAATTGAAATATAAACATATTTATCTATAGCTGAGAGTCCTTCATCTTTCATCTGCTGCTAGTTAGAATAAGAAAAAGAATTAGAGAGTGAAAAGTGTCCCCCTGTCAGAAATTTGGGTGAACTGACCCTTTAAAACAGACATCACATACATGATAAGCTGCGGTGAAGAAAACTGTGCACAACACACATCGATTTGTTTCTGTTTTTATTAAACTTTTTGAAAGTATTAAAGTTGAAAAGAAGACATATAAAGCTGTGAGTGTGACTGTTTCCGTCGGTGTGTCTGTGTGTTTCTGTGTTTAATGCTGCATGTGTGTGTTCTCCGTCAGTGTGTGTGTGAGCTCCGGGTTTGGATCCCAGTTCGCCAGCAGGTCACTGAAGTCCGGCTGAGCGCTGTCGAGGGTGTGTGTGTTGTGATGTGGAAGTGTGTTGTAGTGCATGTGTGGGTTAGCGTCTGTGTGTGTGCTGTCCTGTGAAGGTGTGTCTCTGTTTGTGTGTGTGACGTCAGGTGCGTTGCTGAAACTGACCACAGAGCAGCAGGGGATCGGCTCAGTCCAAAAACTGAGTGGGAGATGCCGCTTGATCATCGGTCGGCTGCGGCCCTGACTTTGGCCCCTGTGGTTGAACAGTTCAGCCAGGGGCCCTAAACCGCTGTTGCCCTTAGCAACCCCGACTCCTTGATCATCAGTACAAGTGGCCAAGCTGCTTTCTTGCTCCTCTGGACTTCCTGCTCTTGCGATTTTCAGCAGGTCATCATAGTAACGCAGACGCCCGCTGGTGGTGACGGAGACCGAGTCGCTGTAGATGTCACAAGCTTCTTGATCACCAGAGCAGTGACCGAAATACCGCTGGACGTCACGGCTGATGAGGTCTGCAAACCTCAGCAGCTGCTTGGTCACATCCAAAGTGTGGTGGGTGGGATTTAAGAAAACCTCGTCCAAACATTCCTCCTCTTCCTCCTGTGCTTCAGATTCTTCATCCTCCTCCACCTCTCTTTCTTCCTCATCTCCCCTGACCTCTGGCTTTTCCTCCAGAATCTCCATATCTTCGTCTTCCTTGCATGGAGAGTGCTGGAAAATCAGGGGGTAGTAGGCTGGAGTCGGGGCCTGGACGAGGAAGCTTCTGATGACGCCTGCTGCCATGTTGGCTCATTGACACTGGAAAGACAGTAACAGAGGAGAAAAACTAAGAATTAAACAGGGAAGCAGTTTGTCGAAATGAAGAACAATTTAAATTGGTTAAAAAAGAACATTTTAATTACCTTATGTCCCAGGTTCAGATGAATCTGTGCTTAAATCAGAGGTCCGTCCTGGGTCATTGATGGATCCACTTTTCTGTGTGTGTGTGTGCATATGCAATACTGGACCGTCAGGATTGTCAGTGTATATATACCTCAGCACACCGCTGCAGACGCGTGTGTGTCTCCCGTCGGATGAGGCAGCTTCCAGAACAAATATTTGCATGCCGGATTGGCCAAACACACTTTGTTTACTTTATCACCGGGCAACCGCAGAGGGGGTCCAAGGCTAATGGATCCTCTGCTAGGGGATGATGGAGAGTAGTTGTACATACACACACGCCCGAACACACACACGTCGTTGTTTTTTTTCCGTCCCTGTTATCAGACTAGTTAAAGGATAAAAGAGCATGAAATCAAATCATATGCTGTTTTGACTTCTAAAGGGGAACACTCTGAACTGACATCAGCAGACTGAGATACAACCTGGGCAAACGCAGCTCTCCTCAGGACATGATGCACTATAATGTTCTTTAAGTGGGAAGCATCACGACATGAGATCAGACTCACAAGAGTCAACCTCGTCAACCTGCCAATCCTCGTCTTCAAGATTATAGCATACTCAGACACACCGTCAGTTTTACCTGTGGTCTCGAGATGCCCAATGGGCACTTAGCACTTTGACTGAAACCTACTGAGCCTAGAATGTCATCTCAAAGAATAAGAATTGTATTATTTCTTATTTTTGTTAGTGTTAACACATCTCATAAAAAGATCCCTCAGCCCAAATGCCAATTAGCACAAACTTAGGACTCTTAAAAACAAGTCCTAAACTTCCCAAAACAGCCAGGCACTGTAGTTTTTTTTAGCAAATGAGGGCTCATTAGGGTCTACTTTCAGTTGTGGATTAATACACATTTGGTGCTCTGGTGAATATTTACAACAGCAGGACGGTGTATGTGGAATTAACTCAAAATAAATTACATGTCACTCAGTGCAAGTGTGGCTCATTCATGTGATTTTAATAGTTTTTGGGGTGACAAAAGAATAAGTTATACCAGACTTTGGATACACAGACAATACATGTGTTAAGAAGGATCAATTAATTTTTGGTTCTGGTCTTTTATTTTGCCAATAATAAGGAAATATAGAATATCACTCTTATATTTTCAGACTCCTACAGTATGATTTTAACATGATTTCCCCTAAACATGACTTGGATGGTTTGTTTGCCCAAGATCCTGATGAAGCCTTAAACTAGCTTGAAAGTTATTGAGAGAAAAACAAATCTAAACTGCACTAACTAGTGGGATCAATTTATTTTTAAGAGTTTTTTACTCACTGCACATAAAAATCTGTGGGTGTACATTACGAGCGAATGTAAAATTAAACTAATAGAAACTTTCCAGTTCTAAGTAAATCAGTCAGATTGTCCAGTTATTAAGATTTTAGCAGTTGTTTCTAAAAATTTTTTGGAAGTTCACACATCTAAATTTCATATTTTTTCCTTCACAAGCCCAAACACAAAAAGTGCGGACTGACCAAGAAGCAAATTTTGTCTCAAAGGACTATCGAATTTCTCTAAAAAGTAAACTACCTGACAAATGTGTAAAACAGGATTCACCATATTCTCTGTGTCCTCACACTTTACTAAAGCTCTTTAAAACAGGACTGAAAATGAGTCTAAAATACTTGAAAACAGGACGTTTTTACAGTGATGTCATTTTATCAAATGAAAATATTGTAGATGTTCTGTACAATTTCAAACTGATTTGCATTTCCTCAACACTGAACCAGAAATAATCTCGATCTTTGGAATCACAGAGATCTTTGCTACAATCAAAACAAAGCACAGTTGATTTGAACAGTGATGAGCAGCACAATATTTGTCAGTGCTGTGTCGCTTTGAGGAGATAAAGTCATGCTGGTTTACTTTACTCAAGATAACAGGATAAAGTAAACTTATTGTGTATGCACAACATGTAAGCGCATGGATTTAATGTGTCATAAAAGCAGTGATTCAATGATTCTAAGTCTCACTGATTAAGTTCTGCACTTCACCAGACTTCACCGACCTTTACAGACAGCTGTAACTCTGTAAATATGTGCATGTGCTTCTGTTTATATGTGCATGATGAGCATTAATGTGTGTTTGTGTGTGTGTGTGTTATCAGGACACCCTGACTCCCCTGGCCTGCCTGTCATTAGTATCCAGGCTTCTGTGTTGATTTTAGGACTAAAGATCAATAGCGGCAATATGTCAGCTCTCAAGAGCCTGACAATGAATTACACACGTTTTTAGGCACACAAGGACATGGACACACACACACACACACACACACACACACACACGCACGCACACGCGCACAGACAGATTTTTCCGATCAGTGAAATTCATTATAATGATTTGAGAGTAACAAACAAACTCATTCCACCTACAATCTTACATAAATGTTTCAGAGACAAGCTTCTTGAAATGATAGAATTACATATATACACTGATCAACCAAAACATTAAAACCACTGACAGGTTAAGTGAACATTGATTATCTTGTAAAAACATCATGACAGACCAAGTACACCCACTCAGGACAGTGTACCGTACAGAACATTGCACTGTCGGAGCTCAAACTGCAAAGCAAAATGCTACATTAAAGGTCCGTATTGTCAAACTCTAGATGGTCTTTGTGATCAGCTTCAGGTCTTTTAATAGCTGTTCTCAAGCTGTGCCAGAACCTGGGAATCTGGCCGTCATCATCAGGCCACTCCAGGTACGTCCTGGAGTTCATGACTCTCCGCAGCTTGCAAAACTTTTTGGGGATGGTCTCTTTGTCAATAGGCTCCAACAGAATCAGCACAACTGTGTCGTCATTTTGGTCAAACAGTCTAAAATGGGTGTAATCCAGCTCGTACTTGCACCACTCACTCCTGATGAAATGCTGAGAGAGGACAAACAGAGTTCTGTGACTCTTCTCGATGGCGTCCATGATGTTGTCCAAGATCCAGCCACCGGGAACAAAGTCTCTCTTGTGGAGGCAGAGCTGGAGAGGAGGCTCGGCCTGCTCCAGCTCCGGGACCAGATATGTTTCAACCCAGCCAGAGTCCATGTCACTGTAGGACACGAAGGCATCATACTCAAGCTCTCCCTTTTTTAACTTTGGCTTTCTCTTGGCTCTCAGCCAGGCCCAGGTCATCTTCATGTACCATAATACGCTGAATTTGTGACACAAACCTGCAACAAGCAGAATCACTAGCAGTATGCCTGAGCAGAGTAAAGAAAGAGCTAAAGCTGTGTGGCACTCAAACACCGACAACCTCGCATCTAACACGCTCTTTCCTCTTGTGGAGTCAGGGGAGTCACAGATGTACGACTTGAACTCATCTCCAATTGTGACTCGATGGTTAGTCCAGTCAGTCGTCATGAAAGCTACAAAGTCACATGAACAGACAAATGTGTTCGCACTAGCCTCCAGGCTCGTTAGATTATTATAATCATTTAGACTTTTGCTGCTGATTGTATGTAAGTGGTTGTTTTGAATGGAGACAAATATGATACTAGGATATAAACCCCCATCTGGCAAATGAGTGATCTTGTTGCCAGAGATGTATAAATCTGTGAGAAAAGGTAGTTCGATGTTGAACACGGTCAAATCGTTGTCTGACAGATCAAGGACACGTAAACTCACAGGCAAACAGGCGGTGACTTTTGTTAAAAGTGTTGATGAAAGGTTTAAGAATTGGAGACTTGGCGGCCAGTAACAAATATCAGGCATTTTATGAAACATGTTTCCACTCATGTCAATATTTTTAAGGTCATTTAGTTTGGTGAAGAGCTGGCTGTTGATTGAATGCAGGTAATTCCTGCTGATATTGATGGTTTGCAGAAGCCTAAAATCACTATCGCCATCGCACATGATGTTACTAAGGGCCAGATCAGTAATCAAGTTGTTACTGAAGTCCAAATACTCAAGCCTTGTAAGACTGGCAGCAGATTCACAGGGCAGGAGGAACACCTTGCAGTTCTCCACAGTCACCTTTCGCAACACTGGCAGCAGAGATTCATCGGCGATTAGAGCTGGGAAGAGGTAAAAGGCAGGGACATCAACGTTTTTCACTACAATAGCCTCCAAATGGCCCATGTTTGTGGGAAAACTCATGCTAGCCGACAATCTTAAGACCAATTTAGAATCTTCTAATGTCAGCATGTTTAATTTGGAGTCTGACATCCAATTCATAAACGCCAAAAAAGCTGAAGTCGTCATGACCACATTTTTAAAAATAACACTTGTAGTTTTGCCATAGTATGCTGCTCTAAATGGGGACATATAAGACTCCCTGGTGAAGCGTGTGTTAGTGAATGTCAGCGTTGTGTTTGGGTGTACAACATCAGACAGTATAGTTTCTGCGAGCGCTTGATTTTCCTTAAATGGACCATTCAGACCAAGTGTTACATATTTAACTGGCCCAACTTGTTTCAAACTTCCTTTTGTGTAGTCTTGTAGATTGTTTCCATCAAAAACAACCTCTTCAAGACCACTGAGGCCGGAGAAGTCACTTTTTCTGACAGACTGAAGATCAGGTCCTCCAAAATATAGGGTCTTTAATTTCTTCAGTGGCTGGAAAAGATTACCTTGACCCAACGTTTTATATTTGTTCCCCAAAAGATTTAAGTGCTGAAGAGAAACAAGATTCTCAAACCATCCAGCAGACAACATCTTCAGTCTGTTGAAGGACAAGTCCAGCATCTCCAAAATTGTCAGCGGGACAAATGCTTGCTCATGGATTGTATGGATGCTGTTGTTATTCATGATCAAAGACCGTAAACTGGCAAATGCTGCAAAGTCATCTTTCATTATTGTCTGCAGTTCATTGCATGAGAGATCAAGTTGAGTGATGAGCTTCGAAGGGGCCGCAGGGACGGTGGTCAGGTTTTGTCCTGAGCAGTTACAGGATGTTTGTTCACAGCTGTGACACTGTGGTTTGGAGAGTGAGAAGCTTTGATGTATTAGCAGAAGTACAAATGTGAGAAATGTAAAGATTCTCATCTTGATTCCCTACAAAACACAAAAGAAAAGAATCAGGCTTTGTCTTGAAAACTGTCCTGCAAGCAATCTCAGAATAAAAAAAACACAGTTGTTGGCTGAGGCTACAACGATGACATACACATGGTCAGATCTATCAAACTACCCTGACATCATCTGAGATACATATTAAAAAGGCAAATAAACATTATGAATAAGACGGATGCTGTCTGACTTCCCCCCTAAAGGCATTTTGGTTAATTACAACAGATAAAGTAATCTTTTTCTTAGGAAATACAGTTGCATTCATCATTTGTTTCACGACAATATGGGTCTTTTTCACAGCAGACATTTTGACTTATCATAGTAAGAAAAGTAAACATGCTACTGATGATATTAAATATGGCTCTATTCTATTCTGAATTTGATGCCCAGCATGCAAGCAGCATAAGCCTGATATCCCAAATCAGGCCTTATTATGAAAGTAGCATCTTCAGGTAGACGTGGAATATGCTGGTATTATTCAAGTTTTAGAAATATCCTTTGGCTATTTATAGAGTGTGTTGCGAAAATGCATCTCAGCTGGGGTCTTAAACCACAGTTTGTGATTCACGGCAACTTGCCTGTTTACGTTTTGTTGTCATGGACGCCTTGTACACAAACAAAGGAAATTAGCCAACAGTTTATAAGCTTGGCACTGAGATGCAAGATTCGCGGCCAGACGAAGAAACACACCTACTTTTAAACTTTAATGAAAGTCTTGGATTTCAACAGGTTTGTATCGAAATGCCAACCTTTTCAAGAAGGTGGTTGAAGGAATGAAGGAGGGAGGCTGTGTTCACACAGTCGAACTAGTCTGTTGCTAGTGGAAGGAAAAAAAACAAACTGAATCCTGGCACAAATAACGGCAATTCCACTGTCCATATTTTCACGTGATAAAGGACATGTTAGAGCATGTTAATTGGAGTATACCTAGCTGAATGCAAACGGGAATATTAGTAGAATATTCCTTTCAATTAGCCGTGTAAACAGCTCAGTCGGAATATTGTCTTTTTTGGAATAAGGGTAAATCACGTAATATTTCGTGCATGTAAATTTGGTCCCTGAGCCAGACTGCACAGTAGGACCATAAATGGAAACCAGCTATCACCAATTTGATCATTTATGTCTGTGATTTTTCTGCTGTGACATGTCAAAATGTCCCCTGGAAAGAGGCCAATAATGGAGGTAAAAGCATTTCTTCTGGATAAAGTTGTTTCTGTATCTAAATGATGTATCAGTGTGAATTTCAAAAGGAATTACAATATTATGTTTAGAAGTTTCTACCATTTACAAAATGTCAGATTGATTAATTAGATTTTTTTTAATATCATTTCAATACATTAAAAACAACAATGAAATAGCATTTTAAAATCTGACTGTTTATCTATTATCAACCACTGAAAACACCTATAATAACTGCAGCAGCACACTCCACAGTCCATGAAGCCTGATAGAAGACTGAAAATAAAGTAAAAATACCTTTGTGAGTCTCCGTGTTATGCTTACAGTTGAAGTATCCTCTTCTTCGGCACAATCATGACTTGACAGAAGGATGTATTCAATGATTTAAGTGTTTCCTGCATCACTAGTTATAGCCTGCCACAAATTAGGAAGTACAATGACAGAAATAACTTCCTGGCAGGGAGAGGTTCACAGGGAGGTTGTTGATTTCTTTGGTCTCACAGTTCGGTTGCATGCAGAGCTGACAGAGGTTGTCACGTGACGGATGGGCAGCTTTTGTTTGAACAAAAATACACTACTCAGAAAATGAAGGGAACGCTTTACCGTCACAGTATAACACCAAGTCAGTTCAACTTCAGGGATATCAATCTGTCCATTTAGGAAGCACAAGTGATTGTAAATCAGTTTCAGCTGCACTGGTGCAAACAAAAGTGACAAAAGGTGCAACGGAGAGGCAAAAGTAAGACAACCTCCAAAGAGGGAATAGTTTTACAGGTGGTGGCTAGAGACAGTTGCTCTCTCCTTATCCTTCCTGACTGATTCTTCTCTAGTTTTGTGTTCTGCTAGTGTCCTTGTCACTACTGGTAGCATGAGGTACTATCTGCAGTCCAATCACGTTGCACAGGTGGTCCACTTCCTCCAGGATGGCACATGCTGTTTGCTGTATCTCCCAGCACAGTCTCAAGAGCATGGAGGAGATACCAGGAGACTGGCCGATACATGAGGAGAGGTGGACAGGCCCGTAGAAGGGCATCAACCCAGCAGCAGGACTGGTATCTGCTCCTTAGTGCAAGGAGGAACAAGAGGAAAACTGCCAGACCCCTACAAAATGACCTCCATCCGGGTACTGGTGTGCATGTTTCTGACAAAGCTGTCAGAAACAGACCCCATGAGGGTGGCATGAGGGCCCAATGTCCTCTAGTGGGACCTGTGTTCACAGCCCGGAACCATGCAGCTCGACTGGCATTCGCCAGAGAACACAAGAGTTGGCAGGTCTGCCATTGGTGCCCCGCTCTCCTGACAGATGAGAGCAGGTTCACACAGTGCACGTGACAGGCATGACAGAGTCTGGGAACGCTGTGGTGATGGTCTGGGGAGGCATATCCTTGGAGGGTCACACAGACCTCCATGTCATAGACAACGGTACCCTGGCTGCTGTTAGGTACCAGGATGAAATCCTCAGAGTGATCAGACCATATGCTGGTGCAGTGGGTCCTGGGTTCCTCCTGGTGCAGGACAATGCCTGGCCTCATGTGGCCAGAGTGTGTAGGCAGTTCCTGGATGCGAAGGCACTGATGCTACTGACTGGCCCTCTTGTCCCTCTGACCTAAATCCATTTTAAGCACCTGTGGGACGTCATGTATCAATGCATCTGAAGCTGCCAAGCACCACCACAGACTGTCCAGGAGCTCACTGATGCCCTGACCCAGATCTGGAAGGAGATCTCCCAGGAGACCATTGGCCAACTCATCAGGAGTATGCCCAGACGTGGTCAAGAATCCATACAGACTTGTGAGGCCGTACTCACTCCTGAGTCACATTACGTGTTGCTGAAATAAAATTCACACAAGTTGGATCAGCCTGTGTTTTAAATTTTTTCCTTGATGTTCGGTGACTTTGAATCCACCCCTGAGTGGGTGGATGAATGTGGTATCCACTGAGCTGATCCATTCAGCTTTAATACTTTGTTAATCAAGATCTGACGTGTAATTTAAGTGTTGCATTAATTTTTTTGAGCAGTGCATTTATGTGAAAACACTTGCCAAAAACAATTAAAAAAAAACCTTTCGTGAGCACTTCTTGTGTTGTGGCTGGGAGAAAAAACATAAACCAGCTTCACTTATCAAGTGAGATCCATCAGTTAGACTCTGTGGGTGTGGATGGAAATTTGTTTAAAGATTTGCCCAATGAGAGCAGGGAGAGGCTCAAAGCCAACCTGACTCCGCAGAGGGAAAATGGGTACACACAACTGATGGATGGATGTGCACAGTATTAAAATACCTGGGTTGAAACTAGCCCTATCTGATTGTCGAAAGCACTTGATTGGTGCGGGCATTTTCCCAAGCAAAGCAGGGTGAGTCCAAGTATCACTGGGAATGATACTGAACCCACATTGCTCCCGCTGGCTCTGCCATCAGTGCATAAGCGTCTTTAAATGTTTAACTGAGCAACAGGTGGCTGCTTGTATGGTAGTCTCAGCCACCAGTGTATGCATGTGTGTGTGAACATGTGTATGTAACAAGTAGTGTAAAAGCGTTGAGTGGTCAGAAGAGGCAGAGAAAGGTGCCTTTCAAGTGCAAGTCCATTTACTAAAGCATGTTTTTTCTTTTGTTTCTAACAACAGGGCAAAAGACTGGTGATGCTCGTCAGTTTGGGACAAAACTCAATATTTCAACTACTTTCCTTGACCAACACCAACCCTAAATATTTGAATATACTGTTGTGGTCTTTGAGGGGAACTCCACATCAAATTTGGGAAATATAGGTCTGAAAGTCAGGACTTTTCCACTTTCTACAAAATGGGAAATTTGGGTTTGAGAGTTGTTTTTCCTTCTTCCCTAATTTAGTTTTGTGAATATTTTCACACACATACACACACACAGATGACAAGCTGCGGTTTGAGGGGCAGGGGTGAAGAAGAATGAAAAGGGAACCAGCTGCATGTGTTGATGTATAGAGTTTTGTGGCATGTGGGGCAGCCTGCATCATGTTTTCTAGGCTGTGTTGAAAACAGCCAGAGAGACAGACAGAAAGAGAGAGCGGTAGCGGATACTACATTCTGTTATTCAATAAAAACTGATGTGTTGTTCAAGTACAAAACCTTTTTTTTTATTTTCTATGATCAAAACTGCAAAACATCTAGAAAAATATACAACAAATCAACCTTTCACAACATTTAACATTTGAAAATGGGAACATAAAAGAGAAGGAATATTCACATTTTCCCCATTAATGATAAAAGAACATTCATTTTTATTTCCTTTCTTTTACATATCAATGTTTTATATGTTTGCAATTATTGTTTAAGGTCTGCCGCTTTGTTTTTATAAATTTATTTCAAACGTCTCCACAGTAGCCAGAGTCGTTGGAGAGTTGTGAGTTGGAGCTGCGGTTGGAGGAAGAGTTCCATATGTCCAGGTTCATGTGCGGGCCAAAGGGGTTGAAGCTGGAGTACTGGATCGGAGCGCATGTCGCCTCTGGCTCTCGGCTGAAGGGAGAATGAGGCGGGGTGATGGGGGACACGGGGGACATTGGGGCTGATCGTTCAGGCTGGAAGTGGCTCTGATAGGGCTCGCTCTGGGGCGTCCAGATGGATCCAAACAGACTGGACATGGGGGAGAGGCTGCGGGTACCCGAGAAGTATGGCTGTGGAGGAATGACAGCGAGAGGTAATGTTAGCTGTAAAGCCACTATATCTGAGATACTGAAGCTGCTTTGTGTGCTGTCTGAAGTGTTATACATCCATGATGTTTTCTAACCTTACCTGTCACTGTGCTCTGCTACCACTGGCCACTTGGCTGTCTGTTCCCTGCAGTGATGACCTGGCTCGTTTCTCTGCTTCTTATTCTAATCTCTCCTTTTCTGCTAAAATGAAATGACCTTTCTGCTCTGTTTATTTCTGCATCCTAAGCAAAAACAGGTCATCTTTGTGGTTGAGACCCTGTTCAATTCCAGCTTTGTCTGTCCTGTCCATTTCTAGACTGTCACACTCTCAAGTAGAGCTTTGGCTCTCTGTCCAACCCCGACTGGGACTGACCCGACCCGTCAGGCTCAGGCCAGGCTATAATTTATCAATATTCCTCTGGGTTGAGTTCCCTGTTGTTGTTTTTTTTTTTAATATACATATATATTTTTTAATGAAACCAGCAGTTCTTCCTCTGAATAAAGAGGGAAACAGCGAGAAAGAGGCTGCAAGGTAACTTGGTTGGCAGTGTTTGCCTCTGCTCCCCAGCAGTGAGAGAGATGTGCCTAACATCAGCATGGACTGCTGAGCTCATCTAAAGATGGCGATGCACAGAGGGGTGCAGCCCATTCTGCAAAACCTGTTGTGCGCCAAGATGCAAAGCGCTGACAACAGATTATTGAAATACCAGATGGAAACGAGGAAGGATAAATGGTGGAAGGAAACACATCAGCTCTTAGCTTGCATTAAATGTTTTTAGGAACCTTAGCTCATATTTTATTTTATAAGCATGTAATAAATGTCAAGACATTAAAATACAAAATATAATAATGTATAAAATATAATATTATCATATTATCTCTCTTTTTTTGGATTGGACACAGGCCCAAAACTGCCATGGTTATGCAGCTTCATGTAGGGTTGGCCTGGTTTTTTGGACCTGATCAAAGCTCTACTCTCAAGAGGCAAAAAAATACCATAAAATAATAATATTCAGGAATAATTATAATTTAAAAAAAAACCTACAGCCTTGGAACCTGTTTAATATACCTGACTCAAATATGAAAGAGTACAGAAATATTTTTCTACATCTATTTTCAAGACACTTCAAGTAGACTTAATGCTGCTTGTATTATTCCTAAGTTAAAACTGCATTCTCTTGTGCAGTTATTTTATGTAGCTTTGGATGAAAGTAATCATAGTTAAATGTGTATTTTTTTAATGTCATCACAGTTTTACTACAACATTACCTCATGGTCTTAGCACTCAGCCCACAGACACTGGAACTTTGAGGCAGACTTTTGAGACCAGTGTTTGGGGGTAAAAAAATTCACACAAATAAAAATAGAAGTTTTTAAAAAACAAATGCTACTACCTTCTCTTCTTTTAAACACAAAAATATAACTTTTTTTTTCAGCACAATCTGTTTTGAATAGAATACATATCATTGTTGGTTAAAGTTCCCCTGAAATCAAAAATACATTTCCCAGTGTATGCGGAGCCAACAGACTTAGTAGCACAAGCCTATGGCATTTTATGTCGTATAAATTAGCCTAGCAACGAGCGGAGATTTCCTCCACCCCTATGAAGCTAGGATAAATAATAATAAAAAGGCACTTCCAGCTTATTAGGACATGTACGTGTTGAAGTTTCTTTTTGCACTTGAGCTTAAATACACACAGACACTGACATACTGCAACTTAAATAAATAAAGCACACTCATCTGTGCAAAATTGACAGCTGTACAAAAAAGGAGAAGCAGCAAACGAAGGAGAAGTTTATGAAAACACATTCGGTAAGGCCGAGTCTATTAAAGCAGATGTTCTTGTTCCTCATTTCTGTTCTGACAGCAGAGTGATGAAAGTCTAAGAGTAGATAACTTCCTCAAATGTTCTATGAGTCACAACAGAGGAGCCATTGGTGTCTTCAGTTACTGTGTGAGTGTGTACTTCATGTTACACACTCACGTACCTGTCTTGTTGCAGTTTCACAAAGTACACTGCCTCTTCAGGGCAGGAATTTCATGCCATTATTGTTTCTGGGATGTCTGAATGCTGTCTATAATAGCAAACTGGAGCAGGGTGATACTTATGTCATTTGGTTCTCTGTGTGAAAACGCCCTGTAAGTCTTCTGATGCAGCAAAAATGTTACTGTGTCAGTGCATGTGGGCCTGTGGTCGCATTGTAATCACAGATCTATCAGTTGTGTAAGCAACTGTAAATCATCACTGATTCCTCCAAGTACCTGTTTAATGTTTATGGTCAAGCATTGCAGTGACACTGGTGTATCTTTCAACAGGGCTGTATGTAACTCTGCAGAAAGATAGTTGAGTTATTGCTTGTTGTTGAGTCACATTACAAAGTCATCAAATACTCTTTGGGTTTGTGGTTTGGTCTGATTTCAGATGTGGGATTATTGTTTTGTAAGTCACAAGTAAGTCTCAAGTCTTTGCACTCAAGTCCCAAGTCAAGTCCCAAGTCCTAAACTTTGAGTTTTGAGTCCTAAACAAGTCATAATGCACTCTTCATTGAATGTATTGCCATTTTAACAACGAGATAATAATATATTGAAATAAAATCATACGCTTTTAAAAATATGCATTTATATCTTAAAAAAGTTTGTTAAAACAAGTTGGACTGAACTTCACCAGTAAAGATGACAAAGCACTTAAATACAGCACTATAAACCAGTAACACAACAGAATGAATTTTGCATGATTCTGTCCTGACTTATTTGTCATCTCATATTGGAATAATGTCTGTAACTTTCTCTTCCGAAATTGGCTTTGGGAGAAGAAATCAAAAATGTTCAAGTCAAAAGGCTCAAGTTGAGTTATGAGCCTTTTTTGATTTTGTCATGTTGAGTCCAAAGTCATTAAATTTGTTACTTGTGTCTGACTCGAGTCCACCACTCCTCCACCTACCAACTGGGAATGAGACTCAACAATAAGCGCTCTTTCCTTCCAGAGTTACACAAGTGTTATTTCTCAGTGTTTCTCCATTTACACCATAATTTTAACCGTCAAAATAAATCCCCTGCAACTTTCACCACATCCTGTACATCTATACTTAATATAATTGTGCAATGCTTGGAAAAATTAACTTCTCTTCTCATTAAGGTCGGGAACTGAAACTAAATTAGCACAGATTACGAAATGCAGAGTGTGCTGTGGCCGTTGAAAAAACATAAATGTTGGTTCGGCTTATCCCGATGCTCTTTCTGACCTGGACAATGCTGCATACAGCAATACATTTTGCTTGTGTTGTGTTTAGGCTCTATATGAAGATCAATAAGTGTTTCCAGTAGGGCTGACCCGCAACACTAACCCCCACCAGTCTGATACTGACAACAACGCACTCAGAGCTGGCAGACATGTCCAAGTGGTCATCAGATATGTGGTTGCACTTTAAAATATGCCACAACAACTCCCAGAAAGCAGAGTGCCAGATTTGCCAAAAGAAATTGGCATATCACAACTCAACAACAAATTTGGGAAATCACTTGAAAAACGTAAGTAGTAACTAGTAGGCCTAATATGCATTTTCCAGTTCCACCAGTCCTGCAGTGTCCGCCGAGGGTTTTAATTTAGTGTTCAGTCAAAAGTTAAACACTACTTATCACCGACCATTAGTGTTTTTTCGTTTGTGAATATTTTTATCTTAATTCTAGTGCTGGAAAAAACTACGTTTTCGCCATAATTTTTTCCGTTGTTGAAGCTCCGAAGCTTCAAATGTCCATAAATGGATTCAAAGGTCAGCCCTAGTTTCCAGGACAAGAGCCTGGGTATGAACCACAGGTTTTCTTCTCGCCTCCAATTGCCAACATGTGTTCGCTCACAGCGCCACACTGTGCCATATATTTTCTTCAGTGAAATAAGCATTTCACCGGTTTTGATCTGCCTCTCAAATAATCAAAATCAAGAATACTTAAGAAGTGGAGTCAAGAACCAAAACTGGACTCAAAGCCAGAACTGTTAAAATCCAAACAATCGGAATTGAGCCTGGGTCACTGCAGAGGACTCAGTCTATATGGGGCGCACACTGCAGCAGATGATGAAGGACATGGGGACTTTGAGCTGTCTGTGAGGCGTCACCAAAATCTGTGAGTCAGATCCACCCTTCACTCCTCTACAGCTCCACCCTCTCGACTAAATACGGTCATTTTTATATCCAACAATCAAAGACTGCAATGGCCAAAATGTCAAACTCAAGTCCACAAACCAACGGGTAACGTCATGGTTGCTATGTTCATTATTTATATACAGTCTTTGGATCATGTGTATATGTTAACTAAACATGTGAACAAGAAGGAAGTTTATGTTTTTGCGGGTTGAGTGTGTGAACTCTGAGTATTCTAAACATCTTTAGTTTTTCTGCCATTTTACAGACAAAACAATTAATTGCAAATATAATCTAATTGTTAACGATTGTCAATGAGTTGGTGGCAGCCCTATGACCTGGCTCTAAATTTACTCCCCCTAACTATGATAAATAATATCCAGCTGCAGTGGAGAGCAGCCTGATTGCTTGGTTGTGTTAAACCCATTTGAGTTTAGTATTGTGACTCCTCACCTTGCTACCCACACAGGCTGCTGTGTCCCAGGTTGAGGGCGATTCCTGATGCTGTTCCTCATTCCAGCTGCTCTGATTGCCGTGTGCATTCTGGGCCTCCTGACCAGGAAAACCACTTGGAAACGTTCCGTTACCTACAAGATGATCAGAGCAAAGAAATGCTGAACTTGAATCCAGAGAAACTCAACAGAAGCAGAGTCAGTGATGGTTCCAGTAACAGTTGTCATCTAATGTAATAATAGGACAGAGTGATATAACTGGGTAAAGGTAAGAGAAAACTGTATGTCAAGAGTCTGTACCTATGTAGTTGCTGTCCTCACAGTAGGTGTAGGGACTGTTGCAATGGCTGTTGGCATTATTCCAAGTAAACCTGCAGGAAACAAAGAAACATTTGAAGCGACGGTTTTAACAGGAACAAACTGAACTACAACACAGAAATGCAAAGACACATTACTGTAGGACTGGGAAGGTAATTATTACAGACTGTAGACCAGGATCAGTAACCATGCCAGGACGGATCTTAAAGTGCCTTACTAATAAAACTATTTGTAGCTGTTAGGAGTGCTGCTTAGACAGAGGGGTGAAGTAGCATAAAAGTTATTGAGTTTTGAGATGAATACAGACATTTACCACAAGCTAGAGATTAACATCCAAAAGTTATTTTAATTTCTTCTATTGTACTTTGGTCACAAAAAGGAGCAACAACTTATTGTCTAGTTTTTGGACACAAACTAATTTTCCTCCCATGTTTAGATAAGAAGAAGAAGAAGAAGAACCCCATAAAAAATATGTATTTAGAGCCCCAGGTAACGTTGTTGTGGCAAACCTTAGCTAACAAATTTTGTCTTTCACCTCCAGAAGACACAACAACACTCAACTATATTTGGAGTCCTGGCTCATCGGCTCGTCATTTACTTTGTCCGTCGGCTGTTTGGTGCTGAATTTGTCATTAAAATTAAACCGTTGACTCGCTGTTAATCGTTTATTATAACAAACCTGCATTCAAGCACCTACCCATTGTATGAGGCGGTGGTTGCTGGCTGAGGTATGTAGGGCAGAGCTTCGGGGGTGTTGTATCTGAACTCATTGGTGAGAGGGATGGATGGAGCTGACCATGTCTCTTCAGGCAAATACTGTCCTGTCAGATCTGAGGGAGCACAAAGCAACATGGATCAGGGGTAATTCTCAAACCATCTTTGTTGAAGACATGAACAGGTGTTTGTTTCAAGCTATAAAAACTAAGCATGTATTTATGAATGTCTTTACCCATGTTGCGGTCTACTCCTGCAGCAACAGCAGCAAAACTTGGGGCAAAGCTGGACGCTGTGGGATCTGGGCTTTGGCACATATCTTTGTGGTACAAGCTGTTCATGCTAAACAGAGAGAAAGCACAAGTTACATGTCGAACAGAGAACAGATAAAACACAGTTTTTTATTTCCATAAGTTCCCTTCAAACAAAACAAATTCAAAATCCCACAAAATCAGACTTTTTCATCAGTGGCCTGCTCATGGTGCAAACAGGATATAAAGAAACATCAGACTTTAATCTTTGGCTCACAAACTTTAGTAAAATCCAGTGGTGTGTTTCTGTGTGTGTGTGTGTGTGTGTGTGTTTGCTGAGGTACCTGAGAGCCTTGTAGTTTGTATTCATGGTCTGGTAGCAGTCTCTCTCTACTGGGTAGACGCCGTACTGCATGGATTCCCCTGTAAAAACCAACATGTCTGTCAAAATAATGTAACTGACCCTTCTCATCTGTAACAGCTACAGTACGGTTTTCATAATGATACAGCAAAATAATGGAACGTAATAGTATATTAATAGTCCTGGTTTTCCTCGTTAAGATTGTGGACATGTTCCTCACTTTTTCTAGATGAGGTAGTGCAGGCATGTGTTCGGGCACTGGGGTCTTTGTCTCCCTCCATGCTGCTGGCGCTGCTCCAGCTGCCCCAGCTCCCTCTGCTGGCCCTCACACTGCCTGATGAGCTGCCGGAGTCTGAGCCCGACTCACACACTCCACCACCGCGCCGATCTGTAGCACACTTTCTTCGAGTACGAGAAGGACACACACCTGCCGGACATCAACAAGGCCAGAGAGATTAAAATTAAGTGCTGGGTTATTATTGAGTGAAGCTGCAGATAGGTATGGGATGGTATGGGTATAGGGATGGGAATCGAGAACCCGTTCCAGTGCGACATGTTTTTCTGACAGTTACCGAGGGTAGATATCCCTTTGTATCAACAGCGCATGCAGGCAGGCTTAGCAGATATTTTTCTTTTACTGAGAAAACTTAAATAAATGTACAAATATTATTTTTTTAATCCATTTTAGATGAGGACAGACAGACTAGTGCTGCAGCTAGCTCTCAGGCCACACTGTGTTAAGACTCAGAGATAATAAAACAGTTGCACTGATGCTAAAAACCTGTGTAGGCCTTCTTTTTCCCCTACAGAAAATTAATCAGGAATCAATACGGGAACTGATAAAGAACTAGACTGATAAGCAGAATCCGTAATAACATTAAAACATTTTCAATTCCCATCCCTATGACAGATAAGAACGACGCCCACCATTCTGTTTGAGGGAGCTCTCAACACTCAGTCCAGGCTTTGGTGCTTCTGACTTTAAGCCATTGCAGCAGCGGTTCCTGTTGCGGGGTCCACTGGCAATGCGCTCCCCTGTTTTCCAATCAGGTTCTTTCTCCCTCTCTGGTATCACTACTACATTGTGCTCAGGAGCACTAGGGGGAAAAAAATCAGACAGAAACAGCAAATCTTACCTTACTGTTTGGAGCTTTGTAACACTATTTGTCAAGAAATATCAGAATAAATGTAAATGGATTAATGGTTAAAATACAGGTGAGGTGAAGTTTACCTGGAGACATTTTCTGTCTTCCTGCGACTCCTCTTTCCCTTATTATTTCCTGGTGCAGCGCCAGTCTCTGCACTCTGTGCTTTCTTTTTCTGGCCTTTGCTGTCTTCTCTCAGCTGCAGAAAGAAAAGTAATAATGTTTTTTAAATGAGAACCATCATCATTATAAGGTTTGGATATTAAACTGAATACAAACATATGGCATTTCAGCTCCTTCCTTACCTCCATTTCAGAACTGTCCCTTTTCTCAGAATCGATCTTCTCTGCATAGTGCTCAGTGCAGCTCTTCTCTACAGGGCTGCACACTAACAGGCCGGGTCTAGGTCCTGGACCCACTGTGACGTTATCTGGGAAACCAGCAGGCATTTCCATGGGAAACATAACTGCTGCTGGCACTCTATCTCCTATAGTGCTGTGGGCGTCTTCTTTATAATCTGAAGGTGTCTTTTTATCCAGCTCACTGATGAAAGTCGGTTCGTTGTTGTTGCAGACATCGGGGTCTGGGGTCAGGGGAGGGTCCGGTGTCAGGTCCTCGTGCTCTTCGTCGACGGTCACAGCACCAGGCGAGGCTGTGGATGAGCTCGACTTGTACTTGGTGTAATAAAGTGAAACCTTGTGTTTCTTTTGCGGCTGGGATGTGGTGGTTAAGGAGCCTCTCTTTGAGGATGATTGTGGACGTGAGGCGGGGCTGTTGGCCAAGGCTGGAGAGCCACGCCCCTTACCTTTGTCAGAGGTGTGACAGGTGTCCACATAGCTCTTACAGCTGCCCTTTGGTTTACTGCACAAAGAAGATACAAAAATGACAAGGTCTTTGAATGTGCTTGCAGAGTTTGCCTTCATGCAAATAGTTAACAGTCTCTACACCATGTAGCACAACTACAGAAAAACACTGGACATACTTTACTCCGTTGGGTGTGATATTATTGACGGAGTCGTTATCCCGGGACAGGACAGAGTTGTGGTTGCTTCTGATGCTGGGTGAGGAGAACTCACTCAGGATGTACTGGGCCTGATGGAAGGCCATCAGACACACACCAAACAGGGAGAAGCTGAAACACAAACAGATGCAAAAGATAATGTATTACATTTCCCATGCCCACAACAAAAAATGATAATGACTTACTACAGTGAGTAGTCCAACTAATATTAAAATGATCTTTTTTCAATATATATGTATATGCAGCTCTAATCAGTGAAAGACCATCACTGGCCCATTTTCTGCTCCTGGCACCTCCATAAAACCAACCACTTTTGAATGATATTAGTGGTTTGTTTTCGTGTTAGCTTGTTATCATGTACAAAAATGACAAGTAGTTTGACAAACACAGGAAGGTGTGACTTAAGATCTGTGGCATGTCCATAGGTTCATTTTTTGTAGAAAAAAAATGGGCAAAATATCATTCAACATAAATTATTTCTAACTGTCTTGTGAAATGGAATTTTATTTTTATTTTTTCATTTTTAACGGCTACTTCGAAGGTACTGACCATGTGAAGATGAGGGTGACCACCCAGAAAGTTTCCTCCCAGCTGGGGCCGGGAACCACCTGAGCGCAGAGAGGCAACATGTGGTGGGGCAGTGTCACATTGAGGGTGAAAGGGAAAGAGGTGCCGCGTGACGTCACCAGGGTGAGGTCCCGGATCACCCAGGACGAGGTGAAGTCTGGGGTGAAGCTGAGGACACAGACAGGTAGAGACAGTGAGAGACAAAGAAATGGACAAAGGAAGAGAAGAAGAGGACAAATTGCACAAATATATGAGAGAGGCAGAGCAGAAAATTACTTAAAAGATGTGGGTGCAGCCCATGGTTGAATAATAAAGTACAAACAAACAGGCACAGATGGAAACCCTTATCTGTTTTTTCGCTAATATGCAGCAAATTACAATATCAAGTGACAACAGTAAAAGAGAAAACCACTGTTACTAATAAAGCGAGCTAAAATTCCACTTACGCAATGGTGATCTCAGAGGAAGTGTTGTGGTCGAGGCTGAAGGGACGACACTGTAACACCTCGAAGCCGAATCCCTGACACTTATATCCGTTAATATTCATCGACATGACGGTCAGAGGAAGCTCTCCTGCGTTCTCCACCTTAAAACTCTTTCTGATGGCGAAAAGCGGCTTGTTGGTGCGCAGGCCTAGAAGTGACAAGCAGTAACAATTTAGCCATTTGTTTGTTCCACTGCCTTATCTTCCTGCTAAAAGTGAATATGTACCAATAAACTCTATTACTGAACAGCCATGTAGTGATATTAAGTTAAACATTAAACTCACCATCACGACACTCCATTAGAGTTGACTGAGGAACATTGAAGCGCAGAGAGGCTCCTGGGCCGGGCAGTTTGCCTCCGACTCTTAGCAGCTCTTTGGCCCCATGGCCCTGCACCGTCATCATGTCAAACACCGTCAGGTTGTTCCTGAAACACAAACACAACATGCTTGATAAAAACATGCTTTAGTAACACAATGAACAGCATTGCCAGGCTACAGGCTATCTCTCCACTATTGTGAAACATCTCTTCCAAACTCCAAAAATCCTCTGTCACTAAGAAACCTGAATACATATACTGAAAAACTGCCTGAACCTCATCCTATTAATATGACTCTGTACCTGATGATGAGAATGGTGGTGGTAGGTTTGTGTTCAGAGGGAGAATAGACCACAGCGACCTCTCTGGCCTCCCAGGGCTGCAGCAGCAGACGAAGGACACCCTCCCTTGTCATGTCATCCACATTCTCACCCGCCTGCACACAAACACGCAGAAAAAGGGGAAATATTGGAGGAAAAGCAACTGAAGCACAACAACAGTGATGGCTATGCATTTAATGAATCAATAAAGTTTGATAAGTATTACATGCTGGGAGCCAAAAATCAATGAGTAAAGACAAAAAGATTCGATAGTGCCACGACTTTATTTCCCAGGAGCGTTCTCAGGATTTACCTTAGGGGAAGAAGCCAACAGAGAAAACTCTGTAGTGCTGATGTTGACAGAGAGTGGGCTGATATTAAACCTGCCGATCAAAATAGAGAAAACAGTTTGACAAATCAACTCGAGGGATGTGCTGGAGCAACATGGTACAATGCTTCAAACACTTGAGGCACAAAACGACTGTAGACGAATAATTCTGTTCAGTATTTAACATAATACTCAGCGTACCATTTGGTTAGAAGGTCCAGAGCCTCCAGGGGGGCAGGGTACAGCGAGAGGATTCTAATCTCTACAGAAACCACTGAAGAAGAAGGATTCTTCAGCATGAACGTCTTCACCTGAAACAAAAAATTATGTTTTCTATTTGCTGCAGACAAAAGCCCAACTTAAAAACCATGTACATATACACCGTTTTTAGTTAGAAGTCATTAAGAAGTAACAAAAAACTCAAACCACTTTTTTTTATATTTAGTAATGTTTCAGGTCCAAATCTTGACATTTTAGGACATAGTATTTGAGTTCTACATATTGTGCTCTTGTGCCCTCTACTGGTTAACCATCTGCCTTCTGTCCAGGATAATGGAACTAGATGGCACCCGGCTTGTGGTGCTCAAGGCACCCAAAAATACATTTGAAAAACTCAACAGCAATAAGTTTTTCCACAAATCATGACCTGAAGATAATCCACAGACCTTGCTGTGAGCAGATCAGTGTAGGAACTAATTTCTTTCTACCAAACCACACCTCCCAAATACAGCACTGCACACAGGGCAGCATGCATCTACAGCTTGCTCACCTAGCAGAACTGACCTAGCTAGCGTTACTGCTCAGCCAACGAGGACGCCATTAAAGTTAACATCTCACACTGACACAAGCATGAGCCGCTCGTCCATAAATAGCTGCATGCTGCACAGTGATACTGTTGGCGGAGATTTGTTTGGTAAAAAAGAAAATACGTCCTACATAAAAATGCTCACAACATCATCTGTGGAGACATTGTTGTGAGCATTTTTAGACCACGTCTCGTCCCAGAAATCAACAAATCTCCCTCACTGCTGTTGAGTTTTTCAGAATGTAGTTTTTGGCTCTTAGAGCATCACAAGCAGAGTGCCATCTAGTTCCATTATACTGGAGAGAAGGCAGACATCTCTATGGTCCATGTCTCTAACACTTGGCAACTCATATCAGAACAATCTAGACGGATAAATAGCACTACACCTAAGAGGAAAAATGTCTGAAATGTCCCTCTGTCTTGCCCACCTTGCTCTCATTGACGGGTGTAGCACCAAAGTCCAGAGGAAAGGACGTCTCTACAGGGAGTCTGGGCCACCTGAGAAGACAAAAGGTTTAAAATGGTTATCAATAGTAATAAAAGTGTGTAATGCTGGATTACAAGACACACAATGACATGAAAAACAAAACAGTGTGTTGCATTTAAGACTGACCTGCAAGATAGTTTGTCTTTGTGGCTCTGCCATCGAGAGCAGAGCTCAGCAGCCAGTTTGCTGTCTACAGCCCAAGACGAAGGGAAAAAGTCTGGGAGGAGGGAACGCTGCCACTCTAAACGACCTGATGGGATATTTGGGAAAATTAAAAAATGACTTAATAAACACTAAAAGGCTCAGAGTGTGATTTTTCTCTCAGAAGAGGTTATAAAGTGTCATGTCTCACCTGTTTCAGACATTCTGAGAGGACAGGGACGTCCACACTCTCGTTCCGCCTCAAACACCACCTCCCCCTGCTGACAGACACATCATCTATTACTACATCTGATCCTTTATACTGATCCACAGCCCTACACACTACTACCTACTGCTGGTACTTTACCTTGAAAGGAGAAGAGCTAAAGTAGAGGGGAACGTGCAGGGTTGTCCCCAGGCTGGTGTCCAGACTGAGGGTGAACACCTGGTTGACGGGCAGGGCCCTGCTGAGCAGCTGGAGGGACATGATATGCCAGCAGCCCTGGGGAACTGTGAGTGGAGCGCTGAAGTTCACCACCTGATAGACAGAGGGCAGCACAGACATGAGTGTCAAATCCTGCCCTGAACTTGGGATACTTTTTATAAGAGGGTTAAGTATAGTGGGTCAGAATTAACTTGGCATATACTAAGAGAAAGTTTGATGATCATCATCACGTCATCATGTAATCAGAGCTGCCTCCTATCATTACACGAGGCAGTGGTGCATACCTTCATTACTCCCTGCAGCTTCTGTGAGAGGCTGGCGTTCATCACAGTGACGGGCAGGAGGAGGGAGTTAGTCAGCCACAGATCCACCTGGTCTGCATCTCTTTGTTTCACCTGGAACAGGTTGAACAAATCTCCCATGGTCCTTCTGCAGAAGGACATAATACTCAGTTATACAGTTTCGCACGTTAACGACACTTCCTGAGCATTAAAGCGCTTAAAAAATTTCTGTAACGGACTGTCTTCATCACAATAGAGACTATAAATATGTGCACCAGGTGCTTTTCATTAACTACAGCCACAGTGTTTCCAAACAAATGGGACATTGAAGCTGTGCTTTAACTCTAATGGTTTATCAGGACAACTTGAGGGTAGTATGGCAGAAGGTCTCGAACTTACCTTGGTGTGATATGTAGTCCAGGGAAGCTGAAGGTTGTCTGGTTTCCCAGAATTTTTAAACTGATATGATTCATGCATTTCCCTCCATGACCCGGCATTGAACCTGACAGAAGAAACAAAACTGTTGTTGATGATAAAATTTTCCAGAACACTTGGGGTCAAATGCAATTGCACTTAGATGAAAGTATATAAATTGAGAAAGAATGATTTGAACTGAAATGAGTGTTCACCTCTGCAGGCAAGCGTCGCCACTTTAGTGAAGTTTTTTGCCTCTGGTCTCAGGAGAACCTGATTAAATTCCAGGCTGGCCTCCACCTTTGATAGCACCTGCATGTCCTGGGGAGATAAATCATCTCGTCAAAGCTTATAAAATGATACCTTCAGTACCTATAATACAGCAAAACAAGACAAACACCTCACCTTTACATACAGCTTCTTGCCTCCAGAATTTAACATATAAACTCCTATTTTTGGTTCGCCTGCAGAGAAAAAAAATAAAGTAGAGAGAGAAAGATGAGACAAATAAAAACATTTTACATAATGTACATTTTCTGCTATGGAAAGGTCTCCCTTACATTTTTAACATGAAAAGAACTTGCTGAAACCTGCTTGCCGAGGCAGAGACAGATTTCTTGAGCAAAACTATGACAAATAGTGAACAAAAACATAACAAGACTATACACCAATTCACCGTCAGCTGCTGACAGAAATAGGCTTATGCTGTAACACTATGACAAGTTCTTAGAAACACAAATTTAGTTTGCTGATGTGGTTAAATACCAAAGACTGTGTGAACGATCACCATAAAACTATCTACAGCAGTTGAACACCACTGCAGCTTTCATTTGATCTTTAGCTCCTGTATTACTCTGGACATTGAGATCAGGAGAGCAGAACTGATGCCTATATTTCTTTCATCTGACAGCAGCAGAATCATTAACATTATCTGATCTTTACCCCAGAGTCAAAGTAAACAAGATTCAGGAGGAACGGAAAAGCAGCCACATGCAATTCCAAAGAGCCTCATTAAGTCTGCGTCTAGCGTCACAACATAAACACTATTTTTAACCTTGTGAACTTTTGCTTCAACAGCAGTCCACTACAGAAACAGGTCTAAAAGATATGACATCTACTGAGGTAATCTGAGTGGAGGCTGAGGAAGCAGCAACACACTAATGTCAATCAGTTTTAAGCTGTGTGGTATTTTTAAGTCACGCAGTGCGACACTGTCACATTCCCACAGCTAATTTGCCTCCAGACTGCGGGTCAGACAGGCCAAACAAACCCACCTACTGCAGCCTGTCCAGTAGTGGGGGCCATCAGCAGCACCACAATGTGCTCAATGACGTAAGGCTTGAGCTTGTCCAGGTCAGTGGGCCGGTCACCACGCGCCGACAGATTAATCTGCAGGCTGAGGCGCTCCTCGCTCTGGAGGCAGGACCCCTGGGACGGGACAGGAAAGGCATACCAGTCACGCACCAAACAGAAGGAGAAGCATGATAGCAACGATTTGAGAAATTTAGTAAATTGGAACAGATACTAACAGAGATAAAGTCAAACAAACAAAAAGGGTGGATGTTAAGGAGACAGAAAGTATGAATTAAATAAATGAAAGATTAGTTGAGGCGATGGTGAACAAATAAATAGTAATGGAAAAATGTGAATTATCTTCTTTGTTGTCATCAACATCAGAATAATCAGATGCATGCTGTACACAGACAGACAGCAACAAGCAGACAGTAACCAGCTACTACACCCCACCCTGTGACTAACACCCTCTTAAAGCTGACAAGTCACTACTGGGAGAGTGCAAATCTCACTGCAAACCACTGGGTGAATCAGCACTTGACGACCTGTAGACAGATGCCCTATCTTGGTGCCACCAGAGGCCTTGAGGGTGCAATAGCAAACCTAATCCCTTGAAACCAAGAGGCTACTGCTTATTTCCTGTAAGGTCATTTAATCTGTGAGCAGCACCAACGTGACCAAAGGCCAGTTCTCAATTATGTTAGCGATGTCTCGAAAAAGATCTAAGGAGCAGGTGTTGATCTTGGATACGAGCCCAAGGTCACAGCTGGGCCACTCATGCAACAGAACGCCGGGATGATTTCAGTTTGCATAATTATGACAATATAGTAAGGTTGTCTGCAGCCGCCTCTTGCATCATGTGTATTGCGCCACATGAGCAATGGGAGCCCTGCGTCAATTATAGAGTCTCTTGAGAAAGCAATTAAAAGTCTGGCAGGAGCTTGCACCCTCCTCGGGGGTTCTGGAGGAAACAGAAGGCGCTCTGATGACAAGCCTGGCTGTCTGTTTAAGTTTTAGACTGGCTGGCCTTCTGCCCAAAGGAGTGGGCATGATGAGAGCAGTGAGGAAGCGTCACTACTCACTGCGAAGTAGAAACCAGCTAAAAATGGTGCAAGATCATACATCACCAAAAATAAGAGCACTTGGTTAAATGCTCTCCTTTGTACTTCTGTGTTTTTCCTCAAAGTCCACCCGGTGCCCTTCCCTCTCATGCTCTGACTGCTCACAAGTTTATGTTCATGAATGTTTTTATTAATAAGTTTAATCCTGAGCAATTAATAAAAATCATGTTGTTAGAAGACAGCAGAGTATCTGGGAAAAAGAGTCTCTCTCTGCCTCCATGACTTCACACCTAGCTCTTAAGCCAATCCAAGTACGATGTGGATATTTGAAACCTGCAGTGCACATACACCAAGAACATATGTTGCAGTAAAGTAGACATAGGAGACACATTATGTCCCGCAGTTGAACTTTTGACATGATAAATATAAGACACATAATACTTACATATTACTCCAAGCATAGTGCTTTAATATCTCAGAGCATGTGTAGAGAAGATCTTTAAATAAATACCTGAGGATTGTTGAACAAACTCTTCGGCAAGCTGCACTCCAGGAGTAGACCCAGTATAGTGATGTTGGAGGCATCTTCCTGCAGCAGAAACAACACGGCAGAGCACGTAATCAGAGGTTTAAAAAATAATGTAAGCATTAAAAATACATAACAAAACATCAGTAAATTAGAGGTTTATCTTTTGTCTTTTACAAACAAGGCCTTCAATAATCAGTGGCTATTTCAAGGCCACACATGACTGAACTCTAGTGGTGCTAGCCATGCACTACACTTTATAGAAATTCAATACTCCAACAAAGCAGCTTTGGTTGGTTTGGTCATTTATTGTGCAAATTACAAGGAGAACTCACTGGTCTGCAAACACAGACCGCTGAACACAGTGTGGTTGTCAGCTCCTGTAATCTTTAAACATGGTTTAAACATTGACAAGGAAATCAGTAAATACAATGCTGATCATGTTGGACGCTGCAATGCGGGCTTATCTGGATCTACAACAAGTGCATGTGCATTTAAACGTGAGTGTGACAGGTTGTCTGATACAACAATTAACTCTCTGCACCACTGAGAAAATCAAATTTCAGTGACATCTAGCAGTAGCACAATGACATCAACAGCACTATGGCTATGCAAATTACAGAATGACTCATCAAATTCTCAACTTTATTCAGTCAGTGCAGCACATGTACAATTACTTTATCACACAGTCTATATTATAGTGTTTATTACTTCTCTCTTTTCAGAGAAAATCCAGTAAAACTCAACCCCCAAAAACCTGCAGCAGTGGTGTGTGTCAGGTTCACATATGAAGGGGGTGTGTTCTACTCTATGCTAAGTTTTAGCAAATCTAGCATGGTAGTCATGTCTGAATTGTGTTAAGCTTTCTTTTTCTCCCGTGTCGTTTTGAACTGAACACCAGCGCAGGGGCTTCCTCTTCCTCCACCTCTCACTATCAGCTTAAACATTATTTGTGATATGAAGCTGAAATGCAAAGAAGACTGCCGCAATGTGAATTTGTAGCAAGTGTAGCAGCTGTATAGGTGGAGAAGGTTTTTGTTAAGTATAGTTTGAAACATGTGGCGCTGGCTGAGAGGACAAAAGTCTGCCTTCAGTGTAAGCAGTAGTCTGAGTGATTATGAGAGCTAAAGTCTGTCTGTTCTTGGCCAAGCTGACATTTTGCAACTGCCACCCCACTTCCTGTTGTGGAGGCGAGGAACTCCTTTCAGATAGCTTCTCACACACTTTCATTGCTTCTAAAACCGTGTGCTAATTTGTCATTGGTTGACGGTGTTTTTGCATGGCTTTGAAATGTGTACAAATGAATGATTGTACAAAGAATGCATCACTTTGAATGGATAGTTTGTGGTTATACCCTGCATGCAAACATTTACAGTTTTAAGCATGAAAAAAGTGATTGTTTCTTGACATCCTTCGTGTTGACTGCATACACACTGAGCGGTTTCACCACAGCCAGACCTTGTCAGTGTGTATCAGTAAACTTCTGTATGTTAGTATGCAGGCGTCTGTTTATCAGAGCTGGCAGGAAAAGGGGAAATCAGCTGTTTCCAATGATGAGCCGTTAGTCACTACTGCATGGCCTGCACAAACCAACACAGACACATTTAAATACATACCTGAGTTTGGGTCAGCTTAATGCTCTGGATGTGAGGGAATACTAGCAGACTATCCTTTCTTTGGACAGACTTTAACGAACCCCGGTGAACTCCCACACCAAATACCTGGGAAAGGAACAGTTAATGTTTATAAAAGGATTCTCACCGCCATGTGCATTTTATTAAGGCCAGGCTGTGAGCAAGCACAAAAAGGGAATAGTATGATTTAATCTGAACTGAACTTCTGAAACCGTTTTAACACGGTGGCTGAAGGTTACATGCTAATAATGTAGCATTTTCCAAACAATATGTATTCAACTGTTTTCCATCTGCTTCTTGATGGAAAACAAACAAAACAACAAAGTTAGGAAGGACTAACAAATGCTACATGGAGCTAGAGAATATAGAACAAAAAGTTAAGCATCCTGTAACACCAGTCTCGCACATATTACTCACTATACTAACTGTATTGAATATATTAACCAGCCTGCATTTAACTGACTGATTGCTATTCAGCATCATACTGAGCACAACACATAATAACCTAGGTTTATGACACCATTATTTCAACTGTACAGAAGAGGGAATGGAACAGAAGTCTACAGATATATGTTTAAGGAAAATGCACACCAGAGATTTGTGCTGTTGGTCTCACTGGCAACATAAAACAAAACAAGGGCATGACTGAAACATTTACATGTCTTTGAGGCACGTGAAGGGAGTGGCCCTGTTGGAAGCAGAGCATGGGAGTCCAAGCGTCTGCGTGTCTGGGCGTGTTTGCTTGCCATTTATAAGCTACATGTAAGAAACGCTGTGGTGCAGGTTTAATGTGAGATGGGAAAAAATTCACAACTGCAACACAACAGACATTTGTAAGGCATTTTGGAGTAAACCTCTAGAGGTAATTCTTATTTGCTTTAGTTCTAGTGTGGTTGACTAACACCTGAGTTCTGACCTCGGCTTAACGTTGTAGCTGCTTCTTAGGAACACGCAACAGGCATGTTACAAATGTCACTTGTAATATGAAGGACATGCTTGTCACTAAACAGTTACCAAATTAAAGACAGCTGGGGTCAGGCAAACCCCGAAGTGGTAGCACAACCAGTTAGGGTGGAATAACAAGGCAGACTCAGGGACTGTAGTGCAGGTAAGCCCAGGGAATACAGCAGTGTGAAGCTGCATTATCCTGAGTGAACACGGATGGGTCTGCTAAGGTGAAATATGTCATCATAAAAGCTTTAAGAACAAGATGCCGTTTTAGCTCCAGGCAGTAGTGAAGCACTGAATAAATTGATTTTTACTGTGACAACACCACCACCTTTTCTGCATTATGTCTACTCCTTTTAACAGTGATCTACTTGCCACATTTTTTACTTTGCAATGTGAAGTCTAAGGCAGTTTTGAAAAGTGATTTTAAAGCAAAAGTCTAATAAAAACTGGGTTTTTGACTTCCTTTGTTTATGAGTATGTGCATGCAGGATGAAAAAGGGAAAACAAACATGTTGGTGCCAGCTATGTTCTGAGTAGCAGTCTGGTCTGGTGCTGCTTTGGTTCACCAATTACTGAAGAAAAATAATGTTTGATGTAATTAAAGTTTGTTTGGTAGCTCTGTCATGGCATGGACACACATTGTGGCAACATGTGAGCATCTTTCACTCCACTGCCTGGAGGTAAAAGCTGAGGGAGAGGAAGGATTGACTGCATTACAAAGTGGGATTTCAGCATTATCCCAACAGAACATGACCTGAGACTATACAGCAGGAGGTGTATAAATGAAACTGACCTGGTATGACAGCAGCCCATGGGCCGATGTGTTTATAAATAATGTGTTTTCTACATTGCCCTCCTCAGACGGGAGGAAAATTAGTTTAAAAGATGCCTTCCCTCTGGGTGGGATCACCTAGGACGGAGAGGAAACATGACTTATTTTAAGACATTTCTACAAAGGAAAAGACACACAATTGAGGATATTAATCGTGAATATATTGTGCAGCAAAAGTTGTCCACATACACTTACCCTTCTGTGAAAGAAAGGTACGTAAAAATGCCTGCTGGATGTAAACATTGACAGCAGTGTCACAGGAACCTCCTGGCTGGGGTTGTGTATATATATGGTTTCCGCTCTTGGCAGCCCCAGCGGCCTGCAGAGACAGACAGAACAGCTTCATAGATAAGGGGATCACAACACAGCCTTACCCACAGAGCACCGCAGCAAGCTGAGCAGCTGGTATGCACCAAAGTTTAAGCAGCACTAAATTGCTCATACACAATTATCTATAGCTTAAAAAAGATCATTCCACTCCACATTTAACCCATCAGGACGGGAGTGGTTAATGTTCATTTAACTAACAACAACAACAACAACAACTTCAACTGGGACATTTAGAGTCAAACTGCTCATTTGACATCATGTAACGTTGTGTAACCAGTGTTTCTCCACATGATCATAAGTTATATGTTACAATAAAATAAGAATATTACATTCCTCTTCACACACTGAGCCCAGTGTAACACAGCAATTCATGTGAACAAACAGCTCAGTACTTAAAGTCACACTTCACATCAAAACAAGGAAACAAACTCACACATTTTTGTTTGTATTCAAACAAGCATTTGATTAAACTTTAATCCACCATGTGTCAATATTTACAAATTGGACATTAGCCCAGCAATTCTATCATTGCAATAAATCATCAAGGGAGTCACTCAATAACGAGTATTTTGCATTCTGTCAACGTTCAAAGGCCATGAGAGGAGAATCAGCCCTTTGCCTCTTGGCTAACAGATGGGAAACAAACATATTATCCTCATTTTTAATCTGATAAAAGGCCCCAGTGTAATAAGTAAAACCACATATACAAATAAGCACATAAGAAAGGCTGTGAAATGGCTTTGGGTTGCATCAGCAAAAGGATTAGCTCTCCGAATTTGGCAACTTCTGCTTTATAATCTTTTAAAGTGACATGTCACCGCTTAACATTTTTTTGTTTGGTGACACCCAGACTGAGGCAACCAATCAATACCTCTCACCACACCCTTTTCCACAAGCTCTTCAAGTTAATTAAATTCACAATTTAATCACATTTCCAATTTAATTAAAATGCAAATC
The DNA here is from genome assembly GCA_026686955.1 of Epinephelus cyanopodus. Classification (NCBI taxonomy): domain Eukaryota; kingdom Metazoa; phylum Chordata; class Actinopteri; order Perciformes; family Serranidae; genus Epinephelus; species Epinephelus cyanopodus. Next base: position 24,724,256 of record CM048916.1, on the reverse strand, counting down.
TCTCTTTATAATCTTATGTTCTAACTGCTGTGTTCTTACACAGAGGGAACATTACAAGGCAATTTAAATGAGTACCAGTATCTTTCATTAACCATGTATGGTTGAGTGAGGTGGGATGAAAGGTACTTTCATGTGGGCTACATTACACTGATTGGGTCTTAGAGATGATCTTGCATACTGCAAAGTGTATGCATGGCTTTAATGTTATTAAAGTTTTATTTCTTTGGATATACAGAGGGTAGTAACAATTACAATAACCAACAATTGCAATCTAATACTGCCACTTTGAAGTTTTTATTGTTCACTGTTAGTTAATTCTGTGCCAGAGAGGTGCTGGTTCATCTTTATGTTGTGTTTTGATGCCGCAGTTTATGTTGTTTTTTGGGCAATGCATTATACTGTTAAATTTTCACAGGGTGTGCTTGTGTTCACACTCAATAAATAACCTGTCAAAGTGGAATGGGCTCATAATATTTTTTGTATATGCAGATTAAAATTATTTGACATTTTCATGCTGTAATCTATTGCCAGCAAACAAATTATGACAACTGAAAAAAGGTAAAATAAATTAACCTGATGTTTTGTGGGTCATCAAGAGCACAGAAAAGTTACTCCTTTGTCAGTGGTTGGACTGCATAATCTACAAAACATTTTAGAGGAAACTGGGACTTTTAAGAGGATATTTGGATTTTCCTGAAGTAGCAAATACTACATTTTGAAATACTTGCAATCTACACACGCTGAGAACTGTGAAACTTAAATGCTATAAGTGTTTCAGGGACACTGCTGTCACAACAAAAATGGCAGCAGAGCAGCAAGGACTATTTTGAAAATGCATCAAACTACTAAAAGTATGATTAGAAAAACTGGTTATTCCATTCTGCGCCTTTACAACTTATCTGGCGACTAAAAGTTAACCAAGAACTTGAGTATGTACTCGTTTTGTAACATTTGCAATGTTTACTCTGCTGTGAAGGCAAATATTTGGCTGACATACAGTTAGATCTGATCTGAAAACTTTCAAATTTTATCTTTGCTGTGGGTTTGCTTTGCTTACATCCTCTGATATTTGACAGATGTGTCTACTTCAGCAAATATACCAAGACGCTAAGCTATCCCTGGACAATTCTGAACCTAAATCTTTGTAGATACTAAATAGTCTTCTCTTCTCCATTCAGTTGATGCAGAGAAGCAATGCATGTACAAGGAGGAGAAGCTCCTGACATAATTAGCGTGGGGTCAATGGACGTCTGTGTGTACATGCGTGCTTCTCTCTGCAGAGAAAGTGCAGCAATACAAAGGTAGCATTTTTACTTCTTTGTTTCATTTTATACACACAGCTAAACTTTAGGTCAGTTCCATTTAAAGATCTACATGTAATTATCCTCAACATGTGCACTGTAGAGTGTCATGATGTGACATGAAGTTACAGAAACATCTTAAAATGTTTGTATCTCTGGCAAAAAAAAAAAATCACTATAAAGACAGAATTGCAATTTTCAGCTTTGAGGCAATTGTTGAGATTTCGGCAGGTGACTAAAACACTGATAAAAAAATAACTTCAAATAACATGACTCTATAAATACTACTAGTAAAACACGCCATTACCACAGTCGTGACATTTTCATTTGAGATGAGCTGTAAAGCCTCATTTGACGCATCTTTCACTTCCTGTTTGTCAGTGAGAGTTTACTTTCATTTTTGGCAACTGAAATACGTGCACAACTACACTTTAATGGAGTATTCAAATCTTTTCTACTTTTTCTTTCCAGCTATCACCGTGGTGAAGTGTGCAGTGTTTTGGATTAACTCTCTCACACTGCTTTGTGAGTTTCTGCCTAATATAAGCACAAACATATTTTTGAACATGGGATCTGTTCCTAAACACAGCATAACGCAGTCTGCTGCAGATATTGTCTGTAAAATAATCATTAATCACCAGCAAGCCAGACACCCGAGCATGCTCAAACTGTAACAGAGATAAAGTGGTGTGTCTGGTCATTTGCAGTTCATGTTGTCAATATAACTTTACCTTTCATAGTTTTATTTTGTCATGTTTTTTTACATTAGCTGTATCATTTTAACAATTTATTTCCTTTTTACTTTCTCTATCCGAGGTTCCCAATAGTTCCAACACATGTTCATATCTTGAGGATCATTTATTACTCACTCAATAATTAACAGTATAATTATGACTGTTCCCACAAAAAACACACACAAACCCATCTGTGGGACTTTGATCTGATATGACTTTTGATCTCAACTGCGCATTTCCTGCAGCAATATTTCAGTCAGATATTTATCCAGTATGGTCAGAATTTTTGGTCATTTGCCTTCTTTCTACATTCCAAGTCTATGATGTAAAATACTACAAAATAGAAGCTGCTTGTGACTGTTTGCTTTTAACAAGAGTAATGGGGATTGCTGTTCAACCACAGCATTACGTCTGATATTCTTTCTGTTTCGGGAGTACGGAGGCAAACAGTGAAGTCCTTAACCTTTTTGACTGGGGTCAACCCTCTCCAGTATGTGGCTGGATGCTGGGAAAGGGAGCTTACCGCCATACTTGGACATCCTGTCTGGTCTTTAAGGCTGAAGGGCCCCTTGCTTTATGAAATATTCCCTTTCTGTGACATTTATCACAGTGACAGATCACTTGCTATGACGCCACCACCTTATTTTAACTTAACTTAGTGTTTTCCACCTAACAGAAGACTGAGTGATTTTGAAATAAGGAACATTTTGTTACTGGGCGTGTAGTAAGGGGTTTCATCATTTTCGTAACTAAATGAATATCATCTATGCTTGTTACGAACGTCATAATAAAACTAAGAAGTGAGAACAGTACTTACTGCGTCCCAAACTCCAACGCTGGGGGCTGAAAATGCAAGGGCCTCCCATTCTCCCGCGTATATAGAGAGGAACTAGTGGAGAGAAGAAAAGAGCAAGAAAAAATAAGGTCAACGGAAAGTACTGTAATCAAATCAGTTTCGCTAAGAACTTAAAAAATTGAGAAGAAAAACATCTCTTTGTATATTTTACCGACACATCAAAATAAGAACAGTGTCCCCTTTCCCACAGAGCATGTGACAGTTCACAGGGAAGAATTAACAGTCAGAACTATTAATGTCTCAAGCCACTTCACAAACCACTAACTCCACTGCCTCAGAGATCATGATTATGCCAACACAGAAATTAGATAACTATCCTAAAAAAAGAGGGAAGGCAAATACTCCAGGTCACAGAATATAATTCAAATGGGGTCTTTTAATAAATGTCATAAATACACACCACACTGAAGGTTGCAACTAGCAAACACATGGTGTTACTGTGTTATTTGACACATTGACTTGTATCGAACAAAATTTCAGGCAAATACAATATTACACAGTACTCCATGAATTGATGGTTTGTTTTTTTTTTAAGTTGCACATTTCCTGAACAATCATTCCGTACTTTTAACAGCTAAATCAATCATCTGTGGCACTGGGCGAGAGGTGGGCTACACCCTGGACAGGACGCCACACTATCTCAGGGCTGACACACAGAGACAGACAACCATGAACGATCACACTCACACCTATAAGCGATTTCAAGTCACCAATTAATCTGCACGTCTTTGGACTGTGGGAGGAAGCTGGAGTACCTGGAGAAAACCCATGCTGACACAGGGAGAACATGCAAACTCTGCACAGAGGGATTCCCCAACCCTGAGGTATGAATGACATACAGCATCATTGAAATGGCAGACAGCCATGAACCGACAACAGGCCAATCTGCCAAAAAAACCCTCCAAACATCTCCAGAGTTAAAAAAATATGTGGTAAAGGAAGGATACAATTATGCTCACAAGTACAATGATTTATCTCATTTCAGGCACCGTGCACTATACAGCACTGTGAACCATCTATAGGAAGCCATGCAGCTTGAGAATGAGGTTATTTTTAATCAGTTATGAGTTGAATGTACTTAACCCACAAAGGCCTGATATCCATGTCATATAAAGACGTTCCACAGTAGACCAACATAGCAGGTACATATACAATCTATGTTTCTTTGCACAGCATGTAAGCCACGCTAAATACAAGCAACCAACCACAAGTCATGGTTAAAACAGGAAACCCTCTTCTCCAGTCTTTCTCCAGCAGCTACTTTTGGAGCTCCACTCTGTTTTTATTGGTGGCTGTGTGTGTCACATCCTGTGCTAATGAGCTGTGGAATGGGTGCCTTAAAGTAGCAGCTGAATTGAGCTTGTGCATGTGTGTGTGTGTGCCTGTTGAGTGAAAGCAACACTGGACCTAGTTGACAGAAGACTCACACAGCTGTTGACCAACAGAAGCAAGCAAGGGGAAGGAGTGCACCTCGAGTGTTCATGTAGCCATCTTTACGGAGGTGATTTTTCTGTAGGTTTCCGTGGGTCTGTTCTTACTGGATTCATGACTCTTGAGTGTTATTTAACTCTATTGCTCACTTGAGGAGTCCCTCTCTTTAAGTTACTCCTTGTGCACTGTGTAAGCTACAATAATCAGGAAGAAGACTCGCTATTTGACAAATCAAACTACAGTAGCATCAATCAAACACTAGGTCAAGACCCAAAGATATTAGGTTCATAACATACCACAAAGAAAATCAGAAATTACTCACATTTTCGAAGCTTAAATTTAGAGACTGTGTGACATCTCTGATTTGAGTGACTGAAACAATGATCAGAATAGTTGCTGAATAGTGATGTGATGTTCGCGAACAAGCCGAGTCTTTGAACCGGCTCTTTGAAGTGAACGAGTGAACCAGCTCTTTAGAGTGAACGAGCCAGTTCCTAATTTCTTTTGTTTTTTGCTTTAATTTAATCTGTAGCCATTAATTTCAGATTATCTGATCCGGAACAAGTTGAGAGAGACTAGTTTGTGAGGGAGAAAGACAGTGCAGCCGCTCACTCGTTCGTCACATCACTAGTAGGAAGCTAACCCACTTTCCGCTAGCACTTGCTTGTACTGACAGGCTTGTTGTTTACCAAACTTTATATCTGTGGAGTCTATTCTGGGTCCACGTTACAATATCCAGATCACGTGATGCGATAAATCAGCAATGGGATTCGTCAATGAACTCACTATCACCCCTCAAACACACACACACACACACACACACACACACACACACACACACACACACACACACACACACACACACACACACACACAGCAAAAAAAACCAAAGCTCTTCAAAGTTAACGAGAGCCAAAGAACCGGCTCTCACAAGTGAATGAGAAATCCCATCACTATGCTGAATAATTTTCTCTCAATGGACCAAATGACCTTTTTCAACAGCAGACATTTTGAGATGCCAGAAAGGAAAGCACAGGTGAAACTGGGCTCAGTGCCCCAGTGACGTATTCCAGTGGGCCAGCATGCTCCATACCAGGACGCCCCCTACGTAGAATGGAGCCATCATTTTTTGTTATCAAATACACGTGTGCTTCTCCTCCTATGACAAGTCAAAATATCTGCAGTGACAAAGGGTCTTTCAACTATTTTTTTCAGTTCTAATGTAGAGCACCAAACAGCATGTCCAAAAGCATGTTAACCCGCACAAACGCAAAACAAGCCTCAACTGGTGTGATGCTTGAGGCCTCGTTTTGGAAAACAATATGTAAGGCTGTTTTGATGCAAGTTGGGGGTCAACTCTTTACACATTATCACCAGACTTTCGGGTGATTTAGAATCCTGTCCACAGGGATGCATGGCTGGATGACATAAACGAATCATCTGATCACACTGCTCATTGCTTCTACATAGAATTTCCTTATCAAGTTCAGTTTAATTACGTAACACATAAACTCCAAAACAAATTATACTAATAGTGCAAAATATTTCTCTAACTGGACTTTGAAAACAAAGTGTCTAAAACATTAAAATATAATAGAGAGTGTCTGTTCTGCATTTGGCAACAGAAAATGCACAATGTGCACGCTCAGTCTTGCAAGCTTTCCTGATTTCAACACACTTGAACACGAGTAATACAGAATTTTGTAAGAAATACAAAGCTGGCCCTGAGGCAATTCACTTTTTTACACAACACAACTACCTTTCACAACTACCACCTTGATTAGGCCTGCATTCTCCCCTGATGTTATCCCTGCCCTGACATATCTGACTTCAATTTCTGTTTTGTTTATTGTCTGTTTGTCATTAAAATCAGCTGAGCATTTGTCTCATAAGAACTAAATTTGATTGCTCTTATGAAGCCTTTTACAGTTCCTCCAACTTCTGACACATTCTCCTGCTGCTAGGACATGTCTCATAAAGCAACTCGGATTTTTTAAAGGAAGCAGCTGTGGGATATGCAACAGGTGAATCTGTTGTTGGACCAAGCACAAACAGGGGCCAGGTGCTTGAAACTCTGTGTGGATTCATGACTTAAACTCTGTACAAACAAAGACAGAATGTGCATACTCATTCTTTTTTGTCATACGCCTGATTCTGTTTTATAAATCTTAATCATTGTCCAACTGGGCGCATATGCACGAGCCTCATTTCTACTTCCAAATTTCACCATAAATGGATGTGGAAATGCCCTTGAACAGCCATTTACACATATAGTTGTGCTCACTCTGCCACTTATTTGACCTGACATTGAGAAATACCGCAAAGAACAAGTGCAATTTCACTGACAGTGTCACATCACTGAGGTAGCAGCGTCAGCAGCTGTAATTATGCACAGCTGTGGATATGTGCAGCGTCATCGTGGTAATATTTCGATTATTAATAGGCTATAATTAAACTTAGAGGGATGATCAATGATTCATTCACCGTACTCATGTTGAAACTGACTTTACAAAGCGCCTCACAACAATAAAATCAAACGATCATTAAAAGGTAAATGATGGCCCGGATGTCAATAGAAAGAGTAGACTGTAAACATAACAATTAGTGAAACTGGCAAACAACTTTAAAAATAATGTTACTCTTGCTCATCTCTTGTGCATCGCATCATATATACACTCTAGGAATCTCTGACAAGCTGTTTTAACACATTCTAGAAAAGACACAAAGACTGGAGGCATTTCTTCCACCAAAAATTATCATTCATGATCGTCTGCCTCTGCTGAGATACTCTGGGGGAAAATGTCAAAACAAACTCGCTTCACGTCTAAAACACTCCCAGTATTTTACATAAGCAGCCTTACATATATTACAAGAAAAACAGGCAGTGCCGTACAGACCTCTGATGATTAACATGTACACACGGCAAGGAAGAGCACAGTACACAAGGTTATATAATAAATGCAAATGTAAGGAAAACATGCACTGAGTGGGTAGTTTCCTGTTAAGGTAGCAATCTAATTTGCCAATCTCATTTACAATATTTTAAATGGCTCGCCATCCTTTTTCCTGAAATAAACATACCTACATATAAAAACCTGTTTTTATAAATTCCATTATAGACTACAACTTGATTCGAGTTGATAGAAATACTGAGGCCAGCCCAGGCCACATTTTCCAGTGCTGTGAGGTTTTTTAAAAGGGCATCAGACTGATCTCAGTTCAGTCATTAGAGGAAGGTTTACAGGATGGTCTTGCAGTACTGTACAGCCATATATGTTCTGTTTGGGTTAATGTAGTTATAGTGTTTAACCGGACAGAGTTTCCAGTCTACTGCCATGAGACTAAATTACAAACCTGACATACTGTGCTGTTGGATTAAGCATCATGCTCAATTAATTCTGTAACATGTAAACTACCACTGAGAGAACTAGTGGTGATGTAGATTTTAGAGAAGACAGATTTCTGCACAGGAAAGCTAAAAATGGCAACAGTCTGCTGGTTGTATTTTACATAGCTATCTTGCCACCTACTGAAGCTCTACTGAGCTGGATCACTTCCTGAGCAGCAGCTACACAGCCTATGTAGTCAATTGACAGGGAAGCAGAAAAGAAAAGGGGTCAATGCTGAGACGACAGAAATGAAAAGACTACTGACAAAGACTAAAAAAACCCAAGCAACACTTAATCTTCCTTCCCCTCTGGCCAATCGGGTGCTGATTTTTGCCTCAAGATAGAGAATAAAAACACTGAGGATCTGCTCAGTCATCACATAAAACAACAATTTACTTGAGGCTAAACTGAATTGGAATAATTATCCACAATGGGTAATAAGAGCTTGCAACACACAGACATCAACTATCTCAAAGACTGTTAGCTGGTTTCATTTGCAGATACTGTGGTCATGATCACAGATGTCTACAAGCAATCAAATGGGAAAAGAAAAACTGGGATGTAACTTGGTAGAATAATGGACACAGAAGAGGCGTAAAAAGATGCAACCCTATTGCGTCAATATTGCGACATTTTGAAATCTCCAAAGTATAGAAGACTACAAAAATACAAAATTATTAAATGAACTACAATTACAATAAAATACTATTATATAAAGTTAACTAAAATATTGTTATAATTAAGCTAAATTAAGTACTGTTATAATGAAGTTTAATATGTCCAAGTAAAACCACTGGTGCTCACAGAAGGCATAAAAAATCAAAGTCCAGGCACTCAGGTCGGTTTGGAAAAGTTAAAAGCCTTTATTCAATGGGCAAGAGTCATTAAAAACACCAACGCGTGTTGGCTTGCGCCTTCCTCCGAGGAATTCAGTTTTTTAATGACTCTTGCCCATTGAATAAAGGCTTTTTAACTTTTCCAAACTTACCTGAGCGCCTGGACTTTGATTTTTTATGCCTTCGGATTTTCAACCCTTCCATGAGCACCGGTGGTTTGAGGGACACCAGCAGCGCTCCTGTTATCCTTTAATTCCACTGGTGCTCACATTTTGAAGCACCCAGGTTGTAACTGGATGGAAGTGTTGATGTTTTGCTGTGAACTTGAAGATCCCAATCAATAGTTGGTGTTGACAATTAGCACAAAGTTAAATTGTTGCCACAGCACCTTTAAACCTGAGGATTTCTTCACTGTGAGCTGGAAACACACTAACAGCTCTCCAACTCATATATCAATAATATTTGCAAGCCGCACTGGTGCTCCGTAGTCGCAAAATGTGACTCAATAGTTGTGGGCTGGAGCCCTCCAGGTACAAAGACACACACTTCATCTGCTCACGCTAGTGTTAATCTCATTAAGTTAAACATAACCGTGGTACCGTTAAATGTTATCATTTTTTTTAATGTAGGCTGGAAACCAGTTAACAGCTCTCCAGTCCATGTATTAATATCTGCAAGTTGCAGTGGTGCTCCATGGTCACAAAATGTGACTAAATAGCAATCTGGAGCTCTGCAGATAAACACACCTCGCTTCCTATCACTCAAGAGAAAGTGATCTGGATTGTCGGAGGAGTGTGCATGATGCATTATGTTTGTGAATCTTACTTTTTACTTTTTGTGTGTGTCTGTGAGAGGGTAAGAGCCACAAGAGAGTGAGAGAACCAAAACTCAGAAGCAAGTCTTAAGCCAGTGGCTTAAAAAAAACATAACATGACCACTTATACTTGACGCTTGTGATATAGTAATTTTACACATAGTACATGGATCAAGCCGTGATACAGCGAGTATATTTGACCCTATGTAGAAGTTAACACTTTTAATTGCTTGTTTGAGAGGAATGCACATCCATTTTTTATGACATAACTGAATGAAAAACAACAAAATCACTGCTTCATTGTCCTTCTATGTTATGATGTTGATAAGATGTTCCACTGCGGGCTACCAACCAGCGAGCCCTCAGCACAGTAGCAGGTGAGCATTCAGTGCTTGTTTGCTGTCAGTGTTTGTTTGCCGTCGGAGCCTCAGAGATTAGCCTTCTTTATTTAGGAACTTTTCTATTTACTTAAAACCACACTACTTTTCAAGGGCTGTCATTACTTGTTTACAGGTATTACAACCTATTGTCACCAACAGTAAGTTCTTGCCTTTCATTTTTACGCAAACACCTACTCTTTCAACAAGCTGTAGCCACTCATTCCCCTAAACTGTAAAACTGACTCATGATTTATCACCTGCATAATTACAATATTTCACTCTCTTTCTTCCTGCTGTAGATTTAGCCCATGATAAGAAATGCAATTCTACAGCACAAAAGACCTAATAAGTTGGCAGTAGGGTTTGACTAGATAAGAGGGACACTATGCTCTATGGCATGAGAAGTGCTTCTCTCTCTCGTGCTCTCTGTAGGTCCAATTGTTTGTTAATTCATAACTTGTCAAGCAGTCAGAGCGGAAAAGCTGTGTGTGTGTGGGTGAGCATATGAGGGGTCAAATGTGTAGAAATGAGGTCGTCTGCCTCTGCAGAGGAGTCTTGGGTGAAAGCAGACAGTTGATATAGATCTGACATTATCTATGAAATCTAAAGTCAGCACTTTCAACATTTAATAGGCATTTATCTGATGAAAAGCAGATTACTGAAATAACAGTGTAAAATGTACATACTGTGATGAATGCAGTCATAAAACTGCTTAGTTTTACCATTCAAAAGCCAGATTCAATGTTAAAAAGTGGAAAACATGCTGCGCTCTCTTTAATGGTGTGCAGTGTCAGGTTCTCAAGCAGTGTCATGTTCCTGTGAGCTTCTCTGAAAAGGTGAAGGAGGGCATACACTTTGTCATATGTATTAACTCACTTTTCTCTGGATTCAGCAGCAGCTGGCCTTACAGAAAAACTCAGTCTCTCAACAAGCATGCCACTGAGCTGTAGTCCAAGGGTTCTGTCCACAGCCACAGTACAAAAATAACAAGTTATGTTTGGCGCTATTTGATCCCCTGGATCTAACTCAAATAAAGTCAATGTTAGCAGTGACCTCAGCCGTGCTCCAGGGGAGAGGTTAGGGCCAGTGGAGAGTTTAGGTCAACTGATGTTCACAAGTGTTTTCAGTAGGCGAGAAAACAATGGGAGTAACAGTGAAACTAAAAACACGTGCCAAGATATTAGCACTACAGTAATGTAAAGACGAGGTCAGTATCAATAAGATAAAACTTTAAAACTCAACAGAATGAAGGAGCAACTGTAATACAAGAAATGGCTGTGGTGGAGATTCAAGTAAAGAGCTTAAAAGACAAGGCAAAGAGCAAAGTCATTTTCACAAGAATGGACTCAAGCAGATATCATTAACTGCTGGATCTGCTTTGCTCTTTAAGCTGGGCGAGAGTGTCGGCAGGCCTGCCAAGTGCCTGATAACCCTGGCACGAGAGGCCTTACAGCCCACAGCCTGGAGGTCTCGAGGTCAACCAGCACTACGAAGCCTCCTTTGCTTCTCACCTCCCTGAGCATAAAAATAGCCATATTCTCACACTGTTAAGCAACAGTTGGCTACATGTAAACCAGATGAACTTTATATCAAGACTGAAACCTGTCACTTTTAAAGGAGTACTCCAGCAATTAAGTGCTGCACTTAAGAAAGTTGGGACACCCACAAGAGACTGGTTTAAAATACAAAAATGCAAACTGAAGCAGCAAAGGTCTCAATATCCTGACTTTCAGTTTCTTGTATGAGTAAAGCTCTGAAAAAACACCAAATTCTACATTTCCTTTAATGCAAATGACCACATCTTTTATACCCAACACCCCAAATTTGTAATGCAGGTTTTCTGTTATAGATCTGCAGTCTTCAAGCCCAGATTGAGGTAAACCTGATGACATCATAACTATGTAATCTGGGTTATTTTATTTAGATTCGATGTTTTCACAGGGTGAGTAGTACTCCTCATGACTATGAAGTTGACTGTTAGATGTAAAATGTATCATAATTCTACTACAGAAAATGTAAGCATCACAATACCACATAGTGCCTTTAAGATGTTACGGCACTTTTAAGTCCATTAATATTTGATGTTTGGGGCAGCTCACACATACAGTTGGCTGCATTAGCACTCTTATAGAATTTGGACGACAAACTAATTTCAGACTATTTCCACAACTGTGTGATCCTGTCATTTTTGGGTTACGTAATATCATGACATTGCAATTATGCAGTAGTAAGGTACTATTAAATCATTCAGGGCAATAAAAATGAGAAATGCATATTTTTTGTTAAGGTAGAAACTTCTATACCAAAAAGAACTGTGGAAACGTGTAGCCTGCTAAGTTATAGGACAAGCTGGGGACTTTACAATACTGTCATTGCTTCTCTAGAAAGATAAACAGAGCAGAGGCAAGCACAAATGCTAGAATATATATATGGGACCCAAATACTATCTATTTAACATCAATAAGAAAGGTTGTTCTGTTTCTGAGCAAGCTATCAGTAAATAACAGCATGAATTCGTTGATACTTTGCTGCCAACATCTATTTTCCTAACAATTTTCTGCAGGAACAGAAACAGCTGGGATAGACAGACCTACCCTCCTTTTTCTTTCAAGGAGTTCTAAAATTAGTCAGGAATTTGGTTCTGTGCCTCTCTAACACACGCCCCCCAAAACTCTCTCCGTCACACACCCCTTCACTCACCAACATAAACAACATAGCCTGCATACAGGGGAAGACTTTTAAAAGCCTTTTTAGAAACCTTCGCTCCTGTTAAACTGAAACCGCTCCTCATCATTTGTCTGATTGAGTACGAAAACATGTCCCCCCACAGCTACAGTTTAATCCTTCACATCACATAAACCATTCAACAGAGCTTCACTATCATTTTTGGTCTGCTGAATGAACTCACATTAGATGAAAACTTCTTGTCTGGACTACAGCTCACAACCATTCTCTGGTGATGCAGAGGTAGACTTTTTTTTCCATTGGGCTGTGCACAAACCCAACCCACGCCACAGCCTGGTTTCCTTCTGCATATTACAGTATAATTCTAGTCTATACTATATACGAGAAAACACATCAGTATGATGCAATCTGTATTCTGGTTTGGAGTTTATTGGTCATTATGTGGCTTGGCAGAATGTCGCTACATATTTCCAAGTGCCTCTCAAGAACAGGTGGAAACCTTTCATTACTTCATACAGCTGTAAATATTCTTTTGAAACTGCTGAATGTATGTGCGACTTTCTCTGACCAATGCTTCAACAAGCTAAGACAGATGGTTTAAATTTCTTTTACACCTTTTTGTCTAGGGTTGCTGACTGTCACAAATGTGTGATGCATTACAAATGTGTGAAAAAACCCACAGAAGAGTTTCCGTTTTGATGCTGTTCTCACAAAAGACAGGCTAAAAAAAAAAGCGTACCTGTCTTCAAGTGGAAGACCATCTTTTCTTCGTTCCTTCTCCACCTGAAAAGGAAATAAAAATACACGTTAGTCAATACGGTCAAAAAAGCAAACTGCAACCCATTTATTTCTACATTCACACTGTGGTCTAGAAAGAACCACATCAGGAGGCTCTGTGGGATGTAAGTCCACTGGTATGCCAAACTGCCTTCTGGCTACCATGATGATTTTCATAAACAAGAGGTCTGGTGCACGTCGATACACCACCAACTGCTCTGATATGATTCACTGTGCATCTGCATTTTATTTCTCGAAATGTCAAAGGTTTTGTTTTGCATAAAATATTACTTAACTGTAAATAAACTAGGAAAATCCAAGCAGAAAACTGGAATCGCCTTGGGAAACTAAAAACTGGCATTACATCTTTTCCACACTGACTTGGAGGGTTAGACAGCAGGCAGCAATTTCTGTTGGCAGAGTTTACTGTAGTTCTTAGAATAAAACATCCAGTTTATCGTCCGCTACATGTTTTCACACTGTGCATACAGGATTACTGAATGAATACAGCATCTCTGAAAATCTGGTGACGACACAAAAAAAAGGTTGTAATTGGTAACTGGTGAAATAAGGTTTTCCTTGATCTTAGGTCACAGCATCTTCATCTTGAACAAGAAGAATACCCTTAATAAAATATCTGTGCATCCATCCGTCACCTAATTTAAGTTCTCTGCATGCGGTTGTAGAATAACTCATTTATTGACATGACAACTAAACAGCAACAACATCCCCCCATTTTTCTATCTCTTACTTTGCAGCACTATTAATTTGTTTCCTTTAGAGGACAGAGCGTCCTTCCACACACACTCGCACGAGTATCACAAATCATGTAAAGTTGAATAAATGGGAAATGGAGTAACGCTGAAACGGGTGCACACTTCAAACTGTTCCCTAACCAGAATACACTGTACATGTCAATGTATTCCATATATGACTAACCATTACATTCATTTCTCTGGAGGGGAAATTTGACTAGCAGTGCACTTTGTATTTAATTGAAAACTGACTGACCATTGTCACAGTGACATGGCTCGGATCAAACCCTGATTTTTGTGTGACGATGGTGTCTAATCTTCTCTGCATTGTCATAAGTGATTGTTGCCAGATTTAGTTTGACAATCATCTAAGGAAATCCCTTGAAAAACAGCATAACTTTTCATAATTGACACACCAGCAGTACTGCTTGAAACCCATAAACAACAACATGCACACAGGGTCTACAATTTCCTTTTTACTGAATATGGATTACTAAGTAAGGGACTGAAAATTACAACACAGCAGTACAAACGCAGTGCAGTAGGTAATATGCACCATGCATGGCCTACAGAGATAAGCTTTGGTCTCCTCAAATGCAGAACATACAGTTTCCATAGGAACAATCTGGGGCCTTATGGCTACATCATGTCGTCATGATGATTAAGATTTGTCAACCAGTTATGTCTAGTGTTTCCATGGAGGTAGCAACTATCCCTTACATGTCTCTGGTTATGTTAAGCCATTGCGGGGAATGCTGCAAGTCAAAGACTGGTTTATGACAATATTGGATTCAGTGAATTTAGGGATTTTTCCATAAATGTGATGGTGTCAAATTCTCTAATTGTCTAATTTATCAGGCATTTAATTAGCTGAATGAGCTAAAAGAGACATCAGCACACATCTATCTATCTATCTATAGTTTCTCACATAAGTGCTTGAAAAGTTCAAACTGCATCCTTGTTGTATTGTGAATCATATCCTGCAATGCCCCCAGCAGATTTTCCAGCTGATTAAGGACAATGGCAGAACACATGTGACTGCTGCAGGTGAACCATTAAAGCACAGTAATTATTCAAAAGCAGCACCATTTGAATGAATTGGATTCGAGAGATTTGAAAACATGTGGCCAAGGTCTGTATACAAAACACAAAACTCAAACAGACAGATTAAAGAGATGAAAACTTGAACTAATCTAAGTCACTGAGGGACTGGGGACCATCTATTCAGACTTGCAGCCAACCCAAACACATGATCCCTGGTCAAATCCAAAACACAAGTCAGTGTTTACAAAATCACAAGTAAGCAGGATGAGACGAAGATGGCAACAATTACAAGCTCTAGTTATGCGCAGGACATCTGCTCAGTATGGTCTCTGCTGCCCAAATTTGATATCTGATTTAATATCTACTATATATATCATGGCACATGATGCCATTTCCTTCTGCATCACCAGTCCAGTGTGCCTGCAGCAACATACAGTACGCTACTTAACCAGTTGACCAGCAGCAGCACTGGAGTATAGATGAAAGACATCCATGCCATGCTCTGTTTCACAGAACCCATGTAACTGAGACAGTCACTCCATTCACCGCTGCCTATCTAAACATGACACCTAACAATGTCAACAATTCTGCCATCTGCCCAATTGGTGTGCAAGGTAGACGTGAGTGGAAAGAAACATGCCCAAACACTGACATGCTCCCCTTTCCCCTTTATGTAAACCATCTGATTTTTTAAAAATTAAACAACTAGCCTAAAAATGATTTTCAATGGTTAATCAACTCCTCTTGTGTTATCTCCAGCTGGGCATGTCTACAGTATAAACAAGTGTTTCAAAATCTTTGCAAAACATAGCAACAAAATCTAAAATGTATTTTGTAGGAGGAATATCTGCTTTTTATTCTATATTTATTAAATTTCACAAAAGCTTGCCATTCATGTGCCTTTTACTCATTTTCAAAGCTACTGAATTATCAACACCACTCACATCTGTTTACACAGGAAGGCAACAGAAAGTACACACCCCCCTCAGGTAACATGACAGCCAGCTGGTGACCTCATGACAGGTTATCAGTAAGCACAGAACTCCTGATGTTTGTGCTTGCCGTGCTCCATGATTACATAATTATTACATCCGCCTACTTGAAGATTGTTTAGGAAACTGCAGCTCAGATCTTTAAAAAAAAAATCTGCACAATAAAAAGCCTATCATGCAGACTACAAAATGAGGAAATAATCTTAATATACTGTGCAGGAAAGAGCTGCAAAGTAGTGTGCAGACTGTCTCGATGCTAACATGCTCTCAGTGTGTACTACAGACTGAACTCCACAATGGACACTATGTACAAAAGAAAATAAGGAGGAGCCACATGGCAGGTGGCCTCCCGCTCTGGTTTTACTCCACAGTATTACTGTGAATATCAGCTCGATGACTACAAAATTCACACAATAGTATAACCACATAATCGTGTGTGGTCACTGATATTTCCTCACATAAATATGCACAAGTCAACCAGCCGCAGAGTGGAGTCAAACACAATGGGGATGCACTACCCACACACGTGCTCATGCATCTGTCTGCATTTCTTGGGGGGTGATGTGTGTTTTGCATATACACTCTCAATTTCTCCTCTATGCAAACACACCCAAAGAAAGAAACTATGATTACCTGAAGTTGGATTAATGGGTCTGCATCCTCTGGTTGCCAGACCTCGACCACGCTGGTGGACATCTGACTCAGAGCTTTGTAGGAGCAAGAAAATAAAATGATCAGTGATGGTTGGAAAATGGGCAGCATGGTGAAATGCACTATATTTCAACAGACTGGCTAATTCAACTGCATACTGCACGTCTCGGTTATTATTACAGGCTGTGATAAATGAATTAAGTGAAACAGCGCGGATTGTGATCACACAGACAAGTGAGGAAATGACTTCGCCTCGACAGGCTGACAAAGGCTGTTTGCTAGCTACTTCATTAGCAGGAAGGTTAGCTCGGTGGCTAACGAACTTGGAAAACATCTCTGCTGCCACTGCGGTACACACGGCTTGTTTAGCCGTGTAGAGTTAGCTTACAGCCATATGTAGCTTCAACACAGGGGCAACAGTGACAGTTAAATGCCCCGGTAAAGCCCCGGTAATACGTTACTTCCATGTCTGGACAAGTTATTATTTCGTTTAGGCAAACAGCAAAGGGAACTGGGAGCTAGCATGAACTAGCAGGCTGACAAAACATAAACGTTAGCTCTTCCATGTTGGTGAAAATCAAAATATGCTCAAGTCGCTACTTGAAAATGAAGTCAACATTTTTTATTTTACAAGCTGTTTGAGTAATTAAGCTTGCCAGGAATTTTCTAGCATTAATGTTGCTGTCAAGTCAGCCCAGCTAAATTTACGTTTTTACATTTTTTTTTTCGCAACGGTCGCGTTAATGGTCGTTACACCCCCGGAGCGGAATATAAAGGTGAGCACAAACCTTGCAGCTGAGCCCCTCCGTGCTGTACGCAGGGTAAAAGTAATTGTAGTATTCCTAGTAGTATATTGATCCACGTTTTCCTGTGACAGTGGCTGCCTTGTTGGAAGTCCTGAAGCCCCGCCATGCTGCCCTCTCAGCTAGCAGCCTACCTTGTGTTTCGCTGCGTTGGTCTTTCTTTCACTCAGCCAGCAGCAGCAGCAGCGGCGGCAGCAGCAGCAGCAGCAGCTCCCTCCCTCTGTCCCTCCCCGCCTGCTCACACACACACACACACACTCTCTCACACACACACAGAAGGCACACACCACTGACACTTTGCAACAAGCCTGTTTACGTGTCTGCTGCAGAAAGTAAAATATGGCCAAGTTGACTAAAAAAGGCCATCATGCAAAGATATATATATATATGTAATATGTCCACACAGTGTTGGGAAGTCACTGAACACATGCACTCAAGTGCTGCAATTAATCACACATTTGATGTTCTCTTACTTCAGTATTTCCATTTCATGCTCAGGTTCTGCACTCAAGTACAAATTTAGGTACTTGTGCATAAGTATTTTTATTTTATGCTATTTTATACTTCTACTCCACCACATTTGTGTACTTTGTTCTCCACTAAAACTGACAGCATCAGTAAATTGTAGGTTCAGATTATTGATTCAAAATATAAATATAAAATCATGTGTTATAGATTAAGCTATCCAGCTGTTTATAAAATAGATTACTTTCAAATTTACCAAGTGAGGTGCACATTAATGCACCAATTATTGTAATAAAGTGATATTATACATATTATTCTGCGCAATGTAACTTAAAGTACTTTAATTTATCCAAGTACACATACTCTTGTACTATACTTAAGTATTTTTATTTTATGCTATTTATACCTCTACGCCACTACATTTCAGAGGGAAATATATTGCAGTTTTTACTCCACTACACTATTAGTCAGCATCAGTTACTAGTTACTTTGTAGGTTCAGATTATTAATGCAAAATATAAATAATAAATCATGATGCATTATTATAGATTCAGCTACCCAGCTGCATATAGACTAAATTAGCTCCACATTTACCAGCTGCAACATCAAAGTGATGTACTTCTTAATGCTTCAATAATTTTAAGTGATAATATATAAAAATAATAATAATAATAATAATAATAATGCCTTTATAGGTGCCTTTCAAAGCACTCAAGGACACCTTACAGTTACAAAAAAATACGAGCGGCAATGTAAATCTAATATACAGTGGAAGTTCATAAAATGACTGGACAAAAATCGTCATTATAAATATTAGGTATGATATATATATATATATATATATTATTCTGTGCAGTGTATCTTTTACTTTAGGTGCTTTAAGTATATTTTGATGTTAACACTTATGTACTAGTACATGGAAAATCCTGCACTGCATAACAACACTTACACTTGTTACACACTGTCGTTTTGCTCCTTGTACTTACTGAGTGATGGAATTTAACTAAGTAAATATACTCTAGTACTGTATTTAAGTAAAGTTTTGACACATTTGTACATTATATGAACTTTTCAATTGTATGCTAGTCTTAACTTCTACTCCACTACATCTCAGAGGGAAATATTTCACTTTTTCACTGCAGTTAGTAGTTTTTTTTGTTTTGTTTTTTAGATATGCTTAGTATTAAGTGAGTATTTTTACTTTTGATACTTTAAGTACATGTTGTTGATAATACCCATGTACTTTAACTTTAGTAACATTCTGGATTCAGGACTTTTACTTGCAATGTGTTTAAATTGCTGTAATGATAATTTTACTTTTTACTATTAAATAAATACAAATCTATTTTTATCCTACTTGATTTGAGCAAAACTTATATAAATTAAAACTATTTAAGCACCACTTTAATGATATATAATCTTCTGTCCATCTGTTGTCCTGTATATTAGGTTAAGTGAAAGTGGCCTATTTAGTGCAATAATAACCTTTTGTGAGGGCAAGAAGTGTTCAGCCAATGAAGCTGCAATTGACAGCAGTCTTTATGTGAGTGACGGTGAGGTAAAACTATGTGCAGGCCTCTCTGACGTTCAGCATGTCAGACTCAAATCAGTTAGGACAGGTTGGGCAGGTACGCACATGCACATACACTCAGGTTACTCTTCTGTGGGTGTGTCAGCTCCATCTAACAAAAACTGCAGCTAGGCACTTAGATTTTTCCTGGATTATTGTTGCTACAGCCGACAGCACACTTCTAATAAGGAGCTTGTAGTTGCCATAATAAATAAACATGTAAGAACAGACATCTGCACATTGTTTAGTGGCAGATTATCCTTACCAGCATAAATAACTGAACTTGTGCATGAGGAAGCATTATAAACAGGAAGCTGCCTACGTTTAATCACTCATCTACAGCAAGTTTGCAAGGATACGTGTATCTTTCACATAACATTTGTGTCTTAAGACCAACATCTTCTTTCATAAGTTACATATAAAAATAACTTGCATTAAGCAACGTCATAAATAAAAAGGATGTAACAGAGAACAAACAGTGTTTGCATATCATTCATCTGCTGGAAAGAAAACTAAGCTGATGAGAAAGACAAGATGAGCATGGAGCAAATTTGAAATGTAAATCAACAAACCCAAAGACACATTGGCCTTGTCAACTAGGTCACTGAGTAAACACAGAACACATAACTACCTGTTTTGCATCTGGTTTGACAGAGGAAAAAGACAGGAAAATAAGCAGGGCACGAGTCATTCTGGACATGTCATGACAGTAGTGTTCCTTTTTTGTTCATACAGAAAGTGAGCGTGCAGCTCTGGAAAAAATGTGCTTCTGTGACAGATTTTGCAACATTTTAGTGGCAATTTCGTAAGAAATGAAATCACAAAAGACAGGAGGCCTGGTGTACATACATTTGTATACCGCACATTAAGTTTTAACATGAAAACAACCGCAGAAAACGACTTGTAAAACTCAGAGGGACATTTTATTTGCAGCACTAGAAAGAGGTTTGCAAAAAGTAAACGTACTTCAAATATTTACAACAACTGTAGACATATCCTAAACATATCCTTTGTTATTTAACTGTCCCGTCAGTCAGTGCACTTTTTATGAACAACGAGGAGGACTGGATGTTTCCCAAAAGCACTTCTTCTTTTTCCCTCCTAGCAAAAATAATGTAGGAAAAAAGAGCCCAAGCATTTGATTCCAAACCATCTGTTTAAACCATATAAATTAGATCATTCACTACACAGATGTGTCGAGTGTTAATTCCCTTCCATCATCAACTTGGGGTTCTCAATTTTCATGCAAACAGGTGTCCCAAAAGTCAAGCTGCTAGGTTGTGTTCATCACAGAACTCTGTCACCCCTCACAGCCACTAACAATTTGTGCTTCTCTTCTCTGGTTGCACCAAAGCAACATAGCCGCTGACAAAGTCCCTCTGTCACGGCGAAATTACTGATATCGGTGCTTATTCAAAGCCCAACCCAGGCCATAAATATGAACACTGGTGCATTTATTGTCACTGTAATACACAGACCATAAACTAGAACTGCTGAGACCAGGTACACTGCTTCAAACTGAAGCTCAAACACTTATTATTCACTTATTGTGACCATGAACTCTGGTAAAAAAGCTGGCAGTCAGTCCAAGTAGTCAAAGTCCTCCGGGATCCCAAAGGCTTTATTAATGCGGCTGTCGTCAAAGGCAAACTTCTTCTTCGTCCATGACTTGATGGCGAAAACATTATCTGAAAACAGAAACCAAAATCGTTAACAAGCCAAAATACACCACTACACTTGCCCCTCCGGAGTTATATATAGTATCAAAGATAGCACAATCATAGTGGGATGATGAGAATATTCCTGGACTTGAGAATGATGATCGAGTCCAAGAACAAACCATCTGTCTTGCTGCTCTCAAGCACTTGATCATTTTTGTTTTAGTAAGAGTTGAGTTATCTTGTCTGATCATTTGATTACTGCCCCCTGAGCACATTTCTTACAGTGAGCATCTGCCACACCTGAAGGTAACTGGGCAGCCGGGGTGAATCTAGTGGGTCTTAATGAGGGTGAGGAACACCATGACAATGCTCCAATTTGTAATGCAGACTGTATAGGTTCACCAGTATTCTACATCAGTCAGGTACAGCTGTGTGAGACTGTAGCAAGTTTCAAGAAATGTTCCTGATTGAGACTTAAAATTAATTTTTGTAGTCTAACATTTTCAACAATGACCTGGTCAATTAATTAGTCTTACTTGATGCAAATTCTTTGATTCAATTTATATCCTTGTAGATGAATGCATAAAAGCACCCCAATCTATTTAAATTGGATTGTTAAGCCCCATTCGCAGAGGACTAGTACTACCTTCGGACCTCTCATAATTTGCAATATTTGCGGAAGTCATCTGCAATCTTAATCCCGTGCAACTTTGCAATGCCTGTCATTTGTCAAGTAAAAATTCCTACGCACATTACCTACCGTAAACTGTAATAACACTAGATCGGTGCTATTTAACATCCATGTGATTTGGGGTTTACAGCTAAACAGTACACTAAAATATGTTTCTGAAAACATATGAGGTGAGAAATGGGCAATGCATTAACAGAATCGATTTATATTTGATCAGCGCTGCCTTGTTGGACAGTTTGACTGCAGTTTAAGAGCAATGACTAACATGACTGACAGCTGCATTAGAGGCTCCTTGACTCTGATAAGTTGTTTTCGTTCATCCATGTGCTTTGGGGTTGTACTGTTATTGTTACACAGGCAGAGCATATTTCATATACGGTTAGCTACCTATAGACTCACTGTGTTGCTCAAAGGCTACCATCGGCAGCTGCCAGCAACTTTTAACAAGGAACGTTTTCTTGCATATTACTAAATGTATGAGTTGACACCACGATTCACTCACGCACCTTAAAGAGGCAACAGATAGGATTCGTTGTTTTGTTTTTTTAGCTTGGCGCCACCTACCATCAGTGGTGTTGCTCGCACTGTCGCAACAACCAAACTGAGCGTGGGGATCAGAGATCATCAATAATAAAATGTAGGCTGTAAAGCCACCGGTATACCTCTATGTATATCTAGAATGAGAAGGTGTGTGGACACTGTACTAAATAAATGAGTAAAGAGACCGAGCAACAATTATCAGATTTTTCTGACTCACAGTTGATTATACCAATATGCACAGTATCAGTTAAAACAACAGTAGACATGCAAGGGATGATGTATTGTGAGCCAGTGACTGTTGAAAAATCACTCCCGACAGGGGAATGGGACCCCGACGCACAGCGGAGTTATTTTTCAACTGTCACCAGCTCACTGTACATTATCCCGCTTAGAACATGGCTTACTACTAAAAGATTCAAATGTTACAACTGGCATCAATATTATTAAATTGCTGGCAGAGTGTAGTGACAGAGGAGAGGCGTTCACCAGACAAACGGGAGCGGAGGAGAGGATTTTACTCCACTTCTCCCGGTCGGAGATGCTGATTGCCCAGTAGCTGCGAAGGCTGCCCTCACATTTATGGCCAAGGGCTGCCGTAGAATGGCAACTAGGATGTCAGCCGACCAACACTTGCTACCCGGTCCCTGGTTGCAGCGATTTGTGATGCTGGCCAGCTAGGAGTTAAGTAGCAGCCAGTACAGTACAGTCCTCTCTCGTCTAGCTAACATTTAGCCGTGTTACTTACTGATCCATTAGAAAGAAAGCTAACTGGCATCGGTTTTGAAGCCTCTTTGGTCACGGAGCTCCCTTCATCTCTTGAACCCCTGACTGAAGTTTACTTGTTTTTCCTCTTCTTTTATCACTCTCCTTTTTGTTCCTCTTAGCCTCCTCAGACAGAGGAGCTTGTTTTCTTTCGCTAGGCCGTTTTTTTTTTCACTTGTTTCCAAACATTGTCCATCTGCCATTGTGCTCGTGACTCAACTATCTCATGCCCAACTCCTCACAAGGACCAGCTCCAGTCCCTGATTGGCTGACCGACCAATTTCGCAACACATGACACGTTTCCACGAAATTTCGCCCCCGGTGGCAGAAGCTTATTGCAAAGATTGCAAAGCCACTAAGTAACCTATCTAAACGCTGATAGTCTGATTTTACTGTGGCCACTGCCCTGTGCAACCCACATTATTTTCATAATGATATATTTAGGAAAAGATGCTATCTGTTGCCTCTTTAAATGTCAATATGACAACTCTGATTATTCCACTGGACTGTACTGACTCTCGCGCATAACATACGCTTTGGTAATGATTGGATCTTGAAGTGCTTAAAAATGTATATGAATTTCAACTACATAACCAGTATGTGAACCGTTAATATTCTTTTTCCTCACTTAGAGATGTGAAGAAGTGGTAAAGCATCATTCCAAGTGCGTGCCGGCAGCACTAGCCCTATGCCTTTCATCGTCTGGGAGATGATGTCAGTAATTTCGAGTAAAAGGCTAGATTTCACTTATCTTGTGCAAATGTGCTGCATGAAACTCAGACAGGAGTGTGGGGAGTTTACTGTATTCACAAGAGGAGTCCATATTAACTCCCCCCTGTTGTGGTATTCA
The DNA here is from genome assembly GCA_026686955.1 of Epinephelus cyanopodus. Lineage (NCBI taxonomy): Eukaryota > Metazoa > Chordata > Actinopteri > Perciformes > Serranidae > Epinephelus > Epinephelus cyanopodus. Next base: position 24,700,269 of record CM048916.1, on the reverse strand, counting down.
CCACCTCGTAACTGGAAATTATCTGAGAGCCCAGAGTTCATGACTTTGTGCACACGAAATCCCATGTCGTAAACAGGAGCTCACGAGTTCCTTTAAAATGTCTGGCTGTTAGCCAGTTAGCAAGCTAAGCTGCTAGCAAGGAAACGTATACATATGTAAGACACTTATGGATGGAGTCAAGACGAGACCAAGTGTCTGCTTTCAATTTGGTCTGACAAAAGTATATAAGTGGAATAAGCAGAACTTCATATCACATTAATATCTTTATTGACTTTCTTTATTTATGAAGGTAAATTTAACTTCAGTCTAATGTGAGAATACTTTTGTCATACAAGCATAGAATTTCAAAACATTAAGTACATAACCAATCTGACTGTACTTCAGCTTAAAAGTCTACAAGTAGTCAAGATAACCTTCAACACAGCTGTAATCAGAAATGCCATTTACTTCCTCTTGCAGTTTATTTCACATCTAACACGAGTTTCCATGAATTGAAGGTGACTGCCTTTTAGATGTGATTCATGAGACAGGCTAAAGAACTGTTGATGTGTCACCCATTCAAGGATTAAATCAAATACCTTCCTGTAGATTAGCATAAGTCTTATCAGGGGCTTAAGTCAATAAACTCTGAATCATTGTGTTAGAAATGTCTTTCACTTGAGCTTGTGAGATCACTGGACTCCTGTTCTGATACGACAATATGCAGTTAAAGTTAAGTGATTAGCTGTGTCAGGGCTTGCATGGGAGTCTGTATGCATGGGCGTGTCTCAGTGTGACAAGGCTACAGGTTAAAGCCCCTCAACATTAACTTTGAGAGGTAAAGTCAGTTGTCACAGAACAAGTTGTAACCACAGGCAATTCAATACATTAAGTGGGGTTGATGAGAGAAGCTGAAACAACACCAGCTACACAACAGCAACAGTAGTGCACGTTTAATGTTTTGTTTAAAATCCACTTTCACCAGGCCCAGAAGATTTGGCTTTGCTGGGTTGACTTTGGTGAAAATTCAACAGAGTAGCAAACTTGTTAAAAATGCAGATGATTGAAAGCAACCCAATCGCCAGGATAAATGTTGGTGTTGTACTTTTCTGCAAAACCACAAATGTTAAATTTGTACATTTCACATGTAGCGGATATGTTGACACTAAGCATTTCCTAGCATTTCAATTTTAAATTTTAAGTTGCGACAACACTGTGGCTACTGTGGTTAGGTTTCGGCATAAAAAACACTTGGGCACGGTTAGGAAAACATGTTTTGGTTAAAAATACCCAGTTATATCGCCAGAAAAACAAGGCTGGAAATGTTACTGTGGTCTACTGCTTGACAGCCGTCACGCCTAGGTCCCACACCATCCAACATCCTCATTTCCTCCTGAAGTCAGCTCATTTACATGTAATAAGAACTACGTCACTTTAGAAATGCTGATATAATCAAGTGAAACATACAAATGTATATGCGTGGTTTGCAGAAATGTACAATGACAACATTTTATTCTGGGGACTGGGATGTTGACGGAACTGACAAAATTGTAACATGACTCTGCAGCTTGTAGTAAAAAAAACATTGCACTTGTACTAAGGCAGCTGCTGCACACAGTACTCTGAGGAAACCCCTATGTATTCATTTCGCAGTGTCCACCTCAGACGAGGGAAGTACAACTCATGGAAGAGGCAGATATGACTCACAGTTTCTTAAAACAAGTATAATTCTAATGGAAGTGAAGAAAAAACGTGCCAATGAAAACTGCCAGTGTGACTTTGTTGACCGGTTGCAGGCAGCGTTGACCTTAGTGAGTCGAAAACCACAGGCCAGGCTGGTTACCATGATCCCCAAAAGGTCTCCAAGGTTACTGCTTAGGTCAATGAATGCACACAGAGGGCCTAAAGTGCTGACGGCTGGGAGGTGACAAGCTGAACACAAAGTGCCCTTTACAGCTTGAGGGTTTTAAAGAGTAATCAATGGAATAAAACCTGCCACAGGGATTCTCCAGTAACTTCTGTACTGAATATTTAGAGGCAACAAGTAAGCAGCTAATGATTAGAGCTGCAAGGATCATTATTATTTTTTGGTTTCTTTGCCATATATAATATTAAACTGAATATCTTTGGGTTTGGAACTGTTGGCTGAATAAAACAAGCAATCTGAATATGTCACATTGGGCTGTTCGACATTGTAATGATCTTTTTTCATTATTAACTGTGATTTTATTGACCAAATGATTAGTCGCTTCACTGAACAAAGCATCTACTATTAATTTGTAAATGAATAATTGTTAGCTGCAGTGTTACTCATCATTATTTTGTTGATTTAGCAACTGTTTGGTCTATAAAAAAATAGAAAACAGTAAATGAAAAATGTCTATGACAATTTCTGAAAGCCCTAGGTGATATTAATTAATTAATGTTGTCTTTTGTCTGTACAACAATAAAAAAAAATTAAATAAAATGGTACAATTTCCTATGATGTAATTCACATAAACTCAAGTAAAATAATTAACCCATTACCAATATAGTTGCCGATTCTTTTTCTGTTGATCAACTAACTGATTAATCAACTAACTGTTGCAGCTCGATTCCAGACTTATTACATATACATGTATTAAAAAAGAAAACTGGACTCACCTGTCCACCTGGAAACAGCCTCTTTTGCGACAACATTTGACTTTCCTGCAAAACAAAATTCAGGATCAAAATGTGCATTATAAATTATGTCTGCAAATGTGTATTGAAGTTACAGTTGGTAATTTTATGAAAAGAACTTTGTAATATTTGCTGAAACCGTCTCTATGTAAAATGTGAAAGTGTGTAACCTGGCCGCCATGTTTGAAATAGTCGACCAAAGTGCCAAGCACCGCCCATCAGCTGGACCAACCTTCTCATTTTAAAGCTAAACAGTACACTAAAATATGTTTCTGAAAATATTTGAGGTGAAAAATAGGCAATGCAGTAACAGAATTTTAATTTATATTTGATCAGCGCTAGCTAGTTTGACAGTTTGACTGCAGATTACGTGCAGTGATTGACAGCTGCGTTAGTGACTCCTCGACTCTGATGGGTTGTTTTCATTCAGGTACGGTGAGGCCATTAGAGGCGAAACAAGGCAACAGAGTAGGCAGAGCAATGTAATTTTTTTTTTTTTTAAGGATTATCTGTCACATTCAGTGCTGTGTGAATATAGTGACAGTTTCTGCAAATATTAAGTTATTTTTTTTGTAGAAGTTGCCAACTAAAGCTTTGATGTGATTATTTACAGCAATGAAAGGAAAACGTTTTTGACCCATGCTTATGAGCACGACTTACATACTGCGTGAATCTAAAATAGGCCAAACACGCAAATGCTTAATGTGAAACCTCAGCTGACAGTCTGTTGACCCCAGAGAAGAAAATGTTTCCTGCAACAAATTTACTGCAAGCCTGGTTAATAAAATAAAACTCTTACACAACACTGAGGAAAAGACAAGACACACACTGGGAAAGTGGACTTAAATGAAGGTCTGCAGCAAACAATATCCTTTGTAGAGGAAATTGTGGTCAATGATGTGATGGTTGGATAGCTAAAGCCATACAGTATGAGCAACTGGTAATTTAACATTAAATTAAAGTGGACAGTTTAGCCCAGGCCTCCCCTGCAGCTGTAGAAGAAAGGAGCCCTTTTAGAAACCTAAAACATCTGAACAATGTGCCCTAACTGGATTGTCCTCAAGTTTTAAGTGACACATTTGCTGACCCATAAAACCGGATCACAAAACAAAACAGCAGGTGACATCATCACGTTGCTAAGCATGTGAGGTAAACGCTTTATAAAATAACCTTTTGTTGAATCTATATATCCAGTAACTATAAACAGACACTTATTTGGCTGCTGTGCTCAGGAGACCGGGCTGTGACATCCTCAAATACAGCCAATATAAGCTAATGCAGGCCCGGCTCAGTTTACAGCAGGTTTGGCAGATTTTCTCCCTGATTTGTCCTTCAAGAGGATCAGAGGAGCAATCTGATGCAAAGACTTGAGCAGCAGCAATGTCACTGACCATCAGCAACAATTATTTCAGCATTTAATAAGAATGAAAACAATGAAAACAAACACTGATATCCACAAAAACAAATAGCAGCTGCAAGTGGGAGGGACTGAACTGAATAACTTCTGACTCATGGACCTGTAAATGAGCCTGCGTTGGTCTACATGACACATTATCTAATGTGTTGTCTCTGGCCAGATGTTAAAGGGCACCCTTTATATAATCACATAAAATTAATGTGGGCAACATAATAAAAAATCGTGCACAAAATACTACACATTCACCAACTACATAACAAATGCACATAACAAGGGAAGGTTAAGAAAGAAAGCAGAGGAAAGATCTTTTTTTTCTTGCTTTGGTGACAGGTAATTTGAGAATTATGAATAAATCAAAACCATCAATTGATCTGTTGTGGTTTCCTGTCAATGTGGTTGTAAATAACGAGTGAATACATGTCCAGCTTTTACCTCTGATTCCTCATTCAGCGTCATAGCCGCCATGCACATGCCTGTGGCCGTGATTTCCTTAGTCTTTTTGCCCTTCCCATGTTCGGTGGTTTCTAACTCCACCTTTTTCCACATCACCTCACTGGTATCTGTGGGTGTGGTGCGGGTGTGGTACCACTGTCAAACATTTTGACCTGACAAAGCCAACTCATATCAAAACATTGTTTGTCCACTTGTTGGCACTGCCATTTTTAGTGTTAATTACAGTGAGCATGTGACTTTTAATAGTACTTTGGTCTGATCTAATGGGAACACTTGTACACTCAGGGTTCAATTGCTTGCTTTAAGTCCATCCATCCATCAATTTTCTAACCGCTTATCCTCTTGAGGGTTGTGGGGGGGCTGGAGCCATCCCAGCTAACATTGGGTGAGAGGCACGGTACACCCTGGACAGGCCTAAATCATAAGCCCCTTTTACACTGCCAGATTTTCTGCGAATGTTGGGCCGTTTTGCTGGCAAGCTGCGAGCATTTAGAAAACACGGAGCCGGATTGGCGAGTTGATCTGAGGTGCCCAATTTTCCACCTCGTAGGGTAGACATACTGGCATAACCTTTTTGGTTTAAAAAGAATGAGGCACCCCTCCGCCACGGGAGGGGCTGTTGATGACTTGTGGGAGGAGCTGTTGATGACGCCGCACGTGTGACCCACTGGCAGTGGATAAACAAGACACAGCTGATAGCAGGAATGAGCAGCTAGTAGCAAGAGGGAAATGCAAACCTGACAGACACTGTAAAGATGAGCAACTGGGGAGACAAAGAATTGCGCGCCCTCCTTGCCCTCGCAAACAAGAGGCCATTAACTGTCAAATGACGGGGACAGTGAAGGACGGGCCAACTTATGAGAGAATCGGCGAAAGGACTAACCAGCCGCGGCTTCCCTCGAAGTACGTCACTGTTTACATCACATGCTGAGCTACACGTTTTGTTACTTGCGCACGCCCCCCATTGCCCCGAAAAAGGCACATTCTGTATAAACAAAAGTAGGCAGGCGGCATTTTGTTGCACTCCCCAAATTTGTTTTTATACCACCAAAGCTGAAAGAAGACTGATTGGGTTTTCCTGCAAATTTGCACAATTCCTGTTTAAAAAGGTCGACAGAGACAGACAACCATTTACACTCACATTCACACCTACAGACAATTTAGAGTCACCAATTAACCTGCATGTCTTTGGACAGTGGGAGGAAGCTGGAGTACTCGAGAAAACTAACAAATTGAGGTACCTATGAAAAACAACCTTGCTTTCATATTTGTGGCAAACTGTGCAATACAAAGCTGGAGCTTTACCCACATCCTCTGACACCACCCGACAAAACTCCTGGAAACAGGAGTTTTGCACTTTAGCTTATAGATTTTCTCCAGAGCATCTAATTGGGACTGCACATGTGAAAACTCTCAATATGGATGAGAAGGAAGCGAGGCGGCTCATTACTCAGCTAATCATCAGCTATTTTTTATTTTTAAGGCAAGTGAGCTACTAGATTCACTAGCCCCAGCAATATGGAAATCCTTATTTTTGAGATCTGACACTGACCCCAATTCACAGGTGTATCCAAATTCGGTTTCAGCTGGATTTGCCAGAATGTTTGGTAGGTTTATATTGCCATACTTGGTTTCTATGGGTGTGGCAGCCACTGTCAAACATACTAAAGGCAGAAGACATCTCAAAGAAATCAAACACCTTATAATTAGAACATAATAAATACAAGCGCGAGTCTGGTTTCATGTGAGCAGAGGTAAAGTTAAGGACGTAGGCCACTCTAAGGCTACCTCGTTTTTAATTTTTGAGTTAACATTTAGTATCAGCAGATGCAACTTTTAGAGAGTGTAGCACAGTGTAGCACTTGAGTAATTTTTTATGTATGACATTAACTAACTTATACTAATATTCTTAAAATTGGTTAAAATAAATGTGTAATAATGTTGTTGCAGCAGTGTCTCCACTAGTGGTGGAAGCAGTACTAAGATTCTTTAAAGTAGTAATGCCACACTTTAAATATACTCAATCATATACATATATATAATTAGCAAACTGTACTTTATCAGAGACCACCAATGGTGAAACTGCTCAATTTGTTTTAATGGAGCTCTCTGAAACAACAACCATCACAATTGCATGAACAGGTTTGAACCTATGGTTTGAACCCATTCTGCCAGTTCAGTCCAATCCCTCAGCAGTAGACATAACATAATGTAATAACACTCTGTGCATAGGTGCACTCAGCTCTCAGAGCACAACTGGAGGTTCACTGAGGTGAGATGATTATCTGTAGCTGTGTCTTAGCTGCGTGCGTGAGGTGGGGTTACAGAAAGAAGAAAATAATACCTGTAGGCAAGTGGAGACAGTGATGGACGTGACAAAGCACAGAGGATAAAAGAAAGCTTTTCCTTTCTCTGTCTCATTAACCAACAGGTTTATCTGTTTGATCTGGGTGCATTTATGATCTGTGGGACATTATATGCCTTTAACTATTGTACACAAGTTGAAACAGAACATACTGTATATAAAGATAGCCTTACAGAAAGACTGAAATGTTTCCACAGCCTCAAGTTACAGTGGAGACAGATGCTACTTACTGGGTCGGAAATACAGATAACCATCTAGTGTCTCTGTCACATTTGCAAACAAGATCATATGACCAGTATGGCTTAACATGTTATACTTAATTGTATACTTCTTAGATGCTTTCTTTGCTCCATTAGCTGTAAAGCAAAAAAGTAAAGAAAAAAAGAAAAAGCAGAGAGGTTTGGACTGGGACTCCGACAGCTGTTGCAGTGATTTAGTTTGGCAGTGACTTTATCACAGGCACCAGAGGCTGAGTGTTTGCAGAGGGTCTAACAATGTGCTCATGAAGTTATTTCTCTGGGACCCAAATAAAAACATTAAAGTTGAAACAGACAACTTTTAAACTATTCCCCCCCTAGTGTTTCCAAGTGGTATTATTGTTGGCGCTGCTGTCACAAAGACAACCAGATCACTTTCTGTTTTCCTGAGAGCCAGGTAGTTTCCACAGTGAACATAAGTTTCAACTTTTTTTTTTTGCTGCTCTTTTCTGTTGCTGCCTTGTTATCAGCAGTCTTGAAGTTGTTGTGGTTTTCGCACAACATGACTGACCAGCAACAGGGCGTCACACACAATATCTTTCGTACACAGGAATCCCCGATGTGTATGGCATGTGATGCAGGGGACGGACCACAACCCGGGGTCACATGGTTGCTTACTAGGTAATATGAAAGTCAAAAAGTGGCAAAGCAGGCTTCTGAGCTCTGTAAATTAGGGAAGTAACATACAGAGACATTATGTACAATAGCCCATCTCCCCTCTCTTTCTCTCCCTCCCTCTCAAACACACACACCTTGGAAAGCACGACAGCACTACTTGTCTCTGTCATCAATATGTGTCTTCCACTCTCAATCTAATTAGTTCCCCAGCAAAGTCCCTGACAAGTCCAGATATTTAGCATGCTAGATATCAAGGCAGTATCTACAATGCATCTGTGAGCCTCTGGGCTTGCATCCTGGAACAGCTTGTGCATAGCACAAAACCGCCGATTTGCAAGAGCCAAGCCAGTGCTGGTTTACCTTTGCTCTGAGGCTTTTGATCTGGGAGGCTTAAAAATTTTTTGGCAAATGGATAATTAGAGGTAAAGTCAAAAGTAGCGGCTAAAGTAGTGTGACCGTTACTGATAGCTACTGGGGAAAATGAAAGCGCTATCCCCTTTCAGTGGTTGAGCAATGGCTGATGCACTTCCAATAAATAAATCGAGCCTTCATCTTTCTGGGACATTATACCTGGTGGCAAACAGAATTACATGCTGAAAGTGAGGCTTATGAGGAACCACCCTAAATGCCGATGATGTCATTATTTCATAGCTATTACATTGTGCAGTCAACATTTACTTTATAATATTAAGTTAAAAGCAAAACACATGATCTTTGTCCATTTTGAAACACGATAGCATTTTGGATTTTTGCTAGTTTTGGCACCAAGCTAATACAAACTTTTGTTTTGTATTTTAACAAATATAATATATAGTGTAGAGAATATTGAGCTGGTAAACTGTTGTGATCTAAATTCACCTTTTATTTACACGTTTAAGGACATTTGTTGCTAAATTCCAAGATAAACTTGGACATAATTATGAAGACATACTGTGTTAAATGCAGTCAATGCACTGGACACTCCACCTGAACAATAAGTCCAGCTGCCTTCAGCATAATTGAAGACTACAACCTAAATGAGTCTTCATGAGTGAATGTAATCACATTAACTATAAAATTGCTGTAACATTAATCTTAACTTGTTACACCTGAGCCATAAAATTTAACTTATTTTAATTCAATTCAAAAATCTGATTTGGTATACAGGCAGATGAGTCAGGTATTTGCGTGCATGTCCTTGTGACTGTCAGTAGGCGAGACAATAGTTGTGCCATGAGTGGAAAATAACTGCAGATTTGTGTGCAGACTAAATGCACGCTTGGTCTAACATTGAGAGGTGCAGGTAAACAGACCAGATGCTTTTATGACACCTCACATGCCATGTGTACATAAAGGAACACACCTCTTTATCAGGTCAGCAGCAACACGAACTCAAGGCAGTACAGGATTGTTGTAATACCACTTATAGCTGTGTGCATTGTGTGGACATATTGCAGAAGAGGTGTGTCAGTAGGCTGTGCTCAGTGGCCTTGGCTTTGTCTTTTTAAAAGCTTTTAACTCCAAACTCTCTGAGCTGAGAGCACGGGTTACACGATTCATTTACCATAATAAAACTGACGTGCAAGACCACACCAGAAACACACTTCTGTTTCAGCAGTTCACACATATGGTCATACATCAGTATGAAACCACTTTGTGGTTCAAGCTGACAATTTAAAACTGACATAAGAGTGCATCTCAACTGACCACTTGCGATCAGTTTTCACTTCCTTGTTTGCGTTTGAATTTAACTGTGAGAAACTGTGACTCTGCTGCTTAACAGACAAAATACATGTTTGTACTCAGCAGTGCGATGACAGACTCCTGTGACCACAACCTGCACCACAGATTCATCACCCAACATGTGTGACATGTGCAAACTAACTGTAGTTCACTGTGTTGAATAGAATTTGCTTTTGTATGTCCACATTTCATGTGAATATGATTATGGATGTCACCGGTTACCACTGAACTAAGCTAAAGCAACTGAAACCCGACATCTCTTAAGTGCATTTGAAGCACACCTTATTTGGAGCTATCTGAATGTCCAGGCTGACGTTCAGTGAAACGTGTGAGGAGGAAATTTGAGGGTGTAAAGCGTGCACTTCCTGCTTATGTTTTTTCTTTAGCACAGTGAGTGGGTGATTTTGATCGGCGGCCAAGTTCATTGCTGCAAAGCTTTTTTAAGGTTTTTCCTGATATCAATTCTATTAATATTTTGTATTGTGTTTTGTATGTTGTTATTGTGCTGGTGAGATGTTTTTGTTATTATGTACTACCATGTATAGAATATTGTGTTTGGTGTGGACCCCAGAAAAGATGGCAGTTGCTTTAAATACAACTAATGAGGATCCTAATTAATACAATGAAATGTACCTACAGTATGTCTGTGCTGTGTGACTGATGGGCTCAACACTTTGAAATTGTTAATGTCTGCGAAGTGTACCAAGTTCTCATGTTTATCACTCCTATGTTTGACCATCAGCAGGAGAAATCAGCATAATCCAGCGCCACAATTTCGTATAGGGCTGTTGCAGTAATCAAACTATTTAATAGAGTGCTACTGACAAGCCAACCCCAAGGGAAGGCAGGCAACCGCCACTACTACTATGTTCATTTTTTTTCTTTTTTCATAGGAGCACTGCGCATTTACAGTACAATACAAATGCCAGCAGCGTGACAAAGCGCTAAGCACCTATTCTGCACTGAACGCTGCATCGGTTCAGCATTTCCACCGCAGACAGTACTCTTAAATACGTGATGGGTTGTTGTCACTCCCAGCTCTGTCCAGCACTCACTGTATTTCCTCTTCCTCTTCACCATGCTGTTTTTTTGGTTGCTGAGAGTTGAAAAGTATTCAGCTTTGGGTAAAACACAGCAGCCACTCGTCACTTTGTACACAGCCATCCAGTCACAGTGGAGGAGGGGCAGGACACGTACCAGAAAGACCAAGTCAGAATAAAAATCAGAATAAAAAAGTCATTTGCAAAAACAACATAAATAGGTGGTGATACTGCAGATCACGCTGTTGATATCCCCCTCATATCTGCAGTGAAACTCCGTCAGCTTCAGCCCACTAGCCCTTGTTCTGTATTCAATATTAAACCACTAAGGCCTCCTGTCCACCAAAAACTTTCGGTATAGTACCTTGCCAACCAAAAGTAACCCCTTCGGACATGTACCTAGACCCTGGATCAGTTTGGCATTTCAACCACAGACAGTAAAACTTGGGAGGGGTTGTCATTCACTGCTCTGTCCACAATTGCTGCGTTTCCTCTACACCTGTGATACAGGGTTTTGTCTGCACCTCATTTGCTGCCCACAGAACGGGGTTACACGCCAACATTTTTAGAAAAAAAAAAAAAAAGACCAGGCTGGAGAGAGTCTCTCTCAATGGGATATTTAACACTAGCAAGTTTGGGCACTGAATCTTTGTCCGGCAAAAGCAGGGGTTTTGTGTTGATAGAGCGCACCAGAACGACACTCTGACACGTTTTTAATACTGCAAGTGAGGATTACAATACATGTAGTTCACATAATCCAGTTGTAATTCAGTTATATTTTTAACGCTTGAAGTTCAACTTATTACTAAAAGTGTGTGTCATCCAAAAGAGACATTGAAACAAATGGAAAGGTCAAAGTTGTCAAATTGGAATTTAAGGTGTGTTGATGGGTTCACGTCCTCAACTTATGCATTGAGATTATAAGTAAACGCTCCACCTTTAAAGTTGCTGTCAGTCATCCCAGTGAATCAAATAATTTTTTTTCTCTGTCTACAGCTGCTGCTGGAGGCAATCAGCAGACTGCAGTGTTCACAGCTCCACCTTCAGTAATGAATCTGTGTGCTACGTACCCAAACAGAGGGGGGAACAAAAATGGGGAAAGTAAGGAACGTTTCCATTGGTACCATCCACAACTTTTCACAACTGAAACGAAAAAACATGCGTACCGAACTTTACAGTACCAGACTGCTTGGTCGAAAGAAGGCTTAATTCATGGTAGTTTAATTCATGGAGAAGCTCCAAAGGGCTTTGTTTTTTGGATGTAGCCCAACTCTACTCTGCCTTGACGAGCCACCTGATGTTAGAATCCAGTCTCCATCTTTTTCTTTGTTCAGTCTTTTTTTTCTCTTTTGAGCAAAAACCACTCAAAGCTTGCAGCCACAGTAGCTAACCACAACCTTACTGCCAGGTGATTCTATCAACTGTCAAAACCTCAAACAAAATACATGTTACAGAACACACACATTTTCAATCCAGCACCAACAACTGATTAAACTTTGTTAGATAAGGAAAAGACAAACTTTTGTGATATGTGACATAATCCAATAGAGCAGCAACAAGCATCACTTTTGTGAAGATTCTAACAAAATATTGACTGTAATTTAACCTTATTCAGCTTCATACAACACGAACAGCAGCTGAAAATGATCACCACCCGTCTGACTTAGTCTCTACAGAGGGAATTTTTGGTTTATACGGTTGTATTACATTTTACGGGGGGCTAGGTTTCTTTGGTCAGTGATCGTAGCTGGCTCGACTGATGCTGAAGCTTAAAACTGACTTCATGAAGAAAAACAAAAACCAGTCATGTTGCATCTGTACTCACTCATCTCCTCGATGACCTCTGGGTCACATTCTCTGTACTTCTCCAACTCGGCCTGCAGCTGAGTTCGCTCCTCTCTCAGAGCCTTCAAGTCCTTCAGCAGAGCGCTCCTCTCCTTCTACACACAGACACGAGATCCTTACTGTGAGATTTCTTTTGTGAGTGGATACTTGTTTGTATTTTTATCACTTTATGTTGAAAAAAATGGGAAGGTGGGAAGCATATGAAAATATTCTTACTGTATCTTGACGTCCTACTTTCGCCTTTTCAACCGCTTTCTCTACAGACTCTTTCCGCTGCTTCGCTTCAGAAATCTTCAAAGAAAGAGAGTCTTACGTTAGTTTTTCCTGCACTCCACCATGAAATCAATACTGCTGTTCTTCACATAGATGTTTGAAATTAAAGGTGGTTAAACAGTTACTGAGAACAATGAATCATCTCCTCAAAAGGCAACAAATAAAAACTGGTAAGCACATCATCTTCCAGAGAGCAGACATCTTTTAGTAAAGCTATGTGTACACTTTGGACAGAAATGTGTGTCACTACTGAATATGAATAATTTACATTCCAATTTTAATGATTCATACTCAGTTTTTTCACATGTCTGCCCATAATACCCTATTAAATCTGAAATGCTCATGACTGCTCACCAGCACATTAGAGGCCAATACTTTATTCACATTAATAGCTAAAGACAGTTCTGTAAATGCTCTATGATAAACAAAAAGAGAGGAAGCTGGGTGTAAATTATACTCCAACTTCTTCATACGTACTTTATAGAGCCATAACAACAACCAAACACATTTGCATTGCCGTGTTGATGGAAAATATAATTTCATCACATTCCATATTACGAGTCCTCAGTTAATCTACTGATCATCTGCTGCGGCATGTAATTCATGCCTTTGTATTGCAATGCTTTTGGTGTAAGCACTTGTCATTATTTGGTGGCAGATTGCTGCTCTACATCATTTAACTTCTGTCCCAGAAATCTGGTGGCCATCATTCTCTGAGGAGTCACCACCCTCACACCATCTGTCTGCTATGCAACAGGAGAGGGAAGTGGGACGCAACAGACACAGAGATACAAAGACCAGCAGTGTTACTCTCCATGATAACAGATCTCTAACAAACACCACCCAGCGCAACAAGGGGGTGGTATCAGTTCTAAAATATAATAATAATAATAATAATAATAATAATAACTAATATTATAATTGTGTAGTTGTAAAATTTCTGTTTGTTTGGAATATCAAAAATGTAAAATACAATCACAGTGTCTGCAGTATAAGACACTTATATTTAATGCTGTTTGGGACCTTTTCCAGATAATGTTTTATCAAATTTACGACTTTTTTTTTTTTTTTGACAAATTATCTTTTTGCTTATTGAAGCATTGTAGGCAAGTATAACAATAAGTATGTAGTCGGTGCAGAGGTAATTTTTTTTTGTAGGAATATGGTTATTCCAGTCAGTTAGGCTAATCTACATTTTGCCAACAGCTAAGTGCAAGTATAAAGGAGAAAGACAGTATCAGGTTCAGTGGTAGGTTTAAAGATTTGTAACATCAGAAATGTGAACTTTAAAGCAGAAGAGCATGACTGATATTTAAGATAAAGAAAAAAAGATATTAAATGATGTAAAAGTTAAATTAGAGAGAATATTTGTGGCAAGTAAGAACTCACAAGTTCAAAGTTAAGACTAAAACTTTTAGCTCCTAAATTTTCTGAAATTGAATTTAATACATTTTCAACCTTTTCAGGACCTGCAGACAGCCTGAAAATGAAACGAAAACAATATAATGAAACAACCCATCTATAATTTAAGCACTATCATTTCCCATTTTTCTCTTCGCTCTCTATTACCAGAAGTGCTTTCTGGGCCATATGCTGCTGACCTCATTTACTGTAAACTGCAGAGAGCAATGTCCTCTTAGAAAAAAACCCACAACAACCTTTGAAAATGTGTTTGAGTCTTTCATCCCCTTTCATAAATTATATGTGATTGTAATGGAAAACCTCTAAAGACATGCTGCACATCAGTCTCTGTGCTGCATAGAGCACAAAGTGCTGTATTCACTGTGTTTTGTTTAGGGACATTTACAACATTAAAGATATGAGGTCATTGTTTTAAGGCTGTCCACATTACAGACTACTAAATTAACGGACGCTTCAGGGCAGCAATAATCAGCTTCCCCAAACACTGGCCACCGAATGGCAATGGTGACCTCATTGACCTGGACAACGAAACACTCGACTGGCTTGCCTCAACGGAGCTAAAGGTCGAAGGACATACACCAGAAGAAGCAGCAGACAGCCTGTCACTCATATTGTCCTGCCTGTAAATATGCATCATTTTAAGCCTTAATAAAATGTAAACGGGTGACCTATATATGAATTCACCCCCCGTACAGTTGTCGTCAATTCTGAAATGATAATATGGAGGTCTATGGGGATTGACTGGCTTCTGGAGCCAGCCTCAAGTGGCCGTTCAAGGAACTGCAGTTTTTGGCAGTTTGTGTCGGCTTAATTTTCCCTCCACTGAGGTTGCCGCTCGGTCCTCACCTGTTTTTGCAGCTCCTCCAGTTTGTGCTTGCGAGCGTGCAGAGCCTTGCTGGGAAAGGCCCAGTAGTAGTTGGATGTACCGACTCTTTCACAATCCACCATGTTGTCATCCACCAGGCTCTGCAGCACGTCCTTCACAGTCATGGGAGCTTAAAGCAGGAGAGAGGGGAAAGAACACGTTAAAAGATCCACAATCATTCATGTTCTGTGTATTACACTGCCTTCCCAGCAGTTTATGGTATTTATGGATTACTGATTAAATTAGCAGAGGACTGATTTATAGTAGAGGTATTAAGAAGACTTAAGGCAACATAAAATGCATGTGATGACAGATACGATTTTGCATTCTAATCTGAGGATTTAAAAAGATACAAGTCAGCACCAGGTCTCATTTTCACTGTTGGCGAGGTGTACCGCTCAAACATTCACACAACTTAACCCACACATCTGCAGCCTATCTGGTCGTTTTATGCTTATCTGAAAGAACATTGCATGAGAGGATGTAATCGAGCAGGAGTTCCATCTTGAACAGTGTCAGCGGTGAAATGTGATACTCCCACACGTTTGCTAAGCTGGTCCACTGTGAAACTGAAAGAGCTTATCTGCTGTGTTAAGGGCTGAGCTGTGCCGAGTCCAGAGAGGATGTTGAACGGCAGCAAAAATAAAAACGAGGATTGGAAATGAAAGGCACTCTGGATGGATAAACCAAACTCTGTATGTGCATACATACACTGCTCTGCAGTCCTGTTTCTGCTCATGTCGCTCAAATAGCTTTTTGCTCCTTCTCAGCTCCAAACTATTCTGCATGTTAATGGTTACCAGCGTGTTATAACCACTCTTTCTTCAATGTAGCTGAGATCACTCCCTTGGCCCCTTTTCTCACAAGTTCTCCCTCTCTACAGGAAATTTGCCCATAATGCAGATCTCTTGTTGCCCCCTCCCCCCATCGCTCGGTAACTACATCATGCCCAAGTAAGGGGGACGAAAACATGTGCTTTTAATCATAGCAACACGATCCAGTTTCTCCAGATTAATGTAATGTCCACTTTAAAACAAAATCGCTCCTCACTTCACCCAAACATACACAACACAGCTTTGTTCCTCTGCAGCACTTAAAAATCCAAGTCTATATTTTTTATAAATGTTCCCTGGATACTCATAATGTCAGGCTCCATGTTGACACTGAGGGAATGTGTTTAATTTAAAAGCCAAAAGCTTTTAACAGTTTTCTGCACTTTGAGATTGCTGCCATTGATAGGTCTGGTTTTACTTATACAGACCAAATACAGTTAAGATGGCAACAGCTAGTCCTGGTTGCCGTGGTCATGTTGAAAGTATGTCACCACAATGTTTTCAAGAACGCAAGAGGGTGCAGACATTGTTGTGACAGACTGTATAAACTGATGGTATTTTACTTTAAGATATAGAATGTTACTTTAAAAACAACTTGACCAATGTAATGTATTTTGTTGAGCTGTGCACTTACATTAACCAAAATGTTTCCAACAACATTCAAACCCAGAAAACTGGTTGGTTGTGGTTGTCTGCCAGAAGCTGTCATAAGTTGACTATTTATCTAGTTTTAAGCCACATATTTACAATACACCTTTGAAATTGGTTATTTTTAACTATATGTTTAACCAGATAAAGGATTTAAGTCATCGTATACCTAGATCTTAAATTATTTGAGAAACAAGCGGAGCAAAGCTGAGCGATAAAACTGCTTTATATAGTGTTTTACTGTTTTAAATCATTGGGTCCGTTTGTTTCGGAGGAGTGGACCTCTAATGTCTGGATCTTAAGTTATCAGAGAAAAAAGTTGAGGACACATTAGCAGGTGCTGGGCTAGCAGCCCTTCCACGAACAGCCAAACAGCATCACACAAATGCCAATTTGTACCTTAAAACTGTTTTATTCAGGGTTTTTACCGCTGTTCATTACCATGTCTGTTTGTTTTGGAGAGGAAGAGACCTCTGCAGATAATTCACCAACCCTCCTGCAACCGGCAGGGGAAACACACAAAGAAAAGACTGTACCATATTCTGTTAAACATGCAGCCAATCTGAACACTTGACCAGCTCGACACATGTGGACAGACCCTTCAAAATATTCGGTGTTAATAATGTTTCGCTACTAAAACTCGATGGTTACTCACCTATGCCCTTTGTCTTGGGGGCAATCTTCTCAATGTCTTTCAACTGAAACACATCTTTCTGCAAAGAGAATGAGAGAACATATTCAAGGAAAAGATTTTTTGTGGTCACTGCATCATAGAAAAGGGAACTATTTAACATATATCTCAGTCTGTCTCTGTATCTAGGTTTTTGGCTGCACTTAATTTGGGCTTTCTGGAAATGAAAAATAATTGTTGTTCTAATATATTCAGTAATATGACTGTCTTTCTAGTTGTTATTATCTGTGGGTTAGCTATTTAAGGCAGCCTACAATTTCAATTTCTTTCTTGGCCATTTTTTGGCTTTACTGTATATTACAGATGAGCAGTGACAGGAGAGTGGTAAGAGAGAAAGGGGACAACATGCAGCAAAGAGCCGTGGGTAGGAAAAGCATCCAGGCCGCTGTGAAAAGGACTTAGCCTTAGTACATGGGGCACATGTTCTATCAGGTGAGCTACTGAGGCCCCTAAAATTACTTCTTCTGTAGTTTTATTTACCCTAACTTCTAAGCACTTTTAAAATTTGTTCTATTACTGGTATATTACTATTGACTACCCAAAATGATTTCCTTTGTAAGGACTTAAACTGTATAGTTTTTAATGTTTGACTTCACAAAAATAATTTTACCAACCACGTCATCTCTCTGAATTCTCATGTTAACAGTGTCTGACCTGACATTGTGGAGCCAGTTTCGTAATGAAATGTATTAGTGTGTAATGATGACTGTATCTGTGTCCTTATCAAAGAAAGAGAAAACCACAAGACCCAGTGATGCACATCCTCCAACAACAACCTGTTACGTATTAGTTGCAGGTTTTAAAATTTAAAAACCTCCTCAGTGTCACTTGATTATCTGTAAAGGTCAATTTATGTTTTAGTAGTATGCAGGTCAGCTTTTGTCTCCTTCACAAAAAGTTTGCAGCCTTAATCAAAGTTAGCAATACTGAAACAATACCCTTCTTGAGTAAGGAAAATAAAACACATAACAATGCCACTTAGTAAGTACGGTGTTTAGTTTTCAACCCAAGCAGCCACAGTGTAATGAAAACAACACAAAGGTGATACGGAGGCCTCCTACTATATTGATACGGCTCCTACTTTATGCTGTTATGTGGCAATAAAAAAGACTCACCGTCTCAAAGAAGATCTCCATCATGCGAGTTCTCTTTTCCTCCAGACTTAGTCCTTTCTTCTTTGACTGTAACATATAGTTTAATGTAACATAAGGCCTGGATAACTTCAATAACAGCAGCTAGTATGCCACTAAGTTACACAGCAATAGAATATGGGTCAATAAACATTGTATGAGGGTTGATTTCACACTATTTGGTTTGCTGTCAGGAACAAAACTTGAACACGTAACACCCTGTAATATAAGCTGTGGTAGCTCTTTATTGCACATCTTTAGATTTACATCCATGTTGTTGTAATACAGCTTCCAGACACTGCAGGCAGCACTGAGCAATTTTTGTACCCGGCGAGAAAGAAAACATACTATGGTCAATCTTGCATTACATTCTACAGGAGTACGTCGTGTTTTTATTAGTCTTCACCTCCTAACAAGGTCTGTTTCCCCCTGATAGTCAACAGAGAAGTTCATCTTTCCTCTGATGTGTGCAAGTATTCATCTGTCCTCCTTTATAGGACGTAATGAGCACTTACAAGCTAACGTCACACAAATGGGTGGCACAGCAATACAGGAGTAATACGTAACGTAAATACAAAGGTCCTGGATTGACGCTGACATTGACACAGTGGCATGTGAACTAGTAATGGCTTGCCAAGTGTATAACTTTAAAACTATGGCATATTAATTTGGGGACGTTACTGACGGTAGCTAAAGCTAATGTTAGCTAAGAGCTAGCTTGTTAATGCTAGCCTGCACATTAGCGTCGGTTGTCTCCGAAGCACTTTCACATTAACTGCCGGTAAAGGTGAACATTTGCTTACCATTTTATTGCGTTGGCTGTACCAGCAACGTCCACTGACGATAGTTTTAGCGTTGCAATAAGTTATATCGCACTGCTGTTATGTCAGCAATACAAATAAGAAAGAAAACGCTAAGGTGGTAAAGTTAACGTTAGGTACTGAATTTCCCGCGGAAGACTGTGACGGGGGTTTTGCTGCCTTCAGAGCTCCTCGTAAACTTCCTTTATTCGCCGTCCCCGTGCTGAATATGATGTTGGTTAATAACAAAACTGTCGATGGTACTTGTGATAAGATTGTTTATTTTGAAAAGCTACTTATCACGTTGATTATTTATGCTGCAACGTCGCATGTCGAGTGCACTTTAGAAAAATGTTTGTTTGCTACCATTTGGGGCCGTTAGTGTAGTGTTCGCTGCAGTCGTCCTATAATTTCCGACTGTAATTGAAGGCAGCATTACTTTCACTACAGCTGATTTCCTGACGCCCTCTGCTGTCTGCCGTGTTCAAATAAGGACAGCAATCAATAATAAAAAGGCCCTTAATGTCATTCATTTCTCTGCATGAGACACATTAAAATAAAAACACTGATCAGTCATCTCTACAGGGAGAATAAAAAACACCTGTGATACCTAACAGATATTTAAAACTATGAACATGCAAATTACATTTCTAAAATGATTAGTATCAGTTTTCAAACAGATACTATGATGCTAAACGCAGCTTATTACAACACACAGGCAGTTCGCCACAAAATCACATACACAACACAACACAATATTCTTTCCTATGGGCACTTTAATTCCATTTGGCATTACAAATATAAACAAGACAATGGAAAACAAATAATTTACTAGGATTGTGTAGAAAATCGATGACCAAATTCAGGACAGGTGCTGAAAACTGTGTGCTTGGAGACAAATGAATTTTGACTAAGGCTTTCTAAGAGGAGCACAGTGCTTTTTTACGACACACAACTCAACTGTTCAACTACATATTGCATTTTTTGAGGATAGACAATTTATTTTTAGTAAAATACAACTTATTAGTCCTACAGATTTTTTTTTTTGAAAGACATAAGAGCACATGGCAAGGAGTGAAGGTGATCACAGCTCTGTGTCTGACGTTTGATTCACCCTGCACTGCAGCATGATGAACAAACCTTTTACTGACGAGTTTATTTTCACCATTTCTGCTGTTAATTCAAATTCTACAACTAGTTTTAAGATGTTTGCACATAATCACAGCAGATTTGTAAGACAATATATCAAGTGGCTTTTGTTTTTGTTTTGTTTTTTTATCTTAATTGATCACAACACACACACGATCACACTTGTCTTGCACACACAAACACACTTTGTTTTGTTTGTAAAAACCAATTCAGGAGACGTTATCTGTGTACTGTTATAACCACATGTGTGTTAATTTAAAATGATGACAAATTAGATCGACTAGTCATTTCCACACAGAGATAGAAGTATTGTTATTGAAACAGTTTTTCCATTTAAAGTTTATTTTGGTGGTTTTGTTAAGTGTCAGCTTAAAACATTAATATATTGTGCACAGTAGCTTTTCTGGTGTTTATTAGTAAAAACATGCACAGAGATGCCTAATCATGCTCTAAAATACCCTGCTACCTACAGTAGGTGGAATATTTTCTTTTATAGTGAACAGGCAAAATGTGAGGACTCTTGAGAGCGTTTAACAGGAAGCTGCAGTCACTGGAGCTATAAATAGAATCCCCGTTCATTTTCAGGTGACTAAGGTACGTCTTTACTTTAATTTAAATCTTACTTAACACAGTGTCCAACCAGTATGTTTAGAAACAAGTGCAATAGCTTTATTTTCCAGTTTTCCTGCCATGTCACAGCAAATCAAATATCTAACATATTTACAATACTAAAGTTTTATTTTTCAAATGGGTGTGATTCAGATGGAATGTGAACAAGGTTATGAATGCACCAATCAGCGGCAGCCGTCAGTGAGTATCACACATCCTCTCACTTCATTCAAACCACAAATTATTCTCCCTGTTGTTTCTTCAGCGTCTGAGGTCAAACAGGATGTTACAGTCAAACAGATGGCACAACGACAGCATGATTCAAGGAGGAATGGGTGAGTAGATGAGTGCAAATCTGCCGGTCGCTCCATACTAATGAGTGCATGTGTCTCTGTGTACGTGTGTGCATGTGTGTGTGAGTCTGTGTGTGTGTATATACACTGTACAGTTTTGTGCGCTGAGACAGAGGGGCTACTGCAGGTAGCGGTAGACTTTGAAGCAGTGGTTGCCAGAATCTGCAACCACAACATGTCCATCAGAGGTGAGAGCCAGTCCCTGCGGGCCGTACAGCGGGTCTGCTGATGTGTGTTGATGTAAGACAGGAACGAACCGCTGCCATCAAACACCTGAGAAAGACACAGAGAGAGTCAATGTCGCACAAATGAAGAAATCACAACAGGGTTTTTAACAAAACATTTACATAACTCCAAGATTTTGATTCAAACCCTGACCAGACTAAAATGCAACATCTTGTTTGGTTTGCATTTCTAATTTCTAATTTCTTGGGACCATAAATCGTCGCCCAGACAGGAGCAGCTCAAATTAGCCATAAAGAAATAGAAATTAGCCATAAAGACATAAACTGAAACCCTGTATGTCCTGAAAGTGTGAATGCAGCAGCGCTTAAAGTCTTAGTTGTTGCTTGACTCTTTAAGGTGAGAGTTCTTACTGACCTGTATCCTGCTGTTGCCCCAGTCTGCAACTATGATGTTTCCATTGACATCCACTGCCACTCCTGTGGGGGCGTTGAACTGGCCGTTGCCCTCGCCGTTGGAGCCAAACTTCAACAAGAACTCTCCCTCTGTGTTGAACACCTACAAGTTGGTTTTCAAAGGGGTAATAGCATGAAGAAAATAATCTAAAATTACTGGGAAACAGTGATGCTAAAACAATAAACAAAATACATGAGTAATACATCAACTACAGAATGAATTTAATAATAAAAATTACATGATCAGGCGCTTAGTGGGGGAAACTCCCAAGACTTTACGATAGAGGAAGAAAAATATGTCTACCAGAGACTATCAATCAAGCCTCCGTTTTTAGGACTAAAATCTGGATTACACATCTTTTTTCTCTTACAACTAGACCTTGTATACCTGTAAAACACTTCCACCGCTCTGCTATTGCACTTACCTTGACTGAGTGGTTGTGGAAATCTGTCACAATGATTTCATTGTTGTTGTTGACAGCAGCAAAGTGAGGCCCTTAAAAAACATCAGACAACAAAGTCTCAGGTATGTGCCATTTTGTCAAAATCAAACAGCAGCAGTTCGGTTTTGGAAAACAACCTCATGACATATGTTTTTAGAAGACATGCAATTTAATAAGTTGCCAAATGAATTTAATGACAAAACAAGACTGTTAAAACTTATTTAGACCATGATTGGCGGCACTACATGTGCCACCAATCATGTTTTTAGGACAGTTGAGTCATTATTTTGTGTTATAACCATTTAAGTCTGCCATATTTTTTAACTGAGCTTCTGTCTAAACAATCTATAAAAATAAAAACATAATCAGAGATGGAAGGATGATGGGATCTTGATGGCTCCTGGTTTGACATTCGTCTTCATTCCACATGCAGGTGTGAGCTGGTCGGAGAAAGACTGTAGGAGGGGCAGTGCACATATTACCATTGAGTGTACCTGCAAACTGCCTGTCGCCGTTGCCGCGGTTACCGAACTTGGTGACCAGCTTGCCGTTGAGCTGGAAGATGAAGACGCAGCAGGCCTTGTTGTCCACCACGATGATGTGGCCGTTCCTGTCCACCGACACGCCTTTAGGGCCCATCAGCTTCCCCGAGCCGATCTTGTTCTGGAGTCAGAGAGTTTATATGTCTCAAGTTTGAATCACATATTTCATAAATTTAGACAAACAGCAGTATAAGTAAAAATCAGAGTAAATGTATATTATCCCTGTTTGTTGTATCAGTCTTGCCTCACGCTCACAGGATTGTCATTCCTGTTTTCTAAACATACAGAGCCCCTTTAAAAACTGTTTTACATGTGACTTAGTTAGCAATGTGCAAAACTAAATATCCCACACACACTACAGATAGACAGACAGAGATAGTGTGGGAAATAGTTCTGTTACAGTGATTGAGAGAAGGGTTGTATTCAGTGAATAAACCACAGGATGATCTAACTGGAACATGTTAGTATCTTATGGTCTGCTGTTGCAACCCTGCTGTAACTCCAAGTAGGAAAATAACACAACTTCTATTAAATTACTAAAGCACAAGGCCAGAACTGTTCACAATCAAATCTGCACTTTCTTTAGTAATTCAGCATCAATGTGTCTGTGAAAGAGACTCAAGGGGGAAGTGAAAATCAGCACGTGTGCATCTCTTAATCCTCCAGACACTGGCCAATGAGGTGTGAAAATTGCAAATAACTCACAGATGTTAATCAGGGTGGGGCATGTGCAGTCATGCACCTGTTTTCTGTTTGAATTATTGAAAAAGTCTAATTCAAGAGAGTCACTGTCAAAGGTACAGAGGGTGAACGGACGACCTCTGTGGTTATATCTCTGCTATTATTGTTCTTCCTTTGGTAAAACACCAACATGGAGACGAGGGGTGCACAGTTCAGATCAAGTGTAGTGATTTTGCTCTTCTAACTCTATATCACCTTACCTTAAACTTTCCTTCACTTGAGAAGATGCTGACCCACTTGTTGTCGTAGTCTGCAATGATGATGTCACCATTTGGATGGATGGCTACACCCGTCGGTCGCTGCAGTTGACCCGGAGTTCTGCCCCGCACGCCAAAGCGGCTTTTGAACTGGCCATCGTTTGAGAAAATCTGCATCACACAAAACATGTTTAAGATGTTAAAATAAAAAATGGATTTTGAATGCATCTATTTGGTGATGAGTACTTCCAACTAACAAAGCCCTACAACGGCATATTACAGTACACACACCAGGGGGCCCAAACTTTTTGGATAGGGGCCAGATTAGATTAAGTGAAAATATGTGGGGGGCAGCTGCTTCTCACATCACATAGGTTATTTAAATGAAGAAAAATGTCACACAAATGATACAAACACAACTGTCTTATCTTTAAGTAAAAGTATTCAACCCTCACTCTTGACTTAACACTTCTTTACTGTGGCCAGATTTTTTTTCTGCTAGGTAGCAGGAAAAATCTGGTTCCTACTTGGTGCATGTCTACAAACGGTATGATCGTCCTGCCATCATGAGGTGAACGTAAAAAATGCAAAGTGATCTTGCTTGATTAATCAATAAAGACAAGCCGGACTGGACTTTGGACACGACTGACATACACAGTATATTTCCATGGAGGTGGCAAAGTGCACAGGCAGCACTGTTCAAGGTAACTGAGCAATGAGTTATAGTGCTCCACCAATGAGCTCCCCCCACACCCTCTAACATACTGCTGTATCTGAAGGCTGAGAGCAGCATCTTCAGCACAGGAAGTGATGTTTACCTGGACACACTGGTTGTTGCTGTCTGCTATCAGGACCTTTCCCAGAGAAGAGGCAGCCACTCCCTGCAGATTAGTGAACTCTCCTTTGTTTCTTCCCTTTGTGCCTAAAAAACACGAGATATATTAGTAAACTGAATCAGGAAAAGTGACATGGAGTGGCGCATAAACGTGTCACTCTTCTCTCCGACATTAACCACATCATCTGAGCTGCCGGTCTGCAGCTCTCTTACCGATCCTGAAGATGAGGTCGTCCTCGATTGGGTTCTCTTTCCTCCTCCCTGTGCTGTACATACTAGCCGGCCTCTTGATGGCCTTCTGCTTGATGTGTCCACTGCCCGGAGACTTGAGCCTCTTCTTGATGCCGTCTGAAGTTGGCGACACATCTATGGATTTGGTGGCCTTTATCTTAAAAGGGCTTCCTTTGATATGTTGGTCATAGAGACGCAGCGATAAACTAAAAGTCCCCTCTTTAGGAGCTGAGAACAGGTACTCGTAAGTGCCATTCTTGTTGTCCAGTATCTCCCCTTCACCTTTGCTCCCGTCAGGTGAGGACATGTCAGCTGTGATGACTGCGTTGCCCATCTTACACAGCTCTCCGTCTTTGTCCTTAGTGGTTATGGTGATGGACGTGGGGACCCCCACCACACAGTGTCGTAACCCTTCACCTGTGGCCACAGTCTCAGAGGCCACGGCGTTAGTCGTTAAAATAGTGCCCAGGTTGTGGATGGACTTCTTTAGTCCCTCTGTCTCTACGAGGAAGTCCAGCTGGTCATTCTCCCCGGGCTGCAGAGGAAGCTCCTGGCTGGCCAGCTCAATGAGACGCTCGCTCATCTGTTTCTTCACCAGCAGCACCTCGGCCTCAGTGCCGTGGCTCAGGGCCTGTTCGGTGAAGTTACAGCTGCTGTTGATGCCCTCCTGGCCCTGCAGCAGGCTGTCCAGCTGGGCTTGGAGCACCTAGTACACACATACACACACCAGGGGGCAGCAGGGTTAGCTTGTGGTTGTCCCACCACAACTAAAAACAGACAAACCCACCACAGAGAAAAAAATAATTCCCCTATGAGATCAACAACTGTATGAAAATACAGTACAACTCCTGACTGTCCACCATTACAGGAATAGGATCTGAGCTCATTTGGTACATGCTGGCCTACATTCTTGTGATTCTGCATGTAGAAACAAACAGATGACTATCACATCATCCTTTGTTTACTTGCAGAGATCTGTCTGTGAAATTACTGTTGCAGACACTGGTGCAGTTTACATATAAATACATGTGCAAAGTAACTTATTCACTGATGATCCATTAAGTGTTAATTTGTTATATTAACTAATTTAATTGCTGACGTCCCAATCAGGGTTGGAAATTAACTTTTTTGTCCACCTGCCACTGTGGCTGGTAGCTTACAAAATCTACCAGCTACTCAATAGATTACTATTGTTTTTGTTTTATTTTTGGACATTTTGACAGATGAGTGAAACAAATCTAACAGCCACCTGCATATTTTACCGGCTGGTGCAAATTTTACAACCCTGGTCTGTATGTCGTACAGCAGGAATTCATGATACACACTGCAGTGACTCATGCATTAAAGGTCTCGTTTAATAATAATATAATAATATTTATTTGTATATATTGTATATTCACAAATTGCAGGAAAATAAGACAACAAAACAATACAAAGTAAACAAAAAACAAAAGCTACACGACTTGGAGCGTAGGTAGTCAGAAGCTCAGCTATATGACTATATTGAGCTTTAAAAGTTATTAAAATAATCTTAAAATAAATTCTGAAGTTAACGGGCAACCAGTGGAGGGAGGTGAGAACTGGGGTGATATGTGACCGACGATTTGTCACCGTTAAAATACGAGCTGCAGCAGTTCGTATTAGTTGAAGCCAAGCTACTGAAGATTTACTGAGGCACGTAAACAATGCATTGCAGTAGTCGAGACGCGAGAAAACAAAAGCATGAGTAAGCTTTTCTAAGTCAGAAAAGGACACAGCTGATTTGATTTTGGTGATATTTCTTAGTTGGAAGTAGCAGGATTTAATGAGATTATTGACATGTGGTTCAAAGTTCAATTGCGAATAAAAAAAATAATGATGCCTTCATTTCTAAATTTCTAGTGTGTAGGATTTAGGGGCATCTAGACAACTGAAACTTCTTCCTTGTGCCAAGCGTGTAGGAGAGCTGTGGTGGCCGAGGTAAAAATGTAAAAATTTAGAGCCAGTGTTTGTTTTGTCCTTTCTTGGCTACAGTAGAAACAACATGGCGGACTCCATGGAAGAAGACCTGCTCCGTATGTAGATATAAATAGCTCATTCTAAGTTAACAAATACACAACTATTTCTATTTTCAGGTGGATATAAACTAATGAAAACATAGCTATGACTATATTCAATTTCTTACAATATTTCTCCTTAAATTCTAAACACTGGACCTTTAAACCATCATGAGTCATGAATTACTTAAGGCTATGTTTTGTAACATGAGAAAGTGTTATCATTTTAGCTTATAACAAACTAGCAAGTCACATTTAGATCATTATATCTCTCAGTATTCTATACTTTGAGGAGCAGTAAAACAAGTCATTTGTTGCTAATGCACCTTAAGCAGATTCTCACTGCTCCTCTTTATTACTGTGACATCACCACACACTCATTAAAGCACCAAGACAGACTCACCCGCATCTGACAATCACACTCCTCTTCTTCTCCAACATAAGAGGCCATGAAGCCATTTATCTCAGACTGGAGTCAAATCTTTCATCCAAACACCATCTACTATCTCTTTCTCTTTATACTCATTTACTCTCTGAAGCTCTGAAAACTGACATACTGTCCTTATGCACTGTAAGAATAAAGCTTCATAGTAAGATAATAAAGTGTTTACAGCTTGAGGAGCAGAGCTGTAGTGTTCCCTCTCTGCACATGACACACCCTAAGTCTACATACAGCACAGTACAGTGGCTCCATCTAGCTACCAGCAGCCACACAGCTCAAAGTCACATATCTGACTTTCCCCTGGGCTCCAGTGTTTGGACTGCGCACCAGCCAGTGAATTGTAAATCATTAGCAGCCCATGTGATGAAGCTCCCTGAGGGGGCGGCAGAAGGCTCTCAGCCAGACTGGCTGATTGGCTGTCTGGATTTGGGTGGTGCAACAGCTTCACCGACCCCCCTCTTTCTGCCTGTTAATCACCTTCCAGACCAGCTGAGCCCCTGACACACATCAGCAACAACAGCCTGAGGAGTAGCCTGTGATAGATAAATGCTGTCCAAAACAGATAATAATGTAGACAATGTTCATTTTAATTGTTGCTTTCCGTATTATTTCCTTATACTTCAAAAACTCTTCATGAGAACAAATCAGAGCTTCCAGTTAATACAGCCCATTGAAGAGGTGGACAAAGACTGCAAGGTGCTTCACGCTGATAAAAACTAGAATTACCGCCTCGTTTCTCTTACAGTTAACATCTATGTCTGTGAAAACATGAATGCTCACACACATCTTCAACCCAGCAGCACAGATGATCTTTACAATCAGCAGTTTCAAGATTAGTGTCACCAATTCAGTATCTGACCAAATATCTTCCCTTATGTCCCTTAATGGCCAAAAAGTGTTTTTGCAGAACATCATGAGGTCACAGTGAAGCTGACCTATGAACTTTTGGATATAAAATGTCACCACTTCATAATTCTATCCTATTGTAACTGCAGTTACTGCACACATTATGTTTTGGTTATTTTATTTACTTAAGTCACCATTCTAATTTATGTGTCATAGAATGCTGTGGAAAGATTAATATTTAAGCAGGAATAATTTCACATTTTTATTTTTGACTTACAGAATTAATTTGTATTACTACATACAGTAATTATTCATGACATTTCAACTATTATTTTGTTTATATATTTTCATGTGTACCTTTAAGTTACTACTTTGTCTCCTTAGCCTCAAGTGAGGGGAACTACAGTTCCTATCTGACATTGTTTTGAGCGGGACAGGTGTTACTGTAACAGACCCAGGTCAACTTATGTTGCAGTAGCGTTAGAGGGAGGCTCGACGTACCAGCCGTATGTTAGTGTGAATTAAAGACGTTAAAAAAAGGGAAATTGTTGCCCGCTTGTTACCCGCAAACCAGAGGGACTGGAGAACGCTACTGAACAAGAAAGCAGTGTTACACTTTTAGACATTTGTGTGAAATTTTGTCATAATTAGAGGAAGAATGTGTGAGTTATGGCCAAAAACATGTTTTGTGAGGTCACAGTGACCTTGACCTTTGACCTTCAACCACAAAATTTGAATTAGTTCTTTCTTGAGTCCACATGGATATTTGTGCTAAATTTGAGAAAATTCCCTCAAGGTCTTCTTCAGAGTATACGTGTTTATGAACAGAGACGGATGAAGGTCAAAGTGACCTTGACCTTTGACCTTTAACCACCATAATCTAATCAGTTCATCCTTGACTCCAAGGGGATGTTTGTGCCAAATTTGAGAAAATTCCCTTAAGGTCTTCTTCAGATATTGCGTCTACGAAATTAGACGGATGAAGGTCACAGTGACCCTTGACCTTTGACCTTTAACCACCAAATTCTAATCAGTTCATTTTTGACGCCAAGTGGATGTTTGTGCCAAATGTGAAGAAATTCCCTCAAGGCGTTCTTGAGGTATCGCATTCACTCGAATGGGACAGACGGACAACCCGAAAACATAATGCCTAAAAACTTAAACAACACTCATCATTACTGTGACCAAAGTCTGAAGCAAACACCCCAGTAGCTGACACTGAAACTACACTCTGCGTGTGTCAGCTGATTATTATCTGTCAGAACACATTTATTTACCTTCTGCTTGAGGCCATAGTTGACTTCCAGCTCCATCAGTAAAACGCTCTTGCGGACATTCAGAGTCTTCTGCAGCTCATCAAAGGTTGTGTGGATGTCGTCCTCGATGGAGCTCTTCTGACTGGTCAGCTGCTGCAGGATCTCTGACAGCGTCTGCAGGGCTGAGTCGATGTCTGGCAACCTGGGAGCAACAGAGGGACCAGAAGAATGAGGACATTTTTCATACAATGAGTCAGCAGTCATATGACACAGCATGTACATAAATGAGGACAGCATTTCTTCTAGACACTGTTGTACCTCTTCTTGACAGCGTCTAGCTGGTCCTGTAACGAGGCCTTGTGTTGTTCCACTACGTCTTTGAGAGGCACAGTCGGGTGTTCTCCATGTTCGCCACTGGTGCACTCCTGACACATGGCAGTCTCACACGGAGGACAGTAAAACTCCATGACCTAAGCAACAGGAAAAAGTACATTAGACTTAAATATAGGGTTGAAGCTTAGAGCAAAATGTTTTAGCCACATTTGCAGCGTGGCTGACGGCAGCTTTGGTCGCTCTATCACTTTGATCCAGACTAAAATATCTGGATTGAACCATGAATTGTTGAACAGACACATTTTTTTCCCAGAGGATGAGGCCCACTGACTTTGATGATTGCCTGACTTTTCCTCTGGTGCCACCAGCAGGTTGACATTTTTGGTTCCCCATGAGATGAACTCTAAAAACGCTGGTGACCCTTTCTTGTAGCGCCATCTTCAGGTCAAATTTTGTGTCCAATACTTTGGTCTTTAACCAAATCCATGCAAAACTGATGAAATTCCCATTTGGCTCAGCTGTAATTTGTTTTTAGTGTTTTGTTTTTTTTTAGTTTTTAATTTGTTTTAATTATTAGCAGATATATGCATGCTAACATGCTAATCTCAAACGGTGAACATGGTAAACAAACACTAGACCTGCTAAACATTTGCGTGTTACCATTGTCATTATAAGCATGTTAGTGTGCTGTTAGCATTTAGTTTAAAGTACCACTGTGCCGATGTACCAGTTGCTCAGCGGCACATGATGCCAGAAAAGCAGAAATTATCCGGTTCTTCCGTATCATGGAGCCCATAGAGCAAGTGCATTAGAGACTTATAGCTGCCGAGCGGCTAACTTTCTGTTTATCGCTCCGCTAACTCAAATGCGGATAAAATGATTTAGCTGCATGGCATTTCTAGACTTTTAAAATGTTATCGGACTACATGGATCAACTCCTGATACTAACACAAGTCATTTTGTAGTAGTTAGGATGCGCAAAGAAGCATATCTACAGATTTTCAAATGTCTCTTTCACAGGAAGTCTATGTGAAAAAGTCTTTTTAGACTCAATGGCATCATGTGAAGGACCTGAAAGTTGTAATTCCACATTTGGCCACTAAGTTAAATTGGCTTCAAAGCCCAGCACTGTTCCTTAGGACTTACAGCTAGCTTGAATGATTTGATCATGCGGCTCTCCTAGACTTTTGAAATGTAACTGGACTTTATGGAAATTCTGATAGTAGAAATTTTTCTGGGCTGGGTTGTGATGCGCAAAAAAAATGTATCTACAGATTAACAGATTCTTTCACAATGTAAGTCTATGGGAAAAAGTCTCTTTGGGCGTAATGGCATCATGTGCCTCACAGAGCCCCCAGCTAGATGTACACTCTTAGTTTTGTTTTTTTGTTTTTTATATTTACATTGTTGTTTTTGTTTTTTTTCACAGACAACTATAATCTAATATCAAAAATCAAAACCTAAAACATGTCACCAATGAACTTGATATCAAAGCTGTCCATTTTCCAGTCTTTATCAGTTAGTTATTTATTACAAAATACTGTGCTCGCATGTTTAAACGTCCTGTCATAGATAATGAAGAATCATTTGTGTTCTGCTAGAAACCTCAAAAAGCCTATAAACCTGTGCACTACACAAACAACAGCTGGGTGTTCAGATGTTTTGGTTTATAAATCTGAACTTCATTAGATATAACTAACTTTTGTGTGTGTGAGAGAGAGGAGGTCAAATGAAACGACAGAAACAGACAGACAGACAGTGTGTGTGACTCTTACGTTGCCTCCATGGTTGGGGCAGGAGAGCAGCTGGCCTGTAGCCACGGTGGTGATGTTGTTGAGAGCGGCGGCCTCCTGGCTGCAGCTGTCCGGTGCCCGCTGCAGCACGTCCATCAGGTTGGTGATGAAGAAGTTATTCTGCAATGCCGCCACACCCTTCTCCGGCAGGATCGAGGTCTGGCGGCACACGGGGCACGACAGTGTGAGGCTGTGGGCAGGGATGTAATTCTGCAGGCACCTGGAGAAGGAGACCAGGAGGGGACGTTAAGGAGTGGGAGCATCCTGTGAGAGGAACAGTCTGGAGAGAGGCGTGGGTGGTGTACAGTGTGCATGTGCTGCATTGAGGAGACACAGGAGAGACAAATGATTCAACTGTATACTGTACAAACTGAGGACTGATTTAGGCTACAATAGGTTCAAAGTTATAAGTCGTTACGGCAAGTTTTATCTGTGTTTACTGATGTTTTTATGGATGAGGTAGTCCCTTATGTCCTCAAGAGTGACCTGGTCAGAATCGCAGCACTGCTTTTTTCTAAGTTATCATTTTATCCAAGCACCTTTAGATGGAAACACGTTCAGCAAACACCACAGTGTACCTGTTTATTATCAGTTATTTGACCTGAAAAGTGAATGAACTCTGGTAAAAATGACTTTGATGCCATCTAGTGGTGGAAGGATTTACATGTCACAAGGGTTGTACATCACTACAAACTGAGTTACTTACAGTGGTGGAAAGCAGCCGAGTACATTTACATGAGTACTGCACTTCAGTACAGTTTTGAGGTACTTGTACTTTACTTGAGTGTTTCCATTTTCAGCTACTTTTGAATACTACTCCAACACAGTTTGGGAGCAAATACTGTATTTTTTTTATTGCACTATATTTATTTGATTTGATTAAGCAATAAGGAATACTTTTACTTTTGGTGCTTTGAGGCATATTATGATGCCACTACTTTTGTACTTGTACTTAACTGTTGATCTTTTGCTTGTAACAGAGTATTTACATTGTGGTATTTCAGCTTTTACTTAAAAGGTCTAATACGTAGGCCTTAGTGGCCTCTAGCGGTGAGGTTGCAGAACTGAAACTCCTCCTGTGTAACCAGTGTGTGGGATAACTTAGGTAGCCAACATAAAAACACCTATGTCCCTATTTAGAGCCAGTGTTTGGTTTGTCTGTTCTGGGCTACTGTAGAAACAACACAGTAGACTCCATAGAAGATATAAATGAAGATATAAACAGCTCATTCTGAGGTCAAGAAAACCCAACAGTTCTTATTTTCAGGTGATTATAAACTAATGAAAACATAGTTATGACTATTATATCATTTCTGCCTGTATATCCCGCTACATCCTACACACTGGACCTTTAAAGTACAAGATCTGAGCACTTCTTCCACTTCTGGTTACTTACTTAACAGTTTATTATCCACACCTGCACAGTCTGGTACAATCAGATACATAATCACTGCCATAAATCCATCTTATAATAATGACACTGTGTCAGAGAGGGTGATGATATTTGGTCACGACAATATTTAGAAACACTTTCTGTATTCTTTCACTTTCTCTTATTCTAATGGAGGAGAAAAACATTAAAAACACCTTCCTGTATAATATAACACCACCACTACCACCACCATATATATATATATATATATATATATATATATATATATCAGACATTTATTAGTGAAATAGATATACCAGGAGAAAAGCTGATGTATTGTTTAATCTGACAGTTTAATGACTCTGCAGAAGTAACCAGAGTAAAAAGGGACAGACAGGCACCGTCCACAGTTTGTCTCTTGTGTCAGAAACAAAGGCTAGTTGTCACAGAGGATGGCACCAACACACCCAAGTCAACAGCAGAGACACATCTCATGTGAAACAATACTCACATTTACAAAGCACTGCACTACTGAGAAAATATTATTACTGCATCTCCCACGTTCTGCCACAGCATCAATTTCGTGCAGAAAACATGCAAACTGTGCATTTAAATTCAGGACAAAATACACTTTTGTTCACTCTTCGTTTGCACATTCAAACTTCAACACACACACATACACACACACACATATCTCTGTCTAGTATACACAGTTCACAGGATTAAAACATAAGACAGAAACATGGAGACTCCACTCACCTCTCACAGAAGGTGTGTAAGCAGGGTAATACTTTAGGGTTGTCGTAGCGGTCCAGACATATGCTGCAGATCAAGAACTGCTTGTCAATCTGGCGGACGACGGGGCTGGGAATAGTGGAGCCTTCACTGGCCATCCTAAAACTCTGACATAGGAGTCCCTCTTCCTCTTACCCTGCACCCTGCAGGGAGAAACAAAGCAAAAAGACACCACATGTGATCAAACGTTGCAGTGATGACCCGCGGAGGCGAGTGGAAATCTGCGGGTTGTAAAAATCAGAGTTTAAAGCAGAATGCCTTCGTCTTTCGAACCCCTCGCTGAGAGAGGAAATGCACAAACAGACACACCAAACAGCGTCTCTGGCTTCAGGCTTTAACTCAAACTCATAAATACAGATATATTAACATTAGGGACGTCCCTTTAATCAGCAGGTCACCAAGACAAAACAAACTACAAGATGGTTTTCCTTTTGCTCAGAGGAATAAACTTATTTACATAAAATTACTTTTACTCTCATCACCGAGTCAGAGGGACAAACAGCCCGGGAACAGAAACAACATCTGAGAGGTCAAACAGAGGTCATGGCTTCAACAACAAGTGTTCGCAAAAATGCCGAACTAACTGAGAATCTGAACATTCACAGTATTGGAATGTGCAGGAATAAAGTTTTAGAATAAAGGAATAAAGTTTTAGAGCTCTAAAAAAAATAATTTCTTGACTTAATCTCATCGCAAGGTCTGTTGTTGGGACAATCTTCCTCAGCAGATGGATGTGCCTATTTGTCATTGAAATGTAGATGTCCAAATTTCCATTAAACTTTAAAAGGATAGTTCAGATCGTTTTAAGTGGGGTTGTGTTATGAGTTACTTATCCTTAGTAAGAGTATTACATACAGTCGATGTGAGTGAGCTAAGCAATATACAGCTGTGGACAGGATCAGCAACAAAATGTATCTTAGCTATACACATACAGCAGTACACTGTTTAGCTTCCATGTCGCTACTTCTGTCTGCTTCTCCAAACTGGGGGCGTGTTGATTGACATCTATACACTGACTATGGATAGGTAACTCATACAACCTGACTTAAAAGGATGTGAACTATCCCTTCTTGTCCATCTTGCCTTGGAAATTAAGAATAAAACTTTGGCACCAGAGATGGAGCTCTTTTGACAGAGAATGCAGTAAAACCATGGCCCCAAATGTGATCTACTTGTGATCAAAAATGAAAAAATGCCCTGCAGCCCAAAAAGCATTTTCAAACGAGAGTCTGTAAAACTGTTGACGAGACCCCTCCAAATGCCAAATGCAGGACAATCATTACACTCTATTATGAATGTTTAATCCATGGAGGCTTCATATTTGTAAAACCAAGAGGACAGACTTCCATTTGCCTTACATCATCCAAAGGTAAAGTCTGTGGGCTCAGGAGGAGAAACACTAGTGCATATATGCAGTTGTCTGGTATTCAGTTCCTGTAAAACATCCCACTCATTTCCTATCTCCAGGAGTTGCGTGCAATTCAACCAAACTCAGGGCGGATTTCAAACCAGGCAAAGGGCACCAGACCCCGAGGAGCACCAAAAACCTCAGAGTCGTGCCAGTTCATGTTTGCACTGAGAACCCTTGACCCTTTTTGGGAGCCCTTTTTTAGTAGGGATTCACTGATATGATCAACCACAGCAGTATCGTCACCTGTCCTGACCTAAGAGGTAAAGAGGGTCAGGTATCTGCTTGATGTGATTGATCCACATTAAACACAGTTTCCTTGTCCTGTCATGACCGGCTGCTTGGATCATAAGGTACACACACATTTTAGATCCAGGAGCAAGAGCACTGGCATTGGATCAGTACTCAATATCAGCAGATAACCTGAGCTGAGGTTGGTATTAGGGGAGTAAAAGTCTCAGCTGGTGCACTTGCATTGTAAGAGGCCTAAACTATTCTACATGATTAGATGAAAGTCTGAGAAAACAAATAAAGCTGAATTCATCTTGTGGCTCTCGACCTTCATGTTGGGAACCAGCGCAGCAGCAGAAAGTCAGAGCAAAGCTTCAGTCAGAGCTGCGGCTGCCTGTTTGTCATAAAAGGCACTTTGAGTGATAAATATTTGATTATAAAGTGAAAGCCAGGCACTGTGCGTTCAGCACCCATCAGCAAGAAAGGAAGAGAACACGGAACCTACAAAAATAAATAGTTTAAAACCAGCCTGCAGCATATTTACACTGATTCTTCCTAACTGTGGAGAAGTTCCCTTTTCAGTTTTATCTGGAGCATCTTTTTTCCGCAGCCTTTATTTGAACGTCTGACTCTTGAGTAACGTTATCTGGCAGCTAACTTGGACACAGAAAGTGTGTCAGTGCTTTTATTGTCTCTTCACATTCAAGACAGGCACAGAAACAGGCCACCTCTGCTGCTGAGAGGAAACCCTCGGGGACAGTGCTTCTTTCTACGGTGCATGCTCTCCTTCTCCTCTCCTCTCTTCTATTGCCTCTTAATCTCTCTCTCTCTCTTATACAAGCCTCCTCCTCTCTTTCCCCCTCTCTGAAAGCAGATATGAGAGGCTGGATCTGCACATGTGGTGATTTGGTGAGCCTGAAAATGGAGAGCGGTGAATAAAATTACTGTTATAATGATGCTGTCATGCTGTCAGCGGGTTATTACCGACGTTTCCAATATGTTACAGGGCTGGTATGTAATGTGTTTGCTGTCAGATGCCAGATAGTGATGTGTTGAGCAGCTCAGGTCAGCCTCACAGAGCTGGTCTTGCAAATGACTTGAACAAAACCTCGAAAAGATGTTCACAATCTAGCCTGACATCTCAGCAGCACAGAAGCTACAACCACATTCATAAAATTGTCTCCGTGCATAAAAGAAAAAGGTCTGAATGACAATATATGAGCTGTATGCCAGCACAGACATGCACAAACACAAAAGCTCAGGTCTTAGGCTGTACGTTAATAATTTACCGGCTCCCCGGGCCAGATTAAGCAGATTAACAGAGCATCAAATATGGCACTGATTATAAAAGTGAAAGTCCTAAATCCTGCACACAGCCACAACAGAAGCAGCCCTGTGCTGACAGTGCACAAGGTCGCAGCAGCCTCACAACGCTCCACTCTTACATAATCAGATCCGCACCAGCTAAGCGGAATAATTCCTGCTGGATTGAGCTGTCATCTAATACGCAGCGGAGAGCACACATGAAACAGAGGAATATTATTGGAGGAATTTTACCTTGTTTGCATGTAGTGACTCCAGGAGATAATCATGCAACAATGTGAGCTCAAACACACCAGCTACTCCAAATATTTGTCTTATTAATAGAAAGACTTACAGTGCTGCATCTATAGGCGGATCAACAGGCGTCATCCACTCCAGCACACACACCGAAACACTGGCTCCATGTGAGTGAAACAGCCACTAACATCCCTCTAAAGCTGCCGTCATGTCAGCTCTGACATGAGATGATGCTTCGGTCCAGGTAGCAGCAAACAGGAGACGACAGGATGTGTGTGAGCGACACAGCTCCTCCGTGTGTTTATGAGTGTGTGTGTGTGTGCGCACACACGTGAGCGAAGTTGAGGAGGGGCGATTTAGCCAGATTGTGTTTCAGTTTTACTCCCCCCCCGCCTCCCTCTTTTACTCTCCCCTCGCCACTTCCTCTCCTCCCATCACTTCTTGGCACAGTCTGTCTCATCCATTCATCTCCCTTCCTCTCTCTCTGTCTGAAGTAAATGCTGGCTCACTGCAGTGCAGCGAGCGTGTGCAGCATCAGGAGTATGTGAGAGACTACTGGCTGACGGATGGTGATCTAACAAATAGAAAAAAAAAGGGACAGCAGTTATGGGTCCCCTCCACCAATAGACTTAAAGCTAAAGGGAGCTTTCTGAGTGCATGTGCGTGTGCTTGTTTGAGTGTGTGCGTGGGTGTGTGCATGATGCTGACTCACTGTACATGCAGAGACAGAGCAGAAAGAGGTGAGAGAGAAAGTCAAAGGCAAAATACGAAAGATGAAAGAGAATCATTAAGTATAAAGGAATGAAAGTATTATAGAAAGTGAAGATGTGAGCCGAGTGCTTCAATCTGCCAAAACCAGAAACACTCTTGTACGTGCATGTGCACGTCTTCATATGCCCCAAAACACACACACACAGACACACACAGTTCACAACGTCACTGTGAAGTATGACGTAGCATGAGTGGGCATATCATTAATAATATAGTATCCTGTTATTCCTCCATATTCTCTTGACATAACGACGAGGTTAAAGTCATTTCCTTTCTTTTTTTTTGAGAGGAGATGAAAGGGTAAAGATGAAAGTCTCTGAGGGCACATATGATATCAGACGCATGGATCTCAATTACTGAACTACTGCGTGTGATAAGCTGAACTCGACAAAGCTTTCTACATTCACAAGAGCAGATCACCTAAACCATAAAACAAAAGCTTTAACCTTCAGACAGTGAAACACTGACCTTCTGATGCTGCACAATACTTCATATTTTGCATCCTGCCGGCACACTTTGTACTATACGCATGTGTGTATGTGATGGAGCTGCCACAGTGAGAGAAAAAGAGATGTGTGTGTATATTTAGTCAAGAAAATGGCTTTATGCTTTAAAACGGCTCTGTTTGCACAATTTGATGTACGTGAAAATCTGTTCTGGCTGTTAATTGTTTGGTTCCAGACTGGCCGAGTGTTCATTCACAGCTGCTTCCACTGATTAGAGAAACAGTCGAACAATTTTAGCTAATCTTCTTTTAGCTAATATTATCGTCCTGCACATACACTGTATAAAATAATGGACGTACTGTAGCCACTGTGATGTCGCCAATTGGTTTGTGGACTCTTGTTTTGAAGCATTAAGTTTGGCATTTTGGCCGTCACCATCTTGGTTTTTGGAATCAGAAGTGAATATATTTGGAGGACAGGGTGCAGCGTTAGCTACAGAGACCAAAATCTATTTTTTTATACCAGGCTGTAAACGTGTTTATTTCTACTATAAAGTTTGGCATTTTAACATGAGGGCTCTATGGGTATTGACTCACTTCTGGAGCCAGCCTCATGTGGCCATTAGAGGAACTGCAGTTGTGGGCACTTCTGTTTGGCTTAATTTTTCAGCCCCAAAGGTTGCCACTTGATCCTGCACAGCTACCATATCTTATAATGAGTCCTCATTGCCATTTTAGCATCCCTTACAGGCAACAAATTACAACCTTGGCTTGTCATACGTGCCAAATATTGAATTTTGTTAAAGTTAGAGCCCCGGAAGTTTGGTATATCATTAATCTAATACTGTATTTTTGTCCATGTGTAGGCTATATACTTTGGAGGGCTGCTTGGGGCTTCAAAACCACCCATTGTTTTGTTTTGTTTTCTCATTTTTTATTTCCTTTTCGAGACCCAGTAATAAAAAAAATATGACATCTGTTTGTGCCACTAAACCATCTGGATCTGATGTACACCATTTTATGGCTCTAGGAGTTACACTTCTGAACCCTCAAAGTGACTTCCAGCCTAAGACATCTTTTTTGGG
This sequence comes from Epinephelus cyanopodus, assembly GCA_026686955.1. Lineage (NCBI taxonomy): Eukaryota > Metazoa > Chordata > Actinopteri > Perciformes > Serranidae > Epinephelus > Epinephelus cyanopodus. The sequence continues at coordinate 24,661,139 of CM048916.1, read as the reverse complement.
GGACAAAAATTCCAAGTCCCCAAAAACTACACAATTCTCAAAATTAATCCAAAATATTTTACAGAACGTTTTTTGGCAACTGCTTTAACTACAGCTTCCCCATGAACTAAGAATAACATCATCGGGGATGAGGATGTAATGTGCCATGACTAGTTAAGGCAAAACAAAATAACCCTCCCTCCCCACAAGAAGTTATTTAACACGAACACTATGTCAGACTGAATGTATGAAGTGAAACAAAACAGCTATCCAACACAGTTATCGGGTCTTATTGTCTTCACTGTTACACAGTATGTATTTTCACATAAAAGCATTAAATACTCTACTTGTTTGCCCTTGACTGGAAGAATGGGAGTCTATTTAAGACATGAATGGCTTCATTAGTTGGAGAACAAATGTAGCCTGACTAAAATTACCTCTTATGTTTTGTAATTTGTTGCTTGATTTGCCCGAAATTGCTGTTCTCCATCTACAAGCAAATAACAGTGCAAAAAAAAGCATGGGGAGTCCTTAAATTCTTCTGTAGCATTTATACCTCTGCATTTAAAAACTAACCTCCGTTGATCTTGACAGAGCTGTTTCACACATTTCATGCCTGGCAGCTTGACGGCTTTTCCAGTGATCTCATCTCAACCTCTGCCAAACGCAGTGAGTCAGTCAGAGGAGTGAGACACAGAACAAGAGAAACTAATGCAACTCTGGAGGAAAGATGAAAACGTAATGGCCAAACAGTCATTATGTGCGTGTAGCATTGATATGCAGATGCACAATTAAATTGGATTCATTACTCTAAAGGATGAGGCCATAACCATAGAGAGACAGATTATCTATTTTGTTTGTTCATTTCGGTCTCTTCATTGGACTTACCATCAACCAGAAAAATATAGAATATGACTAGCCTTAAGCTTTGAAGCACCCTTGTAAACAAAAAACACAGCCCACAGGATGCTCCACAGCTCTACCTTTAATCAGTGGTTATAGAGGCTGCTCTCAATTTGGATAATGCAAACTGTGTTCATACACTCACATCCTCACAACCACTAGCTCTTATGATAGACACACGTCATCAGTAAAGAGTCAGCTACTACAGAAATCAGAACACAGGACTGGAACCTGCGATGACTGAAAGGCCTTTTGGTGCTTTGATTTAATGACTGCTAAGAAAGATGCTACTTCTGTTTTTTTGTCTGCCAGTCAAACTCCTCACTTATATATAAATATGCTTAACTTAACCAACACTAAGAGTCACTAAAAGTCTTTAGCTAGCTATATATAAATATATATATATTTTACATTTGTCAGCGGACAGAAGTCACTAAATAATCATAAAGATTACTAAAAACAACAAAAGAACATAATATAATATTTACTGTGAATATAATACTGAATGTTCAAATCTGCAGTTATAACTTAAAAGCTGACACTACATACACTGCAAAGTAATAACGGACCTCTGTGTCTAGTGAGCACAACAAATGCCATTTTGTATCTCTAAGGTAACGTTAAATGATAACAATAAGCATAGTTTAAAGCATAATGTGATGACGTAGTATGTCCCAATTGTATGTATACTCCATACAACAGTGTGTACTTTGGAAGGGGAGCTGCTGTACATACTGCTGGTAAGAAAAACTAGAATTACCGCCCTGCGGTTGTATGCCTCCACACACCAGTCAGCTTTCTTACAGTTTACATCCATCTCTGTGCAAACACAGAGTCTTCACACACATCGTCCCCCCGGCAGCACAGAAGATCTATACAATCAGCACAGTTTGAAGATGGACACCCAAGATGAGTGTCATCAGTTCAGTATCTGACCTAATGTCTTCCCTTCTGTTCCTGAGTTATGATGTTGAATAATGGCCAGAAAAGCGTTTTATGAAGAATATTATGATGTCACAGTGAAGCTGGCCTTCAACCTTTTGGATATAAAATGTCATCACTTTATTATTTTATCCTTTTTTCTAATAAAACGTTTTGCGAAGTCAGAGTGACCTTTGGCCTTCAATCACAAAATTCTAATCAGTTTATTCTTCAGTCCAAGTGGACGTTTGTGCAACATTTGAAGAAATTTCCTTGAGGTTTTCTTGAGACATTGCATTCACAAGAATGAGATGGACGGACGAAAGAAGGGGCAAACAGACAACCCGAAAACATAATGCCTCCCGCTACAGCTATTGCCAGTGTAAAGGCATAAAAAGTATCCAATTCCAAAAGCAGAGATAGTTTACCACTGTCACATTCGTAGTTAGCATGTTAGCATGCTAACATTTGATAATTACCTGATGGAAATGGTAGTTTTGTGTATTTTGTCATTAACCAAGTACGAATGTAACTTTGACCTGATGATGATGCTACTTGATGAATCAACGGACCAAAGTTCTTTCAGTTTATCCTGACAATCCATCCGGTGGGTACAAAAGCATTTCACTCAAAATGTTCCCTAAAATCAATCTCCTGTCAGTGCTAAAGAAGAAGTCAGAGGGTCACTAAAGTCATCAGGGTTCATCCCCTGGGTACCATGAATATGAATGTTCATACATAATTTAATAAAAGTCCATCTAATAGTTGTTGGGACATTTCAGTCAGGACAAAAGTCATTCTGAGCTTGGCAAAAAATTCAAAGTTCAGGGCTTTAAGTGCTGTACTCTTACAGACCCCACAGAACCTTTACATCATTGGAAGGCCTGTATGAAAGCAACAGAAAGTAGCGACACTAATAGCTCAGGGCACAAACACATTAACACACAGTAAACACGTCACTTAAACTGTTTTTGTTTCTTCCCTGTTCACACCCACATCATCACCCCCGATGCATTAAGACACTTCAAAGACTGTAAAGCAAAAACAGCATTTCCAGCTGACTTAGTCGCGGTGATAGAAAAAACAACAGCTCTCTGAACTCATCCTCCTGCAAAGACAACACACCTTCAACCGATGGTAACCTTTAACTGCTCCAGAGCAAGCTTTGATTTTAAAACCAGCTCATTTCCACTCACCAGCATGAAGAGGAAACCGTTTTTAAACACTTCTTTTATCTATATTTTAGGGCTTTGGTTTACATAGAGGCTGCAGTGGCTTGTATGTTACTCTGGGTCTCCCTCTGGTGTCCATCCCGCAGCTCTTTCCAGAGCTCTGACCTCAGCTGTTTCTCTCTGTACACACATAATACCATGTCACCCTGCACAATAATGACACTGCTGGACACAACCACTGCTTTCAGACTGTAAACAACAAACAGAGTGAAGACTAACAGGTGGATCTGTTACGTGTTCAGTCAGAGAACGAGCGGTTACTGTTTGGCAGTGCTGATGGAGACCAGCCTGTTAACCTGCACATCACTGAATGTTTTATAATGGTTTATGATGCACAACTTATTAGCTTGTCGTCAGGTTAGAAGTCCAAGAGTCCAGTCACACACAGGTTCACTGCTTATACAATGTTGAGAGTCACAGGATACTTTATTGCTGCTCTTTTAATGCAGCTGCTTTTAAACCAACCAGCAATTTAATGTCAGATTTTATTATCATGAGTGTTTAATTGTTTTAAATGTACTTTTTTTTTTTTTTTTTTTTTTTTTTTTTTACAAATTATGTTCTGCACACCTTTCCAGAGTAAATCATATTTTGTTCTCTTTTGTGTAGCTATTTGATGAGTTAACTTATCGTAAAAGTCTTACTACTACAGTTGCTACTACTACGCTACTATCGTTGTCATTTTATCTGCCTCGTACAAATACGTACAAAGACACACTTTAAGGGACAGTTTGTCTTTTCAGTCAATATTCTTATTTAGGTTAGATGAATCCATACCGCTCTCATGTCAACAGCATAGCTAAGCAGCAGGGTCTTCATTTTGTTTGTTTTTGTACTGCCTGGTGTAAACATCCTTTAGGCAAGAGAAGAAGAAGCTTTATTGTCATTGTACACACGATACAACGAAACTTTGTTTGGCAGCAATTCCTGTAGCAGCTACCGTATATCGAGTGTCTTCAATATAAATATAAATAAAAGTATATAAATATAAACAGGTATGTACAACTAAACGAACCACTCTTTGTGAGGCCTCCTGTTCAGTGCCATTTCTATACCAGGCTGTGATGATCCGGTCGCATTTGACGGTGCAGGAGTATAAATTCCTCAGTATTTGAGGGGATGCCCAGAATTACCACAGGCATCCGAGGTAAAACAGTCTCTCTCTTGCCATTCTAACCACTGAGTCAGTATGCAGCACCCAGGTCAGGCCCTCAGTGATGGGGCCAAGGTATACACTGCTGTCCACCCAGTTGCGTCTTCCCAAAGTCCACTATCATCCTGACACAATCAGTATGACACTAGTGGGTCAGGTCCTTGACACCAACACTGTGTCATAAGCAAACTTGATAATGGTATTTAAGTCAGAAGTGGTTACGCAGTCGTATTTACAGGGCGTACAGCAGGGTACTAAAAACGCAGCCCTGGGGTGCTCCGGTTTTAAGAATGTGGGTGGAAGAGGAGGGTCTGCCAGTCCTCATCACCATGGCGGTCAGGAAGTCAAGGATCCACATGCACAGTGCGGTGTTTGATCTCTGCTCCTTGACCTTTGTGACCAGCCTAGAGGGAACTACAGCATTAAACGCTGAACTGTGGTCAATAAAGGGCAATATTACGGAGCTCCCTTTCTTTTCCAGGCGAGACAAGGTGGTGTGGAGATGTGCGATGACCTGATGGTGGTGCTTGGGAAAACTGATCACCAAAATTATTAGAAAATATCATGAAGGGAACTTATGTGTATCAACTTTAATGGCAATCTATTATATAGTTTTGTAGACATTTCACTCTTGACTACAAAGATGAACCTCAGGATGGTGCTGGAGGACAAGTTAGGGGATCACCAAGGTCATTAGAGTTCATCATCGGGAACCATGATTGTACCAAATAGAATGCTACCGATCTTCTCATGTAACTGACTGTCACATTTTATATGCTTCAGAGAAAAATGCTCCACTCTGAGCGAATAAGTAGGTGTCATTTCACTGTATAGCTGCCAAGCATCCTCCATTCTGAGGACACAAGATAAGACTAAGATTACTCTTTCATCTCAACAGCTCCCACATGTCCATTACACCTAAAATCATCACTCATCAGGAGAGGACAACATGATCTGAATGCTACACTGACTGTGTTTACTCTACAGACTATAAAACACATTGTATCATGATTATAACCGATACAGTTTGTTTGTTTTCAGCATTTATTGTATTCTAAATCCTCTCGGCACCTAAAGCCAGATGGTCTGTCCATAAGGCTTACGTCCATGGTGACCCCGGTAATCGCACCATTTCATCAAAGCCGCAACAGTTTTAAACCAAAAGTAATTACAGCATCTGGAGTACAGTAGACCCAAGGAAGTTACCGCAAAATAATTAAAGCCACACCTTTTTATACTGCAGTGTATACAGCAGCTTTGCATGCCTTTAATACTGGACACTCTCGTGCTAATCTAAAGCATCCACTGTGGACAGGATGATGAGAGATTACAACGGCAGAGCACGCCCTCAGCCTGAACATCAACCGTCCTCCCGCCTTTGAAAAGTCACAACAAACCACAGATGAAAGTTTACTGGTCAAGGAAATTTTTAACTTTAAAAATAACGTATTAATTCATGAATATTTTGTGAGTGCCAATTTAGGGGTTTTGTTCTGGCAACTTTAATCAGCGACTCTAATCCAATAGACTTTGGCAAATTCTGCAAGTACCTCCTCACGGTCAGCCAGTTGTCTCTTTAGCGTGCAAGCTGAAAAAAGGGCCCTGGCTCTGTACATGTGAAACACAACTCTGTGCTGGCTACTCTCACTCTTCCACATCATCACCCATAAGACATGGAATTACTCCATGATAGAGTTTAAATATCAACATCTTTCTCCAGAATCGCTGACTCGACCTTTAAGATATTTTGCATTTAACAAACTTTTGATGTCTTCTGGGAGTGTTGTGCCAAATTCCCTCACACTCTCTTATGTCTGTAAGGTCAAATTTACATGTGACAGAGAAAGAGGCTGAACTCTGAAAATGGAAACCCGGCATTGATGCGTCACATGACTGTATATCTCAACCGACCGCACGTTCTGGTGGCACGAGATAAGGCCATTCTCTGTCTGGGTGTCAGCGTGTGTTAGCTCATGTATGTTAACTCCTGACCTCTAATTAAGACCTACAGATGTGCAAGCGCAGGGCCTTTGGAAACCGTCCACGCTGCACATCTGACAACCATAATTCAGTGACACTAAAATGTTGTGACTCGACGTCTGCAACAATAGAGAGTGGTTTCAGTTTTTGATTCAGGTGAACCTTAATCCTCCTGTATGACATTTAACACAGCTGTGCTGGCAGAGAACTGTAACAATAGGTTTAAAGTCCATTTAGAGTTTCTACAAATGATATAGTACTGATAAATTGATATTTGCTGCATTATAAAAAGCACTTGTAATGCAAATTATGTCTCATTTTTTCTAAGTAAGATTGTTAATCTCCCCTATTTTCAAAATTAAAGGCTAGCTGTTTCCCCATTTCCAGTCTTTGTGCTAAGCTAAGCTAACCAGCTGCTGGCTGTAGCTTTATATTTCATGGACCAACATCACAGTGATACTGTGTTAGTCCTGTCATGTGACTCTCCACCACAACACAAGTCAGGCAGCATCATTTAGCCGTGCAGCACCTTAAGTGAGACGAATCATGTTTGTTGTCAGCATTCTGTCTTCCAACTTTCACGGCAGTCATTAAAGTGGATCAAACTCCAGGTGAAAATCCGTCATTGTGTTTCTTACTCACTGTAAACAGCTGTAACACAGTAACTAGTCAACAGTCAAAGAGTAACCAGTGGCACAATATGACGTCAAATCCAGACAGTTTAATGATGCTGCCAGACGCCATATTTCATCAGCTGATGACCGGCCTGCTTTCTAATGGGTGTTTATACTCATCCTGCAGCTTCCACACACTGATAAATAACAGACTAACAAACACTTTGACTTATATAATGGATCAATTGAGTGCTTTTCAACCACAATCATATGTAGCAGAGAATGTAAAGCCCTTGCTGACAAACTTTCAGTTGTATAATAAGCTTGACTTTTTCCCAGCACATGTACAGTGCATCTTCTTGGCTTCAAGCCAGAGTAGCTGAGGTCACTGAGCATGACAAACAGGAAAGGGAAATGAAAGTAACTCAGATATTTTCTTGCGAGCTTACACCTGCACAAAAAAACACCCTTGCAGCACATCTGCTGAATGTAAACACTGTGTATTTTGCTACAATATATGAACACCTGAGAACTTGTGTAGCTGGAACCTGTATTTCTAGTATTAGCAGACAAGCTTTCCAGGGTAATAACCTGGCATTATTGAGGTATTTTTTAATAAGAATCTTTTCCTGTTGCAGAAGCCAAACACAAACTCAACAACACTGTTCTCTGTATGAGGACTCTCCCCAGAACAACATTAGTATGGTTTCACTCTTCCTTTTACTGTAAATCTCTCCTTGTTTTCCTTTCCTCATGTCCTTTTTCCATCTTGACTCACTCTCCCCAAGCCTCCTCTCCACCCTCAAATCCCAAACATCCCACTTACTTCAACTCCATGGCTGCTCTCCTCTCTTCTCCTCTCTGGGGTGAAAACAAACGCTGCTCTCTGTCACCTAATCCTTCTCATCTCTGATATAGTGTGTGCAGTGGGCAGAGAGGGGAGCGCATGTGAGAGGCCTGAGCTGTTACAATAATCCAAACAGACTGACGGGGAGCCACAGGGTGAGCAGAGATGGGAGAGGGAGGGCCCGCCGGTGGTGTAGAGGGAGTGCAAGGACCAATCAGAGGGTTTAGTGAGGCTGGAGAGGGTGGGGCTTGAAGCTTGTGCTGCTCTTTAACCCCACTGAGGGCAAGAGTCCCAGAGGCATGACGGAGGAGAAGTAGATAAGGAGTGACGGAGGACGGAAGATCTGACAGAGAGAGAAGAGAAACTGTCCAGCAGGAGCCAAATTATTTCATTTGTCCGAACACTGACCCCGATACAATCGGCACAGAACGAGCTATGTCTTGGTGCTACATGCTTGATGCCTTTTTTCCATTTTTTAATAAAGATAAATTAAGCTGAACCCTCATGAGCACAATTCTTTCTCCACTTCCAACAGAGACCCCATGTGCACTCTGCTTTTCTCTGCAGCAAGCTGCAATGACATCATTTCTAAAGGCATACTTCCAAATCATTAATGCTAAAAACACATAATCTACTGCAGAGTACAAAACAAACACAGTTTTAATATTGCCATTCTTGACTGCTGACACTGACGTGAGAGCTCAAGAATAACAACTGGCCAAAGTAATTGAAACAAGATGGTCCACGAATGAAAGCCACCCTAACAATCCTCTGAAAAATGATCTCAGTGCAGTCATAAACACAACATGATAGTTCAAATAAGGGAAACTGCAGTTATTTACTAGCTAAACGAGCAAGTTACTATCTGTCCTGTTTGCCCCGGGGGACTCTGTGCACTGAGGCAAAGCTGGTAAACAAGACGGAGATGATGCAACAGGATCAAAGACTACAACTCAGGAGAGACACGAGGAAGAGAACTGCGCGACCCACAAGTTATAAAGCAAAACGATGCTTTCATTTGACTCTGTAGTCTGAGAAATATTAAGATGTTTTTAGCTAGCAGCTTGCCTCTGCAGACGTACAGGTGGCTTGATCAGTCCAAAGCTTCGGTCCAGACTATCTGAACAATTATTGGATGGATTGCTGTTAAATTTCACAGAGACATTTACTGTGCATTCCAATATCCATACTACCACACCATTTTGCAGTGTGCAAACCAGCATGCTTCTCTGCCTGTTCTGACCCACAACACTTTGCGCAGCGGAAGATACATTGACTGAGCTGCAGACAGATGACAGCTTGTTGACAGCTCATTTTGACAGCTGCCAGAAGCTGCACTGACAGATGACAACGCATTCAAGTGACTGAAAACCAGCTGAATAGTAATAGGAAAAGGATTTGCGTTGTGAGCAAACAAAATAATCATAAAGATAACCAACAGCAGGTATATTCACTCCTGTGAATATAGTTCTGCATGTTAGAATCTACTATGTAGCAGTTATGATCTTAAAGTTAAAACTACATAGCTTTGCAAAGTAACAACAGCAGAGCTCTCCAGGTTGAATGGCGAATGGCTTTTTGTTGTACCTCCAAGTGATAATGTTAAAATCTGCAGCGTTCCGATCCGCATACTTTCTCTTTTTACTACAAATTTTGTGTAACCAGAGGTGGAGTTTTTCTGGTCTCAAGTAGCTTCTCTGATGGGATATATAATCAGAATCGACACATCCTGTATTCCAAAGTGATGAATCTTCATTATCTCTTAAACTTTCCCAGAGAGGACTGTTGCTTTTAGGTTTGACAGCTACAAAGAAAATGCTACTACAGAGGTGGAAGCGCCCACATACACTCCACATTACTCAATGGGTTTCCCTACTGTATGACATAATATCTCTGGGACTCTCTGTTGCTCGGTCAAATAGGGCCGTGGTAAATAACACTGAAACTCTGGCTAAAGCAATGGAGAATGTCAAGCTAAACCTACCCATATGAATCAGGTTGGTCATTATTCTGTGGCTCACTATGCTGAATTTGTTGATACTTGCATACGTATTCATGTAACTGTTTGGGCTTTATATGGATATGTATGGATCCGTATGTATGTTTTTTAGTTTGTTTTTTGTATTTGCTCTTTTTTTTTCAGCAATATGTATATATGATTTATTATAACTACTTTGCAAAGGAACTAAATAAAAAAATGATCACAAAAACATGTGCTACCAGCTGCAACTATACGAGCAGGAAGGTCAAAGTTCAAGCCGCAATGTTATGATGAAGTACCATGTTCCAACTGTACGCATACTCCATGCAACAGTACCTACAGGGCAGCTGCAGTACCTTCTCAAGGTAAAAAGAAAGAGTATGTGGTTCAGAACACAGGGTCAGTTTCCCCAGAGGATGTATCTGATGACTTTGGTGATCCCCTGACTTTTCATCCAGCTCCATAATCAGCTCATTTTAATTCATCCAATACTTTATGACTTAACACCTGCAAAAATGGCACTCCCACCTGCTGCAGCTGTAGTTTGTGTTTGGTGCTAACAAGCAACTGTTAAATGCTCATATGCTGATATGAGCATGTTAGCTTGCTGATGGTAGCTCAAGCACAGCTGTCCCTAAGCACAGCCTAGAAGTGCACTTAATTATTTGTTGTTGTTAAACTATATTCTGTAAATTTTATTTATCATTTAAATTTTTTGTTGAGTGTTAGTGAATTTTATCTTTAGCATGCTCTCTCTCTTTATTTTTATTTTGTGTTATTTTAAATGTTTCCTGTGGAAATGAACTTGATGCACTTTGTCTCTTCTGCACCTCCTGGGTTTCCGTAGCTCCTTCTGCCTGCCCCTCACAGTGCCGTTTTGCATCGGTGGGCGAGCAGAGGTGCAGAAATAGGTGCCCTGAAGGCAATGAATGTGTCATATTGTCTTCTGCAGGAGTGAATAAAGGCCGCAAAAACAATATCTTCGAGTCGTCATTTGTGCATGCCCTGTCCACGCACGTTAAATGAGCTCAAAGCACAGCTGTCCCTGAGCACAGCCTCACAGAGCCTTAGAGCTGCAGACTCATAGTCTTGTCTGAATTCAACACATTTCTTTGTGTTAATGTCTAAAAGGCAGTCGTACAAGAACTTTGCCTTCATAAAACAGTCTAAAACTGGCAAAATGATGTGCGGAAAAAGTGTGTTCTTGACCTTGGAAACAGCAGTTGATTAAACAATCTCACCACACGGTCCATTCATTTGTTCCAGTGCACACATAAGGTAATTAATCACAGCAGCATTGAAAGGACGTATGTGCTCAAAAACAAATAGAGATTTGAACATCTACAATTTCACAATGACTGAGAAAACGGTTCACTGAGGAAATGATCAAAAGCCCCAGAAAAGCTTTTTTTCAACTGGCAAAATGTGAATTAAACTCAAGAACCATCAAGTCAAAGTCAAACAAGACAACAAATCAGACCTGACATTTGGATGCTCTGCACCACTGACTGGTTTTTGTCAGTTCCAAAAAAGTACTTAAGTTTGATACTCTGGTCTTTTTGCATTAAGATTATAGACAATTTACATTAGCATCTTGGTACTGAATTGTTGTGGACTTAAGTTCCAGTATCCATCAACATGATATCAAAATGAGCATCCTGTTCGGACACCTGCTGCCAAGAGGGCAGGCCTCCCCTCATTGTTACCACATTTTTCATACTTCCATCTTGGCAGAGAAACATCGGTGGTTCCACAATAACAAAATAACTCATTCTGTCTTTTGAGGCTGTACACACTCCAACATACACTTTCCTACAGGAGCACACTCACACACGCGCGCACACACATATATAACACAGACATACAAATATACCCCCGGAGAGTTTCCCCCTTTCTTGAAAGCTTTAATCTTGTTGGCAGGCCACAAACAATGTTTGTAGTAATTATCCAAATGCATCTGTTTCCCCTCTGTACATCCACTCCCACTTAACTGGATTACTTACAGCACAGAAAATGGCTTTGTAGGAACTAAAGGAAACTATGATTTAATTCTTTCTCAGCTTAGCTTTATATGATGTGACTTGCAATGGTTTACCCAAGTGAAGGGAAAACAGCTGAATATACCTCATAAAAGATCCAGAATTTGAATGCAGAGCTAAACTGCATTTAAGAGCTTCACCAATACACTGTATATGAAATTGGGATGTACGACGTTGAGGTTTTTTTTTGGCGATATCCAATATGCCAATATGTAACAACTCCTTTTATCTAACTTTTATCTAATATCCACTTTTTTTCCTACCTAAATTTCGTGATCATCAAGTCTCTTCTGTAGTGGAAATAACATCATATCATGCATGAAATCTCTTATCGTGATGGAGACATGAAATACAATGCTTTTTAGTGTATGCAATGTTCATTCATTGTGCAGATGGTCTAAGAATAAAAAGTGGAAAACAAAGAAAATGAAAAACATTTTATATTAAAATAACAAACCAGTTACTAAGGACACACTGTAATATGCTGTTCTGGGCTGACTAGGTACCAGTTTGTCAGAAGATAACTACAAGGAGTCCAATGGGACTGTAACCTGCTGTGTAGAAAATGAGATATTAGACCAACAGAGGTGAAAACAACAATAGGCCATCAAAATTGTTGGTGTTATTTTTGACTATTGCTTCTCTCGCTCGCCTCCAGCAAAGAAAACAAAGACAAATTGCTCAACCTGAATGCAAAATAACAGCCAGCGAGAGAGAACACAGAATAATCTGAAATGCAAAGAGCCAGTCTGAATGACAAACACGAGGCTGGCATGATCACACAAACACAGTGTGCACACAGTCATTGGCTGCTATGAACTACCTCCTTTTGTTTGTTTGCAAATAAGACCAATTAGCTGAAACAAGTCATCAAAATCTGCAAAAGAAGCATCATCAGCCTATTTCTTTTACACTTGCGCTAATTATTTGGGTGGGTCATGTTCCTTTTGTGCGGCGCTGATAACCCCTGCTGGCTGCTGCATGACATGCACATTAGATTATGAAGCCTTGTTAGAAAACGCATACACAAGTTCACACAGACGGAGCTGTGACGAAGAGCAAGGGAGGTATTTGTAGCTACAGGGAGAAGTAGTATACAAAAATGTATAGGCTCATAAAGAAGTAGTCCCTCTCAATCATCATTTATGACTGCCAAAGCAGTCGTAGATCCACACACTCCAGCTCTGAGGTCTTTACTCTGGCTTCCTGTTTCTCAGATTCTCCTGTTGGTTTATGAAGCATAAGTGATTTAGGACCCAAATACATTCCTGACCTTCTGCTACAGTTTGAACCATCCAGACCTCTCAGGACTTCTGGGACAGGTCTGCTTTGTGTCCCCAGAGTCAAGAGTAAACATGGAGAAGCAGCATTTCCTTTTTATGCTCCATATAATTGGAACAAACTCCCGGAAACTGCAGGTCCGCTGAAACTCTATGTTCTTTTAAATCAAGGCTGAAGACTTTACTTTTTACTGCTGCCTTTTATCAAATCAAATATTTATCACTGCTTACACTGCACTGTAACTTTTATTCTTGTATTTTATACCTGTCTTCGTATATTCTAACTTTTTATTTTGCATTCTGTAGTTCTTTAATCAGTTGTTTTTCAATGTCCATTTATATCATGTTTCTTTTGCAGCTTGTCTTGATGCTTTTGATGTTTTATGTATAGAGTACTTTGAATTTCCTTGTTGCTGAATTGTGGTATATAAATAAACTTGCCTTGCCTGGTGACAGTGTGTTTATCTGCAGAGTATCTGACTCTGACTCTGCCTGTGTTTTCTCATTTTCTTCTTGTTTTGTGTGTTGAGCATCTTCCTGGGTACAGCGCGCTAACCCTTTTATACAAAAAAATTAAAAATAAAGCGACCAAGGTGTCAGACTGTGAGCAGCATGTATCTAAGAGAGAAAAAAAAATACAGCAAGGCAAAACGCCAAGTGGAAAAACCTGAGGTTATCTTTCGCTTTCACTGGCAACACTGTTCACTGCTCAGTGGCCAACAACTCTTATATAATTTGTCTTTAAAACAGATTTATGAGAACTCTCAAAATCCTAGCCATGGATTCAGATGTTATAAAGCTGGATCTAATAATGTGTTCATTTGTGTGGAATTAAATAGTCAACTAATCAACGAGTTGATCAACAGAAAATTAACAGTAATCTTGATGATCAATAAATTGTTTAAAGCCTCAACAAAGTCATAGGTCTTTTCACTTAATCAACCTGATGACATCTCCTCTCAGGACTATGTAGGTGTGCAGAACCTTTACGTTATCAAGTGCCAAACATCAGCTGCTTCAAGGTTCTTAAATGTGATGATTTGCTGCTTTTCTCTGTTGAATACTGAATATTTTTTTTGTTTTTCGATAGGTAAGAAGATGTTACAGTGGGAGCTTGAGATTGTTTAACAAATAGACATATCCTACATTATTGGACTGGTTCACCATTTTGGGAAATAGGCTACACTTACTTCTTGCCAAGAGTTTGATGAGAAGATCGATACCACGTCCGTGTTTGTGCGTTAAATATGGAGCTGGAGCCAGGACACAGTTTGCTTAGCTTAGCATAAAGACTGGAAACAGGGGGAAAGAGCTTAACCTGAAGACTCAAAATAACAGCACGCACATCCAAAAATGATAAATACTGGGTGCTGGACAGAAGAACAAATACACAAATACACAAACAGGTCCGGACACCAGAACTGCTCCTTTTGCAAATTGTATTTGCATCACCACATGTGACGTTTCTGGCACCGGCCCTTCATCAGGGAAAGAGCTAGCCTGGCAAAAAAAACACAAAACAGCGATCAACACCTCTGAAGCTCATTAAGAACAAGTTGCATCTAGTTTTATTTATTCAATCCAGAAACAGTCATGTGACAACATATATTTTTGGTTTTAAGGGAATTACACGCTATATATACACGTTAAAATATCCGATGGGATCTACTGAGGAAACAACTTAAAGGAGCAGACAAAAAGTTAAACAACAAAACAAGCCCTAGCATTGTAAATACAGTGCTAATGACTTTTTGGCTAACCATACTTATACCCCATACATGCATCACACTTGCAATCTTTGCTACAGTTTGTGCAGCATCCACTGATTTACCAGCCGTCTCAGTGACAGAGTGCCCCTCCCTGAAAGGCGTCTTGTTGCTGTTGTTTAGCAGGAAACATTACGACCCTTAACACACAAACACAGTGTGGCTTCTCCAAATCCTTTACACTCAGACAGTCAGAGCTACTACTACTTGGTCAAGAGTCACTAAGCTGGCTGATGACCGATGCTAATCAATTAGCTTTAACCAGACAAACGTCGCTGTCGCTCACAGCAGAGTGTCCATTGATCCCGGGAGGTCAAAGGGTCACAGCGCAGTAAGCCTGCAGGGCCTCCAGTCACTGACCTTACAAGCTGAAGCAAAACATCAATACAACCACCAGGCCACATTTCCAATGCAATCAGATGTCTGTCATTATCTGGGTAATTAAAAGCTCACCGTCACCTTAAAAAACATCAGTTGGAGGCAGATCTTCACAAACTACATAAAAGTTACAAGTTGAATTAGTACACCCATTAAAGCTAATAAAACAGTCCTACTTGGGGCAATAGCTTGCTTGAAATGTTTTGATACTAGACCTGCATTGTGATACTGATATCAAATCAATACCTTACCATCTTACTTTGAGAAATATGAACTAGATTCTCGACAAAACATTTAAAAAAAACTTCACTAAAGAAGCGAAAGATCTCAAATGCTGTCTAAAAACAAACCATACAAAAACTTAGAATTACGATAAGAAACTATCTGATCAAAGACGTACCAAAGAGTCTAACTAATCTAATCTCACCCTTTGTTAAGTTTGTAACTTTTGGTATTTGTTCACAGTCTGTCAGAGAAGTCTTGATTTAAAGGATGAACTTTGATATTTTTCAACCTAGACCCTATTTTTTCCACGTTTTTTTGTGTTTGAGTGATGACTGGA
Source organism: Epinephelus cyanopodus (assembly GCA_026686955.1). Lineage (NCBI taxonomy): Eukaryota > Metazoa > Chordata > Actinopteri > Perciformes > Serranidae > Epinephelus > Epinephelus cyanopodus. Next base: position 24,645,504 of record CM048916.1, on the reverse strand, counting down.
GATGATTTCTGAAACTGGTCCAGTATTGAGAGAGAGAGAGAGAGAGAGAGAGAGAGAGAGAGAGAGAGAGAGAGAGAGAGAGAGAGAGAGAGAGAGAGAGAGAGAGCAGCAGCAAAACAGGCTGTAATGTGATCCCTATGGGGAATTGCACACTGTCAATTACATCCACTAAATGTGCTTGTTTTTGCCACTGACAGGCTCAGATTGTTAAAAGAGGTGTCTGACAACATGACGGAAAGGACTGTACAGAGACATTTTATCTTGCCTTTTGGTAATCCAGTCTATTTTTTACTGTGTGTAACCAAGTGTTGCTCAAGGAGAAGTCTCGTTCTGAGTACAGAGACACTAAGCTACGCTTTCTGTACTCCAACACAACAAACTCTAGGGCTGTAACCGACTCAGAATTATGTCAATGGAATCAGATTTGGCCAATACGGATATTTGACGATTCAATATTCTGTCCATATAAAGTTTTTAAGTTTGAACGAGGTTCAGCAGGACTTTCAGTGTGACAGCGGCATTCACTTAATGTAGTAAACAAGCTCACTGCACGAACAATTTATTTTTTGTTGACACTAGGTATCAAACAAAAGCCAGATACTGTGTCATACTGAGCTGTAAATTCACCATATCTGAGCAGAAGAGAGAAGATAATGTTATCTCAGAGCCTAACAGTGAAAACGTTCCCTCATCTGTGCCGCTGCATCATGTCTGCAGCTGTCTGTACCAAAGAGGTAGCATGAAAGTCAAGAGCATTTACTCTGCTGCAAAATCATCACCAGAAGTGCACTGCACAGGACACTGACTAGTTTAAAAACAAACAAAAAAACTGCTCGACCATCTCAGTCAACTGAGAGGTCTCAGACTGATGATATGGATCTCCAATGCTTAGCGGGCAGCCTCAACAGCTACTCCCAGCACTCCTCTCTCCAAATGTCACTCATGTTTCCACTGTTTTTCTTGTAACATATATTCTCCTTGAGCAAGACTTTGTCACATTAACAAACAGACCAGCTAAAGGTAAGGAAAGTGTTTCATTTCCCTGTAGAGTCTTTCCATCAATCTTTTCAGACCCTTATAAAAACCATCTCAGGCTGTCAGAGGAACAAACAAGAACTTTTAGTGGTCGTAAACTGATGGTGCACAATTGCCCATAAGAATTCCATTGCTTCATGTTTTACGACTGTGGCTGCAACTGCAGTCTCTCCAAATACTGAGTCATTTTCAAAAAACGTTGTCTCGTTGTCATTTAGACAAAATCATGGGAAAATAGGGTCCACAGTGAAAATTACTTAAGTTTCCCTCTAACTCTAAAGTCACTTTTTAGACCATAGTTCATGGTGATGTTATATTGTACTGGAGTATTAACTGAACTGTTACAGACGACTGTACATGTCAAGTTAAATAACTGATACCTCAGTGTATGTATACAATCAGCCTCCACTGTGGAATCACTGCAAAAACACCAGGTCCTCTCTCCAATGAACAGCCTTGATGTTTTGACAAATTAGCCCGCTGTTGTATATCACACTCCAAATTTAGCACTACATCACTGCACTGAGTCATCTTAGTGCTTTTCTTGATTAGCATGAGAATACTCCACAGTTGCAGCGTTGCAGCTGCAGCACAGTGTTCTGCAGTGATGGGAGAGTTATTCAGCCTTTACTGCATCATTCTCTACTTCCTGTTCCCAGAGTCACTTACTGCATTCAAACACCTCTGATGTCACAATGACTATAAAAACACTACTGCCGTAGAAAAACTACAGATCAGACATCAAAGGACACACACACACGCACGCACGCACGCACGCACACACACACACACACACACACACACACACACACACACACACACACACACACACACACACACACACACACACACACACACACACACACACACACAGATAGAGGCAAACAGAGAGGGCAGGCAGATGTAATGAGACGTTAATCCACTTTTAGTTTATCTATGAGGAAGACTGGAGTCATCTAATGACTTGAATATGGCTCAGTGATGTGCTGCGGAAACAATATTATGTAAAGACAAAGTGATGTTAACAGTGTTGCAACTAAACACTATCATCCTATCAACTTATCACTGTAACTGAAAAATGATTCAACCTAAAAAATGTCAAAATGTATTTAAAATAATCACAGTTTACACAATGTTTCTTATGAATGAGTTCAAACAAAAAGATAAATGAATAGTTTGACATTTGGGAAATGTGTTTAATGACTTTCTTGCCAAAAGTTGGATGAGAATGTACCACTGTAATGTCTGCCAGGGTACAATAACATGTGGGGCGAGTTACCAGCAGAAGTGATAACTGGTTGTGACACAAATGGCTAATGACAGGTACAGTAGCTTATGAACAAATACCATGAAATGTGATGTTATTGGTACATTTCCTGACATGCCTGTCTCCTGACTCACTGCCAGCCAGTCAGCATCTGTCATGTGGGGCAGTTTGTATTTTTCATGGTCAATATCATACAGTATCGGCTGGTTAAACACAGCAGATATTAATGTCTCTTCCACATATATTTCCTTGCTATCAGTTGAGGCTGCAACTTTGCCGATTTCAAATTCACCAAAGTTAATTCTAAAAGATGCAAATATGCTTGGCAATCAGAAGAGAATGTTTTATTCATGCTTGTACTGAATGGACGTGAACGACAGGCGAATATTCGCAAATGTTAATTTCACTCGTGACCATACTGGAGCTACAACCAGGAGACTGGAAGCCGCACTGAAACCATAAATCTGTCATTTTTAGGTGCAACCTGCAGCTCTGTAGCTTGCTCTGTCAGGTGGTCTGTCAGTTTGGTGTAAAAAAAAAAAATTCCCACCAATTAGCACCCACAGTTTTCATCCAAGGAGGCTGAGATTTGGCATGTAGGTCAAGTGTGTATGGATCAAGGTGTGTGTTTGCATTCGAAGGGAGCATAGTGATGGGAGTGGCTTATCACAAAAGGCACGTAACTTCCAGATGGATTCACAGACTTGAGATTTGGTGGGAAGATTGGCCATGAGCCAAACGACAGCTGCATGAACGCATGAATGCATGGTTGCAGTAACTCCAAACTCATTCTTGTTACATTATTGTTTGTGTACAAATAAAACAAACAAATTACAGGGTGTTAACTGGTGAGATTTAGCGGCAGCAGGGAGATACTTGAGCGTGGGACAGAGGCAGGTGAGCTGTTTCCCAGCTGTTCTTTCAGCCTTGTCGCCGTCGCCAAGTGCTTGCTTATGGGGCAATTGTTTGGTCTCTATTTTATATGAAAAGCTGCTTGAGATAACTTTTGTTATGATTTGGCACAATGTAAATAAAACTGTCTACTGTATGCTAATGTTACATCTTGTGTGCTGTAGAGATGTACAGATATAGAAGTGGTATTTTCTTGGTAAGTAAGTGAATGACAACAGATTTAACAAATTTTAAAGTAGTTTTGAGCCCCAGTGACGTATAAAGTGATCAGGTTTTTAATCAGCTGGTGACTGTACTGCAGAAATAACAGAGCAAAAATAAATTTACTGAATTATCATTATCATGAACATGAGCTGCGTGCTTCTTTTGAGGGATGTTTTTGGTGAGCAAATTAAAAATGTAACTTTAACTGCTAGAGTTTTATACACAAAGACACAAGGCTCTCCTGCTACTGTGCAGTATATTGATTGTACTGTTGAAAGCAAAATAGACTTTGCAATGTTTTATTGACGAGCATCGCCTGTTTTTCCTCCCTGTCAAGTCAGTACATCTTGCGCTTTACATGTTTTTCTATTTGAATATAAATAAATAAATAAAATAAATGAATTTTGCCAGCCTCTCTGGCATCAAAGCAATCTGCGTCCTTGTTCTTTCCAAATAAATCAGACTCAGACCTTTTTCATAGCAGATATTATGACTTGTTTTACCAGAAATAGCACAGGTGGAACAAAGAACATTATCATGGCTCTATTCCAGAAATTACCACAGCTGAAATACAGCAAGTATTTATATTATTTCACCTGTGTTTGACAAGTCAAAATCTGTGCTGTGAAGAACTACAAATGATAAAAATAATCACTATTAACTAAATATCTCTTTACAGCTGCAGCTACTTTCAGCTAATCTTCACATGCACCCTGAGAGCTGAAGTTAAAGTGTTCTGACAATAACCTGGAATTTAATACTGAGTCAATGCACATGAAACTATGTACCTAAAACATAAAACAACTGCACAAGATCCTGGTTGACTCATAGCTCAGTCAGTGCATCAGCAGGCACAGAGGTCCATTCAAGTTTTTACAGATTTAAGATGGCACACACACACATGCATGGACCTGCTGCTTGTCATGCTGCAGACTTGTCCTGGGAATAAACCTGCTGCTGCTGTAAACGGATTATTTAACTCGTAAATTACCTCACAGGCAGTGCTGCACTTTACATGATTGGATGCATGATTTAATTTTGCGTTTTTAAGCCTCTCCCGTGTTGTGCATTAATTTAAGACTCTCACACAGAAACAACAGGGACAAAGTGTGGACACTGATTCAATCTCAGCCCATGGTATCTGGAGAAACACATGCAGTAAGTTCCGATTCACTCACCTAAATGTTTCCTGATCTGCCGGTGTGGACGCTACAGTGACGCACGAGGATGCATCAGATGACGACGTCCTTACTGGACTTTTCCCAGTTTAAGTGCTGTGGTTGTCTCTCCCTGCACCGTCCTGCCTGCCTGCCTGCTGCTCTGCGCACACACACACACACACACTCACTGAGACTGAGCTGAGAGTCGCCTCCACTCACTTCCACCTCACTTATTAAAGGGATCCGCCGACAATAAAAGGGAAAGGCACCCGCAGCCGGATGCAGGCAGAACTGATCCAGTCATCAATATTACATCCACGTGTAAAAATAGCCTCGTATCCATGCATTATTTCTGCTTCTCCCTCCAGTGGTTACACAGCCTGTTTTCTGTTATGTCATGTGTTGTACTCAGGAAAAATACTGAATGTTTCCTGGTTGTAAAAAACATTAATAATATTTATAAGATGAATAAAGGTGGCAAATCCAGCTGCAGCCGTCCTGCACAGTCAGGTGTACGCAGGGGTGTTACTAGGATTTGAGAACATTTGGGGCTCAGTCTGAATGTCCCTCTGGTGGGTCCTCCCCCCGCCTCTTTTTTTTTAAATTACAAACATGCTCCCTTGAAATGTTTTTCATGCACTCTGGCACCTTATTTACAGTCAAAGTACAGATAAAAAATCTTTTAAAAATGTATTTAATTTTTGGCCTGCGGGCCTTAAGTCGAGTAATTCTAATGATAATAATAATACTAACAACTTTATTCATACAGCACTTTAAGGGCATTAAAGCACTGAGGGCTTCACATGAAAATATTCTGAACATAAAACAGAACTGATTCATAAAATCATTGCCATTGTAAAGAGTTGTAAATCAATAACTCATAAAATCAAGTAAGATTTTAAAAAGTTGCAGCAGCGTGAAGTGTAAATAGAAAGAGTTTCAGACCTGTATTATTAAAGTCAGAGCTAGTTAAAGGCTAAAGTGAGCAGATACATTTTTAGCTTTTAAAAACATTAAACACAGCGCGTGACTGTCATAGGCTGCATCCCTGATCTTCTTCCAGCTGCTGCTGGGAACCTCCAATAAACCAACAGCAGATGATCGCAGTGTTCTTGTAGGCAAATAGCTAACAAGGGAGTTAGCCATGTAGCTCGGTCCTTGCCCATTTAGGGCTTTGTATACAAGGAGGAGGAGCTTAAAATCAATTCTACATGTAACAGGAAGTCAGTGCAGAGCAGCTCAGACTGGCCTGATGTGCTCCGTCCTCTTGGTTCTGGTTAACAACCGAGCTTTGAACGAGTTGAAGTCTCTCAGTGGTGTTTCTTGGGAGGCCAGTAAAAAGTACGTTACAGTAGCCGAGTCGACTTGAAATAAAGGCATGAATCAATTTCTCAGCATCTTTTTCATTTAGAAATGATCGTACTTTAACGATGTTTCTGTGGTGGAAAAATGATGTTTTCGTCACCTTGTGGGACTTGAAGCTTAGATCTGAGTATCACTGGGCTACAGCCTGAGAGTAATATTTAGGAGTGGAAAAAAATGTGTTAAATGTCATTTTAAGTAAACACATCTCTGAGAAGTGTATGGCTTTGTTTATGAAAACTATATGTTCTTAAGATAAGACAAGACAAGAAAACACAAGACAAGACAAGACAAGCTATGACAAAACAAGACAAGACATTACAAGACAAGACAAGCTATGACAAGACAAGGCAAGATATGACATGACAAGACAAGACATTACAAGACAAGACAAACTAAGACAAGACAAGATATGACATGACAAGACAAGACATTACAAGACAAGACAAGCTATGACATGACAAGTCAAGACAAGATATGACAAGACAAGACAGGACATTACAAGACAGGACATTACAAGACAAGACAAGATATTATAAGACAAGATATGACAAGACAAGACAAGATACTGTATGACAAGACAAGACATTACAAGACAAGACAAGACATGACAAGACAAGATATGACATGACAAAACAAGACATTACAAGACAAGACAAACTATGACAAGACAAGACAAGACATGATAAGCTATGCCATGACAAGACAAGACATTACAAGACAAGATACTGTATGACAAGACAGGACATTACAAGACAAGATACTGTATGACAAGACAGGACATTACAAGACAAGACATTACAAGAGAAGACAGGACACTACAAGACAAGACAAGACAAGACAAGACATTACAAGACAAGACAAGATATGACAAGACAAGATACTGTATGACAAGACAGGACATTACAAGACAAGACAAGATATGACAAGACAATTGCAAGTAGTGACTGCTAAACTAATGATAATGATGCAGATTTTGGAAATTTCTTCAGCTGAGTGGGAGATAATTGATTAGGACCTCTTGATCTTTACTCTTTACCTCTGTATCCAGGCTAACTGTGTCCCCCTGTTTCCAGTCTTTGTGTTAAGCTAAGCTAACCAACTGCCAGCTGATATTTAACAGACAAATATAATGTCAACTAAGTATCATCCAAAAATCCAAAAATGTCAAACTTTTGCAGACAGAAAAATGTACCTAGTTACATTCCACCTTTAAACAGATGCATGGTGCACATAACTAAACTTTAAAAAGGACACAAGATAAAAACATTTGTTTTAAATGACAAAAGCAGTAAAGTTTTAAAGCAACACCGGCTCTCCTCCTGACGGGACATCCCAGCACCAGTATAGTAACGGCAGCTTCCAGTCATGCCCCTCCCTTCTTATGAGGGAGGCTGTTGCCATGACAACCCTACATAATGCAGCAGCCCATGAAAGAGTCTTTTCAGATTAAAAAAAAAAAAGAAATAGAAAAGAAAAGAAAGAAAGACAGAAACAAGTTATTTGCATTCCTTTTCCATTAAAGATTTTGTGTGATAGAAAGAAAAAAAAAGGCGGCATGAGGTTTATTGTGTGGCTGTGGGGGAGGGGGCGCTCGTGATGCATCTGAAGGCCTCACAACTATTTTAGAAAACTAATGCACTGTGTGTGTCGCAGTCAAAGGCCAGCTGCTTAGCATGCAGTGCACAATCGCAGGCTGGGTGCAAAGATTTCTGTTTGTTTCAGGCGTCCCACCTCTGTTATGTTTAAGTAACTGAACAGGTACAGTAACAGTTTAGATCCACGACAACAGGTCGCTCCAGAAGACGAAATGAAGCTGTGAAAACTCAACACTCATTCTTTACCTTTAGATGAAGAATCAAATTTAAAGCATCAAAGGAGCAACATGTAAACAGTTAATAAGTCCTGCACCACAACGTTTCCACAGCTTAAGGACAAACCAGGATACTCAGACTTGAGTTTGACCATAATCTCATCCCGCTCTGCTCACAGCTGCACCTGCTGCTGTCATTAGTCCAGCAGAGCATGGCGGGATTAACAGAGAGAGTCCTGTGAATGGCTGCTGAATAATTGACCAACGTCTTTTGTCTCATCCACACTGCTTTGATTCAACATATGTTGAGGACCAAATTGCATGAAAGTTTGATGTGGAAATGGTAATTACGGGGATTTTCTAGTGTGAAACAGTTATTAGGAAGGCTGCTGGTAAATGTACAGTATCATCTAAGACTGAGGTGACTGCACAGTTACCAGGAGAAAACAGAAAATATGCCTAGAGTGATTTCTGTTCTGACTGCAGAAGCAGCAGGAAATGAAGGAAATGAAGGAGGTGTATCACATTATCTGTGCTATATGGGACTTACAATGAAATTGGACCTTGACTCAGAGGATGCATTCATACAGAGGCTTTCTACATTCAAGAATAACTGCCGTGCCTACAAAGCTCTTAAAAGTTCAATTAAAAGCAACAGTACAGAATAAATCACGTAAATTTAGCAGCAAATCTTCAGACTGTATTCCGGCTCTTACATGCCTTTAGAAACCACTTGTGTTGCAGTAAGTGGTGCTTTAGTCTTGTTTTAACTGCAGCACAGATAATGTGCGCACTCACTCACTCAACAATAATTTGATTGTAAATCTGAATTTTAGGGCTGCAGCCAGGGATTACTCTCATTATCACCTGCAGCAGAAAGAGGAAAAGCAAAGAAAAAGGACAGAGCAGCTCTTCCCAGTCCTGACAGGAGAGGAAGGTGGAGAATAAGAGGAGAGAGAGGAGATAGATTAGGCACACCTGTGAGCCGGGGGAGGGAATCGAAAAAAAAACTGCATGAAGGAGAACAGAGAGGAGAGAGAGTGGCTTAAGAAGCAGAAATTTAAAGCTAACTTCAGTTATGGACATTTTTGCTCAAAAACCTTAAAGGAAAAAAAAACATAAAGCCGAGCACACACACACACACACACACACACACACACACACACTCCCCACACACATGAAACTGAATTGGATTGGACTGAACATATCATATACACCTTTTTTTATTAATAGGAAATTGGTGTGTGAAATCTTGTGTTTGATTTTTAACAATAATCATTTGAAATGAGTCTATTTTGGGGTGAATATAAAGAGGTTTATCTGAAAAAATGACAGTGTAGGATTGTGTTTATTCACCTGTCTGGTGCCCAATTTAACTTTGTTCAACTGGGGATAAATCTGCACTAAACAAGTAATGTGCCGATTACATAGGTTCAGATTTCGCAGGGGACACATCGCGCTCAATATTTAGATGTTTATTTGTCCTCCGCCAAAATGGACATGAAAGTAACAGTAGACTCTTATTTTGTCAAAATAAAGACATTTACACCATAAATTAATGCGCAAAAGGCTCAAATTGGTGCATAGAAATTCACCATAATGCAGAATGCTAATCGTTTGATGCTCACCTATGCCCTTGGCCGATTATATCTTGAATTGTTAATTAATTTTTTTGTTTGTGCAATGTCATAAAATACTCTAAAAATTAATGTCACAATGCCCAAATTCTTTGTTTTATTCTTCCATCAATTCCATCATCAAGACCCAAAAATATGGAACAGAATAGTAACAAACTCTCACATAACTCAAGCTATAATCAGAAAGTGTTTCATTTTTTTGCTTGAAAAATGACCAAAATAATCATTCAATTATCAAAATAGTTGAATATTATCTTCTTTTTTTCTGAATATTACATAAAGAAAGAGAGTCTTCAGCACTGTAAAGTGACCCAATATGTAAAAGGCGGTGTCCAAACAGGAAGGGGAAGCAGTTTATCATAAATCAGTTCAGTCTCACCCCATATTTCCTCCAGTCTTCTCTCCCTGTCTCGTCTCTCTGTGTCTGTGGGGTCAGCTCGACTCTCACCGTGTGTTCATTTCATGTAGATCTGAAGACAGAAGCAATAAATGTGAGATCACATCAGCACTGACAAATAATACTTTTCCTTAAATCCTCATTAAAAGACATTGTGAGCATTTCAAAGTGCATATTTTTATTGTATGACTATTTTTTTTACTCTACAGTCTGGACACAAAGTGGCAGTTGTGTTTTGTTTGGCCGCTAATCTCATTGTTCCTCAGTTGATCTCACACTGATAATCCCCGTAGCTGTAGTAGAACGAGCCGACCACATCCCAGCATGTAGACATACATTTATGTGGATATACTGTATTTGTTAAAGGTCAGAGTGATTCGCTGTGACACTGTGTCCTTTACAGTGGCAGCAGGGAGTAAGGTCGTCAAAGGGACACTGCAGTACGTCTCTGAGTGGACTGTCACCTGGTGTTACAAAGCTCAAGAACTCAAGATTGCATGAGTAAAAAATTACAGTAGAAGGTCACAGCCTCATTCTGGGGGGTTAATTTTCATTGTACTATTCTGTTTTTTGGTTTTCAGTTCTTGATGTGAGAGAAAATTGGCTGCAAATGTACAAACATTCAGAGATGGAGGATTTGAAATTGACCAAAATTAGATGTGCTTTTTATTTTTAACTCCTAGAACGATTGCTGTAGTAAACATGCACTCGAAACTGCTCATAAAACAAACAGAAGCTGTGACTCACTCTTTCTAGTGATGCTGATGATGAGACCTCCTTCCTGTCCAGGTTGTTGTGTGACCCCATGTCTGCATCATGACGTACTTGTCGAGCAGGAGAACATCCTCAAGCTGCTCTTTAATCCATCCAACAAAATCCAAAACTAGGAGCGATGTGTTGTGAATGACATGTAAGACCCTTCGCTGTGTCCTGCAGCAGCATCAGAGTGAAAGTAAAGATCCTACTCCTCAGGTGTTGGGTTGAGCTGCAGGATAAGGAGGGATTGCGAGGAGCATAATCCCTCGCACATGACTACAGCAACTTTGATCTAGAGATAAACGTGCCAAGTCACGAGCTGTTTGACATCTCATGCTACACAATACATACTGGGCAATGCCTCCAGCATGGAGGCCTAAATATAACAGGACTAAGCCGTAACAGACAACAACATGTGTGCCATCCTGGGGTTTTGTCCATTTTGGCAATCATTCATTTCTAATAGATCTTGATGTATGCGGCTGTTATGATCAAATAAGAAGACTGAATAGTGGGTTTGTTTTTTTTGTTTTTATTAAAGGGACAGTTCACCCCAAAATCAAAAACATATGTTTCCTCTTATCTTTGGTGCTGTTTATCAGTGTCTGCCTTGTCTTGACTTTAACTGGACGAGTTGGCACTTATGCTGCGCTGCAGGCAGGTTTCTGAGCCCGTAAGTCACCACTTCAAGTCACAACTCACGACTTCACAGCATTCCAGGCAAGTCACGGCAAACTCTCAAAGCAACATGGCGGACCGTGCGGGGTTTATGTTTGTTTATGATCACTTCTGTCACCAAAGGTGCCAGTTCCTTACTCATTTGAGCGAAACGGAAGAGCAGAAACGGCGCATAAGGTCACAGATGCTATTATACTTTTTATTTTATGTTATCTGTGTGTTTGGAAACGTATTTTGTACTGATGTATTCTTGCACTGGAAACCAGCTGTTAAAGCGGCTGCCAGTAATGCGTTAACATTAGGGCCATTTTATGTCTATTTCTCACCATGTATCACCTGCATCAACACTGCATCCATAGGGCTGCCATTGTTGTTTAGAGGAGTAAGGTAATTGATTCAGAGGGCTATGTGAGCTGAGCTGTAATCACTGCAAACTGTTGTGTCAGGTGAGGCTAGGAGTAAATGCGGTTACATACAAACTTTGCTTGAAAAGGCATATAATCCCCTTGACAAACATACATATATAGAGTGGATGTGAAACTCCAGATCAAACCTTTTAATACAACAGCAGTCACATCTCTACATTTACTAGAGGAGTGTCTCACACAATAGTATTTAATCTGGTCCTTCTAGGTTTCTCAAAGCCTAAAATATAGCAGAAAAATTCAAAAACTGTATCCAAAAACAACAAAATGACACAATATTCTCAAATACCAAAATGCATTTAAACCCTGCACTGTGGAGCTTTAAAATAAATCTGTACTGGCTGAGTGACACGACTGCTGACTCACAAGGTACTCTGCTGCACTCTAGTGGTTGAGAGGCTGAGGTTCACCCACTGAAGTGTTTTTGTGCACTGAACATTGGGCTTGGTCAATATTTGATGTTCCCTTTCTGCAAGTATCTTCAAAAAATGCAGTGCAAATATAAAATCCACCTGTTTAGAATCAAATCATATACTTAACTGACAATAATCTTAACAAGAAAAACACCTCCACTTAAAAGCTGTTTATATCTACATACAGAGCGGGTCTTCTTCCACATAGTCTGCCATGTTGTTCTCACAGTAGCCCAGAACAGACAAACCAAACACTGGCTCTAGATATGGCCATTTGTGTTTTTGCATTGGCAAAGTTCTCCTACAAGTTTCTGTTGGATGCAATGTGCAACCTCCGCCACTAGATGCCACTAAATCCTACACAACAGACCTTTAATGCAAAGCTTTGAATTAAAGGTCTGTTTGCACAATGTGGGCTCAACACTGCAGAAAACCAAATATTTTTACATAGTCAAACAAAGTTCAGGATCAGAGCAGTGTCCATTATCATGAAGGAAAAAAACAGTCAAAGAAAAACAAAGACCAAGTTTTCAGTTTACACAGCAACATGTGATTTTATTTATTTCTCAGATGTCATCATCAGAAATACAAACTGCAGAAGAGTAACGTCACAATTTGCAGCCCTGTGGTCTACTGATCGGAGATGATCGCAGTGATCAGTCTTGTGTTTTTTATTGTTCAGATTGTAGAAGACCAAAGCTGAGCAGCAGAGCAGCTACATGTATTCGCCTCAGGTGTGGAAACTACAGCAGACACGTCAATGATTCTCATCACAAATAAAAAAAAAAAATAAACACACTAGTCATTCCAGTGTACAAGAGACATCCTCGGGGGTAAATTAATGCCAGAATAAGACACATTTAATTATTTGTTGAAAGATAACTGGAGGGAGTACATATTCATACAACTAGAGAATCAGCAATTCTGCAAATTTAAAAATCCCAAAATAAGATTCATTCTAAACATAAAGTCACATACTGTGAGCAGGTTTTGGGCAGAGTGACATGAAACAATACCACATAACGTGACAAAAATTTGTGGACAGCAATGACCTTCTTAAGGTTTACAGGCCTTTAGCAAGCAATGGTAATTGATGTTTGGACTGTTGCTATGGTAACCACCCCTTAACAAGGAAGTTGTGGCGAAAAGGGCGAGTAAGTATTCAAATTCCTCAGCAGCTCTACTGCTGTAGGCCAGTCAGTCAGATGAAATGTAAAGGGCAGCATTGTAATGCCCTGGGCGGTGGGCGGGGTGGGTTGGCAGGGGTGGAGAGGGTTGGTGCAGTTAAAAAGGTAGCAGCAGGGGGCATTGTGGGATACACAAAGGACGACTCAGAGGACAGACAGAGTGTAGGAGAGTGAGACTTATTGTTTTAACTGTGTCCAGGGTGGAGGAAAAGCGTCTATACAGCTGATGAAGACGCAGAATAAGTTGTGTCTGTTTTAAAACAACCCGATTCACGTGATTAAACAAAAGTTGATTCCACAATTAAACATCTAAGGGCGACTTTTTTATGTTAAAGACACATTTTTCCTTGGTTGGAAGTCTTCGTTTATACTTTATAAGCTGAAAAACAGTTGAAAGAGTGGATTATTTTCAACAATCTATGTGATTTTACAGTTAAAGTGAGATATACTTTAAAACAGCTTGAATTTGTTTTGCTACTTCAGTAACAGTAAGTTCATTTACTACTCTGCTTTTTCCAGAGCTCTCAGTCACTGCTGTAATAAAGGTGAATTGTAATGCTCAAATTAAGTCTTAATTTTAGGCTGAATGGCAGTGAAATTTCATGAGTTATAGCATTACCAGATGAGTACTCATTACTATTTTTTGAAAGTAAAAACATAAATTCAGAGCTAAATTAGGTGATCAATTGATTTAGAAGTCTGCGGTAAAATGATCAGTAACCATTTTTACAATCAAATAATCATGTGAGTGATTATTTCATGCAAAAATAATAAAAGAAATTCTCTATTTACGACTTCTCAAATGTGCTTAGAAAAGCAGCACATTCTTACCATAACCGTAAAGTTAATATCTTTGGGTTGGGACTGAAAAAAGCATTTTGAATTTGTGTGGTTGGGCCTCAGGATGACTTTGCAACAGGTAATTTTCACTGTGACACAATGATTTACTAAGAAAATACTGGTCAGATTGATCAATAATGTAATTAGGCTAATTGATGTGTAGTCACAGTCCTCTGTTACTTATTCAAACAGGGTTCTAAGTTTAGGCTACATGCAGGCCACACACACAGCGGCATGTCACACTGGGCCTTTTGTGTTCATCAACTTAATTTGCATTACAAGAAGAGGAAGAAGGAAGCCACCACATGTCAACATTACACTGTAGGTCAGAGCTCTCAACATCTGATACAAGATACGGATACTTGGAGCATTTCAAAATATCTGTGCGCTCACACATTTCTCTCTTTTACCCTTCATTTTTTATGCTATGTAAACATATTGATAGTCAGAAAAATACTATGTCTTTACATTATGTACAAAGTGAATCACTAACCAGCGGAGTCACTGTTTCAGCTCAGTGTGATGGAATGTAGGAAAATTTTCTACCCTCCTTTGTTTTGTTTTTTTTTTCTTTTACAATCGAGGAGTTTCTACTGGTGATGGATCGGCTACATTAAGCTTTAAGGCAATGCACTGTGGTGTGTGTTGCTGCCATCGAGACAATGGCACAATGCAGTTTGAAAGGCAAGTGGTGTGAAATGGTCGACAGGGCAGAATTCAGTTTGTGCCTCTCGTTGGTATTACCTTTGCATTTGAGCTACGGAGCTACGCATTTGTTTGCTTTTTAAATAAATAACCGGCAATCTTAAAAAAGCAAAGAAGGATGATTAGAAACACTTAAAAGTATTGACAGACTCTTAAATCTGGTATAAAGAAAAGATGTTCTGACCCATCGTCCAAATTGCGACTACATTTCCTATCCAGGTAGCAGGAAATTATTTTAGTTCCAACTAGTTTTGTACGACACAAGCAACATACGTATAAACCAGTTATTTTGTATGAAAATATAAAACAATACAATGCAACATACATATGGACAAAATTACTTTCGCTTTGTACAAATTCAGCAGGGAAATATGTAATTTTCTGCTACCATCTTTGGATTGCAAAACATTTGTGCAACTTGAAAAATGGGTTACATTGTTTTTTAAATTGGAAATATACTGCTTCGACTTCACTGTAGAGTGCTACAGGTATGACCTTTTTTTGGGCCCAGCCAGAAGTTGGCTTCGCCCTGGTTCCCTCGTCAAGTAGCCACCGGGATTTTTCCATTGGATTTTGGATTATTGCACAAAATACGATCTTTAGCAAGCAACCGTTTATGATACTTTAAAGAAGTGATTTTTGTTCAAGATAATCTTAACATTTTTAAGCAAAAAAACAGTCGTCAGATGTTAAAAGCAAATATCGTGTTATAAATGAAATCAATATGGTCATGTGACTTCATTGTCACCACCACCACGAGGCTGTTAAGCTGCATTCAGCATGATGATGTTCTTTAGTCTCACTTAGTCACTTGTTAGCAAATGTCTTTTTAGACACATAAAAGCTTCAAAATTAATGAGTGGGGGTATTCACAGATGTTTACTTCATCTGCTTAACCAGGGCCGGGTGGCAGGGGCAGCAGGCCAAGAAAAGTACCACAAACGTCCCTCTCCCCAGCAAGACTTTCTAGCTACTCCTGTGGGACAAGGTGTTCCCAAGCCAGACGAGACACGTAATCCCTCCAGCGTGGCATGGGTCTGCCTTGGAGCCTCCTACCAGTGGGACTCAACTGACCCCTTCTGATGTGAAGGAGCAGCGGCTCTACTTTGAGCTCCCTCCGGATGTCTGAGCTCCTCACCCTATCTGTAAGGCTGAGCCCAGCCACCCCATGGAGGAAACTCATTTCGGATGCTTGTATCCGCGATCTCATTCTTTCGGTCACTACCCAGAGCTCATGACCACAGGTGAGGGTTGGGACGTAGATGGACCAGTAAATTGAAAGCTCCGCCTACCTGCTCAGCTCCCTCTTCACCATGACGTGTCCGCATCATTGCAGACACTGCACCAAACTGTTCCATTCTACCCTTACTCATGAACAAGACCCTGACATACTTGAACTCTCTCGCTTGAGGCAGTAACTCTCTCCCAACCCTGAGGGGGCAATCTGCCGGTTTCTGGCAGAGAATCATGCCCTCAGAATTGGAGGTGCTGAGTCTCTTCCTGACCGCTTCACACTCGCCCCAGTGCATGCTGGAGGTCATGGTGTGATTAAGCAAACAGAACCACATCATCTGCGAAAAGCAGAGATGCAATTCTAAGGTCCCCAACAACATGTGAAAGTCTCTTAAGCTTGTGTTAATCACAGACCTTACTTCAAGTATCTAACCATAAACCCATTCAAAAATGACTGACTTCGAGATGAGGGAACCAGGAGAGCTAAAATGCTAACTCATTTCAAGGTTTTAGGACTCATTCCTGTACCACTCTTTTGTGCAGCAGACTGTATTTTTCTATGAAAAAAACACAAATGACATATTAAATTTTTGAAAAATCAGATGCTCAGCTCCGTGACTCAAATGTAATGGTGCTACAAAAACAAACTGGAGCTAGGCTGAATTATGACCAGTTATTGTTGCGATTTAACCGTGTCAGGAAAGGTGCAGGCCTAGAGAACATCTGACATGACTACATTCACAGTAGAAACATCAGACCAGACTGTCAACATAATCGTGACTGATGGTTATTTCAGTGTAGTTTCAGACATGTTCAATGCTTTTCTCTTAAAGCATTAGATTGTGTGTTAGCCTACAGTATACAGGAAACGATTCCCTACGTGCACGTCTACTCCATGAGATTATGGAGGAGTTCTAACACATTTACAAACTACTGACACACATACATACACAAGGTACAACAAGTACCACAGTTGGTATACACTGTCTTATAATCTGTGACTTTATATATTGTAGTAATATTATTATACCAGGGATTTGTAAAAAGTGACATTGCAGTTTAAACCATTTTATCAGATCTACATCTTCATCATGCAGAGCCAAATGAAAATATTCTACTTTTCCTGCTGGTACAAGGCCACTGCGATCTCTCTGAGGTATCAAGCAAAGGAACCAAAAAGCAAACAGGAGCGATACTCTACTGGAGGACGCAACAAAACTACAGTAGAAGACACTGTAACAGCAGCAAGTTAAGGTACAACAGATCTTGTAACCCTGAATGAAACGGACACTGAAGCTCAGTCTCAAATTGTCGGAGCTAATTAGCAGCATCATATAGTCAGTAGTGTT
Organism: Epinephelus cyanopodus; assembly: GCA_026686955.1. NCBI lineage: Eukaryota > Metazoa > Chordata > Actinopteri > Perciformes > Serranidae > Epinephelus > Epinephelus cyanopodus. The sequence continues at coordinate 24,628,131 of CM048916.1, read as the reverse complement.
CAGCATCAACAGCATCACAGACACTTAGCATATACAGGAGACAGACGGTGAAGCAGGCAAAGAGGCTCCTGGGTAAAAACACCAATTTGCCGTTTGTCAGTTTAGTTAATGCCCCCCCCCCAAGAAAAAAAAGAGAAGTTGTGAAAACAACAAATCAGGAACTCGTGAAGCAGTTCATTGCATCTTGCTCTTTGCAATTCATAAACCTGAAACAGAGTCAGCTACTGGAGGAACCTCACGGTGAGATAGCTTAAAATCATTTTTCAGAATCCTGTGTTTTGCATGATATGAGTCGGCACTGTAGATGGGGGAGAAGAGCAAATATCAATTTACATCAAAGTCTCTTTCCTCTGGTCTTTCTGCAGTCTGTTTATTTCCAGCTTGGTTTACCACCTCTGCTGGGCGTCACCGAGTCTCTAGACTGGACGGACTTTTCGGAAAAGCTACCAGTCTTGCGGATTTCTTCACGTGTTGAAGGTGGTGGGGGAGTCTCGCTGCGGTAGGCGCTGCGACTGGTTGCCTTCACACTCTGCACCCGTCGCAGGTTTGTCCCTTGTGGCCGCTCCTCGCTGGTACTAACTGTAGACGACAACCTGTTCTGCCTCCCCGGTGTTTGGCGAGCTAGAAGTGAGGGGCTGCGAGACGGGGTGGAGGGGACAGACGGAGGGGCCAGCTCCTTCTTGGTTCTAGAAGTCGAAGCTACTGTGTTGCGGGCAAAGCTGGGGACATCGGAGGTGTTTTTTACGCTGAGCGTGTGACAGCTGCTGTTCTCAGAGGAAGCCGCGCCCTGAGCCTGAGCTTGGGCCTGTGCTAGGGCTCTCATGGTGGAGCGGCACATCTTCTCCTCAGGTGCGGGTTTAGGGATGTTCCTCAGGGGTTTGGCGCTCGGCTTGTGGATGGAACCTTTTCTCGGGGTCAAATCGCGTGCCCATCTGGAAACGCCGCCTGTGAGGCTGCTTCCCCTGTGAGCTTTTGACTCGTCCGGAGGCAGGCTGGAGTGTCGAGGAGGTCTTGTGGTTTTCTCGCTCCTTCCTCTCGCTGGGGTGCTCTGGTCCCGAAGAGGCCGCCGAGACTCTCCGTTGTCTTGCCCCAAAGGTTTCTCTGCTCTCTTGTTGCTACCTGTCCTTGTAAGCTTGCTAATGGGCACAACTTTCCGCATGCCCTGAGTCTCGCTGCTGGTTAACGTTCGCACATTGCGACCTCCACTGCCCTTAGTCGCTTTGTTAGGTTTGCTCTTTGTATGTGCTGGTTTTCTGCTGCCTCTCTGTGCATCTTTTTCCACGCCTTGTTTCCCCTCTGCCGTGTCACAGCTCTCTGTGTCCCACTCTTCTGTGGTAGCAGACGGGGTCATGGATGATGCATCCACAGATTTTGGTGCTGAAAGCTCATTGGTTGAAATGGACTGGTCATTAGGAGACTCCAAATTAGAGGACAGAGAGCTCGGATCTTGCTGGCTCTCCTGATCAGATTTCCCGCAGTCAGTCGTCGTTCTGAAATGTCCCTCTTTCGTAAGAGATGAGCTTTCAACCTCAGAGTAATCCGAAGTGACAGAGCAGTCCGCCTCTGTGCAGTCTAGAATATAAAACATTGGTTTCTTATTGGACACAGACGTATCTAGTGGGAGGGGTGTATCACAGGTTGTTGACGAAACTGTGCTGTTGTCCTCTTCTTCTTTCTCCCTCTCAGGAGAGACCCCGGCTTGTATGGGAGGATCTATTTTCCCTCCCCAGGCTGCCTTGGGATCTGCTCCTCTTTCTAAAACTTTATCATGTCGGAGGATGTCCAGATTTAAGGGAAGTGACTGTCTCTCCTTTTCCAAATCAGTCACCACAACATCCCCCTGGTTGACAAAGTGCAGATGATTGCTGTTATTGTTTGGACTAGGTAGCTCAAAAGCTTGAGGTCCTCGAACTAAAGTGTGCGTCTCCAGACTAACATTCATGTGGCCAGTAATTGCTGGGTTGTGAAGATGGGCGGACTTCTGAAAGACAAAATAGGGGCGAGGCAGAGCGCTGCCCTCTGACACCGATGAGTAATTATTGTTGTTGTATGGGTCGTTATCATTCAGCCCAGAGGAGGAGAACCTGGCCAGCGGGCTGATAGGCTCAGTTTCTGCACGTGGAGACGTCACCTGTCTGTCACAGCCCAGCTCGCGGTTGTCATCCTGGGCTAAGATCCAGGGGGTCGTCCTCCGCTGCATGGCGCGGCCCGACCGAGGTAGGCTGTTGAACTTGGAATAGTCAGTGGGATTTCCAGTGCCTCCGAACAGCTCCAGGTATCCTTTGAGTTCTCGATCTGCTATGGAGGTCATGGTGTGACGGTGGCGGCGGGCGCTGGCGGAGCGTCCCAGCGGGCTGTGTGGACTCTGAGACCTCTGCTGGAAGAAGTCCAGCAGGCCTTCCTTGGTGAGCATCTCCACGTCATTCTCGCTGCTGCTGCGACCAAATCCACCGCTTTGATCTGCACCCGACCACGCGAAGCGCTTTTCCTCTAGCTCCCTCAGGCGACGCTGTCTGGCTGCTTCCTTCAACTCACGGTCTGAGTTGTCCTGAGAGAAAGAGGACAGTGGAGAAATGTTTAGAGGAAAAAGCTCAAATCAGACTAGAAAGAAATGAACACTTCACACATTTTGTTTTACCTCTAAATTCACTCATCTTAACTGATATTTCCCAGTTATTTCAACATTGTCTTCTGTTAGTTTTGGCTTCACTAAAGTAACTGAGTGTGCATGACTTGCTCTCCTATTTAAGTACAGTGAATTTCCATCCAAGTGTTGTTTCCTACTGTAGAGTGAATAACTAACAGACAGTTACTTGACAGAGACGGCAAACTCGCTCAATGACAGGGCCAAATGCAAGAATGACGCTGAATGCATTAAACTGTGTGGACCTCCAACTAATGACTAAGGAGAAATCTGGACCCTGTGGCCTGACCAGTTGGCAACCACTGTACTAGTCCGTGTCCAAGTTTCTGCGAGTTGTACACGTGGCATAACACCAACGATGTCACTGCAGTGACATCACTCCAACTAAGTGAGCGACACTTCAGCCAGTATTTAAACCACTGGTATTCAGTAAAAATACTTAATTGCACAAGAACACCATGAGCTTACGTTAGGTCAAAATTGAATCAGGAAGTAATTCTGTGTTCTGTGTTTTACCTGGCTGTGAGACAGTGAGACAGGCAATAAAGTTAAGGCTGAAACTGAAAGGTGAAGTCCTGGACACTGTAATGGATGGTTACAATCAACAGTTTGGGTAGTAATTTTTATTTGTTTATTTATTTTCTTCCAAATGAAGTTGGCTAATGTGGGGGTTTCTTTAAATCCCATGTAAGTGTCTCCTTGTGTTTCCTGCACAGTCTGATTTATCTTTAGCGACACTGATTTGTTCCCAGATCTGAGCAATTAACTTAGTGAGTACAAGGTTATTATAACCTGTGGGAATGAGGCTCAAAACAATTACTTAAAAAAAAAAAAAAATCAGAATTATCCTCTCATTAAAACTGACCTTGACGGCTTTCTTGAACTTGATGCAGAAGTCCTGAAAGATGCGGAAGCACTCGTCCAGCTTAAAGGTGTCCTTGTCTTCACAAAAGAAGTCGATGAGAGTGTTCCCCTCTTTGCGCAGATCCAGCCTGCGTCTCTTCAGGTCCTGGAGCGTCCGTGCCGCACTCTGAGACATCAGGCACATACATTTTTTATTGTGGCACTTTTATGGATGCCGTTATCTATAGCACTTGAGTCAGCAGTGCCAGAAATGTACAGTGGCCTGGATCCAACTTTCTGTACGCGAGTCTGTGAGTAGAACGTATTACATAACTGCTGCTGCTGCCTCACCTGCAGAAAGGGCTCCAGCTGCTGCAGTAGCTCCTGGTCTCCTTGAACTTTCTCCTCCAGGGATTTAATACGAACATATAAGGAGGAAAACTCCACCTCTATGTTTTCCACTGAGATCCTACATGAAAACATTAAAGCAGAAAGATTCAGATCAGGAAAATGTGCTTTGGTGAAGACACACATAATCATCAAATTACTGACTGCAGATTGTCCCCATAACACTGCTGAGCAGGACAGTATGAGACAGCATTTTATTGAATGCACTGTCAGACTGTCGTCCGTTAAAGGTGAAGATATTGCCACTGTGAGAAACGCCTTCGCAGTGTGGCAGGAGTAATCCTGGCTCTGTGGTGCAGGAGCTGCACTGTCTCCATACAGAGGACGACCTTGTGAAGCTGACAGAGCCTGACAGCCACCAGCATCACACTGCGTTCTGAACATGACTCTCAAAGTACTGCACTTAAATTAGATGTCAGCTTAAGTAATGAGGCTGGAGGCTGAGGTTGTCAATTCAGCAATAAAACAGAATCACCGCCTCAATCTTGTTTGCCTCTGCAAACAAGTTACAGTTTACATCCATGACTGTTCAGACTCATATGTATCCATGACAGCAGACATTGCTACAAATTTGAATATTAATATAATTATAATTACGTAATTGTAAAATATGTATGCTTCACAGATATCATTAACCCGGCAACAGGAAATCTTTTACAAACAGAAGATTAGTGTCACTAATTCAGTATCTCACCAAATGTCTCCCCTTCTGTTCCTGAGAATGACTGGAGTAAGAAATGTGATGTGGCCAGAAATGTGTTATTGATAAACAATAGGATGTCATAGTGAAGTTGAACGTTGACCTTTTGGATATAAAATGTCATCATGTCATTATTTTATTCTATTAGACATTTGTGTGAATTTTTATTTTTTTATTAATTTGTGCATGAATTTTTGAGCATTGTTTTGTGAGGTCAAAGTGACCTTCAACCACCATGTTCTAATCAGTTCAGTGTTACAACCAAGTGGACGTTTGTACCAAATTTGAAGACATTCCCTCATGGCCTTCTTGAGATATTGTGTTCACGAGAATATGACGGACGGATAACCCTAAAATTTTAAGTTGCCTGGTCACAGCTGTCGCTGGTACAGAGGCACACTAAAAATGATGAAAACCTCAATGTGGATCATGGTTTTCCCCATTTTTGGTCATTTACAAAACACAGAAATAAAACATGACAGAACGTCACACTTAAAATATATCTATAACTTTTTCAGATTCCACTGTGCCTAAAACATTAAAGGAATACTTCACCCATAAAATGATCATAATATTAAATTCATGAAGAAAAAAATGTTTTTCTTTCATGCCTGCATGGAGATCAAAGAATCCAAAAACAGAAAAAAAATCTCTCTTGGATTCCACTGAGCACAATTCAAACTTATGCAGAAGAGTTTTAGTGAAAATGGCATGTGATTGAAAAGTAGTGATCAAACAACTAGATAAATTCGACTTGGATTATACTGCACAAGCTCTGTGAGAGTTTGTCAATGGATGTTAAACGTGGCCCTCTTTTACTGCATTTCATCAAGAATTCTCTCCGTTTTTGGATTCTTCATTCACTGTGGAGGCATGCAAGAAAAACTACGTTTTCTTCCTGAATTCAAGGTGACACGGGTGAGTAACTGATATATGAATGATCATTTTGTGTGTGAAGTATTCCTTTAAACAGAGGTTTGGAGTTACTGGTGTCATTATAGTGTTGTTAAAGATTTGAGGGTTTTTTTTGTTTTCAGTGGTGAAGCTCTGGAAAACAAAGTAATGTGGTGGAAAACAGACTCTTTCCAGCCTGCTTGATACCATCATTCCCAACATCACAGCCAAGCTACAACAGCACTGACAAATTAAGCTATGCAATGTTTATTCTTGTTGTTATGACAGAGTCTTTGTCTTAAACTGTGAGGCGCAGTTTACCTGGCTGCACTCTGGACATCCTGAAGCTTCTCTGGAAACTTGAGCAGCTTCTCGTCTTTCTTCTTTGCCTCCTGTGTGGAGACACGTGTCACAGAATTTACATCTAAATTGTTTTTTGCATGGTGGAGTGTCATCATCGCAGTGTAAAGGAGCACTTTGGTTACGTAAGCCCTTGGCCAGCCTCTCTTGGCTCTTTTCTGTTTCCTGTCACCATCTGCTGTCCACCTGCCCTCCTGCAGTCTGTTTACTCCAGCTGCCCGCTGTGAAAGCTTTATATGAAACTAACTCTTTGCAGCTGACATGATGAACAACTCTTTTATTGCATTAAAATGAAATATGTGTCTCTCTTTGTTAAGATTTTTACTTCACAAAGTTCAAAGTGATTTAACCGCAGCTGTCAGGATTGAGCACAGATTTGCTCATATGAAATATTAATAGGATGAAATTGGTGTCTAGTTTTCTCAGAGATACCTGAGCAATGTCTCCAGGAGAGTTTCCACAGTACAGTTCATTACTTCAGTTCAGAGCATTATAGATGCAGTACGCATTGAGTACATACACTTCTTTATAGGTCGAAACAGGTTTAAATACACACATTAATGGCTTCAAAAACACAAGAGATATGATTATTATTCTCATATAAATGTCGATACAGTAGAGGTTTGACTAAATGCAACTCAGTGAGTATCCCTGCAACACACAGTGAAGCTTTAATCATTCAGTTTTATGCTGATGTGGTGTCAGAGGAGTGTTGATGTGGTAATTTTCTGACACCCCACTCTCCTGCGTCGTATTGGATTACATAACATACTACAGCCCCTAATGCTAATGTGTGCATCATTTTGTATAACTGAAGCCTTCACTAACCATGGCGACAAAATGCAGCAGATTCATCCCCGGCTTGTTGGCCTTGGTGTCGGCCAATGAGAGGAGGGAGGACAGTTTGAAGCCCACAGCGTTGCCAGCGTAGCCGCCCTGAGAAACACAGAGGGACAAATGACATAGACATATTATACAAGATATACAAGATGTTGAAGGATAAGTGGTGGCATAAACTGTATTTTTTTATATTGGCAACAGATCCCATGAAAAGACAAAAACAATGAAGTGATCTACTAAGTGCAGCCTTTGTAACTAAAGCCTGGTTTTAATTATTCCTAAGTAGATTCTCTATAGACCTTCATTTATGTCAAGAAATGAATGCCGAATAGGTGAAACACTGTGGGTAAAGATGCACTGCTTTCTTGGCAGGAGTTAAATTACAAAATTTATACCATGCTAAGTATGAAACTAACATCGCCATGGCTAGTCCCAAGCCTAGATTGAGCATGCTCTCTATCACAGCTCACAGTTGCCTGACTCTGCGGGACTGGCTACATGCTGACTGAAGGCTGAGCAGGACTGGTGCCTTCTAGTCTTCTGAATTTTTGTTTCTTAACACTCACCAACTAATGCATGTTTCTTTCATGTAGCATTAAAACATTATTAGAATTAGTATAATTATTTAAAACCTCCTGACATTTTTTAGTAGCAGATTTCTATACGATTACATTTTTTACTGTCCAACTTGGACACAGCTGGTGCATCTGTGTCTCTTCTGCCACCTCTTATGCCCAAATAGAAGCATACACAATACACACAGCCCCTTTTATATAAATACTATAGCTACATCAATATTATAAAAAATATATAAGTCGATATATAACATGAATGTATAAATTAAATATTCCAAACTCAGGAGTTCAAGTGTCCACAGCAGCACTGTTGACCGCAGCCGTGATTTCTTTCAATTCTATGTTTTCCGAATTCCTTGAGAAGCTTCTTCTTGGCCGTATTATGCCTCTCCATGTCGGAGGTCTAGGGGCGAGGCCTCTAAACCCAGAATATATTAGGGCAGGATATTTAAATAATGGTTAATGTGGCAGCTGAAAACAATCAACAACTTTTTTTTAGGATTTTATTGTTCCTACGCTGTGATTGGCAAGATAAGAACGTTTCATGACACACAACACGTGAACCCTATTGTTAGATGATTTCTACACTTGGATCTGTGCTGATTTGTATGTTAGATTGATAAATAAGGGCCCGTATCACTGGGCAGACCTTTAGATTGAACCCCAAAAGCACAAGAAAAAGAGGCCAGCTTAAGAACACCTGGTGCAGGGACCTCGAGCTGGCTGACATGAAAACAGCTGGAAAACAAAGTCCACGACAGAAGACTCTGGGGAACTGTGGTCAACAGCCTAAAGGAGCGATAATTAAGTAATTAAGATAGAAGCGAGAGCAGGCAGCCATTCAGCTTAGATTAGCATGAAAAGAGGAGGGAAAAGGGGCTAGCCTGGCTCGGTCTAAAGTTAGAGAAATCGTCCTACCAGCCCCTGAACAAAATAAACAAACATGTTATTTAGTAAGTTTTAAAAGGTAATGGTGGGCTGTTTTTACCCTCTTATCTTTTTTTGCTGTTGTAAAACAATAAACTGTCAATTTTACGCTTCAGTTTTTGTATAAATTAACAAAGAAAATATAATGTGTGAATTAAAGAGCTATAGAAGTGCTGGTAGGCAAATTCTTTTTTTCCCTTCGGACAGAGCCAGGTAAGCTGTTTCTCCCTGGTTTTAGTCTTAATGCTGAGCTAAGCTAAACGTCTCCATTATATGCACCATTTACTCCCGTTCGAGCAGGACTGCTGCTGGCCATTTGGGTGCCCTGAGCGTAATCGCTGTACGGTGTTTGTAAGTTATTAGAAACTTACTCTGGAGGTTGCTTTGTCACTTTTTGACCTGCCTGCACAAACTACTATCTCTGGTACTGAATGGAGCGGAGGAGAGACAGACGTGACACATCACTTTCGTTCAGCTGTGCTTGATTTCCGTGGTTGTAATAAAACTTTTCTGTCATTTCCTACTTTTTCACTGTAGCAATCCACAGAATAATGACAGGAAGAGACATTGTAGTCAGCTCCGTGGCATGAGGAGAAAGACAGACAAAACCATCTGATATTTTTTTTAATTCATATTTTTTCTTTTCTTTTAACATAATGACCCTGATGCATAATTCATTTTATTATTTTGAGCAGTTATGTATATCATAATGCCTGTAATGGTACCTACTGTAGTTGTGCTTCATTGTAAACTGAAACAGCTCTTATTGATGTCCTACCCTATTTTTTTAAAGCACAGAATAGTGGCAGCCTAACCCGTTACATGAGACAGACAGAAGAGAGATGTTAATGTATAAAGTGAACATGACGGATGGACTCACAGCGTTCATGATATTTCCGGCCTGCAGCACCAGATGCAGAATGGCATGAAGCTCCTCACAGCTCATCAGCTCTATGGCATGAGATCAATAGAAACTCGATTAAGAGAATACTGCGCAGATCACAGCAGCACATTACACACGACTTCACTTTCATTTACCACCACCAGCACACAGAACGACTATCGGCAGCAATAATGCCAGCATTTGCCACACAAAGGTGACAAAATTATTTCTGGATTTTGACCAGCTGCCCTTTCAGCTCTAACAATATGGGTAAAAGTTTTAATTAAAAGGTGTCACAAAAGTTCGACTTAATTTGTCCCATGCGGTGTTTAACCGATGGCTCTGCAATGCAGTGAAAAGGTCACAGTACTGTAGAAGAGGGTTTAAGAAAAATCCAATAAACCACAGAGCGGCAGGACAGTGTGACTCAGCTAAAGTGACACAGGCTGATGGCTGCGTACAAAAAGCACTGTTTAGGATTTTTCACAGTTTCTTGGTCACTTTAAAAGCAAAGCACTTTATAAACTGCTTTTAAAGGTGCCATATAAATAAATTATTATTGTAATCATTATTGTTATGTGTGCTCTGTGTGTTGTTTCACTGTGAATTACAAATTCAGCAGAACATGTCATCTTTAGCCATGTTAGCAGCATGGATACAGATGGACTACCATGAAATTTGGTACACACATTCATGTAGCAACTCCGGTGAACCCTTAACTCTTCACCTCGCGTCATCATTAGGACAATAGGTCCAATACTGCAAAACAAATGGCATACCGTGAGCCCCGGCTGTACTTGGTGCTTATTGCTAATCATGTCAGTAGGAAGAGCAAGTGCATCAGTATTTGTGTCTGTTCAACCAACGAAATTATCTGCATCTTCACTCAGAATGGGCGGAGTTTAAACCAGAAGTGGGTGTGGGTTATTTTAAGACTGAAAGTGATTGATGATGACAATTTCAGGACTGATCATAAGAGTAATGCTGTTTTCACACTATGAGTGTCACAGCAACAACGGAAAAAAAACACAACTATGCTTTTGATCGTTTCCTTAGCCCCAATTTTAACATCACATTTCACCACCCCATTGTTTCCATTTGTGCACTGCAATGCACAAAAAGTTAGCTTAGCATCAGCTAGCTAAGCTAAAGGAAACAGTACCACAGCTAGAAGAAAACTCAAACAGGTTTGGTGAACGCTACACACGTTATTGGAGTGTTGGAAAAAGCTGAGGCCAATTCAACTTTGGTTTGTAGCGCATCACACCCATCCACAGTAACTAGTTGTTTGTAGCTTCATGTGACTGGCTTCCATTATAAATGCCTGTTACCATGTCGCTTGTAGTATGAACACAGCATAAAGGATCGACCACGGCTAATAAAATGAGGATTTTCCTTCGTCACGAGTGCACACATTGACACATCTATCTGAAATTTAAGAAAAACAAGGTCCAATTTTTGCAAACTAAATTTGACAATTTAAATAAATAAAATATCAGTTACATGTAGAAAAAAAAACAGCTATACAAAGATGAAACAGCCTTGTCTTTCTACTCTGTCCCCACAACAGCATATCTCAGGTGACACATTCCTACTTCTTGTTCAGCAGCGCTGACAGCTCAAATATCTGGGTCACCTGTCTGAGCACGTGTGCATGTGTGTGTGTGTGTGTGTGTGTGTGTGTGAAGGCAGCAGAGCCTGTGTGTTATTACCTTTTGTGGCGACGCGGATGACATCGATCTCTCGGCTCATCACAGCACAGGAAGGGAAGAACTCTTCACGGAGGACAATGGCCTCGATCCGAACCTCGAACCTGTCGGAGATGAAGCAGAGAGTGGTTACACCTGTGATATGAGGGGAATCTTATTCTGCGGGATGTGATGAGATGGAAAAGAAGTTGACAGACATGAAGGCCAAGGTTCTGTGGAAGTCTGAAACTTTATTTTACTGTTAAAGCTGCAGTTAGTAACTTTTACAAAAAATACGTTTTTGTCATATTTGCTGAAACTGTCACTATATGCACCCAGCACTAAATGAGACAGATAATCAAATCCCTCTGCCTACTCTATTCCTTTGTAGCATTTGTAATGGCCTTACTGCATGTGAACAAAAACAACCAATCAGAGCCAAGGAGTCTCTCACGCAGCTGTCAGTCATGTCAATCACTGCTTGTGAACTGTGGTCAAACTGTCAAACTGGGCAGCACTGATCAAATACAAATCAAGATTCTGTTACTGTATTGCCTATTTCTCACCTCAAATGTTTTCAGAAACACATTTTAGTGTACTGTTTAGCTGTAACAAGAGAAAGTTTGGGACCCTGCCGTCATGTTGGATACAATAAAACAGAGTACCAAGCACAGCCCACCAGTCAGACCCAGTTTCTCATTTTACAGTTAAACAGTACACCGAAAACAATTGAGGTGTCAAAAGGGCAATGCAGTAACAGAATCTTGATTCACATTTGATCAGTGCTGCTTAGTTTGAAAGTTTGACCGCAGTTCAGAGTGATTGACATGACTGACAGCTGTGTTAGTGACTCCTCGACTCTGATTGGTCGTTTTCGATGTGCTGCGGTCTGATTCTAGCAAATGCCATAATAGGCAGTAGGAAGAGGAGGAGGGACATGATTTGTTTCACAGATGATCTGTTTCATATGTCTTTTACAACAGTGGTTCCCAGCTGGTGGGTCCCGGTGCAAAAGTGGGTTGCAGGTTCATTCTGAATGGACCCCGAGGGACTTGCGAGTGTGTCAAATTTAGTAAACAACACACTTGGTTTTGAAGTACAGTGGATTTCTGGCAAATAGCTTATATTTTGAAGTGCTGTTTACTGGCGGCATGGCCAAACACAAGTATGACGCTGAATATATCAAACTGTGTGGACCTTGAACAAATGACTAAAGAGGAATCTGGACCCTGGGGCTGGAGAATTTGGGAACCCCTAGATTAGAACACAGTGACAGTCTCAGCAAATATGAAAAGTAAAAATTTATTAAAAGTGGCCAACTGTAGCTTTAGATGTTCAGGATGATGAAAAGGGAAACGAGACACAACTTAATGTTAGGCTGAGTCGGAGTGGGAGCTGATCATGCACCTCCAGATACTCACGACTCATTTAAAACGTAAAGTTAATTCAGTTAATACCCTCTCACAGTAGTATCTTTAATACCAATTACTGTATTACTTCTCAATCTTAGCCCCACTAGAGTTAGTACTACTGTGCATTAATGTGTTCAGTCAGTGTTGCAGAAAAATAAAATGACAAGAAGGAAATCCAAATAATGGAAACTGACTTTTAGCAAATGTAATAAATATGTGAAACTTAAATATTTGCAGGTCATTCTAACACTTTGAGAAGAGACTGCAGATGTCCATCTTTACTAACTGTGGTGAATTAGTTTAAATTTTCAATTAATGCGCACTGCTCCAGAAAAATAAAGACATACAAATACAACACTATAAACATATGAGTTAGAGGTACAAGTTGGTTGGAAAGTCCCCACAAAATGCAAATCCATCCTCACAAAATGACACGATGCAAACCCTTTCTTCTTTCACTGACTGTCAAACAACGTCACATTTCCCTTGACTGACTGACTGAAACGTCTCTGTGTACACACCATTGAAATCAACTTACCGAGGCACCTGGATTAAGAGGTACATAAAGGAATCGACCAGCGTCAGCTTGTCTGGGTCTCCTTTAAATGACTGAAGCTTCTTGATCTGTTGGGTGAAAACAGAGAGAGAGGGGAAGCTCAGCAGGCTCGATTGTTTCCCATCTACATTCACTGTCTTTCATCAAACTTGGTATTTGATTCAAAAACTTTATATAAAAGCCACTTCTTAAACACACACAGACCTCCTCTACGTCAGGCAGGAGCTTCAGCAGGTCTTTGAGCAGCTCTGCTCCATAAATCTTTCCCTCTCCTCGTCGTATGTCTTCAACAATGGAGCGGTTTGACCTGAAACAGACAGTTCATTTCAGTGTACCTCCATGATAAATAGCACAGGTGCTCTCTCTTTTATAGCCGCCTCCCTGTGTTTACAAAGGCACCACGTCCAACTGTTACTCACAGAGTCAGACGTCCCTGGCAGGAACAATAAAAACACTGCCAATGACAATATTCAGCTTCACATGTGAACATTTCATTGTTCCTTCCTTAACACGACCATGACTTCATTTATCTATGACACACCCAAGTCTGTAGTGCTGCGACACAATCCCCAATTACATCACTGATATAAAAGACAGTTAGAAAACCTTCATGGACAATATCCAGTAAGCTGACACCTTATAATATGATGCAACCCGGTACAGTTGCTCTGTAATAAATACCACCTTTATGAGGCTTATAATAATCAGACTCATGATCACATATAGCGCTGCAAACTGCTCATAATGGAAAGTCTTTTGTCACTATGAGTTTCACGCTGTGTTATCTTTGAGCCTGAATTTATGGATTGCTGCAGGATTAATGTGACACTTTGAAATTACTTGTACATGAGAGGATAGAGGACAAGATATTAAAGGGGAACCATGCCCGTTTATAACATTTATACATGCTGTATGGTGGAAGATTGTCCAAAAATATTAGTGCACATGAAGAACTCTCTCCCAAATCCAAAAAATAGAATTACTGTGTCAGGGTTGTCTGCCTCCAGCAATAGTCAAGTTGCTGTTGCAGTTTACTTCCATGACTGTTCAGTCTCATATGCAGTCACGAGTCATGACAGTTGACAAGTCTTCAATTATGGATGTTGCTGCAAAGAAGGTACATATTTTAAAACGTGGACGCTTCCCTGCAGCACAGATCTATACAAGCAGCACAGTTTTAAGATGGACACCCAAGATTAGTGTCACCTGACCGAATGTCTCCTTCTGTCCCTGAGTTATGAGGCTGAGTAAGGGCCAGAAAAGTGTTTTTACAGAACATCATGATCACCATTTGGATATAAAATTCAATTCAATTCAAGTCAGTTTTATTTATAAAGCCCAGTATCACAAATCGCAAACTCCAACAAAACCCTTTAACGTTTCATCATTTTGTCCTATTAGACATCTGTGTGGAATTTGATCATACGTTGTGTAGCAGTTCTTGAATTGTGGCCAAAAATGTGTTTTGTGAGGTCACAGTGACCTATGACCACCAACATCTAATCACTTCATTATTGAGTTAAAGTGAACGTGGAACAGTCTTAACTTAGAAAAATCATGGAGCAAGGAAGTGGAGAATTTTAAGAAAGAATGTGTTCTTGAGATATTGTGCTGACAAGGATGTGACGGAGGATGGACACCCCGAAAACAGAATGCCCCTGACCATGACTGTCTCCATCATGGAGTGACAAAGAGGCGACTACAACTCGTGTTAGCTAACACCTAACTGAGGCTAAAGATTTCACTTTGTAGAAACTTGTTTTTATTATTATTTTCGCTTTCTGTAATTGTTGTCTTTTAAAATGGATTTTGGCCTTCAGTGACAGGACAGTTTGAAGTGTGAAGGGGTGATGGAGAGGGGATGGCATGCAGCAAAGGGCTAGCCTGGAAATCCAGACCCAAATCTAGCAAATTCAAATTCAAACTCTGGATTTCCAGGGTAGCAAAGGGCTGCAGGCTGGAATCAAACCCACGTCCACTGTGACAAGGGCACTGCCTTTGTACATGGGGTGCTCTACCCACTGAGCTACTGGGCGCCCCTCAAGGAGTATATTAAGTGTACTTTGGCACTCAGAACAAACTTTCTGGGTTCATTACTACAATTTTGGATTCTGGGTCCATATGACATGCGCTCACAAATATGGCATGGTGTTGTCTCCATAGCAACAGCAGGTATTGTAGCATTTACAGCCATTCGACATAACAAGTGGACAAAAAAAAAATGACAATTACAACTGAAGGTCACAACATAAACCTATAGTGTCATTAAATAATCCAGGAGTCACTTTTGTTTCTGGGATGAAGAACATTAGTAATATTGTTAAAAAAGATAAAACCAGAATGGGAGTTGTCTGTACAGTGGTAAAAAGAAACTAATCAGTAACCATTTCTGTATATTGTTTTTACTTTTGGTTTCTGCTACTAAAAGGAGGATCATGTTATATTTGAACCTAAATGAGTTCTGCACTTTGAAATCAAAGCTGACTTATAAACCCATGTATGAGAGGACGGAGGACAGGTACATATCAGAGTTGAAGAGACACAGACACAAACATAAACACTATCTGTGATGAGCTCACTGCTCACACACACAGCGCAGTATGTCCTCCAGTCAAATGTCATTAAAATACAGTGGGGAGCCATGCAAATACACCACCATGCAAAAAGACACCTAACACACTTTTTTTTTTAACTCTGCTCGAGACGACTTGCATTACACAATGCTCCAATGAGTCCGGTCGAACACATCTCCGGATTTCCTGAACCAATTCATTATAAACAATAGAGAGAGCTAAGAAAGCCTATTAGAAGAAGTGACACAGATTTTGACCCTAATCTCTCTGTTATTAAGCTTTTTAATGGATTTTCCCTCAGTCAGGAACTTAAACACAAACTGAAACTGAGAGTGTTTTTAAGACACATTCAGTGTGTGAACAGCTGTAAATGTGGAACATGAAGTAGGATAACAAAAAGATCCGTCTTATTCCCCTTCTCCTGAGTCTCAGATAACCTTGGGATAAATAAAAAATTTAAAGGTTGAACAATTCACTGCCTCCCTCATAATATTTGTCGTTCCTTAGTGATAACTAAAAGTTTGACAGTGGCAAACTGAACATGCATTTACTACTTATAGACCCTCTGTACATCTTAGTGTTCACTGTTGTGGCCACATGATCTGTATTTAAAGATCGTAACATCTCTAAACTGTTGCATAACCACAGTGAGCTTCATTACATTAATCTATTCATTAAACAGAAGTGTCATGAGTATACTGTATCTGCAAACAGGTGACAAACTAAGGAGATAACCTGGAGAAATTCATATCTATTCGAAAGTTATTTATTTATTTAGGCATATTATTTGTGTTACATTATTCTCCGTCTTTATCTTTTTATTTTCCTTCTTTGCATCCTGTCTATATTTATCTACAGTCATCATTATCATTATAATATTTATTGTGTTTTTTCATTTTGTCATTCCTGCTTCCTCCTGTTCCCTGGGTGGAGTTCCCCGTGTCTTTGGTGATTTACAATTTTGTTTTGCATTATCTAAATATACAACTGATGACTGAATAAATACCATTATCTAAATATACAACTGATGACTGAATAAATACATAGACGTCTGAACCCATTGTTTTCTATGCAAGGCCACACAACAGCAGTGTGACAGTGACAACACCTGAGGCTACTCTTAACTCCTCCAGCTCCATATTCTTCATATTTCTTTAAAAAAAACAACAACATTTATAATCACATCATTCTGATTGTCCATGCTGTAATTTTACTGTTGCTCTATTCTGTAGACACAGTATCTATTGTACGGCTGTCCATCCAGTAGGAAGCATTTAGATTAGGGTTTTTTTGAGGGAGGGTTGGCCAGATTACAGTACGGGAAATACCTGGGGACCAGCTGCTTCTCACATCAAATGAGTTATCAAAAACAAACTCACAGACAAACAACACTGTTTTATCTGTTTCATCAAGCGGCAGCCCTCACTGTCGACTTTACGCCTCTTTGCTGTGGCCATGTCTGCTACCTGTGAAGCATCTACTTGGTGCGTGTCTGCAAACTGTATGATAGTCCTGCCATTGTGAGGTGAACGGAAAAAATGCAAAGCAGTCGTTCATTTTCCATAAGCATTTGTCCTGTAAGGAGATGCTGGAGCCTATCCCAGCTGACACTGGGCGAGAGGTGGGCTACACCCTAGACAGGACTATCTCAGGGCTGATACATAGAGACAGACAACCATTCACACTCACATTCACACCTACGGACAATTTAGAGTCACAAATTAACCTGCATGTCTTTGGACTGTGGGAGGAAGCTGGAGTACCCGGAGAAAACCCACGCTATCTACTCCTTTGATCAGCACAACCAGCAGCAACTGTTCCTTGACTACTTTTTCTGCCTGTGTGCTGTGGTCATCAGCTGACTCACAGGAAATGACACAAATGCCTCTCTGGGAAGCACCTCTTCACCATCGTCATTAAAGCACCAAATAAGGAACAGCAGCTCTGATTAGACTCCAGAGACCTGGAGAATCTATAACACGGAGCATCAAAGCTGGTCTGGAGGCTGATTAAGACATCTGATATTGTTTGTTTAATCTTATTTTTCACCCATTTATACATACTCCACTGAGCCTTGTGAAAGCAGCTCTGAACTCATGTAGTGAAGCAGGCAGAAAACTTACTTCTTGAACTGCTTCAGGAAAATACCCACATTCATCCCCCTCTTGGAGTCCAGAATGCTGATCTGAAAAAAAGAAGTGACACTGAATGAATGAATGAATGAATGAATGTGCTGTAGTTGTGGTTTAATACACAAGGAAACACTCGTGTGGCCACCCCCCTCCCTTCTTGTAACTACTCCTGCTTGTTGTTGTAGAACATCCCCCCACCACCACCCACAGTCACCCTATGGGACACTGAAATTCCACCGGGCCACACGTGGTTCACGCCCCCTTCATTAACAATGGTTTGTACTCCCTTCCTTCAACAGGTGCCTGTACAGTGTGTACCTTTATAAAAAGGCTCCCTCACAAGACCTAATTAGAGCTTTGAAAGAGCAATTAGACACTTCTGGACAACGAGTACAGGTGAAGGAAGGCAGACAAGGAAAGGAACCGTTTAAATTAAAGTTTCTTTATCATACCTAAAAACATACCGTATGTATTAAAGTGCTGGGCAATATATGCATATTATATCATGATATAAGACTAGATATCAGCTTAGTTCTTGGATATTGTACTAATCTAAGTGTTTTCTTTTCCTGGTTTTAAAGCTGTATTACAGTAAAGTGATGTCACTTACCAGACTGTTCTCGCCAATCTATTATTTGCCTTTACCTGCACAGTCATTATATAAACTTACCATTCTCATCTCATTACACTCTGTGTCCATCTTTAGTGTGACAATGCCTCCACTCTGACCACTTTTCGTGGGGAAATGGGATTCAATTTTCCTTAACCAGTCATGCGAGACCAATGTATTAATGTATCAACCTTTTAAATCCAACATCATTTTAAGTGCACACTGATGTGTAGCCCTGCTGTTTTAAGAGTGGAGAGGAGCAAAGTAAAAACAAACTACAATGTCAGACAATATTGAGAAGACATCTTTGCTGTCCGTAGCACTCTCCATTGTTGCTCGTACTTCTTCCTCGCACTGCTTGACAACAACCTGACAATGACGTTAATCCCGCATGTAGTGCTGATTGGCTAATGTAGGCTCCCACGACGCTCATTAGTGTTTTTTATATCAACCGAGATGAACAGGTCGATCTGGGGAAGTGAGTAGATTCAAAGGTCTGGACCCCAGGCAATATATCCACACTACTGATGATAATGTATCAGAAATCTGTGTTGTGTAATTGTGTGACCATTTTGTTAAAGCATCAATAGTCAACCCTTCAATATCGCTGCAATATTCACATAACACTGTGACCTTTGATTTTCTCAATATCACCCAGTCCAAGCTGGGTGACAAAAAAATAAAATAAATCTGAAACAATATTGATAAATGATGAATTGTTTCAGTCATATTTTTTTTAAAAAAAAAAAGTCAAATATTTTCTGGCTCCAACCCTTCAGTTTGCAGATTTGTGTACAATATCATTAGAAGTTGAATATCTTTGGGTTTTGGACTGCTGGTCTTTGAGGACATCAACTTGGGCTCTAAGAATTTGTGATGAGCATTTGTCCCATTTTAAAGACTCGAGAAATACATAATCAATTGAAAGTGAAAACTGTTTGCAGCCGTCATATAATGAACACATGCCTTGATCTCCTGTTATTAAGATGATAATGTGAGGTTTGGGACACTACATTTCATATACAATATATAATGCAATATATAATACACCCAGAGTAGCAACTCGAGATACTCAGTGTCTACACAATGACTGAATTATCTCAAACTCAAAGCTTTGCAAAGTCCTCTTTAAAAAGCACTCTTCACCACCATTATCAAAACACTAACAACAATGATGTATAGTTTGGGACAATATACTCAATACATGATATAACACACAAAGAGCAGCAACTAGAGATGCATTATACTTCTTTGTGCACAAATGATGGCTGAAAACTCCCAAAGGAGAGTTTAGTAACAACTTTTCCCTGCAAACTGCTCACTTTGAGGTTCACCCACCTGCAGTCAGTTCATTGTGAGGACACAGAGGCGAGTAAGTCTGTGACATGAGTCTCCCTACGCCTCACGCACGGATCGCTTTACAGTTCACATGCTACTTTCCAGGAGTCCATAATGACGCAAGCATGTTTTTGTTCTGTTTATGAACACAAATCATTTCTTAGGCTCAAAGAAAAGCTGTAACTGAGCGCTGTTACCTAACGCGTCCCTGCAGGGATATCTTAATACAGTGGGAGCAGGGTAGAGTTATGTGCTGTAGCATTGTATGGCTATGAAGCTGGGACTTTCTTATGCTGTCAGTGGTGTGTTCAGGACCTGAGGTAGCTTGCATGTCTTGCACATGTTTGCAGAAACAATGGAAGTGGATGGAAGAGTTTGTAGGCATCTGGACTCCATGTTTCCACTAACGTAGTTTTGTCATTTTCTGAATTTGAGTCAGTTGGTAGACCTTCATAAGAGAAGATGCAGGCCTGAATCCTAACTGTGACAGACAGTGAGCAAGATTTCTGGTTTCTTCTGAGTAAAAGAAGAAGAAACATGCAAGAAAAAAAAATATACAAACCCCTAAATCTGTAAAACGCTTTCCTCAGCTTCAATTTGTAAAATAAGCTGCGAACAACACACCAAGAGCACTTTTGAACCTCATCATAATCTTCTCTAATAATCTTGTTGGTCTAAAGTAAATCCAGGGAATTATTTTCCAGACGTGGGCCACTTTAATTTTAAGAGGATTGTTGTGTAATAACTGTGTCAGCACTCTAACCTCCACCATCACCTGTCACCTCTGTCAAGAGAAATGTCCCAGTGTTGCTGCTGTTAGTATTTCAACCACTCACCTCATCCTTGCTGCTCTCCTTGAAGGAGCGGGACCTGGAGATGCGAGCAGAGGTTCCAGCAGCCGGCATGGCCCCACGTAAACCTGTCAGCGCCTCCTCCTGCTGCCCAAACAGCTCCTCCACAGAGCGAACATCGATCTGGTACTGCTGCTGCCGGACCGCCAGTGTCCAGATGTTGGGCTTCCCGCGTACCTTCTCCTCTGGTATTGGCTTCCAGAAGAAGCTGCGGACGCGGCGCTTCTTCCTCGCGTTGTGGTTGGAGGATGTTGTCACCAAGGGGGGAGGTGGTGGGGGTGCCCCCGGAGGTGGGGGTGGCAGAGGCGGAGGTGGGGGAGCTTCATGCTTAGAGATGTCAGGGGCGTCACTGAGGGAAGGCTGGGTGGTGTGGCTGTGTCCGGACATAGAGGATGGGTCAGAGGTGGTGATGGAGGAAGTGGTGCAGCTGCTTCCCTCGCTGCTGCAGCTCTCCAGCTCATTGGTTGTAGATGGACAACTCATAACAAGCATCACAGGGATAAGCAGTCAGCATATGAGCTCTATGCTGAGAGAGTACACAGACTGAATATATCTGATCAGGAGTTCCTCTTTATTTAAAGTATCTCCAAAGGATTTCTTTTTTAGGCGCACCAATTCTGAAGGAGATCAAAATGCTGCAGCGTGCGTCCCCTCACTGCTGGAAGAAGGTAAGTGTCCCTTCATCTGGTCACAATGAAGGGAGCACGTCCTTTGATTCTGTCCATCTCCATCACTCAGCTGGTCATCCATCGTGCCGCGCAGAGCCTTTGAAGGTTACCTCCCGGGGGGAGAGGGCAGGAGGCGGCAATGGCCATGGAGCTACGAGAGCAACAAAAACAACACAGGGCAGGATTATACAGGAGGCAGTCATGTGTGTTGTCAGGGACGATCTAAAATTAGGGGAAATTAAGGGGTGCGACAGATCAAAAGAGAAGGGGTACCCAGTCAAAGGGGCTCACAATGAGGGAAATGGCAAATCCTATTTTTTTTTCTACTTTTGAAGCGCTTTGAAGTCGGGCTGTGGGGTGTGTAATGGTCAGAGACGTTACACCACAGCTTAGCTTCTGTTACACAGTTTGGTATCATTTTCATTCTTAAGAAGTTCTCATGAAGCGGGCCACTAGGAAAGATAAGTTATTGAAGGCTTAAACAAATTGTCTCATTTAATAATGTCATGTGTTATGCAGAGGTTCTCTACTGCTCAGGTGGACACATCAGTGGATTTAGCAAATAAATAATTTAAATAAATTCTCAATAAAATTGCTCTGTTCAATAATTGCTGGCTGTTGACTCTTCAGTGTTAATTAAATTAATTCAGTTAATTTAATTCCTTGCAGAGGAAGTACAAGCAAGTGAAACAACAATTACTAAAACCCAACAGGACAGATGTCAGAGGAACAGATAGGTGTGACCAATCAGCATCCAGCACTGACTGTAGTTTTATGGAAAACAACCCGCAGCCTCTCATGTATTCAGATCAGCATCATCTGTTGCCATAGGGAAGAGCCTGTAGCGTAGCAACCCCATTAACAATACAACACAGCGCTCTAAAAAAAAAAGTCAAGATTGGGACACTTCTGTCAGACTGCTTTGCAAGGTCACCCTGTGAGACAACGTAACAGAAGATCCAACAAGGCAACTAAAGAAGACATTTATATCGTGATTCCAGGCCTACAAAGAGAAATCTGTGAACTGCTCTCTGCCTGGGAGGACAGCACATTCACTCAAATACACGACTTCTAAAGGAAGAGTCTCTGCCGTCATCATCACCTCACCATCCTACTGTACTGCACCATCCGCTACTTCACCAGGCTCACCCTCGCCAGTAGAAACAAGCTCCTGAAAAGCCAATTATTTTATTTTTCATCCCCCAACCTGCCAGCCCTCATCAACACTGCCACCACTTGTGGAGCACTGACCATAGCACAGGACCTCTGCAACCCCCCAGCCCATGCTTCATCCTCCCTTCAGGTCGCAGATATAGACTACTCTGCAAGAAATCTCGCTTTGAGTTTGGTGCTCTTAGCCATCACAGCTTTAAATAACTTGGGATCACCCTGTTAGACTTGTGGGTGTTTGATTGTGCAGACTGTGAAACAAATCTCGTCCATAGAGGACAATAAAGAATGAATCTGAATCTGAGTCTTCAGTTGTGTTATAACACCTGCAAAACTAATCTGACAGCTCACTGTGAGGGGGGGACACAGCTGGAGAAGACTGAGCCAGCAGAAGCCTCATGCAATGATAGCATACAACCTGTAATACCACAATAATAAAGCTGCAACAATTAGTCAATTAGCAATTAGCAGACTGTCAGAAAAAATGCAAAGTATTTGGGTTTTCTTTTTTGAGCAAAAATACCAAACTATCCTCAGTTCTAGATTCTCATTTGTGAGGATTTGATGCTCTTCTTTGCCTTATGTGACAGTATATTAAGTATCTTCAGATTTATGAGGCCTGTTTGGAGAAAATAAGAAATTTGTTAACATATTTTGGCTTCTGGCAATTGTATTATGCATCTTTTACTTTCACTTTTTCTAACATTTTTTAGACCACATGATTAATCAGCAATGAAAACAGTTAGAGCAATTGTTTATTACAGTCCTAAAATTATAGTAAAATCTTACAAAAACTAAAATTGGCATAAAAATTAAACTGAAATTACACATTAAATACATTTAAAAACTAGCGCAAATACACCAAACACCTTAACGTGATATTGAGTTATGCTCCCTGGTTATAAATTACACAAACAGCATATTAATATAAAGCACCTCGGCCAGTAAAAGAGCACTACCTATCAGTTGTTGTTGAGACACAAAGCTCTGTAGAGCTAAAACCACTTCACATATCTAGTGATTTTACTAATCAAACTCCTAAACACTTTTGGGAGATTAAAGGTCCAGTGTGTACATTTGAGTGCCATCTAGTGGAAAAGAACTACAGCAGCGGATGCCAAAACACGAGTGGCCCTGTCTAGAGCCAGTGTTTGGTTTGTCTGTTCTGGGCTACTGTAGAAACAACATGAACTTCGAGGAAGAGAACCTCCTTCATATGAAGACATAAACGGCTCAATCCAAAGTTACAAAACAACGATTCTTTCTGGTGATTTTACACAGAAGAAAACATTTCTGCCAATATATCCCGTCAGTCCTACACAATGAATCTTTAAATCTCTAAAAAATTAGAGTCACTGAACAATCTTTTCTCTCACTACTTAAGTTTGAAATTAAGGTTCATTCAAAAACACCAGAGCGTGATGTATTTAACAAGTAACTCGTTTTTGATAATATAGTAAATGAGAATGGGAAAACCCAACCAGCCTTCAGCGTTACAGGCAAGGAGGAAAGGAAGTACTTTTCTCCTCTATCTCTCTTTGTCAAATCTACGGTTGCACTGTAGCTCTCAGTTGGAGGGAAACTGGTTCAGTTTCAGGACAACACATCACTCACTGCCACAGCTGACATGGCTACAGTGATCTGATACTCTTCTTGGCCTGAACAAAGAAATGAAAAGTGCTTCTGACAAAAAAAGGAGATACATCAGAGGCATGATGATGATGATGATGATGATGATACTTTGCCCGGAAACCAAATTCTTTCCCTTAAAGTGCTGAAGGCAAACAAACAGCTTCAAGATCAGAAATAATACATCCCCAAGGACAAACATCATACCAGTGGCCACTTCCTGCTCATGTATTGAATCAACTCTCAGCCTCTTACGCAACTAGCAACATCTTAGTGGTAACCTCCCATTAGTTAGCAGCCTTTTCCACCTGACACCCAGGGATTATGACTAATTAATAAAGCACACGTCACCAATGGCCTCATGTTGCCAACATCAGCCTGCATGCTCAGCTGTCCCGTCCTCGGAGCTGGACCACACCGTCACTATGTTTAATTCATAAGACTGTGAGAACATCTGACCTCACACTGAGTCATCTCCTTCTGTGGCGTTAAAACGTGGATGCACTAACAGATGGAGAAAACTCCGGAGCACAACACGTTAAACTGTTTGCTTCTTCTTTTAGCTTCTGTCTCTCTTTATCCTTTCAAAGGAAATATATGCACATCCAACTCTCTCAGATGCAGGTGTGCTGGAAAGTAAGAGTCTTGAGAAAAGAACATCCCGCACGCTGCTTTTGCTCAGCATCACAAATTACTAATAATACTAACATTTCGGCCCATCAAAACCTCTCAATGTCATCTCAGCTGCTTTAATGGAACATTTTGAGAAATAAACTTTTTTGCAGAGTTCAAGTCTTACACTGGTGGCCATGACTACCATACATGGTGCCACCTGCTAAAGCTCTTTAATCAACACATATTTTGTTTTGATTAATACAAAAAACTAAAGCACAAAATCCATAATTTGTTGGTAACTGGTTTATTTTGTAACCAGGCTAACTGTTTTTCCCGCCTTGCAGTCTTTCTGCTAAGCTAACCGTATCCCAGCTGTAGACTCATATTCAAAGGAACTGTTGGACATTATGGGAAGTGGGTTTTCTTTGCAGAGAGTTAGACAAGAATATTGATACCACTCTCATATCTGACACTGAAAATACACCAAGCGGCAATAATTGCATTCTTCTGCAGCTGGGAAGCGTGCTCATGTGTGTCAGACAGGAAGAAATTCTTTCTAACATAGGGTCAACATGTCACAGGAGCCACAGGACTCTGTTACTGATTGTCTGCAAGTATTCTCTTGTCGAAATTCACCATTAAAAGTTAAACCAGGGGTGTCGAAGTCATTTTAATTCACGGGCCACATACAGCCTAATTTGATGTCAAGTGGTCCAGACCAGTAATACCATTGCATTATGGCAACACCTCAATAATTTTCCCTCTCTTTTACTGTTAAAGAATACAATACACTCTGAAAACGATCATTCATTTACAAAACAGATAATAAACAGCCTGAGATGCCTTTGAAAAATAGGTGCTTTTTCAACAATATCAGTTTTTCCATATTCAGTCTGTCTACTACTCACTGGCACTACATGTTCATTTTTCCATACACTTCCACTCCTGTGTAGTAATCCTGGTATCACCACACCAAACTAAAGAGGAAGCTATTGAGGAAGCAGGTTAAGTCATCCCCTGCTTTACAAACCATTTACAAATCAAAAACTTTGCATTGTCTTAGCGATAGGGTTCCACCAATATTGTTTTAAAATAGAAGTCTGATACAGTTTCTTTTGTACTGAACCTGCTGATATTTTGCACAAAGTTCAATATTTTTAAATATGACCACAATAAGTATTCACTGTCTTTTCAGAAAACTCAGGGTGGAGAAGCCTCTGTTTAAGTTGCTCCCAAAGCCTGCCACCTCTCAGCCTTCACAACTGCATCAATATTAGGTGTGCAAAGTCATCCAGTGGGCCAGACTGGACCCTTCTGGACATTGCATGACAACTCGCTGTAGGCTGTACTTCACCCCTGCGTGGTGTGTTTTTGGCATGACAGAGGTATCAACAATTTAATCACAAATTCCTAAAATGTCAAACCATTCCTTCCACCTGATACACACTTGGAGACAGCTTACAGCTTACACCTGTTTGCACTGTAACTGTAGTAAAACAGACGTTTGACCACTGTGTTATTGTGTCCAGGCTCCAGGTACATTAATCCTGCCTCTCTGAAGAAATCAGCTCTGTGACAGTGACACATTTGTGGTATTTCGCAATGATTTACTAAATTTCAACCAACCAACCAACCAACCAGGCTGACTGACAACCTTTTGCCCAAAATGATTTACAGAGGAGGAAACACACCTGTCAGTAACACTATACAGAGAAGCCCTGAGGGAGAGAAAAGCAGTCTGTGTGTCCAGATTCCTCTCATCCACCTGCTGCCACCAGTGAACACAGACAGACTGTCGGCTTCATCTGAAGGTCCACCTGTTGTCTACCCCGAGGCATTCCCACTTCTATCAGTCTTCTTTAGTGACAGGAAATACCCCACCCACTGTTATTAGTCTGTGACAGGTAACACAGCTCGGATCAACAGGTCAACGTTAACATGAATGTATAAATGCTACTCTTCAGCAGTGGTGTCTCAAGACAAATCTGAGGTAGGGCTTCTGACAGGTCCGCTTGGGTCCTCGTAACTGAGACCCCACACAGGACCTGGGTTGGGCCAGGTCAACGTTACGTTCAAACCTATTGTGTCTGGGTAGGGTACCTTTCTACTGCTGTGGGTTTCGTGTTTATAACTGTAGCAACTTGTACCATTATTTTCATTACTGAATAATCTACTTATCATTTTCTTGAGTAATTAATTAAATCGCTTGGCCTAAAAAGTCTCAACAAATTGTGATTAGAGGTTTGATACTCTGCCCAAACTGAACTGGGCCCGACCCGACCAGGCCATTAACACATCCTGCCTGCTGCCTATATGACATATGAGTTTTTGGCAACATATTCTCACACCCAGCTTGTCAAATACAGACACTCATGTCCAAATACAATGCATTAGGTATCCCTCCTCCGTCAGTTTTGGATTTTCAGGGACTGGGTGTCAATTAACACTTTTTACGTGTGTCATTTCTTTTTAACATAAACTCCCGTTTTCACAGGAACAGTACAATTTCTGCCTGTTAAATGCATACAGCCATATTTTAAATAAACGTTGGAAAAAAACTTTTATTTCCAGGTTTGCTTCTATAAGTTTTACAAACAATAGTATGTAGTAAGGTTTTAAAAAAACACCATGGTTGGGCTTAAAATAAACATTTGTTACTAGGATATTATGATGCAGTATGCTACATACACAAGCACACTAAATCGTAATTTAAAAAACTGTTTTTTTGGTTTCACACAGGACACAAACAGCAGGGTCCCGGGTGAAAGTTCGGAGTTTGTTTGACCCATCCCCCGCCCCTCCATCTCCACCCTACAGTGGTGGAAAAAAGTTTTCGGACACCCCATGCATTTGTGAAATATTGCATTAAGAATCACTCTTAGGTCTTCAAGTGCAATTTCTTTTAGTACAGTCACAGCCAAAATACTAAATAAATCCTAAAAAAGCCATCAAAAGCTTAAATTGATTGGTTCCTTAAAAATACATAAGAAATTTTGAGTATTGGGTCATTTTGGTACCAGTGATGAAGGTCGTTCTTTTTATTAAAAGACACATTTTTTGTTGCCAAGCTTCGTGTCTACATAAAGCCAGCACATTTGAAAGTTCTTCAGACACAAAAATGGCTAAAACAAGGAGCCTAACGCAGGAAACACGCCTGAAGATAAAGATTCTCAGCCAGGAAGGGTACAGCTGCCGCCAGATAGCCATGTGCAGATGCAGTCCTTCAGCAGTTGGATACACTCTGCAGAAATACAGACGAACCAACAGCTTGGAAGACAAACAAAGATATGGGCATCCAAGGGTTTCTTCAGCAAGAAATGGCCGCATCCTGATCTGCATGTGCAGGCAAAACCGCCAAATGACATCATAGGAGCTTCAGCAGCAGTGGTCAAACCAAACTGGTGTCCAGTGTTCCACCCGCACTGTGCGTGGCCAACTTTTAGATCATGGCTTAAGGTCCTACAAGGCTATCAAGAAGCCCCTGATCAATGAGAGACAGAGGTTAGCCCGGCGTCGTTGGGCCCAGGCACACAAGAACTGGACAGCCAGGAAATGGAAGAGGATTTTGTGGTCAGATGAGTCCAGTTTCCAGCTTTATCTTCATCCTACTAATGTGAGGGTACGCAGAAGGCCAGACGAAGCATTATCTCCAGCACGTACAGTACCTACTGTCAAGCATGGTGGAGGCAGTATCATGGTTTGGGGATGCATGAGTGCTGCTGGTGTTGGTCATCTCACTGTCTGTGATGGCACATTGAACTCTACCAAGTATTGTACCATTCTCGAAACCCACATGCTCCCTTCTGCGCGTGCACTGTTCCGTCGAGGTAAAAACTGGATGTTTCAACAAGATAATGCCCCGTGCCACACATCCAAGGCCAGTAGAACTTGGCTGCAGGAGCACAGTATCCAGGTCTTAGAGTGGCCAGCTCAATCCCCGGACATGAGCCCCATTGAAAATCTGTGGTGGATTATCAAAAGGTCTGTTTCAAAGTATAAACCAAAGAATTTAGAAGAATTAAAAGCAGTAATTCAAGAAAAATGGGACAAGATTACCCCTCAACAATGTGAAAGGCTCGTGGGGAACATGCCAACCAGGATTAGAGCTCTACTACGTGCCAATGGCAGGACTACTAAATATTAATTTGATGATGTGATGGTTTCATTATTTTTTGTTCAGTTTTGAACACATTCTCTGTTATTTGTTGACTTTGATACCGACAATGTTGAGAACTGACATATTGAAACTGTCAAGAATTTAGTTTTGTTAGTTTTTCTTGTAAACATTAAACAAAAAAAAATATAATTTGTATTTGTTTGTATCTGTCTAATGCAGCCACACCTTTTGAAACACAAAAAAGATTTTTCCACAAATATTTCATGATAATATTTGAGATTGTGTAAAATTTTAAGGGTGTCCGAAAACTTTTTTCCACCACTGTATGTGGAGCTTTCTGTCTCTACACTATGGTAGTTGCCCAAAGAATCAACAAATGCCGCCGCCTTTTGCGTCCCAAAAGGTGCTTCTGATGCCGACTGGCCACTGACCAAGCTTCAGTATTGCACTCGTTGGGAGTGAGACAGGGCTGTTTTTGGGCTGTGCTGAACATTCGGTAGAGGAAGAAGGCAGCACATGCTGGAGATCGTGTCACAAATGTCTGTTACTAAGACGACTTTAGTTAAATGTAGCTCCTAATAATGTTTGTTCAGGCTCAGGTTGGGCTTGGACAGAAACTATGCTGGCTCATGCTGAGTTTTGGGCCAGATTATAGCTCTAATTGTGATGATAACAATTTCAAATGTGTCATTCTGTCCAATCAATAGTCAGAAGCAGTTCAGTTTAGCCGACTATGAAAAACAGAAATTAATCACATTTCAGAGGTTAAAACCAATTAACTGATGTGAATCATATGCTATGGCTTTAACGGGCCCCTGATCTCAACCCAATCAAACACTTTTGGATGTTCAAAAGCACCAAATGAAGGAATATTTTCAGGAAAAATGCTGTTAACCCGCCAGAAGAGGTCTGTACACTTGAAGAATGCCAAGTTTGTCACCTGCCTTCAGTTACATAACAAACCAAAACTGATGCAGAGACCTCTGACTACCTGCTGGATTGTTTTTCTTTCTTGTTCGACAAGAAAACCTGCAGAGCCGTTAAAGGATTTAAACCGGAGGTAACTGTCAACACGCGTCCAGGGAGCCACTGAGTCCAAAACAAATAAAATCCGCTCTCTCTCACAAATGTGTAATGCTCAAGGTCAAGGTGCCACCGGCTGCCGTAATAATCCCCTGTTGATAACTTCCAGTTCAATTTCCTGAGGGTCAGTGAACACCCTGCTGGGCCGAGGTCTTTCACTGACACTGTGGGGGCAAAGAGGTGCGTTCGTGAGGAATTTGGCCAGTCCCGCTCCATCATCATTACCATGGGAACGCTCGTTAGCGGAGAGGCGTTTTGCGTAGAGCTCAGTGGGACGCCGCTGTCAGACCTGTTTGTTTTTGATCCCCCCCGACCACCTTGATCTATGCTTGTCTAAACAGCGGTGAAGGGGCAGCCGGTGACGGGACTTTTTCCATTTAGATTTTTTTTTTGCTCTCATCCTTACTGCAACACAAATTTGTAAGGGCAGCAACTCATTTCCATTATCGATTAATCTATTGATCTTTTTATCCTGTAATTAATCAACTAGTCTGCAGCAGGTCAAGAAATAGTAAAAAAAATTCCAAGTTCCTTGAGTCCAATGTGGCACCCAGAGTGTTTTGTCCAACACACAATCTAAACCCCATAGATAATTAATCAACAGTGATACAAAACAACTGTTTTATCACCTTCTGTTTTATCTTGAGTTTTGCCTCTTGTATGTAAGTGTAGTCCGCCCTCGTCCCTGTTACCGGACAGCACTTGCAACATCTAAGAGTTCAAGCAGGAAACAATCATTCACATAATCCTAGCTGAGAGATATTAAAACTACCTGTTTGTGTCTCTGCTGTCACTGGAGCCCAAACCGCGTCATGAATCATTTCACCACTATATCAAGACCCTGTTAATGGCTTCCTCGGGGGATCTCCGCATGGCTGCTATTTAAAGGCTTTTACACACATAATTTAACTGAACTGATTAAAGTGTAACTGCACAATAATTAAAAACAAATATGTGCACAATGTCTGTGTTTCACCACTTGGATTGCGTGTTTCTGTTTGCTGCAGCAGCTCAGTGTATTTACTGGGACTCCCTGGATGAAAAGGATTTCATGTCCATTTGGAAACACTTTTCGTGGCGCTGGCTTATCTCTCTGATTTCCATGTCATGTTGACAATGGAGGGGACACACAATAGACTGGGAGTTGAGTATATTCTCAGCAGCAATACACACACACACACACACACACACACGCACACACACACTGCCCCAGCGACAACTGCCCAGATACCAAAGACAAAAGGACCTTGTTGCCAAAAATGCTCTTTTCGCAAACAGAGGATATGACATGACACCTTTTAGGTGCGTGTAGCAAACACAGCCAAATGTTTACAGCGCAGCGGTTCTTGGTGACAACAGAGAGACTGCAGTTTATCATACAAATGTGGCAGAAGGTGACAGACTGCAGCAGCAGGGTCACTAATGTATTCAACCCATGTAAAGCAGCACTGTTACATAAGTCACATTAAAGCCTGCCGCCTCCTCTTCAAACAAAATGTACTTAGGACAAATAAAGTCATGTCATTTCTGTGTAAAATATCTCTAAACTTTTAAATAAATTACTCTTCTAACAGTTTGTGTTATCTGTGCATAATGTGCTTAAGTTATAAACTGAATATCAAATATCTGGTGCACTAGAGGCCATTTATCACCTCGTGCCTCTGGTTGTGTAATGCACCGCAATACGTGAACAAAACACAGCAGTAACAGGAGTCTAATTGGGAAACGCTGCGGACAAGGGGCCTATTATTCAGGAAATCCTGGATTTATCGAATATTTTCAAAGATTGAGAGCTTGGTACTGTTATGTCTGTATTTTCTGAGTGAACCCTGGCAGAACCTGACAGAGTAAATTATTCAGGCCTCCATGAATAAAGTAACTCCTCTTCTAACCTGACTGCTGCTGTCCTGAGTGGACAGACACTCAGTGGTGCTGACCCAGAGGCGAGTCACCTGTGAACATTTGTGGCTTGGTGAAATATTTATATTGCAGGAAGCAACAAGTTGGTAAAAGGAATAAGAAATGTAACTTCTGGGTCTTATCTCTAGAAAATAGACAGGTATGCTGCTATGTGAGGGATTCTGCAGGGTTCACCACATTAAATTAAAGGTTTTTTGTCACAAAGAATACTGTTTAATGCCCCCAAAACCCAAGAAATTGTTTCTCTTCTGTTTATGGCCCATAAAATGTCTGACTTTGACTATACTGACCTTTGTGGAATACTGGAAAGGTGTTCACATTCCAATTTGAAGGGGACAATGTCTGCACACTTTCCTAAAAGCTGAGATTCAAATGTACAATGGGAAAGCTATATTATGTACGTTACTACTACCAAAGCCCATCGCTGTCTAGTACATGAAATGCACTGATGGGGAAACAGGTTTCAACACAACACCAGCAAAGAAACCCGAAACATCCAGCATGGAGTGGACTTGTCAGTACAGCAAAGTTAGCAATGTTTTGACAGCTAACATGATAGAGTGTTCGGTTTTTGGATGTAAACTGGACCAATGTGAACACACTGGAACATCATAGCAGATATTATTGTATATTTCATAACCACTAACACCGTGTCAGTCACTGCCTGTCTGTCGGTTGCTAATTTTTGGTGAACAACAGACTCAACAGAGTCTGAGGCTCAAACGTGTATTGCTGAATTTCTCTGTATGTTTCCTCTAAGGCTAACACTAGCCATCTTAACCCACACTGGTCTTTCAACCAGGCCCCTAGGAAGTGCGCTGGGCTTTGAAGCCATATTCATAGTGGCCAAACAGCGGAATGACAACTTACAGGTCGGTCACATGATGCTATTGTGCCCCAAAACACTTTTCCCATAGACTTACATTTAGAAGGAGACCTCTTTAAACCAATGGATATGTTTGTTTGTTTTTTGAGCGACCAAACCCCTTTGAAATGACTTGTTTCACTGTCGGGATTTGATTACATTGGTCCAATAACAAGTGTAGAAGAGCTGCCCAATTAAATCATTTTATCCCCATTCAACCCCGTAAGTTCAACTTTCTTGGCTTCATGCGCCACTGAGCAACTTCGGGCCCTGCCTTGAACACTGTATCCAGCTGTCTTTATACAGCCATGCTTTCACTGGTCAACCTCCTAATGCCTGATGAAGGTCGATCAGACCAAAATGTTGCCGAAATAAAAAGAAAATAGAGAGTGAGACAGTGTGCGGGAGCCTTTTTTGATTTTTGCATACTTTGGGGTGGCGCCTTCCTCCTACGCACCTGTTGCTTAGGTGTGCTAAGATTTTTTTCGAACATTTTGACCGGTTAACCTACTGCAGGCGGCAGTGGGCAGAAGCCGGATCCAGAATTTCTCAATGAGTGACAAGGAGTAGACTATTATTAGACTATTACATGGGAAAATCAAACAAAATATTAGGATTAGTGTTAGCATTTATACTTAGACTTAAATACGTGTTTCATGTCACACCGACCAAAGTACGAAAGCTATCAACAAAATCCTGTAGAGATAAAATGACCTAAAATTATGTAAGTGCATGAATGTATTTACTTTTATATCACATTTTTGTCAGTAGCAGAATTCCCTATCATTAATTAATCATTAAACACAACCTGGAACTGGATGAGCAACAGGAAATGAAAGGATTAATGGATGGATGGACTGACAATTACAAATCACTAATTAATTCAAGGTCCACATATGATTTTTATAAGGTCTGCACTTTTTTTACAGACAGAATTTTGCTAAAATCAAAGACAAAAACATTTTATAAACAAAATCACTGCCAACAAGAATATTTAAGACCTTTGTAGAGGACATGTTAATACCTCTGAAGATCTTTTGTTTTTTTAGTAAACTGAAATGGCCTGCAGACATCCTGTACGTGGATGTTTCACACAACACAATTACATTAACTCTTAATCGCCTTTGAGGGATCAGCGAGTTAAAACACTCCAGCTTTCAGCCCTGCTCCCTCGACACAAAGCGATAAAGATTTGGATGAGCAGTACATCAATGAACATGTCAGGACTCTATCCACAAGCTGTCAGATCAGATAATCCTCATCATGAGAGTCTCCTTTATTTCCTTTACTCACTCCAACCTGTCTGCTTAGCTCTTAACTTTTGTTCAGACGTCGTCACAGCTGAAGGCACGGCTCCTCCCACACCCATTCTTTTCTTTAACCATCCTTTATTTAACGCATGATGAAACAAGAATCCATTATTTAGGGAACTCTGATTAAAACAGTGCTGCATATGACATATAGCTTCAAAATAATGTTGCAGAATGAGCTAGGCTGCATCTACAATGTACCTACGTGCTGCACAAACAGGCGAGCAACCTCTAAAACAAACAGCCATGTGTTGTACAGAAGGCTCTGCACAAAGGATTAACGTGGCTCGAACAAGTTTCTTCACTCTCAAATCTGCAAAATGGGTGTTAAGGGGATTATAACATGGTGTTATTTGTCTAGAGTGAGGAATAAATTCCTAATGAGGCCAAGGTACAGTACTTAGCACCTCATGCCATGTGAAACCTAACCTGCAATACTGACAAACATGGATCTTCACATCTTGGGTCTATCTGCAAAGGATGGTCTCCATCTTGCTTGTCACCAATAGGTTACTGTTCTCATTTTATGACTCAACATCTTGTCAGGCAACTTTGCTTTGTTAAAAAGCAGGAAATAGGAAATATGCTCCGTAAAAAGTGAGATATCTCCTGCAAACAGCATCTTCAATGTGTTGTCCTCTTAAATGTGTTAAAAATTGTCCAGTCCTGCTAGATCGTCACTGTGGCAATTAAATACAACGAAAAACTGGCCCACATGTTCCTCTTCCTGGACTCAAAATTGGCACACAATTCACAAACGTCACTATAAATAGACCGCAATCTCCCTTCCATCTCTCGCTGTATCCCATTCAGTGTGAGAGAATAGCTGTCAGCTGGAAGTGACAGCCGTGTCTTCTTGATTCATAAAGTTTCCTGAGCAGCTTGATTATCAGCCTCCAAACCTTCAGTGTTTCATTTTTTCTGTAGTTGTGCAAAGAATTCTGCATTCATGTGTCTCATTTTTACTCTATAAAGTGACTAAAATAATATATATTGCTGACAATAACTGGTGAACAATGAGTGTTTTCCAACTGAGTTGGTAGCAACTGTAGCAACAACTTCACTCTCTGTATACAGAGCAACTCTAGAGGAAAGTGTCTGTGGCTGTTTGTGCCAACAGTGTGACTGAATTTGAGATTTAGGGAGCTCTTATGACAGCAATGTGGGTTTCTGGGTTATGTAGTTCAGTCCGTAAAGTACTAAACACTTAGAGGGCTATTTGGGTCGCCTAAAGTTCTGATTAATGATCACATCAAATAATTATGGCATTGTGTTCTGCTGCTGCACTTTGAGTCCTGTTTAATGAGTCATCTAGTGACTGAGGTTCTTTTCCGAGCAATCATGGTGCGTGTGTGTCTGCTGAAACACGCATACTGTACACTTAACATCCAGTTTTGGAAGTGGCGTGAAGCTGCAACAGTGGAGTATAAAGAAGCATTTCACCGCTGAAAGATGATCTTTTCATAAAACTGGGCTGTCTATTCAGCAGAGAGATGCAAATACTTTTGAAATCTCAATCCACTTCTATACCCTGTGTCCACAGTCCCAGGCATACAAAAATATCAAGGGACAATCCTCAGTTGCAGCAACTGCCTTAGAGCTAGCAAAAACCTACTGGATGATGTAGTTTGAGCTGAGAGATGAGCAGGGAGATCTGGGCACTAAGATGGAGAGAAGGTTACCACAGTTAATTTTCACATACTACCCACACTGTTATGATACAAAGCTGGTTGAAAATCGGCGAAGTATCTCTTTAACCCGTCAGAGTCTGACAAATCAAGTCGATACCCCCAACATGACCGTCTTTACAGTACAAAATTTCCACTTCATTTAATTCATTTGACTTATCTTCAGCTACAGGACTTCCTCTATTGATCTTAAACACACACACTTTGGAAATCTATACCAAAAAATGACAGTACGTTAAAACTCTTTTCATTATCGTTGTTGCAGTGTGCAATAGCCTGCAGACTGAGGCAGAAATTTTGTCTCACTAGGCGTTTCTTAGAAGAAGCCTGGACAAGTGCAATATTATTTTCTTATGGAGGAACTTGTTATTGATATGGGATATATTGGAATTGGAAAGCTGGAGATCACCAAAACAAGGACTGCCAACACCGCCACAAATCATATTATAGCTTACATCAGCTCTGTGTAGCACCATGCTGGAGGACAATCTAATGAAGATGCACATTATTCACAAATATTCAACCTCGACTGCCAAAAAACAGCCCCTTCCCTGTGCCTCCTCCTGCCACACAAACACCTGCAGAGTCAGAGAAGGAAGGATTTTGTAAAGACTGTGCAGATGCTGTCGCCCCCAACACAACATATCCCCCAAGCTTAGCATAAGTCTGGTAATAACAGCCCATGTCTGCAGCGATGTTTTCAGGTTTAACAGATTAAAGCTGCAAGTTTGCAGAACACGAGTTGCTGCTCTGTCAATGACTGTTTGAACAGGCTTCAGATGCGTTCAGCTAAGACTTATATGAATGACTACCTCACCTGTAACACAGGTTAGAGCACGCCCGTCAGCTAACCTGTAACTGAGGAGGGAATTCATCTAATCATATAACCAGCAGTAAAACCTCTCTAAATCTGATTCAAACAAACAAGGAATCTGCGCTTATCCTCTTAACAACTGACCAGGCAGAAAAATGTTTTCAGCATCTCCCTCATTAAAGTTTTGTTGGTAAACAGACGATAATTCAGAACCATGTACACGTATGAGATAGGACTGATACTAACTAACTCTATAATGACGCATCAACCTCAAACTTACTTTAGAGAGTACTGTGAGGAGGAAGCCGGAGTACCCCGAGATTTGGGCTAGTAGTCAGTGACAACAACTTTAACGCTTCACAATCAGTAACAACCAGACAAACAGTGGGTTCCCTGGTCGGGGTCACTCACCGGGCCCAGTTTTATAACAATAGAGTGTCTCGCGGAATATACAAATATACAAGACAGAAGTGTTTTCTAGGAGCAAAAGCAAAAACCAGTGCCTAATAGAGTAACAACAGGAGTATGATAAGTACTTTTTAGAGTTACTAAAATGAACTTAAAGGTGGAAAAAAAACAGACTGCGCCTGCTAATTAATGTTATACTGAATCTAATATAACAACAAGAAGTAGTATTGCACATGACTGAGAAAATAATAGTGCACTACACTGACAAAACAAGCAAAGCAAATATTTTTAACTTATTTCCTTGACTAAACAATCAAGCCATTAAACAAAATCCTAAAATGCAGATTAATTGATAATGAAATAATCACTGGTTGCAGCCTTGAAATGGAGAAAGGGTTGGGCCTGATGATATCATGAGACAGCATAAATGTGTCCACTGTCAGACATTTTGCTGTATTTTGGCATCTGAGATAACTTGCGGTTTGTTAGGTACACCTGCAAAAGTTTTAACATGCTCTCCACCCCAATTACATCAGGGAGAGTAGACTTAATATTTGACACTTCTCTGTGTTATGCAATACAGAGGGACAGTGCTGATCATAAAGCTGAATCAGCACCTCAACAGTTGAAACAAAGACTGAACATTATATCCTTCTTTCAAGAAACGATCCATTCAGTGGTTATGTCTGTTTCCTACTCTGCCTAGGAAAGAGAATTATGTTTGCTACAGGCGAGGCGTTCAATTGCGCTCTGCTGAAAGAATGTGTGTTGCCCCTCTCTTGGCAGTTGGTTGAAGGATTTAACAGCAAGTTTGGCTCTTGAACAACTCACCTATATAGTGAGAAATAGGGTTTCTGGGTTTATTCATATTTGGGAAATGTTTTTGGAATTTGTAACTACTATCTCTCTTTTTATATGATGCCATATGTTCTAACGTCGGCGGTGGGAGTTGTATATGTTTTTAGGTAACCTGTTAAATGTTGAAAACGAGTTAAGGTATGTTTATAAATATTAAAAAAACAACAACATTGGAATATATATGGGAGAGTATACCCACTTCCTCTTTGGTAACCAACCCATACCTGCTAGTACACCCACCTCATCAACTACAACTGGATCTGTTACAGGTCTGTTGTATGACACTGCATTTCTTTTAGCTAGGTGTACCTAATAAACTGGCAACAGAGTGCATTTCTTTAAAAGGTGTCCTGACAAACTACACTACCTGGCCAGCACCAAACAACTGTCCAATAAAATTAGCAACTACCCGGTGATAGCAGTAAAGCATTTAGCTGCATAAAAACTAGATGTTTCCCTCGGGAGTTGGTGGAGACCAAATCAGAGCAAAAAGCAGAGTGGATATTGGAGTTAAACTCATCAGGTGGACACAAAGATGTTGCTGAACCTTACTGATATCTCAAGATAAAATGACATATACTGTTATACTTTATGGCCCACTGGAGCGACACTGTCCCACACAATGACACAGCAGCTTTAAACAGACTCCAGAGAGCATTTTCCAGAAGTATGCTACACTTCAGATCACAAAACTAACCCTCCCTAATAAAAAATACAAAGCCATTACACACCCGGAGTAAAAGTAAACCAGGTGAAACAAAACCCACTGAGGCGAGGTAATGACAGGGAGGAGGGTTGAGATGGGACAGAGTACACCGTCTGCGAGGCTACGGATCAAAAACAGAGCTTTGCCTCGTCTTCTGTTTGTTCTTTTGTTAACAGGTGATCAGTGTCTTGCCTGCAGCAGACCACTGCGTCTCCATCACCTCTGGCTCCGCGCTCCCAATTGTTGCCTCAGCAATCTGAGCCTGGTGCCAAGATCAGCTTTAGGCAAATCTCTCTGGTACCTCTTGGCTTTCACAGCGTTAAAACCTGCATCTGCCACCGAGGCTTTCAGATTAATCAGGAGCATTGTGAGCGGAACGACACGTACTGTTTGACTAAGTAAAAACTTGACTTAACGACTGGCTTAAACCAACAGATCCTGGGTAAGGTTTTAATGATATATAAAGATGACAAATAAAGCAGGTGCTCAGGTCACCATAGAGACAACAGCAGGGAAACATGGAGGGAATGCAAACATGTTTACATGGCAGTGGGGAAAAGTGTTTGCCCAAGGGCCCAGAGACACAGCAGGCTTCATTAAAATGCACTTTAATACCTGCGAAACATGACTTGCAGGTAGGTACATGTGCACAGATCACATAACAGACTCTCACAAAACACAGGAGCCACCAAGCAATGCTCATATATCCCCTAAACAATAGTTATCGAGACGACATATGTGCAAGGAATATTTGTGTTTTTATTTTTAATCATTTTTTATTTTGGGGCGGAAAAGTTGTGTCAGTTGTTGATGGTTTTGTTAAGTTTTATTTTGGGCTTTATTTTCTTTATTAGACAGTTATAGCTGAGAGATTTAGGTGCTAACATGTGTGGGACATTTGGGCATGACATCAGAGAAAGGCAAACCACCAACGACGCTTTAATTGTCTTCCTCTTTTCTTTCGTCTTTTGTTATGTTTTTTTATTTTTTAACCCTTCTTCACTGCGTGCTCAAATTGAATTTAGAAGACAAGGACAGATTTTCAGGCAATAAAGACCTCTCGAGTCGACCCAAGTTGCCAACAACTATTCAGCCCCTCCCTACTCCCACAGAAATAAATCAAGCCCCCCAACATCTTCCTCCTCGGGGATGACGTCAGAGAATTGAGTTTTCCGTGTTACTCTCGGCCTCCACAGCAACCGGGGGGTGACACCGCCCTCTCCCTTGACCTGACCCG
Organism: Epinephelus cyanopodus; assembly: GCA_026686955.1. Lineage (NCBI taxonomy): Eukaryota > Metazoa > Chordata > Actinopteri > Perciformes > Serranidae > Epinephelus > Epinephelus cyanopodus. The sequence goes on along the minus strand of CM048916.1, from coordinate 24,588,809 downwards.
GGGAGAAACCCTTTTTTCCACGGGGGTATTGTTCCCCACACTTGAATGGATTGCCCTCTAATTCATCTCAGCATGTATAGTAGTGTACAAAAGCCGAGGGAGCCGGGGTCTGAGGTGCAGAACAAAACCAACAGGGGCAAAGTTATAAAGCCATACATGTTGGACTAAAAGGGCACTAAGTTCTGTTAGTGAAGCCACAACAACCACTGCAACACTGAAACACTGCTTCTGACTCCAGTGATCACTTAAACGTGGGATAAAAATGTCCATCTTATATACAGGGCTGTGTTTAACCTCATGTGGTAGCAACTAAAATCTATCTGAAGCACCGCAGGCTACCAAAAACTTAAATTTGGCATCAAATATTCGGTCAGATTTACTTATTATGTGGTCAGAAAGTTCCAGATTTAAATCAAAGCTTCAATCAATTTGAAACTGCTTCGTCTAGGCAAAGTTTTTGTTCGTATGGAAGCCCATTTCCGCCAATATGAAGAAAAAGATCTTGCAAGTCAGTGTAATGATAAGGTTAGTATCTCAAAATAATAATAAACTTTTTCAAAATAATTAATCAGTATCTCAAAATGAATCATTATTTTGAGACACTAAGTCATGGCTTTAAAAAAGCTTCTCATATTTTTTAGACTGTAACTCACTATTTCAAGATTCTAAGTTATTTGGGGATTAGTCATTAATAATTTTGAGAAAGTTTCTCATTATTTTGCAATAACAAATCATTATTTTGTGATACCAAGTTATTTTCTTTAAATACTACGTTATCATTTTGAGATACTAAATCATTACTTTGCAATACCAAGTCATTGTGTTGAGAAAGTTTATCATTATTTTGAGATTCTAACTCATTATTTCAAGATATTATGTAATTATTTTGATATGAGTAAATGCTTAGTTTGATAAGCTTCTCATTATTTTTGAGATATTTGTTCATTACCTTGCAATAACAGGTTATCATCTTGAGATACTTAGTCATTATTTGGAGGATGTTAGTCATTGTTTTGAGATTCTAACTCATTTTTTCAAGATACTAAATAATTATTTTGAGATAAGTAATTCCTTATTTTGGTAAAGTTTCTCATTATTTTGCAAGACAAACTCATTATTTTGAGATACTAAGTCATTATTTTAAGAAAGTTTTTCATTTTAACGAATTACAGGATCTTTTATTTCATCACATTGGCGGAAATGGTCTTCCATATATCCATATTTATATGCAGTTGTGAAAAGACATTTTGAATTTAAGCACTACTTTTCTTAAATTAAACAAGGATTTTGTAGGAAACATGTTTATTTTTTAGTACTGGGAAAAGTATCACATTGTTATCAAGCACCAAAACACAAACTGAAATACTAATATTCAACCATTTCAAACTAGATGCAGCCCAAATACCATATGTATGGATCATGCATGTAGGTAAACTACCAATTAATCAAAACTTGTGAGCTTCAGTCATTTGCTGAGAGATCCTACACTGAAAGTAAGAATTAAAAATTGTTACTCCAACATGAAAAAGACTAGATTACTCTAACTACTATCTAACCACAGTGCCTATTTACCTAGTCTTTTTTTCTGTTGATCAGTGATGATACAAAGCTGCATTAAATGTTTGATTCAATGCTGTGCCACAATAAAACATGAAACCTTTCCATTAGGGGTTAATAATTTTTTGTACTTCCTGCCTACTACTTTTTTTAACATCACAATATGCTTGTTTGAATGAGATTTACACCTTCAGGCACAAAATTCTTCCCATGCACACTAATTATTTTTCATTTTGATCTCTCTGATAGCAATGTTAGAAGGATATCATCAACTTCTTTAAAAAAACTGAGAGCAATCCAGTGATTCCTGTGTGTTTACATCACCAACATACAGCAGAGCAACAGATCCAGGCCTTAAACTACACTAAATCTTCCTAATGATGTAATTTTGGGGCTTAACTGCATTGCAGGACACCTTGTGTTGTCACCTTAAAGGCTCACAGAGGAGATATCAATAGCGGTAAGGTTACGTGCTCTCTGCTTTGCTAATAATCGGACCTGCAGACTCTCACACTCTCACGGTACAATGACTTCTCACAGCAGAGTTGCAGCAGGTCGTTACATATGTCACATCCACACACACACACAGCATGATGCGGCGGTACCGTCCTGCTTCACTTACCGGGGGGATGAGAGGGCTGCCCGGGGCTCGTGACGCGCTCCGACGCGGTTAGAGTTAGTGCTCGATACTTTTCAGAGGAGAAAATCTGAGTAATGTTTCAGGTTATGAGCCGGTCAGGTGAGCCGGAGCTGTGTGTTGGCCGAGCTGCAGCAGTCACAGTGCAGACACGCTCAGCAGCAGCAGCAGCAGCAGCAGCAGACGGCGGCGCTCGCAGCTTCCTTGTACGTGATTGGGCCAGGTGGAACAGGCGCGCTCACGCGGTCCCTGCGCGCGCCACACGCTGCTTGTGACCACTGGTGCAATCACAAGGCTGCAGCCAGCGATGTGCGCTCAGGTGGGTTAATGTCACTCGATCAGGTGTGAGTAGTGGTAGAAAGTGACTAAATACATACATACTCTAATTAGCCTGTTTGATCCCAATTTTTCCAGACATAAAAACTATCTAAATCATCTGTCACTGATAACCCTCTGAAATAATTTTCTTTTTTTTCAATTTTCAGGGAAAAGTAGGTGAAAAAGTGTGTTTTATGGTCAGTCACAATTGTGATCACTGCTTTGTCAGTGGCCTTTTACATTGACATATGGCGCGCTAAGTACCTTTCTGCATCTGCTGTTGACGTTCCAGGACGCGCTTACCCTGGAAATCCAGAGTTCTTGCGAGAGCACAATTTGAATTTGCTCAGCGAGTCACTCTGGCAATCAGTAAGTATTGGATGCTCAGTACCTATGCCCATGAAATCAAGCTGCACCAATCACATCGGTGTATCTGATATAGGCGGGCCAGAGGCGAGCTAAACAGATGGCGACAATGCTCCGACGACGAAGTCCGGAATCAGTCAGTAAACACCAGCTGTTTGAAACCGCTACAATGAACAAGTTAGACTTGGCTTTTTCTCTAAAAGAGGAACAGACGATGGTGCTCGAATCTTTCCTTTGCAAGAAGGAGGTTTTTGCTGTTTTGCCAACTGGATACGGCAAGTGTAATCTACCAGTTAGCTCCGCTGGTAACGCCCTGGATACGTCACCCCGTGTATTGTTCTGATTGGTCGTAGTGTTATCCAATTGCATGCAGTGATATTTTCAAATGCATGCTTGGTGCCGTCCCTTGAGTTGGGCCATTTGCGTTACTCATAGCCAGACCCTAAATCTTGCTAGATTTGGGTCTGTATTTCCAGGCTAGGATGCACTACCAATACCATGACATTAACAAAAGCACATGGTTAGGTCTAGAAATAAACTAAACACCTTGGATTGGCATTCAGGAAGCAAACACTAGGCTCTTGGGTGAAAGTCCGGGATTTGTTGGACCCATCAACCACCCCTCCTGCCCACCCTACACAGACTTTCCTGCTCCTTATATCACATCGTTACCAGTAGTATCATACCGCCCTGACAGGTGCAGTCCGGCCAACCAGCGCCACATCATAGCAACACCAATGGTCACATCAATGGTCGCGAAAGGTGGCTTTTGGCGTCAGGTGTCTGATGCCGAAATCACTGACAAACCGGCAGTATTCAACATTTCAGAGTAAGAACAGGCAGGAGAGGGAGGTCATAATCATTGATATAGCTGTTCCTGTCATGATCTGTTTTAGCATATGACTTCGACAGCCTGGCTGGCAGATGGCCTGTCTGCCCCTCATGGTCTGTGTCAGACACATTGCTATCATGATCACTGAGGACAGCATCATGTTGATTTTGGAGGACAACTGTAAGGTCATGTCCATTGTCTGATCTGTCACCTAGATCCCACATATCCAAAACTTCACCCAAAGTGAATCTAAAAAAAAGAAGACTAGAAGGTTAGGTAGAGCAAGAACTATGTATGTGTGTAGGTACGTGTACATTTAGATGCGCTGTGTTATCCCACTGGTCACTATTGGTACCGTCAACATGTTCACTAATTCTGTGACCACACTGAACAAAGTCGAATAATTGCAAATACACATATCAATACTAAACACCTTAAAGATAATGTGTACCAAGACTTTCTGTCCTATCTTTATGTTAACGTTAGTAACCTTTTGTTTGAGAGAGATTTGATGATCCTTGTTTCATGAAGTAATAAGGAAGTTAACAGCTCTGGTTATGTGACAATTTACACTAAACATGTGACACTGCGCGTATTTAATAGAGACCCTTTGAATGTCCACAGACGACAGAGTCAGCCAGTGTGCTGACATCATCGGCGTCTGTGTAAGACACTAGACTGGTAGGGGTACTGCTTTTAAAGGTCCAGTGTGTAGAATATAGTGGCATCTAGTGGTGAGGTTGCAGAACTGAAATTTCTCCATGTGCCAAGCATGCAGGTGAGAAGTCCACACTTTGATTGGCTGGTAAAGAGAGGGTGTGCATGTTGTTCCCAGTTGTCTTCTATATCTTGTAAGTCAAGTCTTTTGTTATTTTGGTGAACAAAATCACGCAGATTAAGAGCTACTGTCATAAACAGCACAGTAAATCAGTGCATTGAGCTAGATTAAAAAGCACAACTCCTCCGTGCTATTAAATTGTTTACATCCCTCATTTCTGTACAAATAACTGAGCTACAAATAATTTATGAATATAAGTGGAAATGTTTCTACATGTTCTTATTAAATGAAATCCATTTGCATTTTTTTAATTGTGGGTACGTTTTTAATTAATTCATATGTTTAACTTTACATCTCTAAACTGCAGCACTCTGTTCCTTTCTGCTAAAATACATAAAACTGCTTCTATAAATCTGGTCAATGGAAATTTATTTGCGTAGACACATTTGATTGACTATGTATCTACAGATAAAACACATCACTGAGTCTGTGATCAACATCCTCAAGGCTCCTCTGAGGATTAACCAGATCCTGTCAAATGTATACCTGTGGGTGTGGCGGGTTTGTGATTATAAAAACCTAAAGGGGAACCTAAAAGCACCTGGACTTAAGTAAACACGAGGCAAATCCAATCCATATGTCAACAGAGTATAAATCACTGCTGTCTTTCTGGGAAGCAACAAAAAAATAGGATGAAAGCAGAAAAGATTTACTTGGAATAGAATTGTAAATTCTCAGAGGGCATGTCGTAAGCTTTTCTTGCCTCCTCAGTGTTCATGTCTGTAGCCTTCTGTTAGACAAATGCAAGGGCGTCACTTTGTATTATAATGTGGTGAAGACTGAGGACTGACCCCTTATGGCAGGGCTGTCAAACTCATTTTAGTCCAAGGGCCACATACAGCCCAATTTGATCTCAAGTGGGCCGGACCAGTAAAACCACTACATTATAACCTACAAATAGCAACCCCTTCAAATTTTTCTTTCATTCTGAAAACATTGATCCATTTGCTAAACAAAGAAGGAAGGAAAATGATGTGCAAATTTAATAGTATGACTCAGTTTTTCCACATTCAGTCAGTCGGCTACTCACTGTCATTACATGTGACCTTTTTTCATAATTTCCCACTAAAGCGGAAGCCGTTGAAGAAGCAGGTTAACTCATCCCCTGCCTTACAAACCATTTACAGTCTGACGTTTTGTCAGTGCCTGAGCAGCAGGGTTCCACGAATATTGTTTTAAGACAGAAGTCTGATACAGATACTTTTGTACTGAAGCTGCTGTTTGACAATATTTTGCACGTTGTTCAATATCTTTAAATATGGCCGTAAAAAGTATTCATTGTTATTTCAGAGAGCTGTATTCTGGTCGTGGTGGAAGGCAGTATTTTACATGAAGTATCTACTCAGTGTTTAACCTCTCAGCCTTCACATGTGCATCAACATTAGGTGTGCAAAAGTGCAAAGTCATCTTAAGGGCCGGATTGGACCCTTTGACAGGCCAGTTCTGGCCCCTGGGCCGTATGTTTGACACCCCTGCCTTATGGCCTCAAATATGATTTTTTTTTTCTTTTCTTCAACATATGCAATTTTAGCTAATGTAATGGGGGGATCAGTATGAGGTCAGAGTTATTATGGCGAGCTGGGCAAAAATGGTGCGTCAAAAGCGCACAGCCTACCAAGGTTTTATGTCAGCATTTGTGTGTCAAACACTTGACAGACATGCGTTTATTTATAAAGAAAAACACTCAAAATATAAAAATGATGGAATATAATGCAGTGAGGCTCTGTATTGCTTTCAAATATTTATTCTCTTGTAGATTAGCCTTTACCATTTGATGTTACCTCTGCTGAGTCAACGTAGTCATGAGTTACTCATCAGTCTTGGTTGTTTGGGGAAGTGACCTCTTTAAATAAGCAGAATTTGTTTAAGTAACTGGTAGGTGCATGCTCATTTTAGGGGTCATTTAAAAATGTTTTTATAATGCACAATTATTTTTTCTTTTTTTCCCTCTATATTTACACTGTATTCTGTGTTTTACTGTTGTGCAAATGAAACTTTCTAATTTGTTAGTCAGCATTTCTTGGTGCAAGATATTTTTAAGAACATTTTTAACAAATAAAGCTTATAGAAAGTGGTGGGGACATGTCTTCAGCGTTCCCAGTGTAAATGACAGCTGTGGCCAAATGCACTGTCAGGCTTCACCTTGCCTCAGGTTTCTTTGTTGGCCCCTGGTGGTGACTTGTCATACAATCTGCTACAAACACCTCTAGATGATAAAGAAAAGAAACTTTTATTTTCCCAAAGAGGTTACACAACATTCAGAATCCTTTTTTCTTAATTCAACATTTGTTAATGTTTCATTATTACAAAGGTAGAGATCCACCAGCACGTACTAGTACTAGCACATCATTCTGTAGGTCTTAGGGAAAAAACAAAGCCAAACGGCAGCATTGATCGTAAACTACAAGGTAAAATAGAGAAAATTACAAATATATATCCATCTATTTCAGGGAAACAATAGATTGTTGTACAAGATTCACACTCTCAAACCACTATGGTGAGCCATAGGAAAAGTACAAATCAACAAAGTGAGGACATGACAGCAGGTTATCAATACCAGCGTACAATATGTCCTGTCTGAAAAATATATTTTAATATAACCCAATGAAAGAAACTGTTAGCAGCTCAGGTAAAGGATGCTGGTCTTTCAAATTTACAAAAAAGTTTGTCAAGTTAGTTGTATTTTGGTTTACATATCATACAGTTCTTACAAGTTTGTTGTAATTAGTCTCAAATGCATAAATGTGCATGTGCAACATGGATAAATATCTTTGAGAACAGCAAGTCTTAAAATATATTCAGACTTTTTGAATGTTACTGGAGTATTATATTTGTGCTGCATGGAGTGTTTTAATGTACAGTTGTGTAGGCTAAAACTGTACTGTTCTCCGAGTGTGTTTATGTGTGTGTGTGTGTGCATCTGTGTTTGGTCCGTTCTCTTCCTTCAAGAGTTGGTCCCGTAAACTGGTAGTGAGAGCGCCTGTTTTCAACAACTAGACCAGGTATCAAAGCACGGAGGGGAAGAGAGGAACAAATTCAAGAATTCAAGGCACATTTAGTCACATAAGGCTGGTCCTTCATTTTCTCTGGAATTTAAGAGAATCAACACTTGTACCCATTCAGTCGTATGCCATGAACGCAGACAAAATAGGGAAATGCTAAAAAAAACAGAGGGCAATGTTGATTAAAAGTAGCATCATGTCAACGTAATCATATCACAACATGCAGGATTTGTTGTGAACAGCCATCAATGTGACTTTGACATATTATTTTGAAGTAATAGTTTGACATTTTGGGAAATAGTCATTTGTTTTTTCTTGCTGAGAGTTAAGAAGAAGAAGATCGATACTCCTCTAATGTCTATAAATATAAAGCTACAGCCTGCAGCTGCTTAGCTTAGCTTAGCATAAAGACTGGAATCAGAGGGAAACAGCTAGCCTGGCTCCATTTTAAGGTACATAACCTCCCATGAAACCACAATTTTTTTACACTTTGGTTTTTGTATTAGTGAGGTGCTTATAGGCAGAATGTTTTTTCACCTTTGGACAGAGTCAGGCTAGCTGTTTCACCCGCTGCCTGTCTTAATGCTGAGCTAAACTAAATGGCTGCTGGTTGTTGCCTAACCTTGCATTCGTGTGGTGTTGGAATGATCGGAAAATTAGTTCCCAACTGGGAAAACTCACATTAATGAGGAACAACTCAGAAAGTTGGCGAAAATTTTGGTACGTGAGTTGCCAAGTTGATGTCACATATGCAGAAACATGGCGGACGCAAGTAAATGTTCAACTGATGGTGATAAACTTTTTAAATAATTTCACATACTGCATGTCAATTTTTTGCTCACATGTAATTTGTAATATGGTATTAGGTCGTTACGATCAGTTGCTGTCCATGTATATTGATTTAGATTAGTTAGAGGAGTTATTCATTAGCGTTAGTCAGGTAAAGCAAAATTTTAGTGGTTTCAGGGGATGTATTGGTGCAGCAACAAGTTGGACAAAATCACTTTGTAACATAAAGCTTCAAACTGTTCAGACTGGCAACGTGAATCTCCACTGGGACGTTAAACATTCTGAGCAATTAAATATAAAAATCTTCTTTGTTGCGTCCATGTTTTCCCACATATCGAGTTAAAAACTCGCCAAAGTCGGAAGAACGACTTCCCAGCTTGTGAAATGAGACTATCCAGGGTGCACCTGAATGCAGCATTATGAGTGTTATGGATCCCACTGCTTCTCTTGCCAAGTCCCGCCCTACTGCGCTGTGACAGGCCATCACTGGTCACATTGATGTGTTGAGGTCTGAGGCATTTAGGGTTAGGACAGAGCTCATGGTTAGTTCAAGTTTTAGCCTGTACCAGCACCAAAAAAACAGTGGGATCCGTAATAACACGGCTCATATAGACGGTTTCAATCTTGAAAACATAGATGTTCTAAAAGGGTCCAGGTGTACTTCCTGTTGGAATGTTTGTAAATGCTGTAGCTTACAGGAAGTAAACAGGGACCAAAGACATGCCCTAGCAACAGAATAGCAATGCAACGGTCTACTGAACGAACTCTCAGCAAGAAAGCAAACACATGTACTTCCCAACATGTCAAACTACATTATTAATCAGTTTGCTTGCAAAATTGAGCAGTTTGCATGATTCAAAAATCTGAATGCCTTTTTCCACTGTCTGTCACAACAGGTGTAAAAATCAAATCATGAGAGAATTCATGTTCAGATTCTCCTGAAACTTCCTGATTAGGCTTTCATAAAGCGTTCGTCCCCATCCCAGTCAGCTGAGCAGAGTAAAATTAATAATGAGTAAAGCTGCAGTCGTTTTGATCCCGTAGTTGGCCGTACGGAGCCAATGTGTCTGCTGAGCTGGGATGCAACATTCATATGCTGGAATACAAAAGGCCATTTAGAGTTTCCAAATGTGTTTACTGCAGCCGCTCCTGCTCAACAGATTTGTCAAACAGTATAAAAGTGCGTTTCCTATGATTTCAAATAACCGCGAGATGAAAAGGATGATTTCACAACGAGAGTAAAAAGGATTGTAGGAGTTTTTTTTTTTTTTCATTTTGTGTTTTGAGTTAAAAGGATTTACAGTTATGAAAGTTTGAAAGGCAGTAACAGTAGAGTTGAAGAGAGGAGGGGAGTTTCCTGTAGTTTCTGTAGACTTTGACAGTTGTCAAAATGAGCCACTGTGGCTTCAAAAGGAGTGATTAGTGCTCTTCCAACCAGGATGGACTGTCCCCACCCGGCATTTTCAACTTGATGTGGAACTGCTTGAGTGTCTGTTCCAGCTGCTGTTGGTTTCCAGCATAGTACGCAGCTATGGCATTGTGGAACAGGATGAGCTGGTTGTGCAATACCTTCACCTGTTTGGGGGGAGGAAGGGGAAATAAAGAGATAGTGAGGAGAGCTGAACTGAAAGACAATACCCTGGTGCAGGATTGTCGAGCACGACCAGATTCTAACCTACCTTGTTCTCTTCCAGAAACTTCAGTTTGACGGAGACGTCGTTTCGCATCCTCTCGTACTTCTCGCGGTGGATCTGGAACTGCTGCTGGGAGTGCTCGATCTTGGGCATTGTGGTGGCATCACGTGGGCCCAGATTCAGCTCCTCCAAGTCTGTACGGTACGCGTCGTACTCAACCCTAGAAGTGTGGTGTCAAATATATGAAATACATATGAATACATTGTTACATGTGAAAACAAAACACATCACTATGTAAGCAAGACTGTTAGAAATCAACATGAGACGAAAATATCTGCACCAGTGGTCGTGTTCAATGAATATTTTCCGTCACTGTCTAATAATGATAATAATAAATAATACATTGGATTCATATAGTGGTTTTCAGTATACTCAAAGACACTTTACAAAGAGCAACATTAATAATAAGAAAAAGAAAAAAAAAAATCCATAGGGATGTGGGGAGGGAAATCGTCCAGAATGGGCTAAGCACACTGAATTTAAAGGTTATAGGCCGTTTCGAAAGGGTGTGTTGTCAGGGTTTTCTTGAAGGTGAAGAATGAGGGGGGAGTCTCTGACTGACACTGTTTTAACAATGATGGAAAAATCTGACAGCTGTTTGTCGTTACAGATTAGAACAGTGAGGGCGATCTACTGTCAGTAATTCAACACACCCCTGCCCAGCTGGTGGAGTGTGCATATTAATTAACTACAGTCCAGTCTCGTCTTGTCTTGTCTTGCTCTTGATCTCACGTGCATGGCATCATTGTCTAGCTGGCTTAAGCCATCGCATTGATAGGCTATATTGCTACAATCCTGGTGTATCTGTTCATAGTGGAAATGCATACAATTTTTAAGCGCTTGAATATCTGATAATCACTTAAGTGTATGTCATGCAAGAGAATCAAAAACAAAGTTTTCATATTGACATTTAAGGTGTGTTGACTGATTCACATCAATGGTGATGCAAGGAATGCATGCAAGAAAACACGTTGCTGGTAGCTGCCAGTGGTAGGCTGAGGGCCACGGTTAATTTTTTTTTTTGTTTATCGCTAACTTTTAACCAATAAAGATGACAAGGCAGCAAAATATCCTTTCATTTTATAGTTATAGTTGATTAAGCAGTGGTTATGTCATTCAAAATGAGCCACAACTTAACCGCGTTTGCGTACACATAGGTGTGCTTTGGCAAACAAATAGCACTACACCCCTGCTTTTAAATGCGTAATCTATACACTTGTTCTATATATTAATTAATGAAAACTATATACTATTACATGTGAAGATAAAAATCACAGGTAATATTAGATTATAATGGAATTTTTATGACCTTGTTAGTCAAAATGACTGAAAATCAGAAAGTTTAATGCAACCTGTCTCGCACACCAAGTCCAGTTTGTTATGTTTTTAAAGTGCCCTATAGACTTTTTGATCTCCAGTAGAGCTACAGAGCAGCATTTAAATATAAAATTTGTTTGTCTTGAGACAGGAGGATATAAGTGCAACGACTTATTCGATTAACAGTCCAGCAGATGGTTTCACAGTATTCCACTGATCTGCAGGTGGCAGCTGTGCTCCAAAAAATGCAGCAACATACCAACAAAGGCAGGAAAGAGGAAGAGTGCTTTGGCTTTGCCAATGTTTCATAAAGGACAATGTGTATTCAGTACATTTAGCAGACTTCAAGGTCATGCTCAATGCCTTTTGGATGAGTAATATAGAATGTAAATATTGTTTGTTTGTTTATACTCATATACATTTATGAATACAGTATGTATGCTTATAACATTTTCCTACAGCTTGAAGTTCTGAGTTAAATGCTTGGATGTGGGGGGCTTTAATGGTGAAGACACAGAGAGTTCTGTTGTTACTGTTTTTTGCCTGAAGTGCACTGTAAATGTTGCTACAAAAGCAACTCTGGTAATTTCCAATATTAAACTTTCCTCTGGCAGAACACAACACAATCCACACATTTCATTTGTCATGAATAAGACTTCTGACAGTGCCTCAATTCTTGCATTTTAAAAGCAAGAACAAAGAAGTTTCTGTGGAGGTTTTTTTGACCTGACAAAGATGAAACTTTGATCTCACAAAGATCCAGCCAGGACTGAGACAGTTTCTCCACATAGTTAGATAATGACTGCGGTTTGAAGATGTTGCACAGCCACAATAAACACACGCAATCATGCATCACCTACCTGGCAACTTCATACTGTTTGATATTAATCATGGTGTCTTCGATCGTTTTGTCCACGAGTGTGTTCACGCTGCTGATGAAAAAGTTGATGGCTCCCAGCAGTGTCTCCCCATTTTTGGACAAAAGCTTTTGGGTGTCAGCATTGTAGCCAAACTCCTCCTAAAGAAAGAGTCAAAGAGATTTCAATCACATCACTGAATTTTTCTTATTCAGTATCATTGTCCACAGTGACTAAAGTACCTGTGGGTGCCAGCAACATACAGTACATTTTCCAAATATATATACAGACAGGGGTAATAGTGATTATTAAAATACAAGTGTGAAAAATACATTTGTTGGCACCTGCATCAATTAAACACGAAAATGTAATCTGCGGAGAGACCAGTTCCTCAGATATAGTTAGAAAATAGGTAAGCCATAATTGCAAAAAGAACATCAGTGTCTGAGACATAAAACTCATACATGCATTGCTATTATGTAAAGCGGTTAGATTACTGTTAGTACTGTGTATGTGCTCACTCAAATATAAAAGAGAATGTACTTGGTATTTGAAACACAGAGGAACAAAGATAAATCCAGTAACACAATTAGAGGACTGGGAAGAAACAGCAGGACCTAAACTTTAATTATGCATGACTCTTGACTGCCTTTAAGCCATTAACTTTGGATGCCTCAATAAAATCGAAATAAATAGTGATCAGAGGCATCAGGGGAGAGTCTCAGAAAACAAGTTTGCTCTGCCGATGACCCAAAAGTCAATATATACATTTTAGTGATGCAACGCTATTTAAAATAACTAAACCCAAACGACCTCGTTATGATTCCCAAAAATGCCAAGACAAAACTTGAGGCAAAGCGAGGGTCTATATCGGAGATGCTTTTGAACGGTGGAGACGGTTGAAAGCGGAGAAGAATTTGAAATCGGATGTCGAAGTGGCTACTCTTCTCCTCGACAGGTACTAGACGGGGATGGACATTTCGAATACTTTCAACTGTTATTCATTTTCGATCACACATTGTAGCCCATGTGCAGGTGGGTCATCGACCCGACTGATTTTTTTGAGAAACAAATGTTAGCAGCACAGCAAGCAGAATTAGTAGCGTCTCGGTACATAGCATTAGCAGCTGGCTTCTCCTCCACTGTATCACGGCAGCAGCGTTAGCAGCAGAGAAGCCGGACTTGCTCGAACGGGGGGCGGACACAACTCGCGGCAGTATTTTGAATTTGAGTGCAGTAACCGTTTTGGCCACATTCTTACATACGGCGCCTTTAAAGAAAATCTGCTTCAAAAGCCTTTTGATTGTGAAAAGTTTATCATAATTCCCCCTCTAATATCCATGTTAAATTGCTGTATTATATTTCTATTTATTGAAGTTTCTCCCCAAAAACTAAACTTTACAAGAACAAATCATGATAATGTCATAATTTACCTTCACCTTATGCTTGTTTTTACAGAATAAAGTTTGAACGAATCATGAAACTCATCTAGTACGCAACCCAGCAGTCAGTGGCGTAGCTCTCTAGCTCTCCTCCCGCTGATGTCAGTACAGATTTGTAGTTCACAGTGTAACAGTATCTGGGAAAGAAATGGGGTGTGTTCTCTGACACATCGCTACTGAGTTTACTGCGTCCTTTTGTCCCACAAGCATCCCAGGGACGATCTCTGTTCATCTCAAACACTCATTTCATATTGTCCCCAAGACAATGGGGCACCATTAGTCTTGAGCCCTGCTTTAAGCCTGCAAACAACAGAAAAACATCAGCTCCTGCCAATGGTGAATATCGTCTTCGTTGATAGGCCGATGGCAGTCGACAAGGCGGCTATCGGAATATCGGCTGATACCAATGTTCAGCTGATAAATCGTGCATCCCTACGCATGAATTCTATAGTATTTTATGTGTCTTTACTTTATCCTACCTCATCCGATTGATATCACTGCATCTATATTTACGGACTCACGTGCAGTTCTGGTGACTTGAGGCTGAGGTCGGCGAAGGCGTCGCCCAGCTGCCTCTGTGTCTGCATTATCTGGGACAGCTGACTGGCCAGTGTCTGAGCCAGCTTGATTACATTCTGGTACTTCCTCTTGTTGTCGCGGAGGACTTCGATTTGAGCCTCCAGCTCCAGGTCTACGGTCCTTGAGCCTCGTCCCAGCTTCTCTGACAGGATCTGCCTGGTACACTGCAGAGAACAGCAGGGTTTAAAAAATTAGGGACAACTGCGTAAGTAACTACTGTATTGCTTGAGCCAAAAAGCAAAATCTAAAACAACAGAAGATATCAATCATTTCTGTTTGTCCGTTTCAGTTTTCTGCCAACATCCTGAGAGCACTGAGAGCAGACAAAGGCTGAGACAAGAAGCACAGCAGAGGAAGAACATATCAAGAAACAAGGACAGAGAGGATTACTTTGTACGTGTTGATGCTCCACTTTCTCACTAGGTCCAGTTTTTCCATGGCTGGGCTCTTTAAGTCATCTGAAAGGACCACCGCTCCGCTGTTTGGCTGTGCATTCATTGGGCCTGGACAATCAAAAGTCATTCACTTAGTGGCTGATTAAAGTTATTGGATTTGCAGGCTAGAGAGCTGTGGTGAAAATTAGGGAGGTTATAATCATCAGACAGTGTAATGAGATCATCATGTTAACACTGAATCTTCAATTCAGACCACATACTAAATTTAAGGCATTAGAGGACGCGGAAGACGTCTGATTATTCAAATCAAAATGAACATTAAAATACAATTAGTCATGACTTACCATTTTAAAATGCTAACAGTCACAGTAAGAGTGATGAAAAGTGCTTTGTTGGGCACAGAGGGGAAATACTGAAAGATACTGAGCCCCGAAACTGACAAAATATAGGTAAAGGTTATCAGACAAGTTGAGAATATAGCGGATTACATCAATAAAAGATGTCATTAGTTAAATAACTAAAAAACAGTATAAAAAGAAATGTTTGTTTACCAGTTAAAATGCTTTAGATATAACAAGAGTTCACACAGTGAGTTTACAATTATGCAGCACATAGATGGTTAAAATTCTGTGCACTGACTGCTGTACTTTAATAAAGACAGTTAGCTTTAGTGAGGTAGGTAACAGCTGATAGGGCTGGTGAGTCAATGTGTTTAGGACGGAACCCCTAAATATCACATCACAGGAATTTAAGCCCAGGAATTTTCTGGTAACCCAGAATAGCCAAAAAACCCCTTGACTCTAGATGGGGCCATTCACATTTTCGAGTCACCTACTGTAGTCCTACACACTGGACCTTTACCTACCAAATGATCTATCCATGTATTCTGTTATATTTTGACTTGTCTGACATCCATTTACCACCTTTGGTCCTTTCGGGACCTTATAGATAGAAACTATGGGAGGCTACAGGTGCCAACTTTAGCAAGGACAAAGGTTACAAGCAGGAAAACCCACTGAGATTAAACATGAAAGCAGTTTCCTTTCCAAGCCAAGCAAATGCTTTAGGCATCAAGAGGTTGCATCAGATCTAACTCTGAGGAAAATTACTCTAAGGGGTGTGTGAATGCGTTTCATTAGCCACTGCAAAGCAGAAAACTACTTCATTAGCCCAGACTTATATGAGGACAAAGTTTGGAGAGCCATTTAAACAAGAAAGGCGAAGAAGAAAGGTTTGATTGTGAATGTAGCACAGCCTGTGGGAACAAGGAGCAGGTAAGATGAAAAACCAAGAGAGGCACAAAAGGACTGTGGTTAATTTAGTGTGCAGATGGTGACGACTCAATGATCATCTGATTCAGACTCCATTGCTGCTGGTACCTTGCTCAGCCTGACTATCGCTGGAAGAGCGCGCCAGGCGGCTAGCAACAGCCGAGCTGGGAGCTACAGGTGCCACGGGTGATGTGGGCAGGCTTGCTGACCCTGAGAGATATTCAGAGTTATGATTCATTAGTATGTCACCATCCAGCCTGAACAAGTGTAACGGGAAATATCTCACTGATGCTGATTTCCTGCACGTGTTTTTCTTATCATGGTGGCTCTCTGTGCCGCAGGATCAGTGTGCTAATCAACAAAAGCCTACCTCAACCAGAGTAAATAACATGGAAAATAGCCATGGCAACATTGTGGTAATGGGCTACAACAGCTCACCACTCCATGGTGCATTTTTAATGAGTGGGGCACAATGATGAAAAGGAAAGAAGGGTTACAATACAGAGATCAGAGGAAACTCATTAAATTCAATTGGATGTCCACCTTTACAAATTCAAATGTCTTCCTTTCAAAACTCTCAGACATTAAAACCCCAAAGTGGAGCACTGTGAATACATGGAGAGGAAAAACTGTTTGTAAACACAGAATGCTGCAAAGCAGTCATATCTAGATACAACCGGATATGAGCCGCATTAATGCGAGGTGTAATGGGGGGGGTGTCAAATGACGTGACAAGACCTGACAAGTTTCTGATGAGCTGCTCCATCACAAAGGTCTGATAACATAGAAACCGTACGTACACAAAACAAGCAGAGCATCAATTTAAAGTGAAATGTCTTACCTTTGTATGGTCCTGATTCAATGATGCCCTCTGTTGTTGAAGCAAAGTTGCTGGAGACACGGGACTCTGAAAGGTTCAGGGCCCCGGGCCCACTGGGGTAGGAGTCCTATATAAAATCAAACAGGGATTATATTATAATATTATTCTACAGGTTTAGTGGTTCCCAACAGACAGGCAGCAAAGACAGGAAATGTTCTGTACTACATGAGTTTGATATTTGGGGTTTGCCAAAAAAGCGAATGCACTCACAAAAAAAGAAAAAGTATATAAAAAAGTATGATAATAGCAGCCAGGATAGTCAGCACCTCCAATTCTGAGGTCAGGGGGCTCCACCAGAAAACAGTGAATTGCCCCCTCTGGGTTGACAAAGAGTTACTGCCTCAAGTAAGGAGGTTCATGTATCTCGGGGTCTTGTTCATGAGTTAGGGAGAATGGAGCGTGAGCTGGATCTGTGGTTTGATGCAGTTTCTGCAGTGATGCAGGTGCTGTGTTGGACCGTTGTGACGAAGAGGGAGCTGAGTCGGAAAGCTTTTGATTTACTGGCCCATACGTCCCAACCCTCACCTATGGTCATGGATGGTATGGTAACAGATTTAGATCAACTTCGAAATAAAAGTAGGGCTGCGCATTGGGAAGAATCTGGCAATATGATATGCATCATTACGCAGGTGATATGATTCAATATATTGCAATACTGTAATCGAGGTGATACATTATGATTTTTGGCTGAAGAGAGATTACAACACTGTAGCCGTCGTGGGTTCAAACACAACACAAAATGAACCACTGCCAGAAATCTTTGCATGTAAACTACTGATTTAAAAAATGATAGTGTTTTTGAGAATCAATACAGTATCACATAACATTTCAAGTGTATCAATATTTTCTTACGCCCCTAAATAAAAGCCATTAATCTGAAAATCTTTAATTGTAAATATGGTAACAGATATTTTATTTTTTTCAAATCAACATAAACATGTTCTTCACACACACACCTGCTTTTTGCTGCCTGTTAACTTTTTGTCATTATTGAGCAGAACTTAAAATCAGTGATGCTCGTGCTGTGACTTTAAACTGAAGGTTGAGGTGAACATAAAACAGCAGAGAACATTAGGTTTGATGTCGGTGCTGCTGCTGTACCGTTATGAGTGGATGACTGCAAACACGTCATAATATTTATATCACTAACGTTTAAACTTAACTCACTGCAAACCTAAAGTTACAAACTGCAGCTACAGCGTGTGGTGCACTGTTAATAAACCTATGTATGCAGTTACACTAAACACCTGAGCTACCTTTTTTAAGATTCAGTATTTTGAGGCTGCATGTATGCTTGTGGTTGTGGTGTTCTTGTTGCCACAGACTGTCAGTGTGACTGTGAGCTATTAGAGGTACACAGCAGGCCATCTGGAGGAGCTGCCAGCTCGGTCAGATGGATGGGAGAGAGAGGGCACCCTGAGGTTTCTATCAGAATGACTTCACTGCAGAGGGATCTCACCTTGACTCTCTGAGTTCGTCCCTGCCACACAGGTTGAAACCAACATATTCTGGAGAGTTGCAGTTAGCAATAAGCAATTTTAAATCACTGTTTTCTGATATTTCATAGACTAAACTATCAAATTGATTAAATGAGATAATAATGGTTAGTTGATAGTGAAGTTTACTGTTAGTTGCAGCCCTAGTACACTACAAATATGCAATTTCCGTATTGTTTTCACTGTTAATTTTCATTAAGAAGTACAGTTTTAATGTTTTATGTCATGTCAATTTAATGACAGACATTATACTTGATGCATCATTGAAAGACAGACATTATAACAAGGGGCAGTGTTGTTGTTAAAGACACATCTTTCAACTGAAGGACGTTGAAGACCTAGTCCAGGTTTTGTTTTGGACGTCAGTAGACTCACACTGTCTGAGAACGACAGTCTATTTCATGATATGAGATTAGATATTGTCTTAGATTTTGAATAGCATAAGTAAGTGTCTTTTCCTGGTTTTAAAGGCTGCATCACAATAAAGCGATGCCATCTTCTCAACTTACCAGACTGTTGTAGCTGTTCTATTATTTGACTCAACTAGCATAGTCATTAAATCCACATTACTGATGATTATTCATCAAAAATCTTATTGTGCAAATATTTTGCTAAAGCACCAGTAGTCAACCCTACAATGTCGTTGTACTATCGATACAGTGATATTTGGTAATAATATTTCTCCTGAGATAATTAGTTTAGTAATTAGTTTTGAGAGATGCTGTTCTGAAACAAAGCCCTTACCCTCTGGAATACCGTCTCAGGGCTCTGATCCAGGTCTCCATTGCTGGTGACTGGGATCTCAGCGGCTGAGCTTCTATGGGACTCCTCAGTCATTGTGCTTTCCTGTAACAAGGAGGGTGAAATGAGCCTTACACCATCTTCATAATCTACATAAATACATTCTTGGTTGGAGTATTGCCAACATAGTATCCAGTCTAATGTGCCATAAAGTGCATAATGCCTCCTCTCATGACGCTGTATGCAAAGAAGGGAAGCAACCAGTTATCTCTGACATCTGCTTTAGACCGACAGTATCCCATTTCTGGTTGCCATGTTCATGCCAGTGTTTCCTAGCAAATGTGAGGCCTTGTGTTTAACAGTGACATCAATTATTTCAGCCCACATTTAACTCCTGTGTGTCACGGCTTAAAACTGGTCATTTTGTGGTCTGACTCGGAAAATCCTGCGATGCAGGAACACGCATGGAAGAAAATTCCCCTTGACCTTGAATATAATTAACAATCACGAGGAAAGTCCCGTTATAATCTTTATGAAAACATATAAATCAGGTGCCTCTTAATTGTCCCTGTGGATTGAAATAACACTGTGACACATTGGCTTGCCTTGCTGCACATTAACATGTTGGCTCGTAGTAAGCCACAGGGTGGAGACAACAGTTTCTGGCAGCATCAGTTTTGTTTAGCCTATAATAAACTGCCTCTCTATAACTTGCAGGGTGAAGATACAGCTGTGTTAGTTTTAGAGCAATTTGTGGCCTGATCACTGTGGACTTAGGAACTAGGACACTGATCTCACCGCTATAAAGCTTTACCTGCGAGCTCTGCGAGGTCAAATGGTGTAAAGCTAGTTAATGTGGATTAGTGGCATGCCTTGTAAAGGCAGGGTAACACGAAACAAATGTGTTATTGATCAATAAATCTGAATTTGCATCTTTAAACAAGAGCCTTCGACTACAGGGGGACCTTGACTGGAGTCTAAATAATGCAAATAGCTTCCAGATCAGCAGGTAACAAGATCTGGTACTTGTCTGAGCTGACCGACTGGTTTCACTGTGTGAGCAAAAAAGTGAGTTTCTATCATGAACTCAATCAGTAACACATTTCATATCAAAGCTAGCATGTTTGGTTGAAATTCATTTTATAAATCATACTAAAGGTATGATTTATAAAATGGGTTAAATCCCCTAGGGTTAAATCCCTCCGGTACTAGGTTCATATATTGGATTTTAATTTAAACTATGAGTATAAACGAAAGAATGCTGCAACACTTAGACTTAGGGACACCCACACACAAAAAAGAAGATTTAAATGTGAGGTTTGCTCTTTCTAAACTGAAGTGGTGTATGACCATAAAATGACAGGCAGTGCTGAGCGTGCGAGGAGATTTAGAGACCTCAGACAGAGTATTACTGTAAATGTGAGGTCTAGTATCTAATGCAAGAACATTAAAACAGAATGTTTTCTTTCCATCAAACTGTCATCTGATACTGTACACATGTTTACAAAGGGTTAAAACTGGTCCTGGAGGAGAATGCTTTATGTAAAGCAGTTGGCGTGTTAGGACGTTTGGCTCTCTGAAAGTCAGCCCCTCTTTTTTTTGTTTATCCAGAACCAAAGATTTTCTGATATGCTCAACCCGACATAACATATAAAGTAGATCAAAGTGAAGACGTTCATGTTGGCATGTGTGACAAAGACTGTTCTTGGAGTGCTGCGTCATGTGACAGACACATAAATACTTAAAGGCCATATGACGCCCACATGCAGGCAGATCAGCACAGACATGCACTGGTAGCAGCCTGCTGCAGATGAGACTGCAGATGCCTGATAATCCTCTCTGCCATCAAGTTTAGACAGGCCGTCAGGTAGAGGCAAGTCTCTGATAACACGCATTTAAAACATTCGGGTGTAAATTAAGAACGACTGTAACAAAATGTGCCAACCAGTACTGTTTTGTTTTTTTAACAGTTGTTGCAGAACTATCAATATATCTTGATTAAAGACTTTTCATATTGCAAAACCTAATGGGACTGGTAAATGTAGGGATGTTCCGGGTTCTCAGAGCCAAAATGATCCACCCTAACATCTGCAAACATTCTGCAAGGACGCTTGCTAACACTGTCAGCCTATCCGTGCACTGAGAGCAGCAAAGTGGCTGCAAATTAATCAAGCATATAAAGGCAAGGTATGGCAAGTCATCCTGTGCCGTTCCCTACAGTTCAGTATCCTGGATACAGCCTAACATGACGTGGGAGTAAGGGATAACAACAATAAACTAATTGTCCAATTAGCTGCGTCAGCTGAAGAGGAAGGAATCATGGCTCGCCTCTCCAACTACAGAAGAACGTGACACAGCCATGTTGCACAATGGCAGGTTCGAGGCTGCAAAAAACCACAGAGAATGCATCTTAAAGTTAGTCCTGGATTACAACTGTGATGCATTTTGGGGTTACTAAATGAGCAGGGTTTACAAAAGAAAGAAGACTTTTGATTCTAAATTCTTGCGATCTGACGTGTCACTTTGGCACTGGGCCTGACACAGATGCACAGCCCGAGGAGTCACACATTCCAGCGACACAAGAAATGTGGGACTGCCTGAGAATGTGCAGTCAGGAGTCCAAATCCCTTTCACTTACCCAGCCATGTGACTGACAGCGTGTAGAATTTGAGAGCGCTACGTACGGCCAACTTAGCAACAGGGAAACACTGTGAGGAAATGGTATCATTAACTCATCATGTTCACTTGCACAGAGTCAGTGCCCAACAAAAGTAGGCAAAAACATAGAATAGTGTATACTTACTGACGTATACTTTCCAATAATACACATATATATTGCATGGTAATGAACAGCAAAGATAAATCTGTCTCAACAATCACTTTGAGATCAGCCAGCATTAATACCAAGCAGAGGAAACGTATGAAGCGTTGATCATCCCCAAACACATCAGGCACCTCACAGAGCAACACACAAGTAAAAGAAGGAAAGCCACTAACTGCACCATCAACACATAGCAACACCAGCTATATTTCTAAAACCTCCAGCAAAGCAGAATCTGAAACACGTCTACCAGGAAGAAACAAACACAAGCTCCTAACAGCTATAACTCAGGTTCATGTTGTTGATAATATCAGATGAAGCTTCACAACTGAATTCTATCTAATAATAAATTGATTATATAGGAAAGAGACCCCCACCATCACAGCAAGTAAAGATCGAAACAGCAACATGAACAAGAGCACAGTGAGGAAGTGCTAGAAGAGGTTGATTGTCCAAAGTGAAGGTAAATATCACCTTTGTTTCAGTGTGAGACTCTCCACTCTCCTCTGGGCTTTCAGCTGATTCAACACGATGATTTGTCTCACGTCCCCCATTTTCTACACTGTCAGACACGTGTGCGGCATCGCTGTCACTGCGTGCCACTACACTCTCCCTCTGAATGCCCTCAGCCTCCTCCTGAACATCTCTGTCATCGTTTTCTTCGGCGCTGTCAATATCAACGTCGTACAGCACATCACCTCCTTCATCTCGTGCCCTACTGCTGTCTACACTCTCCTGCTGCACATCCTCACTCAAACTCTCTTCCGCTTTGTCAGCCTCCACACAATCCATGTGAGAGTCCTTGGCTGAGGTCTTCGCCGATTCAGCCTCAAGACTAACTTCAGACATACCTGAAAACAGACAGATAGAAGGGTATAAATAGGTCCTGGCAACCTCGTAGACTGCATTGTGCACTAACATAGTACGCCCAGTTTGTGTCTGCATGTGAATAACTTACCACAGATCTAAACGTGTATTTTTCTTAAAGATAAATCCCAGATAGTATTTGGAAAAAGCCAGATGGTTGTTTAAAAGCACTTATCACTGCTTGGAAGGTATTTAAAAATGTTCTAGCACTGCATGATAACATTTTTTTTTTTTTTACTTTTCCCTGCCATGTTGCAATTTCCTCTTTTAAGACAGCAGCTGGAAATGATATATTTCCTCGCTCATCTTGTACAACATAAGAAAAAATATAACTGCATTTATTTTGAATGAATATGTGAATGAACACATGATTGTAGGCTAGGTAGACTCAACTGTTCCCTAGTTGGAAATGTGTTTCCACAGTGTATGCATCATCTATGCCTATGAAACACAGATGCATCCATACAGCAAATACACACAGATGCACACATAAAACTTCCAGACAAGCAAATACACAGGCAAATTTAATTTGGGTCTAATGTAGGCTAATGTCCTGCAAATCAAGCAAAGAGAGAGGTCATTTCCAGCTACCACCATTGATTGCTTTTACTGCTTTGCTTTTCTGCATCTTTGTGTTGTGCAAATACACTTTAACTGTCTGCTGTCTATTAGCTGCATCTGATAGACGTAAATCAATAACACCTATAAAAACAAATCAACTGAAACCTGAAAGCAACCCTTGCCTTGGATACACATGCACAGATGTGAGCTCAGTGCTGGCAAGGCAATGTTAAGGTGTGCATTCCCAACCTCTCAGCTCCCTGCAGGAAAGTACGGCCCGTTTATATTGTGATTACTGATGTCTGACATGTAGCTAGAGTATATGGGAAACCTGGGTGTTACTGCTAGTACTGGTGACAGTCCGGCATTACAGCTGTCGCCACATTGTTTGCTCTGTTTCCCTGTCACATCACACACCGGAACTGGCTCTCACGTTTAGCAAGGTTAGGACAATTACCTGTTGCAGCGCCGTCACGTGACTAGCCAGGGTGCCCAAAAGTGATCAAGTACTTTTAAATGCTAGCAACGACACGTCACACGAGGAAATGTTAGTGTTTCACTGCACTGTTAAGACTGTTTAGAGACGCAATCATCCAGCAAACCTCCTCGTTGCTCTCCCTCTCAGTCAGCTGTCTTATAAAGCTGCCCACTAGTTTGAGGGAACGTGAATGTATCACAGCCGTTGACGTGTTGTTTGCTAACGTTAACCTAGCTAAACAGCGCTTAACGAACCCATTAAAAACTCAAATGAAAGAACTTTAAATGGTTAGTGTTATCTTACTATTTCGCCAAATGTGCAAGTCAGCGCCTACAGGGAATGGCGATGCTCAAAAGTTTAGTTAACATTACCTGTCTGCGGTCGTGGCTAACTGTGTAGCTGCGAACTGTTAGCCGCTGTAGGTCCACTGAAATCCTTGATGCCGCGCCGCACTGGACGTGTTTCTGAAAGGCAGTGCGCCTGTTTTTTTAACGCAAACGTTGCATAGATATACTATCAATTTATCATCGATGGTGCTCGACTCGCCTTAAGCTCACTAGACTTGCTGTTTGAACCCCGGAAAGACTGATCCACAGTGCGGGCCCTCGGCTGTCATCAGGAGCAGACCGCATCATTTGCTGCATGCGCGCGCCCCCTGCTGGTCAAACATGGCGCTTGCAACGTTTTGTGTCAACTGTTGTAGAGACGCGAATTTAATTTTTGTGTAACCGACAGACACATTTTATATATGAACACGACAACGAGTAGACTATTATACTGTTTAAAGCTTCCTCGTTAATGTTTATCTCAGCTACAGCTTCAGCTTTCTGCGATGTTATACAGCAAACTCAATTACCCATAAGCCCCCGCGCCTGGGTACGCACAGTTGCGCTGCAACGCAAGCTGAAGCCTGGTTGAGGCAGTCCAGCTAGAGGCCATATTGGAATCTATGAAGTCGGCTTGCACTTTGATAGAACTGAGTGTCTGTCGTTTTGGGAGTCTATAAATCGCTATCCCGGATTTATACCCGAGTGATTGCGCCAGGCATTCCACTCGAGACCCTGCCAAGTGTGGACGGCAAGTTGTCTCGCTTCTTTTGTGGAAAAAAAATGAGTCCAACCGATGCTAAACGAGGGGCTAAACGCAGGAAGAACAAGCGGGGCGGTGGCAGTAGTTGCAGTGCTGTCTGCAATACCAGCGGTGGCAAGGCCGGGGTTGCCTCGGCCCTTGGCTGTGCGGGAACAGCTACACCTGCCTCTGTCGTCAGCTTTTTAACACCTGGCAGCACAGGCAACGGGAATATCGGGTCCATCACGGGCATAAACGGAGAGGTAAGACTGTCATCCGGTGTTTACTGGTGGATGTCAAAACGGGGCGACTGGCTAGTTAGCAGCGTTATCAACGACACAAATCAGATTCGGGCCCGACACTGATGCGAGGAGGGCAGCTAGCTAACTAACCTATGCGTAGCTAGAAATTAACTGGCTTAATTACCGCTAATGCTGGTTGTTCTGCGTTGGGGAACACGGTACCAGCTAGCAGGTCGTGTAGGTGTAATGTTCGTTAAAGTGGCCTTATTGTGTTGTAATAAACAGCCGTAAACATTAGGCTACTTGTGCCCTGGACGTACGCTATGACTATCATCGTTAGCTCAAGTTAAGACACCGCAGCTGAATCGACAACAACTCAGACAACCAAACATTATTTTGAGCTAACACAGTCCAGGCAGGTGGAGATTACATTGGCCAAACCAAGATTATTCGTGAGTACCGTTAGGTTCAACACAGCTCAACCACAGGCTGCTGTTACACAGATAAACATTCATGCTAGCTAATGCTAATGGTGAGGATAACAACTTCAGCCCAGTCGGGCCTCGATGTGTTTTTACAAGCTGACCTTTCCTTGTTTATTTAGAGTTTAAAGTGCTTGTATTTGCCAGGTAATAATCTGAACCATCTAATGCTGGCAATCTTTACTTATTAATGTAGCTTAGTGATACACAATTTGCACAAAAGTTAGCACTAAAACAATAACCCAAATTAGGACCATAGGATGTTAGCTAGTCTCTTTGTAACTGCCCAGTGTGTAATAGTTCAACTCATAGATAGATGTCAGCTCAAAAGTTAGTTGGATAGCTTTTGGGCTCACAGAAATGTAGTTAGTCAGTGTATAGTCATACTGCATGTCAGTGGACTGTGCGTTTTTTTTCTCCCCTGTGTATGTTCACTGTGTTGTGGAAACTATAAAGGTAAATAAAGCCTATTATTTAGCATGTGTGTGTATGTTTATGATACATGCACAAGCAGCCAGCCTCCTAAAAAGTAAATAACACCATCCCTGGATGTTTGGCCTCTGTTGTGTGGATGTTGTGTTAATCTTTCCATCCAGACAATTCTTGAGAATTGCTTCTTCTACTCATCACAAGAAAATAATACACTTAGGAGTGCTATATGAGATCATGTTTAAAAGTTGGACAAATTGTGTGGTCACAGTTATTGTCCAGTTATATTGATATACAGAAGTTTGTCTAACAAGGTATTCATTGCTGTAGTTAAAACACAGCGGTGTGCCTGCAAATAAGTTGTATGTTATTACCGGGGCCAAATTATCTGATGTAAAAATCAAATCAGTTTTATGCTAATTGCTAAAAAGACAATAAATGACAACAAAACTACAGTCTACTAGGTAAAAGTGGGAAAAATGTCTAAACATCATTCATGGACATGCTTATATGTTTATTATGTTTATATACTTGTCTACCTGCCTATCCTGGCCATGCTTGACTGTATAGCTTAACAATTCTCTGCCTTGATTACGCACCACTCACATATAGCTTGGAAACTTAGAAAATACAGACATCTACTTCACCATGTGGGTATTTGAAGTTCAATTTTATAATTGTTACACTCACCAAGTTAATCAGCCATAGGTTCTAAACAAAGTCATCAATTTCTGCGACAGGCGATTCACTCTCATAGATTGCGTTAATATGAAGTAAGGGTATACTAACTCTGATTCATAAAGCATCTGAGTGGACAGTTCTGTGTAAACACTGAGTTGTTTGTATCCCTTAGGTCCAAGTAAACAACAGTGTCACACCACAGTTTACAGAAGGACCAGTGAACGCTGACTTCTCCGGGGTCCTTCAGGTAAATTTACATCAGGTCTCTCCAAAGTCCACGTCCAAGTCTAAACGCCACTGTGAGATTTTCCTCTGAAGTCGTGTCATGTTTGCCAAACATAATTTACACCTTGACGGCAGAACTTAAGGTGCACTAGAATGGGAAGCACACCACAAGATGGCTCAATTTTACTGCCTTTATTCACAAAAGTAACAACATTTAGTGTCCAGAGCGACACAACTGTGTTGAGAGTTGTCATTGGTATGGGGTCCAAACACAGTTGTGCATTTTGTAACAGCGTGGCACGAAGATGCTCCAACATCTGTATTCAGACTGCACATCTGGAACGTGACTGGAGCCAGTCTCATTGTGTTGTGTCTGCCCGTCCTAAGTGATCAGTTGCAACAGTAATTTCAGTGTCAGTGTTGCTTTTTACAGCAGTGTTATGATGCTGGTAACTCAAATTCGGCTTTCTGTTAACATTTAGCCATGTGTAAAGCGACTGTCATCAAGACCATTTCTTGAATGGAAAATTTGGCCTAAACAAAAGGTAATGTTGTCCTGTTGGGCAGTTGAATTAATATCTACAAACACAGAAAACCAGCTAAACTGGATATCACAGCATCAGGACAACTGGTGGTGACATTACAGATTTAAATTAGTCTTATTTTGATGTATGCCTTCCTCCATATCCCTGTAAAGTCTCTGTAGGTCAGGGTTGGAAATTTGCACCAGCCACCAGCCACATAATGGTGAAATATGCAGGTGGCTGCTGTATTTGCTTCACTCACCAGCCCAAAAAAACCCCAACAGTTATCTGTTGAGTGGCTGATAGATTTTAGAATCCACCAGCCACAGAGGCAGGTGGAGTAAAAAGTTTATGTCCAACCCTGCCGCAGGTTTTCTCAAAAGCTAAAATGTTCTTCCAAATTAAATCAGTCTGACTGACAGTTCTTACAAAAGTATTGATGTATGCATTACTGAATATGTTCAGATATGTTGCCCTGTTTACATGCAGCATAGTAAGTAAATATTTAAACATTTATCGTTGTAATAAATTGAAAGTAAAAATGCAAGGAACATCGTGTGGTACTGCTTTTTCCAAAAATGTATTTGATTGTAAGACAGTTGTATTGAATCAAACTGTGAACTACTTTAGTTGTTACGCCCCGACTGACCTTTGCAGTACACCAAAATATACAGCCGAATGACTGGGGGAAAAATATTGCTTTACTTCTGTGCTTTTTAGTGCAGTCAGAAATACCACTGCTGGAGGAGTGAATTAAGTTGAGTAACCCACAGCACCCACAGATTCAGAATCTCCCGGGAACTACTGGTGCATCTATAAAATGTTGCTGAGATAGGCGCAAAGCAACCGACTTTTTAAAATCCCTAAAAGCCATTTTGCTCTCTAAGCAGCACCGCCGATGTGGATATCATTAATTGAAACTTCTGGCTGCTAATTATGTGTTTGTGCCACTCTGTGGTTCACTTGCTGACAAGTCTGCACATTAGGAAAAGGTTTCAGTGTCTTAATGGAGTGCAGAGAAGCAGTTCAGACAGCTGATGTATCCAGGGTGCAGTGAGTTACGAAGAAACAGAGTTTAATCTGCCTTAATATATAGCAGAGACCAAACTTTCTAGCAGATTGGTCTATATTGGAGCACTTCTTTTTATTCCACTTATGTCAATAGTGACAGTATACTTTGCTGATTTTACAATATGACAGAAATAAAATAATAAAAAGAAAAAGAAAGGGGAAATGTTTTATGCAGACACTAAAGTGGCTGGATATCTTATTGTATGTTTGCTTCTCTCTACTTCCTCCCACTAACATACTTACCACAGACCCCATTCACGTTTGGCTTGAACCAGCGGGCTCCCTACACGGCCGGCGATCGCTGCCTCTTATGCCGATGTGAGCGCAAAGACAGTGCCGTGCCTTCAGAGGCAGGGATCTTGGGCCAGAACGGTACAGCACAGCCCAACAAGACGCCCAGTGCCCTCCAGCTCCCTCTGTGGGTGTGCTCTGACTGCAGGCGCACAGTGGAGAAGGAGGACCGACACACTGCTCTGGAGCAGTCGTTGGGGGTAAGTCATCTGTGTATAAAGAGCGTTGCAGTTCAGAGATGGTGGGCAAAAGTTTGTGGCTGCAGCGGAAAAAAACTGCGGGTCCTCTGGTTCTTTGAACGATCCAAGTTTCCAAACATCATCTGTCTCAGCACTGATGCCATATATCTGCAGTTTAACTCACACAGCTGTGGTCAGTCTTTCAGTGGATGGTGTAGCTCTTGTGTTCACATCCGTTTCTTTGCCAGAAAAGCTAGAACAGATGGAGCAACCAGAAGCTACAGCTGTTGCTTTAAAAAATGTAATGAAGGACCCACTATTGTTTAATATTTTGACGTGGCTTCACTCTGAATTATTGCTAGATAATAGTATCGAGTTCTCAAAACAAAGGCCAATGCAGTGGATCAAATACTCTGTTATATTATATATATATATATATATATATATATATATATATATTATATTCTGTTAAAGCATTGTGTGCATTTGTTCTTTTTATTATGTGTGTCCCTCACTTTGAGGTGTTATTTATACGTTGTAGATGTTGGATTAATACATCCGAGCATGACTGTAAATACCCTCGAAAGCCTATGTTTTATAAAGGTCATGATGTCTAAGACTTATGCCTCTTTATATAAAGAGCTTCTGTATGTTAGACGGCCTGGCAATGTGCTCAGCTCGGGTCTTTGTAAGGACAAGGCCAGTGTAGAAGTGGAAACATCTTGTGATTCAACATTTTTTTTATACCAGACTACAAAGTCACTTTTCTTCCTCCTGGTTGTATATGGGTGTGATTATTAATTGTAATTAATAAGGCTGTAATTGACATCTCTTTACTATAAACTTGTAAAAGGAGGACTACCCTTTATTTTTTCATTACAGATTGTTTGTTGTTCATTTGTGGTTTGATTAAATAACAGAATAAGCAGGAAAATCAGTTTTACATTCCACACATTCAATTTTAAGCAGAGCCGAAAAGTGATTGCCATTGCTCTTTATGCATTTCCGCTGCCACTGTACTGTGCTGTGGTTGTAGCCACATTTTGGTTGTGTGAGCAGAACCTCCAGGAAACTTGTCAATCAGAGATCATGAGTAGTCATCTCTGGTAACTGTGATTATTGTTTTAACACAGAGGTAAACTGTTTGCACGTTGACGACTTGTCTGTGAATTATGGGAAGTTCTTGGATTATTACTCAACCATTAGATCAGGAAACTAAACCAGAAATTAAAAACTCCAAATAGGGCATTGCTTATAGAGTGCTGCAGGGATGACGCATATTTGGAGGCTAACCTGGAACATAACATTGCTGTGGTTCCCTCAACTTAAAGCCAGTGGTATTTCCCATTGGGTTTTGGATTATTGCAGAAAATGAATTCTGTGGTAAAAGAAGGTCTTGACAAAAATCTTCACAAATGAGTACTACTTTTATGATTTTAGATGCTGAAATGCAAATGCAAAAAGTAAAACGCTAACATTAGGCTCTAAACAAACTACACCACGGCCGCATGACTTCAGTGAAGCCACCACAATGAGGCTGTATTGTTGTGTTCGGTGTGATGACGTTCTGTAGTCTCATTTAGCCACTTGTTAGCAACTGCCAAAAAAACATTTGATCACAGGTGCTAAAATCTAGCCTATTCTCAGGTTTTTGGACTCATTCCTGTGGCACTCTACTGTAGCAGAATGTGTTAACTATCACATGTGAACAGCATGTTGGGTGTAAGACTACAATGACACATGCACAACGACACCCTGCCTTACTAACCCATGATTCAATGTTGCACTGCAAGGAATATAATTGTGCATTATTTCACAAATGTACACCCTACTGCATACTTGTATAGATGCAAGTGAATACTTAACACTGGTCAGAGTGGTATAACTTCAAATCGTATCCAAAATCATAACTGTGTGACATTGTCGAGCTGGTTCTTACGCTATTGATCAGGCTTTATATTGAGGCTCGTCAGGTATGTCAGGGTTTTGTTTTCCTTTTTGTGGGTGTGGGTGCCTTGGTCTCGGCTCTTTGGCTTGGGTTTGGTTTCCTCATAAATGTATTGTTCCACTGCATCCTTACAGCAGTGGGGTACTATGCAGACTCACAGTATCATTGCCCTGTAGTAAACAAACCACTGGAAAGCTTTTACTGAGCAGAAATTTAACACTGAGTTAGAGCTCCAGTAGTTTGGCAGTGAGAAACCAGTGAGGCTCCCATCTTAGTTACAGAGGTTTGTGACTGACTGCTAAACTTAAAACTCCAAAATGTGATTCAAGTAAGAAACACTTACGTGCCAGTCCTGCTGTATGGATACATGGTTGGATCGTGTCCTTATTATGGGCTCTTAAACAGGCTTAAGACTTGCTCCTTGGATTGGCTCATCCCAGCTGCTCTACCTGGACTTATTCTGTTGCCGGCTCATAGCACGTCTTCTTTCTTTGGCCTCGTAGCTGCCACAGTGAACAAGGGGAAAGTTATCGCTGAGGTGTATCAATGTCCAGATTTCTGCAAGCCGCAGTTCCAGTTTTACAAAGATATTATTCTTTCTTGGAGAAGTTGAGTGAAATAGTGGACCCACACTCACATTATTTGCTTTATTGTATGCTCTCTGTTGACATGTCCAGTGTATGCTCATTGTATGATGTGCCATTGCAACATGTGTTAGACTTTAGACACAGAGGGCCCTGTTCAAAGGATCTGTAGTGCATGGTCTAAAGTGCATGGCGCAGGTGCAATTAGGGCGTGTCAAAATCCACATTTGCTAGTTGAACGATGTAAAATCGGAGCGCAAAGTAGGGCACAGGGGCACACGGGTCATATGTAGCCCCTTAATCATTTGTGTGTTTTCTGCGTAACATGAATTCAACAAATCACAATGTCATTGCCCGTTCCCTGTAGTTGCGCCTGCACCTGGCGCAACTGGTTTTTACATGGTGGATTCGGCAAGTTGGGGAAGCCGGTGGTTTTCTGCTGAGAGTACTGCAGTAAGAGACGAAGCAGTAAAACTAAAAACTGTGGTTATAATAGAGGAAACAGAACTAAACTTTTAGCTTCTGAACTATGCTTAAGTTAGGCTGCTCCTCCTGCATAAATAAGCACAGTGTTTCTCTCAGTGGAAATTTGCACAGCAGCTCTGCTCTGCTCTCTGCTATGTTCACATTGTAGAGAATATAATTGTTTTCCTCACTAATAATGTATTAGTCCACCCACACACCTAACCTATCTGCATATCCCTGTTTAAAATAAGTGTGTAAGCGCATTGTGAACCCACCTTTGTAGGCCCATCTTATTATCTTAATAATGCACCCTTTAAATAGCAGCAAAAAACTGCAGTGGTGCAACTGCCTCAGAGTAGCATTCCACCAACAATGAGCCTGACCACACCTCACTGTAAGACCTACACGCCTGTGGGCGCACAGATGGACGCAGCTAATTACACAACCTGGGTGTGGGCCATGAAAATGTCAACTGCGTTGGTCTAAAACTAGCTATGCCCGTTGCGCTGAGCTTTGCGCCGGTTGTAAGGTAGGGCTCCAAAACATGATCACGATAATCAGCAACAACAATTACGATTTAACCAACAACACATTTGTTCCTACGTTTCTCTCAAACTATGCTCACTTGCATCTTAAGAGAGTCTAAAAATTGTTCTGTATCTTAGTGTACTGTTTGTGATATTTCCCACAGAGCCAGGACTTCCTTTTGCACATGCCTGTGGGTAACGGAAACCTGGGCCAGGAGGCAGCCACAGGGGACAGACTGACCACTGCTGTGCCTACACTACCCATGCTCCCTGCCCCGGACCTCACCGCACCGATGCCTGCTGATACAGTGTGCAGCTGTGAAGCCTGCAATGAGAGACGGTCAGTAAATTTGATTTCAGTGTATTATTTAATCTTCAAAGATGATGTGATCTTAATGAATGTCTGTCCTGAATAACAGGGAGATTTCTGCTGAGTCAGAGAGGGAGTCGCAGCAGCTACAGAATCACTGGTCAGAGGTTCGCTACCTGGTGCGCTGCATCTACCGTCAGACTGGAACACCGTTAGCAGATGACCATGACCAGCCCCTAGAGAGAGACAAGGAGGGCATGAAGGAGCTGGTCGATAGGTATAACTGCTACACCTTACTTCTCCTTTCCACAGTGTTTGTCCACTAGGGGTCTCTATTGAACTGTGGATGCAGGAAGAAAGCCTCTGTAAAAACTATCAGGCCTGGCAGCCATTGTAAGGAATGATGTCAACAACTCGAAACTGCAGTCTGTACTGTAATGTATAAGGCTGAAATCCCCAGAAAATTGCTCTCTGTTTCCTTGACATGATGTATTTCCTGTTGAAACAGGACTTCTGACTTTGCCCCAAATCATTGAGGGGATTGTTTAATCTGTAGACTAAAGGATATTAAAGAGAGAATATCGGCTTTATTTGGTTTTAACATTAACAGTTTTTTAAGCCAACCTGTCCAGTCTCATTGTATTACAATTTTAATCATACAATAAATGCTTTATTTTCTTCCCATAGACTCTGTGAGAAGGACCCCTACCAACTGTATCAACGGTTGGAGCAGCAGGCGCGTGAATACGTCTTGGAAATGAAGGTGCGGCTACTGAAGCACCTCTCTACAGGTCCCAAGACTACAGGACCAGCGGGGACTGTGTCTGCAGCCCTGGGTCCTCCTCAGGCCTACCAGTTCATCTCCCTGCTGCTAGAGGAGTACAACGCCCTCTGTCAAGCTGCACGCACCATCAGCAGCTTCCTGCTCACCCTGGTTGGTTTACCTTTTGTGTAGCCAGCGTAACAAAGATACTGTGTTAGCTGTCCTGCTAGTGGCTTCATAGTCTTTTTTTTTTTTTACTGTATTTGATTCTAATTCTTTTTGTTTTTCTCAGGAAAATGAGCACCTTCAGAAATTCCAGGTGACGTGGGAGCTGCACAACAAGCACCTTTTTGAGAATCTGGTGTTCTCTGAACCGATCTTGCACAGCAGTTTACCTGCACTGGTTGCACAGCTGAAGTAAGTTTTACTAGTTTACAGAAATATATGATGGCTTACTGAATCATCATTATCACTTTAAAGGGCCTTTTGTCTAAATCTTGTCTATCACCTATGTCCATGGGGTGCGCACTGAGCCCAGTGTCTCAGTGGGGAGTGTAGTTTTAAGCTTGATATTTGACAGACATTCACTCCGGACACAACAGCAATTTCACTCTCACCTGATGTCGTCAGTAGGAGGACGTTAAGCTCACCTCCCGGCCCTCCCATTTACTGCAGGGGCTGTCAATTGTACTATGAATAGAATGCGTGAGCTCTCAATGTGGGAGGTTTGTCCGAGCCTTTAAACCCCCTCCTGAAAAGGCCTAGTCTGCTCTGATTGGTCAGCGTCTCTGGGTCTTTTGCACTCTTGTCATCTTTTCACTGTCATTGTACCCGGGGAATAACTGCAACCGACTATAACACTAGTTTCTGCCGTTAAAAAAAAAAAAAAAAATCAATATAAGCTTCTAAACTAAAATCTTCACAACCGGACATGCTTCAGCTGGAATACAATCCGAAATCAAGCAGAAATTAACAACATCTGCAACCAAAGTTGAATGTTGGCCTACTTTAGGTAATCGCTAATGTTTATCTAACTTTCACTAACTGCTAATGTTTGTCAGTTGCTAATGTTACGTGTATGACCAAAACATCAAGTTGGGAGGCAGTTTTAATCAACAGCAGCGTCTTGTGCATACCGTGTCATTGAGTCAGGAAAACCCCCATTCAGTCAGATGATAGACTTTATGTGTTCCTGACGAGCCCAAGTAGGCCTACTCGCCACTGCCAACCGGTGGCGCACGTCTCGGTGAATACACAGTGTTATTTAGTGCTATTTTATTATATTATCCACTTTGCTTCAACCGATCACCACCAAAATTTTATCATCTGTTCCTTGTCCCATTATCCACCTTTCATCAAAATCCATTCATAACTTTTTGAGTTATTTTGCAGACATACAAACAAACAGACCAATGCCGGTGAAAACATAACCTCCTAACAAACATATGGAAAAGCATAATAGGACCCCTTTAGTCTGCTACTGTTGACCCAAATTAGATCAGTGCTCGACACTTAAAGTTGTATTATCTTTTAAATGAACTGTCGACCACAGTGAACACAGAAACCATGTAATTGTCTTTAACGACTTGTGTGTTCTGCACTTTTTTTTTCCAGACATGGCACAGCCTCTCATGATTCATATAATGAAGATATGTACAGGACCTTGTTAGAAAGCTACCATCAGCTGCAGCAGGAGATGGCGACGGTGGCTACTGAATGGCAGGAGTGTGAGAAGAGGATTGATGACTATGTGGATGAACAGGTATACACGTTCAAGACAAAACAGACATTTGATACAGGAAATAACAGTGCTTTTATGAGAAGATGATACTTGATAAAGATGCCTTCATTAAAGCAGTAAGGATATAACTCTTTTACAGCTGCTTTTTAAGGTGGAGGGTCAGAGTCTCACCAACCAAAGAACAGAGCCACACAAGTCCTTGATTAGCAAAAACGTAAGAGACTTGCAAATTGTATCAGAACACATTCAATTTCTATTATCTTTAAATTTGAATTTCTTTCATTTATAGAAGTTAATGTTCTTGTTATCTGCTCATTTCCAGACTCTGAAGACTAAGCAGCGAATGCTTAAGGAGGACTGGGAGTTCTTTAAGCAGAGAAGGTTTATAGAAGAACAGGTACATGATAAGAATATGGAGCCATCATGGCAGATTTAAAAGTGTATTTCTGAGCTTTAACGCAGTTTTTTTTTTTTTTGCTCTCTATATAGTTACCCAACAGTAAGAAGTCCCCCACCGGAGAAAACAACTTCACAGACACTATGAGAATGCTCTCATCTCGTCTGAGTATTCCAGACTGCCCAAACTGCAATTATCGAAGACGGTGAGTCTCCAGGAGTCACTGATGTGTCATTGTCTGGACTGAGATCATGTTGCTTTCAGCGTAGTGAATTTGAAATATACTTGAAACTGCCTTTACAGATAAATGAAAGAAAGTATATTCTAATCCGCCTCCCTAATCTATTAAGAGTTTTGTCATGATCTTCTCATGTCAAATGTTCTTCAGTTTATGAAAGATTTAATTCCCCAACTCTTGTTTTGTTGTCAAGAAAATGATCCCACCCTAAATATTATGACGGTGTCTCACCTTATCACTGAGCTGAAGTGTGATTAGATTTGTGCTTTGTTTTACGTGTGTAGTTGCATCTGTAATTGATATGAAAATGATTATTTAAAAGTAAGGCAACTATGAGCTTGACCAGAGTTAAACAATTCCTGGAATACATATCTTTAAAAATTTCTAGAAATTTACCAACTCCAGGCTTACTTTTAACCAAAACATGAAATAAGGAAGTGTTCAATGTGTTTTCTCCCCAAATAAGTTTACTGCTGAAAAGGTGGGGTTTTTATATTGAAATTGTGATAACATCTTTTTCCAGAATTCCCAATTTTAACTTCCCTTGGAAAATTTTCAGAAATTTACAGACTGTTTGCAATTCTAAAGTTGTGTCCACACCAAACAACGCCAATGCGAATTTTCACATCAAGCAAGTTTGAACGTCAGAATATTTTGTGTTGACTCGATTCACATGCGGGAATAACCCCTGTCATACGCACATGAATTTGCTTAATCGATGAATGAACTTCTGCCGGTACATCCCTGGAGGATCTCAATGCTAATTGGGTATCGCGGTGCAAATTGGTCACTGAAGGTCAGATTTTTCAATTCCTGTGAATAAGCATATGGCGCGAAATTGGGCTATGCACTTACTTTGCGCCACTTAATTCAAGTATTTAATGTCATTCCTGTTGCGTCCAACACGCCACCTGGCGGAAATAAGCATCTACTGGCGTCTTTACATTGACTTTACCTGTAATTCACTCATGTGAATTGTTTTATTTGTGCCTGGTGTGAAAACAACATAAGCCTGACTTTGACCCCCTTTATCCCAATTGGTAGGTTTATGTATTAATGAAAGATTAAAATGTAAAATTATTTTCTTTTTTTAATAATTTTATTAAGACAGCAGTCTCATTTTGAGATGGTGTTCTAACAAAACATTAAAAAAAATATTGAACTCAACAACCATGTGATTTTGAGTACTTAATAACATACCTATATTGAGATAATGCTCTGATAATTACTGCAATATAAACTTTGTCCATATTGCCCACCTCCCTACCAACAGGTGCACGTGTGATGACTGTAGTCTCTCCCACATCCTGACATGCGGCATCATGGACTCTCCCATCGCTGAGGACCTTCACATCAAGCTGCCCCTGCAAGGGGAACCTCCCCGCGACTACCTGGCAGAGGTGCACCCTCCCAGCCTCTCCTCCGGCAGCTCCGCATCGGGCTCCAACTCCAGTTCTCCCATCACCATTCAGCAGCATCCGAGGCTCATTCTGCCTGAGGGGGATACAAACACTTTGTAAGCTTGTCACTGTCCACATCAAATGGTTGTTAATGCTTTGTAACGATAATTTGGGCACAGATCAGTATTGGGTATATCAGTTAGTAAATGCACACCTCTTCCTATAAATAGTAATTTCCCCCCTTCTGTATCTTCCCCCGAACATGACTACTCATTTCTCTCTTCTTCTAGTATTAGTGATGATGACGAAGTGCCTCCGTTGTCCAGTAAGTTCGGTGACATCTACCCTATGAGTGGTTATGAGGACAATAGCGTTGTGAACGCCGCTGTGAATGGCCTCCATAATGACATGAATGGAGAAGGTGAAAACGTGGAACTAAAGGCAGGGGTGAGTTCTGTACTGTGGTTTATTACTTCAGAAAAACTCCCAAGAGTAGTTATGAATTTCCCTGCCGAGTTTCTGGATGATGAAACTGATGCTCATTATGAGTGGGCTGCCAGTAGTTCGGGAAATGTCTTTTTTGTACTGTTCCTCAGCTACTCCCTAACTGAGTCCTCTTTGTTCTACACATTTTTGTCTCAGTCTCCTCACATGACCAGCAGCAGCAGTTCATCAGAGGGTGACGAGGAGGAAGTTGATGGTGAGGTTGGTGGGGAGCCCCGAGGGCAGCAGGAGGAGCTTTCCTCAGGGAAGACCAACAGTCCCCCACCTTCTTACAACCACCAACAGGTGATGTAACACAGTCATAACTTTGCAGTATCTTCCAATAATTCTCAAAACAGACTTGCCCTAGTTCCCATGTCACATCCTTGACTGTAGTAGGGCTGTAGTCAACCACAAAAAGAAATGTGAGTCAGTGGGGAAAAAAATCTCCACATTATCTCCAGATTGACTAAATCAGCCACGGAGCACTGAGTGCACTCTACCTGGTAGCATTGTGTCTCCACCAGAGAGTTTTTTCTGTGGCCAATTCTCTGCAGTTGAAGCGTTGCTCATTTACACCATGCTACAAACACCAGCAGCATGACGAAGAAATTAATGTCTATTCTGCGCTGAGTGCTCCACACCTGGCGGCTTATTCTTGTCACCGAGAGTTGAACAATGTTCAACTTAGGGTAACTTAGGCTGCGTTCGTCACTGTCACTTTTTACTCAGACATCCAGTCATACTGTAGGAGGTGTAAGACAAATACCACAGAAAACAATCATCACAACCAAAATGTACAAGTGCTGAGCAACAGCGATGGAAGAGAAATGAATACTGCCCGCCACGTAGACTGATGAATCGGTCCTCTCTCCTTAAGTGCCTCTGCTTGTCCTTCATCCAGAGCAAAGGCCAGAGCATGTACTCTACCTTGTGCCGATGGTTTTACTTCGGTGAATGTTTCATACCATAGCAACCAGACACAACCAACGTGTCTGAACATAAAAAAATAAACCGCTGTGTGTCTCAAGTCTTCCCAGCTCGGCATTTCAGCTGGGGGGAAAAATGCTGAGAAAGTAACAAAAGTGATTGTCCAACTAATCAAAATTGGGTCAGACAACATCATCTCAACCAACCAATCAACCCCAAGGTGTCAGCCCTAGACTGTAGGGCTGCAGCTAACGATTATTTTCATTGTTGATCAATTTTTTGTCAATACATTTGTTGGGAAAATAGCAAAAAAAAAATGCTGATTACAGTTTTTTACAGTCCAAGGTGACGTCTTCAGTTCTCTTGTTTTGTCTGACCGATAATCAACAACTGTATAAAACAGAAAAAAACCCAACAAATCCTAACATTGAAGTAGCTGGAACCAGAGAATTGTTGCTTCAAGAATGACCTAAAAATAATTCATTGGTGATCAGAACTGTTGCTGATAAATTTTCTGTTGTTTCAGCTCTACATATAAATAAATAACCCTTTAATACATTTAAAGGCAGTGCAGATATACACGCACTCCAGACTACAAGTCACCAACATGTTGTGAATTTGTGTTACCACACTCAGGTAGAACAGGTCCAGCATGCCTGCGAGTGCCACGTGTGCAACCAGGACCCCAGCTCCTCCACCCTGGGCCCTGCCACATGCCTGCCCCCTAGTCGGCTCCATGCTGCACCTCCACCCACTGTTGGACACCAGTTCTTCACAGACAACAAGACACCCCCCGCCCACCCCGCCCTACACCTCTACCCCCACATCCACGGCCACCTGCCCCTA
Source organism: Epinephelus cyanopodus (assembly GCA_026686955.1). NCBI lineage: Eukaryota > Metazoa > Chordata > Actinopteri > Perciformes > Serranidae > Epinephelus > Epinephelus cyanopodus. The sequence continues at coordinate 24,549,247 of CM048916.1, read as the reverse complement.
CACAACTTCTCCCGGCCCCTGCTGCACCCTACACTCTACCCACCCAGTCCTCCTCTCACACACAATAAGGTGAGGGTAATTCTTGAGCACGTACACTCATAAGGCTACACATATTACATTTTTCTGATTACTTTCTTTTTACAGTGTGTAAAATTATACCATGAGAGTCCCCTAAAAGGAAAATTGATTCATTTCCTTATCACTGGGGATTTTTTTAAGTTTCCAGGAACAATAATGAGCTTAGTTGTGTTTTAGTTTCACTTAAGTTTCACTGTAGTTTTCATTTTACACCACAAGGGGTCAGAATGAACCCAAGCTAAGAGAAGTCAAAAGCTCAGCTCATGTCATAAACTAGAGACATGATTTGGTTTATAACTTGTTTCTTTTATTCCTCAAGCCTCTGCCCCCAAACCCTACATCAAACCACTCAGCGGCCAAGCAACCGGCCTTCAGCCCGTCTTTACCGGAGCACGTTTACCAGAACTGCTTTGGCGGTGCCGGTGGAGCAGGTGACTGGAACAGCTCACTGCAATGCCTCTCGCTCAAGTTTGAGAACCTGTGGGACGCTGCTGTGATGAAGAGCTGGAATCCGTCTGTGCTGCTGCCTGAGTCACTGCCAGGTGAGCCACTCTAACACGGCAGAAATGAAATTTTAAATATTCCCAGCAAGTCCAAGACGGTTAAACTCATGACTTGTCGCACATTATTTATCACCAGGTGACATGCTTGGGCCACCGCTCGCTGACGTGCCCCTCCCCCCAACATCATCTATCAGCCCCCAAGGCGAACACCCCTCGCTGCCCACCCCTATCCCCCCCTCCTGCTCCACTTCCTCGTCATTGTCATCGTCCTCATCATCATCGTCGTCGTCATCATGCTCCTCTTCGGAAGCCAAAGAGCAGAAGAAGAGTGGCGCCAAGAAGAAGTGTCTCTACAATTTCCAGGATGCCTTCATGGAGACCAACCGAGTAGTGATGGCCACCTCCGCCTCCACGTCCTCTGTGTCCTGCACTGCCACCACTGTCCAGTCAAGTAATAACCCACCCATCCACCTAGCATCTAAAAGACCCAACTCCTTAGGTAATATAGGTGGTAGGAGGAATGGTTAGGTTTGCACTGATGATTTAAGTATAGGCCACTTAGACAATCATCACAGTTATTACAGGAGTGTGACATCCTTTGTGAAACCCAGCAAGGAAGATGTTTTGCCTCTTACCTTTGCAATCAAAACACAGACATAATAGACAACGCCAAGCAAGAAACTAAGTGAAATCAGTCCTGCTTTTAATGTCGAACTGAAATTTAATTCCCTCTTCTTTTTAATGTAAGAAAAAACTATAACTATAATTCAGCTGTTGTACATAATTTTGCATTTTTAAAAGAGGATAAAACAGTTTTTGGTAATGTTTGTGGCTGGCAGACTAGGCTAATTAACTTGCCAGCTTTCTGATGTTTACAATGATCACTAATAATGCAATCACTGCAGACAAAAGACAGAAGTTAAATTTGTGTGAAAGCGTTTGAATAATTGCGTGTTTTAAAGAGTTTGTTTTGGATCAACGAAGGACCAAACAGTGCTCTCAACCAGCATATCTTTGTCTCCCCTAGATGATGTATTTCACAATCTAGGTAAAGAGGACCATAGGCAACCCGCTCCAGCTCCCCCCAGAACCTGCCCTACAGGACTGACCTCCCTCCCTCCACTCTCGGGCCCCACCCTGCCCCCAGCACCCACCACGCACCTCCCCACGATGGGATCCCAGCCCTTTCCAAAGATGGCCGCTCCAGCCCCAGACTTCATGGAGGCCCACCAGGGTTTGTGCCTCCCGCCCGCCGAGCCTCCGGCCTCCTCAGCAGATGGTCCTGTCAGTGCACCACCCAGTGTCTGCAGGTAAGACCACCACCATGTCCTGCAGGCTCATGAAGACGGACAACCATTCATCAAATGTATTACTAGTGACTGAGACCGATCTTTTTTTTCAGTGATCCTGACTGTGAAGGCCATCGCTGTGAGGGGAACGGGGCATACGAGCACCCGCCGTATGATGGGGAGGAGAGTCAGGATGAGGACAGCTGCTCCGAGCATAGCTCTTCCACCTCCACCTCCACAAACCAGAAAGAAGGAAAGTACTGTGACTGCTGCTACTGCGAGTTCTTTGGGCATGGTGGGGTAAGACACACACATTTATGCTGCAAATCACAAGTACATATATACATTTTCTTTAAGACGGATTGATTTTCAATTACACATTTGATCCTCTGCACATGATGTAAAACAAAATATTGAAATATGGCTTGTACAGTCTAGTGAATCATAGTTAATTAGCTCAATGGAAGAATTTATTTATAGCGACCTTAATGATCATACTCTGTTTTATTCCCAGCCCCCAGCTGCTCCTACCAGTCGAAACTATGCAGAGATGCGGGAGAAGCTGCGCTTGCGTCTGACAAAACGTAAGGAGGAGCAGCCTAAACGCGAGGAGCAGCAACCAGTGATCGAACGAGATGGAGGGGTGGAGGACCACAGGCGGGTAGAGGACCTATTGCAGTTCATTAATAGTGCCGACAATAAACCTGCCTCCAGTTCTAAGGCAGCCAAACGGGCCAGGCATAAACAAAAGAAGGTAACTGTCCCTCCTTTTTCAGTTCAGAAGTCTTTTTAGAATTGTCTCAATGACCTCCAGTGTATATTCATCCAGTTTAAAGCACTTGGAAGTACAGTAACTCTGCTAGTACCAAAAATGCATGGATCATTTTTTTGAGTCAAAGTTGCCGTAATGCTGAAAGTGTATGTCTCTGTGTGCTTCAGATGGAGGAGAAGGCTCGTCTGGAGGCAGAGGCCCGTGAAAGGGAGGAGCAGCAGTTGTTGGAAGAGCAGCAACGGCGACAGCGGCAGGAAGAGGAAGAGGCAGCGCTTCAAAAGGAGCTGCTCCGGCTGCAAGAGCTGCAGCAACATCGCGCTGCCAAGAAGAAAAAGAAAGAGAAAGCAAAGGAAAACACCGCTCCCCCACAAAACAACCCACAGCCCCTAAAACAGACAGCTCAGAACGTCCTAGATAACCTACAGAACGGAAAGTCACAGTCACTGCTTCAAACCCTCATCCGCCTCCCTGACCAGAAGGAGCCCAGATATGACCCTGTATCCCTGCCCAGCACACAGCACAGCCCAAAACACACCAGTGAGAGGGGGTTTTCTACTGAGAACAACATCCCCAACTGTCCGGCCATCCTCCACAATGGCACTCCTCCATCTCAGCTTGAGGTCAACATTAAAGTGAAGTCCAAGCAGTCTGCTAAAGTGGCCACTTGTGAGGCTGCAGCAAAGAAGGCTCCAGAGCTTCCCAAGAGCTCGGATGTGGCTGCAAAGCTCGCTAACGGCACCACCCCCACCGCTATAACAGACACCAAAGCAATGCGGATCAGGCCTGCTGAGGCCCTGGCTCCTCTCCCGACCACTGAACCAAGGAGGGAGGACAGGTGTAACATCAGAAGTGCCAGTGGGAAAAGGCAGCAGCAGCAGCTACAACAACCGCTGACCCAAATAAAGGAAGACAGGAGAAGTCCACCTGTGTCAAACCCTTCCCCGTCTCCCCCTCCAGCGTCCCAGTCTGAGCAGACGCAGCAGAACGGCAAACCTCCCAGTGCAGAGTCCCCACAGCCCAAAAGCAAGACCAAGAAGAACAAGAAGAAGAAAGGGGACAAGATGAACACCTCAATAGGTTGGTATTATCATGATCTGCAGCTTGATTTAAAGGTTCAGGTGTATGTTAACTCACTCCTGAAATAGCAGACATCGTGCGAGTGAGAGAAATATTAACTGTGTCCTTAAGAGAACAAACTAACCAGAGACAGCTCGATCTGTTTCCTCACGTGTCTCTTGGGTATTCTGTGGTATATATGGCATCCCCCTGTTGTTAGTGAAAGTGTGCATTGCCATTTACGTCTCACTGCCATGTGCAGGTATTACGGGGTGTTACCTAAAGTGGTTTTACTTTCTAACAAATATTGGTTTTGCACTGGTGTTCTTATGTTCCCCGTGTTCTGACAAGTGAGGCTGTTTAAAGCCTTCTCCACTGACAAGGTGCCAGTGTTTCTTTCAGCCCCAAACACTTGGCCTCACTCCGGCTCTCAGAAATACTGAAACTTTAAATAAAATTGCAAGGGGAAGTGGACAGATAACATTTTTTCTGACAACCTGGTGTAGAATCGACTCATCAAATCTGAGTCTCTTCAAAACCTAACTTCTGTTTCCTAAAAGCGGATGTTTTTTAAGAGGAATTCTTGCACTCACTGTACGAGCTGTACGTGACACTGTGCAGGAGTTTGTTCCCTTTTATTTGGAGCCAGTGTGTACACTGTTTCCAGCTTAGACACCACACAGTAGTAGTATCAAAGATGCATACAAGACTGACGTGTATCAAAGTTCTTCTCATTTAATAATACACCTACAAAATGAACATATATTTGAAATAACAGCAATTAACATACATTTATGCTCTTTTGTTTCAGATGATGTATTCTTGCCCAAAGACATCGACCTGGACAGCACTGAAATGGATGAAACAGAGAGAGAGGTGGAATATTTCAAAAGGTATGCACATTAAAAGTAACTCACTTTGTCATATACTGATGAGTTGGGGGGATTTAAACTCTACGCTGTTGAGGTCTACACCGTTGAGTGTTTATACTTGGCAAGGTGGTGTGTCTGTGTCACTCTGCAGTTACACCTTCAAAACACTAGTCGGTGGCGGGGTTTCTGTGAAGTGCTGTCAAGTTAAGATGATTCAAAACACACATTAAACACACATTAAACATGGCTTAATAGAGACAATTTCAAACACAAGTACACAAATCAGCTTTGCTATAACTCACAGCATTCACAGACAAAAACTTGTCTCTGGTTGGACACATTTTTCCCACAAATACAACATGCTAATGTATCTAGCACAAGCCTATGGCACTTTACATTGTATAAATTAGCCTAGCAGCTAGTGGACTTCTCTCTGCTCATATGAAACCAGGAACAAGGAAACGTTACAAAATTAGGCTCCATTACAACTCACAAGGTTTCCCAACAAAACAACTGTCTTATACTAAACACGTTTTCCAAACAAATACAACATGCTAACGTTATTAGCACAAGCTTATGGCATTTTACCTTATATAAGTTAGCCTAGCAACGAGCAGAGATTTCCTTTGCTCATATTAAGCCAGGATAAATCACAAGACTTAAAATGCTATTTTTGTGGAGGCTTTATTGTCTTCATAATTAATTGTTTCTTATCTGTGAAATTAATGTAAATAAAAGCTTCGTTTCCACTGAGGGAAATGGTTTCAGCTTACATAAATAGACAGGAGGTTTGCGTCACTGCGACGCATAGTTAGATTTGTGGGGAGGTGCACATCAGGCTACGGCGGAGGGTACAGAACATGCACTCAACATGTTTATTAGGCCTCAGAGATATACAAAATGGCTCTGGTGAGAAACCTTGCATGAAAAGCTAAAACTGAGTTAGAATGGCTCATCAGAAGGTTAATGTTTTTGTTTTGTTCGTTTGTTTTCCTGCAGGTTTTGCTTGGATTCTGCACGGCAGACCCGCCAACGGCTTTCCATCAACTGGTCAAACTTTAGTTTGAAGAAAGCTACGTTTGCTGCACATTGAGGGTGTTAGTGAGTGACTGTCAGGACACAATCAGTACCTTAACAGCTATACCAACCCACACGTTTCCCCCCCGCCCCGCCCATCCCTTTACCTCCACCCAGCTGTTGTCCTCCCAGAACTTCTCTCCTGCTGTGCCCAAATCACACCCACGCTGCCTTGCTTTGTTCTTGTCGCTGTGTGGTTCCAACACAGACCCATCTGGACTGATCCACCTGCAGAACTAAAAACAAAAATGAAAATTAAATGACACAAAAAGAATCACAAAATGCTACTTTACATCTGATTAATTTTCCTTGCGTGCTTGTGTGCTTTTAGTCTGAGTTGGGCATTTCTCTTGACTGAAAAAGCCATGGTCTGAAATTATTTTCTTATATTGGCTTACCTGTAGTCAGAAGATGCTTACTATGTCTGGATGGTTTCCTTTAAAAAAAAGAAGAAAAAAAGAGACAATGGAAACTCCAAAAAAAGAGAAATGTAATGAATTAAAAGCTGTATTTGAGATATTGTGGCTTACTATCCCATCGTTTCCCCGTTCCTAGCACGGCATCTCATCCACATGATTGACAAGGGAATGGGCTTGGTCAGCTGGTCTCCACACCCTGCTCCCCCCCTCCCCCCACCACCACCACCACCACCACCACCACCACAACCACCTCCACCCTATTTCACAGAAAGGAGGAAATCGTAATACTTGACAATGTTCTTTTTTGGTTTTTAAGTTCTGTTTAACAAACTGTTGAGTAAAAGTGTACCAGTTACAGTTTTTGTTTTCTTTATTTTTGACCTGTAGCCAGCTTGTATCAGAATACTTTCAGAATGAAATTGAAAAAGAACAATACTCACACTATCAATCTGTTATAGAGTGTATATTGTATTAACACTGAAGCCAAACTGGCTACTTTTAACATATTGTTAAGTAATATTAAATCTTGTCTTTCTTTTTTGAAAGATGGAATACAGTAGTATGGCAGGATTATGCGTCTTGTGTCAAATCTTATTTCCTACATGCAGTAGAAAGGACATGGACACTTAAAACTACACATAGGCCCACATGTCAAGACATAATTTAACTGTTGGGAGGTCAGTGTGTTTGCTCTCTGGCAGAGTTGGATAAGACAATCACTACGACAGATATGAGTATATCTGTCCTTGAAATACAGACCTACAGCGAGCAGCCAGTTAGCTTAGCATGACTGGACTACGCTTACCAGCAGATCACTTCTTAACGCAATTGTGTTTGTTTAATTTGTTAAAAAAAAAAAAGTGTAAATACAACAATAGGCTTTTTATGGAGGGTTTTGTGCTGGACTTGGCCAGGACCAGTAGTTTCTTGGAGTCTTCAGCGATTGCGTGACAACTGTTTAGTGCCATTAAATAGTCCGGCACATTAGCATCTGTAAAATGGCATATTGTTGTTTTGTACTGATTAAATAAACAAGATAATAGCGTGTTGATGAGTCATAGAGATGCCTGGAGGCAGATTTTGTTACTGTTGGACAGAGCCAAGCTAACGGTTTCTCCCTGTTTTGTGCTAAGCTAACTGGCTGCAACTTCCTATTTAACGCACAAATAGAATTGTATTATATTTCTTGTGTGACTCTTGGCAAAAAGCAAAAGTTTATTTTCCAGAAGTTCCCCAATTTATGCTGGATTTTGAGCTGTTTTTTAAACCAAAAGTGAGAACTCTCCCCTTCAAGGTCAATTCACCGATCATGCCCGTATGGGACCGGTGTGTCGCACATACCGCTTGTGGCAAAGCAGGAATTTCACCTATTGTTGCTGCTCTGCATGTCTGCAGCTACACATGGTTGCAGGGTGAGTCACACCCTCAGACAAATACGTGTTCCTTTTGGGAAATCCACTAATTGACAGTCAAAATAAGTCAAGAAGGCCACTGTAACTGAGTCATGTAGATCCCGAGGTTCAGTTTCAATTGTGAGGCACGTTGAACAAACAAAGGTAGCCGCCACTGGGCCACTTCAGGCATTTACATGTAGCCCCATTTCATACATGCACATGAAACTCTAGGGAAAATTGATTTGAGGCCGTTTTGAAATCAAGTACATTCCCTCAGGGTGAAGTGAGCATGAAATGAGGTCATGCTTTGGCTTATCTAGATGTAGATGAGTTAATGCATACCTTTCACTGAATAGCACTGACAGGACAAAGTGTCCAGCAATAATGTTGGTGTTTTTCCACCAGTTTGTTTGGATTAAACAGAGGCATGGTGACGTTTTTGTAAACTTCTTAAAAGCCACATATGACTGCTGAGCTTCCCTTTCTTGTGTACACTGGTTAAATATGCTCAGTACAATGTTTAACTGTCTGGGCAAAGCTTGAGAAAACTAGGAACAAATGAGTTTCCATTTGAGGTCATTTTACTTGTGAATTTCACATATGTTTGCACTAAAACATAAAGAGAAAGAGATGCCCAACAAGTCCAGGGTGCAAAATGTTAACATATTGTCACTGTTCTTTAAAGAAAAGTAGGATTTTTCTTAACTTAGAAGTAGTAGAAGTAGTAGTAGAAGTACAGTATGTTCATATCTTACATTTATAGCCAAATGGATAAAGTGAAGAGAGGAAGTGAGTTACAGTTATGCTCCCCACAGACTGCTTCCTCTTAACTTTTTGAAGAGTGACTCTCTCCTCAAACCGAGGGATTTCACAATGAAAAATTACCACTCATTCAAATTTCGATGATTGAGAGACCTGTGGTATATGTACTTCATACAAGGGAAGACAGAAAAGGTTTTGGTTTGTGAGAGCCACCAGAGCAGATCTGACTCATAATTTTTTTTCAGCTATGAATGACTGTCTGGCTGTTTGTAGAGCGTGCTCGCTCTCAGTCACCAGTGATGTAAGATGGGATCTACCACATTTAAGCAAATGCCCCACAAAACTACGCTAACGTAGACAAGCCAAAAACACCGAGCTAAATGTCTCAGAGACGAACGTGGGCCGTGATCTAAATAAAACATGAAATTGGCACAGATTTGTGTTTTTTGATATTTACAGAGACACTAGCTACAGAGGTCAACACTTTCCCCTCACTTAATAATAGATTAATACCTCTGTAGAAGCAACTTGAAAAAAAATTTCCACCATGTGTCCTTTAAAAAATGTTCCCCTGTCTTGACCTTTGCTGTAAAGAAATGGTCCTCGCTGATGAAGTAAAACACAATGATGCACTCAGAGCACTCTGACAATGACAGGGGCCAGAGCCAATAGGATTATTAGAAGGGATCACAGCTGCCTTGTAGCTTGTAATCAGAATGCTGATCTTTTCATTGTCAACTGCCTGGAGCGCTTCAGGATCACATACACTTCCAAAGAGGGAATCCCCTCCTCCTTTTTTGGCTACAGTCTGTCACTGTCTTGTTTTTGATAGCCAAAACCTGAGACTCTCGTACCAAAAAATCCTTTAAAAAACACTCAGCACTGACACCAGCTACCTCAACCAACGTATGATAAATAAAAAATGATCTGCTTAAGTCGACAGCACTCCATTTTCAAATAAACGCGTCTGCTTTTTTGGGATTTCCCTCGTGATGGCGGGAAATTCCCGTTCTTTTAGGATACACATAAGATTAAAGGCTGTATCTATCCATTCTGTATTTGTCTGGATAAGTGTCAGGCTGAAGGTTTCCCTCTTTGTTGAAGTACTCGACAGCTACACCAGCACATCCTGACGCTTTGAAACTAGTTTCCAACAGGAACTGATCTACCGCTCTGTCACCTGACTTTTCTTATTAATTCTATTGTTTCTTAGAAAAGTTCCCAGACACCTCAGGTGGGGGCTTGTGACCTATTTTTTTCCACTGACAGATCGGTGGGTAGCGTTTTTTTTTCTGTGTGGAAGTTCAGTCACTTATAGACCCTGCTGTAAACGCGTGGGCGTGTGTGGCGAGGGGGAGAATCCCCAGCAGACAGCTCATGGCCTTTTTAGGGCCTGTGTGTATTTCTACCAGTCTGCATGTGGTTGGCTTTATACGAGGTACTGAAGTTGCCCTTTAAAGCCAAAATTGGTACCAGTTGCTCTGTGGGCACATGAATTGGAGTCATGGTGGTGTGTTATGTAAATTACATAAATGTGTTTGAAACTTATTCAGCCACAAATATCTTCCCCAGTTAGCTGATGAGTAAGTTAGCATGTGATGCTGCCTGCTGTCATTTGAATGCTCGGGGAGTTGTGTGACATACCAACTGTCAAACCTCTTCATTTTGTTTTCACAAGTAGTTCTTCAACACTTTTTATTTTAAGCATTTTTCTTGACCAAAGCTTAGCCTTCATTTTAATTTTGGTTGAAAGATTTGAAATTTGACAAACAAAAAAACATTTCTTTGAGAGATTTACACCAAAATAATTTTACAGTTCTACATTTTGGAAAATATTCGCCTCCATACAGTTAGATGGTAAGATTGGTACCACTCTCTCATACAGACATGAGAGTGGAACCTTCCTATCCGACTCTTGGTGAGAAAAACAAAGTCATTATCTAGAAATATAATATTTAATAGTATTTAACTAAAGTCTATGAAATACTTGCTAAATAGAAACCGCAATTGTTGCCATCCCATAAATCTGTTATTACAACCTGGAGTACTTGTACCCCAGGGTGTGGAGCTGCCCAAGTAATAAAAAAATTAAATTAAATAATATATATGAAATAATATACAACTATTAGTCAGCTGTGACTTCTGAACACTACATGTTGCAGTTATGAGTGTGTGAAAGCAAGCGTTAGCAAGTAAGCACCAGAGTTTAAACAGGTAACGTTAAAATGATAAATAACTCAAATGGATAACAGCATCTAAATAGCTGTAATGGCTCAGCGATTGAAATCGTTGAAAGGACTGGATAAATGGTTAAATCGGTTGACTAAGTACAGGACAAATGGTTGATATAGCTAACTTCTGACTAAACAGATAAAATAATCAGCTAACAAAAAATGGAGAAGCAGTTAAAATAAAAAGAAAATAAAAAATTCTGACATAAATGGCTACAATGGTTAGCTAAAATCACTGACTAAACAGACATCAGACAGACAACATAATTAGCTAAGTAGAGGTTAAATGGTTGAAACATTCAGCTTCACTTCAAGTAGTAGTCGGCTAAGATGGGGGAGATGCCCCTCTTAAGAATAAAAGTCAGTTTACTGTACATGTCATATGTACACGGTTTGATAACCGTCAACTTTTATATCATGGTATACCTTGAAAGCAATGTATCACCGCAGCCCTAGTTGGGAGAAATGAATTGGTAGAGTAGCCAATTTTGTTGTATAGCACGAAAAATATAAATCTTGTGAAGGGGCAAGATTAGGGACTAACTTTAAATTTTTACTTTCACAGAAAATCACAGCTTTTTATGTACAATCCAAATACTGTAAATCCATAGATCAGTATTTTCCAGTGACAAAAAATTAGATCAGTTTACCCCAAAACAGTTCTGGTGGAATACACCGCTCCAAAAAATGAGGGCAACACTTAAATCACACATCAGATCTTGATGCACTAATTATTAAATTTGGAGGCCTTACTAATGTGCATTGTATAATTTGTTGAGAACAAAAAAAAAAAACCAACAACGGTCAATGGAAACTAAAATTGTCAACCCACTGAGGCCTGGATTCAAAGTCACACCTTGATCCAACTTGTGTGAATTTTATAACGACAACTCATAATGTGACTCAGTAGTGTGAATGGCCTCCACGTGCCTGTACGCACTCCTGACCACGTCTGGGCATGCTCCTGATGAGTTGGCGGATGGTCACCTGGGGGATCTCCTCCCAGACCTGGGTCAGGGCATCAGTGAGCTCCTGGACAGTTTTTGGTGGTACTTGGCAGCTTTGGATGCACTGATACATGACGTCCCACAGGTGCTCAACTGGATTTAGGTCAGAGGTGCAAGAGGGCCAGTCAATGGCATCAATGTCTTTGTCATCCAAGAACTGCCTACACACTCTGGACACATGAGGCCAGGCATTGTCCTGCACCAGGAGGAACCCAGGGCCCACTGCACCAGCGTAAGGTCTGACAGTTGCTCTGAGGATTTCATCCCGTTACCTAACAGCAGTCAGGATGCCGTTGGCTATGACATGGAGGCCTGTGTGACCCTCCAAGGATATGCCTCCCCAGACCATCACTGACCCAACGCCAAACCGTTCATGCCGGATGATGTTACAGGCAGTGTAACATTCACCACGGCATCTCCAGACTCTGTCACGCCTGTCACATGACAGCGGGGCGCCAATGGCAGACCTGCCAACTCTGGTGTTCTCTGGCGAATGCCAGTCGAGCTGCATGGTTCTGGGCTGTGAGCACAGGTCCCACTAGAGGACATTGGGCACTCATGTCACCTTCATGCAGTCGGTTTCTGACAGTTTTGTCCTGCTGCTGGGTTGATGCCCTTCTACCGCCCTGTCCAGCCCTCATGTAACGGCCGGTCTCCTGGTATCTCCTCCATGCTCTTGAGACTGCTGGAAGAAACAGCAAACCTTCTTGCGACGGCAAGTATGGATGTGCCATCCTGAAGGAGCTGGACTACCTGTGTAACCTGATTGGGCTGTAGGTACCGCCTCATGCTATCAGTAGCGACAAGGACACTAGCACAACAAAAAACTAGAGAAGAATCAGTCAGGAAGAATAAAGAGAGAGCAACAGTCTGTGACCACCGCATGTAAAACCATTCCCTTTTGAGGGTTGTCTTGCCTTTACCTCTCCATTGCACCTGTTTTCACTTTCATTTGCACAAAAGCAGGTGAAACTGATTCACAATCCCTTGTGCTTCCTTAATGGACAGATTGATATCCCTGAAGTGGAACTGACTTGGTGTTACACTGTGACGGTTAAGTGTTCCCTTCCTTTTTTTAATTCTCAAGAATGCAGCTATTCAGATGAAATTTCACAATTCACTATATCATAGCCCTTCATTACGTGTCAAGAGTTGATTTAGAGCCATATATCGGTTAGGAGAGGAATGAAAGGGGTTGTGGTGTCTTACCCTGGGGCACATCTTCCCCCATTTTCCCCTAGTAGTAGTAGTAGTGGTAGTAGGAGAGTACAATGGCCAAACCAACCTAAATATTGGCAGTTTACTATATAAAAAATTACCAATATTGACTTTTACATAATGAATGGTGTTATACATTGGGAATCAGTGTATGTTCCAAAGTAGATTAAGAGTCATACACTTTACAATCACATGGCAATACCTACAACCTACTACCTACAGTTTGCCAACATAAGCTAGACCAAGTAAAGCTGTATAGTGACAAAACCCCTGAATACTGAGCAAGAGTATTCAACTTCTCTTCTGTAAGAACAAAGTGTCGAAAGTGTGTCTTATTTTTCAAAAGCTTTCAGTCTTGATCTGATTAAAAACAATGCAGCAAAAGGTGGTGTGTGTTCACTCACACTCAGAGAACAACGCTATTTGGCTACGTCTTTACTGTGCTCTGCAACTGCCTACTTCCTTTAAAACAGGGGATGTCCAGCTTCCTGTGCTTACTACACTAAACCCATGACAACTGATTCACCAAACAGCACCGTTGGCCTGTTTGTGTCAAAAAGGTACTTCACAGCGACTGACTGCAGAATGTTTTGGTCACTGACTGATCCGCAGGCTGTTGTTGGATGTAACCTGAGCTACGTTCTTTCTCTGGTCTTCTCAGTGCCCCTGCAGTGTTTGCCTCAGCCACACAACAGCTGGGAATATGGCTGTCACAGTACAGCGTGCCCATTCAGGCAACGCTGGGAAGGGGTTTTCCACCGCGCACAAGCACATACACGTGACACAGATGGACACACACAAACACACACTAAAAAGACATGCACACAGACTTAGATTAAATAGCGCCAACATTTTCGTGGTTAGGCTATGATCTGCGGTTACAGCTCCAGGCTGCAGACTGTCTCAAGAATTAAAATACCCCACGCGATAATGAAACATACTTAAAGCTATATAAATCACCATAAGATAAAGTGTGGATAAACAAGTCTTTTATTACAAAAATAATGTGCCAGCTCCAGAAAAACAGCACAAGCTCTCCAAAAATAAGCATATTATTGTCAGTTGGGATGCAACTCTTACATACACTGTTAGAAAAAGTGGATCAAATATATTTTTCCATTTATATTGAACATTTTTGATCCCAAAAGTTTACCAGGAAAAAAAATATTTCATGGCTTTGGTGGAAAAAAGGCAAAACCCCTTTTCCTATTATTGATGCACAGATAATAAATATTAATATAATAGTTATATATTTTAAATCTGTTATTAAGAATATATAATTTACAGAACAGAAATATGTAAAGTTCAATCAAAAACAAACAACTAATAGCACCACATTATCCAAAGTAAGAAGCTTATGCGTCATGAATCTCTTAATCGTACGATCCTACGATTCAGTATTTTGAATAAATGTCATGAAAGTGCAACAGGTTTGTAATTTGACACACTGAGGTATATGATATTCGATATATTGCATTCACATCCACTTTTCCACCACAATAATCTCCTGCACTGCCACAGGAGAACACTAAGAACCTGACACTGGATATTCGACTATGCAGACTGATGAACTCATTTCTCTTGCGACAGGGGAACTTTGGGTTGTACAGTTTTGCTTCACTATGTACAAACATCTTAAGTCAGTCGTTTCATTTGTAGTCAAGTCTCTCCGATTTGGAAACTCCACTCAGGTTATTTTCTGCCGTGTAGTGCTGCTCTTCAGTGTTCAGTTACTGTCAGTGAGAGATAAGTGTCTTTTCCAAAAATGAGTGTTGTTCCGCTTATAGTTTGGCACACTCTTCACAATGGTTCAGGTACTCTGCAGCGTCCGTGTCACTGAACGTGGCGAGGCAACGCGGGCACTGTAGCTCTGACATGCCTGGGCATTCGTTCCAAGCGGGGCTCGGTGTTGCTGCCGCAGCTGCAGGCTGTTGCTGCATCTCAGCAGTGTTCCTCAATAGAGGCTCTGAGGAGTCCTTATGTCGCCTTGAGGTGATCCTGTGTCCTATGTGGACACGACACATGGGAACCACGTCTCTGTTGTCTCTGCTTGTACCCTGCTGAAAGCAATTACGTTCGGTAAGTACACCATTAGGATTGCACAAGAGCCAATAAAGGAAGTAAATGTGTCTAAAGATGCACTCATCCACCTTGTTAAAGGGCCATCGCCTCACCTGTTTGTGTAGCTGCTGCTTCAGCTGGTAAACCTGCTCCTTCAGGTCTTGGATCTGGCCCTGTGCTCGTTCTCTGTCGGTACGCTCCGATTTAAAGTCCTCTGTGTAGATGAGGACCTGATAAGTGAAACAAAGAACCTTTAGTCTTCTGGTTTCGTCAGAAAATCACTTGTCTGTATCCAGTCAAATTCTACAAATAAAATCTGGAATGAGACCACGATGTAGCACCGACCTGTTGCTCCAGAGTCTGGATGCGCTCTTGGTCATGCCTCCTTATCTCCTCCACGTCTCTACCTAGCCGCGAACACTCGCTCATCTTCTCCTCGAGTAAGCCATTGAGCCTGGAAATCTCCTGGTGAAGCAACCCGGTGCTTATGGAGCCGAGCCCTGGCACCAAGCCCTGCCCAGAGGTCTCCTTCAGCCTCTGACATAAACCTCTGATATAGTCCTCCCTGCTGGAGTCATACTTCTGCCACTGAGAGTTCAGACCTTGCACCTGAAAGGAGAATTACAGCATAAAAGGTTAGACCTTCTGATCATGTGCTCTGATCTGCATTTCACTTTGAAGTTGAATGTCAGCACAGTCATTTTAAAATGTAACTTTTTGAAGTGCCTGATTGATTTCAAGGGAAATTATAAGTAAGTATCATCTACTTGAAGCCTTACATATGCCACTCGCTGCTTAAGCTGCTGATTCTCCTCCTGAAGTTGACGGATTTGGGCATTCACACTACTCAGGTCAGAGGACTCTGTCATCTGTAGAAAATGGTGCAAGAGAGGTCATGAAATAGCCCTCCCAAGAGACAACAACAGGTCCAATCCACAAGTAAATACAGCAAAAAGCCCCCAAAATGGTCGATCACACACCTCCTTAGACTTCTGCTGCAGAGCCACATCCTCCACCTCTCCTCCTCCCGCCTTCTTCTCCTTCTCCATCCTGGCCAGCAGCTCCTGGCACACCTTCACCGTTGCGCCGAGCTGGCTGCGCAGCTGGTCAGCCTCCTCGGCCAGGGATGTGCAGAGCACGGCTCTGGTGGCCTCCGAGCGCTCCCTCTCCTGCAGGGCTGACCGCAGCCTCTGGATCTCCTGATCCTTCTCGTGGTCGGGCTGACACCTGACACTCTCCAGCTCCAGCTCCTTCTCCCGGAGCTGCACGGTCAGCCTCTGGACCTCCTGGAAGGAGGACGAGGGGGGTTAATTGCATGACCACATCAGGGTTTAATGAGATATTTTTGCCATATTATATGTATTAAAGATGTGTACAGATACATATATGATTAAAATGTATTATTCTAATTATGTTCATGTCACTGGGGTTGTCCTTGACTTTTTACAGTACAAAATGCCAAATTAAAACAACATTGAACATCACATCACCCTTACATGACAATGATAGTGGTAAAAAACATTACTTAAATAATGAAATATGGACTTTAGGGTATTTAAAGCTTATTATTTCTTGAGGACACCTACTCAAAGTATGCCTACATGGACAGACCTGAGCCACTGTATTAACTTTTCTCCATCAGCCAACTTTCTAACACTAATCTGTATGGATCAACACATTAAAAGCATCTCCAGCACTATTTTACCTCTGCTTGTCTCGACGCCTTTAACTCCATATCGTTCCTCTTCTGCTTCAGCTTGCATATCTCCTTACACAAACTCTCCAGCAAAGACTTGGACGGCCCGATGACCACTGACTCGTTATCTCCCACAGTCATGTAGATCCTCTCGTACCTCCCCAACCTGGCTTTTAAATCTGCAATGATATTGTCCTTAACATCAATCTGCTTGTTGAGGAGCTCGATTTCCTGCCGCGTCTCATGGTACAGAGTATTGAGCGTGCTGCAGCTCCGCAGTTTGTCTTTCAGCGCGTCGGTATCCGTGTTTATACTGACGTTATCCATGGTCGGCTTCGTAGATTTGTGACAGACGGACCAGTCTTTTAATAATCCAGCATTTGACGCCTCTGCTTCCAGCCGCTGCGTCTTTAGAAATGGACCGGGGAGGTCAATTGTGTCGAGGGTTTTGCGCATCGGTGTCGACAATAATATCCCCGAACAGTCTTGGGGGATTTCCTAGGGAACTTCCCCGCGGACTTTTTTGAGCGTCAAACTGAGCCCTGCCTGAGATTCACCGTCGACCGTCATTAGGGAGGTAAAAGGGGGGTTTATAGCCTGCTGGCACACATGGCAAAGACAACACACAGATATAATTTCAACACAAGGTAAAAGAAGTTAAAGGTCGGTGCCACCAAGTGCTGAAAATAAGGGCGCTGCCTTCACTGCCATCGGAAACTCGCATTCTGTGACGGAGCGGAGCGATTACCCAAGCAGCCTTTTGCTTTTGTTATTGCGCAAGTGTCACCAGCAACATGTTTATGACTTATTGTTTTATTTTTGCACACTGGCCCACATAACCTTTGTGTTAGGAAGGAAAATGTTCGCAACATGCATCACAAACAATTGTTTACCCCAAACTCTTTGTAGTCTACACCAGAAAGCAGCTTCAAACATGAAGTCCCCTTTAAGTAACATTTAGCATGGAATGAGCGTTTAATTTTCCCACTGGTAGTTTACAGGGTTTTCACGCATCCCAGCCCCTAAACGTCACACCAGTGCAGTTGGACTGTCACAACAAATCCCCCCCATACATAACATACTCAAGTAGGTGTTGATTTTTCCCATAGCTGTGAAGGCATCAGAAGTGCGGTCGCCTCTCCTCTGTTCGTTATGATGTAATTTAATATTTCTAAGCAGCCTGAGTTGCGCAGTTACGGCCTCACCAGTCAGTGAGTGACTGTATTGGAGACGCACATACTAATAGGTGACTCATACTGTATGACTGACCAGTGAATGGCTTTAGATTATCGTGTGGGGTATTTCTGCCTTCTGAAATGTTGGACAAAAAACACTATATCCGTTACCGTAAGATAATACATGGCATATAGTGAGATTAGGAATTAGCCCAGTGCCACTGTGACGCCATGAAACTCGAGTTTACCGTATATAATTAGTTATATTTAAAAAGAAAAATCCACTATATCATATTGCATGGTGAGTACACTGTATTCCTGGAGATGATGATAAAGGGAAACAACCAATAATCCGAGCATCTCTGCCACTGTGAGATATTAAGTGACAAACTTAGTCACAAAATTCAATTTAAGTCATTCAAAATAATACATTTAAAACAGATTAAGTTAAATATGTCATTCTTGATGTTACGGCAGTGTTGCATAGGTAAAAATGGAACAGCTGTCATGTAAGTGATGAAAATAAGAATTCAGGTGTTTCACTTAAGATTATTAGTACAACAATGCAGAGGTGTGGACTCCACTCACATGACTTGCACTTGAGTCAGACTCAAGTCACAAATTTAATGACTTTAGGTGCAACAAAAACCAAAGAAGACTTGCAACTGGACTTGAACTGCAACACCAATGACTTGTAAATACTGGATAAGTAGCAGCCTGTTCGTGATGAATAATGTCCCCTTTTAATGTTGTAGTTGGTCGAGGTGGAGCGTATATAATCTACTAATAGTGTTTGGTAGTTTTAAACTAGGAATGCGTGTTTTATAAAAGGTGATTGCTTGTTTTTTAATGTAAGAATTTAATTTGAGAGTCAACAACATCAAAAAAGACTGGACACTTGACTTCAACACCAGTGACTCGGGACTTCATTTGGACTCTAGCCTTTTGACACAAAAATACTGGATACCTTCCCCCCAAGGCAAAACATTAAACTGTACATTATTTAACACATGTTCCACACATCAAGTCATATTCATCATTGCCTGAATTAACAAACATTAACGCTACTGATTCCCTGCAAGTGGACACTTAATACCTTAGATGATCTTTTTTATTTTAACAATCTGACAGCATCTGAGAAGAACTAACATTACGTCACTGAGCACCAGTTGGGAAAAAAAATGACACAGAAGTTAATTTCATTCGTGTACAAAAACCCAAAGAACGAATCGCAGTTTTCAAAACCTGTGGGTTGAAAAATGAAAGATGGAGATGCAACAACTTCCAAACACGTTTTAACAAATAAATACAAATGTTTAAAAGCATTCATATTTTGTGTGTAAATTAAGTAAAATAAGATACACCTTTATTATCCCATAATTGAGAAATTATTCAACATATTCAAATTGTATTACATTTGGTGGAGAGTGTATTATGACTTGTTTAGGACGAGAGACTTGACTTGGAACTTGTTAGTGTTGACTAAGGACTTGACTGGACTTGCCTGGTTTGACCTGGGACTTACCTGTGACTTGCAAAACCATGACTTGGTCCCACCTCTGCAACAACGTGATCATACTGTTACAAGTACAAGTCAGGTATTCACAACATTACTTAGGTAAAAAAAGTAGCAGCCTACTTGTGATTTAGTGATTGCTCATTTTTTAATGTAAAATTTCAATTTGCCAAGTAACTAGTCAATATAATAGCTGTTGAATAAATGTAGTGAAGTGCAGAGAACAATATTTCTCTCTGCAATGAACTAAATTAGAGGTATAATGTGGCAGAAGATGGAGATACTCAAGGCAAGTACTTTGAATTGCACTTGTATGTTTCACTCACATCTGTACATGTAAAGGCCCAATTCAGGTTGTACTTACAACCCTATTATACACAATGCAAACTAATTCACACACACTGCAGAGTGCTGTGATGAGTAAAACTTGATTCCCTTTAGTGTTGGACCCTGGACGATGCAAACACTGCACTTGTGATCATTATTGGATCAAAACGAAACTACTGTCTAGACTGTAGGTGTACAGTGAAAGGCCTCTTAGGCGACAATTTAAAGGCCTCATTAGTTCAACTGGCCGTTGGGGAGTCCCAGGTATTTCTGGGTCAATCACACCATAATGTAACATGAAGGCTGTGGAGGTGAGTCACTGAGGTCCCATGGCAGTCACGTGACATTTGTCAGAGTCACATGAATGAAGGTGTGAAGTGTGTAAAAACCAAGTGGGAAGAGGTGTCAGGTTGGGATTTTAAGTGAATGTTTTTTAGGCCACTTCACTTTCAGATTCAGAAGCCAGCGACGTCCCTGAATGCGACTTCCCTTCCTCAGGGGATACTGCGACTGCATAGCCTGAATATTTCTGATGCCAGCCTCACACATTTGGTTTCACACAAAGTCGCACCTTGATCATGTGACTCTGTAAACTCAGCTGAAGTGACACAACTAATGTGCCACACTGCAGTGACCCAGAAAGGTGGAAATGCCTGGGACTCCCCACCGCTGATTAAGCCCTTTAGACATGTGGCAAAATCTCTTAAGACTCCTCTGTAGTCAGCAGGTGGTCGTTTTTTTTAACCTGTTGGTGTAATGTTAGTCATCCAAACTGCTTTGACACACTTTACCACACACACACACCTCACGACAACATGATTTGATGGGTAGACCTCGAGGTACTTTGTTGTAGTCTTGACAGTATACGTTGATTAAGAAATACTTAACCCACAAAATGACCATTTATATACCAATTTAGTCAGTGTTAGCTTCATATTATAAAGAAACTTAGTTGTTCCTCTCATCCCTCCATGGAAACTGGCAACATTATTGATTCAGTCATTGATTTAGGACTAGGTTTACCAACAGCAAACCATCCTTTTACAAACTCTCACCGCACTTATGCAGAATAATCCAAGTCTCACTTGTTTATTTAACCTTTATTTAACCAGGAAGTCCCATTCAGACTGAAAATCTCTTTTACAAGAGACACCTGGCCAAGGTAGCAGCCAATCAAAACACATCAAATGCAACAAATACAACATATAATCCCAAAACCTACAATAAAAACAACTACTAGTGGCCTCAAGAAAAACAAGCACACGTCTCTGTCACCACATTCTTTATGATGCCTTTAAATCCATCAATGGATTTAAGAGTTTCTAATTTTAGATGTTTCTGAAGATTGTTCCATGTCCAAGCTGCAGAGTAGGAGAATGCATTTTTTCCCGACACTGGTAATTTTCGGGGCACATTCAGAAGCAACCACCTGGAGGAGCGTAGCTGGTAACTGGCAGAACTGACACACACAGAAGGGAGCAGAGGTAAACTGGGAGTTTGCTTAATATTGCCTTATAGATTAAAACATACACCAGTGCTGTTGTCTGTGAGTGGTCAGTGACGTCCAACCCACCAAAGCATAAAGAATGCAGTGATGAATGCGGGACTTTGGAATTGTAATGCAGTGTTTGCTCAGTACTTCCCAAACATGTGCATTTTCATAAAAAAAAAAACACCCTCACTATTTATAACTGAACTGAAACGTGCGCTCTTCAGAGCCCACTAAGGGTCTTTTTTTTTTTTTTTTTTGTGAAACTGCATGTGTTTGGAAAGTACTGAGCACACGACTGGATAAATGAGACTTGGATTATACTGCATGAGTTAATGACTGTCAGTCAGTAATGGTGTTTTCACATATAGTCCCTTTTAAACAAACAGAACTCAGGCCTCTTAAAGTGAACCAAAAAGTGGACTGACAGAAAACGGACTCAGTTATTTTTGTGATCACTTTGTCAGCTCATTTAAAAAAAAGGGGACTCAGTTACCATTCAGGTCAACCTCAGCTCTGATGGGGCCTTAGTACTCTCTGTTCACACTACAGGCTATAAATATATATTGACATAGTTGTGTTTTTACTTTGACGTGGCACTGCAGTGTGGTTATGAAGCCCCCTGCTTTCAGTTGAAATTGGGGGTAAACCTCAGAGTTTCTGTGCTGTAGACTGTTGGCGTTTGATATATTTTACCATCTGGAGACGTGCAGTATCTCCCATGGACCAAATTACTCCTTTTGTTGCATCCTTGCAAGCTTTACAGGCAGACGGGGTTTTATCTAGTTTTCCAAGCGTCCCAGTGCAACAGCATGTGATGTAGAGGGCTAAATACAACGGCAAAGAGCAAACCTGGAGCACTTTGTGTTCACACTGACTTGAAGTGAACCAAACTCAGACCACCACAGTTCAGAGGGGTCTGAGTTCTTAGTGTGACGACATAGGTGCAAAAAATGTTGAGTCACAGCTCTGAGTCCATTCAGAGGGCCATGTGTGGAAATCCCTCTGTCAATACGTCCCCTGTTTTCCGTGGAGGCATGCGAGAACAGTTTCCTTCACAAATTCAATGTAACACAGCATGACTAATACACTTACAAATGGTCATTTTGTGGGTGAAGTACTCCATTTAACTGGGGGTATTTCAACATATTTTACAGACTTGTAGATTAAAAAAAAAATAAAAAAAATCACTGAAATAATCAGTAGTTGCAGCTTTGGTTTGATGTTTTCAATAATGTCAGTGTGTGAGGCTATAGGGGGCTTTATGGTATTAAGTACAGGCAAATAAACCTCTTATGTCACTAGCTAAAATATAAGTTTCTTGGGAGGTTTACAAAAAGCACAAAACACAAGCAGAACGGTAACAACGACATAAAAACAAAATACAATAAAACCAGTAATAACTTAAGACAAACTAGAAAATACTGTAAAACTTCAATTAGTATTCCGGGCTATTATTTGCTTCAATTACTAAAATCAACAGGCCTAAATTTTGGACAGGCCTTTAATTCCTTTCATACAAAACTGTTGCTCAGCAAAGATGGGAAATACAATCGAATTGTTTATATAAACCAGTATGAATATTACTTGTTTAAAAAAAAAAAAAATAGGCTTCAGATGGTATATCAATCATGAATCATTCATTTGATCGGGCTCTGACAGAGGGAGAGAGAGTTACGGCACTCAAGGATTACAGCACCCAGGATACCAGCACAACACCACTTTATCCTGTTAAAACAATACTCACAACTTGGATTAATTTTCATGAAAAATCCTTTTGATTCTTTTGATCTGAGGACCCTTACGGACTAAAGGGATATGAATAACTTACAGGGTAATTAAGGAATTAACACATAATTTGAGGTAGCTAACAACCCGGTTTTAGACATAAAAAATTAACTGCTTGGCAAACAGACCAGGCGTCTAACTGAGACAGGCGTGTGTTTGTCGCACCGGGCTTGTAAAAGGGACTGGGTGTTTAATTGAAGTTGTAAGGTACATAAATCAATTGAATTCGATCATCTATAAAAGAAAGCTGTAAACTTTTCCAAAATGTATTGACAAATACAGGAAGTGTGCCTTTTGGAATCTTTTTCATGACTAAAATGACCTGTTCGAATATTTTAAAAGCCTCAGGTCTCAATCATACCAACAGTCTGAGAGCGGTACAAGAATTTCCCCGAGTACTCAAAGCTGGAAACACTAATGGGCATCAGGAGCGAAACAAAATAAGTGCTGTGTTTCTCGGAAATGTGTGATCAAAATGTACAACGGTGGCCAGCATGACAAGCATAGATTCACTATACTATTTAATTGACACTGTCCTTACAGGCCAAGCTTTATTTAACATTATGAGCCTATATGTTTAATAATGGTAAATGTCATTGGAAAAAAAAACCCTGTTAATAGAGTTTGTTGAGAACACATCACCACCTCATGCCTCATGCAGCCAACTATTACAATAACCTGATTCTACCATTGACTCCCACTAGATGGCGGTGTTTATTAATAATACATTCTGTAGGTCTATTTTCCATTGTATAAATTCCTCTTTTATTCATGCGTTTAATTCCCTGCTATATACAACAATAAAATGAGTCATTTCAAAGCATGTCGTCGGCAGCTTTTAATCGCTGAAAACTTTACACGAGCATAAAAGGCAGTATTTGATATTTACACAGTAATACTTTCAAAAAAATACTTTATACATTGCGCACACATTCACACACAGACCACTGGATTATTTGCGCCTAACAAATCAACACTACCAACCAAAAAAACTCAGATATTCATCCGCTAATAAAACCTAAAAAAAACCAACGTGTGTCACTCATCAAACAACAGGATGAAGATGCAAACTCAAAACATTACAGTTTATATGAAATATGAAAGTCTGGGAGTAGAAAAATATTAGTTTAACCATAGTGGGGTAGAAAAGTATGTAGTGGCTCAAGTACAAAAAGGTTAACAAGAGTATTAAAATGTTGAACAGGAAGAGAATATAGCCAGCTATCTCTCGTTTTTGCTTGAGAAAACGGTAGGAATACAAAAACACTAACATTATTTTGTCTTTGAACATCACACTACACACACACGGATCACAGCTTCACCCAGTGTGCACCACACAACATGAGTCAGTGACTGTTTCTGTGGAACTATGACAGAAAAGAGTTGTTATAAGATGCAGATACCTCATTTAGGAAGACTTGAACTTCCCCAATACATCTCCTTTTATTTGCCTTATTGACTTTGATCAGCTAAGCAGTGAAGGCCTTTGACCCTTGTGGCATCACTTGTTCCTCTTTAGGAGTTCTTAATAGTTCTAAACAAACAACTGCTAATGATTTGACCTTGTGTGAGGAATACCCCGTGACGACAGCAGAAACGGATTCCAGCTAATACCAGAAGAGAAAAGGAAAATGTCTTAAACTCACCCCCGTCGAAGGATTTAACAGGAAGCCACATCTGCCAGTATTTTTCTTAGTCAATCACTGTTAATTCTGGATGGAAAGCTCTGCTAGTTTTCACTCTAACTGTGTGATTAGTGATTCCTTTACACCTTGGACACCAGCTGAATGCAATTAATGAGGTGACAGCAAAGGAAAAAACACACCACTTGAGCACTGACCACTAGAGGGTGCCAAATACTCACTAAGTGCAAAATGAATGGGAGTCAAAGGATGAAAACGGTATTTCGTCACAAAACATCACATTACTACCATTTAAGGGACTTTTTTTGTCTCTATATTTGCTTAGTTCTGCATCTGTGGCAGGTATAAATGTGAACCCAGCTCAGAAGACATGGCCAGTATGTGATTTAGCTATTTAAAGATGTACTTTCAAAACGTTTTGTGGCCTTAGTGATGAAAGTAACTTGAGTGTTTTGGGGCAAATCACCTTTCAGAAAGTGAAAATCCATAAGAATTTTAATTGTAGAGATTTTAGCCAGCAGATATGCTATATATTGGGCTTTTTTCTAACAATGAACCAATGAAAAAGAGAGAAAGTAGTGTGTTCTCTGAGGCCAGAGAAACATCTTTGCTGTAGTCTAGAGAGGAATCTATGAACCATAATTGTGGAAAGAGAGATAATCAGACAGAGCTCAACTAAACTTTTTCTTCAACAGTGACACATGCAGTTATTTGTTTTTTTCCTTCCTAGCATTGCAGCTTGCGGATGCTGCGGGAAATCCTCTTAAACTCTCTCTGTCCCTTCTGCCAGCGCTTCAGCGAGGTGATGACCAGATGGCCGTCCATCTTCTGGCCCATGACCAGGTAGGCGGCGTGGATGTCGTTCATCTCCTCGCAGATGCACTGCAGGCCGTCCTTCAGCCACAGCACCGTCTTCCTCAGGTCGCGCTCCGTCACGCCGTTCAGCTTGTAAATGGTCTTGCTCTTGTTCTCCGGCACTATCTTGGTGTCACCGTTGATGTAGGAGATCTCCTTGACTTTGATTTTCAGAGCTTGATGCAAGCAGGAGAGAAAAAAGGGGGATTTGTTTTTACAAAAACTGTACTGGGGAAATCCTGGCCGCAATAACTATTTGTTCCTTGGACTTTCTACAAATGAAACACTTTTAACAGTGACATTTTTCCTGAAATTGCCTGGAACCTCTCATGACCTCTTGGGGCCCCTGAGCTTCCTTTAGGAGCCTACTGCTATGATGAAATTGGTGTGGACTTCAAGTGTGCAGGTTTGGTTTCAACATTTGTTGGAGACACATGTGAAATGAGGTGTTTGGGTCCTCTGACAGAAGATTTTGAGCATCAAACACTTAATTTCTTGTATTCTGTTTAATTTCTATGCACCAATGTATGATGGAAATGGCTTTTATGTTATCCAAAATAAAACTCCTCTGCTACTTTCATGCTTTTATTGTTGGGGCAAATGCACATTTTCTAAATTTTGGAGGGTGTCCCCTGTGCCCCCGCCCCCCTGCCATGTAATCTACACCCATGGTGGACTTACCAAAGTCATTCTTACACAGGTTGTCAACAATTTCGTTGTCATTTTCATCAGTTTCCTTGCAAGCATCACACACTCTGGGCACTACAAGAGAAATCAGACAGTATAAATATTACATGATCTGCCATAATTCAACAGAAAATGTAAAAAAAAAAAAAAAAAAAGAAAGTCTACCCAAGTGGGTTCTGGTGCACATGAGTGGATATGCTGAATAGAAAATCATGCTGAGCACATGCACTTAATGATGCAGTCCCACTAAATCAATGTGACATGTATGCACAGTGGGCTGCTTGGCGATGGTTAATGTGCAACTTAAAATACAGTGTAATGAAACTTTACCTTCTTTGGTGACGGGCACAAAGTTCTCGATGCCTGCAGGTGGTATGCACAAGTCATTGTCGAGTGGAAAGCGGTCACAGTCCAACATCTTTGGCCAAGGGAAGCCAAACGCGGACATGACGGGCGCGCAGCCGTTCTTGACGCTCTCGCACAGAGACCTGCACGGCTGTATGGGCTCGTCCAAATCGTCCAGGCAGACGGGCGCAAAAAGGGAGCAGAGGAACTTTCTCGTGTCGGGGTGACACTGCTTCTGAACCAGCGGGATCCAAGACGAAGCTTGCTGCAGAACTTCATTCATGGTTTCGTGTCCGAGCAGGTTCGGGAGGCGCATCTCCGTGTACTCTATATCGTGACACAGGAGCAGGTTGGCAGGAATTGGCTTGCAGTTATTCTTTTTGTAGAATAAATCATGCTGGCCGAAATTGTACAATCCGTGGATAGCTTCCATGCAGGGTATCATCACCACCCACAACACTGTCACTGCCGCAATAAAGGCCCTCATTTTTTCTGTGCGTAAAAACCTGCAGAGTATAAACGCTTATTCAGGGGCTGTTGCGCATCAGCCGGCGTGCATGGAGCCTCTGTCAGTGACCAGCTCCTACTGTAACAAGAGGTTTTCTTCCAGACATGTCTGGGAGGAGTCTGTATGTTGTGCGTAAAGACCGCGTCTCCATTCAGCACTTGGTTTCCCCATATCAGGTGGACAAATGTGTCTCCCCAGTCCAATAAAAGCCCAAATTTTCACTTGTTGCTCCTCTGAGTCTGACAGACATTTCTGATTTCTAATTATAGCTCATAGTATTTTATCACTAGTCGTTTTCTTCACAATCCCCCCCTCTATTTCATCTCCTGCCCTTCATGGAAATCATAACAAAACCTGTCTGACAGCTTTTCCTCATTACGCCCAAATCAACAGAAATATATCCTGAGTGATCCCCTAACTTGCAGTTTTGAGACCCATACTGTAAATAGTTTGGAAATGTTGTCAGTAGGGGCATTTAGCTCAGCTCAGTGGAGCGTTAATTTTCCATCATTAGGAGTTCAGTGGTGAAATCCTCTGGGTGGGTCTGCAGGTTCATACCACACGGTGATATATTGTTTGCCCTGGTGTGAGAAGCAGACCACCACTCAGCGCACCCAGGGGTGAAACCAAATCTGCCTCCTCCCTGCACTATACAGCTCTGGCTCCTATCCGCTCTCAGGCCCCCTTGAGCTACAGTCTGGTGTGCAGACAGCAGTGTGGTTCTTCTCAGGCCTGACCTTCCTCTTGCTCTCTCAGAAGCTGAAATGAGTGAACACTTAAATCTCACATCTGATGTTTGTGGAATTTCTGGCTAAAAGGGTCAGTTCACCCAAATTACAGAAGCATATTTTCCCACTTACCATGTGGTCTCTACTAGACATTTTTAGTTTCACTTGCCTTGATTTAGACATATGTGTTACAGAGCCTTCTGCTGTCACTCCCCAATACACATGAGGTAAACTGAATCTTACTTGTGGTGCTGAAAAATCAGTTACAACATGTTTTTTTTAATCTATATTAAAAAATCATCTAGTGTGCAAAGTACCATGTGTTGATTCCTGTATTGTTGCAATTCGGTCTCTCAGATCCTCCTCAGCTGCTCATTCAAGTCATTCAATAAGCCAATGAGTCACATATTTCAAGGGGTGGGAAAAGGTGTTTGAATAGAAAACACTGTTGTAGTTTATTTCCTTTCAATTAAACCTGTCATTAAGGTTTATAGCTCTAGGTGTGCCAAATTTTTTTTTCTTTTTAGCAGAACTTAACAAAGACGTTATTTTGAAAGGAGTTCCCACTTCCTTTACTTACCGTACGAAAACAAGCCAGGACGTATGAAAATGATTTTGTGAACGTGACATGTATAAATATTGTTTTATGAATAAAGTGCTGCACCCTTAAATGAGGTGTTTGATTGTTTTGCTGCTGTAGATACGGAGGTGTTTCCCATCTCCTTAACAAAGGAGTCTGAATCAAATTAGGTGCCTCATACTGACTCATGAATCCATGTTAATGACTAGTGACAGTCACTGTAAATATGTATTGCTCACTTCCAGAAACTTACTGCACACAAAAGCAAAGCTATAGCAGTAACAGTGCATGTTGTAACTGCTACGGCTGCAGGCTACAGGGACACTGCCTTCCAGTATGACTTGGAATATTTGCTCTTCATATTTAAACAATCAGTACATCCAAATTTAAAAAGTAAAAGTTTTGTCACTTACCTGTAGTTGTATCAAGCCATGCGGACAGTTTATGTTTGCAGGGGTTATAAGATATAGACCTACATGTCTCAAAGTCTGCCACCACTGCACAACAAGGTGAAGTTGGAGGTGAATAACAGCACAACTCTTCAGAAGCAACACATTCTCACTTCGACCTAATCACATATTGAGGTTTGGTTTCCACGTCCACATACGATGTGAAAGGTACCCTGGGTATGTTGGTTGTTGACATTCTTGGACGCAATGTCAAGTTATACCTGTTACATGCATTGTCTTCTTTCAAAATACACTTCCGTTTTTACAGGAAATTTAACGTAATACAGTTCCTTTCAAAATAAAAAACACATGGTTTGGTTAAGGCAACAAAAACACGTGGTTAGGTTTTGGAGAAAAGAACAGGGTTTGGCTTTATAATCTTATGGGACATGAACACCACTCTCGTGGGTGAAAGTCATGGTTTGTTTGACACATCCACCACTTTTCCCTCCCACCACACTTGGACTTTCACCGCCTCAACTTTCGTCCTTGTCCAGCCACGTTTCCTCCTGACGCCAGAGGGCAAGGTTAAACTGCAACCGGTTGCGTATCATGCCGATATTAAAGGATGCCTTTTTTCATTGGTTTCTGATGCCGCGTGTCACTGCCCAAGCGCCGGATTTCAGTGACTTGGGAGTAAGACCGTGCTCGTGATGTTGAACACACAAAGAAATGCATATTCGTCTGCTGCATAGCAATGGGAAGGGAGTCTATAGCCTTTGTTTTGTGGGTTTACTAATGTTTAAAAGACCCACGTACACGCACTAATTTCGGTGGAAAAGGGGCATTTCTGTAGCTTTCTGTTGGCATTTCTGCTGCAGCACTAACCTGGCCTCATTCAGGTGAATGAGAGGGTTATGTTTGTAGAGCCAAAGTTGGTTTGAATGCGGCACTAGAGCAGGAGCCTGAATGGCTCTTCAGTCTGTGTCAAAGGTTTAAGTTGCTTTTATAGAGCAACTCTCCCCCTCTCATCCCCTTTCCTTCAAAGTGTGTTAAACTATTCAGGTCTCTGTAGAAACACTTATACGGCCATTTAAGGGCTACAGCCGCCTATTAACCTGCAACTGGACTCCCTTTATCTGAGCAGCAGGTCAGCTGGCTAAACTGTACCTGTGGTGTGGCAGGTCACATGCTAACCTCTCTTGGGTGACTAAATGTGATCAGCTGTAAACACACTCATGATGCACTCCTGGACTGTATATGCAAACTCTTATGGGACACGCATTGAGGCATTGGATGTTTATAAAACATGTGGTAAAGTAGTTGAAGTGATACATCCTGGGCGCTTCGGCTCAGCTTTTAAAATGACAAGAAACAAAGGCACCAAATGATGGAAGGAATCCAAGCGAGGATAAATGGACTGCAAGAAGGATTGTATAAAGCCTTACCAAGCATGAGGTTTTATTTCTCCAAACACAGATAACATGCAGTCTCCATTAACAATATGCTTTCACAGACAGTTAAGGTCAGAGGCTGGGGATAGAGGTAAGCTGATCCTAGGCCTGTGCTTAAAGTCACCCCAGCGGGTTTTCATTACAACTGTGTGTGAAAATGAGACGCAGCTTCTCGGACCAAGTGGTCCATCTGTAGCCCAGCAGTAACCCTTCGTCCGTCTCTTTCCCCTCCACTACCAGCCACCTTTTACCCTTTTTCTATCTTTTTTTTCATAAAGAAAGAATCAAGGGCTAAACTACTGTCAGAAACAATCACAAAGTGTACGGTGCAGGTTCAAAAGAAATCCAAACCCCAGTGGAAATGTTTGAAGAATCAATTTATTGAACGTTCATGAAGACTCATCGCTCAGTTTGAGGAGCATCAAAGCTATCAGGACTGCTTTAATGTAAAGCAAACCAACCCTGTGATGGAAGAGTCCTGTGTCTCAGCAGATTCCCATACTCCCATATGTATGCAGACCAGCTCCATATAGGATCTTTGGATTTCTGCAAAATTACATCTGATCAGAACCGATTAAAATATAGGTCTGGGGACATTTGATATGTTTTCTTAGTGTCAACAAATCCCATGAAAAGACTAAAACCAACAATGAAGCGATACTTCTAACAAGTAGCCTATTGTCTGTCTAGTCAAAGCTTATTCCTCTGTATCATAGTGTAAGCCAAAAACTATTATAAACCACAAAGTTGCACAACGTTGCACAGGGTGAAATGTTCCTTCATTGCCATGAGCATGAGCACTGTAGTTTATTTTGAATCAATCTCGCATGCACGTTTGCAACCCTTTCTCACTCTCAACTTGTCTATTCAGTGGCCCGTAAGTCAAATGCTCTAGGTATCCATCCAATGTCAGTTTTGGTTGTTCAGGGATGTCTTTTCAAAATTAACATCTATTTTCCACAAGAAATGTACAGTTTCTGTTTGTGACATGCATGCACGCGGGCAACACACTTCATTTTTAGGTTTACTTCCTTTGGTTTGGGCAACAAATCCACATGGTTACAAACACCGACTTTCACCCGGGAGAGTGGTGTTCATGTCCCGTAAGATTTTAAAGCGAAATCCTGTTCTTATTTCCTAAACCCAACCACATGCTTTTGTTGCTGAAGGAAAAAAAAGTCCATTTGCGGTGTTGTACCGACGTAGTGCGTTTATTTTGAAAGAGACTGTAAATAAACGTTAAATTTCCTGTGAAAACAGAAGTGTATTTTGAAAGAAGACAATGCATGTAACAGGCAGAACTTGACACAGGGTGCCTTGCATGTCCACGTGGACATGGAAAGTCCACAACCAAGCGACGATATGTGACGAGTGAGAATATGTTGCATGTTTGGCTTAAAATAAGTACGTTTTTCCTGACGTAATGTAACGTCACATGACATACATCACTAGTGTAGTATGCTACACATACTAACACACTATGTTGTTAATGATGATAATGAGAATAATGAGACTGACATTTTGGTTTCACATCAGAAATGAACAGTGGCCTGTTGGGTGAAAGTCTGGAGTCTTACCCAACCGCCTTATCCCATCCACCTGATATGGACTTCTCGCCCTTTAAACGATGACAATTGCTTAGAGCATCAAAAAATGCTGCCAGCAGTTGCGTCTCATACTGACACTAAAGAGTACCAAGGGCCACTGATCAAGTGTTGGCTTTTGATGAGTTGGGAGTGAGACCTGGTTGGTCCTGCTGCTTTACTGTAAGTATTACCTAGTGCACCAATGCTTATTAACCTGCAGATAAAAATACTCAATGGGAAAATTTTGGAGTAATGTTAACTAAAAACTGCTTCAGAAAATGACTGAGTGCCTTTTAAAATGAAACTACATTTATTTTCAAAGATTTATGTCTTTAGTAGGAACTAATGGGCTCCAGGAGTGAGTGCCATAGACAGGCTGGGGAAGTCAGAGAGTTCTGAGAGACAAACAAATGTAGTATTTGTTTTGGTTTTCTAATGGGATTTGTTCACATACGAAAAATGTAAAACAATGCCAACCTTATTCTTTAAGGAAAAACTCTTTTTTACACCTGTTCACATGCATTGTTAGTACCAAGAGGTAATGCACCACAGTTTGTACTTAACTCGCTTAATCATCAGTCAGTAATTTGTGTATAATCCACATTATCAGGAGTGCTGCAATCATGTGAACAATGTGCTGGCGAGGGTACATCAAGAAATAGCAGGTAGGTTGGGGCGGTGAATGGGTCAAACAACACAGGACTTTTCCCAGGAGACCGGGGTTCGTAACCATGTGAAACAAAGCCTAACCTATGTAACTTTGGGTAAAGTACATAAAATCATTCCTGGGGCGCACATTTGTAAGATATCATACTAAAAATTATATGAGGGTGTTATGTACGGAATAACTTCCTTGGTCTGAAATCTCTTGTGCATGATTGTGCTGAATCATTGCCAGTTTTGAGAGTATGGACTCTTGTATCAATACTTTGTTTGGACTTCATAAAGATGGCCTACACCTCAACTGAAAAGATGTTATCTGCCTGACAAAATAAGGATAATTTAGTAGCCCAGAATAAAAAAGATCCACAAGCCTTCACAAAGACAACTAGTCTTTATCATCCGCGGCCCCGTGACTGCCAACTGAGAATCAACCATACAGCTCTGAACATTGTCCTGAAGTTCACTAATGAGCTTGTTAACTTCAATCACTTCTTCTACATTGACATTTGGGAAAGAATTTATCCCATCCAAGAGGAATTAATCTCATTAGAGCTCCAGAGTCATATAGATTGTGCCTGCTTGGCGTAATTGATGTTCCTATTGTACAGGTCTAATTGACTCAGTGTGGGGTTTCAGAGCAGCTGTGGGACACGTAGGCGACTCTACCAGACTTCAGGATAACCACATGCATATTAGAGATGTGGGCACTGCTACATGGCAGCAGACACGATTATTTATGTTATTTAATATTGAAATGTAATTCATAAATATTACAAATATTTCATGTAATAATTGTCATGTAACGAGTCATGTAATAATAATCTGACATATGCTTACTTGCATTTCTGCAGGGTTAGATGTGAAGATTGCAGCTGTGGAAGAAGTACTCAGACCTTTTACTTCAGTCAGAAGTAGCATAAGAAGGGGTGCAGCAACTGCCAATCACCAATGACTGGCTGTTGCTGCTGTCCATGCAGCCTCAAGGGCTGTCATTGTCGTGAGCTGCCTCCTAACACAGCAGTTAATGTCGAACACTGAGCCTTTAAATGGTCCCAACAATCTCACACTGTCACTGAAATGGTTTGAGTCTTTCATTAAAGCCGTTACTAAACACTGAGTAGCGTCAGCTAACAGTTAGCCCTGTCACTGTGCAAGTGATTCTGTCGCAGGAGCTGCAGTGGTCTCACGATAAACAAAGAGAAAAAGAGAGGGGCATGGAGGGGCTGAGAAAAGCCACGAGCAGCTCGACACTGAAATGAGATTTTACCTATTTTAAGGAGTCAAATCTGTGGTAAAGTTGCAGCGATTGGACAAAATTGCAAGGTCCCACAGAATTCATGAGGTTTGGCTGAATTTGCGTTAATAGTTGCAATTGCAACAACCTGGAGTATATTTAGTTTGTTTAATTCATACTAAATGAATACAAGTTGCAGTTTTATGAGCAGTTATGTGTCACACTATTTCTTGGTCAGGAGCAGTAACTTCCTGAAGTGACCACAAACAAGATATAAGATGTTAATTAGTGAACTTCAGAAGTGCTGATAGGGTGTTACATTTGGACATAGTTAAGCTAGTTTCGCCCCTGGTTAGAGTCTTTGTGTAAACTAAGCTAACTGGCCGCTGGCTGTAGCTTTATATTTACCGAACAGACATAAGAGCAGTATCAATCCTCCCATCTAATTCTCTGCATAAACCAAAAAAATAAGTTTCCCAAACTGACGAACTCTTGCTCCAATGGCTTGTTATGACCCCATACAGCCTTTAGCGTTGGATCACTCAAGATTTGTGTCATAGGATCCAAAAACGGTGTCATTGTACCATAAAACACAGCAGTGAGCCGGGCAGGTTTATGCTTGCAGGATGTCCATGGATCAGTGTGACAAGCAGATCGCTCTGTAGGGCCCTGCTCTCTGACCCCTGACCGATACTGAAGCTGGAAGACTCACACTGTGAATGGCTCTCGGGGGATATTTTACAACTCAGACCAAAGTACAGGCAGCTCTGCCGTCTGAGAAGTGTTTTCTGAATGACCCGTACCTGATCTGCACCCCATACAGAGGGGGGCACCCTATAATCCTGCCCCGCGTCACCTTCAAACATTATTCAATGAGTAGATGAACTTTTATTGAATATTTCATGAGTGACAATCGGAAGGTTTTAACAGTTTAAAAGATATATTTATCTTCAGCGAGGGAAGTTTGTTATTTAAAGAAGGTTTCAAGTCAAGTTCTGTCCTGCAAGTCTCGCATTTACTAGTAAAAATTCCTCACTTTTCCCTCTGCTCACAAACTAATAAAACCTATTCAGTCAAGAGTAGATCCTAAATGGCTGTAGCACAGAAACAGAGATGATCACACACCCTCTGAAACATGTCTTGGAGTGACTGTAAAATATATAATTGTTCGTGATAAAGAACATGTTAGCTGAGGCCATGTGTAAAATTCAGACTTGGCTGTTTATAGCCCATTGTTTGTCTTTTATTTGAACATTTGATATGATGTTACACCACTTGTCTGTTTCCCCCCATTTATCAGAAGTTGAAACATCATCACTGCTGGTACTGATTAGAATTTTCAATGTTGTACTAAATTCTTAAGTTTAGTTTACTTTTTTTCCCATTTCCATAGTTTATAAATCTATTTAGGCACCTGTATATTTATTGATATGACTTAAACCTGTTGTGCGGCACTTTTGTCCCCCCTATCTCCAATGCCCTAAGGAGACTTGCTTACAGTCTAACCGTTAAAATGAGGAGGGAAAGAAAAGGCCAAGAGATGGAGTTATAAGATAAGGTAATTATCTAAGCCAGAGGTGTAGCCTATTTTCCACTACAGAAAAGCAACTGTGTTTTGAGAAGGTTGTTATAAAGCGTTGGCTAGTTAAGTACCTCCCTACTGTCAGTCGCTTTCTTTTTCTGACTTTAATCCTTCCTCTGAATGCTGAGTCTCATTTTTGCTTGTGTCTCGGCCAAAAAGTTGCACTTGATCACACTGCAAAGACTATAGCCAACGGCAAACTTGCACATAGTGTCTGCATGAAAGGAAATAACTCTCCAATCGGGGAAACTAAAAGACTCACAGGATGGATTTAAGTCAACCAGTTAGCTCATTAACAACACAACCACATGTTGAAAGAAGAAGGGTATTTTGCACTAATGAACAGTGATGCAAACAATTACCAATCATTTCTGCTAAAGAGCTCCATGGCTAAAAAAAATCTTGCTTGTTTTGATCTCATTCCCTTTTGACTTTAGTCATTTGTTTACTTTCCTCACTTCCATTTCTCTTCTTGTGCACTGAGCTGAACTGCCAATCTGAATGATTTCATTCACCAAGTGACTCCGCCGTCTCCGATTCAACATGCTAAATCAGCTGAAAAAAAGCCAACAAGGGCTGACTAGTGCCAACAGTGTGGAACACACCGCAAAACCCGGGCAACAGATGCTCAAAGATGGCTCAAAATTGACACGTCAGCTTGACGTGTCACTGCCAGTAGGATTTTCCACCATAGTTTCCACCATTCTAACTGCTGCTCTGTCACTATGGACCCACCTTCCTGTCCCGTCTAAGTCTGGCTGGTTGATGTAAAACACATTACATCTGGTGCATCAGCACAGGAAGTCACGTAATTAATATATTTAAAGTTAAATGACATTTTTTCGCAAAATTTTCTCTGATGTCTCTGATGGACTTATCCCGCTCTGAATATAGATGTATTTATACTTATGGTCACTTAAATGACTTTACACTTCAAATCAAAACTTTATTTGTATAGCACTTTTCATACAGTAAAATGCAGCACAAAGTGCTTCACAGAATAAAAAACAAACAAACAACAATAATACATACATATTGAAAACCCGCCCCTCCCACCCCCACATATAAACACATGCACACACGCGCACACACACACACACACACACACACACACACACACACACACACACACAGTCAATATAGTCAATGACATGGCTGGACACTGAGGAACCAGGTGAGGAAAGGACCACCTATGGGGAGCCATCCACACTGAAAGGCGCCACAGCCGACGGCCACAGGGAATGCCGCCACAGAGACCACCCCGACCCAGACAGACAGTGGTGGACTCCATACATGGTGCAGAGCCCCCAAGTCCTCTGGGCCTGAGGGATCTCCAGGGCGACATCCCCGCAGGCAGACCGGACACACCTCTCAGTGTGGAGGCCCCCCATGAGGAAACACTGGAGCTAAAAACTAAAAGACTAAAAGGCTAAAAGCAATATGATACGATAAAACAAGTAAGAGATAAAATAGTGATAAAATGCATAAAAATGTAAGATTAGGAAAAATTAAAGATTTAACAATTAAAATAATGTTACTAATAAATAAATGAAGATTTAGAAACTAAAATGCATAAAGATTTAAAAATAAATCATTTAAAAGCATTAGAAAGTAAAAAATAACATAGTGGAGTTAAAAGAGTAAAAGAATTCAGTTAAAAGCTAACTTAAAAAGGTGAGTCTTGAGCCTCCTTTTAAAAACATCAACAGTCTCTGCAGTCCTGATGTTCTCCGGCAGGCTGTTCCATAAGTGAGGGCCATAATGGCTGAATGCAGCCTCCCCATGGGTTTTTGTTCTAACTCTTGGAACAATTAAAAGGCTGGTGCCGGAGGACCTCAGGCTCCGCAAGGGTTGATATGATAAAAGCAGGTCAGATAAATAAGATGGCCCCAGACCGTTAAGACATTTAAAAACTAACTTACTTCACTGTAAGTCACATTAAGTTTCATAATAAATGTTTGATATTGTTTACACTGTGTAAAGACTTTTTTTATTCCTAAATTGGATTTTTAGAGGCTTCTTAAGTCCCACTTTTTAGGGCAGTTTGATAAATGAAGGTTCTGGATATCAATCTGCAACATTGCATTATAATAATATTGTGCCATTAGAGCTTGAGTTTGATTTGGTTTAGAAGTGTGTACCTCTTAAAAATGTGATTTATTGTTTGATTTAATTTTATTCATCCTTTTGTTTCTTTTTTTAGTATGAGACTTTTACATACACAATACATTAACAAGTTACATGTTTATTTGATGTTAATTCAGACAGAAAAGACAAATGATTTGATCTTGAAATGTGTTTTTTTCTCCACTAAATCAAGTCTTTAAGTTAGTTTACTTCCTACAAACACAAGTTCTCCATGACATGAACAAATTACCACTCAAGCAGAAGTCATGGATCATTTGCCTTTTGACAGTTTATGTTGTGAAATATAATCCCACATACCTCCATCACAGGAATTTGGGGGTTGGAAAAAACAAAAAAGAAAAACCACCCCTCTTAATTTTAGCGATGGTGGCAGCGGGTTAGCAAGTGACCCACAGTGACCCCTGGAATACCAGACACGGGCTCAAGTGTAAATAAAGGTTTGGTATTCATTCACAGTTGTGACACCACAACAAGGACGCAGTTTGTTTGGAGGTATAACTGAGACGAGTTTGCCAACCTGAGCAGAAACAGAGTTTACACCAAGTTCAGCCCAAACTCTGAACAACCCCTGCTCACTGATCCAACCTCTAAACTTCAAAACTCTCAACCGTGAAACAAGATTTGACTCGTAGTTGCTTTCTACAGTTTCAAGAAAGGGACAAAGCCATTAAAATATATCCATCTCCTACGAAAACCTGCGTAGAACAGAAAACAGATCTTTAAGATAATCATTTCTTTCATTTTCCAGATGTATGTGATATGACTCTCCCCTCCCCCAAATACTGTTTTCATTTCTCTCAGTGTACTAAAAGTAAGACTGATAACTCTATTCAACTTAAATAAGTGTAATCAAGAGTAATTTTATCCAGACACTTCTGACTTGCCAAAATCTACACACATGCATGAGTAAACAGAAAATAGCTTTTATAGTTTTGTGGAGAAATTTACTCTGGAATGAAAGTCATCTAGATAAGAGCTAAAGGACAACAGCACATGAGATTATGTTTGTTGTGTCTGTTAAAGTAATATTTGAACTGGTTGATCTTAAAAAGCAAATATGAAGAGAAGAATGTTCTGCACACTCAGGTCTGTTTCATAATGAGGCTCAAATTTACTGTTTCAAGACCGTAAATCAGTACAAAACCAAGATATCAACACCATACATGCATGTCAGAAGAGCAGGATGTGGAAAGGACATTTGGGAAAAAAACCTTAATTAAGGTCAGTATTGATACATAAGTTTAATGAGATGATCTCAGTAATTCAGAAAAACAGGACGCATTACGCTTCTGTAACATGACACTCAACTACGTAAAACACTGTGATTCTTGGATCAGAACCTGCAGGTACTCTAATATATGTATCTAACAGAGGACTATTGTGTCCCCAGTTATCTCACAGAGCTATAGATAATACTGTGATAACAAGCCTTAGATGAAACAGGATATTGTTACCAATACTGGTACGGTCACTGATCATTCATCATTGTGACAGGACGTTTTATCAGATAACATTTATAGTATTACATGTAATAATGACCCTCACAAGGTAATACATATCTGATCTCAGATGCAAATTGACCCTACTCAAGTGATGTCAAGAGTCACTTTTCAAATTTGCAGAAACTGTCATTCAATCCACACAACACTAAATGAAAAAGATAATCTGTGAAAAGAAAAAAAAATCATACTCCTCTGCCCATCCTGTTGCTTTGTAGCACTTGGAAAACAACCAGTCAGAGCTGAGGATTCTCTAAAACAGCTGTCAGTCATGTCAGTCACTGCTCGTTAATCGGGGTCAAACTAGGCAGCGCTGATCAAATATAAATCAAGACTCTGTCACTGCACTGTTTATTTCTAAAGTTGGTGCAGCCAGTGGACTGCGCTTGGTCTTCTTCCAATATGGCGACAAGGTACAAACTCTCATTTTACAGCTAAACAGTACACTAAAATATGTTTCTGACAACATCTGAGGTGAGACATATACAATGCAGGCAGAGATTCTTCAGTCATATTTGATCAGCGCTGCCTAATTTGACAGTTTGACAGCAGTTAACGAACAGTGACTGACGTGACTGACAGCTCTTCGACTCTGATTGGTTGTTTTCCATCACATGCAGTAAGGTCATTAGAAACTGCATCTCGCAGTTAGGTTGCAGAACTGAAACTTCTGTGTGCCAAGCCTGTAGGATATGGTCAACATAAAAATGCTAATGACCCTATCTGGAGCTATTGTTTGGTTTGTCCGTTCTGGGCTACTGTAGGCAGACTCTGGGGAAGGGGCCCTCTCACAAGGTAGATATAAACAGCTCATTCTAAGGTAATGAAAACACAATGATTTTTATTTTCAGGTGATCATAAACTAACATAGTAATGAATATTAAGTATCATTTCAGCCAATAGATGCCCCTAAATCCTACACACTGGACCTTTAAAGCATTACTCTAATTTGATATTTTTGCATATCAGATACTCTGAAAGGTTTGAAACTTGCTCCTTCACAGAGGATTGCGGCTGCTTGGCTTCAGATGGCAACCTTACATGATGAAAAATATTCATACAATCATTACTCCAACATAATCCACTGTTTGCTTAGTATGTTCCAAACACTTTAACCACTTCAGCCTAAATATGAATAAATATACGTCTTCCACTTCTCACCAGCACAGTCAGCAGTTTATATTTGTTATTCATGATGACTATAAGTCTAGAAATGTGCAACAAAAGTGAACAGCTCTCCATGTAGGTGACAAATGGAAGGCATGCATTTCGCTGCATTTTGCGAACAATGCTGACTTTCTGAGCCAAACATGTGTTTTCAGTGAGTTTTCCTTTGAAGGCCAAAAAATGAACAAGACTGCATTATTATTTTTATTTTCCGCCCAGTTGTATGTTAATAAGCTTTCCTCAAAAAAGACAAGCTGGACTAGATTAACGTAAACCTCAAACAAGCTTCATTTCTTGATTTATATTCTTATTTATTTATTTATTTTTACTGTGCTCTGTACGTTTGTGTTTTCCAACATATAATTACTAACATTCTTGTATTTACTTCTCTGTTAAGTTTATGTTGCAGCTTACTTCCAAAAATAGACATTTTTTTTCCCGCCACATACGTATGTGCTTTTGTACAAGAGCCAACTGTGAAGATTAAGTAGTCTAATGGACACACAAACATGTCATCACTGCTTCCCTGTTGTTTTCATAAGACGAATGCAACATTAAAACTCCACGTGCCTTCTGTGGTAACAGAGGAAAACACCCTAAATGCAGTCAGAGGGAATCACCAAGCCCTTTATTATTCCTCAAAACACTCCCAGTAGAGAGTGTGTTAGCATTGACTTACAGTAGCGTCACCGCCTTATGAGTGTGTGTGCGTGTGTTTCTGTCTAATGGCAGATGGAACAAGCCCGAGGCAGTGCGCATTAAACCTGCAGAGTCCCGCTGAGATGGGGAGGAAAAGACCCTGAGTTATCCTAAACTCTTTGGGGAGACACATCACCGCACACACACATAAAACCGGCCTCACATTAACTAAACGATGGCTCCCCTTTAACGCCGAGGGCTTTTCCAACCTCAAACATCCAACAAAACGACCTCCTCCAAAGTGTTTGTGCTGTAACCTTTAGACGGTCTGCTCGTATTTGTCACAGGACGATAAAACAGAAGCTCTGTGAAAGTGTTTTAGAGCATCGTCACTGCACCACAAGGCACATGACCAGAACGTAAACACGACCATGCTTATCTTTCACCGTGGTGCTTAATTAAATAGTCTGCAAATCTCTGCTTGACAGTCCTGGTTAAATTATGGCGGTGGCACAATATGGAGCTACAGCGTTCCAAACAAAACATCCAACCAAGCCTTGCACTGCCAGAAGTTACGTATGGCCTATCAGATGACACATCCAGTGTATACAAGCTTTAATCTAACATTTATTCTAATCCATTCCATGCATGATGTCTGGGCTTTAAGGCTGCTATTACAACTGTAATGGTAAGCAAGAAGTGACAAACTCGCTCAGCATCAAGATGATGAGGCGACTTTGTTTGGCCTGTGTTTTTGAGGAAAAACGTTTGTTTCTGTTGCTCTGCCAAAGGAGCATAAAATATCCTATTGTTTATGAGAAATATTAAAACCAAAAAAACCCCAAAAGCTTCATTGTATTCTGATATATTCAAGATGGCATTCATTAATCCAAATTACCTAATATTGAAAAATATTTTCAGGGTTAATGTTGTGCATGTATAATGCTTAAAGAATAATAAAGTCATTGTTCTTTTTAAGGTTAAGCCTCGGTAACTGAGTTGTTTGCTCATAAATTCAGACTTTGCACAAATGAAATAATAGAGAGCTGCGGTGATGATTCCAATATTAAGGTCTTTTAAGGTCTGTGTCCACACATTTTTTCTCAGCTCTGGCATCTTTTTTCAGTTGAGGAGTGTTTATGCGCCAGCCTAGAGAAAAAGCACAGTGCTCAACATCACTTTTCAAAGCGCTTGGCCTCTGTGTTGCCACTCCGAGCACTTCCAGTTCAAAATCTCTTAACTTTTCAGAAAGGCGCTGGTGATGTCACCGCTGTGTCTTTAGCTAGGCTGCTGTTTATTGTCACACAAAGACAGAAAAGCCCATTTTTTTGGGAGCAGATCAGCTGGCGGACGCTGGATGTTGCTGGTGAGTGTTGTGCTTTTACCGCAGTTGGCTTTGTAAGCTTGTTGTTCACTGTGTAGTCAGCCCGCTGTTAAAGTAGCAAAATGTTAGTGTCAAGATATTGTTGCCATAGAAACAAACCAATGTGGTGCACGTCAATTTAAGAATGTGCTGGGAGATTTGTTTGATACACTCCCCAGTGCCACTGCTTTTCTGCTGAAGAAAAACACTATGTGGACACAGGCACTCAGTGAATACGCATGTGTTTGGTAAGCTCTGAGCAGCGA
This sequence comes from Epinephelus cyanopodus, assembly GCA_026686955.1. NCBI lineage: Eukaryota > Metazoa > Chordata > Actinopteri > Perciformes > Serranidae > Epinephelus > Epinephelus cyanopodus. The sequence goes on along the minus strand of CM048916.1, from coordinate 24,507,181 downwards.
CTGGATAAATGAGACTTTGATGAAACTGCACGAGTTGTGTGAGAGTTTGTACACAGATGTTTGCTCTTGTTCCCTATTAATCAATAAATCAACATGCTCACTGTTTTCTGTGGAGGCATGTGAGAACACAAACTTTTCTTTTCGAATCCAAGATAACACAGCATGATTAACTGATTTACAAATGGGGGTGAAGTGTTGCTTTAAAGCATGAGAGTGGTATCGATCTTCTCATCAAACTCTCTGCAAGAAACCAAATAAGTTTCAATCTGTCCCACTCCTGATAGATACATTATGTACACAACACCAAAATGTACTTGCTAGGGCTGCCCCCTAATAGTTGTCCAGAAAGGTCATTAGTCGACATGATTTCTTTGGTCGCTTAGTCGCAGAAAAAAAGAAACAAAAACAAGAAAAAAAAAGAACAAAAGTGAAACTCTATAAGAAGCTGTGCCTTGTCAAAATAAATCAAAACCTCTATGACTGGACCATGTGGGAATTTCATTTGAAATGACAGACACAGGAAGTGGCCATGCTCAGCAGTCAGACAGGAGTCACGTTACATGGATGACAGGCCGACACACTTATAAAAAGCGCCTGGAAGAAGATCAGCTCAGCACTCAGGACTGCAGGTAAATAGGCTATACAATGCTTGTTAAGGTTGCTTAGCATCCTCAGATGCAACCTGCTGCTACAATCTTGAAAACTGGCACAAAAAAGGCACAGGAGTGGCACCCAGTGCCCGACCTCACGTTTTCCAGGCAGTTAAAGACGCGGCATGTGTACGGCCCCTAATGTACAGTACTGGTACCTGCGGTTATTACACAGGCTAGTTAACAACATGTCAGGCAGGAAATCCAAAGTGTGGGATCATTTTGAGAAGGTGAAGGACGAACCCAAGGTGATATGTAAACTCATCTTCATTGGTCGACTACAAACATAACGTATCATCTGAAACATGTCAGTAGCTACATGCCCATTAGCCACTTAGCACAATCATTACTGCTTTGCCGACAGCGTCATGAACAGGCGGCTCGCTCAGTGTGTGACATGCACTTGTAGATAAAATATAGGCCTATATTAATGAAGGCTCATTAGTACGGTTTGTATTTCTCTGTAATGTAGCACAGTGTTAACAGTGTTACTGATACTATTCTTCCTCACACCTTCATCTCAAACCATTGTGTTGCCCCGCCCAAAATATATCATTTAATAATTAAAATAATGTTGTAAACATGCAGGTGACTAGTCGACTTATGGCCCTGAATGATGACTATTGGTCGACTAGGAAAATTCATTGTCGGGGCAACATTAGTACTTGCTAGCAATCAATTTCAAAGTACTGGTTCTCAGATAGAGAAAATGGGATTCCACTGCAGCCTGCTTTAAGGTTTAATGTGGTGCGATAAATTATTTAACTTTTCCGTGATAACCATCTTCCGTAGCTTTAAAGGAAAAATATATACAGTATATGTGCAAATAGTTGAGAATTGTTCAGACATGCAATGACTCAGAAAACTAAACTGATACAAATACCACAGGGAATAAAGAGTCAAAAGTTAAAAGTAGTTCAAAGAATCTGATGTTCAAGATGCATGGCAATGGAGATTCACTGTTTTTTAAAATCATGCTTTATGTTCAGCTACAGTATATCTCTCTTTTTAGGTTTCTTTTGCACTGTATATAAATACATTACGAAACATGTGATCACAATCCTTGTATATACCAGTAAACTAGTTGAAATGCGCACATGCTTTGTGCTTCCACGCTGCAGATTATCCTCAAAGTGAAGGGATAAAATGAGCTCCACATGGGACACTGTGCAAAGTCCTGCCTGACCTCTTTCATGGGCCTGGAAACCCCCAAAACACACACACACACACACACACACAGACACACACAGACACACAGACACACAGACACACACACACACACACACACACACACACACACACACACACACACACACACACACACACCAAACTGTTCCTTCTGTCTCCCACATCTGTGTCTATGGTCCTAATTGTTTAATACCTCTCCCCTTCCAACCTCCCTGTGCAGCCGAGGCACTAATAGGCCCATCAAAAAACAGCCGGGGCCTCTGATTCTTGTTAGCCCGAGCACACCAATGGAGATTTCACTGGTCAGTGGATGAACTCATGCTACTCCCCACCTGTGTTTATTCCACACGGCCGCTGCGGTTGGATTGTGTATACGAGTGTGTGTGGAGGATGGTAGAGTGGTTTGGAAAAAAACTTGTTGCTTCTTCAGGGGGCTCAGAAAAAGTAGGAGGAAAAAAGATGTTAGTCTGTTTGTTTCCGTCTGTCTGCTCTTAATTTATGCATGCTGTTGAAGTCGGACATAAAAAAAAAATCTGTTTATTTTTGCACATGTTTCGCACTGTAAATAACATCAGCTCTCCTTTGTTGAGCAAAGCAAACACAAGACTCGAAGCTGGCACCACCGGAGATATTGACACTCATGCCTGCGTCATTTGCTACCTGTACTGTTTAAAGCTCATCTACATGACGCAGGGGAAAAAATAAAAATAAAAGGAAGACGGTGAGGTTGGAAAAACTTGACCCTAAAGTTGTTTGATCCCCTGCATCCTCCTGATGTCCTCACAGACAAAAATGGATGGACTCCTTTTGGAGCAGAAGGGAGGAAAGCTGTCACTGCCACCTTGTCTACACTGTGTCAGACGCAGCCGTTTGAACCTGAGGTTGGGGCATAAATCTCCACCCTCGGGCCAGCCTTGACATTCTGTTCCCAGATGGTGCCTCCCCTGCTGTGGACTCTGCCCCAAAGGGGCCTGGCATCTCAGCCAGACCCATCCATCACAGGAGAACCCGGCCCCTTATACTGGGAGCAGAGGCCCTAGTGGGGAGCACCTGCCTTGTTTTACCCTTGTGGCTAAAACAACCCCCACCCTACTGTGCACACTTCATCCCCTGCTGCCTTCCTGAGGGGTCAGAGGTCACTTGAGGGTGCGAGACAACTTTGCATGTCCAAAAACACTCTTTTAAGGTGACATTCACACTCTAAAATATTAGGCCTCATATTACAGGCAGGTCAAAGGTTGAGATATGTCAACAGAGGGCCACACAAGCTCGACGTAAAACATGAAAACACTCAGCACTGGAGACAAACTAACTGTACGCTATGAGTGAGAACAACAAAACAACAGTATGACATAAACGCTACAGAATGAAACATGGGCAAATAGACGACATCAAAAGGGAAAGCTGCAAAGCGAAGATCAATCGCCTTAAAGAGAAAAAGAATGTTACTTCTTCACTCCGAACGGCTTCTATACAAAAGAAGTGTACCCCTCCCATTTTTGGTCCATCTGTTTTATATATTGTGGCCAAAAAACATCACTGATTTGATTGGACCCAAATGTGATGCTTGAGGCTCCTTCATACATCCAGAGCCTGTTTGACCCTCCCTTCTCCTGCCCTCCACCAACAAAGCTCCTTTTCCCCCTCTCCCCACTGGGCTCCAGGACTGACTACGTGTGTGTGTGTGTGTGTGTGTGTGTGTGTGTGTGTGTGTGTGTGTGTGTGTGTGTGTGTGTTAAGGAGCCTCGTTCAACCTCATTGGGCTGCCAAGTATCAAACCACCTGTAGGCTTAAAAAGTGACTCTGAAAAGCTTTCATTTGACTCATTTGCTGTTTGTTTGTCACATGCGTCTATGTTTGCTAATGTTGCAGTGATAAACATAAACATTTAACCACTGGTGTCAAATGTCGGCTTTGTATAGTCATATTTTGGCATATTTTATTTATGCAGCTATTTGTTCATAAACCAAAGTATTGGAAAAATAATAAAACTTCCAATAGCTGTTGTGACGTTTCGCTCAAAAACCACAAATGCCAACCTCATGGTGGCTTTAGAGGAAAAGTCAAAGGATGACCAAAGTCATTAGGATTCATCCTCTGGGCAGCAGAAATATCTGTACCAAATGTCATGGCAATCCGTTCGGTATTTGTAGAGATATTTCAGTCTGGACCAAAGTGGTGGACCAGCTCACAGACTGACGCTGCCACCCACAAAGACATGCCACTGGGATGGTTAAAACAAAGAGCACTTTGAGTGGTTTCATAAGGTTCTGGACATTTTTATACTTTTAAAGCCGTGAAAGTGAATTGTTGTTGAAATCTATTGTAAGTGTTGTGTGTTGTGAGCTGACGACAGCTGCCTTCCTCCACAGAGGACTGCAGTTAGATCCAGAATTAAAGCCAAAATGAAATTGCCAGACGCAAAAGGCTAACTTTGTGAATCACGCTATGGTCACATGACTTCACCACCACAAGGCTTCGCCACCACAAGGCTGTAAAGTGTGCAGTGTGATAAGGGTCTGTAGTCTCATTAGGCACTTGTTAGCAACCCTCTTTTTTAAGACACATAAAAGCTTAAAAATTAACAGTGGGATATAGACTGATGTATTTTATGCCGTCCACCAAAACGTAAGAAGTTTTTTAGCTTGTTTTAACCACAAACCTTATTTCAGACATCTAACCAAAAACCTATTCAAATGACCCACTGACTTCGAGATGAGGGAACAGGGCTCATTCATGGGGCACTTTATTACATACACTGCTACATGTAGCGACATGCTAACATCAGGGAAGTGATTGCTTGATCTGCTTGATTTTGAGGAAGATCGCCGCAAAAAAACATCCAGTTGTAAAGATTTTGGTTGAGAAACTTTTATCTGTGATTTTATATGGTTGAATGTGCTGCTGTACCTCGTTACAGTCATTCCCATGCTGTAATGACAGCGAGCACAGATGTGGAAGACCTGGAAACGCTGACCAATCAGAGAAAGCTGTGCTTTTGTCAGAGGGGAATTTATGGACCCAGACGCTAAAACGGAGCATTTTGCAAACGGTACATACGGATGTTCCAGCACAGAAAGTATGAGGAACATGAAATGTTTTTTGTGCATTAAGGCATGTACACATGTTCTTGTGGAAAACCAAAATACAAGTATGAACCTGAAAATTCTTTAGGTACAGAATTATTAGCAAAAAAAAACATTTGAAAAGAAAGCATACATTTAATACAGAATGGCCACTGTCATATTGTTACATAACATTACATTATATTATTGGACTTATTCATTTATTCATTCATTTTCCTGCTTATCCTGTTAGGGATTGTCAAGTGGTTTAATGTACAACACTGCATCATATTTTAAAAGGCCGTCATCTGTTTGAAATCAGTGCAGTTGAGGAAGAAGTACAATATCTATATATCTGAAATTTTGTGCTGTATTGTTACAAATAAAGTAAAATGGAAAAACCTACATTTGAAAATTATACCTAAGAGCAATACTTGTACTTGAATAAATGTACTTGTACTTGAATAAATGTACTTAAATACTTGTTGTGTATCAGAGGTATCAAAGTGTTGTTGTTGTTTTGGAATGAAACTCCACAGTTGCTGAGGACATAAAAAGCCTTGAGCCTTGATAAGAATCTGGAAGAAATCTACCAGCAACAAGCCAGTTTCTACACGTTACCATCCCCACTTCAGATCCTGTTCCCAGCTCTGCTCCGCTATCCCACATCATGTCCGTGTTCATTTTCATCAGGGCCAGGCACAGCAACACACTCTGGCATACATCATCCCACACACTTGTCAAACATCTGAAAGGAAGATAGAAAGGACGTTGCACATGGTTCTGATAAAAACGGAGGTAAGCTGTGGTCAGCGCAGTTTACTCATTCCCGTCCTGTGATTAATTCTTTATGTAAAGTGCGTCGTATTCCTTTGTGAGGATTGTGGGAAAAATGGCTGTATTATAAATAAATGTGAAAATTGGTCCCCATTATTAATAAATGATGATAGTTAAAATTTCTTCCTTCTGCTGCGAAATGTGCCCCCTTTGTTTTGGGAAAAAAAGGTGAAGAGAGAGAAAACAGAAAACATTTGGATTGTTCCCAGCCGGCAAATGGAGCATAAAGCGTGCTCTCAGTGTGACAATGTTTACACAATCTTTCAGCAACACAGTTTAGATGAACTTACAGATTTATGGAAAAAGTCTCAAGACTCTGCACATATGTTGATTGTCTGGAGTCAAAGGGCCCAGTGGTAATTTATGATACTGACGATGATGATTTGTGTTTTTTGTCACAAACCTGCTGACAGACTGTAAACAGATTCTGGATCTCCTCTAAATGAAAAACTCATCTGAAATCAGCGCAGATATAATTCTCCTGCAACCACTTACTCTGGCAAGAAACAGATCTGTAAGCGTGTTGATCGTTTTATGTAAAAACATCTCATTAAAGTTTGAAATGGATTCAATTTGTGAAAGTTGTAAAGATGTCTGTGTTCATTCTCACTGCTTGTGTCAAAGTTAATTTCCTCACTCAGTGAGCGTTTTTGTAATCACAAATATCAAAATAACAAAATCCTTGGAGACTACGAGTGTGAAAATGAAGAAAATCTGGGGAGTTCGAAAGAAGTGAGGACCTCTACAGCCTGCTTTTTAGAGTATCTCAGCTTCAGGCTACATTTGCTGCTAGTACACCCAAAAATATCCAACCAAACTGTTGGTGGTCCAGTTGTATTGTGGATAATGTAGGCCACATGATTTGACTAGGAAGACAAAGGCTTGGAATAAAAGTCCTGCACTGTTAAATCAGCGGAGAACTGTTTTATGGCTGCAAAACTGATGACATTCCCATCTGCCTCAACTGTAGGCCTACCTTTTAATTCAGTGTTAATGAGAAAATGGTAGCATGCTAACTGAGATAATAAACCATATAGTAAAATGGACGTAGACACTGTGATGTCATCCATTGGTTTGTGGACTCTCTAAGTCTCCAATTCAGTAATTTGTTCGTTGCCATCTTGTTTTTTTGGGCCATTTTTTTGTGACCATATTTGGACAAGAGGGTGGGGCTGTGGAGGTTTGAGGGGCGCGTCTGTCTCCTTAAGAAAATGTGAACATGTGAGTTATATAAAAATCCACCCCCTGTACATTTGTTTTGAATGTTGAAATTGGCTTTAGAGACCAAAATTGTTTTTTTGCAACAGGCTGTAAACATTTTTATCTCTGCTGTAAAGTTGGGCATTTTGACATGGGAGTCTATGCGAACTGACTGGCTTTTGGTGCCAGCCTCAAGTGGCCATTAGAGGAACTGCAGTTTTTCGCACTTAGTGTTGGCCTAAGTTTTCAGCCCTGGAGGCTGCGGCTTGTGTTGAACATGGTAAACATTATGCCTGCTAAACATCAGCATGTTAGCATTGCCATTGTGAGCATGTTACCATGCTGATAATTAGCATTTTGCTCAAAGCATCAATGTGCCTAAGAACAGCCTCAGCACATAGACTGTTTAAAATAATTGACTTAGCCATCGTGACTTCACCCACTGGTTTGTGGACTGCCATTTCAAAGCCTTGAGTTTGGCATTTTGATTGTCGCCATCTCAGTTTTTTGCAGAAGGAAGTGACCATATTTAGGCAAGAGGGTGGAGCTGTGGAGGAGCGAAGGGGTGGACTTGACTGAAAACCCAAGCACATCACCCTGGTAGCAACTTATCAATGACAAGGTAGCTGTACTCTAAAGCATACCCTGCTTTATCATCTATTTTACTCTAAATGGGACTATAACTCACACTGTGAATATCTTGCCCTTCTCATTCTGAAGTCGTCAAATACTGCCGCTTTGTCAGGGACTTTAGCATTTGACGCCTGATGCTGATAGCCACCTTTTGTGGCAGTTTGATATGCTGCCAGGGGGACAGTGAATGGGTCCAACATACCCTGGACTTTCACCTCGGAGGTTGGTTCCATAGAGCCAAACCATGATGTTTTTTTTCCAAACCTAAGCATGTGCTTTTGTTGACATCACAGCATTGGTAGCGGCGTCACAGAATGTCAACAGCAGATGCAAAAAAAATACTTAGCACACAATATGTAAACATGAAAGGCCACTGACAGAGCTGCGATATGTGATGAGTTGGAATGAGAACGCATTGGAACATCATGCTGTATTGAAGGAGACTTGAAACTAGCGATTGAGAGCAAATACTCATTAGGTACTGAGGTAAAAAATCTAATTTTTTTCATTGAGTTTTATAGAATTGAACTTCATTTTGCAGCCAGTAGAGTCGCCCCCTGCTGGACATTAGAAAGAGGGCAGTTTTTAAGCACTTTGCATTGGCTACCTTTATCATACCCAGAGGCTATGTCCACTCCACTAGCATGGTTGTAGACTCTTTGTCTTAATCTACAAAAGCCAGTCCTCTCCCCTTGAAAAAACAATAACCAACCACTTCTCAAATGTTAAATCTTGTCACAAGTCACAAGAGGACTTTGAGTAATAAAATATAGTCTTCAAATTGAACAGGATAATGAATCTGTCTGTATGATGTTAGCTTTTGGTACTTCAAAGCTTTGGACACATACTGCTAGGAATACATCTTGGTTGGTACCAAAAGTCCAGTCCAGTAACCAGCCTTCTTTGGGCCTGCGGAGCATCGTCACAGTTAAATAGAAAAGTACGAAGCAGATTGCTCCGTTTGAAAAAAAGTTGTGCAATGTGACCAAACTTATGAACTTGTCAGCTGAACATACATTTTTTTTAAACTTGAAAACATGCAACTTACAAGAAAAACTATTAAACTACTAAAATGTTCTTTGAAGACAGAAAACCGCTTGCTCACACTGGAATGAGATGCTTATACTGTTTTCATTTTCCAGTTTAGGTTCAGACTATAATCTATACCATCTTTCATGTAAGAGAACTTCAGAAGAGTTCTCGGACGCTCTCGTTATAGCTTTACTGACAACAGGTGGAATTTGTAATGAAAATCTCATGCTACAAATCTGCATCACATACACAAGTTTTTACTGTTAGGTAAAAGTCTCACAGCCCACTGTACCTCCTGCATCAAACATAACAAACCAGGATCAGACGGCTGCCATTACATTTAATTAGATTTTACATGCGTCAATGGTAAAACTTCTAGTTCAGCTAAAAACAAATGTAGATGTGAGGTAACACAGTAAACATACAAAAACTCTACCCCTGTCCTGTAGTTTAATCTCCAACTCTCAAATCATATTTTAGCCAAGAGGAGAGTTTAGCCATCCATCAAAACCGTTAACACTGGATATGAAAACTGTTTTAAAACAATAGATTATAAAATCAGCTGTCACCCCGACTGCACTCTCCTGCTTTGCAACTGTTTCCTGGCCAAGTGAATGTAACCTACATTCCTTCAGTGCAGCATACAGCCTCAAGTCCCCCGAGATACTGAGCCACAACAAGCCAGAAACCACAGTGCAGAACTTGCTTAGAGGCCAGTACATATCTCAACAGAATGCAGATAGAGATAAATATGAAATCCGAGCCAGGATGAGAACACAGCTGTGTTTTATTTGTCACAATGCCTCCTCGTCCAAGTGATTATCAGATCGGACTATCAGATGATAATCTCTGCGTCTTGTTCTGCAGGAAAAAGACGGCTCAGGGTAAACACTGTGAACTCACCCATGACCAAATTTGACAAGTGATGATCTAGTACAGATGACTATACATTACTGTGGAGCATAGGTCTATATTCGCCTCTGACAGTGCCTTTTTGACACTGCTCTATCCATCAGCACCATATGCCTAACTGATTTTGATGCACTTGGGATCAAGGCTTGATTACTGACTGCACAAAGTGGGCAACTGCCCTACACGGGGCACGAGACCCCTATGGGCTCCAAAAGCCTCAGGTCAACTGGTTTGCAGTATTTTGATTTACTGAAATTTTGTTTGGGAATATGTGCCATTAAAGTGCAATCACAACTGACATGATAGGGTCTTATGATGAGTCCTGCCTTATTAGCTGATCTTGAGGTTGTCTTGAAGAGGCTCCCTGTGTTAGCCTGGTTCTGAACCTCTGAATTTCAGCCAACATATCTGATAAGTCCAATAATTCAAACACGATATATAGGTTGACCAGCTGCAGTAAGTTAACTTACAGGAAAAACAATTCTTAAATTGACAAGACAAATGTCACTAATTATGCTTCTGTGTAGACCAAAACTGACGTCGACAGGACAGATTCGTCAGGCACTGCCGATGGCTAGAGCCTCATTTATGCTCAGTGTTAGATATGCATACGCACACAGACTGTGTTAATTTCGTCTGTATTTGTCCAAGTTTTCTGAAAGATTACGGACATTAACAAAACAGAGCAATACCACCTAAAATCATGGGGGCAGTGTAGCATATTTCAAGTGAGACACGACCTTAGCACACAACAAAGACATAGCCCTTTAATGTCCTGTTCAACTGATTGGTAGAGCACATTTTGAGTCACTATATGTTAATGAAAAAGCCAAAGTTGCCTACGGGTTACATCTGTAACAGGAAACCAATGGAGTTGGGAGCCGGTGATGTTTTTATTCCCACAGCTGTTCGCACCATTTTGGTATTCCTCTGTTTACCTACAGCAGCTGACGAGGGTATGTCGTGAGCCTGAGCCGGTGAAGTTTTGGTTAGCCGTTGCTATCCTTCGTACCTGCACGGCGTGGTGATGAACTGTCTAATTGATTTCTGTTGTCGTGCTGTCTTGCGGGCCTGCACGGTGGAGTGATACTGGTCAGAAAATAGTCCCAATTGATAGCAAGGTCTGACGTAATGCGGGGATGTTTTAAAATGATTGAAATAGTCTAACAAAACACATGCATACTTTTTTGTAGCTTAAAACCTTTTGGTTACGTGTCCCCCTTATATCTTAAGAACTACTTTTTCTCCGGTAAGCTACGGGCCATTTCTCAGAGCAGGAGGCTCATTGACAGTAGTGACACCGTCACATCAGAGCTACAGATGGTCAGCGTTTCACATAACTTCATGTCCAAAAACCCGAACTATCCCTTTAAATACATTTAATGTTATCCATCATATATATATATGGTGATATAATTTTAAGTATGTTTTTCTTTACATTTGAAGCCATGCTCAACCCAAACGGTTGAATTGGCCTTTCATGGTAAAGGTAGTGATAGTAAGATTATACATTTACAATTTTTCTGAAATAAAAAAAAAACAATGAATATTAATTGATGTTAATACCAAAAATGTAATGCTATTCCATTATATGTCTGATGAAAAAAAATTATATCAATGTGATTCTTTCACACTTTTTTGATGTGTTAAAAAAACTATGGTAAATATCTAAAATAAACACACTTTCCCAACACAAAGGGTGCATTAATGTATGAGGGCAGTGACAGTTATAATGTTTGAAATTATCAGATCTATTTTTGTACATAAAGGGAGTATATGATCTCTAACATTAACAATGCGCACAGACTGGGAGGATCAGGGGGGCGCAGCAGCTCATTTTTGCCCAAGGGCTCCCTAACAAGTTGATTCGGCCATGCTGGGGATTGTAGTTTCCAGTTTCCAGTTTTCCACTTGTGTTCCTTATAAAACTGTGGTAATCTCAAATTTGTATTGAACTGCACATAAAGTGTCCAAAAACTTCTCTGTCCTTACAGAACTGCCAAAGAATCGTGTTGTACTTGAGACTTCCTGACCTCTCAGCAGATTTACTTCTCTGACTGACAGGCCGTGTTTGATAAAAATCCACTGAGCACTTGTAAGGACTGCTGAGCTGTGTGCTGAGACACAGAAGCTTGTTTGGCCAGATCACCTGATATGGTGAGAGATCTCTTCCATCACCGTGATCGCGAGGCCAAGGACCCGCTGAAATCACAAATACAGGGGAGCGCAGAGCTTGTCAAAACCCACTGAGGTGCAGAGGAGAAAGTGAACTGAGTCAATAAATAATTACACACCTATCAGTGACTACATGCAGGACACACTCGGCTGGTACGGTTCAGGGCCGGACTGTTTATTATCTTTCATGAAACTATCTGATAAAGACTTTAGCTCCTCAGCTTCCTCAGCTCGTATGTTCCCAGAGGGCGGCACATTTGGATTAACAGCAGACCAAGTGGAGCCATGTTGAATCACTTTGTATTTCTTTACTTGTCTTAGAGAAGCAACATTCTTAGATATGTGGAGTTTTCAAAGCTGTGGAGACCTTCAGCTTTTTTACCACTAAATTAAAACTGCACCAACACTGGATGAAGCAATGAAAACAACAAATAACACATCTAACAGATTATGTTAAGATAAGTTGCGATGACACATGGATATAGGGGAATACGTAAAGTGTAAAATTAAATAAAAATGACTGAAAATAATATGACTACAAATTCATGTTTCATGATGAAACCAGATTTTGAAGGAGGAGGAACATTTTTAAGGAAAACCTCAATGCTGAAAAAGATCTGGCTTTTAACTGTGGCATTCCAAACATGTGGAACATGGTAGGATTTAGTTCACTTTTGGATACTTGTTCAGGAAAAATACATTTTTAAAGAGAGGTGCATCAATTCCAGTATTTTATGTAGCAGTAAATCTTTAGCCCTGTGTGATAAAAATACATGTAATGATTAGAGATGGCAATGTTGGCAGCTGTTTATTTGGCCTGGTTCTAGGGCATCATCATTCTGAGTCTCAGCTGAGTCAGGCAGCCGAACGCGGCCCAACTTATTTCTTCAAGCATGGCGATTTTGGGACGATGCTGGGCCAGGTCATTTTTGATAACAGCCCAGTGATGGCAGTGTCAGCAGCTGGAATTGGGCCAGTGTATTTGACCCAGTTCTGGGGCGTCATTATACTGAATCTTAAGCTGGTTCAGACCAAAGATTCGTGATGAGACGCCGCCGTTTTAAAACGTTGCAGAAAAAAGTTGCAGCGGTGTGAACTAGCTGGTCTGAGCTCGACTTAAGCTGGCTCATGGTGTCGCCTGCAACTCAGCTGGTCAAATTGCCAGCAACTTGTGTAAGAACATAAAGCATGTCACCAGTTTCTACAGCCAAATGGCTTGTAGCGAAGTCCAGTGCATTCGCTTGCTGCAGCAGGTGCTCCGCCCCCGCCGCATCTAGTTGCATTGTTGTGAACTGGCAGGTTTTCAGAACGTTGCAGAATGGCACATTGCCTGCTTCAACTCATGATGTCGCAAATTTTTAGGGATAAAAATAGAGTAGGGCAACCGGATGTGGCCTGACTTATTTGTTCTGGTGTGCCGAGTTTGGGCCGATACTGGGCCAGCTTATTTTGGTTATGTGGGATCATTTTTCTTGTTTTATTGTTTAATTTTCTCCTATTTTCTTTCATTATTTATCCAGTGTTAAGAATGCTCATTTACAGTAAGAAATCCTGTCATTGAATAAAACTCAATACACACACACAGGCACAAGCTAATAAATCATCAAACAACAGTCAGTACCACATCATCACAACTTTTAAATGCTGGGGGCAAAAAGATACAGGAGAAAGTTTCTTTATTGCAAATTTGTTTGCAAATGTGTTAATACTTACAGTACATAAAGTGCTGTTTGTCAACAGGGCGTCTGTAGTCTACAGTCAGCACACACAAAACAATCATGAAGGGAACAGACCATTTCTGTTCTTGGCAAAAAATAAAACAGCCACAACCTGGAACGGGTTTGTGAAAATCTGCCATCATACTGACCAGTGACAGCAAGACAATATAATCCCGTTTCTTAAATCCATATGACATTTGTGTCAGTGAAGAATCCCGCATTTTTGGGGGGGGGTTTGACTTCATAAGCCTCGATGACTTTTCTATCTTTGAAAGATTGAACAAAATCACATGAAAAAATGAAGAACATTAATAAAATGAGTTCTGTTCCTCATTTTACTGGCATTTTATAGGCTGAATATATTAAAGACGAGGGAGGCAATATGGGTCTGTATTCAAAACCCTGGTTTTTATGATTCCAGCAAGATAGACTTAACCACAGAACAATGTTGCCTTTCTTTGCTTATTAAAGTTAAACCAACCTTGAAAGGTTTTCATTTAGAAGCTGCAACCGACTGCCATAACAGAGTGTTTCATTTTATGCATATAAACATGTTTACAATAAAACATTCGATAATTAATTGCCGACTCGAACATCTGCTCTCATTCAAAGTGCAAGGCTGAGTTTAGGCATTTCCAGATATTTGTTTTATTACATAAGTGAGTTATGAAATCAACCACGATCTAAGTAATTAAATGACTACATTATGTTCAAATGATAACTTTGCCTGGAATTGCCCCTGTGAGACAAAACTCATGACACCCAAAGGTCTAAAGCCATACAACTGGGGCCAACAATATGAATAAGTCCAGGACTTCATTGTTCTAACTCTGTTGATATGTTGTATTTTATAAATATATTAGAATGTTGTCAATAAACGAAAATCAAAACTGAATGTTCACCTAAAAATACTGAGGGAAACATGTTCAGATGTTGACTGGAAGATGGAATTGAATGTCACAGAAAAACTTCATCAAAGTTTGTGCCTACACCTGGATTTCTGCCTCCAATAGGCTTGCAGTTAGAGGCCCTGAGTCAAGTTTGATTCCCCCCACCCCTGTCTCCGAGACAACTGGTGAGGCACTGGGGGTCCTAATGGTGAGAGAGGAAAGGGATGGGGAGAAATTGGGTGTCATGGCTGAAGGGGTAAGTCCTGTGTTCCTGGCTAAGGGGGAATATGCATATTTGGGGAAAGAGGGCTTCCTTCTCAGGCTTGGGACCCGCCCTGGCTTTCGTGGAGGTACAGTCCTAATGCCGGGCTGAGCTACCCCCGTTATTAGAGGTGGTGGGTGCATGAGACAGCTTGCCTCTGCTGCTAAGTCCTCACGGCCGCCTTGAAGCTCCTCGTCGGGGAGCATCCCGATATCGGTGAAGACGGAGGCCAGAGTCTGGTAGCGTGGCTCCCAGTCCAAAATGTAGTCCCAGCTGTAGCTGCCCTGCAGCTGCTCCTCCAGACACACCAGTGAAGAGAGGGAATCTGCAGAGGCCTGGGCTTCCGAGAGGGGAGCATACCCATTTGTCCTCATGCTCTCCTCCAAATCTCTTACCCTAAGTATTGCAGGAAGTAGTCCTTCACCTCCTCCCTCCTCTTTAAAGTGGTGGAGGCTTTCAGTGCTGGCCATCCCTGACACCAAACGTTTATTGATGGATAAAATATGCTGCGGCCCTACATCGACAGAGTGGCAGGAGATATTGTCTCCAGGCAGAGCAGAGTCCGGGATCTCTGCGGCCTGGTTGCCTGGCACAGATTCATCCCTTTTACGGCAGGGGTGCTGATTTATCCACTTGATCTCTTGGTCCTCAGCTGTCTCACCTTCTGCTGATCCACGGCCGCTTGAGTCTGATGGATTGTGATTGTATGGGTGCGATACATCCCTCTTGGTCACCAAGATGCTTGGCCGTTTAATCTCCTGCAGAGAAATGGATCTTTGGCTATTGGATCTACCAAACGAGCCTGTGCCGTGGTTTAAGTTCGCAGCAATGGCAGCAGCCTTTTTGATTGCCGCCTCCTTGATCTTGTATCTGAGAACCAAGCCCACAAAAATGAGGAGGACAAAAAGGAACATAATTAGTGAGACACTCAAACTGAGCATGTGTGCATCAAGAGGCACCCCAGTGAGTGCCTCTGCTGAGCTAGAGATGTTGACGTAAACGAGGCAAGCGGTGGTCCTGGATGCCACTCTGGGACTACCTGCGGACACTACTAGCTCCACCATATCCTCACTGGCATGGCTGCCTCTTCTGCGATATACAGGTCCTGAAACAAAAATGGAACCAATTGTTTTGTTTATTGAGAAAAACGGCGATGACTTCACAAGAGAGTACTCCACCACTCCGTCCACCCCTCCATCATGGTCCATCGCCATCACGTATCCGACTGTCTCTCCAGGCTTGGCGTTCTGTGGCAGCAGGAAATGGTACTGCTTTTGGGTGAAGACAGGACTGAACTCATCCACTCCCTTGATGGTCACCTGCACTCTCACTGTAGCTGCTTTGTCGCCTTTGTCCCTGGCTTCCACGACAAAGCAGTACTCGCTCTCTCGTTCGTAGTCAAAGGTCTGTCTGGTGTGAATGTCGCCTGTTAGAGGGTCAATGGCAAAGGCTTCCTTCTTCTCAGGGCTGCCACTGCCATAGTCCATGAAGCAGGAGGACACAATAGAGTAGGTGAGCTGGCCGTAGGGGCCTAAGTCATTGTCAACAGCATGGACAGAACAGGTGTGGGTAAATGCTGGGAGGTTCTCCAGCACAGAACAGTTAACAACAGGGAACATAAAGTACGGAGTGTTGTCATTCACATCCAACACTGTGATGAAGACCACTGTAAAAGCCACTTTACGTTCCTCAGATGATTCACCTCCATCAGATGCTCGGATGGTGAGGGTGTATTTTGAGTCTTCCTCATAGTCAAGCGAGTGGTTGACCACCAGAACGCCAGACTGAGGGTCCAGCTTGAGGTGACCTTTGCTGTTCCCCGAGACAATGTCATACCGCAACAGGCCGTTGATTCCCAGGTCAGGATCCTGAGCACTGACCTGGACCAGCTTGGTACCGACGTGGCTGTTTTCACTCACCTGTGCATGGTATCCTGTGCTGGAAAAGACTGGGGCGTTGTCATTGCAGTCTGTCACAGTCACCATGATGACAGCAGAGTTGTTCAGTGGAGGCGTTCCTCGATCCGACACGCTCACTGTTAGCGCGTAGCTCTCTGTGGTCTCACGGTCTAAAGGCTTACACAGAACAAGTTTTCCTACATTTCTCATCTGATTCTCAACTGGAACCATTTTTACTTCCAGACAGAATCGCTTCTCCTCATTTCCCCCGATTATGCCGTAGTCCAAATGGGTATTCTCAGGGCTCCAGTCTTGGTCCTCTGCAGACAGTGTCAGTAGGCTGGTGTCTGTGGGCGTGTCCTCTGGGACGGTGAGTGTGTACATGTCCTGGTGAAACAAAGGTGCATGGTCGTTGGTGTCCAGAATCAGCACGTCTATAGAGGTGAGTGTGGACTGCACAGGATCGCCTTCGTCTTTGGCCTCAACCAGAAGATGGATCAGGTTGCTGTTTGTGATGGCCTTCAAGGGCTTATTAGTGAAAACAGACCCTGCAAGAGAAAACATGTGCTCATGAGTGAATCCGTTTGTTTTAGAGCTACACTAATCAGTTGTTTTTTTTTAACCAAAATGGATCCAATGATCCAGATGCAATGTGAAGAGTTGTTGACAGAGGTGGGGGACTCGAGTCACATGACTTGACTCAAATCAGACTTGAGTCACAAATTTGAGGACTTGAGACTTGGTTGACTAACACTGATAAAACACTTGACTTTGACTTGGTATTCATGACTTACGATTTGACTTAGACTTGAAACAAATGACTTGAACAGATCTGACTTTTTTTTTTTTTTTTAAATCAAATATCAGTGGTCCTCTAGATATTGATAAGTGACATTTGTTTTGAAACAATACTGCGTGATTTCTAGTGTAATATGTGCTGTTTAGCTGTATACCAGAATTTATGAACAGGAAGTGAGCGCTATGCTGTTTCCTGTATTGTAAAAACAGAGGCTAAAAAACTGAGATCAAATGGTAAATCTAAGCAGTGCTGATCAAATATGAACCAGAGCACCGTTTCCAATAAACACTTTCAGTATGGTACCTTTTGGAACCAAAAGTAACCCTTCAAGACATGGTACCTGGACTCTAGGTCCGCCTGGCGTTGTCACCGCAAACAGTAGTCTCACATGTTGGCAGGGCTGTTGTCACTCACTGCTCTGTTGAGCACTCACTGTATTTCCTGCTTTATCAGTCTGCACCTCATTAATGGTCCACAGAATGAAGCTGCATGCAGACATTTTCAGACCAAAATAAAACAGGCTGCAGTGAGAGTGTCCATGGGATATTAAGGAATAGCAGGTTTGTGTGTTTAGTCCTTCTACGGCAAGCTCTGGGGTTTAGTGTTGCTGGAGCCCACAGGAACAACAGTTAGTGGCTCTCTTTTTTCTTTGAGTGAGGATTGGGATATGCAGTTCACATAATCCGGTCAAAATTAATATACCTAAACATTGAAATCTAAGGTGTGCTGATGAATTCACATCCTCAACTCATGCACTGAGTAACATAATAAGTAAATGTTCTACCTTAAAAATTGCTGCCAGACAGCCCAGTGAATCATTTTTCTCAGATCACAGCTGCTATGAGAGGCAGCAAAACATCCTTTTATGTTATATTTACAGTTTACTAATATATGAGTGTTTATTGGTCTGGTGTGGTGCAATACATTCTGGTAATTGTAGGTTTTCTACCTCTTGAGCAAACGCAAATACCACAGTCCCTTTTCTATGTCTCCTCTGGTCATATAGCACCAATTTTAAAAGTATGTGTGCCATTCTACTGCGGAGACAGCCATGTTTTATGAAAAGACCATCTTTCCAGCGGTGATATACTTCTTTTGTAAAGGCCTGACATTTGATTTCGCCAATGTTAAACTATAAAAACTCTTCCAACTGATTTACCAGATGGTTCAGCAAATAAACGGATTGTTCCTGGATTAGCTTCTCTTCAAATTAAAAACTATAAAACATGTCTGTTTGGATGATAATTTACAGAGAGTTAAATCAAAATTGTCCTTGTCATTAGACACGGCAACGCAACATCATTTCCTGTGTGACTATTTTTTAATGAATTCCATGTGCAGACCAGGAGAGCAAATGTTCTTCTTGGATGACAACAAAGCGTTTGTCTGTCCAATTTATTGTTCCACTTCACTACCACTTAAACTTTTCTGCATGACGACTTTATAAATTCTGAGCTGTACCATAAAGCAGCACCACTCATTGTTTGTGAAACAAATAGCCATGGAAAAACTGAGAGGCACCGCACCACAAAAAGCACCATATTAAACTTTTGGATTTAGAGAGCTTTAGTCAACATTGATGCAATTTTCACTTTCCGTTGGTGCTCCTCACCGCAAAACATGGGCAAATACAACTCTTTGATATTAAACTTTGGAGTTCAGACATGACAGAAGCTCATAAATCATACTTGAGTGGAAAAGACTGGCCAGAACCGAAGAGTGGGGGTTCCCTTTCAGCCCTGTAGGATTTATCTTCTTTCTTGGGTTTAGAAATTTTGAAAACGAAGATAATAGGATAGGCATGGCTCCTCTGCAGCACTTTATCTCAATGGCTCCTAATTGACTTCTCTGCTGCCTCTCTTTCTCCCTGTCCAAGGAACTCACTTGCACATCCAAGACTACAAAAATATAAACACTGGAGAATATACTGCTCCTGGCAGAATGACAGCTCTCAGTAACTTCTGATACTGTATGCTGCTCATAACCAGGCAAAGATTTTTTCTGTGCCCTTTTCTTTGGCGCACTCTGCTTTGACTTCGCCAGAAAATCTGATTTTAATGGAGGGAATAAGAGGGATGAATATGAAAATCAGACCACCAGACAGTCAGAAGTCATAAAACTTGTAAAGCTTGAGGTAATGTCTTTTACAGAAGAACTGTA
This sequence comes from Epinephelus cyanopodus, assembly GCA_026686955.1. Taxonomy (NCBI): domain Eukaryota; kingdom Metazoa; phylum Chordata; class Actinopteri; order Perciformes; family Serranidae; genus Epinephelus; species Epinephelus cyanopodus. The sequence goes on along the minus strand of CM048916.1, from coordinate 24,487,762 downwards.
ATACATTTTAGATCATTGTTTTATCCTTGTGGTGACCTCTTAACCTCTCTCTTTTCAATATTTTCTCTATATATACAGTACCTATACATACAGCGAGGGTTTACTGTCCATGAGAAATTTATGTCCGAGCTATTGGAGCGTGTCTTTTCCATCAGTTAAGCTGTTCTTACCGTTCTCTGGCTCCATGTAAAAGCCTTGTAAAGGAGATGAAAGCAGCCTGTAGGTGATCTTTCCATTGAGTCCAGAGTCTCTGTCGGTAGCGGACACTGACAAAACTAACGTGTCTGCTGAAACCAACTCTGACAACTCCACCTTGAAGAGAGAACAAATGATGAGTCACATCTGCAGCAAGATCATAATGTACACTCTGTATCCAGTCCAATACCACTTTCTAGGGTTAATAAACATTTATTAATGCTTTTTAACTCAGCATTTGTAAGAACAATTTTTTGGTGGCTAGATCTGAAAAATCTCTGTCTCTGAATTTGTCTTTTTAGTTAACTCTTAATTTCATGACCCCACGAATGGACAGTCTCTCTCTGCCGCTGGTTGCCTGCTTCCTCTTGGCAACCATGTTAAGAAACTGGACTGTTCATACAGGATGCGCCACGGCCCAGAGCTCTGTGGCAGGCTTGTGATTTGCAGCTGGTCTAATATTTCCACGAGCCACGAGTGAATTTGACAAGAAAACGCACTGATAATTTGCGTGAGCATCTGATGAGCATACACACACACACACACACACACACACACACACAACATAATTAAAACTTTTAAAACTTCTGACTTGCTGGATTGTTGAAAAATGCGTTTACTAATATTGTAACTACACACCTGATGGCTCATTATAATACGACATACAAATCCCGAATAAGGCATGCCTTATTAGAAGGTTGTTTCTGCAGCAACATGCATATACCGTTTTATTCATGACATGGTGACACTAGCCAGTTGGCCCTCTGCCTCTTTATCGATAAATATATCATCTGTACCTGGTAGGAGACCTTGGTGAAGACTGGAGCGTTGTCATTGACATCAAGCACTTGAACTTTGACCTCTCCTGTGGTCTGGTGGAGGGAATCAGATGCCCGGACTGTCAGCGTGTACTCTGTCTCCTCCTCATAGTCCAGGGCTCGAGTCAGGGTGATCACACCAGTGTATCGGTCAATAGCAAAGGGAGCATTGGTGCTGCTGTTGTCTGAAAAGCTGTAGGTGATGGTTGAACTCAGGTCCACGTCGTTTGCAGTCACCTGGGTGACCATGTAACCTGCTGGCAGATCTGCAGCAGCAGCAACAGAAGACATCACAGTAAGTCCACAAATAGAAAAAGAACACAGACAGTGTTTGTATCTGAAAGTGTGTTAATCATTGAGAGCAGTGGGGTCGGTCTCACTCTCTGCTATAACCACAGGCTCCATGGGGGGGATGGTAGGGCTGTTGTCATTGACGTCCACCACTTGGACCCTGATGGTGGTGGTGGTGCTGAGCGGAGGGTTCCCCCTGTCTGTGGCCTGCAGAACCAGCCTGTAATATAAAGGCAGTAAACAAATGATGTCACTTTGCATGTTATGAGTAATGTGTTGATGCATCATGCTAGTGTGGAAATTATCCACTTATAGTACTCTCAATAACAGAACTGAGCAGACATTCTAGGTATTTGTACTAGGGATGTCCCAATCAAGTTTTATTGCTCCTGATCCGAGGAGCTGCTGATACAGAGTGCCGATCCAATTCTTCTATTTTCCTAGATAATACAGCTTTATTTTGTTATCTGCACAGATTACTTTAATATATTAGCCAATTTATTGGCTTTTTGCTTGCTGGGCTTTTGTTGCACTTGCAGTGGTTAAGTGAGAGTGACAGTAAGTAACAACATGCCTCAGAGACGATAGTAAAATGCAAGAGACTCTCACACTGAGCTGAAACAAGTACTTTTAACGAAGGTAGATGACATAAATAAACAAAGTCTCATACTGCTTTTTGCTGTCATTTCTGGCTTGTGGTATTTTGCGACAGGCGGAGTGCGGTGTAGAGGAAAGAGAGGTGTAGAGTTCACGATGGCTGCACTCTATGCATCTCTGTGCATGAAACCTTCACCAGTAAAGTCACCTGTATGACAGCTGATGTAAATCAAAGGATTGACTTTAGATAGATCAATATGGCCCATCCCAATCAGTTAAAAAACGCCTTCAACAGCCCACCACCAGGACATCCTTAAGTTGTACTTTTGAGTCCATTTCAAAATCAGTAATTCCACTTTCACTTTTTTGACTGTTGTAATGGACTTCATTGAAAAGCAGGAATTAAATCTGTCTGACAACTTTCTAATGAAGGAACTATAGGAAGTGTACAATCAAAATGAGACTGCTGGATGAGAGGCCCATTTCTTTAAATTTGCAGATGCACTATGAGATCATTTCCTCTCACTCATTTACAGTAGACATGTTCCACTCATTAAACTAGTAACACATGCATGAGCTTGCAAGAGCTTTGTAGGACTGAAATATATTTCTGCAATTTGCAAGTGACAATTATGCATTTAAAAATACTAATAATGCCGCCACCATTTGAAATCTGCATGCAAGTAGTGGTGTCAAGTCACATTGCTATAATTGGCCGCACAGTGAAACACTGGCCCTCTCATTCTGACTACACACATCAGGAGTTTACTTCCCATACAAACTGTTTTAAACTAATATAGAAGTCTTGCTTCTATATCAACAAGAATAAAATAATAATTATTTTGTGAACTTCCACAGGGATCTCTTGGTGTGCCAGTGGCAAAGACCTATGAGATGTGTTTTTATTGAATGCAAACATAATAGTTGTTAATAAATGGTTTTATGCTACAAAGTAAAACTCAATACAGATAACTTTCAACTTTGAATAAACTGAAAAACTCACAAAGGCTGGTGATACAGAGGCTAGCTGTGACAGGAAATGGGACTATCTATTTAAAAGGTACAAATTTACTAATCTAGATTTGTCTTGACTATCACACGGTCTGGAAAGGGCAACATAATACTTTTTAATATGTGAAGTGGACGTACTTGTATGAGGGGGTGATCTCACGGTCCAGTAAGACATTTGTAGCAAGAATCCCACGAACAGAGTCCAACACGAATGCTTCGTTGGAGTTACCAGACACAATGGCGTACTCGATCTGCCCGTTCATCCCGCTGTCAGCATCAGACGCAAACACCTGCAGAAAATACGGACATTGCTTAATAAGATCTTATCACTAATATTACAATAAAATATATGATGCTCTGTATTTCTAACATCATGAGGGTTTAAGATTCATAGTAGCTACCTGCATGATGTATGTGTTGTGCACTTGCCCCTCCCACACAGCTGTCCTGTAGTTGCCGTGCTCAAACACTGGTGCGTTGTCATTCATATCCAGCAGGCTGATGGAGACCCTGCAGTGAGCCGTCTGCAGCCCACTGTCAGCCAGCACCACCAGTTGGATGTGAGGGCTCACCTCAAAGTCCAGAGAGTTATCTTTCTGCACACGGATCTCACCTGGAAGACAGTAAAAAGATAAGATGCTGAACACCAAAAGATTGTGCATGAGAGACTAGTGCAGCCCGTTGCATTTCAAAGTTGTTTCTTAAATCAGATCAGGGAGAAATGACGACAAAGTCATGGAAAGAAAAACACAACTTTCATCTATTAAAAAAGGTGTCGACAGAAACACTTTTAGGGTTCAAGTTTTTGTGGTAACCCAAAAAAGTATTCAGTTCTATGTCAGTATAATATTGTGTATTCAACTCTAACTATGTCTGCGTCATTACCTCATGTATACATGAATCCAAAAAAGAGTTTGGGGTGGAATATGATAAAATCAGGAAGCCAAGAATCAAAACCCTCCAGGAAATACTTTCATACAAACAAACAGATGAAGCAGATAAGTTGAAGGAGCATTTTGAAGAGACACACAGAAAATAATGAGCCCAAAATAGTTGAATCAAAATCTCTAATTTGTTTAACATAAACAGTCGTGAGGACTAAAAATCAAAAGTTATTTTCTGGATACTTTGGTGGAAAATAAAATGGATGACTGAATGAGAATTTGTGCTATTAGCATAACTTGAATGATGAAAGCATGCATAATTTGTTCCTGTAAATACATAAGAAGGCCATCTGCTAATCACAAGCAGTGAACAACTTTGGAAGGACGGCAAGAAAAATGAACAAAAGCATTGCTTCAGCTTTGTGTCTCACCCGTGTGACGGTTGATGGAGAAAATATGATTCTCGTTGCCACTAAATATGGTGTACGTGATTCTTTGTCTGCTGTTGCTTTGGTCACTGGCCTCCACTTTTGCAATCCAAGTACCTTGACAAAGAGAAAGTGGAAAGGTTGATGAAGTTTTTAATGGTGCACTCTTAGAAATATGGGTTCTACAAAGGTTCTTTCTGGAGAGCTGAGGTTCTACCCAAAACCATTTGCTTCTGAAGAACCCTTTTTGGGAGAAGGAGTTCTTTTAGGATTGTTGAAAGCATGGGTGTTGAAAGGTCCTCACCCTCAGCATTATGATGAGTTTGGGTTCCATTATATCAATTATTTTATTGTTTCAGTTTGATACACTTTTTAGAGCCCTCATGGGTGAGTTCTCAATAAAACCGTTGGATTATAAAAGGGTTCTTTGTAGAACCCCCTGGGTAAGATCTTGCGAGCACCCTTTGAAAGTGGAAAGGTTCTGGGTGAAGCCATTACACCACAGAAGGGTTCTCTGTATAACCTCTTGTAGGGAGTTGTTCCTGTTGAATTGGGCACAGACCAAATTCCTGTGACATCGCGCTAACAACAACAATCACTTCCGGGTATGAAACTGTCAGTTGTTTACAATCGTGAAGACATGTAAAATCTGTAACGTTTAAAGATATATAGTTGAACACAGTCCGACCTATCTGACGTTCCTGCTGTGCTTACTTATTGTGCTGTGTTTCTTTCTTATCATCTCTGATAAACCAATCTATTGGCACAGAAGTTTAACAATGTTTTGCAGTAGACAGGGCTACAGCAAAACAAATTTTGGCCATCTAAAAAAAGTAATATAAGTGCAAGTGTAAGCTATATTTGAACATTAGCCTTGCTTGACCTTATACATTTACCAAAGGAAGCTGCAGTGGATCAGTAACTTTATGTTCTGCTTCATAACATGTCCGTTTCTGTCAGTGGAGTCCGGTGGCTTTGATAAAGCGGCCTCTGTTAACCGTGGGAAAAGACTTCCTAACTGCAAGGTAAAGCAGGGAAAATATTCTGAATGTAGTGGTCACTTAAACTGACATTGATTTTTGGGTGACTTATTGAGGCAGCTTCTGCTCACCACCATTTGATTTTAATGGACATGACACAAGTAATTGTTACCCTTAAGTTATTAAGGGTATAAATAAACATTGTGATTCGGTCTATAACCATTTTGTGGTGGGTTCTAGGTTGAACCCTCCAAGATTATCCCAGGAACCTATGTGGACAAGCCAAACCCTTTTGGTTTTAGGCACAACCCTCTTGGGGTCTACCAGGAACTAAAAAGAGTTCACCTATGGGGACAAGCTGAAGAACCCTACAGTTCTAGTCAGCACCTTTATTTCTAAGAGTGTATAACAGAAGGAATAGCAGTGGTAACACGTACCAGCTCTACTGTTCTCCTTGACAGTAGCGTTGTACACTTTGTTTGTGAACTGTAGTCCTTCGTGTTCTCCCTTCAGATGGATGAAGATCAGGCAGGTGGAGATTAAAGCAGGTCGTCCTCGGTCTGAAACCACGACCTGCAGCTTCCTCCCAGAGAAACCTGCTCTCACTCGTCTTCTCAGTGAAATCTCCCCCGACTCACTGTTAATGTCAAACAGGTTTTCCTCATCAGACAACATGAAATGTATCGTCCCATTGTCACCCTGGTCACCATCTGTTGCTGTCACCGTGGTAACTATCTGGTTTGGTAGAGTCCTCATAGAAACCCACGCGTTCATTGGATTCTGCTCACAGACTGGTACGTTGTCATTCACATCCTCCACCTGTATGGTCACCGATGCCACAGAGCTCAGTGGTCCTTGAGTGCAGCCGTCAGTAGCCACAGCTCTGAGGGTGTATTGGGCCCTGCTCTCTCTATCCAGAGACCTTGTAGTGCGGATCAGTCCTGTGAAAGCGTCCACTGAGAAGGCCCCCTGGCTGCTGTCCTCTGTCAGAGAGTAGGTCACCTCTCCGTTGGACCCTTCGTCAGGATCAAAGGCGCTAACATGCAGGACCTCTGCTCCCGCAGGCAGGCCCTCGCTGACGGAGGCGTGGTAGCTCTTACGGGTGAAGGAGGGGATGTTGTCATTCTGGTCCAGCAGCACCAGCTGGAGTTGGGTGGAGGAGCTGAGTGGGGTGGGGCCATAGTCATGGGCCAGTATGGTGAGTGTGTAATTTTGCTTGTCCTCACGGTCAAGGACCTGTGTGGTGCTGACAGCACCTGTGTGGCTGTTGATGGTGAAGCGACCTCTGTAGTCCTCCCCTAAAGACAGTGGATAGAAAGTACAGGTTTATTCCAGTTTATCATTTCAGTCCATCGTGGTAACATTATACTCACCAAAATAACTGCTGAGATCTTGACATTGTTATGACTACATTTGAAAGGAGCAGTTAGACATTCACACAGGATGTAAACGAGGTGACAGTTTAGCCGGATTAAGTAAACCACTTTATTTGCAGGTGAAACCTGAAATGTATAATCCCTAAAATGCACAGAAAAACTGTGCATCCACAACTATAACAAGTATAATGGCTCAAAGCTGAACCAGTATATTTGTCTGTCCTGGGAGGGATGTTTACAACGGACCGCTTGGGTAGCAGTTTTATAATTTGCCTCCATTTTCTTTTCCAAATTATTCTGGCTTACCTTGGGGTTTGTTTAAAACCTGTATGATGGCTTAGTTTCATCCCCCTTTAGACTTCTTTCTTACAATGTCAATACGTTCTAAGATGAGTAATGGTATTACCAAAAGAAATGATATCCAAAACTATAAAATCATGAACTAAATAGTTTGTTCAAGCAAGTACTATCTAAGTTCCTCACCCAAAATGGAGTAGTGTATGGTTCCATTTTCTCCGTGGTCTGGATCAGAGGCCTGAGCAGTGTGGACCACCCCAGGAGGCAGGTTCTCTGGCAGGCTGATCTGGAAGGATGACTGCATGAACTCTGGAGGGTTGTCATTGTCATCGAGCACAGAGCACAGCACCGTGGCCGTACCTGACAGAGGCCGCGTGCCGCTGTCACGAGCCTGGACTGCAGACAGAAATCGAAAGGAAAACCTTAGGCTCACTGTAGAAGTCTCTTTAGTATTTTATTTTGATGAAAAATCAGTAACTGAACCCGAGACATTGCAACCACAGTCTTAACCACCATGTCGCCTCCTATTTGTGGTTCTTATTTACTTCCCGGACTTCGAAACAAAAAAGTAATAAAGGAACAAGACTATGAGTTTACAGCCATGCTGGTATCTCTCTGAGGCTATACTTCGGCACAGTGATGCTTTGAGGTTAAGGGTGCTTCAATTGATCTGCCTCCGATCGCTATTGGCTGAAATTTGTTCTAAATGGTTTGATTGGTCTCTACAACATGTGAGACAACTTCCTGACATGCTGTTGAAATGACTTCACCAGTCTGGCACAGGACGGCTATAATTGTTAAGCTCTGTTAAGCTCATCCAAAAACCAAGCGTAGGCTGCTATGGTTTAAGTTGTGTCTCTAAGAGACAGAGTGGAATATTATCGCACATGTTGCCTGCCAGTAAATAAACAGATGTCAATTCATGATACTTTATCATCTCTTGATTTTTCTTAAGGCTAGTTAATTACATAAGTAATGCTACACTATATATATTTGCTGATTCTGCTTCCAGTGATCGGTATTCTGCCCTATAACTCCTGATCAGAGCATCCTCATTTAATGTAAATGCTACCTCAAATGAGACATGAGACTGTTTACAAGCTCACAATGTCAACCACAATATACTGATGATTAGCTGAAAAATGGGCCCTATATTGGATTGTTCAAATGTCCATATTGGCCCCCTGCCAATTACCCACATGGTTGGGTTTGCCCAAGTGGGCCCCCAGATGGGTCTTGCTGTGGCTGGCTAGGTACAAAGTGGGTATGGGTCCAAAATGGGCATCTTATCTGGGGCCCATTTAGGTAAACACACCCATGTGGGCAAATGTCATGGGACCAATATGCAACCCGTGGACAGTCCCACATAGGGCCCATTTTCAGCCCATATACTACCCACATAGCAATGTTGGCTGAGATGTTAGCATGCTAACGTGCTAATTAGCGCTTAACACAACAAACCATCTGAGGCTGACAGGAATGATGCTGGTTTTGTGGATATTTTGTTTGTTGGATGAACTAAACATTTGACATGATAATGGTGCAAGAGGGACAGTCAGGGGTTCAACAAAGTCTTAGGGTTCATCCTCTGGGGATCATGGATATTGATAGAAAATCATCCAAAAGTTGTTGAGATATTTCGGTCTGGATTAAAGTGATGGACCAGCCGACAGGCCAAACAACAATGCCATACACAAAGCCGTACCACTAGCACAAATAAATATGTAATATAAATATTGGTACACAGCTCAAAGAGGCCACAGACTCTTACAATAACAGCTCCTTCAACAGTAATTTATGGTATAGATTGTTAACATATATTGTACATTTAATGGTGTCTCCATCTCTGCTGAGACTGAACCCAGATTAGATTTTTAAGAGCAGTACAAACCCTAAAAAAAACTCCCTGTCAACAGAACACATCGTGAAACAGCTTTTAATACATGCTGAAAAGAACTTATTTTATTTCTTTCCAAATTCATCTACAGCCAGAGAAAATTGTCCCAACATATTTCAGTATTTCTCAATAAGCCCTGCGTGATTCTGGCACAGCTTCAAGACATTCAGGCTTTCCTGTTATTATATTTTGTTATCATATTTAATTGTTCATCACACTGCTGACTGTACAAATATTATGATAAAACATCTGAAAGCAGTTTATCACTAAACACTGCTGAATAGTTTAAATGTAATTGCCTCGTATGCCCACGAGAGAGTGAAAGCAAACACTTCAAAAGGCAGAGGGTGCAGTCAATAGGGCTTAGATATACTGTACCTCAGCCCTTTAAAGGTCTACTGTTTCCTCAACATAAATCAATCTGCTGGATTACGCTGCGCTCGTACAAAAGAATTCTTTATGACTTTGGCTGAGAAGCATGGCAAGAGAGAAGGTAGAGAATGAGAAACAGAGGACGAGAGAAATATCTGCGTTCGATTGAGACTTTATACGTTTTGTTTTAGCAGCGTTCAGCTTTAGATATTTTTATAACCCTTTAGTAGGAAGATCTGAGCCAAGTATTGACTTAAAAGTGAAGCCAAGCAGGAACACTGTACAAAGAACAGAATCACAGACTCTCAAACAGCATGTTGTGCTTATATCCTCAGTCTGTCATTGTAGGGAATTTTATTAAAATACATATTTTATTCAGGAAATCTTGATCAAAGGCACTGATGATACAGCTCTAGCTGGTCAACAGGAACTTTAAACTTACATCAACTCAATGCAGGCTCTTAATGTGTCCATCTGGGGATTACGAAACAAACGTCTGGTGTCTGACTTTCAGTGCAGCAGCCAGTTTTTTTTCTTACCCATCAACACCTGATTGTGAGTGACTGTCACCACTTTTCCCACCGTGTTAACACTCAGGTTTCTTTTTACCCTGCCAACATTGCAACATGCTGCTCTCATTAATTTCAGCAAAGAAAGGTATGATGTGATCTATCACTCACCTCACCTGATGAGCTAAATCAGGCAAATTGTGACACATTGCATCATCATCCATGGAGCCCCAAGATGGTGGTTTCAACAGTCATCTTACTCATTAAATAGGTGGCCTTTGCTGTGTGATGTGGCGCCACTGCTCTCTCTCCATGAAGCTTAATAAGTCTAAAATCAGATTCATTAAGTGTAATAATTTCCTGTGATGTTAGCAGAAGCACAGTTGATTTTCAAGGGAGGAGAGGAGTTTCCGCGAAAGAACTCTTTGGGAAACATTATTTCAGCTGACATTTCCTGCTGTATTGTCTATTTTACTCTGAATGGGACCATACTTTACATCAACATCACCATGCTGTCATGGAGAAGAGCTGAAACTAGTGATTGAGACCATAAACTCATTATGAAAATGTTTGCTGAGATAGTACATCTAGTGAGAAGTAAGTCATTTTCTCATAGACATCTATACAATCAGACTTCTTTTTGCAGACAGTGAAGTCGCCCCCTGCTGGCCATTAGAATATATGCAGGTTTAAGGCACTCAGACCCTTGGTGTCAAGGGTTTAAGTGAACAAACAAAAAGAGTGTGTTTCAGAGCACTATTTCTATCCACACTTCTGTGTCTCTCAAGTGTAACACGTTTTAACTGTGTTTATGTGCTTGTGTTTTACCTCTGAGAGTGAAGTGATGCTGCTGCTCTCTGTCCAGGTAGGAAGTGGTGGTGATCAGACCGGTGTAAGGGTTGATGCTGAAGAGCTCGTAGCCGGGGCCGGGCAACAGACTGTACCACACCACAGCATTCTCCTCTGGCGGAGGAACACAGAAGATGTTTTACACACTGTGGAGTAACACTATGAACACTCCTATAGACCTCAAAACAAATCCTCATTTCAAAGAATGCGAGAAAACCCACTAAAATAGGGGGAGAAATAGAAAAATGAAGGTGTCAATATGATTATTATTATTATGGTTATTGATTTATCTATTTAAGAATGCCAGCACCCTGAAAGTGATACTGATTACAACTGAGTACTTCACTTGATACCCATAATATGAATGGAGTGGTGTGTAGTAAAGCCATACTGGCGAATGTTTTGGTGGCATCTTGACATGCTGAACGGCCAACTCTGTCAAATACACCATGCTCAACTTCACCACATCACAGACTGTATGGGCTGTAGCTGCTGCTGCTGCTGCTGCTGCTGCAGGAATGTGAGTTCTGCACCGGGTACAGTTGGTGAGAGTCCAACTGCACAACACAATAACAGGGCTAACTGTTAGCATCACATGGCTAGCACGTTATCATAGGGTTGTTAACGACTTTAATGACAGAGTTGAGCCATTTCTGTGTCGCCAAGAGCTTGTTGGGAACTTCAGCAACTCGTGTTGGATGTTAGCTGCGTGTAGACAGGACGGTCTAGGATCAGAGCCCCAGCACAAACAGGATCAAATACTTGTATCGTTTAAATTGAGACGTTTTGATACTACTTGGTACTAGATTATTTCAGTTGATTACTTTTAAAGTACTGAATACCAATACCCAGCCCTATTTCTGCACCACCTGGTACCCAGTATGTGCAGCAAAGTTGATCACACGGCCCGTGGATCCACAAAACCAAAGAGAAAACATTTACAGAGAAATGACTGAAACCAGGCGCTTTACAGCTGCCAAGTTAATAAATCTCTTGACCAGGAATATCAAACTCATTTTAGCTCACGGGCCACACACGGGCCAATTTTAACCTCAAGTGGGCCAAACCAGTAAAACCATTGCAAAAAAACCTATAAATCACAACATCTCCCAATTTCTCCCTTTTGTTAAGGGTAAAGAGGTACATTCTGAAAACAGTCATCCATTTACAAAACAGATGATGAACAGTCTGAAATGTCAAAAGAAAAATAAGTGCAATTTCAACAATAAATTAGAGTTTTTATGTATTTAATCGGTCTACTACTCACTGTCATTACATTTGCATTTTTCCATACATTTTTGCTCCTGTGCAGTAATGCTGACATCTCCACACCAAACTAAAGTGGAAGCTATTTGGGGAAGCAGATTAAGAGATCCCCGGCCTTACGAATTTATAAAGTAAAAGTTGGGGCAGTGGTTTAGCAACAGGGTTCCACCAATATCATTTCAAGATAGAAGTCTTTTACAGATTCTTGGACAACATTGTGCACAGTGTTCAGCATCTTTAAATATGACTAAAATAAGTATTCATTGTTTTTTCAGAGAACTGTGTTCTGCTCAGGGTGTTAAAGCCTCTGAGGCAGCTCCCGAAACCTGACACCGCTTAGCCGTCACAAGCACATCATTATCAGGTGTGCAAAGTCATCCAGTGGGCCAAATTGGAGCTTTTGGTGGGCCGGTTCTGGCCCACGGGCTGTATGTTTGACACCCCTGTGTTATACAATCAAAACAACTCAGGATTCTTTAACTGGACTTAGAGGTGCCAACCACCTCTGCCTTTTCTGTAAATTGCCGTATGTAAATATGATAAATCTCAACTGATTTGAGTGTAAAGTCTCAGCTTTTGCTTATTACAGGTGTCCTTCTTCAAAGGTGATTATAAATTAGAAATGTCTTGTTGCCTTTGTAATGTGTGAGACATGAGAAGCGGCCAATAGTCACATTTTCATCAATTAGCTTTTTCATGTCTAAAACAAGATAATTATGTTATATAATGTTTGCGTTTTTAATCAAAACTGATACGTATTTCTTTCAGTCTTTAATCTCTTCACATCAGTCCTCAGGTTGAGTTTAGCACCTCATCAGGTGAGTTCATGTTTATCGCTGCCTCCATTTCAGACAGGCACAATCTGGTGTCAAATTGAAAACAGACCATGGGGTATAGTAAATCACACGATGTCATGTGTCACCTCTAAAAACAGACAGGGGGGCAAGAGCTTAATCTGAACCCCCCAGCTGCTCACATGGCTCTCCTGTTGGCCAACAGAAAAAAGTGACCCTTAAAGTTACACACAAACTGTAGTGAAGCTTATCATTGTCTGGCAGCTGCTACAGAACAGTATGTGTTTAACATCATCTCAGTATCACAGGAGCTGTGCTGTTGTCCTCCAACAATAAATGGATGCAGTGTTCAGGGATAAAAACAACGTAAGAGCTCTTAGTGTTCAGAGAGGAAAAAAAAAAACAGGACAGCAGGTGATGCTGACAAAAAAGCAACAGATATCGGCATCATCCTGTCATTAAAGTTTACTTCTCCTCACTGTGATCAATTTTAAGTTGAACTACTTTCTTTAAAAGAAACAATCCTCTATTAAAATGGCTGACAGCTCATTCTGTATGTAAATGCTTTATTCCTGGAGCTGAGTGAGAATTCTTTTGGTGCAATTCCTGTAAACCAACTCTTTATGCTGATGCGTGTTGCAATAATAACATTACTGCCAATTGTTCTGTCGTTGGATACACTCACATTTCATTAGAAACAGTGTTTTTAGCTTTCTGATAAGTGTTGAGTGACCATTAATGACTGTCAAGAAACTCCACAGAACAATTTGAAAGGTCTTTTTGTGCACATAACTGTGAAACATTTGAAAATTTGTTTTATTTTCTAAGATATGGGTTGTATTTTTGACACTTTTTCAGGTTTCACTGCATATATGTTGTATGTTTTTAAGCTGTAATCAGCCTTGTATTTGTTTTTACGTTATCTTCAAGTTAGTAGTTAGGCAGGCTCCCACTCCTTAGCTACACAAATATCCTTCAGAAACACGTGTTGGTTTGTGTGTTCATGTTACGACTGTAGTGACAGTTTATCTGACTTGTGACCAAACTAGTTTCCACTCTGGGGATTAATAAAGTTATCCAATTTAAAATTTCTACCTTTTGGTTTTTAGATTTTTTTTTCTTATAAAGTGATTCACATAAACGACATGCTGAGGCAGAGCAAACACTTTAAGCTTATTATGTGTCTCACAATATAAAATCATGTTGGGTGTTCAGCAACGTTTCCCACTTTTATAACATACATAGCAAATTCTTTAATCTTCTTCTGATAACAAGGAGATTATAGCAAGATTTCAGAGAACTCCAGCAAAAAGGAGACAAGGAGTTTTAGGACCTCCTCATGTAAACATCTAAGTCTGCTGTGGTGACTCTGAATAATAAAACAAACAATAACACCTTTGACCTTTGACCTAAAGCAGTGGCTCTCAATCAGGGGCTCATGAGGGAGTTTCAGGGGGTTCCCAGAAAATGGGAATAGTTTCTGTTCACTATTTAAGTCACTATAGAAGTTAGTCCAAAGTGAGTTCTTAGCTTGTACTACTGCCATAGTTCCTGCTGCATCAGTCACTTAAAAGTGCTTTGCTTTTTGGGTAACCCCCCTTGCAGGTTGGCTGAATGTCAGGGTGGTTACTGGGTGGCGGTGTGAAAGCAGCTTAAGAGTCATAAGGAGGACTATTCTGATCACAGATTTCACTTCCTCTGCGTTTATCTCCTCAACTGTAGTTGACCACAGTGGAATTCTGGTCTTAATCATATCTGACAACCAAAATCTTTCCTGATGGAGGTCCCTGAAATGAAATCTTATCATATGGGGGTCAATGACCTAATGTGTATCGATTTTGGGGTCTTTGACATGAAAAGGTTGAGAAAGGAAAGCACTGTTATTCCTTTAAACAAGCACAAATTTGCCATATGTGGTCGTAGCTATTGCATGCATTGCCCCTTTTTTTGCCGGTTGGCATGCACAGTTAATCCATTTCCGCCTTTTTATCAGAGGCCACTTCCTTTGCCCCCTAAGATTGCTGGCATGAACACAAACACACACCTTCACACACACTTGACCTTCTTGCCCAAACTTCAGCTTCCTACAGCAAAGACTGTGTGTGCCAGAGGGTGGGGACATTTTTGTAGACTGACTGACTGACAGATCAATCTATAGAGCTGCAGGTCACCAAAAAAACCATCTCTGCAACTATCTGAACATTTTGCTCAACAAAGTGAAATCCGGGACATAACGCAAAGGTTAGCTGTCACACTCATTGATATTGCACATCTCATCTGACTGACTTCAACATGTGGAAACTGGATACAGAGAGCAACACAGGCACAAAACAATGGTCATCTTTGGGGAGCGCTGAGGGGGGGAAAGCAGCACAAATGATAATCAAATAAGACTGGTGGGAGAGCGGGCTGAGCTGCCAGACGAGGCGATTTGAGGAGACAGATGAAAACACGGCGCCTATTGGCACAGATGGCTTGGATTATGGAAATCATCACAAGAGAGGACCTTTCAGATCTCCCAGAGGAGCTGTGTGCTTGCTGTTCTTGGACATTTCTCACCCCCAGTAATGTTAGTTCATATCGAAGCCCGTCCTGTACGGATCC
The DNA here is from genome assembly GCA_026686955.1 of Epinephelus cyanopodus. Taxonomy (NCBI): domain Eukaryota; kingdom Metazoa; phylum Chordata; class Actinopteri; order Perciformes; family Serranidae; genus Epinephelus; species Epinephelus cyanopodus. The sequence continues at coordinate 24,472,594 of CM048916.1, read as the reverse complement.
TCCCGCCACATGCCCTCCACCTCCAGCATTTAGAAGTACTGTCAACATGACAGGATGAAATGGGATTTCGGAGGCCCCGTGCACAACGTGTTAAAATAAACAGGACTGACGTGTAGATTTGTGAATATGATTAGGGGTTAGATGAACGAGATTTGCTGGGATGTACAGTGAACGCAGCATGTGGAAAAGACACAAGTGGAACAACACACGAGGAAAAAGGTTCAAGGGTTGGTTTCAATTAAACTGCTAATGGAGTGAAGCAAAACAGACAATGACCTTGATTCACTGCAGCGCTGAAGTTTAACCTAAACATGGCAGAGTGAGCCGCAGCCGTATTTTTTCATGTGGTATGATGTTTTTAAGATAATAAGAAGGAACCACTCTACTACTGCTGAAACAGAGAAATGTTGTCTGGTAATTTCCCTTTTTACCTTTTAGTATGTTAAATATTAGTTTAAAAATATATACTTATGTCTTCATAATTCATTAAATACACCATATTTTGTAGCTACGACAGTTTGGTTTTCTGCATATTAAGTGTGTGGTTTGAGGCTGTGAGGCTTCAAGGATACATGCAAGTGCTGCCATCTAGGCGCTGTGAAGGCTTACTACCGTCTCCACCTCCACAGACTGTTATAGGCTAAACATGAATACTATCAGATAAAAACTGCAGCTCATGTAACGGTTTCCAAATTAAACATATTGAGGATTTTAGGGCAGAACAGACTCCTCGGTTTATTTCAGACGACACTGGATTCTTGTCATTACTACTTAACTTCTCACACCTGACTCACGGTACATAATGTGCAGTCATGTGACGTTAGAGGAAATACCATGGACATAATCATGAACACTCTGTATTAACCATGCACTCTTGATAGTTTGAATGTTTTGTTTTTTGTTTACAACCAGTAACCATCAGTTCCTGTATAGTGTACCTTCAAACCAAAAACATGCTGATAATTACCTGAATCTTTATCAGTGGCAGAGACCCTGATCACAGCTTCTCCAGGGTCTCTGTTCTCCGCTACACTGGCATTGTAGACACTCTGACTGAAGACAGGCGTCTGGTCGTTCACGTCCCCCACCTCCACCGTCAGAGTCTGGGTGGAGGAGAGCGAGGGCGTGCCGTGGTCGACTGCACGGATGGTGAGACGGTGGAAACGCTGTGTCTCATAGTCCAGAGGGGCCGAGAGAAACAGAAGACCTGTAGATGATGGAAAAAGTGGACTCTGAATATGCGGAGGCACAAGTGGCTTTAAATGTTCTGGGATAATATGCAATAAAACACAACATCATGATGATATGTTGGGATGATTTTTAAATAACTTTTAATCGTGATTGTTGCTAATTTTGAAACAAATAATAAGAAAATGATTTAACTAAAAATGAATGCGCAATCAATATTAGATTTAAGGTGCTGTACTCGAAATTTTCCATATCTGTGGACATATAACGCCAGTACTGATATAACAGCAGTAAGCTAATATCTGCTGATATATCAGCCCTGATCTATCTATCAAACATCATTAATTCCCACCTGTCTTCTCCTCCAGTGTGAAGAATCCCCTTTTGTTTCCAGCTATGATGACGTAAGACACAACCCCGTTTTCACCCAGATCTCCATCTATGGCCACAAAATGATGTAGCAGACTCCCCACCTCTGCGTCCTCCATCACCTGAACTGTGTCAGCTGATACAAACACCGGCCGGTTATCATTCACGTCCAGCAGGAAGACCTGAGCCGTCACTGACGTCTGCTTGCGCTCGGCCTTCCTCTTCGCCTGGTCGGTGGCTGTCACAGTGAAGGCAAAGCTGGGGGTGGTCTCCCGATCTAAAGGTGCTGTTACAGTCAGGCTCCCTGTGTGAGGGTTGATCTGAAAGGGGAAGCGTGATGAAGACCTGCTGAGCTCAGGGTCAAAGGTCAAAGAGTAGCGGAGGGCACTGTTTGCAAAGGTCCCATCAGCGTCCCTGGCATGAAAAGCATACGCCAGCGATCCGACCGCAGCGTCCTCCCACAGGCCGAACATCACCAGCTTGTCAGGGAACCAGGGTGTGTGGTCGTTTACATCCTCCACTATCACACTCACCAGCACAGACACGTTCACGCCAGGAGCGCGTCCGACATCTTCAGCTCGGATCATGAGGAAGTACTGCATGGCGGACTCATAGTCCAGCGGCTGGTTGATATATATGTCACCAGAGGAGCCGTCGATGCCGAAGTGGATGTTTCCGTCACCCTCAGAGATAGAGTAGTGGAATCTCCCTTCATATGAAACACTGGCAGAGCCGATAACAGTGGCTGGCTCCGTGTCCTCTTTCACCGTAAAACGCCTCACAATCTGGTGGTCAGAGTGGCCGTACAGAGCCTCTAATCCATGAACCTGCAGGTCAGTTACACACCGTGTTAATATTGCTTGTTGGTTTATTTTCACATTAATCAAGGTCACAGCAAAACTATAACACCTCAAAACAGTAGGAAGAACTACACAGTTGTCCCTCAGCCTAGACTACAGTAACTTAGGAAAGGGTCAATTACACTATGACTGTACCTGTACATGAATGACTGCGGTGTCCTCCAGAGGTCTGGCTCCGCCGTCCTTGGCAGTTACTCTCAGAGTGTAGTACGATGCGGCGCCTTGGGTAAACAGCTCCGTTGTTCTGATGTCTCCACTTTCACTGTCAATCTCAAAGTGTCCAAATCCTTCATCCTCTAAATCATCTGAGAGAAACACAAGATGTTAACCCTCAGGAACTCATCAATAATATTGTTATAGTACATAACAGTAATGTGTGTAACTCACCTGTGACCATTGAGAAGGTGACGGTTCCATTTTCTCCTGCATCTAAATCTTTGGCAAACATGTTGGTCACAAAGGATCCTGCTGACAGACCGGCCCATATCTGCAGTGAAGACAGGAACATGTACAGCATGAATTACACATAATGACACATCAGCCACACTGCACACTCTGTAGCTCTAACGCTCTCCTGCTTTTATAAAAGTCAGTTCCAATAAGGGTTTTATTCGTTTCATATCACTATCACTACAGACCCACGGAAATGATCTCATCTGATGAACTTATCACAGTTAATGCCTATTTGATGGAAGACACGGTGACTAAAATGTGTTGATCCAGAGAGCAGATAACTTTTGCACATTCCTTGGTCAATGTGTTGCAAAAACATCTGTATTTTTTCACATTTTCTATTGTAAATGTTACTATTTTATATTATGTCTCATGACTTTTGGACAGTATTTATCATTATGCACCAGAACACCAAGACAAACTCCTTGTGTGTGCAAACCTACTTGGCAATAAAACTGTTTGTGATTCTGTTCCTGTAATAGGATTGAGAAATTCACAAATTGTTGCTTTTATTGGAACAGGACAGCGGCATATGCTGATGCATTGGTAAGTGTTGAGATGCAGGTCATTGCCAAAATGCAGGTGTACGCAGAAAGCAATGGGAGCTGGGGTTTTTGGCGTGCTTTATACCTCATCAGTGTGTGCTGCCCAAAGAGAGGACCATGTAGTGAAATTGCCGACGAGGATGAAAAGCCCTTTCAGTGCTGGAATGTAAATCTGAGCATCTGCGATTCCTGCAGGATCACACACACTCTTGTGGTACAATATACAGGTATGATCCCAACATGTTTACCTGAACATTCAGCTCCTTGCTGGCAGGCAGGTGTGTAAACTGTGGCGCGTTGTCATTGATGTCCGTGACCAGGATGTGAACGGTGGCGGTGGCATTGAGACGAGGGCGACCCTGGTCTGTCACCATCACCTTCAGACTGTGCTGGCTGTGCTGCTCTCGATCCAGCGCCACCCAATTTATAATTTCACCTGGAAGTGTTCAGAGAAGGGAAAGAAATGTGAGGACAGTAAAGGAATGTATCATCTCAAATCGTGTTCTCAGTGTGAGACGTTTTACCTGTTTTAGCGTTGATGCGAAAGAACTTCCCATCTGTGAGCAGGATGTAGGACAGCTGGGCGTTTTTCCCAGAATCCTTATCCGTGGCATGGACTGTTCCCACCAGGCCTTGAGGCAACGACCCCTCTGACACAGTGAAGTAGTAGACCTCGCTGCTGAACACCGGAGCGTTGTCATTGATGTCCAGCACCAGCACTATCACTGTGGCCGTAGCGGTCATGTTCTCCAGCGAGGCCTCCCTGGCTGTGGCCAACACTCGGAAATGAAACATGGATTCTGCTTCATAGTCCAGATTGCTGGAGAGATACAACCATCCCGTCTTTGGGTGAATCCGAAACGGAGCTGGAGGAAATCCGGCTTCTGCCTCTAAGGAGTAGGTGAGGCCTGAGTTCGACATGTGAGCTCCCCGGCTCCGGTGCGCCCTCACCTGGATGACCCTCGAATCTTTCCTGTAGCCCTCACCTATCTCCACCTGGTAGACCAATGTCTCGAAGGCGAGGCTGTCTTCAGCAACGGTGCGGTCCACGTTGACTGTGAGGGTCAGTGTGGAGCTCTGGGAAGGGTCTCCTTCATCTTTAGCCACGATTTCCAGGCTGTACCTCTGCTGAGGATCCACCTTTAAACTCTGATTTAACGTAACTGTCCCAAGGTTGTGGTCAACAACAAACGTACCATCTCTGGCACTTTTCAGGTGATACTGCACCCTCCCGTTGGCGCCACTGTCATGATCATGTGCATGAGCGATGAACAACACTGTCCCTGGGAGCGTGTTTTGGGACACTGTGATGGTGTCGCTGAGTTTGGGGAAAACAGGTGAGTTGTCATTGATGTCAGCGATAGTGATGTTGACCTGGGTGGTGCTGTAAACCGGAGAGGTGTCAGTATAGGACTGAAGAACCAGCAGGGCGTACGGCTGCGACTCATGGTCCAGGGGTTTGATGTTGCTGATCAGGCCGGACTTTGGGTGAACAGAGAACAAACCCAGAGGATCTCCAGAGGAGATTCGGTAGGAGACTGAATCCAGAGAGTCTGGGAAGACAAAGAGTTTTTATTGATAGATGAAAAATGAAACATTTGACTGCGTGGTTATATTGAGCCATGCAGATAGTATTGGTTTTATTTGTCCAGACTTTTGAGATATTTCTACTTCCTCTGCAAAACAATGAAGGTATTAGACATTTAAATTTAAAGCTTTTCAACACCTTTTTAAGATCATTTAAACCAAATTTAAGATTGATTTTTGGACAAATCATCATATTTATTTTTTATTTTAAGATTTGTAACATCAAAAATTTGGACTTTCACAGAGAAGAGCTTGAGTAATTTTGACAAGACAAAATTAAGAGATGACTAAATTAAATTAGATAAAACCTTTGTGGCAATTAAGACCTCACAAATTCAACTTGAAGATTATTTAACGACTTTTAAGGCCTAATATTTATGGAATCAAATTTAAGACTTTTTAAAGACCTGCAGACGCCCTGGAATTTGTATTTGTTATTTTTATTGCTCACAACAACAAAACTTGAGACCATCATGTTGGGATCCCACAAGCTGCAATAATGGACTTCTCAAGAATGAGTCCTAAAACGCAGAAATTAGTTAGCATTTTAGCACTCCTGGTTCCCTTATCTCAGAGTTAATGGGTTTTTTGTTAGACCCCAGATATAAGGTCTGTGGTTAACACAAGCTTAAGAGACTTCCACGTTTTGTTCTGCAACATTAAGTATGATGTATAAAGCCAAAGTACTTCGCCATGATGACACACACACACTCTTGACTCTTGTATTTCTATCTTTGTTCGATCGAAGTACACTGACATTATGCATTCCCTAGCCCCTTACCTTAATCTTAACCATCGCAACTAAATGCCTAACCCCAACCCTCAAGTTGCCTAACCCTAACCTGTTTTAACCCCAACCTAAACTTAAATCTAACCTGAACCCTAAAACCAAGTCTCAACCCTCAAACAGGCTTTTGAAAAAATGAGACCTGGCCAAAATGTCCTCACTTTGCAAAAATGTCCTCACTCTGTTGCTAAAATATGTTTTTTTGGTCCTCACTATATACCATGTACACGTACACACACACACACACACACACACAACACACACACACACACACACTGAGCAACATTAAGTAATTACAGTACAGCTCAGTAGATCTCATTAATCCGCTCCAAGTGCTTGTTGCACTTCAACAGTAACTAACAAACCACTGAAACAGTCAGAGAGTTTAAAGGCGCCTGACCCTGTCAAACAGGCCCAATTCTGTTGTTTCTGCTTTAAGATGAGGCGTTAATCTGTTAAGTGATTAGACAACCTCAAATAACTGTCTAGGGGGAGTGGAGTTGTTTAGCTGCTGAAGGGACTAAGTGGGGTTAGCGGCACATAACAAGTGGACTATGTCGGGATAATCCTGGAAAATTGGGGAGTCGGGAAACTCTCCCGAGAGAAGAGCCTTTAGTCTGTGTAACTGCAGATCATATATGATACACAATACAAGCTGCTGTAGCTCCTTTACTCAGAGTCCTATTTGTATTTATAACATGTTAATCTCACTTTTACCTGCAAATACAGAGAGCCTCACAAAACAAGATGAATATAATATATGTATTTATAATATCAACAAATCCTACACCAGTACAGGTGTATATTTATGGAGGGATTATCTCTGACCTCTCAGAATAATGACACGGTGAACAATTGTCTTTGACCCTTTATCATGTGTCATCTGTACATGTGGCTCAGGAGGATTAAAGATTAAACAGCCTCTTTACTGCCTGTCTCTTCATGTCTGGAAGGAGATTTGAACAATGACAATGATCGCTCAATTGTCTTTGTCACAGTCACCCGTCAGGACAAAGCCTGCTTAAATAGCGTAGCTCTGCAACATCTGCTGTTGGAAAAACTTCGTGTAAATTAAAAGTTAGGGTTAGTCATATATAATCAATATAAATTATGCAACATGATTTAGACTGAATGTGTTAACCTTTTTACCTGAACACATGGGCTGAGTTTGACACCTGCTTAGTGGCAGCCAATTCCAGCAAAACGTTTTAAAGCCTCCTAATCACCTGACCTGCACCTCTTTGGACTGTGAGAAGAAACCAGCACACACAGACACATGGAGAGGTGACAGTGATTACAACTGGGTCACCATGCCATGTGAGGACACTTGCAACAAACTGAATAGTTTTCCCCCTTATAAAATGATAGATTTGATGGACTATAGAGCTGCTTTTAAGAGCAAAGATTTGTGGATTTGCTTTGTGGATCTGATTGGGGCAGTGCTGTTTCAGGTAATAAGGCTGTGATTACACTTCATTTATAACTGGAAGTGTTCACGCACCATTATTTTTTCAAGCATGTGCAAAATTTAATCATGTCCTACAACGTCTATAAAATTGTGTTGTTAGGAGAAAGGGACAGATGCATGCTGGTGTTCTAAAAACAGAAAGTTACAGCACAGTCAGCAGGTGGAGCTGCAGCAGAGGCAAACAGCTCATTGGAGTCAAGTGAGGTACTTTAAAACCCTTAGCACGTGATTGCTGTAATATCAATCAAACTTGAACACACAGACACTTATTTTCAGTCACATGATTCAGTGTGACTTACACTTTCAGGAGACATCAGCATCTCTGGTGTCCATCACAAAAACATCATCCATGAATCCACAATGATAAATCATAGAAAAAAAAGACTCCTCATAACTCCACAACTTGCCTGAGAATCATCATGTCTTTAAATTTTTCTCAGTTTTAAAGTGATGGGGTGATAGTTGTCTGTACATTCATGAGTACACTGCAAACAGGAGCCGATATCCGCCAATTTGTCATACTTTTAGTACTGCCAATTTGCATAAGTGTAAACAAATTCAGGCTACAGGCACACAGTTAAATGATAATATGGCGAGAAAACAGAGAAAAAGGACACATTTGCTCAAGAGTGAGAAAACCTACAACTACCAGAATGCACAGCACCACACCAGACCAATAAAACGCTCCCACTGGCGGGTGATGGCAACAAACGATGTTGTATTACAGTTAAACAGTGAGCTGAACATTTCTGAAAACATTTGAGGTGAGAAATAACCAACTCAGTAACAAAATCTCAGTTTATATTTGATCAGCGTCACCTGATTTTACGGTTTGATCTCAATTTTTTCGGCGTCCATTTTCAATGTGCAGGACACAGTATGGCGCCCACTTTTTGTTCACAAATATTGATATATATTCAATCATTACTGCCTAGTTTTACCATTTAGTCAGATTTCAGTCTGAGTTTGAGAGTTTGCTGACTCTACGCCAGCATTATACTTCTTTCCCCCTTCGATCCCGTGTGGCTGATAGTTGACGTGTTAATGATGATGTCATGATATGACACATTTTAGTAGTCACTACCTGCAGAAGACGCAGACAGATTCGAACCTTTTCACCGATTAAAAAACAATGTGTTAAGTAATCTGGTTACCCCTATATTTATCTGTGGTAATGTCAACCTCATCCATCACCTCTCAGCCAGCTGCTCTCCAACCACAAAACGATGATGTGGCCAGATATGCACTCACCTGCTGGGTTTGTGGCCACCACCGTCCCCACAGGAGTCCCGGGCGGTGTGTCCTCAGGCACTGTGAAGGTGTAGCGTGACCTCTGGAACACAGCTGGAGCCTGGGCGCTCTGTAAAACATTGATGGTGACCTCTGCAGGCTTGACTGAGGTCAAACCCTCCCCATCCTGTGCTGTTATTGACAGCTTCACACTGGCTGCACCCAGGTGGGTCAGAGTGGAGCTCAGGAGGAGCATCCCTACAGGGACAGAATGAGTTCAGTACATTTTATTCATTAAGGCAGATCATGCAATCATTCTAAAGGTTTTTTTGCTTCATTTTAATAACTCAATTGTCATTTTCAACTTTCTTTTAATTTATTTAACCAGGGAATTATCTCTGGAATTAGAGCCAAGATTAGTTAAATGACAAAACATTTATCAGTCTACTATTTTTGATTGATTGATTAATCATGTAAATCATTTTTCAAGCCAAAATGCCGGTTCCTCTTAAGGTCCAGCTTCTCAAATTTGAGACTTCACTGATTTTCATTGCTTCATATCTATGTAAAAAAAAAAAATGGGTTGAGAGTTTGGACTGTTGGTCAGACAAAACAAACAATTTGGGGAAATTTGGGGAAAATATACTACTAATGCTATTCTGTGGCTGAGTGCAGATCTTATCTTACACGCAGCCACATAGGGGATCTAAAGCTTTGGGCCTCCTGCATCACCCCTGCTGAGCAGTGACACTGACAATCATATCACGGGGATTTACACAAAGTAAGTAGTTGTTTATCCCTCAATGCTGCGACTGCCAGTCACACAACTTACTTAAAGACCCGTGAGTGGATCTACATGACAAGTCACTGAAGCCTGAGAGGTCGTATTCACAGTTTAAACACTTCATTATAATCATCCACTTAAAAACCACAGTGTCGTGTAACTGTTGTGTTAACAGGGAGTGCAGAGTTTTGATTTGATTTGATGAACGGCTTGTTGGCTGGTGAAGTGCCACAGGTACAGTGGCTCCGATGGGCAAAACACAAAAGCATTAACAATTGTATTTCTTAAAAAAACAACATTTTAGAAAACATATTAACAAATAATGAAAAACATCCAGTGCCAGATATGAGTGCCACATATAAATAATCCATAAACATATATAAATGCATTATAGATTTATGAATTGCTATCAGTGCTAGCTCTTATTCTATCTTCTATCTGAAGAAGACATAGAAAAGGCACTAAAGACTCTGTAAAGTCAGTGATTTCTCACGCCTGCCTACCTGTTTGTTGATCCAGTGCAAACAAACTGGACATGTCACCAGGGACGACGTCGTACGTGACCTGTCCAAACCTGCCAGAATCTCGGTCGGTGGCGATTACATTGAGGATCTCCGTGCCGGGCTGTGCGTGGCTGCTGATGCTCATGGTGTACTCGTCAGGGTTAAACACCGGAGCGTTATCATTCAGGTCTTCCACCTCGATGTGCACGTACGTTTGAGCGCTCAGGCCCCCCTGACATTTGAAAAGTGAGGAAAGAAAAAAGCGAGTTTAATGCAACCTTGCAATCTTGTTTGGATCACAGATCACAGATGTATCAAGACAGAAAATCAGGTTTTGACACAGTCTGTCAGCACTGGTTATTCCTTAATGAAGCCCACTCACTGGATCTTCAGCTTTGATGAGAATGTCGTGCACCATCTGCCCCGAGTCTCGATCAATATCCTGAGAGACACACAGCTCTCCGGTCTGCGGGTGGATTTTAAAGAGAGGGTGCTGGTCCTGCATGTCAAAGCCATCAGACAGAGAGTAGAGCAGTGTGCCGAACTCAGGGCCGTCTGCGTCTGTGGCAACAACCTAAAGAGAAGAACAATACAGTTTGATGAAAGCAACTGAAACAGAGTTATGAACATATGAAAACCATTAATAAGGAAAAATACGGTAGGTGTATTCCGTGTAATGAAGTTTAAAGGATAAGGAATCTGGAATTTAAATACTTTATCTTAAAAAATAAAAACAGCTGTGGAAAAAGACAATCCACTCTCAGACACTTCACTGCGTGCTAAATAAAGAAATGAATAAACCCACATTTAAAAAATCTTAGTAGTATACACTGACCTTGTCAAATAATAATGAAGTAGTGAAAATGTGCACAGTATGGTTTGTTACTGTTGAAGGTGACTGTCTTTGGAAAATGATTAAACTTGTAAAGCCTTATTTGGTGGTAATCCTTTGTTTGCCTTGACCAGAAGGCTGTTATTTACAGTAAACATCACCTGCGTATGTAAACCTATAAGCCTCCAATAAGAGTCAGGTCCTTGTTTTATACAGTTCAGCATGGATAGTTTTCATTTAGCCTTGAGTTTTTAATAGTTTTTAAGTGTTTATTTTCTGCCACAGCAACATTAGTCCACTCTGCTACTTTTTCAGTATACATACTTGTGCTTTTTTGATGCCCATAAACTTAACGTGCTCAACCACTTTGATTAATCCTTTTATATTCCTTTTGTTTTTATACTGTGGTTTTAACCTGCGGAATACTTTGACCTAACATTGCTGTTGTATTTGCATTTGCATTCTGTCAACTCTGTCTCATCTCCCTCTGTGTTATGACATTTTTTTTTTTTTGTGTGTGTGTGTTCTTTTAAGATATTCTCTGGAGCTTTTTGCCTTTATTTGATGGGACAGTTATAGCATGAAAGGGGGAGAAAGAGAGGGGAAGACATGCATCAAAAGGCCATAGGTTGGAATCAAACCCGCAGCCGCTGTGGCAAGGACACAGCCTTACATGGGAGTGCCTGCTCTACCAGGTAAGCTCGTGGGTGCCCTGTGTTATCTCATGTTTCACTGACAATAAAAAGGAGACCACCATGTTATTGTGCTTTTGTTGGAAGTACCATTTCTTGTAGGAAACATTTGTGAAGATAAATTGAAGCAAGAAAACCGCCAATATTTTAACTGATTTTGTCATGGTGTCTATTTAAATAGCAGGTAGATAACTAACAGCGTTAATGCCAGCATGTAACACACTCGACAAATTGTGTTACTTTGTTGTTTCTCTAATATAAAGACGAAGTAAAAGCTTCAAGAACTTCACAGCTCTGCAGTGACATGTAGCGTAATCCACAAACTTTTTTCCAGAGCTTTTGACCACATCTCATGGCCTTATTCAGCAAATGCACATCTAAGTCTTGTATGTATATATACATTTGTATTTACTGTGTGTACTACAGGCGGCTTTTTCACACAAACACTCGCTGTCACTAATTCATTCTTCCATTCGGAACAACAAGACATTTTTTTCCCCAGTATACAGTTTGCTACTTGTCATGTACAGTGTTACAGGAGGGCCACACTGTAGTCAGTACCATCTGTTAATTATTAGATTTAACCTCTGTAGTAACTGTGAATCATAAGACTTCTGTCTTCTTCCCCGTCAGAGAAAGTCAATATAATAAAAGCATAAAGATCCCTCCAATCAAAGGATGAAGAGTATCACTGCGCTGGAAAACAGGAATCAAGACACGCCTCAGAGCGACCACAGCTCCTTTCATGTCGGACCGTACTCGTTACAAGACGCACGTTTCACAGATAGAGCGCTCACTTTCCAGCCATAAAGATGATATCATCTCAGAGTTTATGGACTCTGATCAGGGGAACTTTTACAGTCATGGGTCAAGGTCTGATTAGACGTGTAACACACCCAGCACCAAAGAAGCTTTTGAACTGACTTTATATCTCTCTTTACGACTGCCAAGTAAACCGGGGGGCACCATTTGTCACCTTTTTTTTTATATATATATTTTATAGACTAAATGCTTAATAAGATAACAAATTAACAGAGAATTGATTATGAAAACAGCTGTAGTTGCTTTGATTTTCCACCTCTCACCTGTATCTCACCTCTCTGCTGTGAGGTTTTTGAAGAGTCTCAGGTGTGAAGGTGTAAAGCATCAGACTGTGACTGATTCTCTCATATTAGCATTTGAGTTTCTGAGGCATTTTGACTGACTTAAAAGTAAAAAGCCTAAGCTTGTATGCATGATACCATACAGTAATAGCTCCCTTTTTATTAATCAAATTAGATTCCAAATATCAGTGATGTTTACAGAGTTGGTAAATAAGGCTGCTTTTGTAAAGGGCTTCAGTTTGTACCAGGCTGCAGGAGTGTGGTACCAGGCATCACATCTGTCATATCAAAGTCACAGTGCACAACTGGACAGGGTATGTGTGTGTGTGTGTGTGTGTGTGTGTGTGTGTGTGTGTGTGTGTGTGTGTGTGTGTTTAGAAGGAACACTGATGGCTTTGTGTTTACAGACTGAAGGCTACTTTTGTCTTATGCAATGTAAGACAGTGACAGCAAGACAGAGAGCATTAAGATGTTGATAGTTGTCTCTGGAGATCTCTTAACCCTGCTCTGGTTTGCACCTTAATCTTCAGCTTTATGTTCAACAAAACTAGTTGATCTATGATTGTCAAGTTGAAAGTAACTTGTAGGTTTGATGGTGAGCAGTAGTTTTTTTTTTTTGCCATATGATTCCCTAAAATAAAGCAGTGTCTACTCATGTCAAAACTGTATTTGCTGCAAGAACGATTTGCATATTTTTAGAAGTTAAACTGTCCGACAGTATATTTCACAAGAATGAAGGAAAGATGAGCGACTTCTGTTTCGAGTATCTGACAAGTGCTGTTGTAAACTAACGTGAGGCCTCTTGTTTGTCTGAACAATGAATTGAGTCCTTCATTTCACATGGCTTGTAGGCCTGGACTGGACAGTTCGGCCTCAGCAACCCCAACTCCATTTAATGAAGATTTCTCTCTCTCTCTATGAACAAAAGCAATAAACAATATATTTGTGGAGCAGGACTATGTTTTTTCTTGTGTCTTGTCAACCATCTCGTGACCCCTGAGATTTACACTGTGACCCCTGGACGGGCGCTCTGTGGCGCTCACATTTTTCAGTGTTTTGAACATCCAAAACAAAATTCTGGTCATTTAAATTTGTATTATGTGTGGCCTAAGAGTTTAAGACCATTAAAGCTACAGTCAGTAAATTTAATAACCTTTTGTCATATTAGCTGAAACTGTCGCTACATCCACACAGCACAATATGAGACAGATAGTCTGAGAGAAAAAAGTCCTTCTCCTTCTTGTTGCGCTTCGATTGACGCTTGCTAGAATCCACAGCACCAGGAGGAAAACAACCAATCAGAGCTGAGAAGTCTCTAAACCAGCTGTCAATTATGACAATCACTTTGTGAACTGCGGTCAAACTGTCAATCTCGGCAGCACTGAACAATACGAATCAAGGTTGTGTTGTTGCATTGTCTATTTCTCACCTCAGATGTTTTCAGAAATATATTTTAGTGCACTGTTTAGCTGTTAAATTAAAAAGTTTGCTCCAGCCAGTGGGCAGTGTTTTGTTTTTGGCTTGACTGCTTTCAACATGGCAGCCTGGGTCACAAACTTTCTCATCTTACAGCTAAACAGTGCACTAAAATGTATCCCTGAAAACATTTGAAGCGAGAAATAGGCAATGCAGTTACAGAATCTTGATTCATATTTGATCAGTGCTGCCTAGTTTGACAGTTTGACTCTTTGTTCTTTGATTGGTTGTTTTCGTGTGGTGACTCCTTGCAAATGCCATTAGTGGAGGAGGAGCTATGAAGAGGAGGAGGGACGTGATGTTGTTAACTGATTGTCTATGTCATGTAACAGATACCCCTTTAGGGCAAGTGAGAAAATGTTTCTGCATGCTTTAAGGTAAATACTCTCCAACGTACTTGTAAAAAGCAGCTCCCAACATCACTGTGCTCCGGTATGGACACGTTGTACAGCTGCTGCTGGAACACAGGCTCGTTGTCATTGACGTCCTCCACCAGCACAGTGACTGTAGCCGTGGATGACAGAGCCGGCTCCCCTCCATCAGCCGCCACCACCAGGAACCAAACCTCCATCTGTGTCTCTCTGTCCAGAGCCGCAGCTGTTGTGATCAGGCCTGACTCGGCATCGATGCTGAACAGGTTGTCCTGGTTGGACTTGAGGATAGAGTATTTAACATCTGAGTTGACGCCCTCATCTGCGTCTCGGGCCCGCATCTGGATGAGGGAACTCCCCTGAGGAGCGTCCTCAGATATACTGATGATGTACACGTCCTTCTCAAAGACTGGGTGGCAGTCGTTGGTGTCAGCCACCCTCAGCAGGAGGACCATCTCGCTGCTCAGGGGTGGGCTCCCAAAATCTGTGGCTTGCACCTTTAACTCATACAGATCCTTTTCCTCCCTGTCAAGCTCTGCATTGACACATAAAGCATACAGAAAATCATCCGTCTGCTTCAGGGTGAACTTCCCATCATCCTCCTCAAGTGTGACAGTAATCATCTCGTCCCTGAAGTCGGGGTCTGACACTGAAATCCGGGCAACGTAGTCCCCAACTGCTGCTGCCTCTGACACCACTGCATCTCCTGTCTCGCTGAGAAACAGCACATTGATGGTGGGACTGTTATCGTTGACATTAAGCACCTTCACACCCACAAACGTGCTGCTGTACTCAGGCTGAGCCCCGTTATCTCTCGCGCTGATGATCAACTCATGAAAAGCCTGAGTCTCATAATCAAGGGGCTTGTTGAGATACACCACCCCGCTGTTTTCATCGATCGAGAAAACCTCATTTGGGTCACTCTGCCGCCTGTTGATCTCATAAGTGATGTGGCCGTTGTTGCCCAGGTCGAGGTCAGTGGCGTGGACCTGACACACAGAGGTCATGAGCAGAGCATTCTCAGGCAGCGCGGCGTGATACTCAGTCTGGTTGAACACTGGAGGGTTGTCGTTCTCATCCAGGACGTGGATGTTCACCTGAAGAGTCCCCGTCCTGGCTGGGATGCCCCCATCAAAGGCCTCAATGGGGAAGGAGAAGAAGTCCTGTGTCTCTCTGTCCAGTTTGCTGGTGAGGATGAGATCCAGGGTCGGGTGGTTCTCAGATCCACTTCGATACTCCAGGTGGAATAACTGCCCCAAGTCACTGTCTGTGACCCTGTATCCCTGGGTACCAAACTCACCCTCATCCTCATCTTTAGCTCCTTCAAGCTGAAATCGACTCCCCGGGGGGCTCAGCTCTGATATTTCCAAGTCGACCTCCTTTGAGGGAAATACAGGTGAGTGATCATTCACATCCTCCACCTCCAGCTTCACCTTTATCATCTCACCTGTGAGAGTAGCTGCCACAAACTCATACTTGTCTCTGCTCTCTCTGTCCAGGACCACAGCTGTGGAGATGATCCCCGTGTCTGCGTCTATTTCCAAGTCTCTGAACACATAAGAATCTCTGCTCTCTGAGATGAAGAACCCAGTGCTTGGCCTGCTTAACCCCGCTCCCAGATCTCCGACTATGGTTTTAGCAGGCAAACCCTCTTTGACAGACAGCGTCAGGTTGAACACCTGCCCGAGCGAGTGCGCGCAGAGCAGCGACAGGAAGACCGTCCTAAGGAGCCAAGTTGCGGCATTTTTGCGACCCATTGCTCCTCTCCACATGGCTTTGAACTCTTGGGTTGTAAATCGAAGTTAGGCTACATATTTCCGTGCCAAAGCAACACTCCTCAATCACATTTCAGAGCACCTCTCCAAACAAAAACGGGTAAACGCACCGTGCATTTTTGCGCGCGGGGAAACAGCCAGCAGTCATTCTCCATTACAGTTATTTCAGCAGCTTTGCGTGATTGTGGAGAGTCGATATTCACGCATCTAGTAGCACAAATCCCCCGGGGCTCCTTCACACATCATGGCACTGAGTGGCCACAGAGCACCAACTGTGCGCACTGAACACACCTCCTGGCAGGCGGCACGTCCCACGCTGATCGGCTCCATCTGTGGCCCTGATTGCCTCAGATTTAATTAGGCTGAGAGATTACTTCCCTTCAGTGCCGCGTGCTGGAAGGTGGCATAGTACGTTTGACCTGTTGGGGACCTGTTGAGGATCATAAAGTGAGCAGGAGAGTAGAGGGAATAAAGATAAAAGTCATGCAGAGTGAACAGTTATGAGACAGTTTATGTATATATATATAATCTGTGTTTCAGCCCGTCTCATTTAAGTAGTTAGAATAAATGAAATAAATAAAGCATTCAGGTTTGGCAAAGGTCCATATAGTATAGTATAACCAGTAGAAGTGGCGCCCTCCACTGGTATCATATTCATGGACACTAGTGCTCACTACTGAGCACATTTTCTTCATGAGTTATTTTTATTACTTGAGTTACTGTGTTATTTATTAATGGGTACATTATTTTTAGTCAGCATTATTGAATTGCTGGTTAATTATTATTTCACTGGCATTTATAGTACTTGGTATATTGTTTCATTTGTATTTTCATGTGCAGTGTTAAAGTGGAGTCAGTGTGTTCCCGTGGCTCTGAGCTAATTGGTTCCTACCTGCCCTTGTTTTGTGGGGACAGGTATGAGTGAAACATAAGAGTGAGTGCCTTGTGCTTAACAGTGAAGAGAAAAGTTGGGATGTGTTAGTGCTGTCTTATCATGTTGGTAATAATTAAACAAAGAGGAAGAATCAAATGTTGTAGCCCGTTTATTCCCCACAGCCTGGAAGAACTGGGGAACACCTACAATTAAGAAAAGAGGGATACACTACTGACTTAGTTGCCATGACCATTAACCTCCTCAGTTTGGTATGCTTTAATTTCTCCTGGTTATTTTGGATTAGTAGGACCTGATAAGTACAGTCCCAGTGTCCTCAAACTAGACGATAACAAAGTCCCAATGTCCTTCAATGAGCTGATGATGAATTCCCAAAGTCCTCAAACAAGGACTTTCTAATTAACAGAATCTTAGCTTGTTACTGTTGCTATTGTACGGCATATCAAACATCGACAGTTACTAATCATAAATAAAGAAGTTTCAGCCATAAAATGTGATCAGGTTTTGGACCTTGTACACTTTTGTGTCAGGGTCTGCTGAAGACTGACTTGGCAGAGATGGCTGCCATCTTGTTCTTACATGGTGTCTTGTGATGTTACTACCACTAGATGGCACAAAGAAGTGTCCACGAACGAGGACAACAGGTTTAAGTTAAGCAGTATAAAGTATACGGTCCATCCATCCATCCAGCAGGCCAAGCAAAGCAGCCCAGACGTCCCTCTCCCCAGCAACGCTTTCCAGCTCCTCCTGGGGGACCCCAAGGCGTTATAGGCCAGACAAGATATGTAATACCTCCAGCGTGTTCTGGGTCCAGCGGGAGGCGCCCGGGACGCAGGGTCTCAGGACGATAAAATAGTGACATAACATTGAAATCTACCAACACCAGTATAAAACTATCATATAGGCCTACATATATATATATAGCTCTATAGACATGACTTGCTTTATGTTAAACATAATGACATACAAACATAATCTAAAAATACATAGATGTAGATGAAAACACAAATAAATGTTGTAAGTTCTGATTGTTTTTACTATGAATTTCACATACAGTATTTCTGTAACATTTGAAATCATTGTAAATAAAAGAAAAAACTGACACATGATCAGTGAATTAAGATCAAAGTAACACCAAACATGGAAAAGGTTCAGTTCTATAACAGAAGAGTTTTCAAAAATATTCTGTAGTAAGTAAGCTGGAAGAATAACTCAGAGAATAACTGTTCTTACCAGTCCACAAAGATTACACTGTGTAATCCATATCAATTAAAAACATAATTCATTTCACATTCATTCTTTGGACACATTGTTCTATAAGCACCTTGATTATTGTTGTACAATCCTCACTGGTCCTGCAGGGCATCATGCAGCCTCCCATCGGTGCTTGCACGCACTGTAACCAGGCGACAGGTGTAAGCTGAGCTGTGTACCTGAGTAACCAAGCAGCACAGCGACTGAGTCTCCCTTTGTCTCTGACAGTTTATTCAGCAACTCCACAAACTCAGACGATTCACACAGGATTGTTTTCTCACAGACGTTAGTGGAAAAGAGGGAACATGCCATCCCATATTATGCTCTCCTACCAGTGGGATGACCAGGCTCTGGTGAAAAAGATATACGACCGCCTCAGAGAGGATGGTCTGCCGGTGTGGATGGATATCGAAGGAGGCGTGACAGGGAACATAAATGACTCGTGAGTACAGATGAATCATAATCACACACGGGATAAATAAGAATAAATTTGGTCCCTTTACGCAGAAGCTGTGTGTGTTTGTGTTTTCAGGATGGCTGCAGGTGTGGAGGACGCTGTGGTGATCTGTCCGTTCATGACACCAGCCTACCAGGCCTCCCGCAGCTGTAAGAAAGAGCTCAACTATGCAGACTCCAGGGAGGTCATCATGGTGCCGGTCATGCTGGCCAACAACTGGGAGGCCAGTGAGTGGCTGGGGCTGATCACTGCAGGCCTGCTGTGGGTCGACTTCAGGTGAGGACAAAGAGGACAGTGGACACATGGTTAACCACTTCATCCTCTCTAAAGGTTTACTGATTTTGGTACAGAGTGTGTTTTTGGTCAGTTGAAGTGTATTTCAAAGAGGGAGTTAGTGTGAGTTGCTGCGTGTTGGAGATATTGGCCGTAGCAGTGTCCGCCTTCTCTTGAACAGAAGGAAGAGTGCATCTACTCAGGGACAAGAGGCTCGTGCTTGTGATATTGCAAGATGTAAACATTATTAGCGTCCTCCTTGGCTCAGCTGTAACATTAGCTAGCTAAGGGGTGCTAAGTGACCTAGCATTAGAAAAATTATTCCTTCTGCTACATAGAACTGCTCACAACACATCACATTCTCACTCCGACCTTGTCACATTTTGACGTTTGGTCCTGGACCCTCCATGTCCACATATGACGTGCAAGGTAATCTGGGTGTGTTGGTTGTCAACATTCTGGGACGCTGCGTCAACTGCATGTTACATGCATTGTCTTCTTTCAAAATAAACGTCCGTTTTCACAGGAAATTTCCCGATTACATAAGGTCTCTTTCAAAATAAATGCATTATGTCAGCTATTGTAACTTTCGCTCTTGTCACGTTGCGTTTCCACCTGATGCCGCCAAGCATTGTTAAAGTATAACGGTGACTGGCCATGCACCATGCTGACATTAAAGGCCGCCTTTTTTCGTCAGTGTCTGACGCCGCAAGTCACTGCCTAAGTGCTGGATTTTGACAAGCGTCAGGAGTGAGACTGGGTTACACAACAAGGTCTGTGGATTATCTTGAGTAACCGGGTCATGATTTCTGGAAAGACACATTACTGCTGAGCTTTTCAAATGTATTTTTTTGGCACGTTGAGCACCACAAGCTGAGTGCCATCTAGTTTCATTATACTGGAGTGAAGGCAGACATCACTACGGCTGATATTTATAACACTCGGCAACTCACACCAAAAAAAAATCTTGTCTAATAATAGCACTACAGGTAAGAGGGAAAATATGTATTTTTGATTTTGGGGTGATCTGTCCCTTTACATTTAGGACTATATGGATGCATGTTACACAGATTAAACACTTAACATCTAATCTCTCTGATATTTTACAATGTACCATTAATGGTATTGTCTTTTTAGAAATGCAGGAGAGGAGAACTTTGAGATGTGTCTCAGGTCTCTGGAGGAGGAGATCATGTTTAACGCCGGTCACCTCCTGGCAGTTGAAGAACCATCAAGTGAGGAGGTGGATCAGCCAGAACCACCAAAACCCCGTCTGAAGAAGAAGCCTGGACGAGGGTTTTGTCATGCTCTCTCAAGGCTCTACATAAGTGACTCAGGTAGATAAAACACAAAACAACAAATATTCCCCCAAGAGCCATAACTGACTATACAAAATTTCATGGAAATCCATTCAATGGTTTCAATGAATGTGCACATTGGGGTGATGTTGATTAATTATCCAGGGTTAACTGGGACATTGTGTGGACTTCTGTTAAAAACTTGTGTATGTGATACCATCTCTTGTTCCTCGTGACATAATGTCACAGGTGAGCAAGGTGAGGAAATAATCCACCCAACCGGTGACACCAGAAACACAGTGGAGCTCAGCGAGACACTTGGAGATCATTGTTACTGGGTGGAGATTAAGGGTGACGGCTGTAAATACTACAGGAACGCTGTCACCAACAGATACCTCGGTGAGTACACAAACTGATCGTAACTGAAACAAGAGAAACACCAAGTATGTGGAAAAATGTAGTTTTTATTAAATGAGGCAAAATAAACTTCACATTTCGAGCCAGAAAAAGGGAAATGTTTGTTCCATGTCTGTACAAATGGGAATATTGAGTCTGTACTTGTTTTTTTTTTCCACAAACACTCTCCGTCCCTCTGCAGGGTTTGACCCCCGCAGCAAACAGGTTTACTCCGTGCCGAGTCTGTGTGAGTCTGAGGAGTGGCTGATGTTGGTGGATCAGACGGACCAGAGCCATCAGAGAGCCGTCATCATCAAAAACAAACACTCTGGGAGGTTCCTCGCAGTCCAACATGGCCGCTTTATCGGACTAACATCGTACAATGAAGACTGCAAATGGTTCTTAGAATAAAACGGGACAGTTTGGTCTCTTTAGTGAAAGACATTAGTTATTAAGAAAAAGCAGTAGCAAGCAAAACTTGATGGCTGTATCTACAACAGGGGGTTCGGTAGAAATAAAATTAAACGTTACTGTGACAAGAGGAGGAAATAAAAAAAAAAAAAATCATTAGAATCTTTTCCTCTTGAGGATTTCTGGTTTCCAGTTGACTGGATGGCTTTCTTCCGTCTGCAACAAAGGAAACAGAGTTTTGAATTACCTCTCTGCAGCCTGGGAACTAAAGCTAACATATAAACTGGCTTTGATGATAATGTTGCAACTTACAGCTGTGTCGTCTTCTTTGTAAACTTTAATGGTCTTGTCAGCCTCTGCGGTGATCAGTCTGCTTTCTGAGTTGTCGAACATGCAAGCAAAGATGCCCGACTCGCTGTCCAGAGATCCGGGCTGCACGGCCGCGTGAATCCTCTGGAAGTTGTAGCCTGTCCTCCAGTCCCACATGTGGATGGTCCCATTGTCGGCTGCACAGAGAATAAATGTGTGTTTGATTAACCATGATTCTGAGCTTTGTGTGTTTCTGATTCAATACTGCAATCACCTGTATAATTAAAACAGCATTAACACAAATAAAATTTAGTTATCTATTATTAAGATTTAAAAGTTAAACATTCTCTGTAGACAAAGCCAGTGACAGTGTGGCTAGTTATCAATACCTCCAGACACCAGCACGCCATCAGAGTTCACAGCCAGAGTGTTGATGATGGCGTTGTGGCCCGACAGGTTCTGGATGAAGTTGCCATCTGGGAACATCCACTGCTTGATGTTATCAGCAGAACCAGAGGCAAATGTGTATCTGTGACACACAGGAAATAACATGACAACATGTTGAGTATATTAAGAACTCTTCTTTATGTTTATTTTTTTATATATAATGGTGTAATTGGTGTATTATAATCCACAGGGTCAAATGTCTTACTGTTCCCAATATGGCTTCAACTAAACATCATTTTTAATTGATTTATTTCCCAATTAAGTTCAAACAAAACTTATTTTGCTGGAACAATTCAAAACTTATACATTTTAATATAACACATCCTAAAAAAAATCTAATCCTAAATAAATAGACACCAGCTAATGTTTAGCTTGTCTTACTGATCAATTACTTGTAACATTTCTGACTATTAACTGACTAATTGTTTCAGCTTCACACTAACTGAACAACATATGTCAGGGTTAGGTAACTTACTGTCTGGGGTGCAGCGCCAGGGTTCGGACAGACTTCTTGTGGTTTGTCAGAGTTGCTCTGGTTTTTCCAGCGACCAAATCCCACAGTCTGATGGTTGAATCGTGGCTGCCTGCAAGAAGTGAATCAGTTGTCAGTTAGTAACATTTGAAGGCTGACCAATCAGCTACAACTTCTGCTGCATTTCCACTGCATGGTACAGCACAGCTCTACTCAACTAGACTTGCTCTGTTTTTTATTTATAGTAGTAACAGTTATGAATAGTGTTAAAAGAGTTAAATCACTGCAGACCGCTGCTAAGTCAGAGAGAACTGTCATTTTTGCAACATGAGACATCCTGCACAAACCTGCCATTTGCAGATGATGTCGAGGTGTCGTTATGGGCATAAGCTGAGAATCCTGCCTACACTGACCTACACCTACCATGCAGTGGAAATTGGCATTTAATGACAGAATAATTTGTTAGGTGTTCCTCTTCTTCTTGCTATTATTATTTTACCTGTGATGACTTGTGGTTCTGCAGCCTGACATCTCACTGTGGCCACAGTGTTGGTGTGGCCGGTTAAAGTGTGCACGTTAGCTTTTGTCCTGATGTCCCACACCTGTATGGGCAGAGAAGACATCCAATTAGTTTCATTAGCTAATCCTGCAGAGGCATTTTTACTTACAAATCATACTGAAATCATATTAAACTTCAGTCGTATGATGGAGGGATGGTCCCTCTAAACACCAGCGCTCACTTTTCCACCTTCAGTTGTTTTAAGTATGACAGATAAATGCTATTTGAAGGTGCACACTATAGGAAACTTTACCAAGACCAAGTGAAAATGAAGCTCTTAAATTAAGGGAGAAATAAGTGTGTTGTTCAATATGTAACTGTTGTTCAATAAGTGCGGTGGAGTATAAGGTAACACATGAAGACATCCGATAGCCGATAGATAGTTATTTATTCTTGGACAGCAAAACACAAGATAAAAAACTGAATGCAAATCACAGCCAGGAGCAGACCTGACATGATGCAAAGCGAAGAATTCAGACACTGGAATTTAATTTGATTTGACTGTCCCGATGCCTGAATCCAAAAGGACCCACAGAATGTTTGTTTTTTGTTTTTCCCACCCAACTGAGCTTTATTCTACTGTAGTGTTCTCGGTTCTGAAACAGAAAATGCACCCATATATTCAGAACATTCCCTGGGTGCTCTCAATGTCATCAAAAACATCTTATCCAATTCATTGTCTTTCAGACTTTATACCTTATGACAACATAATTTTGAGTTTTAGCACTCAAGTTGTTGGGGTTTTCCATGTTTATTAATATTTATAGGCAGTCTTAGACGACAGGAATAACATAATATGAACTGTGAAAATGGATGTAGCACTCCTTTAATGCTTTTCAACATTTCATTCACACATTCACAGTAAACATCAAAGTACCATCTTACCCTTGCTGTGGCATCTCTGCTGCACGTCACCAACACGTCAATAGTTGGATGAAGGTCGATATCATACACAGCGCTAAGATGTCCATGGTAGTGCCTGATGACCTGAAACACAGATTGCCATAAAAATCATAAATCAAATTAAATGTCTCTCTAAATGGCTGCTTAAGATTTGACTCCATCACAGTAACCCTCCTCTCATTACAATGCCATACCTTGTTGTACTCCAGATCCCAACACTTGACTTGTTTGTCTTCTCCACAGGAGAACAGGTAGGGGCTACGGTTGCTAACCGCCACACCACGCACTGTACTGATGTGTCCAGTCAGGGAGAGTTTCAGTTTCCCGCTGGCCAGGTCCCAGATCTGTCAAAACAAACGGCTTTCAAGTCACAGTGGCCGTCATTTATCAATCTAACATACAAACTAGTGCAGATCCGAGTGCAGAAATCATCTAACGATAGGATTCGCCTGATTTATAACATGTTCTTATCTTGCCCATCACAGTATAGGAACGACAGGGCGCTGATGAATGTGGCCGCAGAAAAAAATCATTATTTCAATATCCTGCCACAATATTTTCTGTTTAAAGCCCTCGCCCTGAGAGTTAATGACTGATGTCCCAGGTCTAATTTAATCAACTGGTTCTATCGGACGGCCTGAAAAGTGGCATCAGCGGAAGTTGGAAAAACGCAGTATGGAAAGAAATAACTGCTGCAGTCAACTGTGT
This sequence comes from Epinephelus cyanopodus, assembly GCA_026686955.1. NCBI lineage: Eukaryota > Metazoa > Chordata > Actinopteri > Perciformes > Serranidae > Epinephelus > Epinephelus cyanopodus. The sequence continues at coordinate 24,448,192 of CM048916.1, read as the reverse complement.
TGCAGTGGACATTCAAACTTCAGGTGAGGTTGGAATATTTAATTTATACATCCATGATATGTACCGACCTATGGGATACATATATTATCAATATGAGCCCATGTAGCATATAATATTGATCATTTTTAAAATAACCAATTCACTCAAGCTAAATAAGGATCACACAGCTGTAGAGGAGACACAGATACACCACCTGTGTCCAAGCCAGACACCGATAAAAATGTAATATCCCAAAGGCTACTAGTATTTAACCATTTATGCTGTTGCAAAGTTTATTTATTTCTTTTTAATGATAACTGATCTAAACATGCTTTGATCTGTCAGTATCTAATAAAATAAAATAAAAATGTTTTAGATAAATTTGGCTGTGCACCAGTGGTATTCATCTGGCTCTGCAGCTTTGGTCAGCCTACAGTCAGTCCAACAGAGCCAGGCAACTGTGAGCTTTTCATAAACGAAGGCCATTGTGAGCATTATAGAACATTTCCACACAAGTGTCTCCAGAGCGCCATCTTGAGGTGGCTGGAGGGACATGATCAGAAAAGCTGCAGTTGTAGATACTGAAAAAAGTGCAGAGAAAATGTACGATATATGGCTGGTAACAGCAGAGTGTAATAAGGTGACCATCAATGATTCTGGCATGCATAAATTTACCTAAAATGTAATGGAATACAGATTGAATAGATTAAATTAAAGGGGAGCTTTCATGCTCAGAATTTATTGTACTGTAATAAATTCTGAGCATGAAAGCTCCCCTTTAAACCTTGGAACAGCAGTTTGAGATTGAAGGACAAAATTAAGAATGAGCACATACTCTGGTAAATCATTTCTGATCTTCATTAATCACCTGTTTTATTGATATCTTCCCGTTTTTGACAGTTTATACACACACCCACAAAGGCAATCAAGGCACTGGCTGACATGGAAAACTGGTTATTTTCAGTTTCTCTGACCTTTATGGTTCTGTCCGCAGACCCTGTGACAAACCATTGGTTCCCAGGCTCCACAGCGATGGACCTCACCCAGCCAAGATGACCACTGATGACCTGTCAGATAAAACATACCACTGTTAAAAATAGCACAGAGGACACGTCCCAGATGCTGGACTCACTTTGGCATCAGTTTGTCAATTTGTTTTGTGCTTACCCGAAACAGTTTCCATGGTGGATGCCACTGGGGTTTGGGCATGGTCGGAGCTTTCCTTGCGAGCGCAGAATTTCTGGTTGCACCCCCCTCCAACAGTGACTAAAATAAATACATTCACTGTTAGCTCTGCACATCTTTCAGGGATTTAACAGCATGTGAAAACACACTGCGACCTACCACGGCAGTCGACTGAGGGTGAGACCTCTCTGCTCCTCCTGCGTGTCGATGGATGTCACCGACACTGGATGCAGTGCGGCTTGCATCCTGCCTACAATTCAAAAACAACATGAATATTAGTTGCGTTAAAATCCTGAAAAGGTTCATCTTGACTGTTAATGTCAAACTGCTACAAGTAACTTGTTTTACCTGGCTTGTGAGGGTGGCAGAGCGAGCGCCATGGAGTGGACTCCTGCCTCGCTTGGATTCCTGTGCATCTTTGTGTCAGCAGTCAGGGCTATTCCTATTGGACGAGAAATACTGATATAAAACACTAGAATAAAGCTGATGCTGTTTATTGAATGGGCTCAGAACAATTACAACAAGCAGATTTGTTCAATTAATAAATGGCATTGTACTTACCAGGTCCAGAAGGATAAGCATGTGTCCCAGTGACCAGGTAGTCTGGGTCATCCCCTGAAACATAGGGGGGAAACACAATGACCCACAAATGAGCTAATTTTAGAGCATCAAGGTTCAGGAAAACAAGAAAGACATAACCTAATAAGTCTAAATGAGTTACAAAACTTTTGTAAGCATGAGCCTTTTCTGGACACATGAAGATAACATTTCTGTGTCGATGTTTTTTTCTCAGTAATCAACTATTATTATATTGAGTGCATAATGCAGTGTGTGTTTCCTTCTCACCTGGCTGTGCGTAGCTCTGTTGGCCCAGCATACTGCCAGGAAGCTGAGACACTCTGTCCTTCCCTTCCTTCAGGACAGGCATGTGTAAAACGGCATTATAATCCGCTTTCAGTTTCACAGCCATCTTTAACTTGTGGCTGTAAACACAGGAGACAACAATGCATCATTTTCTCATTTCACAATCACTTATGTGCTCACTCTGTTTGATGAATGAGCAGAATTTCTGCCTGATGTAATGCAAAACAATACAGAGATAATTGATTTGCTATTTTACCAGAAGAGGGCAATATGTTTAAAATAGTCTATTATTGTACGGCATGCTACTCAACTTTACACCAATCAGCCAAAACATTAAACCCACTGGTGGGTGAGGTGATTAATATTGATCATGTTGTTACAATGTAACATTCTGCTGGGAATATTTTTGGTTACTGGTATTGATGTGGATACCACGTGACACGCAGCAGCCACCAAAACACTGTTGTGGACCAAGTACACGCCCTCATGGCAACAAAGCGCCTTGATGGCAGTGGCCACCAAGCAGAACAATGCACCATGTCACACTATAAAACAGCTCAGGAATGGCTCCAAGAATGTGACAGAAAGCTCAACGCATCGACCTGGCCTCCAAATGCCCCACATCCCAATCTGAATGAGCATTCATGGGATGTGCCTGTACCCCAGAGGTTCCCCTGATCCACTGTGGGGCCTGGAGACCCGGTTGATGCGGACCACTGCCACCCAGGAGTGTTATTGCTTGGCCCACAACTGTGTCTGGATAAGTGAGGTGCTTCTCGTAGCATCCACATGGATGCCAGTACCAAAGGTTTCCCAGAAGAATATTGCATTGTTACAAGTTGGTCAGTATTATTCGCCACATCTGTCAGTGGTTTTAATGTTTGGCTAGTATCACTATGTTTTTATAAGGCAATATTGTATCATCACACAGTGCCAAGTATTGATTTTTTTTTATTGTATAAAGTGTTAATATGACAAAAACAGATTAAACTTCAGGTAGCCTGCTAGGATAATATAATCAATTGCTTTTTCAGTCCACAAGATACATTTTGCTACAACTAAAAACTTTATCTTATTAGATAAATCATACATTGACAAAGTTTTCCTTTGGGGGACATAATTGACATTTGAAAAAGGTAATAAATTGCAATACATTTTATTGCAATACTCAGCATATCGCAACATATTTAAAATTGCAATAATATTTTATCGTGACTTAGGTACTGTGATAATATCGTATTGTGGGTCCTCTGGTAACAGCACATTTTTAGGATTTGCCCAGCCTTGAGTTTATGAGCAACTAATCTCTTATAACGTTAGTTGTTTTTCAAGCAACTTTACAAACTCACATTATGTGGTCTTAAACTACATGTAAACAAACACCGAGGCTTATAGAAAGAAGAGATGAAGAAGTATCTTCCCATTCTCTCTTATTACACAACTTAAAAAAAAAAATCAAACTTCTACTATAACAGTAATTTTGTCAAGCCTAAAGACTTATGGCATTTATTATAATAATGAAAACAGATAATGAGTGTGTTTTACTGTTTTTTATTCTCTTTACTGACCCTTATTCACAGCATATACTGTTGCACTAGCTGGACTAGGTAAACACTGGAGACTGCGAATAGTCTAAACCCACTTTAAGATTTGTTTTAAATTCTGTAATGTTCTTGTACAAACGAAGGAAAAAAAGTTCAAACTGCTCTGCAACATGTATTAATGTAAAATGCCAGACGTACCTTTCATCGTCCTGTACGATGGATTTCGCATGGTCGGACACAAACATGTCATGCGTCCTTTTGAGAGATCTGAAGACCAAAGTGTGCACAGAGTGCTTCTGGACATCCTGTACGAGAAAACAGTAATATTAAATAAAACATATGTTTATCCAACACAAAACGGCAACATTTATAAATTGTTCTACCCTTGAAAATAAGCAATACAGACAAGAAATCGTATCGTGGACGTAACGCGATCCAGCATTTAGCCGGGCCCGACACGGTATACGTTCTGTACAGCCAGAGCGGGAGCAACAGAAAAAGCCTCGAGACAACTTCAAACCTGGGCTTACCTCGGCCATGGTGGTGATATGGACACGGATACAATCCCACAGCGGAAGAAACTACTTTCTTTAAGGTTTACAGGCTGGTTACACTCAAAAATATGTCACAATACGAAAAACATAACCACCACTGCACACCGACGACCACAGGACCCGGAAGTAAATAATACCAACCGCAGCTAGAGGTTTGCCTGCGCCCTCTGCCGGCCAGGAGGTGTACAGCGCTGCAATTCTGCAAACACAACAGCAGAAACAGTCTCCTCCTTGCAAAATATGTTTCCTGCTACTCCCATTAACATGCTATATTCTAGAAATGACATTCTGGATTTTCACTGATAATTACTGTCCATATGGTACAATGAATGTATCTTTGTGGACCAAAGTTTGGTTTCCCCTCCTCCTGTCCCAGGCCATGTTTGCCTCACAGAGTACACTGATTAATGGTTACCCAATCCTTCGCCATCAGCGCCAGAAATGTTGGTACAGTGTGTGGGTGGCCATGCTGTGGCATAATAGAGCTGTATTCCCTAAAATCCCGGTCAGAACCAAAACTCTTACTGCAAGTTACACTTGTACACTTGCAAATACACTTGTTGACTTTAAGGATTTTAGGGAGGGGGGGTTGTAGGTCAGACCTCTGCACAGTTTCCCCTTATATTAGGCCATACAAAGGCACTCGTTATTTGGTACAGCCGTCTACTACAAGCCAGATGGAATTTGAACTCCATGTGGCTAGTGAGGTGAGGGGGATGATGCACGGGGACAAGTCCTACTAGTACACAATGCAAATTAGATAATGTGGATCAAAATAAACATGGCAAATGTGATGTTCTGATAAGAACTCAGCCACAGTAACTCGGTCACAAAGTGACTTTGGTGTCCTCGAGTGATCCTGATAATTTAACTATATAATTCCTGGAGTTAGTTTGAAACTGTTGTTCTGGGGTCAGCTGCAGAACAGAGTAACCTTGTGGTTTAAGTGATGAAGTCAAACTTAATTCAACTCATTGCATGGGTAATTTGTTAATACATGCAAACATCTTCCTTCAGGCGACATATCCGGCTGACTGTCTCGCTCTTAATCAGGGGTGTCAGACATGCGGCCCAAGTGCCACAACCGGCCTGCCAAAGGGTCCAATACGGCCCAATGGATGACCTGGCACATGTGATATTGAGGCGAAGAGGTGCCAGGTTTCAGGAGTAGATTAAACAGTGAGTAGATACTTAACGTGAAGTGCTGCTTCTGACCAGAATACAGTTCTCTGAAATAACAGTGCATTTGCATCATGTTTGCTGTAAACACAACATTAGACTGACAAATCTTCAGACTGTAAATGGTTTATAAGGCAGAGGATGACATAACCTGTGTCTTCAATTGCTTCCAAATGCTGAAGAAAAGTCACGTGTAGCGAAAGTGAGTAGTCGACTGACTGAATGTGAAAAAACAACAACTGAGACATACTGTTAAATTTGTACGTGTTTTTCTCTGGATCTCTCAGGCTGTTCATCATTGCTTCTGTAAATGGATGAATCTTTTCACTAAAGAGGGGGAAAATCTGAACGGCTTGTTATTCATAGGCTAGTGTGTGATGGTTTTACGGGTGCTCACTTGAGATCAAATTGGGCTGCATGTGACCCATGAACTAAAATAAGTTTGACACCCCTGCTTTTAACAGTATGTATTGTGCATGTCATACCACAGCTAAGGGTGCTTCTGTGTATTGGTGTCTGCCACTCACCAAGCGTTAGTGTTTAAAAAGATGAGAGTGAGACAGGCTGGCATGGCGGAGTGGAGTGTATGTGGAGGGCAACAGAGCAGGAGAAAACGGAAAGGCAGAAGTCATCCAGACACCGTACAAAAAAGAACAAAGAAAAAAAAAATGCAAATTTGCACATATTCTTCTGTTGTTTGTTATTATTATTATTATTATTGATTATTGTTCATTAGGGAAGTTGTTGAGATGCCCAGGGTGCAGAATACGCTCGGTGTGGCACTGCCTGCAGGACAGCACATTAAGTTTAAACTCAGACTCTTTTTCTACAGGTAATGAAGAGTCTCTATGAAGAGCACTTAGTGTAAATAAGTTAATTACATACTCCTTAAATTTCAACTGGGATGTTTTCAAGTACCTGTTAGAAGTCCTCTGAGGATCACTGCCCAGCTCAATATGTTTCAGTTATTCATTTTATGCAGAGAACAGGCTATAGATGGATTGCACTTTGTTGCTGATAAAGCAAACCTGGCATTTAATTTGCCTAAAAGGTCCTCAGTGTGCTCAGATTGCTCATTAATCAAGATGCAGTAATATAAATTAAATACGCTGCTGCTTTCTCATGCTTGAGCGCTCATGTGTGAGTTTGTATCTGTATGAACAGGAGCATGAACATGATGTAATGACACTTGAATCACTTTATTAACACTGTGTAACTGTGGTGTTGATTATATCAGACAACATAAGCAAATAAAGACAAAATATTCATTTGAAATGGTTTTATTTGTCTTGAGTTGGTGTATTAAGTTTGGCTGTTGCATTGCATCACATACAGGTATATTTGTGGTCACGTGGTGAACAGTTCAAACATGTATGTTATGTTAGCTTTCTTGTATATTTCTTTTGATTACTGCCCAATGAATGAAGTACTGACCATGTTTGGTGAAGAGAGGACATTTATTTAGTGCTCAAAACAACACTGAGGAAGGGAAAGGAAAATGTGAGCTTTAGTGTCCTGCTGGGTCAGGTCTGCAAAACACGCACGCATCACACATCATAAAGTCAGAAATTTTCCACTGGAGCATGTTATTTCATTTAAGGAGGGCTCATTGCTGTTGTGCTGAACACCTTAACTGCAGCTTACACAGACCACAAGCATGTTAGTCTACTTTTTTTTAAGAATCTCCAAGTCCGCCAAACTCTTTCACCCCAGCTTGCTGTCCGCCTGTTGTGATGCGGCTGAGGGGAATGAGCTTCATGGTGGTCTCCTTCAGGGAGTACCAGCGGTTGTGCCATGTGACCCAAATGATGCCGTTGTCGTAGCCGAATTCACCTGCGTCCTTTTCTGTGTACCTGCCACCTATAGACGAAGAGAACACAGACCGTTTTGTCTTTGTGTGTGGGGGCTAGTTGCTGATTTTTTTGACATAATCAAAGAACCTTAAAAATTTCAACAGATCAATCGAATAAACATTAATAAAAGGGTTTGGCGCTGGAGTCAGCCACGTGGTCTTACCCGGGTAGTATTTGCCGTTCAAATGTGCAGCGTGACATCTGTTCATCCACCAGCCGGAGCCGTCCTGCTGAGCACAGTTGCCGTCGTACTTGTCATTGTCCTTGTCGTGGGTGCTGAACTGCATGCCGTTGTGAGCGGTGTAGAACTTGTCGCTGGGATCATCGCCAAAGTCAAAGCCATCGAAAGCATCTCCAGCATCACCGCCAAAGTAGTAGCCGTATGTCATACGGTAACTGTCGATCTCTGGCCCGACTCTGAACATGTTGTAGTCAGCATACCTGGAAAAAGGAGGCCACAGCACAGGGTAGTTTTTGGTAACCTCTGCTGAGTCAACTCTTCAAAAGAAACCTCATCATCAGGGTCATGTTTGTCTTGTCACTAAGTCCTTTTGCTCTTCTCTTACATAATCTGTTATCATGTGTGTGGGTGTATGTACTTTTTGTTGCCGTCCCAGTCAACAAGCTCTACCCTCAGCACGGTTGGGATGGTCGTAGCGGCCGTCAGGAGGTGGATCTTCTCGTTACCGAGCCAGAACTCTGTGGTGTCGTCTGGTGAGAGGTAACCAAAGCCTTCCCTGTACTGGACCCAGTCCTTGTGGAAGTCCACGCTGCCGTCGCGTCTCTGTGGACGTGAAAAAGTGATCAGTGTTGGGAGCAGGGGACGGTCTTCTTAATTTCCTCAATGTACTTTTTGTTGACCTTCGCTTGTCAAATTCATTACATGGACAAACATCTGATTTCACACATGACAGGCCTCAGCAGCATCTCATCGAATTCAATTTTTTAAGATCAAAATCTGAGAAAATAAATCTTTAAAAGTAGCTCCATTACCATCATCTTTTAAATGTGAAATGAACTAAAATAACTTAGTTTTGTTATATTAAGTGGTAGAAGAAATATTAAAATCTAAATTACTAATACCACGATTTAAAAAAAACACAAAACACCTTTTCACAATAAAAGTCCTTCTTTCAAAAACTGTAAAAAAAAATATAGGCTACTTAAAATATAAAAGTAAATGTGTGCAGCTAATTTGGCTCTTTAGTGGTTACACTATTAAATGTCATAATATTGGAATATAATTATTGATGCAGTAAGATGTAAAATGCATTTTCATGGTGTAGCTGGCTGCAGTAGTGTTAGTGACATTTGGGAGGAATTTCCGCTTTTAAAGATCTGAGAACATGTTGCTCCATCCCTCTCTGATAATTTTATCCAATCCCTTATCAGTTATTTGCTTTGGGGAATTGCACATTACAAGCTGTTTTTAGTTTAGTATTTCAGTGTTAAGTTCTTCTTCCTTTCCAAAATAATATGTAGCAATCATCCAATGCAAGATAAAGACAGTAAAGGTCTATTTTCATGAACTTTTAAAGTGAAGCGTACCCTCTGTATCACTGTGAAGCCACGTCCAAAGCTGTCGATCTCACAGTAGACCAGGAACTGCTCAGTGGCCTTCCCTGGCTTTATATAATAAAGACCACTAGTGGTGGCACCTTTGTTTGCAACATCCTGGCAGTCTGGTGGAAAAAAAAAGGGGGGAAAGGAAATTTAGACATAATTAAATCTGTCAAAAGACCTACAGAGAAAGACTGTGTGGTTCCCTCCACATTTATTTTAAGTAAAAAGTCTAGAAATAACGTATTTGAAGCCAGTTCGCTGCAGAATAAATCTGTTTACTTTGCATTGAAGCACCATCATATTGATTTTAGTCTCTAACTAAACACTGAACAAGGACAAATGTGGTTCAGATGAGCCGTGATTGAGAAACCTCTTGTGAAACTGGACTGGCCTCAGGGTCAATGAATTGTATTTTTTTTTTTACCTGTTCCTGTGAGGGTCTGAATCTCAACCTCGTCTTTGCAGGGCTCGCTGCATTTCTGCTGCAGCTGAATGGAGAGCTGTTTTAAGTCTGCCATTCTCCTCTCGTTGGATGCAATTAAACTCTGAAGCTCACTGGGGAGAGGGAAACAAATATGAGTTGTTGGAGCTGTACCCCAAATCAGTCATGTCTCAGTGTCTTACACAGTGAGAGGAAGAAAATTATATGAAGATTGAAATAGCAGCAAACGGAACAAATGATGAACCAAATCTGGGAAAAGGTGTGAAACGTAATCAAATATGAGCGCTTTTTAAGATGTCAGGAGTGAGTCTGAGTTCCTGTGTTGATAGGGGAAAGAGGAGTGGGTGGCAAATCGCCCCATGATCCATGAACTGTGTGGGGGAGGAGGGCTGGCGTGCATTGACCTGAAAGTGTGGGTGGCAGGGAGAAGTAAGAATAGGTAAAAATATCAAAAGTAGAGATGCGCAGTGGAGTTTATAGTTGTTTTATATTAAACATAGTATTCGATTTGTTTGACTATTTTTACCAGTGCCTTCATGGGTTAGAAGCACTTTCACATTAAAAATGACACAGGTGGAGCTAATTTGATTTATATTTTACATTCTGTCTTTGGCAATGCATAATGATTTAGAAACAGCTCATATTTTGTGGAGTAAAAAAAAATCAAATCTGCAAAGTAACTTGTAACTACAGCTGTAAAATAAAGAGTTTGAGTTTGAGTCTCAACAATGAACTGTTTTTGCACAAAAATGACTTAAAGCCTTATTAAAATAGTTGCCAATTAATGTTCTAATCAAAGTTTCAGCTGTATACATTTATCTTTATGTAGTTTGTGTACATGAATCATAATTTGTAAAGTAACTTGTAACTAAAGCTGTCAAAAAATCGAAGAGGAGTAAAAAGTACAATACTTCCCTCTGGCATGAGATTAAAATACTTATGATTAAATTAAGCTATATTCACGATAATAACTTACAATATTTGCTGCTCCTGTGTGATGATAGTCTTTTCAAATCGTAGAACATCATCGAACAAATTTGATGCCTTTTTGAATTGTGTGTCTGAAACAAAAAAGTCAGTGTCAGTTGTGATCTCAACACAGTTTCACCACAATTTTTAAATACTATAAATATATTAACAACAGTTTGTGCTGCCAAGTCAAATTCATTTATTCACAGAACACATTTAAAGACTATTATTGACGGAAGGAGAATTGTGGTTGAGTGAAAATACATAGGAACTGCATAAATATGGTTTTAGTATGAGATTCAATGGCACCAAATGAAGTGTGTTACCTGGCTGGGTGCTCTTTTGAACTGAAGAAGTAGAATCTTTCATGTAGACGACTTGTTCTTCGGTCCCCTGGGTCAAATTGGCAATTGTGTCCAGCTGCTGCTGCATATGATCCAAATCCCTTTCCACCGCTGGGAAATACCTGAACATGTAATCAACCACTCCACATGTTGTAGGACAGTACTTTCCCTAAAGACAGATCGGACAAGCACAGATCCACTGACGACGCTGCGCTCATATATACATAAACAATCCACACAGCAAAAAACCAAGCATATTATTTGTGACTGCATACTTACAAAGTCATCATTTATGGTGCATGATCCGCTGCTGTCTCCTCTGGTTTGCTGCACACAAAAGACATAATAATTTAGATGTTTGTGCTCAAGAAAACTGCATCAGTGAAAAATCTAAATTGAGTGACTTACTGCTGATGTCAAGGAGAAAAGTAACAGAAGTCCTCCTGCAGCTGCTAGAGGAGATGGAGCCATGTTGCTTGGGCCACCAGCTATGGTCTTGTCCTATTTGGAGAATGAAGAGCTGCTGGACTCTGTGGAATATATATATCTGAACAAGGTCCTCAGGTCAATGTTTCACAAGGGGTCCATATGCAAACATCCCACTCACTGTGCCGGGACAAAGCCGTGACTCATATGTCCAAATGAGGTCATTTCTCGCATTTGACCTATCAGAGCACAACTGCATGTGACTTTACCATTAAATGTTTGTGTTCAACCCAGTGCCGCTAATGATGACAAAGCAAATCTGACAGAATCATGACTGTGCTTTTGATATTGTCGCCTTTTCTATCAAGTGGTGGCATAGCGGCATTTTGTTTTCCCACTGGACCTGTCGGTCAAACTGGAACAGATTTTGTTTACTATTCATCATAAAAGACGAATGCCAGCATGAGTCATTCCTTAAAGACACAGTCTGGATATAACAACATGTCCCTGTAAAACATTAACACCAGTCTCTTGTCAATAAAGATATGCCGACAAATACTGGATGAACTCTGTGTCACCACAGGAAATATCTACTTCAAACTGTCTGGCAAATGTTGGTTAAAATATTGTACAAATACATGGAAGCTTATTTCTGCCACGAAAAGAAAGAAAGAAAGAAAGAAAGAAAGAAAGAAAGAAAGAAAGAAAGAGTACACAAAATGAAGTCACAATTGTAAATCAACATGATGAGATTCTAAGTTTGTCGTCATTTTGAGATAGTCAAAATTATAAGCAAATTTAAACAGCAAAAATGTAGAAGTGTTTGACACAGGACACTTCTGCTGCCTTGGATTACATTTAACTATGTCCACGATTATTTCCTCACCTGAGAGGTCTAGTGTGAAGGATTCACTCAACTCAGCTCAAATTTATTCATAAAGCACTTTTAAAAACACGGTCACGATGACCAAAGTGCTGCACAAAAGGAATTAGATGCTAAGGACAGATACACGCGAGGTGACATAACTGTCAGGCACACAGCTCACACATTCAGAGACACAACACACACAGGCCTGTGTTTGAGCCTGAGAGTCAGGGGGTGCTGTTCCACAGTTTAGGGGCAGACACGGCAAAGGCACAATCACTTCTGCAACGAATCAACGCCGTACGTACGCCGCAGGCTGATGTGCACAAGTACTATTAATCCCCCTCGACGCCGTGACACAGACCTCCTGTCTAATTTTGTAAGCTGAAACCATTTCCCTCAGTGGAAACAAAGCTTTGTTTACTTTAATTTCACAGATAAGAAACAATAAATTGTAAAGACAATAAAGCCTCCACAAAACAGCATTTTAAGACTTGTGTGTGATTTATCCTGGCTTCATATGAGTAGAGGAAATCTCCGCTGGTTGCTATAGGCTAATTTCTACAATGTAAAATGCTATAGGCTTGTGCTAAAAACATTAGCATGTTGTATTTGAGGGGGAAATGTCCAGATAAAGACAAATGCTTTGTCTGTGAATGCTGCCAATTATGGTGAAGCTGATCTGTGTTTGCGTTTGAAACAGTCTCTATTAAGCCATGTCTAATGCATGTTTAATGTGTGTTTTATTTGTGTTTTATATCAGCTAAACTAAACTAAATCTGGAGCGTGGAACAGCTGGAGCCCCAGGTCAGCTGACCTAAGGCGTTAGGAGGTCTGTGATGTAGGATGGGCCCAGACTATTGAGGGCTTTGTAAACAAACAGGAGAACCTTAAAATCAATTCTGATCTTTACAGTCAGCCAGCGGACAGAGACTAAAACAGGTGTGATATGGTCTGTCCTCTGGGCACCTGAGAGGAGCCTGGCAGTGGCGTTCTGAACCAGCTGGAGGCTGGACAGAGAGGACTGAGTAACACTGGTGCACAGAGAGTTACAGTAGTCTAAACGATGAGATTTAGAGGCATGTATTTGCAGAAATGATATATATTCAGAACTATCTTGTCATTAGTTTATAACCACCTAAAAATAAGAACGTTTGTGTTCTTGTTGCCTTAGAATGAGCTGTTTATGGAGTGGGGCCTGTTCCACAGAGTCTACAGTAGCCCAGAACGGACAAATCAAACAGTTTCATTTTATAGTCTATGTTTCAGACCTGCAATCTCACTGTTAGATGCCACTGAATCCACACACTGGTTTTGAAATGTGACTCAAAATTTACCCCTTAAATCTTCCACTTGGTATTGAGTGCCCTTGTTTGCAAGATAACCCTTGATGAGGGAAGTGAGAAATATTAGGGTAGTGATCTTCCCTAAGAAATGAGACACCACTTCATGCAAATCGGCATGGCCGACGTGCAGGCATACGTCATGCGTAGTAGCGACGCAAGATACTGGTAGTCATTCAAGTTTGAATATGCCGGCTCCAGCGCTTGTGTTGTGGCGTGTGCTATGTTTATTCTTCTCCGTCTAATGAATCAATGGAGAAGAAATGCTGAAAACAGGAGGCGCCTACGACGTCTTCTAGTTCTGATCGATCTTGTTCGGGTAAGTTGATTTGTTAAAATATTTTGACGCTGTGTTCAACCAAGTTGCTGATGAGTTTACGCTATTCCAACCATCTGTTGTTTGTATAGCCTACATTCCCACTGTACAGTAACAAATTGTTTTCCAAAACTTGCCGAAGTTGCCGACTGTAGCGACTGCTATCAATAAAAAGGCCGCTGAGAGGCTTAAGTGGGCTCGCATCTGTGACTCATTCCTTCACTGAATCAGTCCACTTAACAGTTGTATAAGTTTTATTTTGCAAATGAAAGAAGACTTACAATACAGTGATCCGACGTGACGTCAACAGAAAACATCAGAGCTCACTCAACCCCATTGTCTCCATTCCCGCCAGGGATTTAAATGCCCAGTTAAATAACTTAAACCACACCCATGTGTCAACCACCGGATGTGACATACCTGTGCATACATACAAATAAACAATAAACATAAGCAAAATATATTTTGGCTCTTACAATACCGGCCCCTAATTATTATATCACAAATAATAATTACACAATTATAAATGATAAACAGTAATAACACAGGAATTACCACACAAGTACAACACAGTACAGTCCAATATTATGGAGATCCTTCTTCATTCTTCATGACGTATTACAAGCCAGAGGTTACTAGCACATGGCTTCACAAAGAGTCTTTAGTGTGTGTAGTGTGTGTGTGTGTAATGCAAAGGGCAAAGTACAAAAAAAAAAATCAAAAAAGAACCCAAACAGCCAGCTTGGGCTTGTCAAAAATCCTCAGCCTTCTGAAGAAGGCAGACTTTGTTGATGAATCTGTTGAGAAAGCCAGTTTTTGTCTTGATTTGAACTTGACGTACAAGTCCTTTTTTGTCAAGAATGGTCTCCACAATCTTTCCAGTTAGCCAGGAGTTTCTAGGTGCTGAATCATCCACGATAATCACGATGTCTCCTGGCGTGAAGTTGCGTCTGATGTTAGACCATTTTTGTCGTTCCTGCAGCTGGGGAAGATACTCTTTGATCCATCTTAGTAGTAGTAGTAAGAGCACAATACACTAATCCATGTAAAAACAAGATGACAGCCATCTCTGCCAAGTCAGTCTGCAGCCAGTCCTGACACAGGAGCAGACCAAAACCTGATCACATTTTATGTTGTAACTTGTTTATTAATGATTAATAATGTTTGCATTTTAATATGGCAACAAATTTGACCAATTTTAGCAAAAGTAACAAGCTAAGACGCTGTTAATTAGGAAGTACTCATTTGAAGACATTGGGACAGGGATCTCGTTTCATCTCATTTGAGGACACTGGGACTTAATAATCGTCGACAATGTTTAGTTTCATATACTTATTGGGTCCTACTGATCCCATATAGCTAGGAGAAGTTAAAAATGCATACCAAACAAAAGTTCGGGTCTCAGGAGGATAGAAGGTATCACTGTAATCACCTCAGGGTTATGTCTACTTTTGTTTGTTCTGCACACTGGTGGACACTGTGTGGCGCTGTGGAATGTGTCCGTCTAATCCTGACGTTCTTTTTTTTCCCTTTTAATAAATTTTGAATATAAAAAATTCACTTTATTCAAATATTAAAAAAAACACTATAAAAATATTTCTTATATCAGAGTACTGACTTACATTGTCACACTTTTGAGATTTCTTTCAAATCATTCTGACATAGTTTTCCTTTTTCCCATTTTCCAGGTGTAAATGAGCTTCCGTACAAATATTCATCTCTAAATCAGAGTCGAAGGCATTGCATATTAGTCGCAGGTAACCATAGCAACAGCACTTGCTATACAGTAGTTGCTACTTGCTAATAGTAGAGCTATTCCTGCTCTGTGTTTGCCTGTGGTAAATAATTTTATTTACATACACTATGTATATATATATATATTAAATTTCTTTCACCTTTTTTTCACTTGACATGGTGCAGTTTGGTGCATGGTACTGACCTCATATTTGAAACCTGGCTGCACTGATAAGTAAAACCACTAGTGGGAGTGGAACCACAATAAATCACACATACCTTACAGTCAGTGAGCACATGTTGAAGACTTCATTAACATTCACACACAGCAGCAACATATGTCAAGTTTTTAAAAAAAAAGGACATGCATGCAAGGTTATGCAGAAAATGAATTGAGATAAATATGACTGTTTATGATGACATGTTCACGTCACAATATATATTTTAACGAATGACCTCAAGAGGGTGAATCTGACTTACAGCGACACAAAAACATAATTGGTGCCCTGTATTTCTGACAACATAAATCTAACCCCACTCAACAGTTGTGTGCAGATATGTCTCAGTTAATTTGTGGCACATAATGAAGACGAATGAACCACCGTTGGAGTGTACTTCATTACATAATGAATACGACACCTTTATGAAATTGTTCCTCATAGAACATATTTCAGACACGGGGGAGTGTTAATCATTTCGTCTCTCCAGTCTGAGGGAAATGTTTCTCTGAGCAAACAAAGCACGTTTTTCTCAGGCTTAATTTTTAAGAAGCAGCACGTGCAGCTGAGCCATTGTTTACTGACGCCAAACACCAACAGGAGAGAGATCGATGGACGAGAGCAGAGGAGGAGAATGACAGTGATACTGTGGGTAATTATTTTCTTTGTCACACCTCACACATGTCACATGGGAGAAATAAAAGCAAGAGGGACAAATTGTATCATGATTTTCAACAGGCTTGTTTGTAAATGTTGGTGTTGCGTAGGTCGTTCTGTGTACATGGGTATTTAGTCCCTCTCAATCCATGTGGAATAATCTCACTTGGAATTCTCTGCTGATCTGCATTAAGGTTGAGAACTTTCAAACAATATTTTCTTAAAAACTCTACAATACAGAATAATTATTCAGGACACTGGGGGCATGGTGTCTGTGTTTTTGAGGGGATTTGGGGGTTTTGGCATTCTTTAATATGAATAAAAATCCCGTCATTTTTTTGACTCCACTTATGGAGACTTGTGCCAATAAATGAATAAATCGAATAAAAAAATGTTTCAGTGTTTCCCCACAGTGGTTTAATTTCTGGCAGTGTGGAGAGGACTTTGAAACACACAGCTGAATTTGATGGTGGGTAATTGTACAAACTATACAACTGAACAGCTACGAATAAGTAAAATTACAAAACAAATATCTGTCTTGATATTTAGTGTACTGTCAGAATTATCTGATGGGTGTATCTATTGAGAGAACTTGGTCTTAACTAATCTCATTGCATATAGTGTAACTGCAACCATTTCATAACCTTAAGAACATGTTAAAAACTTCAACTGATGTCACGATAATATGTGTTGTTTAAAGGGACGGCCAAATGTGTCATTTCAAAGTCGGTGGAAGCCAACCTACTCAATCATTTAGGTACGAGAGAGTGTTGATTGCATCATGATCCTGATGCAAAATGCACAAAAGTTTTTTCATTCACCCCCATAACTGCTTATCCTGTTAGGGGACACAGGGAGCCTATCCCAGGTGACACTGGGCGAGGGGCAGGGTTCACCCTGGACAGGTCACCAGACCATCACAGGGCTGACACACAGAGACAGACAACCAGTTATGCTCATTCACACCTACAGACCAATTAACCTGCGTGTCTTTGGACTGTGGGAGGAAGCTGGAGTACTTGGAGAAAACCCACGCTGACACAGGGAGAACATGCAAACTCCGCACAGAAGTTTTTGTTAATGTGATTTTTTTTGTTGGTAAAACCAGTTCATGGATACAATGCATTGTAGCAGCAGAACAGTTACACTTCTAGTTTTGTGCGAAATACTTGCAAAATAGCAGATAGACTGAGTTGCCAATAGAAGAGCTCGGGGTGGAATTTCCTTCGGAACGACTGCATCTCACGTGCATTAATTCAAAAATGGTCAGTGAAAATGGATTGTCACACAAAGGAGTGGATGCACCAATTACCAGTTGATGGATTTGTTTTTTCTTTCTACTTTCAAATTCACTTTTGGAGGTGGAGGGGGGCCACAAGGTTGGTTGCAGTGCTGCAGCCCAGTCGCCAGTAATGTATAAGCTGACTTTGCCATCTGGAGGCAGGGGGGAAGGTGGATGGTGTCACCTATAGGTGGGCTGCCGGCCAAGCTACAGACCACTGTTCAAGACCAAAAAACAACAAAACCGGTCGTTTTTTAGTGAGTCATTGTTGTGTTTTCTGCAGCTATTTAGCCCCCAAATTTTTTGTTAGCGCCCTGTGACTTTTTTTCAGTGTAGTAGCCTCGCATCACCAGGCTCTTCACGTACAGCCAAGAGCCTGGTTTCCATTCACTCTGAATTTTGTCTGGAATCTGGTTCCGGTCTAGAGAGAGGATCTGGAATTCACCAAATTCACCAAATTCACCAAAGTAAAAGTGTTCACCAAAGTAAAATTTTAAATTCTGGCGCACCATCAATTTACAATAAAAGAAAAAGGTTAACTTAATGGCTTGGGGCTTTTCTTGTAAATGATATTCTTTAAATTAAAAAGTTTCACCGCATTTTTATTAGCTTAGAACTTTTATTTTGACGGAAAGGTGCATCCATCGAATTCCGGATCCTGTCTCTCTCGCCCTGGTTCCGGTTCCTTACCAAAACGGCCACTAAACAGCCCCAGACTACAGCGCGGAGAGTGCCATGAAAAGGGGTTGTTCCTTACTGAGACATTGCTATGTTTCTAGCGACCAAAACCATAACTAAATGGTTTTTGTGTCTAAACATAACCACACATGAACCACAGCATTGCTGAAATGTTTCACCGTATCAGCTACATAATAATGGTCAAATGTCAAAGGTCTCAAACACCTGAATAATTAGTAAAACAAGGTCAGACAGTCCAAAGATGAAGTCACAATCAATCTTGATCTGAAGGACACAGCTGACAAAGGCTTCATTTGCTTGAATCTGGTTGGAACAATGCAGTAACCAAGGTCAGAGCATATGGTATATGGTATAGAGTATATGAGAAAAAATATATCACACCAGTCTAATTGTGCATCGAGCTTACATATCCTATTTCACATCCCCAGGACAAAAAAAAAAGCCCAATCACCTCTTGGCTTGAGTCACTGCTGTGCTTGTTGGAGTCGCATTAAATGGAAATACACTTCCTCTCTTGAGACAGATGAGTTTGAGGTGTATTCTTTCAGCATGAGGCCCACATTCAAAAGAGAAATGTCTGGATTTTAAGGTTGAACTGTCAGTGAGTAAATGGATCTGTCACCATAAATGACACACACTGCTGGGTGAAAGTGAGGTGATATCAATGAAAATGCAATGTTTTACTTTTTGACTGATAAATATTTGCAGTTCACTCCAGACTGTTCAAGGTCACTTTACACAGGTCTTATTATACCAGTATTTTGTATGCTGCACAGTTAAACTACAACCACAAATGGATGCAGTTATTGATAATAATCAGCTCGAGGATATTCTACAGGGTGCTCCAGGCAAACACTTTTTATTGAATCCAAACAGACAGTGGAGATATATGTGACAAAATAAAGGTGCATAAGGCTTCGTCTGTGGGCCCCAATGTTGACATTAGATGATAAATTGTACCTTAACTACTGTGTGACCTGGTTTTATTATGTGGAGGGAAAAAACAGGCCTGGAATGGATATAAAGCCTCGCTGACCTGAGAATGAACTGCCAGGCCCATGAACCTAAACACAGCTGAACTTTTGCTGAACTGGCCTCTTTGTGAACGAACACCAGATGGAAAGTGTTTCTTTCTTTCTCTAAGTGCCATGAAGACATGGCACTCCCTCTGAACACTGTGTCCAGGATGTTAAGATGTGCTTTGGGCTGTCGTTGTTATTGATGCATTCGGACGGTGATGCCAGGCTGACATTCTTTCATTGTGTGTACTGTATCAGGACACACAGCGACAGGGAAAGCAACACGAAGTTATTAGTTTATACGGTGCTGAATCATTGTTTTGGCAACATGTCCGTGAGTAATCAACTTAAGTTTCAAGGCTGAAAAACAAAGTCAGCATAGTTCACAGGTGGTCTGACCAGGAATTAAATTTTAAGAGCCTTGTTCAGGTCCCCCGTTGGTCACAACTATAAGTCTGGAGCCGTCTGAACGTGGTGTAAATCTCCCCCAGGACAGAGGGCAAAGGTTTGTTGTAATGCTACCTCAGGGTTCAACCTGTGGTCACAGACGGTAAGCCGACTCAGCTGAACGTAGAACCGAGGTAAAACATGCAGCGAGGTTGGCGCTTTGTTTGCCACACATCATAAATGTTGACAAGATTTCAACATCTGTGTTGCTAAGGAAGTGAGTTGACCCGGATATGTTGGTCTTAATATTAGCCCTGCCATATAGATTTATTGTTCCCTGTTGATTGTTCAATGTTCTGTTTGCTTACGCGAAGTCAGGAGAGGGTTCAGTTCCTCCTGCGGCTGTGCTATCATAATGGGACACATCTTTCATGCTATGTACAGTATATTAATACTTGTCTCCGCTGGCTCATTGTGCCATTTATTACCATGACTGATATATATATTTTGTGTTCTCTCTGAGAAACGGTTTCAAATAAACCTGTTAAACTGCAACACGATCGGCTGAATACATGTCGGCATTGTACATTTCTGCTAATCATGGATATGTAACATTAAGTTATTATGTTGCAGCAGCAGTGTAGTGGCAGTTGATAATGTGGGTGTACTACTAGAGGAGGAAGTGGGTGTAATCACCTATACGTTCCCATGGCTTGTTGGCTGATGGGTGGGTATACTGTAAGCAGCCAGAAACAAAGGTGTACTAGCATAAACCCTCCACTACACCACTCTGTCGCAGATATGTTAAACCCCTCTAATGTTGTGCCATGCTTTGGTTAATCTGTGGTTAGGTGTAGGCACAAAAAAACACTTGGTTATGTTTAGGAAAAGATAATGTTTTGGCTTAAATACCTGGTTTTGGTGCCACGAGCATGGCCAGTCTGCAGCTTGGCAGCCATCTCGCCTTGGTCTCATGCCATCAGTCATGCCCTCCAAATCTGAAAGATGAAGTCG
This sequence comes from Epinephelus cyanopodus, assembly GCA_026686955.1. Taxonomy (NCBI): domain Eukaryota; kingdom Metazoa; phylum Chordata; class Actinopteri; order Perciformes; family Serranidae; genus Epinephelus; species Epinephelus cyanopodus. The sequence continues at coordinate 24,427,756 of CM048916.1, read as the reverse complement.
GCTCATTTACATGTAATCAGAACTACGTCACTTTAGAAACACTAATATGACGCATATGACCAGTACAAATATCACATATCCATAGTTTTTGTTGTGGCAATAGGCTGCACATTGGAATAAAAAATGAAATGATATCAGGCATGTTTAGCTTTCATGACTTCTGTCATTGTTATCAACAACAGTTTTTATCCAAGTGCTATTAAGATAATTAACTCATCTAATATGCAATAGTGCATAGTGTGCATGCTCCTTGGCTGGGCCAGATGTGCAGTTAAGTCTATACTGCTGTTCTTATTACACTGCATGTGGATTTATATATTTATTATTGCATTATATATTGTCCTTTTTACCCATAGTATATTTTATGTCTCACTGTTGCTGATTATTGTTTATTGTCTTTTGCTGTTTTAATGTGTATTAGCCCAAAGATACAACATTTCATTGTACTGCCGTGCAATGACAATAATTGAATTGAATTGAATTCCTGACATAATATTGACTAGAGTTTTCCACCATTTCTAAAAATTGCTTTTGAGGGTTTTCTAACTTCAGAGACTGTACAGTGGACGTCTGCATGAGTAATGTCAGTGTTTTTTAACATCTTATTTAGTATCAATGATCACTTTGGAGCAACTATCCAGCACGTCCAGATATGTAGCAATTATTATGTTGTTGAAATTTTGCAACTTTACGTTTTTCCACTTACGATAATTAACGTGTGGTTAGGGTCAGGCACAAAAACAACTTAGTTATGGTTAGGAAAATATCGTGTTTCTGCGTAACATACCTAGTTTTGGGGGCACAATCATGAAAAACAGCAATGTCTCTGTATAAAACAAAACATCCACGTTTAGGGTCTAAAAAGCTGATGGGAGAACATGACAGGTTTTGGACAGTTGTCTGCAGCTTGACAGGCATTTTGCCTTGGTGACATGCCGCACACCATCCCCTCCACCTCCACATGACAAAGTCAGTTCATATGATGTCACATTAGAAACATTGATAGGATTCGTACATATGAAAATGTAACATATTCATGGTTTGCAGAAACGTATAATGCCAACACTTTCTTCTGCAAGTAGGTTAAGTTTGTTTTTTCGCTCAGCTTTTCATTTGTGCAGGTTAGAAGTTCAAGAGCTGTATAGTGCTGTATACTCATTAATTACACACACTTCTCCAAAAGTAGGGTCTGCATGCTTTGTAGGTCAAACTGCTTTTCTCACAGTCAGAAGAACAGCTGCTAAAATACCAGCAATAGTTTATTCCTCGTACAAGGATTTCACAGATCTAGGTCAGCATATGTAGTGTAACAAATGATTCAAACACACAAGATCAAAACAGCTGAAGTGTTTCTCAAGGATTTTTTTCTGGGTCAAATGATGAGCATGTATGTGAAGCCTACAGGATTAAGGTAATCTGGTCAAAGGAATGTTTTAATTCATCATCTGGTTCCTCTGAGAGAGTGCAGACCATCCAGCACAGCCTGAGTCCTCCCAACACTGATCCTGGATTGATGATGGGACAGAACAGAGCAGCCACTGTGAGTCAACAAATCCACCGCCCACCTCTGCACCTCGCTGTCTGAAGGGTAATCAGCTTTAAAGTCTGATTAGAAATCAGTTTCACATCAGGGTAGTCAAATCAAAACAAATAAGAAGAAATGAAAGGAATTTATTTTTATTGGTGTCGTTCTTTTTACAGCACCTAACAATGTTTCAACTTGTTACGGACATAAGCTTTGGGTTTGTAAAGATTAGCGGGGGAAAATAACCAAGGATATTTACTCAAATACTACTTAAGTACATTTTTGATGTATTCATACTTAAATATATTTTCAATTTATACTCCTGACAGGCACACTGGAGTAGTTTGTGGTGCAGCATCTGCACTTTTACGTAAGTAAATGATCTCAATACTTCTTTTACCTCTGTTAAACAAGCAAAAGTTCTCCAGAAATCAATCTGCTATCAGTTCATTAAAAAACACACGTGAGAAGATGTGTTTCCTTCAAGCTGGTAAAATTTAACGACGGACATTTATCACTGCAGCCTATCTAAATGATTAGTGAGAAGTGAGAAGTTATTTTCTGTTACCACAATGAACACCTGTTGCATGTATCATCGTTTATATAAAAATATGAGTTTGTGCAGCTTTGAAGTGGGTTACAAAGGATTCTATAATAGGGATTTGTTAAGTGACAGCCTCTTGATGTTTGTCTTTTCCCAGTTTTATAATAGAGGAACACAACTGAGCATGTTACTTGTTCAATCTTAACTTATTCTTCCAGTTAAGTGCTACTGCGAGATGTTCAGGGACAGTGGGAACAACACTACACAAACCTTACTCTGCTCGCTCTCACACCTGTGCCATTGCTGATCATTTTTCTCTACATCAGTTTTATTTTAAGATACTTTATTGTCTTTGGGGAGCGCAGGGTTGGTTGTCACACATGGTGGTTGTCACAGTGCTAATTACAGCCACGCTCAACAACATATGTACATTATGTTGATGTCAGACAGTTGGCATCCTGCTCATGTTGCTGCTCATATGTCAAAACGTATTTGGTGTTTCTATCTTAAAAAACAAAAAAGTTTCACGTTTTTTAAATCATTTTTTTCATGAAACCTCAGTGATAACTGCAGGGACAACCAACCCCACAATGTGTCAGAGTGTCTTTGGTTAATACTGGTTACATTAGGTTGTAAAAATGAAAGGGTTGCCAATTTAAGATTTCATTTAATGTAGGAGTGACTACTGAAAGATGTTTTAATGAATTCACACAAGCGTAAAAAATGTGACAACCAACCCCGGCCTCCCCTAAAAAATGAATATTTTAAAAGTGATCATTATATTTTCAATTTCATACGGTTTTTCTGTTCAAACTCTAACTTCATGTATGTTTAATGGTGCCTTGCTTTAATGCTCCCTTTAAATTAAAATGCCTCCTGCAGCTAATTCTCTTCTCTGCTGAGTAATGAGATGATTAATGAGAGGGTTTAGTGAAGCAATATGCATCAGGCTGGAGAAAAATGCAGCAGAGAAGAAAAAAACAACAAGATGCTGAGGAGGTCGCACGTGCAGGAGGTCACTCGTGGCCAATCGTGTCCTCGGGACTTCCCCTGAACTTTCTCTCCTCCTCGTGCCAGTGAGGATAAAAAGCTCACCTCACTGCAGCACTTTAGGATATTTCCCCCCCAAACTCCCACGATGCTGCAGCTGTTGACATTCCTGGTGGAGAAGATTTCTCTGCTCTCCAACTTCAAACTCTTTGAGTCCAGCTGGTGTGACGGTGAGGAGCGGGAGCAGCACGCGCAGCGCGGCGCCCCTCCGCCTCTCCGGAGGGGAGACCTGCTGGAGGTCCCCAGAACCATTTTCACCCACTACGGCATCTATTTAGGTGACAATAAAGTGGCTCACCTGATCCCTGACATCCTGCCCGTGCTTACAAACGACAAGACGCTCATCAGTTCTGTCATCACCAACAAGAGGCTCATCCTCGGCTGCATCTACAGGTGCGCCACGGTGCGCGTGGACACCTTAGAGGACTTTGCGTACGGCTCCAACATACTGATAAACCGCATGGATAAGATGATGAAGAATCAAGCTTTTCCTAATGAAGACGTCGCCAAGAGAGCTGAGAAACTCATGGGAGCAGTTCCCTACAGTCTGCTGTGGTATAACTGTGAACACTTTGTGACATACTGTAGATACGGATCTGCAGTGAGTCGGCAAACAGAGAAGGTATAGTCCCCAAGACCTGTGTGATAGCTTAAAGGGATAGTGCAGATTTTTTGAAGTGGTGTTGTATGGGGTGCTTATCCATAGTTAGTGTATTTCATACAGTAGATGTCAGTCAGCAGCCCCCAGTTTGGAGAAGCAGGCTGAAGGCTGACATGGAGGCAAAGCAAAATACTGCTGTGGATGGTGTCAGCAGCAAAATGTATTTTGACCACCTAAAAAAACGTCCCACCTAAAAAAAAATCAATATCAGTTTAAGTGTACCCTGTACTGAGGGTATTTTCACTGCTTCACCTTAATGTCAGACAGTGATCTACAATGGGACAATTAAGCTGTTTCATGGCTCTCTTCAAAGCCAGACTCCATTGAGAAAAACAGTGATTTAATATTGCTGAACACAAGATCTGCTGGTCTACCACTGCTTCAAACAGTTAATTTGTTTATGTTATTGTGTGACTCTGGTGTTGTAAAGGGTTGTTCAGATTCACCAAAGTCACATAATAACACAAACAAACTCACTGATCGAAGCAGTGTTTGACCAGCAGCTCCCGTGTTCAGCGAGCTAAAATTACTGTATTTGTCAATGGAGTCTGGTGGCTTCCCCATCAAAACTGTCTGTCTGACGGAAAAGTAAAGCTGTAAAAATACTCTCAATATAGCCTACACTGATTTTTTAGGTGGCTAAAACATGTTTTGTTGCTGGCCCCCATCCACAGCAGTGCATTGCTTGGCTTCTGTGCGAAACTCCAGCCTGCTTCTCTAAACTGTATGAAATGCACTATCTCTGGATAAGCACCTCATGCGACCCCACTTTACAAAATCTGAACCGTCCCTTTAAGTGTAACTCTGGTTATTGATAATGTAAACAGCACGATGATACAGATTTAGCCCAGTGCATACTGAAGGTAAATATAACACAAGGTGAACTCCATATTGACACTTTGGAGTGTATCATCAGGCTTGTATTGTAACCACTTTGCACAGAAATAAGATGCTGTGTCGAAATCCTTATTCATATTTTAAATTTTGCTTGTAGTCAGTTTAACCATCAAAGGGCAAAATATTGTTGGGCCCCAGCTGACCTCCCTGTTGGGCCCCCTCCAGCCTTTGTGTATGTACCCTGTCACCTCCAAGTGCCCATTAGTTACAGTGCTCTCAAAGACCCCAAAACACAACCAGTGCTCATATGCTGAAGTAATACATCAGATTTTTTTGTGTGTCAATGATGTTTAGGCATTTTGATTGAACACTTTCTTCATTAGGAATGTGAACATACTATAAATAAAAATAATGCCTTGACACTAGATTTTCTCTACAAGACAGGGTACCTGACACATCTAGTCTTGTATGACGGCCTTACCAACTTGTTCCTTTTCTCTTAAAATTACTGTAATTTAATGGAGTATTATTTTCTGGTGTTAGCAGAGGCTGTCTTTATTTTCACCTCTGCTATAAAGCACAGCAGGAAACCCTGATAAAGCAGGGTTTATGACTCAGTTCATGCTGTACTTTCACAAGTGCTCATTCCCAAAAAAATCTGCAAATCAGATTACTGAAACCATCCAACACTGAGCGGACTTGGTTTTTTTTGTGGCCCTCAGGACCAAGTGGCAGCCCCGCTTTGCCAAGTTGGTAATCCAGCGTTGAGTTTAACCCTCAGGAGGAGTATTGTTGCTATGGTGACCTCCAGTTTAACCTTACTCGCTGATTTAGAGTGGCGGCTAAACTGTTCGCAGAGACTTTATTTTGGTTTTCCATTCAGGGGAAAGAGTGTAGAGTTACAGGTGACGTCTCCTACTTTGAAAGTTGTTGTTATAAAATTCTACATAATATCAGTGCATCGAGCACAACGTGAAATAATCAGCTGTGTTTCTTTCCTTTGTAGTTCTGTGAGTGCCTGAAATCGATCATCAGAGACCAGCGCAGTGTGATTGTCACAAGCCTCCTTGGATTCATCTCCATCATCTGTTTTGGCATGGCGCCATCAACTACATTCCCCACAATCCTTATCCCCTTTACTCTGTGGATGGCTGGTTAAAGGAGGTCAGCACAGGGGACCTGCAAACAAACTGAACTGAACTTTAACTTGACGAGTACTGACCTGAATACCTCCTCAAGATGGTGCACTCTTGTCATGTGATGAGTCTGCTTTGCAACCATGCTCTCATTTGATTACTTAGACAGTGTTTAATGTTCTGTCTTGATACCTGTATTAATAGTTTCCTGTGTGGCTTATATTTGTCCTCTCATATTACTGGGGAAATACATAGCTCTTGTTGGATATAGGAAAAGAGTAAGCAATTCATTTTTTCTAACACACAAGTCACCACAAAAATTAATACGCAGTGGTACATATCAATATTTTATGTGTATAAAGTGGATATTTTATAGTAGTGTACTAATGTTGTAAATATGACAAATGTTTAATAAACAGTTTATTTTTACGTGTGTGCCTTATGTGAGTGACTCTTCATGCCACATGCCAGTGAAAGCAGAGCCCTAGAATAGCCTTAATAGTTGTGATATTTCATGATATGTTTCTTGTTGAGAGAAAATATACAGTGTAGATACGTATGTTTCTATAACTGCGATAAAACATAAAAATAGTTTTTCTGAATGTCCAAGAAAGTGCTGAATAATGATGAGGCACATTTAAAGTGTCATTCTAGTCCTTGAAAAACAAAAGTCTGCTTATTTACTTATGATGGCTCAATATCAGTGACATTTTAAATGAGGATTTACACCGTTGCCAAGTCAGCCTTCTTAATGAGGACCCATGACCTTAATACAACAAGGCCTGAGTTTCAAAATCCAACGACACTGCAAAGCTCCTTTCTTTCTGTCAAAATCTTACTGAAACATTAGCCAATATATAATCCTACTAACTACTGAAGCCCCTCCCAATTTCACCTTAAATAAAATGGGTGTCAGGCTCTTTGTAGCACACAGTTGTAGCATCATGTTTCTTTACCAACTCCTCAACCTTTTCTTTGTATCCTCCAAAAAGGAGGACGACTCCAAACATGACCTGTCCCTTTACAAGCGTGGGGATTTACTGGAAGTTCCCCGGACATTATTCACACATTTTGGTATCTATCTGGGGAACAATCGTGTGGCTCATCTCATCCCGGACATCCTGCCAGTTATTTCCAAGAATAAATCTGCTATTGCCAAGATGGTAACAAATAACCGCCTACTGCTGGGGGTTATCACCAAGGTTGCCAGCGTCAGAGTGGACTCTGTGGCGGACTTTGCGTACGGTTCTGAGATTTTGATCAACCACATGGACAAAGTGTGCAGCCAGCCTCCTTTGGACGGGGACGAGGTGGCCAGGAGGGCTGAGAAACTGCTGGGCTCTGTCACTTACAGCTTACTGTGGTACAACTGTGAACACTACGTCATGTACTGCAGATATGGCATGGCCATCAGCTACCAGACATACCAGGTACAGTCTCTGGCCTGCTGTCAGTAGACAGATTAGAAGATAAGTAGAATTTTTTTGTCCATATTTGCCGTGAGAAGATCCTTTCCTGACTTAATTCACAGTCCTGGTTCCATCTGTCCAATGTTTAACTAATGTGAGGCTTCAGCTGTGTGAGTTAGTCGGTATCTTCCAAAATTAAGGTCTTTTATTGCCTTTTTTTTAATTTTTAATTTTTAATTTCCCTAAGGAAGGGGATATTGTACAAAAACTACAGTAACTTTGGAAGACAGACATTTAATTTGACTGCTGAAGCCTCAGCTAAACACTGACAAACATTTTTGCTTAGAACCAGGACTGTAAATTTTACGGTCACCCTACCAGTTACATTGGAATTGCACCAGGAAGGAGTCTTTCTACAGTCAGCATGGACGTGAAAAATATGAACCAGTTCTTTAATAAAGTTCTTTCCATTCAGTATGATTGAATTAGTCAAAGTGTGGTTGACGTACTGCTGATACATGCAACAGAGAATGTTTGCAAATATGCTGTATAGAAACAGAAACCTTTGCAGTTATCTTTAATTTCTCACAAGTGTTTCCATCTTTGAATGCTGGGGATTATTTCATGAGAAAGGTCACGTGCAAAAGCCACAGATTTAAAGTTCATTGCATGTGTTGCAGCTGCAATGCTGTCACCTATTTCCACGGATTTAGAAAAACACTCAGTGTGACGTGGAGTGGTGGGGTTTACTTCACAATTACTGGCAACCTTGAAGCTGAAATTCAGACTTTCTGACATTTGGTCACATGAGGAGTGGAGAGTTGTTTGCCTCAGTCCACTGAAGAGAAAATTGCCTTATTAATGAGGCGAGTGGCTCCACCTAGTGTTACTTTGAAACCCTAATTGCTGCTGCTCTGGAGGCAACACTGCAACTGCACAGCCAATTAGTGTTGCATCTCGCCTCAGATCACTGTCTAATTCTCACACTCTTTCTTGTAGTTCTGCACGACAGTACGGAAGATCGTCTGCAGCAGGATGAGCGCCTATTTGACTGCTCTGTGTGGCGTAGGAACCATGCTGTATGTGGGCTGTGTGACACCACTGACAGTTTTAACGACCCTGCTCATCTCATTCACCATCTGGATGGCAGCCTAACGGTCTCTGTTGAGACGGCTCATGAGAAAGACTAATTTAACACACTGGTGGAAGCTGAAATGAAGTCCTGTGGTTTAGCTGCGTCACTAAAGGCACTGGGAAACAAATGTGTTCACTTTAAAAAATGTCACTACTTTACTTTTTACCTTCTTTGGGCAATTTTTGATTTGATGTTCCATTTGTCTTTGTCTTGATAGTTTGCTCCTCTGGTTGTAAAGCTTTTATTTTTTTGTTAGATGTCTAATTTTGTGCGTTATTCATCATTAATGTTCATCGGGCTCTGATATTCAACATTAATCTCATTTTACAGTAGCAGCTCATTGATTATAAATGGACGGACTGAGCACAGCCGCAAACTCCGGAAGACTGAGATAAAGCTCAGCAGAGATATCTGGAAAGAAGAGACTGAAACATGAGGGTAAATGCAGATGAGTGTTTTTCAGTGTGATATTTGTATCATGCTTTAGCTAAAAGTTGGCTTGGATGAAGTGCAATAAGTTTATACTTAATGGAATACAGTTTAATTTTAATATATTGTAATGACAAATGTCACATGTCTTTGTCAGTACATTAAACATGTATTTCTACCTGCTTCCTGTTGTCTTTCTTGCAGGATACATCAAACACTTTAACCTCATTATCTTTGCTGCCGCTGTCAACATTAATGACTCCATTTTAGCTTTAGATTATTTTCATTGTTCAATTTTGTTTGCCTCATTAAAGCCCCGAAATGTTCAAATTCCGCTTCTGCCAAGTAGAGCACTGTTTTGAAGAGTAATGTATAAATAAAGATATTATGACCTCACTCCCTGGATCGTGCCCCATAAAAAGACTAAAATACACAAAAGGACTGTCCATGGGAACATACTACTGAATACAGGCATGGGAAAAACAGCCAATAAACAATCAAATTGGAGTTAAATCATATCCTTGTTACTGCAGAGAATGGGGTCGACTTTGTGTCATTGTGAGGAGAATAAGAATAGCACGACCACACTGGGAAACAATTCAAAATTTTCTTTTAAGCATTTCCCCTGAGAAGTCAGAGCAAGCAAGCAAAATTGTTCCGGTAATAGATCAAGTGATTACAGGAGATACTTAATGGTGAGCAAGAAATATGATCAAAAACAGACTCTCTGGATGATTAATTATTTCAGTAATCAGAGGATCTAGGTTTTAAATGATTCTCTTCTGTTCAAAGAGAAAATTTTTTAAATGGTTACAAGACCCAGAGAAGACACCAACTGGTGAGTGAGGAATTTATATATATAACGAGTTCATAAATCTTTATTATAGTTTGATGTTGGTGGATGTGACTGTGCCTGCAAAGCTATTAAGGTCATGTACACCTTTAAAGATATGCTATGCAGGATTTGTATAGACTCAAACAGAAGTAATCCCTCTGGATCATCATGTATGACCCACTAGAAGTGTGTAGTGGTGCATTTGTCTGCAGAGACTCTGCCCTCTGCCTCTGTTTTCTGAATTTCTGCACCCCCACAGCGCTCAGCTGAGGTCAGGGCTTTATAAAAAGGTAGCCACCAGGTACCAAATAGTGGGCAGCAGGCATCCAAGAGACACAATGCGAGTCAATCTGGTTTTACTTTCACTGTTGATGTCCAGTGTGTTTACCAAGCAGCAACTTCTGGGGCTGAAAAATGAAGCCAACACGAAGTACCAAAAACTGCAGTTCCTTGAACGGTGACTTGAGGCTGGCTCCAGAAGCCAGTCAGACCCCATAGACCTCCACGTTAAAATGCCCAATTTTGCAGCAGAAAAACAACAACATGGTTTTGTTCTTTATAGCTTTAATTTCAACATTCATGACAATTTTATCAGGGTGATTTTTTTTATATTACTTGACACTGTTTTCAAGGCTTAAATTTACTCATAATTGAGAGCAGGTCGCTCTGAGTCACAGGCTGTTTGTCGAGAGTGTCCTTGGCTCCACAGTCAGAGCCACCCTTCGCTCATCTTCAGCGGCAGCTGCTCATCAAATATGGAAAGAAAATCAGGATGGCGATGGCCAAAATGTCCATCAGTCAGTCCACAAACTGACGCCTGATGTCATCTATTATTTCAACAGTCTATGGTGTAAAAGGCAATCCTGCATATTACACCTTTAAAAGGATGCCATGAACTTCATACTGAACTAACATTGCACATTAGAATTTCATATACATGTTTCTTAATAAATGAGGGCAACAAAGTCCAAAAGAGGCATGTTGGGCTCGTGACTTGTAGATGGCTGTAATGTTGCAGCTTGACAGCTCAAGACTGGAAAAACAACTAAAGTGTAGGGTAAATATGTAGGTTATATTTGGTATGTATATGCTGGGAAGCTGAAGAGGGAATTAGGAGCAGGTGTGTTGGTGCAGAGGTTAATTGTGTAGCAGGTGTTATTGATTAGTTGTTTTTGTTCTCATGCAGTAAGGCCAATAGAAGCATTTTGAGAGAGCAAGAATATAATGTTTTTCACAGATCACGTGTCTCATATACTTCTGCGTGGATATGGTGACAGTTTTGGCAAATACGACAAAAAGTAATTTTATAAAAGTTACTAACCGCTGCTTTAAAGAATAAAGCCTGTGTGAAAATAGAGTTGGCTTTTGTTGGCAAATCTTGCTCCTTTCATCTATTTCAAATGAAAGGTACTCACAGGTTTTTGTGTGATACACAGTCCTGACAATAGCTTCATGATATTCCAATGATCAGCAGTTGGTGGTGATTACATAACAATAGCTAACATAGCAATACACCAGTAAAGGGGGAAAAGTGAAAGTCTGTTTGCTGGTGGAAACTGTGATGCAAACAATGCAGGTCTCAAAATATTCAAAAGATGGCTTTGCAAATGTTTTGATGATGGAAATGCATCTGATGCCTATCTTTTAAACAGAGACAGGAGTTAGAGGGGATTTATGGTTGTGCGTAGACGCTACGCACGTCGCCTATGCCGTTGCTAGCATTTTTACTTCTGCGGTGGTGTGTCTGTGTCACTCTGCAGTCACACCTCCAAAACACTAGTTGGTGGCAGAGGTTTCTGTGAAGTGCTGTTAAGTTTAGATGATTCGAAACACACATTAAACATGGCTTATCTGAGACAATTTGAAAAACAAGTACGTACACACATCTGCTTCACTACAACTTTGAGCATTCACAGACAAACACTTGTGTTAATCCGGACACATTTTCCCCCCAGATACAACATGCTAACATTATTAGCACGAGCCTAAGGCATTTTACATTGTATTAATTAGCCTAGCAACTTGCGATCTTTTCCTCTTCTCATATAAAACTAGGGACAACGGCAACATTTAACAAAGGTAACGGCACACAGTTTGGCTCCATAACAACTCACAAGATTCACCGACAAAAATCTGTCCTGTACTAAACACCTTTTCCAAACAAATACAAAATGCTAATGTTATTAGCACAAGCCTATGGCATTTTACATTGTATTAATTAGCCTAGCGGCCAATGAACTTTCCCTCTTCTCATATGAAACCTGGATAAATCCTGAAGTATAAATCCCTGCAGGATAAATCACACACAAGACTTAAAATGCCATTTTAGTGGAGGCTTTACTGTCTTCACAATTTATTGTTTCTTATCTGTGAACTAAAAGTAAATACAAGCTCTGTTTCCACTGAGGGAAATAGTGTCAGTATACAGCAACAGACAGGAGGTCTGGGTCACTGTGATGCGTAGTTACAATTCTGGGGAGGTGCACGTTCGGCTCCAAATCAACATGGAGCCTACGCCGTAACCTACGCATCGATTCAATGCAGAACTATAAATTACGTGTTACAGTCATCCCTCATATATGACCACCTATTATCACGTGACCAAAGCTCAGTTTCATACTTCATAAACTACAAGCCACATCCATAATGACCTACTGTAGTAAGTAGACCATGAATTATGGGCTGCTGGACAGCTGAATTTCCCTTCTGGGATTAATAAAGTTCTTTCTATTCTATTCTATGAATTAATATTAATAGTCTATAACTTTTTCCAGGGTCAAGTATAAAACTCTCACTCTACACATAAAATTGGTATCATACAATAAGAAGCTGGTTGACTTTGGCTCGGACAAATCAGTCTGATGTCAGGATGTTTTTCATCAAACTGTATACCTGCTGGACATCCAGGATAGTTAGATGTAAAGTCAATAGGGCCAGACTGTTTAAATTTATCTCTGGCTTGAACCTGAACAACACATGTAAAGAGCAGCGTCAATGGAACATAATTGCCTTGCCATTACACCCAAGCACTAATCCTGCAGAGAAGGACTATGTATTGATTGAAGGGAGGCAGATATAATGGGCTGAAGCCCCCAAGTTCTATTAAGCAGAGTGCAGGTGCACAGCCCCTGCTGAGATTGAAGAGTAACTGAGTTTTGTCACCTTGAAAACTGACCCCTTTCAGCTTTTAGCTCGCATTCACTGAGGGAAATCTGATTTTCATATCAACATTCCCGCATGGTGTCAAGGGTCTCCCTTATTTAGCAACCAATTTATAGAAAAACATGGATCACATGGCTGCTTCAGAAATTAAGTTTCCTGTTTCTGTAACAGTTGAGTAGGAATCTATACCAAGAGCACAAACAGCACAAAGTGGTAACATGGTAACATTGTTGGCTATCGATAAGCACTAAAACAAGGCGAAAAAGCCATCACTGTACTGTTAGTCCTGATTTTTTTATTTAATTTAAAAATTATGCTTTGTTTTATAGACATTTCGAACTTTTGAACTTCTGAATGGTTTGTGTTTGCTGTTTAAGCACAGCAATAAATCTCTAGTTCCCTGTTTTTAAGAGTTTCCTCACCCACAGCCTCGAGGGATATCACGGTCCAAACATTCCAACTGTGTAATGGTTCCCACACCATGGAAAAATTTGTAGTAATAATTCAATTTAGGATTATCTCTTCAGCAGTGGCCTTTACTTTATGTTCTGATGCAGCAAACAACACAAAATATTAGCCTTAGATTTGTTTTGCTTTTAATTTGACTTGAGTGCAGCAGTTAATACAGCTGATAACATTATGTTTATCTAAATCAGATACAAAACACTAACATCTGCTGCCTGGGACTTTCTTGGAGTAAAGGCACATTCCCTGACTAGTGTACAGCACCTAATTGCCACAGTAAACGTTCTAGTTTCTTGTCAGTGTAAATTGCAACACACATTGTCAGACACATGCGTCAACTGATGCCCACACCAGGTCTAGGAGCTGCCAGTCTGGGGATTAAATATGTTAAATGTACTGTTCTCCAGAGAGGACTCTAGCATGTTGAAGATAGGAAATGAGACATTGATCCTGCAACATTGCTGTCCATCAAATGGCATTGACGTACATCAAGACACTGTTGGTGTGTGCAGTGCATATAAAACAACTGGCACTGTTGTCCTTCAATGTTTAGGCAAAGTCTGCCATAGTAATGATGTTGTTTTCACATACGCCGATGACACCCAAATCTATATGCAAACAAACCCAATGACAACTCACAGACTTGCTTACTTGCATGCATGTCTTCTGTTCAGCTGCCAGCCAGTTAAATCCTATGAAACCTTAGATGTGTATGATTGGCCCAAAAACAACCCTGTCTCACTCTGAAGGTGTAAATATCCGGTACTTGGGCACTGGGCAGTGACTTGCAGTGTCAGACACTGACGAAAAAGCATCTTTTAACATCGGTATGATACATGGCCGGTTGATGTTATAGTTTAATGGCGCTCGGAGGTATTGGGGGAAACATGGCAGGATAAGAATGAAGGTTAAGGCAGCAAAAGTCCGAGTAGGGTGGTAAGGAAGGGTGGTGGATGGGTCTGATTTTTACCCGGAAGAGCAGTGTTTGTCTCCTGCAAAATTATACAGTCAAACCCTGTTGTTATTTCCAAAACCTAACCACATGCGTCTGTTGGTGAAGAAAAAACCCATCAATTTGCGGTGTTGTACAACACTCAAGCATTTATTTTGAAAGAGACTACATGTGAACGTTAAATTTCCTGTGAAAACATAAATGTATTTTGAAAGAAGACAATGCATGCAACAGGCAGAACTTGACACAGTGTCCCAGAGCATCAACAACCAGCACACCCAGGATACCTTTTACTCTGTATGTGTTGCAAAAACCATTGCCAGAAATTAATGTTGGCATTGTATGTCTCTGCAAACCATGAATATGCCACATACATTATTTTGTTGCAGATAAATTAAAACTTTAAGTTTAAGCAACACTGTGGTTAATGTACGGTTAGATTTAGGCACAAAAAATACCTGATTATGGTTATGAAAAGATCATGGTTTGGCTTAAAAATACCCAGATTTGGGGGCACAATTCGAGCGATGTCTTGGTAAAAAACCAACTGCTTTTTGTGGCATTATCCCAAATGGAAAAACAGTGTCAGGCTGCTACAAAACACCCCCATTTGGAGCCTAAAAAGCTGATGGAAACACAGCAATGATTTGCCAAAACACTTTTGGTTATCTGTTGGTCAGTGGTTTGCAGTAATCTGCAACTTCTTGCCAAGGTGGCACACCATCCCCTCCACCACCATGAGAAACACAGACATGGTACAAAACTGCAATGCCAATAGTTGCTTTTGACAACCAGACTGGGATGCCAATTTGATAACTTGCCAAGGTTTTTGTCTTGTGTTTTTTAAGCCCTTTTTCTTGTTCATCATTGAAATGAGAATAAACAAACATATTGTTTCTGTAACAATGCCAAACTATAGTAATACGTGACGATCCTCCATAACCAATGACTCCATGCAGAAACTAAGCTTGTGTTAGTCTTTAAAACCAAATTAGCATTTTCCCTCTACACTGTTATCATTTCTGAATCACAAAAAATGAGCTTTATTCCTGGCACATTTCTATTACAATACACTCCAGCTCATGCTCTGTAGTGTGACTCAGATTTGGGGATCTTTATGGCTCATGTTATGATGATCACACAAGAGGCCACCTGAAGTAAGGCAGTGTGAGCAGTGGGACCCTTGGACACATCTTTAACACTGAGTTCAGCTTCAGCAATTGCAGAGTTGGTTTGTCATTATTACTTACAGCATCTCTGTGCACCAGAGACAAAAATGGAAAATCATTCTCTTATTGTTAAAGGTAGTTGAACTGGTCCGCACTGCCTAACTGAGAAACACAGTCGTTGTTGTCCACAGCTTTATTAAACGGTAAGGGTAAATATGACACATGGTGATCATGATGAATACTGACGCAGATAAGTGGTCAGCCAACAGACAGAAAGACTGTAAGCATTGGCTGCAAGAAGGCAGTGTGGTAACACAAGCCCATACACACCTCATACACACACACACACACACACACACACACACACACACACACACACACACACACACACTCCTGTCCTGTGCGTATGATCAGGAAGGGCAAAGCTTTATTGTTATGTGAATACAAATTTCCGGCAGTTGTGACTGAGAATTTATCATGATCATCTCATTTGAATTCATAAAGGACTCTGGTGTGTCTGGATATACAGATCTTGATTGAAGGCAATGCACCTAAAGATGCAGCCTTTAAGTGAAACCTCTTTCCCATCATTCCTTGTCATCTCTCTACTGTCACTATCAGAATAAAGGCAGAAATATCTGTAAGAAGTGTGTGTATGTGTAGGAGAGAATCTGTTTGAATTGTGTGTTCTCACAAGACGCAGCACAAGTGGCAACACCTGAATGTAGAATACATTTTTTGTTATACAACCTTGACATGTCTGCATGCACAACATAATCTCCATTAATAATACCACAGCATGAAAAGTTAATCCAGTTATTATTTTTTTATTGCTAGAATCAAAGCAAGTACACTGCAAAAAAAATCAAGTCCGTTAAACTTGCAAATGAAAGTTCCCCTGCTGCCTTAAAAACGCAATTTGACCCAACTTGAGGTTTATCTTTGTTTCAATTCAGAAATTAAAGTTTAAAAAGTTGATTGTACTACATTGTTCTAGTTGATTCAACTTTGTTTTTGAAGTTGTCAAAGTAAATTCAACTTTTTATCACTTGCTGTCTCAACTTAAACTGCTGAGTTCAAAGAAAAAATCATTACACATTATCAGTATAGGAAAACTGTTAATAACTTGTTGTTTCAACTTGATAATGTGAGTTAAGTCAGATTAATATTAAACATCACCAATACAAGAACTTTCCTTAGCTAGTTGAACAAACACACGTTTCTGCATTATTGTGACTCAGTTTTGAGTTATAGCAACTTACTATTTCAAGTTAAAAGGACTTAAATTTCAAATGTGTTATAACTTACATGGTACATGATAGAACACAGAATTCTAGCATTTTTCCAAAAACACATTTATTATTAAAACATGTCTATAAGGTCAAACATTGGGCTCTGGTAGATTGTTTACATGCCACCAACTACCACAGTGTCAAACTTAGACAAGTGTGTTTAACAATGAGGTTCATTTAAACCTCAAAATGAAGAAAAATGCTCAACATTGTGAAGAACATCAGACAGAGAGGAAGGGTGGAGGGAAAATGTCAGGCATGTTATACAATGAGATATCAGGTTCCTTAAAACCTCAATATGAAGAAGAATGCTGAACATCGTGAAAGGTAAATTGAACACACAATGGGTCAATATGTAAAAACATGTCTAAGAGCAATAGAGAATAAACCTGCAGCAACAGCATAAAGATGATATCAACCAGATGTCATCATATCATCATCATATCAGATAGACAATACTGGCCAAAACAGATCAATTAATCACACATTCCCAAATGAAACGTAATATCATATGTTCCTACAGATAAAACAGACACAGAAGTTTTACTGCCACTACTTATTTTACCTCCTTGGACCACTACTGACTTTATCTTCTCTTCAGAAGTTTGTTACTTGTAACTCACCAAGTCAATGCACATGAGGCTCCAAGAAATAATCATTTGTATGTAGTGGAGCTGTGTTGTGGTTCAAAATAATTTTATCCTACATGTTGTGTTCTCCACAGAACAAGAGCCACAAAATCATATCATTCACATTTATCACATTTTTTTGTGAAAACAAAATGCCAACCAGAACCAAAATGGAAAGACAGACACTGACCAATATTCAAATCACTGTTCACATTCTAACAGCCTCACGTTCATATATGAAAAACATAACTTGTTTAAATTTTCCTCTTGAATATTCTTTTTCTGTCCCACCCCTGTATTCAGTGACCTGACCTCATTCATTAGTGAACAAAGGTGAGTAGAAATACAGACAGTGCATTCTATACATACTGAGGCCGCTGCCTGTTTTGTCTCTGTGGAAATTGTTGTTAATGACAAATAGGAGGCTGTGGAAATTGTTGTTAATGACAAATAGGAGGCTGATCTAACATGGATTGTCTCTGCTGTCACTCAGCACCATTCAAAAGACCCTGGTCCCTTCCTCTGTCCACCACATATTTTTTCTCAGCAGAAGAAAACTACAACACTCATGACCCTTTCATTGGAGTGGCAGGATGGAATTTTAGAGATAGAGATAGAGAGAGAGATAGAGAGAGAGAGAGAGATGCAGACAGGAGAAGGTAGGGTGGGGTTGTGCATTATAACAAATGTGAGACATGTTATACAGTAGATGTTATACAATGACACATAGTAAGATAACAGGTTCATTAAAACCTCAATATGGAGAAAAATGCCGAACACTGAACACCCAGAATACACCTGTGTCAATTGAAGACACACTTGAAATCTTTTTGTTTACACGCGATATCTAAGCAGTTTGTTCCTTAGTCCATGGACTCTTGCAGAGCATTGGTCTGGTTTAATGCTCATGATGACCTTCTGTAGGAACTCAAAGGTGTACCTCATATTTTCGCGGGTACTCAAGATTAAGGCAGTAGATGGCTCCCAGTAGCACGGCAAAGCCGGTGGGCACATCTCTGATGTCGTGTAGGATGATCTTCTCCTCTACTACCACAGCCACATTAAAGACTTCCAAAGGGAACGCATCCTGCAGGGGGCCTTCGTGCCCGATCAGTAGTCCAACTTCCATCCCTCCCATTATGTCATTGAGGGTTTCACCATGAGCCTGAAGACAGATAAAGACATAAACATCTTAACCGACATCTTAACCGTCCAAGTTTAAAACATCACTGCCACTCTTATAAAGGCTATAACCGTCTTTGAAGTGAGTGAGGGAGCAAATAATGGGACTGAAAGGCTGTGGTATCAACCAATGATAAATAAAAACTCCTGCAAATGTAATAAAACATGTACTAAACTTGAAAATGTAATGAAACTCAATACTGTGAGAACTTGGCCAATAATGTACTCAAATATTCTGACTGACACCGCAATACCTGTAGGATCCAATAATGTACAGTATTTCCAACATGTGTAATACTGCCTGACAGTGTTGTAGTTTGTGTTTTAAGAATTGAATAATGTTAATAATATATTTTTTCTTTAAAACATATTGTTTTGGGTATGGAAATACCTCTTATGAACATGACAAATGTTGCCTTGATCACATTTAAAACTAAATCTAAAGAGTGTAGTAATAAATGTGTAAATGTATTGTCTTACATCACACATCCTGATGACACTGGAGCAATCATCTGAAAGGTAGTGAGGGAGACCAAGCAGGGCAGCTGTTCGTTGGTTTTGGTTTGTGTCCTACAAAAAGAGGTAACAGTAGGTGAATGCAATACATAAGGATCCAGGAAAAATTTATCTATACAGTACCTACCTCCTTTTGAAGACAATCCAAAATGCTGCTCAGGGCCAACTTCCTCCCTGATGCAGCAGCTGCTTTGTACAGTTGTAAAAGACTGGGCACCAAGGCATCGAGTCCACTCAGAAAGGAGTCCAGCAGATCTTTGGTGACAATTCTGCGGAACTCTGCAATTAACTGAAGCAGATGGACAACAAAAAAGCAGAGAAAATGGCATGAGTGAGGGAAAATAAGAGCAGTATAGTGCTGCAGGAATAGAAACACGAAGAAATGACAAATATTGCAATAAAGAGTACATGCTTTGACTACATCAGTGCTCAAATAAAAAAAGGAATTCTATGCTGTACTCTGCAAAAGATTACCTGTCGCTCACTGAACAAAGCAGGCCATCTGTCCATGACAGCAGAGATGAGCGGTTCATCACCAATTATCTCTTGTCTTCGCTGTGAAAACGTTGCAGTCATCAATTCATCCAAGACCTGTAGATCTGGATCCCTCCTCTGCACCTCTAGAAGCATGGTCTTGCGAGCCTCCTCTGATTTAAATGCAGTTTGTCCCTCAGGTGGCTGTGGCAAGTAGTGGATCTCTCCCTTTTTTGACTTCTTGACTGACTTGCCATTTCCTTTTCCTCTTTTTCTTTTATTTACAAGAACTTCGGGGCATCCAGCTGCCATCATCTTCTGACGATAGTTTCCCATCTTGAATACTAAGCTGAATTTCCAGCAATACCATCCTTGACCCGACCCTGGCTCCCGAAGGCAAGGGTGCTTGAGAACAAGAGCTTTAGCTACATTTTCTAGGTTGACTTTAGTTGGATAGGGAGTGATTTTGATTATGCAATCAGCCAGTCTGTCCAGTATTTCACTCTTCACACTCTTTGAGACAACCATAATAGCTCCATCATTCGCATAGGCTTCATTTGCTACCCTCAGCTGAAACTCAACATCATGGGAGAATTCTGGAATAACAAATGTATCAGGCCAATCTGTTAAATCACCACTACTGGAGGGAATGGGACTTGCAGCTATTGTTGGCCGGACTACTGCTTGCAGTACTCTGGGAACTAAGGCTTGCAGTATCTAGTGTTGAGTCAGAAACTGATTCAGTAAACGTGAACACAACTTTCAGTGTGGCTCGTTCGGTTGGTAGGTCCTTGATGTCTGTCAAATTGCAGAGCTCGTTCCCAAAGTCTGGATCTTCAAACTGTAAAAGGAAGTTCCCCCGGAGGCCCAGAGTGTTGCGCAGTATTGTACATAGCTCATCCACTGATGACGGAACATCCTGTAGGGTGACACGTCTTATTTCCTGAAGTGACACAATGACTCGGAGAAGCATCGCTGATGTCGCACCAGTAACTGAAACACAGAGCACAAACAAGAAAAATGCTTCATAAAATAGTAAAAACTCTTAATCTAAAGGAAGTTGTAAATAGAGCTAAAACAGTACAGGCTAGATGCATGAAACTGTACATTGTTGCATGTTCTGCATTAAAAGGTAATATACAACATTCAACAGGAAAAAAGGAAAAGCAAGAGTCTAGAGCTCAGAGTAGAGACTTTGAATGTTGGGACTGTGACAGGAAAAGCTAGAGAGCTGGTTGACATGATGCAGAGGAGGAAGGTGGATATATTGTGTGTCAAGGAGACCAGGTGGAAAGGTAGCAAGGCTGGAAGCTTAGGAGAAGGGTTCAAGCTGTTTTCATCATGGTGTAGATGGGAAGAGGAATGGAGTAGGGTTATCCTGAAGGAAGAGCTTGTTCGAAATGTTCTGGAGGTGAAAAGAGTGTCAGATAGAGTGATGAGATTGAAGTTAGAAATTGAAGGAGTGACGTTCAATGTTGTTAGTGGTATGTTCCACAGGTAGGATGTGAGCTAGAAGACAAGGAGAAATTCTGGAGTGAGTTAGATGAAGTGATGCAGAGTGTCCCCAGAGGTGAGAGAATGGTGATCGGTGCAGACTTCGATGGACATGTTGGCGCAGGGAACAGAGGTGATGAGGAAGTGATGGGCAGGTTAGGAACATAGAAGGACAGATGGTGGTAGATTTTGCAAAAAGGATGGAAATGGCTGTAGTACCTTCTTCCAGAAAAGGCAGGGACATATGGTGACTTACAAGAGTGGAGGCAGGAGCACACAGGTGGAGGAGACCTGTGTGCTCCTACCAGACAACTTGAACGAGATCAGTGACTGTACAGTAGTGGTAGGAGAGAGTGTAGCCAAACAGCATAGGATGGTGGTGTGTCAAATGACCCTGGTGGTGAGGCAGATGAAGAAGGCAAAGGCAGAGCAGAACACAAAGTGGTTGTTAAGAAAGTTGAAAAAGGAAGAGTACTGTGTGGTTTTCAGGGAGGAGTTGAGACAGGCTCTGGGTGGTCAGGAGGTGCTTCCAGATGACTGGCCAACGACAGCTAATGTGATCAGGGAGACAGGTAGGAGAGTACTTTGGGTGTCACCTGGAAGGAAGGTAGAGAGAGACTTGGTGGTGGAATGAGGAATATACCTGTGGAGGCATGGAAGTGTTTAGGAGAGGTGGCAGTATAGTTTGTTCAACAAGATCTTGGGGAGTGAGAGGATGCCTGAGGAATGGAGAAGTGTGCTGGTGCCCATTTTAAGAACAAGGGAGATGTGCAGAGCTGTGGGGATTACAGAGGAATAAAGTTGGACATGTGCAGGGAGACTGAATATGTTGGCAGAAGGATGCTGAGGTTAGAACTGCCAGGCAAGAGGCCTAGAGGAAGACCAAAGAGGAGATTTATGGATGTAGTGACAGAGGACATGAAGTTAGTTGGTGTGAGAGAAAAGGATGCAGAGGATAGCGTTAGAAGAGGCAGATGATTCGCTGTGGCGTCACCTGGAGGGAACAGCCGAAAGGAAAGAATATCAACATTCAGCTACAAGATGTTACACTATCACTAGCATGTCAGAACAAACACAAATGAGCATGTCCATTGCTCTATAAAATTGAAAAAAAAAAAAAAAAAAAAAACCACAACAAAAAAAACCCATCTCTCAACTGCATTTCAGAACAACACAAATGAGCATGTCCATTACTCTATAGAGTTGTTAAAAAAAAAAGGTCCACAAAATGAGTGTGTTTATAACCGTTCATCCTCCCAAATCAAAGATTACCTTAATGTAACATGAATGTCCTTGGACTGATGAGCAGCTTTCCTTCAACAGGGTATGCAGCAAGGGGGGTGTAGTCATTCAGTTCGTCAGGATCAACGACCACAGTTGCTGCAGGGTCTCTTCTGGCAAGCTGGTAACACCTTAGATGCTCCACGAAGCTTGCTGCGAATAGTTCCATAATGAATGATATGCAGCTATCCACGACACAGATCTCCAATACTCTTCCAAAATCTGGCAGTCCACATGTCTGTCCAACTGAGAGCACCATTCCTTTAGAATACTTTGTCCCCTTTACGTAAGCAATGGAGGTGAGTGAAACGGAGTCCAGACCTTCAAACTTATTCCATATAGCCTCTCTGATGGCAGCATCTAAGATGCCCACAAACACAACTGATACTCGTCCAGTCTCAATGCTTGGCTTGAAAATAGTTGGCATCTCCAAATAATATGACAACATAAGCTGATGTCTTGTGGCCAACGTGTGCAGAATATTTTTGAAATTCCCAGTGTTGTGAACCACTTTTTTAAAGAATGAATGTTTGGCTTCAAATCTTATTGTCCAGAACTCAAATAATGGTCCAAATTCTTGATAAGAGCAGGATAATGTTCAAGATAGTGATGTTTTGGACGCAACTTAGTACCAGGAAATACCTCTAAAAGCAACTGTCTGTGGTCAGAGATTTTGGCTTGAAGGTAGCACAGGGTTTCTGTTGTGAAGGAGGGGCTTGCTAACAGCTCTACAATGTCTTTCAGTTCAAGGATGACAGACCAAGTCTTTTCACTCTCTGGAACATGGTGGCCAATCAACAGTGGAAGAAACCTCAGAAGGGCCCAGTTCTCGTGTCCGTTGCCAGCAATAGTTCCTTTTTGAGAAGTTTGTTTGTAGTGTCTGAGGTCTGTTAGTTTTGTCAGAAAACTGAAAAGGAAATGATGCTATCCTATCATTAAGGTAATTCAATGTGAAATACCTTTTAGCAATAAGATCTGAAAGACATATGCATAGTTCGACAGGTACAATTCCCTCCAATACATCGTGTAGAAAATCAGGTGGAAACCCTTTTGCAGGATGAAAGTGGGCAAGTCTGCTTAAAGGACAGTCTCTTTTCAAACCATCTACACATGAGGCATCAGTTGTTTTAAGTACATTAATAGCTTCATCAAACAGTTCAGGTGTTCTCAAAATAAATGCCCCACTTCTGACATCATGCTGCTGAATATCCTTAAGGCTAGCCAAACAAAATCTACAAAATTTTTCAACATTGAAGGACTCTTGGTATCCTGCAAGGGAGTGTGCACCCAAGTTGTCTGCTGATACAAATAAAACAGTTCCTTTGATACAAGACCCAAGTCTTTTTACAAAACCCGTTTTCTCTAAATGCTCAAGATCTCTAATCAGAGGCTCCAAAACTTTGCTGTAACCATATTGCTTTATATGTACAGTTTTGCACAGTGCAGCTAGATAAATTGATGACAATGTTGATCTAAGTCTTATGGGCAAGTTGAGTATCACCCAATATATACCACAGACTTTGTGTTTCTTTTTTGAAGTCCCCAATGGATTACATAGTTCTAAGTCATCAATGTATAAGCCAAGAGCTATACCTAATTCTTCAGAGAGAAGTTTGTTTTCTTTAAAGTGTTCACCATCTTGAAATGAACTGTAATTACCTTCCTGTTCATTGGATCTCTGTAATGCTTCAAGAATCTCACTTCTTTCCAACAGTTTACTTAACAAATCTAAAATAGGAACATACACAAATGAATGTTTTTTTTCTTGTGCATTTAGCACATACTCAACCGGTTCAACAACTGCAAAATTCTTTCTGTAAAATGACTGCCTTTTATGCTCTGTACCAAAACACCCTGCCCTTGAAAGAAATTTGAGTGGGTTCAAAGACTGAACTTCATCAGACAGTGATGTTACAACAGAGGCATCAGCTGCACAATTATGTTCCTCCAAGACATTCTCTATAATGCTCTTAATATTTTTATAAGCAAAGTCTCCAATGTCAAATAACTCATCAATTACTTCCTGTACTGCAGAATTTGAAACATGTAGAATGGTTTGCATACGGAGAAATAAAGATGCCAACTGACGCTTAATTGCCTCACCATTTTCAAGATTGGGTTCAGCCTCGGCCTCAGGTACTGAATCATGTGAAGGTGATGCCTCACTATCAGAAACAAATTCCTCTTCTAGCACTGCATTTGTAGTTATATGATGCACAAAAAGCTCTGGTCTTAAACTATTTAGAGTGGAAAACTTGTGATAGCGACTTCTATGAGCAGTAAATGTTGACAGTACACTGGACTTGAATGAGCAATCTGCAAATGGACATTTAACTGTTTCCTTGTTCCTCAAATGAGTCTTGAGATGAGCAAAGTATTTGTCAATGTTACTAGGCTCTGAGAATGTACACAAATCACAGCATAATTTAGTCACAATTTTCTTATTTTTTTCTACATGTTCTATCAAATGGTTTTTAAGTTCAACTTGGGTTTGAAATGTGTTCAAACAGTCTTCATAAATACAGACAAGGCCAGAACACCTCCGATGATGTCCGTGACGCTCTTTATAATGCTGCAGTATCCGTCTTTTCCCGTTGGAGAGAATGCACAAAACTTACATTTCCACCTCATGAACCGGATACCTCATTGGATTTTCTGTGAACAGAAAAAACAAAATAAATTGCATGTTTAAAAAATAAGACCAAAGTACTTATGTATTTAGTTCCTAAACTCTTAAATTGTTTAATCTTTCAAAATGTGATAATGTTTGCACTAAGTTGCAAACATAGATATAGTGATTTTGCAAAAAACATGCCAAACATTCCTTGTTCCCAGCTTCCACATTCTGACTATTATGCATTTTGTCTGACTTGATTAAAAAAAAAAATGCTATTATGAGTTTTAAGTGTATGTGTTTATACTTATTTTGCACTAAACAATACTAGAACTACATCAACTAGAGTAATGAATTACAAACAAGTAGTTAAAAACAGCTATCCATTAGTTACAAAAAAATAAATAAATAAATAAACAGACGTTCCCCATTTTATTTCCAAAATCACTTGTGTATTGTGTTAGGTTTAGCTAAAACTTATGCAGTTAATGCAACAACCCTGCAAGAATTACAATCTTTTTGTTAAAATAGTCAGTTTGGGTTTTGTATAAGTTGTGGTGCTGTTAATTTTGGATACGTAGATGGAGATGTGCACGTAATGTAATGAATATTACATTATAAACCGGAACGAATACAAGAAACACTATCATCAAAAAAATAAAATAAATAAAATACAATCATGAATATTATCATTACATCATGAATATAACTTAATGTTTTCTTGCACAACACAATACACATTTATTTATAAAGCACATTTAAAAACAACAGCACTGACCAAACTGTTGTACAAACTGCATTAAAAAATTCATAACAATGGTTTACATTAAACTGGCAAACAGCTCTCACAGAACCTCTGTGCCGCTGCTGATGTGAATACATACACAGATGATAGGGAGGAGGGGCTGGATGATTTGGGCATAAGACATTCAATGTTAGCTAAAACTATATTTTTATTACAAATGATCGTTTTCAGTTATTTCGCTCTGACTGTCTGTAGCTGGCAAAAGTAGGGGCATGAAGGGAGTGGATGTCTGTTGCCCAGCAGGAGTTCGTAAATTCTTCGTACCATCTTTGGAGGAACTTCATTACAGTTTACTCCTGTCTTAGATCAAAATATTATTTTAGCATGACAAAGTCCACCTCTGCTTTGATATCGCTCTGATATTCTGTTTTCAATGTGCTGCATACACACCACACACAAAGTGAAAAAGAAAAGGGGGAAAAAACGGGGAGGGGGGGTGGCGGCGGCAAGGGGAGAAAAAGTTCACTCAGAAAGGAGTTATCTTTAAGTCTACTGCATGCTCAGCACTGACACCGAGCAGAGCACGAGCAGCGTTCAATGTAAACTGGAGACTGTAAACTTAATTGCCCTACTTGGGATAAATAAAGTTATTTGAACTTGAACATCGAAAGTAAGGTAACTGTCCACATTATGCTTGGACTGAAAGTGGCTAACTAGTTAGCTTGCTAACTCCTGTTTCTTGACTGTGAAGGGGTGTGGGGAGCTTGAGTAAAAAAACCTCAGCGGCACAAAATAAAACACGAATATTACGGTCGCATTTAAACACTACACCAGTTATAATTTAACATTTTACACGTTTTAACAGAAGTGTGGCCGATTTGTCCCCATAGCGGTGGAGGGGGGGGGTGGTATAGTTAGGCTTATCATGGGTGCCACGAATTTAGCTCTTCCAGGCTATTAAAAAGTACAAGCAACATAATTATAATATGTTTTAACGTTACCGCATTTACCGGTTAATGGAAAAATAGTTAATAAGATATTATTAAACTCACCTTGCGCTGCTCCTGTCCACCTAACCGGGCGGTCCTCACTCCTCCTTGTCCTTGCATGCAGAGGAAGCCAGTGTTGTATTGCTCCGCCTCCGTTAACAGGCCGTTGACAGGGAAATAGTCTCGTTCCGCTGGTGAAAGTAGACCTTTCTTGTTTACTGCAAAATGTGTATATTTTTAGATGGAATTCGATGTGTGACCTATCTGCAGTGTTTAAATGATTATTCCCATGCTTTAATCTTGCCATGGTTTAAGGAAGACATTTTAACTTAAAAAGTCACCGCAAGTCACACCAGATAAGATTTTTCTGGGTCACTCCTGCTTTTTTTCCTCCCAACTGATAACTTACAAACCCAAGTTCAATCAACACATACAAATCAGTCAAAATTATCAGATAGTCACCATAATGAGTAATTGTTTTTACTTTCCCGCTGTTTCCTCTCCTTTTTTTTTTTAAACTGATAACTTACAAACCCAAGTTCAATCAACACATACAACTCTGACAAAAAATTCGAATAGTTGACACAATGAATAACTGTAAGTTTTACTTTTTAAAACTTGTAAAGTTGAGTTCAAAATCCAAAACTTGTCAGAGCTCTTTGTGATAAAGAGGGGTAGCAAGTGGACATAACTAAACGAGGCTGCAATTATTTACAGTGTATAGTATGAAGTTTCCTTGTTTAACCACTTAATCTTTTATCGGCATTTGGTCTTTAGAGGGCGCGGGAGTGTACCGTTTTGTAAAGAACAGGTGACATGTGGTCAATAATTTTATTTCATAGACAGTCCCCCTGACATATGGGCCCCTATGTGCCTCCGCATATTAATGCCTGTGCTGTTCAGAATGACAAATGTGCCGTCATCCTCCACAAACACAGCGTGTAAGCTACGAGAACTCCTGCAGGCATTAACTTCAGATATCTCCGGTGCATGATTCTGTTCAGATCAAGGAAATCAATAATCAGTCACTGTGCTGTGGCGTTCAGGTGCCGCCTCGCTGCATGTTGTTTTTTGATGATGAGTCGTGCTGATTTCTTGGATGTAAGTAAAGGCAATGACTGATGTAACTCTGCTCTAAATAGGATCAATAATGCATAAAACAATGAGGAAATACATTTACATTTTTTGCCTTGCTGACTTTTTACTGGAAAGGTTGCAGAAATTATACAAGCACTGAATTATTATAATTCTCATTATAAAGTAATGTTAGAAATTAATGTGGTGAAATTCTCATTAATCGTTTGGAGCAACCTTGTGGGAACTTAGTCTGATTATAAATTCAAATTAAAATCAAAATGCAGACAGAGATAAAAGAAAAATGTAGATTAAATATGAAATTATACATGTTTGAATTTTGATATACTAAAATTTATTTATTCAGAGCGCTCCTGCATTTTCATTTGCAGCACTGATCCCTTTACAACAATACAGGGAAATACATTCAAGCTGCTCTAATCAATACTTTAATATCAGCTAGGCGTCATGTCGCTACGGTTAAAATTTAAAGTATTCCTCGTGGCGATGAACTAGCAGAGAATTATCAGCCTTACAGCATCTTTCAGCTCATTGCTTTGTAGGACTTTTTGGGACTATCTCTACTTTACTTACACTACATTTCTACACTTCCTAAATAAAACGTATACTTTCACTCCAGTTTTACTCCAGTATCTATGTATTTCTATGTCCTAAGCATTTTTATGACTACTACAGAATAAAATTGGATGTTTGACGAATCACTGCTTAAAAGTTAGATCATAGGTCAATCACATAAGGGAAAATGCAAGTAAGTGCTCCTAATGCTACAGTGAAGGTTTGATTTCCAGTCAAGCCCAGGCTTCATGTCAGATCAGAGGCTACATGCCAGAGAGGGCGAGTAATGATTCAAGGAGATAAAGACTTGTGACATGTAACTGTGCGGTGATTGCTCCCCTGCTGTGTGTCAGCCCTGGATGGTCAAAGAGTTTCTTTAAATCTTTAATTTGTTAAGAAGACCTTGCTTTTCTGTCTGTTTAATGTACGCTCAGTTTTTAAGGTGGTGTTCATTCATTCATTCATTCATCTTCTAACTGCATCATCCTCTTGAGGGTCGTGGGGGGGCTGGAGCCTATCCCAGCTGACATCAGGCGAGAGGCAGGGTTCACCCTGGACAGGTCACCAGACTATCTCAGGGCTGACACATAGAGACAGACAACCATTCACACTCACATTCACACCTACGGACAATTTAGAGTTATCAATTAACCTGCATGTCTTTGGACTGTGGAAGCTGGAGTACCCAGAGAAAACCCACGCTGACACGGGGAGAACATGCAAACTCCGCACAGAGGGGCTCCCACACCCGGGATCAAACCGGCAATTCTCTTGCTGTGAGGCGACAGTGCTAACCACTGCACCACCGTGCTGCCCAGTGGTGTTCATGTTAACAGAAAATAAACGTTGTAATCCTCAGAATTCTGACCACTTTCATTATTACCAGCATTTACTTGCACTTTTACTTTCAGTGCTTACAATATTACATTTATATACTGTAAAACTTCAATTAATAGTTGGGGCTATCACTGAAATCACTGAAATCAACAGGCCTATATTTGGGACAGGCCTTTAATTCCTTTCACACAAAACTGTTACTCAGCAAAGATCAGGAAATACAATCAAATTGTTAATTTAAACCAGCATGAATATTACTTGTATAAAAATTAGGCTTCAGATAATAGATCAATAATGACACATAATTTGAGGTGGCCAACAACCTGGTTTTATATACCCGAAGAATTTCTATAAAGCTGAACTGCATGGCAACCAGACCAGGCCTCTTATTGAGACAGGCCTTTGCTTGTCAAATTGTGTCGCCACACCAGGCAAGTAAAAGGGACTAGGGGTTAGTACGGCTCTCAGGTTCATCCACTACTGCTGGAGTTACATTCAGCAGGTGCCCACAAACACTACTCCAAATGAATGCTGATGTGCCTCATGTCTGCTGGGTACATACATGTGCATGTATTTGCTAATACATTCGACATAACTCAAAGGAACGCTATGCAGAAATTGTTGTTGGTTAATGTTTAAACAGTATTGCCAGCAAAAGAGAGCCAACAACAGATTTACTCTTGCTTTGGAGCTTTGTCCACTTGGCATTTCATCTCATTACGTTTTTTAGGTGCTGTGACTGTGATTGTTTTCCTCTAAGTCACAAAGTGCTTCACAAGGGCAGTATACAACAAGAAAGAAATCACAGAGACACAGTGACTACTCGAGCCACGTAATAAAAAAGTGCTCGGCTAGCTCTGGGATAGGTGCTGCGTATGATGTGGCCACTGGTTACTACTGTTTCATGAAGTGCCTGCTGTGCAGAAAATAAGAAAACACAGGCAGAGGGAAGAGTCTCTGCAGATGGATACACTGCCACACACTTCTGGTGGTTCATAAGTGATGAGTCCATACATTTTTTCCTTTTTTTGGTTTGGTTTCTTGAAAGGAAAATCCTGCATAGTAAGTCCTTTAAGAACTACTCTCCTGTTAAAGAATAGGCTGCCAGTGGATTTGTATGTTTTATCCCATTTACTGCAAAATTGTCCTCCTAGTTACAAGCAATGCTGCTGTGCTTTAGAATACTTTCTTGGCTTGTGTACTCCATCCCAGTGGACATTAAGTGGACTTTAAAGTTACATTACTGTGGTGAGATCATGACCGATAAACAACAGCTGCCTGGAAGTGAAAGAAAAAGACATAAAAATGTCAGATAGCGTAGACAATAGTCTGCAAAAACAGCAAGTCCACATACAATGTAGATAAAGAACCGAAACCACCAAACACACGAGAACTAAAGAATCGTTTCTTGTGCTGACACTCACGTCAACACAGGGTCACCATTTACAGTCTGCTCCACCTCCTGAAGTCAAAGGAAAAACCCTTAACGTGCCCATCTATTCAAGGGTTTCCTGTTTTTTCTCATTACTTCACCATCTGTGTAGTTGCACGATGGGCTAAGTGGGCTTTTGCCAAGGAGGCTGCTTGACACTAACTCAATTTCCAATGGCCACATGGTGTCTTGGTTTATAACAGTGGTAATCAAATTATGAGCACAATTACCAGCAAGAGGCTTAACAGTTTGAAACCGGTTAGCCACATTGTACTACACTTCAAATGGCGAGTGCTCCCTGTCATTGACCATAATGTGAAATATTGCTGAGGTCTAATGATGATGCAGTATGTGGGTTGTGGAGTAAAGTCAATGATGCTTCAGGATTTTATCTCCTCCAGGAAGGAGCAGTTTGTTTATTTTTCATTATAATCTGGGACAAAATGATGCTGCTCTTATCCTGGAAACATTTCTGTGAAATACATTTTCAGGCACTCAGTTGAGTTTGTCAGTAGCTACTATACAGTGTTGATTTTGGCAGACTTAAAGGAGCTCTATACGACATTCAGTGCATTACCAAACTGCGATTTGTTGTGTAAAGAGACAGTGGAGAAATGAAGCTCTGGCGAAGACAACACAGTCAGGAAGACAGTACTTTTCATGCTCAGGCTGTAGGTTTCTTTCTCACCCTGCCATTCACTCCTTGCACACGTGCTCACTCACTATCTCTAGGTGTCATTGTCTGGGTCTGTCACTTGAGTCATCAGCAACCAATAACATGGCGACACACCTTCTCTGTCAGCCTATAATCTTACTGCTCCTCATTTTAAATATGGTTCTTTCTCTGCAGCCCCATCACCACCTAGTCTTTACGGGTTCGTCAGCCTCATATGCCTCAGCAGCCAGCAGCCTCAGAGTCATCGGCCACCGTCACCACCACCAGTGTCTGGACTCCATTATCCTGCTGCTGCTCAGATGTCCCTCGATCATAAAGTATCTCCCTCTGGTGTTCAAGCGCCAAAGACACAAATCATCCGTTAATCTCTACTCTCATATTCTGTATTAAATATCATCTTTACTTCATTCTTCTGTCTCTCCTGATTGAAATGGTGTCCTGAGCAGAGAATGAAGTCACACTGCCTCTGTGTGTGTGTGTTGTAATCCGAGCTTCTCTGTTCTTCGTGACCGAGCCATGAGTGCATGTCATGCACCTGAGTCCTGTGAGTGTATCTCATTGGTTAGCTAATTGCCGCCACTCTGCACTGTGCTGCGCTCATACAGCAGTTATCCCTGATATAAAGACAACATTGTAGTGGAAGCATAGACCCCACCCCACAGTTCCTTTTATACGAACTCTGTTAGCTCTGCCATCTCTGTTGCTGCTGTTAGCATAGATTTTTGAACAGGCTTTCCAGGCATAGGTCCAGGGGGCCCAAAGAGTTATAGGCTTTCACTTGTAGAATTATAAATGTGAAATCAACATATACCAACCTGGAAGAGACTCATACTGACTACAATGACATGCAAAGGAACTACAAAGAAAAGTACAAAAATGAGCAAAACAACCACAAAGTGACACAAAATGACCAAAAAAAGACACAAAATGCAAAACCACCACAAAGTCTTGGGTGTCTTGCTGGTACAGAAGAGGTGGGCAGGCCCTTTGCAAGCCTCTGCCCAGGGCCCAATTGTCTCATTTGCCTGTGTATGTGTAACTGGTGGACTCTAGTGATGTCTGCATTGTGTAGATATAAAGAGGCCCAGACTGTGGATATCTAAGTGGCAAAGTGGCAAAAGCAAAATCCTCCGTCATACACAACCATACAAACTGGAGTCCCTACACAAATTAAGCAACACGCTAAAACACGGAAATTACTACAAAAGCAATGTTGCTTACCTCTCCCACAAAGTGCAACAGCAAAAAGGGGAGAGGTAAGGCGGGAGACACCCTTTTATAGGTGGGGTACCCCCAAAGGTGAACATAGGGGTACAAAAACTGGGCATCAAGTGTTCCACATGTTGAGTACAGAGACTTAAGCATGTCAGGTAACAACTGAAACTAATTTTGTGGAATTATAATAACCTACTCAACATTACAAATGTACAGTTGACTTGTCACACATATTACTGCAGTATAATTGACCCTGTTAAATATGCACTAATGCATTAAACCCCTCTCATGAAGTTAAGCTCAGTCAGTCCTTTAAGTCACGTAATGTGTCTGTTTGATAATTAAATGATCTTTTCTTTTTTTCTTGAAATCGTCAGAAAATTAAGATCCAACCACTGATCCCTCAGGGTCACGCAGATTCATGTTTGATAACCAGTCAAGCTTAACCAGTCAAGCTTTGTGTGCTCCTCACTGAAGGACTGATCTGCAGAGGCACACCCAGCGCAGAGCTACTCACGTGAATGTGAAAGTGATGCAGAACTTAATTAATACAGCAAAATGTAACACAAATGCTCCTTATATATACACACACACATTATAACCTTATTTAATTGGCACTGATAGGCAGAAACATGACATTTGCAGACGCAGACGCGTAAGAAGTGGATCAAAAACGACCCACTGTGAGGCAAAGAGACATCATCTGTCGGGGTGAGGATGCTGGTCGCGGAAGGACGCGTTTCCTCACTGTTACTCAACCCGCCTCATCTGTGGGTCTCTCACGGTCTCAAAGGGCTGGTAATGCGCCCTCAATGCCAAACTGGCTGCAGTGCGCACTGGAAAATGCGGCGCGCTTTGCTGTCGGGTGCGCGTTGTTCCTCCTCGAAGAAGATCAATTAATCCATCGGTGTTTGAGGGGTCAAATTGTTTCAGTTATTTGGATATCACAAGAAGGAGAAGAAGCAAAAAGCATTCAGGAAACTTTACTGGTGGCAGATACGATGAGAGGAATTTGAGAATCTTACTCTGCAGATGGAGGTGAGTAAAAAGCTTGATCATTTGATCTTTTTATCCGGATCAGTGTGAGCAGCAGCTGTAAGCCTTATAGCCACTAAAGTCTAGTGTCTTTTTCTTTATAAATGATCATCACAAGCTGCGGGACTCAGTGACAACTGCAATATAACTTTAAAAACAACTTTACCTGCGTAATGGGTACATGAAATCTGAGAAAAATCTCAGGGGTGGGATGGTCCCATAGCTTGTGTCATACTAATTAAGATTTCCAGTCCAGCAACAGGTTGTCACTCATCTTCACTCTTGATGGTCACAGATTTAGGTTTTCTTTTCCACGAAAAGAAAAATGAGATGACGATATTTCCGAATTTTAAAGAAATATCACTGCAACATCTTTCATACACGGAGGATACTGTATGTAGCTGAGGTTCATGCGTTTAGTTTGATACGCCAAGATCTCGCAAAGGGAAAAAAGAAAAGAATGTTTAATGTGCTTTTTTGACAGTGGAAGTCATTACATACAAACACGCAGCAGTTATACTATAAGCAGGACAAAGACTTGCTGCATATAAAGTGACTGACAGAAGAAGATCAGAGATGTTTTTGTGTAAGATTTATTTTTAATAGCCATGGAGCAGTGTACCCATATTACAGCAAAAATCATTACGGCTGCTTTCAGAGTGTCCGCAGCTTTTGTTGTACCTGTGTCTAGCTGTGAAACAGCTGCAGGATCAGACTCCTGGAGGCGTAGTCTGCAGTGTGTTTAGCTTAATTTAATGAGGTTTGTCAAATTAACAAATTAAAACTTTGCTATACAGTATTAGACATGTGGTAAGTGTTAATGTTCAGAACCCAATTATACCAAACACAACAAAATATTGAAAAAAAAAAAAGAAGTGGATGAAGAATCTGAATCACTTAATTGTAAAAATGAAAATTAATAGACCATTTTTTCAACAGAAAACATGAGGTTATTCATTTTTCACAAATGATTAACTCATATAAAAATATTTTGTATTATATTAATCATCACTTTTCAAAAAGATCAATTTCTGAAGTATGTATTATAAACTGATTATATCATCAAAAAAAAAAAAAAAAAAAATCAGATCAGTACATTACCTCCCTGTTCAAACAGTATTTCACAATTCATTTCCCAGTGCCATTCAGATCCCCCGTCCAGTCCAGTGAAGCAAATCCAAAAATCTTTCATTTGTTATTTTGATAAGCAATATAGGCTACACCTCATGTTTTTATTTTAGGGAGGGAGTAGGGGGAGGTAGAGTGTACAGCCTGGTCCGGCAGGGGGGTTCAGTCTGCACAGACATCTTCTTGGCTCTACCTTCCCTGCGCTCCCTGTTACTTCTCTGTCTACCTTTGCTCTTCCTACTTTTCTATCATCTCACCCTTTGGCTCTCACTTGGACCCCCAGGCAGCACTATGACTCCCACTCATACTTTCAAGTATGTGGATCAGGGATTGTAACATCTACTCCGAAGCTGAACTGAACTAAATGCAAATGATGTACTTTAACAATATGATGAACAGATTAAAATGTGGCTTACACTTCCTCCTTGCCTCACGGTCGGCCACACTTGTCGAAAAAGAGGGTGCGGCTCTGCTGCAGTCCACTTCAGATGATATGGAACAATGTTATTGTCTTATTGACACCCAACTAAAGACATTTTCGCGTGTAGGTGGAGTCAGATGACTGATTATAAATCGAGACATCCTAAAATTATTGGATGGGTTTAAAGCTGGTTTATGGTGGACTGTTTCTGGCACACATGGTTTGTGCACAGATAGTTTCACCATGCATATTATAAATCACCGTTTAACTGCTTGTATTGTTTTCAGAGACATAATGAAAACATGTTGTTGTCTGTGGATTGATTTAAAAAAATTGTCTTTGTCTTGGTGATAACATGATGTATGCCCATTGCTGAAAGTGATGTCCATCTGTTCACAGAGTGACTTATGGGGGCCGTTAGCCATGGATACAACAGATCAACTCAACATGACTCAAGTGGAAGAACTAGAACTTAAATCTTACAACTGCTGCTCAGCTCCCGACACAACAAATAGTGAGAACTTTTTGAAGCTGGACGACAGCACGACGCTGGTTGGGGTTCAAGTTGTTCTCATCCTTGCTTACAGCACAATCATATTGTTTGGTGTCATTGGAAACTCCTTGGTGATATATGTTGTCTTCAAGTTTAGAAATCTACGTACTGTCACCAATTTCTTTATTGTAAACCTAGCTGTGGCAGACCTGCTGGTGAACACGCTGTGTTTGCCCTTCACCCTTGCCTACACTCTGTATGGCGAATGGAAGTTTGGTCAGGTGCTGTGCTTCATGCTGCCCTGCGCTCAAGGTATGGCGGTGCACGTGTCCACCATCACCATGAACGTCATCGCCCTGGACCGCCACAGGAGCATCGTCTACCACATGGAGACCAAGATGTCCAAAGACATGTGCGCCGTGGTCATTGTCATCACATGGGCCGTCAGCGCTCTGTTGGCCAGCCCGCTTGCCATTTTCAGGGAGTACGGGACGTTTGAATTTTCGCCGGAAGATTCTATTCAGGTGTGTACAGAGAAGTGGCCGGACAGCAGCATGAACGGAAGCATCTACAGTATATTAGCGCTTCTGGTTCAGTATGGTTTACCTTTGGCCATCAACTGTGTTGCCTACATCCGCATCTGGAATAAGCTGAAGAATCACATGACTTACGGAGGTCGAAATGACCGCAATCAGCGCAGGAAGAAGACCACGAAGATGCTGCTGACCATGGTGGTGGTCTTCGCCGTCAGTTGGTTGCCTCTCCATGCGTTTCAGTTGGCTGTTGACATCGACAGCACTGTGTCGTCCATGAAGGACTTTAAGCTGCTTTTCACTGTGTTCCACATTGTGGCTATGTGCTCGACATTTGTCAATCCCATCTTGTACGGGTGGATGAACAACAACTACAGGGAGGCCTTTCTGTCTGTGTGTAAGTGTTACCAGCCCTTCAGTCTGAGGTCAAGACACTCCAACGGCAGACAGACACAAAAAGATCAAGACAGGGTTTGTACAGACTGTAAATCAACAAATGTCTAGGCTGCACAGTCAAAGGATGTTCATCAATGATCATTTGTGGAAATGTGAAGTTCAATTTAGTTTTGTGTGGGCATTTTGAGGGATGATAAAAATGATATGTCAGTTGAAAGAAATTACTTAAATATCTAAAAAAAAAAGGACCTCAACTTTAAAGTGACTGAATTAATATTATAACACTACTTGCTCGACTCCAATCATTACTTGTAAACTCACTGGTATTTATGAGTCTATGTGAGTCTATGATGGATATTCCTTTTAGTTGATATAGTTTGTCTGTGTTTTGCTTGTTTCTTTAAGATTTTTCTGCCTGTTTCTTTTAATGTATTAAAAGTGTTGTATGTGACTGGAGAAAGACAGTTGATTGTTCAGTTGCTTTTCCAGGTTGTCAAATACTAACATGTTTTGGGCTGGTGGTTCAGTCCAACTACTGACCCAAAGTGTTTGACTGACCTGGGAATGAGCCTCAACAATCAATTGTCTTTCTCCAGAGTTATGGTGTGTTCACACCAAACACAAAGCAAATTTTTGTGTCCCTAACGCCTCGTTTCCACTTATGTATGTGTATCAAGATGAGGCATCTAGAAGTCCATTCTTTCCCATGGTAATCGTTGTGATATCTAATGGGCCTGCGAAACTCCTCCTTGTAGTTATATTTCAATCCAAACTTTGTTGCAAGTACGTTAAAAAAAAAAAAAAAGAATTTTCACGGTGGATTTCGGAGAGACGGTATGACAGTGTGCTAGCTTAGCTAGCAGGCTGCTAACAAGCTAACAGGTTATTTTCTTCAAATGAGTTGCCTGTTGATTGTCAAGTGAGTTTGTTTGATTTAAAAATAACTTGTTTATCTAGTTTTAACACACTGTGAATTTGAGTGATAATATTCTGCTAAAACATGGTTATACATTATATACAGTCAGGTGTCATTATGTCTCGTTCAGCCATTCATACATCTTTATAATCAAATATTTCACAAAGCAAGTTTTCTGTTTCTGTCCCGGTAATGTTCCAAGCGTATATTCCAAACTACTGGATGACAGACAAAATTAGCCTCTACTCCACAGCTACAGGAAACTTCTATCAGGTTTCTATCCATCCATAAAGAAATGCACTTCCTTGCGTTGGACACTAGAGGCATCATCCGTATATTCACGGATCTATGGACACCAGTCACATATGCAAGTGGAAACAACGCGTAAAGGTCAATTCGCATATTCCGCATCTGCCTGCCTGACACAGATGTCATCATCCACCCACGTCCCCTGTGGATGTCCCTGTGCAGCCCATTTTTCAGTGACATGTTTGCATAGCAAGGGTGCTGACTGCGCATGTTTCAATCTCTTGTTCCACACTCCATCCAGTCCAAAACAATGTGGTCAAGCCAGCTGCAGAAATTGGTTTTAAGTTAAGTATTTAACAGATAGTCACTCCAGACTGAGCGGCAGCTTCTTAGTTTCAGTTTCACCTGACGATGGCAGTAGGAGGACAATAAGCTCACCTCTGATCCCTAATGTTTACTGCTGGGGGCTGAGGCGGACTGTCAATTGTACTATGGATAGAACCACATTAATCACATGTCCCTCTCTCTTTGATGATTTCAGACTGTTTTTTTCACTAAAGACTGAACATTGATCTCATACAGTGCAGCCACCACAGTCACAATGAGAGAAGATCTTAGCTAACAGTGATGTCAATACACTCATCTGAGTCACTGTCATAGTTCTGACCTTGCATTCGGAACAATGAGCTTAACAAGCATCAGTAAGTGCTTAATGGAGCCTGCCCTACCCTACCAATAATAAAGCTCATATCCGTACCATGCTTCTTAGCAAGACTGATCTTTTACTCACTGATAAATGTTGCTAAAAAACCTTCAATATAAGATGACCCACTTTTGTTGCGGTGTTTGTAACTGTGATGGTCTCACTTTAAGGATTAAAGTTAACATTATTTTTGCTTCTCCTCTCATAACTTATGTGTCAGGCTATCAAGTATAATTTATTTCAGTTTGATTCTCAAAAGGAAAGGATAATGCATACAACAAAAAAACATTACAAAGAACGATGATTTCAGTATATATCACATACAAGCATTAAAAAAATACACACCCGTATCACATTGAACAAAACTCCTACTAAATAAAATGGCCATACATTCTTAAAATGTAGGACCAAGAGACAACCTCTGGGCTGAAAGTCAATGCAGAAGTGCCAAAAACTTCAGTCGGCTACTTATACTGATGGATATTTAAATATCTCTGTAGAATCTTAAGAGGTAACATCATATCATCATAGCGTGACTGTGGCATTCACTTAATATAGGAAACAAGCTAACTGTGCTAACAACGGATCCGAAGTGTCCAAGACTAAAAGCCAGACACTGTGCAGTGTTAAGTATCTGTGAGATGTAAATTCACCGCTTTAAAGCAGAAGAGAGAAGACAGTGTTATCTGGGAGCCTTTTGCTACAAAGTCTCTCCTTCCCTGTGCCGATGCTTCAGGTGTGCAGCTGTCTGTTCCAAAGGGTGGCGTGGCAGTCAAGAGCGCTCACTCTGCAGCAAAATCTGGGGACCAAAATGTCCACAGAAGTACACTGCACAGCACACTGACTAGAAATAAAAGACTGCTCAACTTGAAGCAGTCTCACTCAACTGAGAGGTCTCCAACTGATGTAGGCTTTAAGTCTCTCCCTGGGTTTCTAATGCTGTATATTTGTCTTAATACATCCTTGGAGTTTAAAGTATTATTTGTGTTAGATATACCAAACATTAAAGGGTGTATATCGTTTAAGATTTTATTGTAGCCCAGTGTTTTGTTTTTTTTTTAAATCAGATAGCTTCTGACTTGTAGGTATTTGAAAAACTGAGCATTCAGAAGGTGCAACACTTTTGCAAGGTTCCCAAAGATATTCACCCCCTTATTTGTAATCACCTGGCTAAATCTGGTTAGTCCTTTGTCAGCCCATGAAAAAATTTGTCATTTAATGCTGACATGATACGCGGCTGGTCACTGTTATAGTTTGACAGCGTTCGGCAGCGACAGAGGGAAACGCGGCGGAACAGCAACAAAAGTTAAGGCGGTGAAAGTCCAAGTAGGGCGGGCGGGAAGGGTGATGGATGGGTCCAACAAACACGGACTTTCACCCAGGAGAGTGGTGTTTGTATCTTGTAGAATTCTAAAGCCAAGCCTGGTTCTTTTTCCTAACCCTAACCATGTGATTTTGTTGCCTAAACCCAACCACGTGTGTGTGTTGTTGAAGGGAAAAAATTAGCAGTTCATGGTGTTGTACAGACGTAGTGTGTCTATTTTGAAAGAGACTCTATGTAAATGTTAAATTTCCTGTATTTTGCAACTTGACATGGTGTCCCAGAACGTCAACAACCAACGCACCCAGGGTACCTTGAACGTCATACGTGGACATGGAAGGTCCATGACCAAACATCAATATACTGTATGTGACGAGGTCGGAGTGAGAATGTGTTGACCAAGTCTTTTTGAACTGGTTTTGTTTCCATAATTTTTGCCAATGAATCTTAATGTATTATACAAATGTTATTTATCTGACCAGCAGTCATATTACTGACTTCAGAAAGTATGAGTGTGTTACATAGTTTATCCATTGCAAAATGTTAATTTTCCTCCATTTTGCTGTGGAGCTGTTGCTCATCTAGAAAATAATTGGTTTCATTCAGGCAGCTATAGAACTGGAGCTTCTGTCAATTTTCTGAAATACACAATCAATGCTGAAGAGACGTCACTGCCTATAATGATTTGTTATATAAGTAAAATATGCAGCTGTTAAATATCAGGAATTTGTCTGCATTTATCAAAGGATAAATCAAAGATACTGAAGGATTTTGTTTAATGTATCAAGCCAGAGTGCATCAGGGTCAACATACTTTATAACCTCATAGAAGGAGCAGAAACACAGAGCTGCAGAGTCGTGTGATGATTTCCAGTGTTTTCGAGGCATTTGATTCAGTGTTGATATTAAATCAACAATGTTGCTAAATGGACATTTAATGGAGTGTCATGATGTCCCACTTTTTCAGCCTGGTCAGACATAATAAGCATAGCCTGTCATCCTGTCTGTTAGCAGTCAAGCCAACTTGAGTCAAATGTAAAGTCGTGGTAAATTATACTGCATGCTAAAACATATGACAAATAAATGGCCAAATACATATCAGACACAAGTGAGTTCATGGTACATGTGTGGCATGTGAAGTACCACCAGTCAGCCTACATCTGACATTCTTTCAGCCTTGATGTTTACTGTGGTCTGAGTTATTACGTGGTCTGAGCTGCAGTCACAGAGGGATGCAGATGTTTGCATTATGAATTCAGCAGGAAACTGAAATATGTTTTCATATGAGACATATGAGGAGTTCCTCCCCCTCCCCACCTCGTCTTTGTTTGCAGCGAGCATCCTAATTACCTCTCTTTGCTTCTCCAGTGATTACACCGGTGCTCAGGCTTTGAAGAGTCCTTCCTGTTGGCCAGGTCCTCACTGATTTGCGTACGTGAGGAGCCGAGGGACTGATGCATTAACTCTACATGTCTATGATTAGTAAGCTATTCATGGTGTATGTGGCACAAAATCAATAATTGTTTCTTTAACTGTCTGACGTCATTGAGCAGCAGCTGCTGTCACAAAGTGTGCCCTCAGGAGGAAGATACTTGCTAATCAAGTAAAACTGAACAATAGCTTTGGATCTAATTAAATTTATCCTTGTTTGCTGATGGTCTCGTCTTTTGGCTCTCGTAAGAGAAAGCACTTACGTCACTCTTTATGTCTGTCTCTTGGCTTTCCATCTATATGTATTAATATTTGATGAACGGCATTTCATCAGTGGACAGTGTATCTATTTTGTCAATGACTTGCATTTCTATTGTGAAATAATTAAGTGGAGCTGGTAGTGAGACACTGTGAAAGCATATTAATTAGAGATGGTTCACTTTAACAGCATCCTTTTGGTTAATGGTGCCTCATAACGTCCTTTGGGAAGGTTGTTACAACTAATTAATTTTAAGAGACTAATCGTATCAATCTATTATTTAATTAGACAGAAATTTCACCATGTTTTCATGTATGAAGTTAAATAGCCCAACATTTCAACTTTTCAAGTTTGTTTGCTTGTCACATTATTGTAATTTAGATTTATTGGACTGACGGACAAACAAAATAGGTCATTGTAAAGCTACATTATTTTTTTGGAAATAACAATAATAAAATACAACAGACACCCAGCTCTGACATAAGATGGTTATACTGTAGCTGACATGTTAGCAACAGTTACCTATTTACACATCCAGCAGACACAGAGCAAAGTTAGCATTCATTTTAGTTTGGTGATGCAGGTTGCATACTTTGGGTTTAACACAGCTGTCTAGCTGTGGTGGTCAATACAAGCTGCTGAGAGTCATCAATGAAATGATAATCCTGTGTGCATGTCAGCATAAGCGAGACCTTTCACTTCCTTTAACGTGAAAGGTCAGATGTGTAGGATTCAGGGGGAAATATTGGCAGACGTGGAAAACGTTCTCTTCAGTTTATCATCACCTGAAAATAAAAATCACTGTGTTCTTGTTCTTGTTGTAACTTAGAATGAGCTGTTTATATCTACATATGAAGTGGGTCCTCGTCCACAGAGTCTGCAATGCTGCACTGTCATGTTGTTGTACAGTAGCCCAGAATGGACAAACCAAACACTGGCTTTAGAAAGGGTCATTCGCATTTTCAAGTTTTTGCCTCTCTGTATACAGTATACATGATCTTGTCTGAAATGTTTCCTGTTGTTGTGTGTGAAGAGCTTAAAATGATACTTTAGCTCCCCCCACTGTCTCAGCGGTCTCAACACACCAGCAGGAGCCACACTGTGCAGTAGACTAAATCACTGATAAAAGTCTGCTGATGCTACTGTTAATCTTACTATAATTATTAAGCAATGTACCCGTATGTGTCTGTATTTTACAGTGCAGTATGGTCACTGAAGAGTTTTAGGGGTTTGTTCACTAGTAGAAGGCTGGTGTGTGTTTTTTAGTATAAACACACACTCTATTTCAATGTCATGTTTTTAAATGACTGTACCATACATTTATGATCGTTCACCTCAATTAAAGCCTGACATATTGAAAACTGGAATCTGAATAAAGTTCTCTGGGTTTGAAAAACACAACATGGAAGATTGATGGATCCATCGGCATGGTGTGCTTTATTTTCAGCAGACTCAGCTGTGTAACTGTGGCAGAGGCAGAAATGGAAATACTTCAAACTCACTAATAACATTTTTATCCCTGCTGTCCTTTTACACTTGTTAACTGAAACATGTCCTCTAATGGTGATCAAACCAACAACTAATTCAGAAATAAACAGGAGTGTATGTTACATCATTGCAATATCAATTGTTGGGGTTATGTAATGGATGCTGAAGCAACCCAGATAAAGAAAAACGGGGGAAATAAAATCATATCGTATCCTACAGAACAAAGGTTATGATATTGTAACACAGACTCCGCCCTCAACTGGATTCTTTGGGTATGGGGGGCCCTGATGTGACATAACTTCGAGCCAGCCACACCTGATCCTGATGGGCTAAAGGTAAGTCGCTGTAGCCCAGTCGTGAGCAACCGAACTGGATGGACCTTTGACCAAACCTTACAGGGGTGGAAAGACAAGCATTGACACCCTGCACACCACATTTCCCGGATCATCAAGGAACACAGACACATGCTGGTGTATCAGGCCCAGAGGGGAGTCAGGTATAATACAGCTGACATACATCCAACCCTTTTCACCAATCCTGTGTTGTTCCAGTGATCACAGGCAGTTAGAAGGAGCCCAACATGTCCAAGAGATAGAGCCATTTGAATGGGCAGGGTGTAGACCATGACCATGATTGGCCAGCTATGTTTATACTTTTCTCTGTGTGCGAACATGCGCTTGCGATTAGAGGAGCATAACCCAAAGAGTCCAGTAGAGGTTGGAGCCTGTGTGAGAACCCTCTGTATATACTAAACGGACAGTTGTAGCGATGCTGTCTTCTGCTAATAGCTATGGCAGAGATACTCAACTTACAGCCCATGGGCCAAATCTGTCCTGCGATAGGGTGCTGGTGGTCCAAGGACCATTTTGTAATGAAAATAAACTGATTCACACTGACAATTTTTTTTGTACTTTTGTACTTGTTAAAAAAAAGTGCCTACTGGATTTGACTCCTGGCAAAAATGAGGAGGGGACAGAAAAATGTTGAAAGGTTGAAAACAGGCAGGGATAAATATCATTAATGTTCCCGTATTAACGGGCCTCTGGTCGCCTTTTGCAAAAGTGCCCCCAGGCAGTTCACTATCCCTAAACTACAGGATCAAACCTGTGGTGTTACAAGGAGCTGTATTACATCACCTTTCTTTATTGCCTTTTACTTGTTGCTTCCAAGTTCCTTAACATTACCTCACCTCTTCAGTGTTCCCATTTTCAGACAATTGGGTCCCGCTCTACCAGTCTGCTCAGCAGCAGTGGTCAAATACAGCACTAGGCGGTCTCTGGCTGCCGGCCAGTGCTGATGTATTTTTCCTCAAAAAGAACAGATGATGAAGACCAGGCTACGCAGGCTACAACCACAAACACCAGACGTCACCAGATGTGCTCCCCCCTCACTGTAAGCATGTTGAACTTCAGATGAAGTGAAGTTGAAAGTAATGTGGGGCTGTGTTCTGTTAAAAGCAGAGGAGAAATCCATGGTTTATAG
This sequence comes from Epinephelus cyanopodus, assembly GCA_026686955.1. NCBI lineage: Eukaryota > Metazoa > Chordata > Actinopteri > Perciformes > Serranidae > Epinephelus > Epinephelus cyanopodus. Next base: position 24,383,567 of record CM048916.1, on the reverse strand, counting down.
ATTTTCTGATGGATCGATCCCAGTGTGTCAGGTTAAATTGCACCATGTCTGATATGTTCCCTCTACTGGATCATCACAGGGTTGTGTTCTGTCCCCGTTTTTACAAGCTGACGACAGCAGAAGTCCTGATAGACACATTCTGAAGTGCACATGGATGATTTTGTTCAGTAGTGTGATAATGGCTTGTTTTAAAAGTGAATGTAACGAGCACTAAAGATTTGTGTCCTAACTGCCAATTCAGACACTCATTAAGGGTCAGATCATTGAACAGGTTCAGTGTTATATCTGGATAACCGACTCTAAAGTAAATTGCAATGCAATAACAGCACTGTGGTACTTCTTGAAAAAAAAAAAAAAGCCCAGCAACAACTAAAACCTCCTCTGGAAGCTCCACTGGTTTGAGGTGGGTGGTAAACTCATGATGCTCTTACAGTCATCACCTTCTTTGTCATTACTTGGTTTGGTAATCTCTTAACAGATGACAAGACCAAGCTGCAACTAGTCAAAGTGGCCACTGGTGTTTACCAGCCGAATCGGTGTCATGTTTTCTGAAAGAGAATAATTTCAAAGGCTTGACTCATGTACAGTGTTCTCTGCTTCCTCTCTGAAGACCTTGATTGAATGGGGATGGCTTAACTCCAGCTTTAATGTTGTCACATGATGTGTACATGTTTAATGTGCTTTATCCAATTTCATGTATCTCAGTCTGTGTGCTCAAGGCTCTCTGTGTTTGACCTATAGCTGCAAAGCACGTGGTCCCTCAGAAGCAGTAAAGTTACAGCTGAAGCTGTGGTTGAAGCATTTAAGCTCCTGCACACTCACACAGGTGTTTTCACTTAGTCTGGCTAATTACACCTCAGCTCAGGTTCTGCTTCTGTCCTGAGAAGCAGCTTAATCAAACTAAGGAAGAGAAGTCACCTGTGTGGTTTTACAATGGACGTGCCGTGTGTTTTGTTGGTGTTTGAAAGCATTTTTATAAAAAAAAAAAAAAGAATCTTTGCCCGTACTCTCCCCCTGTAGGTGCTTTTTAAAAGTTGGTAGCTCCACAGAGAGCAGCTGCTGTGGTCAACTTCAATTCACTTACAATTTCCACAATGCCTTTTCACAGCTGACATTTTGAGCACAGGTGCCACTTCTAACATTAACAATGGGTCTGTGCTATTCAAGTGTCCCTGTAAGCCCTGACAGCGTGACAGTGAGCCAGCAAACACAATACGAGGACCCTGAGAGTGAAGCAGCTTCAAAACTAAGCCATCATTCATTTCAATATTCATCCATGTACTTTCAACACAAGTACGATCACATGGTTGTTTGTACTAGCAGTTTATTACAACCCATATTTACGTTTTTCGTTCAGTGGCAGCCTCTAGTGGCCATAGTAATTATAGTGGGAACAAAAGAGAGAGGTACTTTAGTGTAAAGAGCAGCAAAGTCCAGGGTGAATGGATGGATCAAACATACACAGGACTTTCACCCAGGACACTGCCATCGTGTGAATCCAGAAGCCAAAATTTAGTTCTTTTAGCTACAAATGATGACATACATCTATGTATGTGAGTAAAGTTGTCAGTAGGTATGTCAAGTTTCGCAACATGTATTTGATTTAACCCCAAGTATAATCTTTTTTCTAATGCTAACCACACAGGTTTATAGGTCCAAACATTAACCACATGTTAAAAACTGATCAATGGTTATATGATGCATGATGATAAAAATGTCATCCCTGGAGCACTCTATTTTCTACTTTATTTTCTGATAATACCAAGCAGTGTTTTTCATCTCAGGACTTCACATACACATGGGAGCTTACATTATGAGCAGAGATCTTTATTGATCAAGAAACTGGCATGATGAAATTGACAAGTGTGTTTTGTAGTCACTGCACTGCTCTTTAAACAACCAGGCTGTTCGAATATCACCTGTAAAAAGTTCCTACACAGAGAAGACATCATACTGTTACATTCAGAGAGAAGAGTGTAATGTTATTGAAATATTATTGCACACAGACAACATCAGATAAACAGGTGCAGATTATCACATGAACAGATGTAGGCCGTAGGAGGGTCTGTCTGTATGTGCGTCTGAGTGTTTGTTGTGAATCTATGCGGAAGGGAAAGTCGTGATGAGGTCGTGTCCCTCCGGTGGTCTCATTCTAGCACGAGCGTGAGTCTCACAGTACAGCTGCCCCTCCACAAAGAAATAGCCCTTCTGTTTGAGGTTGACGTCACAGTCGGAGCACACAAAGCAACCAGGGTGACGGTATTTGTCTCGTGCCTTCACCACTGTCCCGCTGTAGCATGAAAGACAGAGAGGGATATGTCAGACACAAAGAATAGTGTGTGTGTATATAGTAGTAGTAATTAGTTTGTACAGTATGCATATTATAAACTATAACAATGCAATGGATCCAAACTAATGTTACTGACACGAGTGACCTGAAGGCAACATACAGACTGCACCAACTTTCAAATGGGATTATCTCATATTTTTCCATCTCATTATGTGAAGGTTTTACATACAAAACTATTACGTTAACTCTTTACTTTAACTCCCCTTTATGCTTTTATAGTAACATAATGGTGTAAAACGCTGTATAATGTGGTTTCAAGTGGAAAGGAGCCATGTACGAGATTCAGAACATTAATATAGCAGCAAACAACCATTTGCTATGTAGACATATAGCAGAGTAATGGGGTCCTGATCAGAAATAAAGGCACTCTGTGTTGTTATATGAGCTTCTCTGTTCTTTGTTTTGGTAGACAGTCCCTGTGTGTGTATGCTGCCAACATTATTTTTTCCCCAAGCATCTTCTGCCTAGTCCAAAATATGCTTGGGAAATTTGGGAAAAATTGCACACTGGATGGCTAATCGCCGCTGTACCGCTGATAATGGTGGCAGGACCAGGCCCCCAAGAACGCTGCTCCACCTTGCTTTTAAATTTTCCCGGTGGCTGCAGCGAAAAAAAGCTCCTGGGGCCCAAAAAGCCTTTACTCTATAGACCTTCAAACTTCAAACTGTTGTCAGGACACCTCAAACTGCAAACAAGGTCAGTTATGACTCCATGAAGTTTTGATCCATGGAGGTTTCACATTTGTCAAACTTCCCTCAAGCCGAGATAAGCGATTTAAAAATCAGTTTAAAAATAAGTTTATGGTGCCTGCGGAGGAAACACTCCTGTGCCTATTCAGTGGACTGCACACCCTGGAAGTGAACTGGAATCTTTTTTGACGTATGTGCCAGACCCCCAGGAAGTGCAGTGGGCTTTGAGACAATTTTTGTAGTGGCCAAACAGTGTAATTACAATATCAGACAATGCTATATGGTCCAAAATACTTTTTCCCATAGCCATACATAACAAAAGAGACATCTATAAATCAGTGGATACATTTTTTAAGCATCACAACTTCTGTGAGATGACTCATTTCTCTATCTTGATTTAATCCATTCAGTCCAATAACATTTGTAAAGTCTCAAAGGATTGCACAATTAAATCCTTCTATCTCCATTCATCGACTGGCGGAACTCTCCAGTCAGCCTAAGCCATTGTTGATGTTGTCAGCATTGTTCGTGTTGTTCGCACCATTAGCTGCTGGCCGCCAGCTTAGCCAACTCCATGTTGAGAGCCGTGTGTACACAGTCACTGCCAAGAGTCTGAATCATAGATATGCTCCGACTGTCATATACAGCTCCTTTTAAAAGGGAACACCATCTAAATTAAGATATTTTTTATGTTGTTTCCATGACCATTGAAAGTTAAATCAACTATTTTTATGAACATTAGCTTCTCTCTCCCATAGCCAGAAACCAGAGAAGTAAATCTCAAACTGGGATGTCATCAGGTATAAAGTCTGGAGCTGCTCCATAGACAATGAATGGGAGTCTGATTTTGTATGAAGCTGATTGTAATAAAGTGGGTGGACCCTGAACCAATCACCTTTTCCATTGTGTTGTCAATTAATGAAAGGATGTCTATATTTGCTGACCAATATACTGGCACTGAAGCGCATAATTTGACGGGAGTGTTGTAACAATGCAACAGCCCTGCAATATATAGTATTTTATGAATGCTCAGCCTCTGTATGTTCAGACAAAAGGACTGTTAATTACTTCTATACATGCTACAGTTAATGTTGTTGCTGTAGTGGACTCTATTGTTCTCCTGTACTTTCCTCCACCCTTTGTCTGTATGCCTATTGATTCATGGCAGCTCTGAATGTAAATCACAGATGATTTCTTTTCCTTTCTATTCTTACTCACACAATCCCATTCCCACACTTGTCGCAGACGGGCAGTTTCTGCAGGTTTCCTGTGGGCGCAGTTGGTTTGGTTGTGGGGGCTTTCACTGTCCTGGTCACAATCGGACGAGTGCCTGCCCACATGGGAGAGAGACCACTCAACAAAACAAGCCCGTATTTACACAGGAGCACATAAATAAAAACAAAACACTCAAGAGAAATGAGGCGGGGGCATTTACAACCTCCTGAATCCTAACTGACGGCCCCTTATTGGGCATGAGCACATTTCATAACTTGGATACAGGAAACATTTTTAGAACTCAATTAATAAAACAAACACACACGCACAGAGAAGTGTTTTTGTGATGACATGTTTTGTTGTTTTTAGGCTGCACGACTCAATAAGGGGTATGGCCTGATGACATAATGTGTAGCATATTGTGTGTGTTATGAGACCTGTTATTCATACAGGGTCAAAATACTGCATGTTTTCTTCATATGTGTTCCCTGTGTAACAAATAGAATGTACTGGAATAATTGGTTATGCCACTGTTAGTAGGTCATCAAATGTTCCAGTTTAGACTTTTTATATGTGTCATACATCTTGTTTTATATGTCATCCTTTGTGGTTGTGGACTGAAGGAACAGTAGCTGTTAGTGGCAGCTAATGTGTATCCAAATCAAGAATATAACAGCAAACAAATGAGCAGTGTGGGTCTATAACTTCAGCTGTAATGTAGGATTTGCAGCAGGTTGGTTGTGTGGTTGTGGGTTCGATCCCTGGCCACTACTGTCCACATGTGGAGATGTATTAGGGCAACAACACTAAACCCCCAATTGTGTTCCTGATGTGTGTGTAGGATATAAAAATATGAGCTGCTTTGGACAAAGTATCTATCTTCCTAGAGTATAATATATAACGACATGTAAACCTTAAACCAGAAATAAAAACTAGACTTTAGGGAAAAAAAACAAAAAGAAGACGAGTGCAGTTTGAAACTGTGGCCATTAAGCCTGCTTAACATGTGTTTAACGTGTGTTTAACGTGTGTTTTAAATCAACTAAACTTGACAGCACTTCACAGAAACCTCCGCAGCCAACTAGTGTTTTGGAGGTGTAACTGCAGAGTGACACAGACACCACCGCACAAGTATAAATGGTCACAATGGCATAGGCTCTGCATAGAGCTGACGCACAAGTATAAATCCCGCTTAACTGAAACAATATTGTGTACTTACAAAACTACCTGAAATAAAATAAAAATGTAAAATGTATAGGAAATGTTTTATGTTTAGTTTTAGTCTTTGTCAATTTGGATAAAAGGAGGCATTAGTGCATAAATTTATTGAGATTGATGTGTCTACATGTCTACGCGTCCCAGTCTGGAAATTGGAAGTAAACTAAATTAAAGACAAAAATGAAAAGGAAATAGACATAATAAGTAGTGAAAAATACAAAACTATAATAACTCTTCATCAGAGTGTAAAAGGCATTGGAAACAGGTGTGTGCAATTTAAGAGCTGTGAGGGTCATGTGACACAGGGCACATGATGTGTTGGTGTAGCCCTGCTAGACACATTGACAGACATGAAAGACATAAATGTATACTTTAAACAATTAACATATTTAGAAAGAAGAAAAAAGGTCCCGTCCACTTCAAATCAGTGAGAAGAGATCAGAGGAAAAAAAGGAAATACAAAACTCTAATATAAAATAATCAAACCCTCATGCAGAGCCCCATAACTCATCGTAAAAAAGCTGATTTAGAAAATACATGTTCAGGGCCTTTTAAACATCTGTATGTTTCCAAAATGAGGCATGTCAGTGAAAGTACAAATATTTCTCTGCACCAGTAATCATTTCAACCTGTAAGCTGTTTTAGTGTTGTGGAGGTAATGGTCTGGGAGAGATGAGGTGCTCACCATCACTGTCAATAAATTCCTGCAGGGCTTTGAACGAGCCAGACTGCCGAGGCTCCTGGGGCTCCTCCTGGTCTTTCTGTAACATCTGGTACACGTCAGAATCCTCGATGCTGGTCAAAGTCCTGGGACTGAGCAGTCACACATGTGCACGCACAAACACACATGCACACACGCACACACACGCAGAAGTACAATACATGGTCAGGATACAAAACACAAAAGAGCACTCCAGTGATGAAGGAAGTATTCACATCTGTTACTTAAGTGAAATTATGCATTAAAAGAATACTTCACCCACAAAATGACCATTTGTTTATCACTGACTCACCACGTGTTGCCTTGAAAACCCTTTTTTTTTTCTTTTTGCATGCCTCCACAGTGAACAAAGAATACAAAAAAGGTAGCATCCTTCATGAATTGAAGTAATTGGCGACCACGCTTAACAACAGCAAAAAAACAGTTTACAAACTCTCACACAACTCATGCAGTGTAATCCAAACAGAGGAAAGGAAAACTCCAAATAAGAGCTCTTCTTTGTCCTGCCTATTTCCCCTAACAGACCTCAAGATAATATCAGTATGAGATTTTTACTATTTTCTCATACTTCTTAAATTCAGCTCCTGAGAAAAAGCCTTCCTCTTGTCTCAGCTTGATCCTAATTTTAGATCCTAAAATGCTGCCTTTCCTCTCACTGTATTTATCTCATAAAATATCAGCTCTTGACATAACAGTAAGATCTTGAAGAAAACTTGGCTTTTAAATGAGCCTGCACAATTTCAGACGTTTGTCTCAGTGATTGAATACAAGTCTCTGCGCTGTGTATTTTATCTGTTGTCAGAGGTGAGAATCCTCTGAGAAGCCCAGAGCACAGCAAAAGAACTTGGATTACCGCACTAGTTGCATGAGAGTCTGTAAACAGATGTTTTTTATATAGTTTTGCTGTTGTTAAATGCCGTCCCCGTTTACCTCAATTCATGAAGCATGTTCACCTTTTTTTGGATTCTCCGTTTACCTTGGAGGCACGCAAGCAAAACAAAGGCTTCTCCATGAATGAAATGTAACGCAGTGAGTAACTGATGGTCATCAGGCAGGTGGAGTATTTTTTTAATCAATTATGTATTACTAGTCCATACCCATTGGTAGCTTTGTCACCTTCTACCTATGCCAATCCTCAATGCCTATGTGCAGTTTCACACAGTTTAATAATGGAGGGGTCCCCTCAGATTATGTGTGGTCATATGCCTACAAAGTTGCGTGGTGATCGGTGAAACCCTTGAGATGTTATACACCTTTATGTGATGAGCCACGCCCTCCGCAATATTCATTGCCTTATAGAAGCTCAGTTTTAGTAAGTTTTCCAACTTTTGCCAAGAGGGAACTTTAGATATTGGTCCCTAGATTATGTTCACTGAGTTTCATGCAGATCACTCAAACTTCCTAGGAAGAGATCGATTTTAAGTGTTTTTCAAAAACTTCAAAATGACGGGAAATCTATATAACCGGAAGTTATGGTTTCTTGAGGCAAATGTGTTCCTCATGAGGAGAGCATCTCTGTGCAAAGTCTCATGTCTCTACGACATACGGAGCATGAGATATGCCCATTCAAAGTTTGCAATTTCAGTCGGTTGCTATAGCGCCCCCCTTTGGCCAACTGATGTAATATTGCTTCATGGGCATCCTCCCATGACCCTCTACCACTGTGCCAAATTTCACATGGATTGACCAAGTCAGTGAGGAGAAAAACGTGGAACAGACACACAGACAGAGTTTTCGTCATGATATAGTAAGATAAGCTAAATGCACTTAAAGTATAAAAAGAGTCATTCTGCAGTAAAATGTTCCAAGTCAGTGTTTTATTATCATATATGATGTTTTTAGATTTATATTACCATGGTATTATTATGTATGTTGCATTTTACTGCTGTAGATGTTTAAGGTTGTGCTAATTTTAACTCCTTTATATACTATTGTGTTGTTATATCTACAGCAATGCATCATGTTCTGTAAGCTCATCATATGTTAGCAGTATCACTGTCCTTTGAGAACCTTGTATCTCTAAAAAGTCGACTTTTCGTGATATCAGAAAAATAAAACCATTGAGCTTTCAGCTTTGCATTGATACATTTTCCAGCTGGTCCAAGGTGGGTTTTAGAGAGTTTATGTAGCCTGTAGTAGAAGGAGGAGATTTTTTTTAAACACACAGACTGTATGTGTTCCTTTAATAAAGGACCCATTTCCTTCAGAATCATTACAATTCAAAATCACCAAGGTTGGAGAATCATTCCTATGTTTCCAGGGTCCTTTGTTCCCCAGCTCTTGAAAACACACAATGGAAACATGACAAAGAGTCCAGTGTCAAGGTCCCATGTTCCCCAGTTCCATAGCACATAATGGGAACTTGCAAAATGTTTCTCATGTTCTGGATTCACTTAATATGATATATGTCAGGTTAGGGAATGAAAATCATGAATTTGTGGGTGAAGACGTTGTACTTTTACAGGTCTCTGTCTTAATATAGATGCTATTTCTGTTAGAACAGTTCAAATTACTTGCAGCACAAGAGAACTATTACCCTGGTTGCGTTTGTTGTTGATAAGTTCTGTCCGTTACATGCATTATTTTCTTTCAAAATACACCTCTGTTGTCACACGAAATGTAATGTTTACATACAGTCTCTTTCAAAATAAAAGCACTATGTCGGTACAACACTGAGAATTTAGGCTTTTTTTCCTTCAACAACAAACAAACATGGTTGGTTTTAGGCAACAAAAGCACGTGGTTGAGTTTCGGAAAAAGAACAGGGTCTGGCTTTAGAATCTTACGGGATGGGAACATCGCTCTCTCGGTTGAAAGTTGGTGTTTGTTGGATCCATAACCCCCCCTCGTGCCCCACCCCAGTTGGGCTTTCGCCACCTACTGGGACTTTCATCCTTGTCCCGTCACATTTCCCCCTGACGCCACCGGGCACCATTAAACTATAACGGCAACCGGCCGTGTATCGTGCCAACATTAAAGGATGCTTTTTTTAAGTTGGTTTCTGACGCAGTCAAGTGCCAAAATTGGACGATTCTGGAGACTGGGCTCAGTGAAATGCAGAACAAAACCAAAGATATTTTAAGGACATAAAGTGACAATAGGTGACATTTAACACTACAGAAGGGGCTGATGTTTGTTAAAGGAATATTGAACTGGGGAACTTAGGATGCTGGGAACATAGATGCACTCCCAGATTTGGAGATACATGGTTTACATTAGATGGGAAGGGTAAATTGTAATCTGAAAAATGACTCGCCCAAAGCTGTGTGAAAAACAGTACATTATTGTCCTCTGAGAGTGGAAGTATAAAGTTGCAGTAGATGGAAATATTCAAGTAACTAAGTAAATGTACTTGGCTGCCACTATCTGTGGCACAGCACTGCTCTGGTTTGTAGGCTGACAGTATGACTGTGACAAATTAACATTTTCCCCCAGACCTCCCTAAGTCAATTTCATTAGGAAAGATTCATGCTTGTGGCAGAAATGATGCATTACAATCTTTATTGGATCGCTCTGAGTTTTTTTTTTTTTTTTAAAACTTGTGGTTACTGAGTGAAGCAGATCAGGTGAGAACAACCAGCTGGAGATTATTCTCGGAGTTAGATCATGCGTCAACCTTAAAAGGAGAAAAAGGAGTCAGATACTGAATGTGGGATGAGGAAGAAAATTCATGAGCTGGGCCACATAGAGGGCATTGATTGATGAGAGATTTGCATGGGTTTTACAGCATGCTGATTCCACAACATGCCCTTTTTCATGCATATTGTAATATTTCCTCTCCATAATCATATTATGTTTCACAATAATTCCAGTCTTCCGGTTACAGTGGTTATGAATACATTACAATAACATCTACATTCCTATTTTACCATGTAAAGTAGCTCAGGAGTGATGCAGGGTGAGTGTGTGTGTATCAGCTGACATGACCGAGGTTTGACGTGATATATGTCTTATTCAGAGTCAGTGGTTCGGCCATGGACAGATTCATTCCTGTGGGCTGTGGTAATATATTCTCAGAGTGACACACCATATATCAGGTGGCCTAATGAAATCCTGATGAGGGGAGGGCTGAAGGCTGAAGGCTAACACACCCTCCCACATCTGTGGCTGTGTTAAGCTACTCAGCTGATACCTTCACACACACTGACTGGGTGATTGAGAAGGTGCGTCATGTAAAGAGCAGGTGGACTACAGTCGATGTTACAACAGCAGAACAGGACGATAAAAGTAAAGGAGAATAACATGGAGGGATCACAATGTATGGCTGCATCAACGATCATTACACCAGAAACTATAATACGGATGGCTGAAAATGGACACTTTGCTATTCTTAGGTCATTACTGCTAGTGGGGAAAAAGGTTTGGCCTGAGGGCAGTGCCAGGGGAAAGTTTTCTATGGTGAAATAATGAATCAGTTTGTCCAGTGATAACATATTCTGAGCTCAGCTCCACTTATTTCCAGAGCTGTTGGCTGAAGAAGCTGGTAAATGAAGTCAAGTTTATAATATTTCATCACAGATACGGCTCTCCAAGGTCATGAATGAATCATTTAATTAGTATGGCAGAAAAGCAATGAGCAATTCTGCAAGCAGTCAGTTAATTACAAATGTCTTTTCTAAGGAAAACAAAAGGACTTTTTTTTTTTTTTTTACAGCTTATTAAATGTGAGGATTTGATTGTCTCTGTTTCCTATCACTGTGACTTTATGTCAGATAAAACAAACGATGTAAAGGTCTTGTGCTTTTGAAAATTGTGAGTGCTTTTTTAATTCTATTTTTTATCTTTAACTATTTTATCTGTTTTATTATTTATTTTATTTTTTCTTATATATTGTAGAATATATTATTGTATTATTATTTATTTTATTTATTTATTATTTACTGCCTACTCCACCCTGTAATGACTGCAACCTTATTTGATGTTTATATATATATGTATATTTATTGCTCTGTAAAGCACTTTCAATTGCCCTTGTGTATAAAATGTGCCATACAAATAAAGCTGCCTTGCCGCATAAACAACAAAAAGTGTGTTTCAGCTCAAAGGCCCAGTTGAACCCAGAAATTCAAAATACATATTTTGCCTCTTACATTTAATGCAATATATCAATCTAGAGTGTTCTGGTGTGAGTTGCTGAGTGTTGGAGATATCCGCCATAGAGATGTCTGCCTTCTCTCCACCACAGTGGAACTAGATGGCACTCGGCTTGTGGTGCTCAAAGTGCCAAAAAAAATACATTTGAAAAACTCAACAGTAATGTCTCTTCCAAGAAATGATGATGCAGTTAGTCAAGATAATCCACAGACCTTGCTGTGAGCAGTTTCATGTCAGAACTATTTTCTTTCCACCAAACAAACACCTGCCAAATGTCATTTTGGGCTAAAGCACGCCGCATGACTTGCAAATACAATTGTGACCACTACACCAGAATCCATGCTAAGCCTTGTGCCGCTCCTGGGAGCCTGGGATCATTGATATCAAGTGTTATGTAGTTGTGAAGATATGTCACCTTTAACCAGATACCAACTGTTGAAAAGGCTACATAACAACCCAACATAACCCTCTGCTGAGTCATATTGTTATTGCTAGGATGACTTTTGGATAATCAGTGTACTTATGTTTCGCATGCTGCTAGCTGCTGTTTGGCACTGGGCTTTTAAAGAACCTGGCTGCCATGTTTAAGTGAAGATAGAGTGAGAATAATCACCTCACAGGCTTGGGTAGAACCAGACCTCGGATCTGGCCTTCCATGGCGTCCTGGATGTTGCCTGTGGAGTAGAGGCCTATGGGAGTGTTGTAGGCCGCACTGACCACCTGATGGGTGTCATCGATGTTCGCTGCCGCAATGAACGGCTGAGCTTTGCGGTTGTGAGCTGTGCCAATTGGTTTATATTCCTGTAGGGAGGAGAAGACAGTGTTATAATTGAGACAATCGTGAGATAGTGATGTGAGGCAAAATTGCTCATCTCTAATAAATGTGAATCAATTTCTCAAACACACTCGCAAACCTGCTGTTCTGCTTCCAGGTTCAGTTTGTATGGGTGACTTTTACCGTCCTCCACAACACGAGGTGACCACAGTCTTGATTCATTTCTAGAAATAAGAATAAGATCCTGGTTAGAAGTTCACCACAACATGTCAACTCTTCTTTGAGTCAATGAGCGTGTAAATTGTTGATAACCCCAACCTACAGGTTTAGGGTTATGGACAGTTATAGAGGTTTAAACTTCTGCTCACATAGCCGTACCATAGGATACATTTTATTTGGTCAAAGTCACAAGCTACACCTAATTCGAATGATTTTTGGATGTGCTGTTGGATAAAGTTTCCCAATAATCCAGCCAAAAATGAATGGTAAGATTCTCAAACTAAAGTCAGATGGTGGAAACACAGACACAAGTTTTCGATAACAGCAATTTGACAGATGTCAGCACAGTACACATCATGTAGGCTATCACTTTCTGTTAGTACAAAACAGGTAAGTATCGTAATTTCTTGCTCGTTAACTGTAGAACATATTAATATGAAGATCAGTTTGTAGCTTAGACTGTACAGCAGTGGTTCACAACCTGGTGGTCAGCACATATGAAGGGATCAAACGATAAATCACAGGGTTGTAAGATGATTAAAGGGTACACAGAATTCTCTGATTTTCCTTCCCTCTTATTTCTGGTGAATTACCGGACAATTGGGCCTCTTCAGGCTCTCAAAAAGTACATAAGAGTTTTTCTTTATCTGCTGTGAGGGTTCAAGGACAGAGATAATACTGGGCTTTATAAACAAAATTGAATTGAACTGAACTGAATTAAACACTAAGACAAAAAATATCTCTTTGGTAACTACTGGAATTAAATGGGTGACTAGGCATCACTTTGTTTTAATGGATTACAAGCCAAAAAGGTTGAGAACCACTACTGCACAGTACGAGTAAGCTACTGTATGTACGAACACTGGGCAAAAGTATACATTTAGCACTTTTGTTTTTGCTCCCAGTTTCCATGAGTTAGAATGAAACATCTACAGTATGCACACAAAAGGCTTAGTTTTCTTAAATTTTCCTCACACATTTGTTTAAATGCGTGTGTCAGCAAGCACTTTGCAAACATAAGCCACAATCCATTCACCTGTCAGATGCGGATTATCAAGATACTAATTGAATGGCATCTTGGCAGTACATCCAACGGGTTTACTGAACCAGCCCATGACCTCCAGCTTCTTGATCAAGAAGCAAGATCGTCTGTGAAGCAGCCTCTGAGATGATTTCCGACAGTTTGTGCAGAAATTCTTTGGTCGTGCAAACCAACTGTTGCATCAGCTGTTGAGGTGGCTGGTCTCAGACGATGTTGCAGTCAAAGGAGCCAGATGTGGAGGTCCTGGGTTTGAGAGGTTACATGTGGTCTGCATTTGTGAGTAAGGTTGGATGTACTGCCAAAATCACAGAAATGACATTGGAGTTGGCTTATGGTAGTGAGATGAACATTCAGTTCAGGGGCAACAGCTCTGGTGGACATTTCTGCAGTCAGCATGCGAAATAAATAAATATGCTGTTTAATCAGTAACCTGATATGGCACACCTGTAACGTGGATGGATTATTGTGGAGAAGGAGAAGTGCTCACTAACACGGAATTTGTGAACAAAATTTGAGAGGACCAAGCCTTTTGTGTGCATGCAAAGTCTTAAATCTTCTATTTCAACTCACGAGAAATGGGGTAAAAAAAAAAAGTGTTGTGTTTATTTTTGTTCGGTATCATAAGGACACATTTGTTGACACTTGCATATGGACTGACTCCACATAGTGAAAGCAACAGTTAGGGCACAGTATGTAATCCAATACACCACCACAACTTAATATAGAATTGAATCCACAGCTGTCTGACACAAAAATGGAACAATATAAACTTCATAAACACAGTAATTATTGCAAAGCTAATGTATTACGTTTCATTAAACTGTGCAGGTGTTGGCTTTACTGTGTCCACCACCTGTTGGTGTGCATGCTTTTGGTTTCTGAATATAACCTTTCAACAGTGAGACTGAGCTGGCTGGTCGACTCTTTTATCTTGTTCTGGGCTTCACAGTGCAGCATGTCTGCGGCCGGGACTCCCTCGATGGCCACGATGACATCACCGGCGCACAAGTTGGCTATGGCTGCCTTACTGCCAGGAGTGATCTGGATGTGAGAGGAAGAAAAAGTAAGTAACAGAAATAAAGACAATTTATTTTGATTCCTTTGTGAATTCATCCAGAGCAGGAACTGATGATTTTACCAGAAGAGAAAGAGAGAGAAATCCACCCATTAATTCAGAAAGATTTTAGATTTGTAAATTTCTAACCACAAACAATCATCAATCCATCTATTTTCATCTGCTTATCAGGGGCTGGGTTGCAGGGGCAGCAGGATTAATAAAGTACACCAGACGTCCCTCTGTCCAGCAACACTTCCCAGCTGCTCCTGGGGGATCTTGAGGTGTTCCAAGGCCAGACGTGATAGATAATCTCTCCAGCCTAACACCTCTAACAGGAGGCACTTAGGTTGCATCCTGATGAGATGCCCAAACCACCTTAAATGACCCATTTAAACACAAAGGAACAGCAGCTCCTCTCCGAGCTCCCTGCGGATGTCTGAGCTTCCCACCCTATCTCTAAAGCTGAGCCCAGCCCCCCTACAGAGGAAACACATTTTGGCTGCTTGTATCTGCGATCTCATTCTTTCAGTCATTACCCAAAATGCATGACCATAGGTGAGGGTTGGGACGTAGATGGACCGGTAAATGGAAAGCTTTGCCTTCCAGCTTTGCTCCCTCTTCACCACGACAGCCTGGCGCCGCAACAAACCGCCGATCCATCTAACGCTCCATCTGACCCTCACTTGTGAACAAGACCCCAAGATACTTTAATTCCTTTGCTGGGGGCAGCAACTCTCTCCCAACTCTGAGGGGGCAATCCACAGTTTTCTGGCAGGGAACCATGGCTTCAGACTTGGAGGTAGTGACTGTCATCCTCACCAATTTACACTTGGCTGCAAGCTGCCCCAGTGGATGCTGTAGGTCACAGTGTGATGAAGCCAACAGAACCACATCATCTGCAAAAAGCAGACATGCTTGAGGCCCCCAAACTGGACCCCTCTCCCCCATGGCTGCACTGAGTCCTGTCCATGAATATCACAAACAGAATCAGTGATAAGGCACAAGCCTGGCAGAGGCCAACACCCACTGAAAGCAATACCACTGCTTAGATGTAACTGACATCTCCAACTGATGGGGTTGTGAGAGATTTGGGGCCTTAAAACAGATTAATGCAGCAGAAAAGGTTGAAAGCCCTGATTTAGCACAATAGTAGAGGTGAATGGAGATTTGTCTGCTGCTTACATGTATTTTTTTTTTTTCATATGCAAGATAGTTTGGTCTTGTTCATTAGTCCTGCATTATATAATCTTATATACATTCAAGGGTGGAGCCAGAGATTGTTACCACCACAGATTTTTAAAAAAATTGTCTGATGTCACTATCTTTAAGTCACATAACACAGGTGAGTAAACAGCATAACTGAGCTTGAAACCTATTTTTGTATGTGCCAGCCAGCTCTCACTCCCAACTCCCAAATCAAACACCTTTCATGGCAGTACAATACGCCCCAGGCTGCTGCAGGCAACTACCGCAAAATAAAGAGTGAGAAAGTCTGTGTGTAGAGGACAGGAAGGTTGGTGAATGGTCAAACAAACTCTGGACTTTCACCAGGGAGCCTGCTATTTGTTGCCTGTGTGAATTTTGTGAGCCCTGATGTTTTTTTTGTAAACCTAACCACATAATTTTGTTGCCTAAACTTAAGGATATAAACCTAAAATTAAGTTTTACAACTTACTGTACATTTCCTGTGAATATGGAAGCGTATTTTGAAAAGACATAATGCATGTAACAAGCGTCACCTGATGCAGGAGGATACTTAGCACGTGTATTTAGACATAGGTCCACTAACAAAGCAGCAGTATTTGATGAGTTGGGGTGAGAGCATGTTGACTGTGGTGGAGTAGAGTTGACAGAATCAGTGACAAACCTGCTACATTTAAATCCATGCTATAATAATCTAGGCTGCTCTAAATGCAAATAAATTGTAGTTTCTGAGAACCTAAATGGTTCAGGTCTTTAAGAAAATATCGTAAGAAGTGTCAGGGAGTTCATCACTTTTTTTAATATGAAAAACAACCAGAAATGCTGTTGACTTCTCTGAGCCCGAGCTCATCGGAGATGCACTGACACAAAATGGAAAAGTCTGCTGTGGTCTGAAGAGTACACATTTCAAATTGTTGTTGAAAATTAAGGACGTTGTGTCCTCCTAACCTGGTCTCATTCCAAAGTTGTCGAATACCAGCACTTGGGCATTGACTTCCGCATCAGACACCAACGAAAAAGGCATTCTTTCATCGGCATGGTAATTTGTATTTTGAAAAGACACAATACATGTAACAGACTGAAGCTGACACGGCGTCCCAGAACGTCAACAACATATATACCTGGGCTTCTTTGCATATGTGAAGAGGTTGGCGTGAGAATGTGTTGGTCCTCTGGGCTAAAGAAGAAAAGGACCATCCAGATTGTTAACACCACAAATTTCAAAGCCAGCATCTGTAATAGTATGGGTATGTGTTGGTGCCCATGGCATCATGGGTATCATGAATGCTGACAGATACATGCAGGTTTTGGAGCAACATATGCTGCCATCAAGACAACATCTTTTTCAGGGACATCCCTGCTTATTCCAGCAAGACAATGCCAAACAACATTCTGCATGTGACACGACAGCGTAACTTCGCAGTAAAAGAGTGCGGATACTAGACTGGCCTGCCTGCAGTCCAGACCTGTCTTCCACTGAAAATGTTGGTGCATTATAAGGCACAAAATATGACAACAGAGACTCTGGACTGCTGAGCAGTTGAAGTCGTATATCAAGCAAGAATGGGAAAGAATTTAACTTTCAGAACTCCAACAATTAGTGTCCTCATTTCCGAAACGCTTTCACTTTCTGTCTCTCCATAAATCCCATTTCAGCAGTCAAGTATGTACAGGTGGGGCAGCCTTGTGAGAAGTGTTGGTCTGTTCTCCATCACTGGCACTTCATCTTTTATACACAACTTGACTGCAAGGCTCCTTTTTCGTGTTCGCCTGCTGATATCACAGCTTTATATGATTTACTTCTCCTTCCTCTGAGTCTCACCTGGCCTAAACAGCAAAATACAAAAACACAGACTCCACTAAGAAGCCCAACTACTCTCAAACTCAAACTTATAAACAGAAAGATTCGGGCCATTCATGACCTAAATCTACAGGTTTTTCACCTAACGCGCTCTGAAAAACACCACACTGCTCTCTGAGATGCAGATTGCCCTGGTTGGTATGCGTGCGTGTAAACTACCCGTCCCTTGTCATGGAGATAAAGTAAACATGCGCTGCTTCCCACTAAGTGACAGCATCCAGATGGAACATGTATTCTGCCGGCCAGGAAGTGATCAAGATTAATAAGAACTCCTGGAGAGTCCACAGGGTCACAGAAAATACCTCCGGAGGCAGCTTCAAACCCGACCGAACATTCCCACTTACACTACACAGGTCGTGACCTATGCTGAACCATATTGCATTACGGGACATAGGAAACTTAGCTACACTGGGATGTTGTGTTGAAGCATGAATTAGGTCATCTGCCTATAAATAACCGTGGATGAAAGTGCTGAGGGGATGTCTCATGCTGCCAAAAAGGGAGCAGTAATTTACAGTCAGGCATTTTTGGGAGTGCTGCTGTCTGAGTGTATGTTTTACTGCTCTGATGTCTGTTACCTGAATCTCTGCACAACTATGCTTTTTATCGGATTCTCTTGTTTCCAGGCAGCTCGGTTGTCAAACATTTGTCTTTGTTTAAATCAAAACCATATTTCCCTTCTTCCTTTCTGTCTGTTTTCTTTCTTGCTTCTTTCCGACTTTCCTTTTCTCTTCCTTTCGTCTTTGCTGCCTCCTGAAATCTTTATTTTTTCCTTATTTCCTTTTGTCCTGACATCTTCTTCTCTACTGTCTTTACTTCTGTCTTTTCTTTTCTCAACTGATCTACAAGCATAAAAATCCCCGAAACTCAATTCTTCTATTTTTCCCTGTTATTACTGTTATTTTGGATACTTAAGGAGAGTTGATAAATATGTGTCTGAGTAGTTTTGGAAGTAAAAAAAAAAGTATGAATGTAATGCAGCGTAAAAGTAAATAAGGAATCAAGAAAAGATGAGATAATCCAATTACAGTGATAAGCTGAAGTGCAGCCTCGGGGAAACCATTCTGGGTCGCAGTGTTTACTAATGTGGCTCTAAATTCTTGTCACTTAAAGGAATATTCCAGTTGTATTTAAAGCTGCATTCATCAATAATTTTTCTATCAACAATGGATCACTATACTATGTGTAAAGTAAAAGGGGTCGCTCATAGTGACAAACCCACAGAGAATTAACAGCTGACTCTGCGGCCTGTCAATTTTAGCCACTAGCTGGTGAACACTGTGGAGCATTCAGCAGCTAAAGAGACAGATACTTCCCTCAGGAGTTGGTGGAGACAAAGCAGAGCTAAAAGGAGATTGGACTTACATTTACTGAGTGCCCAGACACACAACTCAAAATGAATAGTATAATTTCTCTCTTTGCTGGATGTGTTAGTAGGCAACAATTTTCTGACTACAACTTGTTGTGCTGCCCCCAAGTGGCCAAAAATTATTTAATATTGGTATGAAGTTAGGATTCTCAAAAAAGACAGATTACAAAAAGAATAGCTGGAATTGACATTGGTTTCCATCCATGTTTCATAGATCAGCAGGCCAGAGGCTGCACAATGCAACTCTTTGTGTAGGCTGCTGCTTTAAAATGGTGAAGACGAATTGATTTCTGGATGTGAAACTACTTTAATGATTATTCTTAAATTACACGATATCAGATCAGTGCATAGACTTACGTACTTGCTCATACCTGATTGAGCATTTGAGTTATCAGAGTAATTTCTGATACTGGTAACAGTATGGATCGACATGTTTGGCCCCTTGCTTCTCTCCACTGGAGGCACCTCCCTGAATGTCATCACTCTCTGCCTATGTCTTGTATTTGGCTCCGCAGCTACCTGAGCTATGAAATGATACTGTACGGCTAATAAATTTCACTCTGCTGTAAGTATCATCAAACACACTCTCACTCTGACCTTGTCACATATTGATGTTTGGTCATGGACTTTCCATGTCCAGATATGTAGTTGAAAGGCACCCTGGGTGCGTTGGTTGTTGACGTTCAGGGACACTGTGTCGAGCTCTGCCTGTTAACCCTAACCCTTGTCTTCCTTCAAAATTCACTTCCGTTTTCACAGGAAATTTAACATTTACAAATTGTCTCTTTTAAAATAAATCTAATATGTTGGTGCAACGCAATTTTTTTTTCCTCCAACAACTAATGAACATGGTTGGCTGTAGAAAAAAAAAGCAGGGTTTGGCTTTAAAATCTTTCGGGTGAACGTTGGTGTTTGCTGGAATTAAACTATGACGGCGACCGGCTGCGTATCATGCGAACGTTAAAGGACGGCTTTTTTTGTAAGTGTCTGACGCCGCGAGTAAACGCCCAAGAGACGGATTTCGACGACTTTGTAGTGAGACCGGGTTGCACCATCATTGCTGTTTTGCATTTCTGGGTTAAGCTAATGTTACCTTCTCTTAGTCATGGAAGATTTCAAGAAGGACATAACTTCCATATATTTCCACTTCTTTATCTTGCTGCTTCCTGTCCACTTCTGCCCTGTTCCCTTCTCTAGTTGGGTGTCTCACAGGTTGCGCCATATTTGCTACACTGCTTCTTGGGTCAACAAACTCCCTCAAGGCTTTTGATGGATGCAAAAATACAAAAATTGCAAAATTGATACAACATGAGGTCTTATTTATGTTTTAAATGTTTGCCAATTTTGGAAGAAAATATGGATTTGGTGTACAAAAGCCTTTACTGTTAATACATTTCCAGTCTCCACGTTCAAGCTCTAATAATCCTGATGACATCACCAGGGTTGTTTTGTCAGACGTGACAGCAGACAGTATACAACTGTTTCCACAGGCTCAGTTCTCCCTGTGACATGAGGATCGAGTAAATGGATCTTGATGTGTAAATTCAGTGGACTGCCCCTTTAAGGCTGCTGTCTGCTGAAGAATAAGATGACTATCACTTGTGTTTACTTTCCTCGACCAGCTGGGAACACCGGCGGGTCGTAAAGAGGAGGATGTTCCTGACCAAACATGGCAGTGAAGAGAGAAACTGGATTCACTTGTGTTTAAATGAAATCTGAGGGTTCACACACAGCGAACGTGCCGCTGAGATGTTTCAGTCAGGTTTCACTTTACTGTATATCTTTCTCTAATGTACTTCCCCCCAATACAGAACATTTTAACACGTCTCTTCTTGTGTTACTACTCATATGTCATTTACCCCCTCTCTTCCTCGTCCATCCCAGTCTTCTCTCATCACAGTGTCTCCTAACACAACAGGTGGTGGGTTATTGGACAGACCCAGTGGTTTGGAGAGCTAACTATGCTTTTAGTCAGTAGTTCCTGAGGTCTTTCACTAAATATAGACGCACATTACCCCAACAGAGCCGGATTACTGGGTCTCCTCATCTGATCCTGTGTAACAGCGTGGATACAGCAGTCAAATCTGACTGCTGATGAAGACACCACTGTCCATAGTCAGAAAGTTTGTCTCTTTTATTGTTTGAAGAGTCTGCTGCTGTTTTTATGAGGTAGTATTTTTATTATGGTAGTGATGGTGTATTGCTTTTTATGTTTAATTTGCTGTATGTTGTGCATTTCTTTGTATATACTGACTTTTTTGCGTTTCTCCTTTCCCGCTAATCATTTAGTTATTCCCTTTATCAATCTGTCCTCCCATCTTTGTCGTTTAGTTTTTTGTTTTTTGTGTGTCTTTGTCACGTGTTGAGAGTTACAAGATTGATAGGCCCACCACTCTCACATGACTCCATTGCGTATGCCACTACAACCAAAAGAAGGTTAGCTTAGCTTAGCATAAAGATCGACAAAACCAAACAAAATCTGCTTCTCGCCAGCACGTTACGCCTTAACGAAAATTTGCTGTTTATACGGAGGGCTTTGGAGACTCCAGGATCGAGATTTAAAGTGCGACTCGTACCCTTAACCAAAATCACCTGGTATATGCGGGTAGACGAGTTCTGTGTTTTTTTTCCTAGCTTGTCATGAACATCACAAACACACAGCAAAACAAGGTTAGTAAACAGTGAAAATGTCATGATGGTTACTTTTACTTTTGTATATGTTTCTTGTTCACGTTCGAGCGCTGCTTGGATGGAGATTAACCAGATTTGTGGTTGAGATGGCAAAGAGTTGCAGTTACCATACGAACATGAGAGTGGATCTTCTCATCCAACTCTCACCAAGACGAGGCATATAAACATGATGAAGTGCTCCTTTAAGTGGAATAAATTCTTATCACGAACCATCTGGTGTTTTTTCATGTTGTTCAGTTGTACTGGGTATAAACAGGAAATACCATATTTTGTCCAGGAAATGATCACTTTCATCACTCCAATTCACCAATCTCTATCAGTGGCCTCTGCCTTCTGAACAGTTTATGTTTAACCAAGTATCTGTCTGATAATAAATCCTGTGGTTCTTCCTACGTGTCAGTAATGTGCTAACTGTGACTACATAAATCAGTTGTTCAGTTTTACACATGTAATCTGTCATCATCTCACAGCCCTGTTTGAGCCGTCAGT
Organism: Epinephelus cyanopodus; assembly: GCA_026686955.1. NCBI lineage: Eukaryota > Metazoa > Chordata > Actinopteri > Perciformes > Serranidae > Epinephelus > Epinephelus cyanopodus. Next base: position 24,361,574 of record CM048916.1, on the reverse strand, counting down.
CTACGATGACAACAAGCTGTGTGATGCTGCGTGTTGACCCTCAGCTGACCGTTTACTAACTGTTATAATAGACGTTTCATACTGATGCATTTACAGTCACACTGTGCTCTCCGATCACTGACAAAATCACGACGACTCGACTGTCAGCATGAAAGTACGGAGGATTTAAATAAATAACCTGGATTTTTGTTTCAGAATTTTCACAGTTCAGAATGAATCCACCCACTCTGCGTGACCTCACCGTGCCTCTAAACTCTTCAGTCTGACATCCACTCACTGAGACATAGTGAGTGTGTGTGTGCATGTCAGAGCACAATGTAAGTTGCTATTTGTATCTAAGCCTCGTGCATTTACTGTGGCACAGGTGCAAGCCTCATGCCAGTCCAGACACACTCTTTCTAGAACGGACCATCCTGGAAACACAAAGCTGATGCTAACACAGACACACACACACTCCTCTGGACTGCACCACCGGAGGATTACACCACATTCATGTTGTCAAATTCTTTATCTTTTTAAATGATCAGTTAAGACATTAAATCTGAGATAAGTCTTTCTTTTAATCGAGTTATTAAGAGGGAAATATTCTGAATCCTTCTTCTTCTGTTGTTATAATACAGACATCCCATCACTCACTCACCCTGGAGATGGTCAGAGGCTGGTTGAAGTCCTTCCCTCCCGTCAGGCGAAACCCCCAGGGGGCCGGACCGTCCAACACGACAGTGACTGGCATGACCCTTTAATGTCTCCCCGCTGTTAGATAACAGCAGCACAGAGAGCACACTGCACGCTGCGGGGCACAAAGTTAAAGAGCAAAGGAGTATCAAAGTGATGGAGATTTTGACCCATGTGGGTGGGTGCAGGGGGAGGAGAATGGACAGACCCCACCCCAGCAGTGAAGTAATTGGTCAGATTTTGGAAACTGGCTCCGGGACTCTTCTGCCAGCACTTGGTTGCCAGTTTTCCTGATTTTATTGAGCAATTTTTCTTGTGTCTACTTTTCTCTCTTGCTACTTCTCACTCTAAAAAGACAGAAATGTTTTGCCTCTTAAATCAAATGCCACTGAAGCTTCAGTCGTCCTGAACAAATCCAGTGTTGGCTCACAGTGTGCATACTTATATAGACACTTGTAGACAGAGTGAGGATGTTAACCAGCTCTCCCCCCCCATTACCATCACTTCTCATCCCTGGGCAGCTCACAGTCTGGCTGGCCTCCTCTCGCTCTGGTTGACGGGTCTTGCTGCTCCTGTCCTTATTTGGTCTGGAGGCGCAGCTCCGCTCTGAGGCCCTGGAGGTCCCACAGGCACATTCCAGCCACTATTGATCTGGATGGGACCCAGGACTCTCACCCCTGAGCTTGTCAACAATCCAGTTTCAACAGTTTTCCAACACATCATCCTTTTTTTCCCCCTGTGTTTATATCTGCGTCTGTCCTCGCTGTTGAAATAAAGGATTTCCTCTAGCCTTCAAAAACCTTCCTCGCTGCGCTGCTTGTTTATGATCACAGTGTTTCATTCCAGTCGGCTGATATTCTTCTCGTGTCTGCATGCCTTTCATGTCTGCATTATATCCAAAATTATGAAAACACAGAAGGCTTTATGTGGCGACGGCAGCACTTTGTCAACAAACTGTGAGTGAGGTTTGTTAATCTGTGTCAGCGCTGATAAACCTTCGCTCTGTTTTTCCATTGTGGCGATTAATCAAACTGCCTTTTAAACAATCGTGCAAATTAATAATCAGACCATGAAATACAGCACACAGCCTTGAAAATCTCATTTGATGCATGTATTATAAAGTGGAGCAGATTCATGGTTTGTTTCTGCAGTTACCATGACGATGAAACTCCCTGACAAAAAGGGATGTGGATGATGGAGCATTCATATGCCAAAATTTCTCTTTCTTTGCAAACATAATAAGAGTCTGCCTGCATTAAGTTTACCATAAGCCAGTTATATAAACTATCCCCTTGTATATGCTTGACTTGTTAAAGACATGCACATTAAAATTGACCTATATGACTCTTGTAACACATAACAGCTGATACAATGGTTGTTAGAGCATCAGTGCAGGGTTTCAAGTGTGTTGCACCTGTAACCACACTCAACAATGATGTCACGGTGTACTGACACACACTGGAGCAACAAGGCAATCGAGTGCATGAGTGACATGAAGCTACAAACTGACGCCTGACATTTAACTCTGCTGACGGGTGTGACACGCTACAAATCAAAGTTGAGCTGGCCTCAACTTTTTCCAGCGCTCCTATGATGCCATGAAGTGTCAACCAATCATATGTTTGTTGTTAGCTGTGTTAGCTGACACTATGCTAGCTGTATGTGCACACAGGGATGCAATGGGGCGAAGCTGTCGAAACCCAGTGCTTAGGCAGTGACTTGCGGCATCAGATGGTGACAAAAAAAGCTGTCCTTTAATGTCGGCATGATATGCGACTGGTTGCCATTATAGTTTAATGCCGTTTGGGGGCGTCCAGGGAAAACGCAGTGGGACAAGAACGAATGTTAAGTTGGCAAAAGTCTGAGTAGGGCGGGTTGGAGGGGTGGTGGATGGGTCAAACTAACTAAACTAACTTTCTAAACCTAACCATGTGCTTTTCTTCCTAAACCTAGTTAGTTGTTGGAAGAGAAAAACATCAATTTGCATTGTTGCACTGACACAGTGCGTTTATTTTGAAAGAGACTGTATGTAAACAGTTAACTTCCTGCAAAAATGGAAGTATATTTTGAAAGAAGATAATGCATGTAACAGGCAGAACTGGACTCGGCGCCTCAGAACTTCAACAACCAGAGAATGAGAATGGAGTGAGAATGTGTTGGCTTTGTGGCACTTAGCTAACACACACAAGTCTGTGACGATATAACTATGTTAAGAGGCGTCTGAGCGACACTTTAACGACTAAGTGTTGCTAAATGACTAAGTGATAATGTAGCTAGTCATGCTGTTGCCTTGTCGCTCATAGTGTGAACACAGCGTTACACATCACTGCACCAAGCTGAGAAGTTAAAGGACAAGTTTGGTGATTATTATTTTTTGTTATCAGCAACAATTAAAACTAATGGTTAATTCAAGTTTTTTAAGGAATACTTCAGCTGGGGATCGAGCTTTGGATAAGGGGATGACTCGCTCTACCTCTGAGCCACAGCCGCCCTGTACTAAGTATAGGACTGGATAACTGTGATGAAGTTTACACCACATGAGTTGTGTGAGAGTTTGTGAACAGATGTTTTGATATAGTTGTGATGTTGTTAAACACGGCCATGTTTTACTTCAATTCCAGACTTTTCTCTGTTTTTGGATTCTTTGTTCACTGTGGAGGGATGCGAGAAAAACAAACTTTTCTTCAAGAATACATCACACACATCACACAGGTGATCATTTGGTGGGTGGAGTATTCCCATCCAACATTTGTATGCGGGGCCCATGTGGGTCGTAATGAGTTGAAAAATGGGCCCTATATGTGACTGTCCATGGGTTCCATAATGGCACCATGCTTTTTGCCCAAATAAGTGGTTTTACTCAAGTGTGCCTGAGATGAGATGCCCATTTTGGGCCCGTACCCACTTGGTGCCCAGGTAGCTGCAGCATTACCTATTTAGGTCCATTTGGGTAAACTCATCCATGTGTGCAATTAGCATGGGGCTAAAACAGAACCCATGGACAGCCACATACAGGGCCCACTTTTTGAGCTCATTTACTAACCACATGGGGCCCACATACAAATGTTGACTGGCATTCCAAGCATTGCTTGTATTGCTAAAGCCTGATGTGGCTCATTTCTGTCTGCCCTGGACCAGACAGTATTGTCCAAAAACACATTAATGAGCCACAGTGTTTCACTCAGTAACATGTTCCTTCATTACTATGAACACAGGCACCATATTTTCCTTTTGTGTCACCACCACATATACACCTTCCTGCTGCTGTAAATACTCAATGGATCACTTAGTATGTTAATCCACAGCTTTAGAAGATCCCCAAGGAACAGAATATTTACTTGTATCCGAGTAGCCTACAGTGCCCAGCTGTTCATAAGTTACTGACCCCTTTTAACCCTTTGAAATCTGGTGAAACGTCACTTTTCTTGTCCTGCTTTCAGACGCCTAAGTATTTAAACCTTTGAAGCCTGGGCAAATTGGCGCAATTACTGTCAAAAACATAGGAAAAAAGGCAGTAAGCAACTTGGTAAGAAATGCCCCACAAAAGAAAAGAAAATTATTTAAAAAAACTAGGGATAAAGGGAAAACTATATTTCGAATTATTATCACATTTTAAAATCATGTTAGAGAATTATTATAATTTTTCCAGGTAATTTCATTCTTTGTTTCTTTTTTAATTTCTTTTTTTTTGGGTCATTTCTTTTGTTGCCAGTTGCCTTCTTCCCATGTTTTTATTTATTTTTATTTTTATTTATTTATTTATTTTAAACAAAAAAAAAACGAGCCAATTTGCTCAGATTTCAAAGGGTTAAAGAATAACCCAGACAACCATGACCAGTCTCAGAAACAGGCTTGCAGCTACATGACTGTGGGGAAGTCAGAAAGTACTGAGAGATGGACTTGAGAACTGCTGTCTTTGGTCTTCTCCTGAAATTTGTAGACAATAAGACCAATAGGTGTCACCAGCCTTTTCCTTTAGACCATGACCAGAGGTCAGCAATAACAAGAATGTATAAAGATACCCCGTGTAGCCCGTGGAGTTGTTTGTACATGCGACACTTCTCACCCAAAGCTTTGTGCTTTTACTTTTTGCAAAACCCCTTTTCTTGAGGCTTCTGAAATCTCTTTTTGATCAGCACATTACCACCACCAACCGTCCATGTGTGGAATTGTGTTAAATAGAGAGGATATGAAAGTGTGTAACATTACCTCTGTGCTGTGAAATAAAAAGGTAGGAAAGGGGTCAGAGTCTCAGCAACATACCTTTAAGCATCATACATGAGATTTCCTTTTCAGCCATCAACAGTTTTCTTTTCTGTTTGGCTAAAAGTGGAAAAAAGGGTGAAATATTTCATCTACCAGCTGGATTTTATTAGCAATACAGCCCCATAAAATCATCCAACAAATGCTAAGATATTGTAGAAATACTTAGGTCCAAGAGTGTGCATTGAATTTGATATTAACATGAATAACATATAAGATTAACATTTTCATTACATGTATAAACATATCAGGAGTCAAATTCTCGTCTTCAATCCAAATCTGTTCCTAACGTTGTATCAAAGGCGGACTAGAGTTTGTGATCGCGCTCTGTGCACACTTTCCTGATGTTTTTCTAGACTATATATGCATAAATTAATTTTTTGCATCACAGAAGAGGTTTACATATACATGGCTATTAAATTAGTGAGTTGGATGTAAGGCAGCAATCACCAACTCTACTCGACTCTAACTACAGTAACTTCAGTTTAAATACGTCACTGGCTCTTAAAACAACAGATAACTGGAGGAAAGAAAGGCCTACATGCCTGGCTACAATAATAAGTCTGAAAAAAGTGGAAATTAGCACCACTGATGAAGAATGTGAAGAAAGAAAGAGAAGAAACCAAATGTGATGGTGGGTGAGAAAAAAGCTGACTTTATAAAGCATGTGGATGTTGGCCATTTTACAGCTCTCATACAAAAGGCTTACAAAAACACCACAGACACACACACGCGCACACACACACACACGGAGTGTTGTCACACCAGCTGAGATTGTGGATGACAGGGGTGACGTGAAGGACAATGAATGATAAAACAAAATATATCTTAAGGTGCTTTAACAATTGCTTTGTTGTCAGTGTCCATCCTATGTGAAACACGTAAAATGAGAAACAAAAACATAAAATATATTCACTGAGCATGACAAGCTAAGATGACGATAATTCCAAATAGTATATAACTACATGAAACAGTGACCCACGCGCTCTGACAACAGGGTTAGAAGATGCCACCAAAACCTAGTGGAAAAACTGCAGTTGCGTGACTGGAGTTTTTGTTTCGTAAAATGTTATCTCATCCTGCGTCTCACTTAAATAATTCTACATAAAACATAATGACACCATCATGAACTGTCCTGTTGTCACTCAGCACTGATCTAGGCATTGACACAATAAAATAGTACTTCATATGTGGGTTTGCTGCTGTTCAAAGATGTGAGAAAAGCATCCTGTTGTTCCATCTTTTCTAAAATCGTCTCATAACACAGTTCAACCAGCACTTGTCCTCTTATAAATATAATACCTAAAAGGTTGGTAGCCTTTATGCATACACTTTTCAAACATGACCAATATACTGCAAAGGCCCACAGACATTTTAAAGGAGCAGTGTGAAGGATTTAGTGGCCTCTAGTGGTGAGGACTGCCAGATTACAACAAATTGAACTTCTCCCATGTACCATACAGTGAATAACGCAGTTTCATGTTAAAAAAATTAGTGTTTTCCCAACACTGCTTGTCACACAGGGGCTGCTAACTACAATGGCCGAAAATCTAAAGAACGGGAATGACCCTATCTAGAGCCAGTGTTTAGTTTGTCCATTCTGGGCAACTGTAGAAACATGGCAGTGTAACAGAGCCATCCCTGTGGATGAGAACCCGCTCCTTATGTAGATATCGGGATCCGTACACATGCTGCGTCTTTAACTGCCTGGGAAAATTTGAGGTCGGGTCCTGGGCACTTCTTTTGTGTCTTTATCGAGCCAGCTTTCAGGAGTGCACCAAAGTAATCAACTTTTCTATAGTTACCACAGACTGAGATTTACGGAAGAAGGGAAAGGTATCAAGTGTCTGCTGTGATTGGTTGATGCGCATCACATGACATGCCATGAGCACTGCTGTGTTCCAAAAGTTACACTCTGTTTATCTTGGGGTACAGCTGCTGCGCCCTGAAACGCAGGCGCTTGTCAACATTGAAAACAATGAATTTGAGGGTGCAAAAACGAGGCATGTGTACGGCTCTATGAACAACTCATTCTCAGGTCATGGAGGCACGACTATTCTTATTTTCAGGTTACTATACACTAAAGAAATATACTTGTTATATTATATTCAATTTCTGCCATTATATGCCACTAAATCCTTCACACTGAACCTTTAACACCTGGTGTGTAAAATCTGAAGTGATATTTGAGATAAAACACACAAAATTGTGTTAAAGATTCGTTAAAGTGCATTAATCCAAGTGTGAAGATGAAGAACCAACAAGTCCAAAATATTTTTGTGTTTTCTAATCTTTCACTTTAAATCTACTGTATTAGGTTTAGACAGCAAGTGCAACAGTGCCGATGATATTTTTCCCACTTCCTCATTTGCGATATTTGAAATGATTGCTTCACAATGATCGTGTTTCATATCCCCAAATTCTTATCAACCAATCAGCACCTCGGGCGACACATAACATTGATACATGTACAGTCTTTTCCACCTGTAAGCGTGGGAAGTAACATCCTTTTACCTGAAATATCAGCTGCATGGCTGCAATCCCTTCAACACAGCTTGTACACAACAGACCTGCTGACAGAATACTGTTTTCAACACTCTGCACTGTAACGTCTTTGGGGATATTTGTTAGTGAACACTGAAATGAAATGTAACAAGTGTTTTTATGTTTGAGATACTGCGGGAAAATTAAAAAAAGTGATCTTACTGCCGTTTAACAGGAAGAAAAGCATCGCTGCCGTGCCCTGTTTTCTATCTTTGACTGTCTGCAAAGTTCCTTTCACATCCTTCTATCACAGTCAAAAGTTAAAGGTCACTGACTGGAGCACAAAGTTTGGGTTCTCCATGATAGAAAAATAAGGATAAAAAGATAAGATTAAAAAAACAACATTATTTTATAGAAGTCTTCCTTTAAAGATGGCTAGTTAGAGCTAAATGTTCTGTCTGTGTGAAGCTGACCAGCCACACATAACACGCAAACACAGAAATGTGCGACAGGTCTTGGGGGACCAGTGTTGGGAGGTGGTGTCCTGCGGGTGCTGTGCTGAGGGCGATGAATGTGTCACAGGAAGGGGCGGGGCCACTGGGGAGGGGAGGGAGTCTGGAATCATCATTATAGCTGCTTCACGTAGTTTCCTGGGAAGGTTCCAAACAACTTGCTCCTTCGAGAGGTCCCTTCAAAAACAAAGAGCAATAAAATGAGATTGTCAGTGTTTGAAGGTCTGGCTGAAACTTGGCAGCAGCAGCGCTCACTAATATTATTCCAGCTCACTGCAGTCTGGACCTCAGCCAAAGCTGCAGATCAAACTGAATCACATGAAAACATCTTTAGAGGGCAAAGTTGTCTGTAGAAGAATGTAAAGGTTAACACATCAGACAGATTCTCAGGACTGTCCGACTCGCTCAGCTGTGCAGGACAATGTTGACTTCTTAAACATGTCATGTTATAAATGTGTAGTGGGATCACAGTGCCATCTAGTGGTCTCTGATTGTTTGTAACCAGACCACAAACACTTCAGACGGAGCATCAATTTGACCTACTGTATTTTTCACAGTGTGTACATCTGTTGTCCAGGTGTTCTGTAAGATATATCCATTAGTTGTCAACTATTAAATTAATTGCCAAATCATTTTAAAGTCAATCATTGGTTTGAGTAATTTTGTCAAGAGAAACTGTAGAAGAAAATAAGTAAAATCTTTATCTCATTGCTTACTTTACTCTATGTCAGTAAACAAGTATCTTCAGGTTGTGGACATTTAAGAATGTCACTAATTGAGTTTTAGTTTTTTTTTTTAAACAATTTTCTGACATTTTATAGACCAAAAAATGGATTGATTAATGGAAGAAATTATCTACAGATTAATCAGCAGTGAAAATAATCATTACTTACAGTCCTAATGTAGTTAGGGAAGTACTTAATGACTAATTTCATTGATGTTTACATGAAAGTTTAAACTTAGAATAATCGAGACATCTGAAAGTAGGAAAAAAAATTCAGCACAATTAAATCTCTGAGGTAAACATTGCTTCAACATTGTTTATTATAAGAGCCGTTTGTAATCCTTAATCACGTTTTTCTTGCCTCTTGCGGGACTGTTGTTGGTTTTTTATAAAGCAACATTTAACCAGGGAGAGGTGACATTAAAGTGCAAATTATGTCAATTCATATGTCACGCACATCCCTAAATCCAGTATCATGTCTACCTGCCTAAGGGACAGGAACAACCCTGTATCCCGTCCTCGCACTTACCAACAAACCAGCCATCATCACACTTCTCCATCACATCAACAATGTCGCCCTCCTTCAGCTCCAGCTCATCCTCGTTGCGAGGCAGGTAATTGTACACGGCCTGGTACCTGTGTTAGAAAAAACGACAGTGAACTGACAAACTTAATATGTTGTAATAATTATACTGAACAGTGATGCTACTTTTCTGTTGCTTGTTCTTCTTTATCCAGTATTTTCTCTACATGTTTCTGTTAATGTGTTATATCAATTAAGCAAATGTAAAAACCGAAGTTAAATGTAAGATTGTGATCACTGCACACATATTTTATACCTTGCTCAGCCTACAGTTTAGCACTAAGGAATATTTTCTTTTCTTGTATGACAGCAAATCAGTGTGTAATAACATAAATCACTTACGGGTCTCCGCCACCATGGAGCGCATCCTGTACTAATCGCTGTGAGAAAGACAGAAACAGACAGTAAGTCAAAATGTGGTATTTGTGAGGCTCTTGGTCAGGATTTAAGGTTAAAAGGAAGGAATTGTCCAATGTTGTCACTCATTACAAATAAGGTATAATTTCATACCCAGAGGTGTGACCAAATACAACCAACCAAACACAGCAGAAATACTACAATATGTCATTTTCTGTATCACTGTATTTCCAACATTATACTTTAGTATGTATGTTAAAGAATATGTGGTGATGAGTCATGAATGATGTGGTTATTTCTAAAGATTTCCTTCCTGCACAGAGACCAGAGAACAGTCAGAGCATGGGTGAATGAAAACATGTACCCCTACCCTTCGACCTCTAATGGGGGACAGATAGGACCTCCGGGTCAAGATGGGGCTACGAGGAGGTTTACCACCAACAACTGGATCCTGCTCAACAGGCAAGAAAGACCAGAAGCAACAAACCGATAATCTTAAACAGTAAATGAGTCAGCAGGCTTCACCATGAGCTCAACACACAAGCACCAAGGCAAATGACATGCTGTGAGACATCATCCAGCCACATGCTGATGAAAATCCTCCTAAACACACCACAGTACAACCAAGGAGAGCAACACCCTTATTCAAGAATGCTCTCTACTGCCTCTGTCCTTCACTTACATGGTAGTGCACAATGTATTTTAGTGTACAAATGACGCACAACTTTAAGCTACGGCTGCAACAAACAATTATATTTCATATTTTATTCTGTAGACACATTCTGAATGATCGCGTAGTTTATAAAAAGTCTGAAAAATAGTGAAAAATGGCCATCACAATTTACCAGATTGTATTTCAGTCAGGAACACTTTAGTCAAAGAAAACTTTATTTCCATTTGCAGTATTATATTTGGTGGTATGGCCCTGTTCTGGGGACTCTCTGACTTTCCTCGGGCCTTCACAGAAAGCCTCTTCCACACGCCTGTGTGGAAAGCCTGAGGCGGAGAGAGCACACCTCCTTGCCCTTCCATGTGCAGACAAGGAAGGCCTGAGGCAGAGATAGCAAACCTCTCCGCCCTTCCATGCACCTACATGGAAAGCCTAAGGCAGGAGAGCAGCAGCAGACCCCCAGGAACAGAACAGAGCAGCAACAACGTCAAACAGAAATGACATTGATAAGTCAGACAGCATGAAAAGGAGGAGCTGGGGTGGAGGCGGGTTGCAAAGCAGCTTTCAGAGGAAGCAGCAACAGTAGGCAGGCCAGACTAGTTTAAATAGGGCGCTCTGAATGAGATTTGCCAAATGGTTGCACAGAAAGGAATCATGTGATCAATCAGCTGACTCCCTTCCATCAATCAGCTGCTCCATCAGTTTAGTGGCTGTTTGAACTGCGCTTGACATTGTGTCCTGCCTGAACTAAATGCTATGCTCAGTTTTTGTCAGTCAAAAATGTAAAATAGTCAATTGATGATGATAAACAACAGAAGAAAGTATCAAATTGTAACGGTATTTTTCCTCATATGAATGATATAAAGGATTAATCAGATATAAAACATGTTCATCTGTCAGTTGATTAGTTCACCAGTCACTTCAACCACAGTCTCAGCTTCACTGATGTCAGTGACACAAAAGTTAGAGGACATGTACCAATCCTCTGCACTACAAACATGACTCAAATCAACGCCAACATCTACACATTCCAGCTTTACCTTCACCTTGGGGGACCTACGTCCTGGATGGGGTACAGCGGGGACAGTGGGGGGAGAGCGTGGAGTGGTGAGGGGAGGGGAGGCAGGTTTATGGGGAGTCAGAGCAGGAAGAGGAATAGGCGACTCTGTGCCAGTGCAGGATGTGACAGGAGGATGACAGGGAGAGCTTGGAGGGTGAGAGACAGGGCGCTGTGAGGGAACGGCTGAGGAGGGGGGGAGGGGAGGGGTGAGACAGGTGGAGAGGGAGAGACTGCGGGTAGAGGCGATGTCATGAGGCGGGGAAGGGATGGGGGCCGAGGGGAGACAGGGGGAGAGGGAGGGATGGAGGGAGGGATGGAGGTACGATCCTGCTGTTGTGACCGGGAGACAGATGACGACAAAGGAGTAAAAGAAGAAGTAAAAGAAGAGGACAGGGGAGGTAAGGAGGTCAGAGGTGGTGCTGTGGAGGGTGAGGGGAGGCCGGGGTGAGGAAGCCGTGTCAGAGTAGAAGGAGAGACATCAGCCTATGGAGGTAATGACACACACATCAATCCTGAAGCTGAATCACAGAAGCTAAATGCTGAGGATCTTTACTGAGCCCTGGAAGAGATGTGGAGGAAAATATTTTAAATAAATTATTTTGTAGTACTGTACTTTTGTATAAAATTTAAGGGACTTGTAATTTATGCTACTTTTTTTTTTTTACTCTTCAGACTTTCACTTCAGTTTAGTCATTGAAATACAAAGGACCATCTCTTTGAAACAACCTTCTTCCATCTCTACAATCATCATCTACATTATCATTATTCAAAAAACATCTCTAGGACTCTAATTTGCAAAAACACTTCATTGAATTATTTGTAATTTGTTTGTGTTTTTTCGTTGTTGTTGTAAATTGTACAAAGAATCTGAACACTCCTCTATCCAATGCTTTTGAGTAAATGTACAGTTTGCTGTACAACCGTGATATTTTAAGGCTTGAGTTTCTATGCTTAATTCCAGACAGACAGACAGACAGACGATAGAGATAGATAGATAGATAGATAGATAGATAGACAGATAGACAGACAGATAGACAGATTGATAGATAGATAGATGCTTTATTAATCCCGAGGGAAATCTGATTCATTTATTTCTACCCTACTTTGCTGTAAATGCATCCAAGCTTCTCTAATGGCTGCCTGAAACATGTACATTAACCTTTGTGTCAAACTTTTGTAAGCAAATTCAAAAGTAAGCCTGTTTTTCTAAGATTTAAAACATTTCCCTCCATTTCCCTTCCAGGACTCTGTGGTGTTTCCAAACTCAACAGACACAGCTCACACCATGCTCTACCTGTGGACTGAGTCTCTCATTTAAACCTTTAATGTCCTCTTTGTCCTCACTAACTTCATCCTCTTCCTCAATGAACAACTCAGTAAATCCCCTTCCTTTCACCGATGGTGGTCTCTGCGACTCAACCGGTTGCTCGCTCAGAGTTTTTGACTGCCCCTCCCAAGTGATGGAAAGTGGCTCCATCGTCACAGGCTTGTGAAACTGCATCTCTAGCCAAACGCTGCCTGCCGAGTCGCTGGCTGGAGTAACTGCTGGGGGGTTCACTGCTGGCTGATGGGATTCTTCTCTTTTGTTTAGTTTAAACCTGCTCTGGGATTCACTGGTTAGTGTAGGTGGAGGTGAATCTATTGGAGACAATCTTGAAAAGCCAGCATCATCTGTACTGGTAGAACCATCCAGAATCATGGACAACAGCTCGTCATAAGGGTCTATAGCTTGTGGCGTAACATCTTCCACATTTGTCTTGTGCCGCAGAGGAACTTGTGTGGGTGACTTTATTGGCTCTGGCAATGTACAGGATAAAATCTCTGGCTTAGAAATGTGTAATGGTAGAGCTTTGCCACTGTTGTATCGCAGTGAAAAGTCAGGCAGTGGAGAGGTAAATGCAGAATGAGGAAGGGGAGGTGGAGGAGGAGGAGGAGGAGGAGGAGGAGGAGGTGGAGGTGGAGGAGGTGGTAGTGGTGCTGGTTGTGAGAAAGGTAGGGCAACAGGGGTGTGACTAAACTGAGTCTCCCTTCTTTAAAAGGAGGAGTTACAGAAAACCTCTGAGGCGGCAGGGCGAAGCCTCTTTGGGACGGCGCAGGTGACGGTGGCTTCGACTCCTGAGCCTTTAGGAAAGGTGTCAGGTCAGCAGGGAGAGGGGGAGGTGTGGGTGGTATAGGGGTGGTTGTGAGGGAGTGAGCTGGAGTGGACACTGATGGGTCCATTGTGAGGGACAGCCACTCGCTGGTGACAGCTTGCAGGTCAGGCCTCCTCAGGGAGGGCTGAGGGGACAGGGGGTCACGGATAGTGGAGGATGGAGGTAGATGGTAGAAAGGCTCCAAGAAGGTGAGGTGAAAAAGAAAGAACAGTGGAATTTATAAAACTGGAACAGAGAGTACAATGTGTGTTAATGTGTGTGAGTGTTAAGGGCTCAACAGAGCTTAGAAGGACAGTTCACCCTCAAAGCGGAAATACTTTTCCTCTTACCTGTGGTGCTATTTATCAGTCTAGATTATTTTAGTGTGAGTTGTCCAGTGTTGGAGATATCGGCCATCGAGGTGTCTGCCTTCTCCCCAATATAATGGAACTAGATGGCATTCAGCTTGTGGTGCTCAAAGCATCAAAAAAAACCCCAAAAACCCAAAAAACTACATCTGACAACCACATCACCATGCAGAGAGAAAGTGTGCATCTATTGCTAGCTCACCTAGCACAAGCTAACTACAGCTGTGGATTATCTGAAGTAACCAGGTCATGGTTTCTGGAAAGAAATATCGCTGCTGAGTTTTTCAAATGTATTTTTTTGGTGCTTTGAGTGCCACCTAGTTCCATTATATTGGAAAGAAGGCAGACATCTCTATGGCTTATATTTCCAACCCTTGGCAAGTCATTCAGAAACAATCTACAGGTAAGAGGAAAAATATCTACATTTGATTCTGGGGTCAACTATCCCCTTTAAAGCTGTATTTGCTCCCTTACGCAGATGATGCATTTATTTATTTACTGATTTAATGAGATCAAAACAAACTGTTTTAGTAAACTGGAGATATTCTTTATAGCAGTGGTTCCGGTCTGGTAGGTTGTGGGTCCAATCTGAATGGACCGCAAGTGACTCGCAAACGTGTCAATTTTATTTTGAAGTATGGTGAATTTCCTGCACATAGCTTTTTATCTTGGAGTGCTGTTCCCTGGTGTAAAGTGAGTGACTAACAGACAGCTACTTGACTGAGGCAGCAAACTAGCTCGAAGACATGGCCAAAAGCAAATATGACACCAAATGTATTAAACTGTGTGGACCCTGAAATAATGATTAAGGAGAAATTTGGACCCCGTGGACGGACCAGATGGGAACCACTGGTTTACAGCAGTTTTTGAGGATGGGAAATGATTCTTTGTGATGTTGGTTTAAAATCTATAAAGTCAATTATAAAGCAGCTCAAAGTGCTTTATTAGATCCAGCACTTTAAAACAAACTGCTGGTTACAAAATCGTCTCTGTTGAATTGGTTTAGCATATTCTATTGTCACGCTGTTGTGATTTTCCTACCTTGACAGGTGTAGAACTTGGTGTCCTGCTGCTTGGGTAACCATGTGGATCTATGTGGTGGGCGGAGCTCTTGGCTGGGGAGCGCTTGATGATGTCAACGTAGGACACAGGAAAGATGCCCTGTTTGGTTGTGTCTGGGATCTTCCCCTCGTACCAGTTCTGGTCCACCTGCCTTATCACAATTATTCTCTCGCCCTTCACACACAACACACACACAAATTACAGACATGGTTTTCTGACCACAAAAACAAACTGTTTTAAATACACAGACCTCCAGAGTACTTCCTCTCACACTTCTTGGAGCCACTGTGAATTTTCTCCAGGTCACATGTATTGTCGTCTACCACTGTATCTTTTGAGGCTACAGGCAGGATAGTCTAAACAGAGTAGCTTTAACCACGTGAAACATATCATCACTGCCTGGTGGGAACCTTGTAACTACATCTGTGTGATTAGAATTTGAGAAAATTTTGGTCAAGTTAAAAAGTTAAATGATCAAGCTAAAATGTTGAAGGGAAAAAAAATCAATTTCTAAGCGGAACACATGGGAAAACAATCAATCTATTATCATAAACTTTTCTATTTGGTTTGAAAAAAGCTTTCTCATTTGTCATTTGATTGCTGTGGTTGATGTATCTGTGTATTGTTGGTTCAGTTACCCTGATCCTCGCAAGATGTTATTATTATTATTAAAGAAAATACATTATACCAATTATTTTGAGATTTAACAATGCAATGTATAAAAAAACAAAATCCTACTTCCCATGTCTTAGCATTTTTAAGACTGATTGAAATACTGATTTAAGACATTTTAATACCAATTAAGGCCTTATTTTTAGATTGATGAATTCAGTGTCTTTTTATACTTTTTAAGGATATGAAGGAACCGTGCTTACACACAAACAATAAACAGGCTACCTTTCTAAGAGACAGCTCCACGTTAGTATCAGCGTTGAAGTTGTAGCGAGCTACTGCCTCTCCGATCTCTCTGACATGTGCTGGCGGAGGAGGACGAATCGGCTGCTGCCTCTCTGAGGATGGCATCTTCTGTTTATGTGCAATAGTGTAAATGTGTGTGTTGAAGAGGAAGAGAAATCATAAAGGCAAATTAAACATAAGACACAAATTAGTGTACATCTACAGTACTGCACTGCTCAGCTGCACACTCACTTCTACATATGATATGGGTAATATCCCGACCCGTCCGCGGTGCTCTCCTTCATACCAGTTGTTGTCTATCTGTCGGATGATGTTGACTGCATCACCCTTCTTAAATGACAGCTCCCTGCAACACATTCATGTCATCATAGTGCTGGCACACAGGCAGGAAGAAAAAATGAGCTGAGCACAGCTCATTTTATGTAAACAGCATCAGCTACAGAACGTCAAGCGGATAATATAAAACCAAGTACAACAGAAATCAGCTTTATTCATGCATCTATTTAAGGATGTATAAATAAAAGGAATCAGTTAAAGCCATCCAGGTGTGATGGTAAGATGTGACGATGAAGTTATCATAGAAAGAAAAAGCAACTTTTTGCATGAAATGCACCAGAATCTGAAACCATAACACTGAATGCAATGAGTCGAGATGTGTTGATATGCAGTTAGGCATTCATGCTTTAAGGCTCGGCTTCCTTGTGCATGCACCGTGCGTTTACTGTACTCACTTAGCTGTTTGTGCCTTAAAATCATAAATGGCTCTCGCAGGCTGTTTCTGATGGAGGAGAGAGAACAGAATAAGTTGTGTCATCTGTTTATGGGAGACCTAGGAGATGAGAGTGAGAGAAAGAAAGCCGGCGAGCATTACCAGGCAAAACATAAAATACAGCTTTTTAATTTCTGTGAGAAAATTTAACTGTGCTGTGGAGGAGTGATGCTAAAGACAAAAAAGGTTATTGAAGTTCAATCTAAAGTATTTTTACTTTATTATAAAGAGAAAAATAGTGTTCCTAATGAAGTGCATGTTGGTGCTGAGAATATGAGCCATCAGTCTCAGTGCTGTACCTCTCTGTCAGGAGTAGGTCTTCTACTCTGGGGTGTGTGGCGTCCATCCATGGTGGAATAACACCTGGAGACATCCTGGTCTGTGATTAGCGAGAGACACATGAGAAAGGTCATGGGGATTGCGACAGTAACCACAATTATGTCACATGCATGCTAACAATACAAAGACGTGCTTTGGGAAAGACCTGAATGGTGCAGTGATGATGTCATTCCAACAGGTAAATGAGGGAATAATTGCACAGGATCAAAAATTGTGTTTTATTTCCATTTCATTGTAGAAACAAGGTGATTGGGATTCCCAAAACATGACACATGCAATCAAAAATTGCTCAAACACAAAATAAAATAAGAGGAATACAGCCCAAAGATGACTAAATATGATAAAATACATTTACAAACATAAACATACAAGCAGGTGGCTTGAAGGAAAGAATGGTTTTAGGGTAATAAGATGACTCTACAACAAATAAACTTGCAAAACAGACAAATGATACAAGCAAAACAATGATCAAATTATAAACAAACAGAGAAACGTTCACATTTATTTACTCCAACCAGATAATATACTGTAAATTCTCAATATTTCTTTACCCAGTCACAAAGAAGTCCAGTTTTATCACATTTAATTACTACAGACACCTCCCTGTTTCCTAAAATGCTCTTCCTCACCATTCTATTGCTCTGATTTTCTCTTTCTGACAGAAAAATTGCTCCACTTCACTATTTAATTGAAATTGTTCCTACATTGCTGTTGTGTTGTACAGTATTAGGTTACTGTCAACGCCAGCATTTTCTGCAGTGTTTCAAATTAGGTTTCCAGTAGCTCCAAGGCATAATCCTCCCATTTTAGTAGCAGACCTTTAATGTGAAACATCAGGAGGAGGTGTTTAGTTTCACAAGAATGGTCATTACTTAATACCAGGTTTTACTTGAGAATTTACAGTAAACAGGTCTTACTGAATGTCACATAAAATATAAAACAGCACAGTAATGATGGTATCGGCTGACCAATGAGGGGAAAAGGGCAACAAGCCCATGCAACACTGAAAGGGACACTAAGGTGAATGTATGTGGGTTATGTACACGTCTATATGTGAGTATGCAGAAAAAAACTATGTGTGGGTAAGACTGGTTATATGACAAAGTGAACATTTATATATTTGAGGTGTGATATGTGTATTATCTCCACCTGAATAACAGAGACCATTCCCATTGCCCTGCTCCTCTCCATATTCATTATTGTTTGAGGTGTCTGAGTGGCGTCCATAACAGGCACTGATTGGTGACTGTAGCCGTGGTGTGGAGGGATCCCCTCTGTGTGAGGCATACCCAGTGGGGCTCCCATCTGGGTACAAAGATGCAGAGGAGTGACCCCCGTGCCAACACCCCCTCCTCCCCCGCAACGAGGAACTTCGTTCAGGCACATTTGGCAGCAGTTCGGCCAGTATTCTCCTCAGGATGCTATCGTCAGGCGCCCGAGTCCCTCTGTGGCCTCTCTCTGCTTGAATGTGCTCATAAATGTCTCTCAAGGCTGCATCTAGTGCTTCATAAATGGCCTGTTTGGACTTGGGTCTGCTACCTCGATCTCCGCCACCATTGCTTCTTCTAGAGGTAGGTGGTGAGCCCTTTTTCCTGCGGAAAGGCACTGGGCTGACCAGGAAGGCCAGCTTGGACATCGCTTGTTGGGACTGTGAGCTCTGGATGTGTGAATGGCTGCTGCGGCTCTGCTGTGAAGATCTCTGGTGCTCCTGGCGTGCTCGTTCTCTCTCATGGCGAAGCATGGTTGTGAAGCGGGTATAGGAGGCTGGGCAGCGGCCTTTACAGGAGCTGATGAGGTGGCGGTGTTGGTAGCCCTGGCTCTGGCCTATACTTTGGTGAGCAGGGTGATGGTGGTGGTGATGGTGGTGGTGATGACGGAGGTGGTGGTGGTGGTTAAGGGTGGAAGAACCATACAAGCTCTCAGAGGAAGTTAGTGAGCAATGGTCAAAGTCACTCTCACTGCAAAATGAGGAGCCCTCCACCTGGATGAAGTCACTGAGGTCTGACGCAACAGCGTCTTGTTCACTGTCAGAGTAGTCTGGGTTAGCCTGGGGGCCTTGGGGAACAGGAGGGGCAGGAAAGGACCGTGCACGGCCGGGCTCTGGCCCGACACGAGGCTGGCCCTCTGGTGGGCTACGAGGTCGATGCAAGTGATCCATGGAGTGAGGTACTACTGCACTATTGCCGTTATTGTCTTCCTCTAGTAAAGATTCTATGGAAAAACGGCGTTTTGGAAAACTGGGTGTGCCACCGCCACCACTGCTGGCTCGAGATGATGAGCCACCTGGCGTCGTAGTGCCTGAAGGCACCTCAGTGTCACCCAAGTTGGGCATGGATTTGGACTTCTGAATAAGGCGCTCATATGCAGAAATGCGGTTTGGCACCATATCGCGCGGCACCTCAACGCCCCAAGAAGGTGCCCAAGGAGAGAGACGATGGCGATGCAGGTGAGGTTGGCGCTCTAGTTCCAGGATACGAGCGCGCACCGAGCGGATGACTTCAGACGGGATGAGCTGAGCTCGGTCGATCTGGTGCATCTTACGATAGAGCTGGAGAAAACCCGGTGAATCGTGGGCTCGTCGGCGGTGGAGGCGAGGCAATGAGTGAGTGGACATGGATCCGGTCGAACCTGAGGGATTCCCATCACAAACAAGTGACCCAGCACTTTCTGAGCGTGTTGCGTTGCGCCCGCCCGAACCGGCGTGCCCATCATTGAGTAAGTCATCGCAGCTGCGTGACTTGAGCTTGCCAGGGGCGGGCGGTACGTCCTCAGCACTGCTCCATGTGTCAGCATCCTGGCATTTTGTCTGCCAACTGTTCTTACAACAGACAGACTGCTTGGAGGAGGAGCTGCCCTCCTGGCTGGCATCCTCCTGGCAATGGACAGGGTCAGAGGGGACAGGGGGCAGAGAGGGGCGCTGATGAGGACCTGGGGAGGTCAAACTGTTTGAATACATGTTGCATGCGTCCCCACCTTTCAGATGTCCAATAAAGAGCAGCGTGGTGAAAGAGAAGAAGGAGGAAAGCATGTTAAGCAGTAATACCCAGCAAAAGGGTGGAAGAGCTGGGGAGAGGGAGAAGAGATAGGAGAGAAAAGAGGACAGGTGGAAAAAGACGATCTGATGTTTTTTTTCTTCAGACTTCCACCAACACCAATCAAGGAAACGTACGACCACACCAGACAGACATATTGTGAAAAACACAACAGATCTTTGATCTTCTGTCAAAGTGGTAAATACAATACACACATATAACAGCTTGGGGAAGAGACGGGAAAAGAGAAATACACAGAGAAAAAAAATATCAAGTGAAACAAGATGTTTGTGTGTTTACCTTTGGCTCTGGAGGGTGAGGACGGCGAGGAACGAACCGTAGGCTTCTTTAGGCTGCTGCTGGGTCTGTAGGCATCCACTGGTTTAGGGGAAGTTGCAGCTCTGCTCTGAGACTGAGCATTCACTTGGGAACTCGTCGGCTCAGACTTCCTTCTCTTCCTGTAGTCGCTGGCAGCACTGCAGCACAGTCAAACATCAATGACAATGCTTTCAGAAGAGTATACACAGGTGTATGCAGTTTGCTGCAGGCATTGATTTCAGGGACTAGAAATTTCTTGTGAATATATCCTATAACATCTGTTTACAAACCATATGCAGACCAAAATATGATTAATTATGAGCAAGTGAATGTTGTTTTAAGGATAAAACATTTTTCTCTTTTCTAAACCACTTAGATAAAAAGGAGACAAATGAAGTATACAAACTATGCGTACTGTTGGTCCGTTTTTAAACTTTTTCATGTTCATTTATGGACAGAGATAAATGCTTGGCATCATTTTTAAGTATATCCAAGCTCATCCTACTTAAAATGAGGCTATTATCCTTGTGTCCGAAAAGATGAGACAGCAGCGTTACTGTAACTTCTCTCATTCAAAATGTCTAAAAACCCAGTGGGCTTTCTATTCAGGACAAACACACTCAATGTCGCACACATGAATTACATGGCCTATTCATCTCATCCCATTTCTGCCCTTTCTGTTCACCGAGGAAAATGCGACTGAATAAGCAGGCCATTTGTGAAAGGGAGCAGGACGAGGGGAGGAAGAGGGGGGGTTGAGTGAAGGATAGGAGGTGAAGGGCAGAATCAATAGGTTTGCTGGGTTAATTTATTCTGGCTCAGTTAGTGAAAGAGAGATGCAAAGCTCCCTGCCTTCAGTGGCAAGAGCAAATAAAGACGAACACTAATCCCTGCAAAATTATCAGACACAGAGGCTATTTGCACCACAGTCAAGGCAAGAAAGAGCAGTTTTGATTCCCTGCTGAATCACAACAAGGACCAGTGCTGTTGAGGAGATGGGGGAGGGGGGTGGTGATGCAGAGGGAAAATAGAAGAAACAGAGGTTACCTCGCAGGTCTCTCCGGAGCCTTGTCAGCAGGAGCGATGTGCAGGGATGTCTGAAATAGGGCAGACGACAAAAGAGAAAAGTGAGGTCCGCAAGAACAAAGACTCGAGGCAGAGCAGCTCACAATGCACAGCCTGCATGCGGTTGTTGCTGTGCCACACTCAAAACGCTCCCCCAGCGTAAGGTGCGACGGATGCTGGTTCCACATGGCACACCTGAGTGAGAAGAGGCCTACCGGTGTAAGTGGCGAAGATATATTTCTGAGCACTCTTGGGCTGCTCTTAAGGATGATGACAAAGGTGATACAGCAAAGGATGTTTTGAGCTGAGCTCAGGGGGGCAAATGTTGCCCTGCAAAATCTGGCATGGATCAGCTGGAATGGGTCTTAGTGGTAAAGAATGATTGATACACTTTAACGGCAAAGATCTCTCAGAGGAAATGATACCATCAGATGAAACACAGGAAACAAAAGAATGATTTCCAGTGAATAATACAATACAACCCCAAGCAAATAAATGCCCAACATCAGAGCTTTCAAAGCAACATCATCCTCATCTTATCATGGATAGCTGACATGGGGACATGACATCATACTGAATTGCTGCTACGCTGCATTACACTCATTTAAAGCAATCATGTTTCTTAACAATACAGATTTTAATTCCTATCATTGGTTAGAAATTCTGAGATTAACAACACTTCTGCAACACTCATGAAGGTGAGATTACCTCAATGCGCTGGCGAGCGGAGATGTCTGGATTATAATCCAGCCGTTTTTTAGGAGGCTTGAGCCCCAAGCGGCAGCAGTGAGCAGGAGGAGGAGGAGGAGGAGGAATAGGAAGAGGGTGAAAATGAGGTGAAGGAGGAGAAGCAGTGGTGACGTCATGGGGAGAAACAAACAAAAACAAAAAACATGTGGAGAGAGTGACACCCGTTAGAGAATCTGAGTAATCAGAGATGGACTAGTTCACAAACGCTGCACATGTGCTTTACATGTCCAATGCACATGTGTGCACACACTCAATACACACTAAAACACACACTTACACAAAATACTTGTTCATTCCTATTCACATTCTAATGTCATCTATTAATGCTGTGTTCGTATTCTCAAAACAGCAACATCAAACTACAGTATGTCAATGCTATGATAAATAGGCCTACAACACAAACACACACATACACACACATACACACACAAAAATGTGCCCATGTACCACACACACATGCGTGTAAAAGCAAGCTGTAAAGCAGAAAGCCGAGTGAAGCACAAGCGGCAGTGTTGTGTTTATTTGAAAGTGCAGTGACTTGCACGATCAAATGCTGTGATTTAGTGCAGATAAACTAACGTTCACTCAGTCGGTCAAAAGTTCTCGTGACTTGTCACCTCAATAAACACTCAAACACTGAACATACAGTGAGATTCTGTCCCAGCTGGACCAGTCAGTGCATGTAGGGGAACCATCTACACTCTAAGGGCTTATTCAGTGGTGTGAAACATTCAAAATATTGCAGGTAGAAATCTCAACACAGCCTAACAGGACTCTGGGAAGTCATGTCAGCTCCACATGTGACATTTACACCTGAACATTTCGAATAAGCCCAACAAACCATCACCTGATGTCATGCTCTGACATGGACAGAGGCGTGTCCTCATGACTCTTTGTAAATCGGCCAGGTTGGGGTAATTTGATCTCAGATCAGTGGCTAGAGGCAATCACTGCTCTGAGCCACTAGGATGTTATAACCACCTGCATCCAGCAGAGGGCACTACAGCATTTAGTTTGTATGCAGAGCATTGCTCCACCAGGGGTGAAGATAAAACTGAACTAGCAAAAATTAATGAATGATTAAATGATTTAACCAGATAAATAAAAGGCTGATTAACTGATACTTATGTTAGCACGTGCAAGAGATGTTAAAGAAACTGCACAGACTCAGATTGTTATGCAAAACAGAGGGATAATATTATTTTATATTATCAATGTTGATCAATGATTTACTGTTCTGTGCAGTTTGACCCGCCAAAAAGCCAGGTCATCTAAAGCATCTGGAGCACACTGCCTTTTAACCTATTGTCCTGCTTATTTTGGGGCAAGATGCAACACAGAACCAACTGAAATAAAATTATCCAAGTATGTGTGTGAACATTTCAGTGCCTGCTAGCCACCAGACCAAAAAACCCAGCAACGCAGAGACATAACACAGCCTGTCACAGGGGTGGGGGGAAGGGGGGGTCACAGCACCCAACAAGTACCACATGCCCAAACAACTAGCCCCACCCAGTCTATTGGCAGAGACATTTAAAAAAGTCCTGGGTGGAGTGTAGAGAGTGGGTGTATGCCTAAGGCAGGGTTGTGGTTGAAGGAGTAAGCTATGGCCCTGACTTACCGGCCGCCCAAACTCCAGCTCGGAAAAGAACTTATACCAAGGCTCGTTCTCTAAATCTATGTCATCATAGGTCTGGGAAAGCATGACAGTGACAGAGAGATAAAGGTAGAGGAAAGACAGTGTGGAAAGAAGTCACACACAAAGAGAGACACGGACCTCATGGTTAGGAATGAGCAACGGTGGTGCAGAGAAGATGGGCACAGGATGAAGATTCAGACTGGCTCATGGGGACCAAGGCAGTGATGCAAAACCAATTTACTACTGACAAATCCTACTGAGAACAGTTTGCTTCACAACCTTAACTGGTTTGACAGCACTTCCAAAACATTAGAGAATCCAAACTACTTGTTAGGCAGTGTAAAATAGCGCCATATATGTCATCATACAGTGATTAAACATGAGCACACTAAATAATCTAATATGCACAGTCCAACTCTTGTCACCATTGGGGACTGAGGAGGCAGACAGTTTCAACACCTCGGTCCGTTTTAATTAATATTCATTAATTTCATATGAATAAAAATGAACAGGCCTGTGAATCCCATGACAGAATCACATTACCGCAGCTTTCTTCGAAGCTTTAGCGCAGGTGACAGATAATGAAAATCAGCATGTTACTTTGGGCATTACATATTTAACACCCAGCCCGATTATCCACACCTTTGTGCAGGCTCAGTGGATGGAATACTAAACACAGTATGTCAGAGTGGCAGGGAAAGGCCAGATTATCGGTAGGGGTACTCGTTATATTTAAGAGGAAGGGGCACATATTTTGGAAAAGACATGAGGGGTTATTCTTGTGGGTGTACCATAGGTTTAACTTCTACATCGGTGAGAGCACAACGGCATCACAGTCAGCTATCCAACTGCCCCAAGTGTTGCGCACTTACACCCTGTGTTTCATTAGTGGTTCCACTTCCCTCACTCACTTACCCTCAGCCCTTACTGTTATGTAACAGCATCTGTCGCACAGAGGCTACTTGGAGAGCAGAGGGAAAGTGGAACGAGGGAGAAGCAGGGGATTTATATGGAAGGCAACTGACCTTGTTCAATTTAAGCCCAAATTGTTATGGATCGACTGCTAGTTGTGGGCTTAGCACTACACTGCTTTTACAAATCATCAGAAATACCTGCGTTTCAGTAAGGTGAAGGCCTCTTGTGAGGATAACTGCAATATATGTCAGCATCAGTTTCTGATTTAGAAATTCCTGTTTCTGACCTGTATCATGATTATCCCAACTATTATTGATTCTGATTTATGATGTGTTGCAAAACAGAACAGTACAACAATCTAAATATTAACTGCAATGAGTTATGTGCCAGTTGTCAGTAAAATATCAAGCTATCCATAAGATTGAGATTTGAGATTGAGAACTAGGGCGAGTGAACCACTAAACATGAAAGCCTATACCTAAACATTCCTGTGATACATTGGAAAAACTGAAACTGAAAAGCATGTCAAAAAGTACATTTTATTTTTATTACCTACTTTGTTTTCCAGTTGATTTATCTTCTCCTTCTCTGGTGGTAAGCACACACAGTTTTAGGAACATTACTGCCACCTAAGCATGGATTTATTTCTTGCACCAAATGCATAACTGCAACACATTGTGGGTGATATACACCACTGGAGTGACCATGATTGTTGGCTTGATCCCTCAGCCCAGAGAGTCAATCAAAGTTCAGTTTTTCAGACATATGGAACGATGCTGATGATGGCGAAGATTTCCCTGAGGGCAAGTGAAACGAGGACGTGTTGAACGACTAATGAAATGCAACATAACTGTAAATATGTACCTGAGCAAACCTGATCACAGGTAACATACTGACTGTGTTGCGGGAGTTGTTGTATAAGGAGAACAGGTAAAACATTTCAGGAGAACAGTGCTGTAAACCATTAACTGGTCTAGCACTTCATATTTCTATATAAGAAAATTACTGTACATATTTTTTTATTTTACTCTTTTTAAACCCTATTTATGCATCTTTTAATATCACCTTGTGTTCTCTTACATCCTGTCTTAATTCCTTTTTAATGTCTTATGTGAAACACTGTGAACTGCCTTCTTATTGAAATTTGCTATACAAATAAACTTGTGTTTTCGTGCCATCACACAACCCTTCCCTTTAAACCCCTCATGTTTAATAAAGGAGATACTTTTTTGGGCAGATTTGCAAATATTTAATTTCTAGTTCAGAACTGAGATGTACTTTTCATACTGCTGAGCTGCCATAAAAAAACCCTCTATATTTCCGCTGCTATTTTTCACATTTGCATGGCATGTAAATGGCGGACAAATTACCTCAGGAAGCAGAGGTTTATCTCTGCTGATGTGATATGATGGATTATTAATGCCAAACACTTCCTTTGTATCACAGAGAGATACATTTTCATATCAAATCATCCTGCAGTAAACGCTGTAAGTATTTACATGCAACAAAATTAGACGGGGAGCCAAAACAACGGTCACCGCTGTATAGCAAGTTAATCATCTACTCTTTTTTGTTGAATGTTTAAAAATCTAACAGTGTTCTCTATTTTACGCACTTCAGCATGCACTACAGTCAAGAGGCTTATTCATTTAACTATTATCGTAACTGAAGAGATTATGCATTGGCTTACTACTCTGTCTGCCCTTTCTAACCCCATTCCCACATGGAAATTGAGTTTTCACGCTGAATGAAACACTGCCAGGAGATGCTTTGTAGGTGTTGTGGTGTTACATCTCGCTAGCTAAAAAGAGAATTCAGCTCAGAGACAAATGAGTCACCCTTAAAAAAAAGTGGAAGCCTGGAGCAGAAACTGCCAATCACACCAGTACTGTGGACACACACAAAAAAGGAACTGAACAGATGCCAGAAAAATAATTTTGGGTGCGATGACTCATAATTGGAGACCGAGTGGACACCTCACATCGAACAGGATGTTTTTGGGTGCTATTTCTTACCTTGGAAAGAGAAGAGAAAACCCTTCTAACAAACAACACAGGTATATATAAGGAGTCTCAGACAGCAGATTAGCCAGCGTGGGTTCACTTCTACTCTCTAAAGCTTTCTCCTTTTATTGCCTTATCAGGAACTGACTCATGCATTATTACCCTGAAAGCTCTCTGCAGTCATCGCATTAAACATCTGCAAAACCTTCACAAAAACCTTTTCCGCATAACAGACTCCTCATCTTTAACACATTCTCCATTATCCCGTTCTTATCTCAGATACCTCATGTCTATTATTTTTCGCCCTCCCTCTACACAGTAATTATCTCTGCTGTCTGCTTTGTCATTCACCCCACACAGAGTGAACAGCCAGTACAGCCGCTGGAGGATGCAGCACTGGAAACCTTCGCTTTTTAACGCCCACACCATGTCTGATGGAAACAAGTCCATGCAGAAGCCCATAATGTGAAAATGTATTAACAACAGAGTGATGTCTATAAAGACTAGCAAGGAGGAAAAGTAAATGTGCTTGACCATCCAGTTGTTTTTTTGTACTATAGCTCTATCTCTGCAGCGTCACTTCACTTCATGTTGCATACAGTTAACTTGTTTACTGAACAATAACAAGCAACAATAGTTACTGACATCACTACACTGCCACAGTAATAGAAATATTCTCCCAGGATGCCGATGTGAAGTCAGCTGCCCTCACATGTAAACCAGACATGAAGGAAGGCTGAAATGTGATGATGGCTTCCAACTTTTCAAAAACATGTCAGAAAACATTATAATCCAATGAAAGAACATTTAAATATACTCACTGGTCTTTCATGCTCCAAAATGGAGGACTTCCCGGGCTCATACTCAAAAATACTCTTAGGCTCTGCACGGTACTTTCGTGTGTCCACTTTCCTGTTGGGGGGACCCCATTCATTCCTGGTGCAAAAAAACCCAGAAGCATGTGTCTTAGAAAGCTAAATGAAATCATTTAACAATAACTTTGAGCACATTTTAAATGAATAGAATTCCAAGTAGCTCAGAAACCATGTGACCAAAAAAAGGTTACAGGAGTTGAATGCAACATTCAGAGCATTTGAGTTAGATTCTGAGCCAGGATTGTCTGCACACGGCTCTTAGCACGGATGAGGCTGAGCCGGCAGCTAGCAGCTAACAATGCTAACAATGGCAACAGTGCTGACAGAGCTAACAATATTAATGTGGGATGGGGGGTGAGACTGGAGGGTGGGTGCTATGCTTTTGCAACATGACCGTTCTGCCACTGTTAGTCAGGGCGGCATTATCAGACACACACACACACACACACACACACACACACACACACACACACACACACACACACTCACTCATGGCTAGACCGGCTACCACAACGCATCAGACGTGATTTCATTCTCTCGTCAGGACATCATTACTCCACTATATCTTTAACAGCAGCAAAACAGCGGTTATATTATATGTCTCACACAGCCCCTTTAATTCACAAAAAGCACATAAACTATCATAATAAATAATCCATCCCATTTATTAGTCTACGTGCATGACAAGGGGAGATCTAAATTTCATTTTCATTGCTTATATAATATCGATCAAGCGCCAGTATTTCATAACTAACAAGGTGTAATAAATGAAAGAGACATGACAAAGCTCCTCTTACGTGTCAGGCGAGTCTCTCTCACGGTCACTGTCTCTGGCTCTCAGCTGGAGGAGAGATGGCATTGGCGGAGGCGGTGGGGGAACAGGGGATGGAGAAGGCTCCCGAGGGCCCAGATGCCCTCCATTGTCCGAGGGGCTTTTGGCGAGCGGCCTGTACGTATGTGTCCGGGGAGCGGGGTGAGCCATGGTGGTGTGGGGCGGCAGGCTGTAGTCATCTGTTAAGGACAGGACAGAGGGGAGAGCGGAGGGAGAAATAATGAGGCAGAACAAGCCAAACAGGAGGAAACAAATGGGTTGGGAAGGAATTACTTTTTGTTTGAGGCTATTGTTTTACGCAGAACATCTCTTACCATTGTTTATGACAGCGTATGTTGCATTGTATGTGTCAGAATAGTCATCGTCTGTAGGAGAATGGAACAAAGACAGATTGGGAAACAAGCACAAACATGCTTTACGGTACAGAGGATAAAAGTGTGTAGTTTCCTCTCCTGGGAGAACAGCACCTTTAGTCAGCTTGAATACAGTCAGTTACAAAGTAATTTCCAATAGTGACCATTTTTCACAGTGGAGAGAAGATTCAAAACCACCCAAGCAGCATAAACCACTTCCCCTTTGTTCATCCACAAGCTCAGCATGTCTCACACAATTGTTTTTCCAATATGCCTTTTTAAATGTCTATGAAGGGGCCACAGCACCCTGCAGAGCCAATGCATTAACCTTATTCTTTCATAACTACAAGTATTTGATTCCAGCTAAATTCAAAGGTGCTTTTTTCTGCAAATGAGGAAACTACTTTTTTGAGTCTTTAAGTCTACAGGGGGTTAATCAGAAGACAGATGCCGGCAGGGCTGGAATATTGCTTTATAAATTCACTGAGAATATGTGAATATTCAGAGAGCCATGGGAACTCTCCGACATGCAACAAAAAGATAATCACGGGCCTGTAGATGTTTTTGGGCACACACAATCATGAAATAGTGTGTGTGTTTGTGTGTGTGCTGCAGCAGAAGAAGAGGCCTGAGCAGTTTAGAACAAACAAGCTTTGAACCGAGTGTGCGATACCGTCAAGCCCATAAAATTAGAGCAGATTTCCCAGGATGGCTCTGTGTCTATTAGAGGTTTCTCTCAATTCCTCCTCCTCTCCAGACTCTCTTGCTCTCATCTAATGAGTTCTGGCTCTGAGGTTCTCTGGGTCTTTTGGTTTAACAAGAATCGACATGCAAAGACACACACAGATACACACACATACACAAGTGCGTACACAGCATGCATGCCTGGCCAATTCTTCTCATAATGTCTGACGATCAAATCACATCCAGGAACAGGACATTTCTGCCTTTCAGTGTGATTCGGGACAGACTTACCCGCTTTGTGAACCTTGTGGATCTGTTTGAACATAGTCTTGTACCAATCCTTGGGCCTATCCACCGTCTGCAGAGAGAGAAATAATCGTAAAGATTTATGTGCCGCGAAATGCAACATAAACTGGATAGCTGAAATTGGAAAGTAGAAAAGGTTCCTACTGTTTTATGGGACTGAACGCGTACTGAGAGGAGAAAAATACACTCTCAGCCCTTCTAGTAATCCATATTTCACTCACCTATGCTGAGCCATGAATAAATTATTTATAAAGATTCAACTTATGAGAAACTGTCTACTAGACCAGAGGATGACTACATCTCCTCTTTTTTTAATTTACAATTAATAATCTTGTCAAGATCATTTGCATCAGACGATTTAACTTGATTCAAAGTGTCTACTCTTAATTTGTCTTAGCAAGATGTTTGGTCTATTCAATCAGCGATAGCTAATACGAAACAAGAAAAGTAAATTGCATGGTTCTCAGACTCACAAGACAATTTATTAGAGAGGATCCATTACGCTTTACTGTATTTTGTGTCTTATATATCCACCTTATTCCTGAGGGCACTACTGTAGAAATGACGATGGGCACAACTTCTAGCGAGACAGCAAAAGTAGCAGTAAGCTAGTTAGTCTCATAGACTGTGGTTAGTCCCAGTGGCTACTCTTGGTGCTAACCCCCAACACTGTTTTTTGGAAGGTAATTTGCCTTCAGTTTAGCAAATACCGATTAATTTTTTGACAAATATTTAACATAGCATTTTCTAAAATGTCTTTGCGGAGCTCTGGTACTTGTTGAACTGTCCGTGTCTGTAACGACTAACAACCAGTCTAAGCTAAATTTCTTCAGCAACTGTGTGTTGAACATGTAACCAGAACAAAAATGGATTGTTCCTGTGGCCAAAGGCACCATTGATACGAGAAATAAAACCACGAGAGTTTAACGAGACATAGCGAAAAAGTATTAAATCAGAATCTGCAGAAAAGAATGACTCCTAGACTGACAGGTCCATCACTCAGCATCAGCACATGTATCCCTGTCTTCCCCTGTCTGACTTAACCTACATTAGAAAATAAACTCAGCAACAAACCTTGAAATATGTATTTACTCATCAGGGCTGAGAATGTGTCGCTGATTTACTGTACTTCCTTTATATCGTATAAAAAAATGAATGCCAAAAGTTATTTCTTTTCTTTTCATCATTAACGCAGACAAGCGGAGGATTAGCCGGGAAACATCACATTTATTCACTTTACATGGAGCTACAGTTATTACTGAATTAAGTTAAATGTTTGCCGAATGTGTTAGTATCTCTTAATGAGTCACCAGAAATGCTAAATCATCTTAAGAAGGAGCAGATGTTTAGCTTAAGCTAGCTCGGGCCATGTTAAAGTTAACAATATGTTAACGGAGCAAGGCGAGCTAATTGCTTGGTTGAAAAGGAAAAACAAACAATGCTTTGAGATGTCTGTCAGAGATGGCATAGGTATGATTGAATAATCCTGTTTGAGCTATAACAGGTGGTGTGTTCCAAGTTTTATTTCCCAGTTGCTCTTGAAAAAAAAATTATACGCTGGAAGTTGCACATATAATTCAAGTAAGGTATCATGGGGGCTAGGAATAATGTGAATAGTGATACAAAGAAAGATGTTCATTTTTAAATGTGGCCAGCGTTTCAGAAATTGAGGTGAATGAATGTAAAAGCATCCCTGTGAGCAAAAACCTCAGTCAGACAACATAGCCGGAGTTTCACAGCATAGAGGATACAGAAGCCATGTTGATACAAAACCAAAGTGGGAGCTCCTGGTACTCTGCCTGGAAAATCCAGGAGAAACTCTGGTATGTGTGTCTTTGTGTATACAGTATAGATCTAACAGCCACTTGAAAAAAGAGCTATCAAATGGCAGAGAGACTTAATCCTCCCTTTATTCAGCTGTGCTAAACACTGGGTCTGGACTCTGGTCAGAGAAGAGGCAGTTTGGCTCCACAGTGAAGGAGTGTGTGTGACTGAGCATGTAGCATTGGCACGGCCGAGAGACGGGCCAATTACCACTTCACTCTCCATGGTTACCACATAAAGTGCCCACAAAAATGTTTGTCTGCTCACAACAAGGAGCATCTGTTTTTCTTCTTTGCAGCTTTTTCTTTTCACCTTTTCTCTTTGCTTTTATTACCTGTCTCTCATTCTTCCCGTAACTTTCTCTGGCTCACTCTTTCTGTAGTTGAACATGTCCACCTTTAAATGCCACTCTTCAAGAAATGGATAACTGAGTGGTGTTAATACACGAAAAGCCTCAACAGAGATAACACACACTTTGACAAGTATGCAGCGAGGACCTTGCAGTGCTGAAGGAAAGACCTTGACTTGGCTCATCTTTATAACTAGCACACAGAGGGAGAGTAAAAGAGATACAGAGAGATACTGAGCGCGGGAGAGAAAGGGCTTTTAATATGGGGTCAAAAGCTGCTGACAGCTGAAAGTCATCCCCTCTCGTGAGCCTGATCACATATCAAGACAACAGAAATGGGTCAAAAGACACTCCTGTGCAACACTACAGTACCCAGCTGTCTCAGCCTGCTGCACACCACTGTGTGTGTTTAGCTCTGTGTGTGTGTGACCTCACCGTGCGGATGGCGATGGGGATGCCAGAGTCGTCCACGGGGCCGATGCCTTCGTAATGAGGTGCTTTAATAATGGACACCTTTTTCTCCTCTTCCGAGAAGCGGGCGATGGGCACAGTGCTGCTGATGCTGGTGTGGCCCGACACCACAGACTCTCTGGTAACTGACTCACTGCCCTCTGGATATGAGGAGGAGGAGGAGAGGAAAGAGAAAAACACAGTCAGTTGTAGCTACTGATAATCAAACAGACATCCAAGTTTGGGCACCAACACCAGCTGAACAAGCGAACACTGAATCATCCTGAGATTAGCTGCTCTTTTGTATGCTTCATGGTTCGAGCAGTACAAGAACAGCTACTGTCTTTCTCCTCGTTTTGTACTAATTAATTTCATACTGTGCTCCAATTGGTTCTGTCATCTACTAGTAGGTGTCCACATATCATATCCTGGGTTTATAACAAGCAAATTAACCTAAAGATCCATTAACTATTTAATTGATATGCGCAATGATGAGGAGATTAAGGGCGTTTTCATATTAGGTACATCTGATTCCTACCGTGCAGAATACAGCTGCGCCCCCTCTCCACTCCCCCACCGCTCAGCTTTCACATTAGTAGCGTTCCATACGCGAGTACACTTGCATCATCATCTACATGACATTTTGGTTGTACTAGTGTAGAAAAGGGCAATGCACACGGACACTGCTGCCTGTGGGACTGTTGTCAGTGGGGATCGGCAGAGCAGCGAGGTAGAGCTCTGTTCCTGGGTGGAGAAGGAGGCTCTGCTGTTGGGCGAGAGCTCTCTGCCTCCTGTCATTGCTCTGACAGCAGCTCAAAGGCGGCAGCAAAGCCACATATGTAACACAGCGTGAGTTCAATCAGGAAGACTTCTCTCCATCCCACTCCCACCGCTTCCCCTAATCAGCTAGTCTATGGGTGTTCACTCTTTAAGTTATCCAGCCAAGTTTTGCCACGATCTCCATCAGCCAATCAGGATGCCACTGCAAAATTTTCGAATCTGCTCTCTCTTCTGCTGCTGTCAGCCATCATTTTAGGCAGAATCTTTGCGCCCTCGTTCACCCTGTTCACCTCCAGCCATCGTATCCTGAGTCCAGGACGAGCTCACCAAAGGCTCATTCCTCTACTCATCCAGATCATCTGCACTTCTCCACATCTTCATCTCATCTTCACCACCTCTACCACCACCAGCGTCTAGACCGTGGAGGGGTTCCCTACTTGACTATGGATTCATTACCCACCTTGAAATCCTACCATCTCTATCTCTATCTCTATGGGGTCTAATCACCGAAGACTTTTCACATTTTTCACAATTGTGCACGTGTTAATAAATATTCTTTTTACTATGAAACGAGTCTCTTCTGATTGAACTGGGTTTGTCCACGGCAGGCTTGGCTGCTGTCTGATACAGAGGTATCAGTATCAGTATTAAATGAGACATCAGTGACTCACCTGAACTCCTGCTCTGTCTTTGGAGCCCAGTGTGGAGTGAGGTGGGTGGAGGAGGATAGGATGGAGGAGAGAGGGGCCTCTGTGGATGGCTAGTACTTCCATTCATAGCGTGAGAGAGGACCTGGCCCTGGAAGTGACCCACAAACCAACAACAGAGATAATCAGCCACTGCAAATCGCAAACTGCAGCAAAATGTACAAATTGCCATTTAAAATAGGGAATGTTGCTGTTCTGCCCTACGACATTAGATAATGAGTGCAAATATTAAAAACAAGTAGAGAAACAAGAGAATGATTAGTTCTATAAATCCATTATTAGTCATCGTATTGCTATAAAACTTAATATTTAAAGGGGTAAAGGAGCCAATTATGGAAATGAATGTACAAGTAGACAGATACTGGGGCTGATGTGATTCATAAGAATTGCTGAATCTGGTGTGACTGTACAATGTAAGAACAGTTAGTCAGGGGGAGGGGGCACTTATCGAATCACTTTACTTCCAAACAGACAGAAGAGATTAAAGCAGTGACAGTAAGCAAACACAACTCTTACAGATTCACAAATATTTCATTATATTAGTTGTGACAAACAAGACAACGGACAGGATTCAGTTACAATGGGATGCTCTCCTGAAGAATGCTCTCCCATTCAACATGACACGGGAACATATGACTTCATCTGACAAAGGATAAAAACACAGGATTTTAATTCTAAGGCCAGTGTGTTTGAATCAAAGATTCATGATAAGTCTTAAACCAAGAGTAACTCTCAAAAAACAACAAACACTGAGGTGACAACACTTACTTACTGCCACTGTCTCACACACGTCTGACAGAACAGATAAGCTTCTATTTTAAACAATCCAGCTGTACACAGGCTGCGTGACTGCTTGTGTTTTACTCAAGCTGTACTTGTGCAACTGTGACCCAAAGCAGATTTTTACTCTTAAAGTCAATTTTGGGCTCTGAGCGATGCCATATCATGGGTGACCTAAACTCAGAACTCTGCCAAACACATCCTGTGTAGACACAGATGGAGCCCTGAAGCTGCTGCTCTGCTAATGTGCTGCTCACGCTACGCCTTCAGTGTAGACACAGTGTTAGTCTTACCTCTAACTTCCTCCTTGTTCAGTGCTTAAACACACAAAATGGATAATTTGATGACAGCGAGCAGATTACTGCTGCTATGCATGTAATGCCACAGCTCACAATTTCAAACCAAGGGTTAGAAGCTGGTCTATTATCACCTAGTTCCAGGAGTCTGGTGTTGCTCTTGTGAACGGATATATTCTTGGTTGGAGAAGCAACCAAGCCAATCAGCACCTTTGTCAGTGGAACAAAGGCTGGAAATGGCATCTTTGGTAGAACAACACCATGCAGTCAAGATATTTCTCACTCAGCTGCACTGATGGAGAATGGAAGCCACAATACTTTGAGTAAACATTGACAATTAGATCATTGGTTCTGGATATTTGTAAGGTATCGACTAAAATAACCCAGTACCAAGTCCTATTCAAAGTTTTACAGTTAAACGATACCTGCATTTGATCCTTTTTGTGCCCAGATGTAGACAAAAAAATTATTATTTGTATGGTTTTGCTTGCAGCCAATCACCACAACAGTTCTTTGATTTAATATGACGTGTGACTGGCCAACTACCACAACAGCTACAACTCATACAGTCTGTAATGTGGTGAATTCGAGCGCCACATATTTGATGGAGTTTGCAATTCACCGTGCCAAGATGCCAAAACTTTCAACATTATAGCTATACTACACACCCGTGACATGTGGTGGCATAGGCAATGCTTCCATCAACATGATGGGTATCAAATGAAGTTAAAAAAAGAAAGGAGGGGTCACAGAATGTTGTACTTTCTTGGTATCAGTATTCCTTTAAGGGAACAGTGGTACTGATGCTGGTAAAGTAATTCTTTTAAAACGACACCAAGCCCTAGTGACAGAGCAATGCAACTTTGATTGATAGGAAAGAGACCAAGATAATGCTTGCCTAACAAGGTGGTAGAGCAGGCGCCTCTTGTACATGGGGCGCCTGCTCTACCACTAAGCCACAAGCGCCCCTTGTAATTGTTTTTAATGAGAATGAAGCTTTTTGCTTGCGGATTCTGCATTGCAACACACCCTGCGTTTCTGCGCCCTGAGCGCCTGGCGTTTTTGCCAGAGCGCTCTGAACTCCTTGAGTTGAAAATACTTCAACTCAAACTGGAAATACCCCATTGTCCAATCAGATGATTTGAGAGGCAGGCCTTCTGTGGTAGCCATGACAACAAGTTTACAGTTGGTAAACAATCGAGGAGAAACTGGTGGTACTGGTTCCTGGATACCCAGAGCTATACAGCCCGACGATAGACAGCAGGTTGTCAAACTATCCCTGAGTCATCGTAAAATATGCCTGGAAACAGCTATCATCTAGGCGAAGCTCCTGGACCAACTGGTGGTTCTCCCCGTGATCCACCCTCTTTTTTAAGGTCTCATGTACCCACAAAGATCTGTTTCCCTGTGCCCAACGAACTGTTTACAGACAGTCTCTCACCCTCAACCAGAGCTACAGCACGTACCCTCTGCTCGTCCATTTTAGGAACTAGATACCAATTACCATCAAATAACTAAAGTGAATGAATAAACGGTAGATTGATTACACGGTAAGGCTACAATAAGGAGGCAAGTCCGTGGTTGCCTGGCAACAATAAAGACGCAGCAAGTGGTTTTTTTTTTTCACTTGTGGCAAAAAGGCAGCGCGACTTGCCTC
The DNA here is from genome assembly GCA_026686955.1 of Epinephelus cyanopodus. Taxonomy (NCBI): domain Eukaryota; kingdom Metazoa; phylum Chordata; class Actinopteri; order Perciformes; family Serranidae; genus Epinephelus; species Epinephelus cyanopodus. The sequence continues at coordinate 24,325,043 of CM048916.1, read as the reverse complement.
ATGTTTTGAAACCTGCAATGATGTAGTGCTAACAAAAGGGTAATTCCATGTCAGTATCTATGTTGTTGCACCTGGGCAGACAAGGTACTCATGGAAACGTATTTAATAAAGACGTACCATTCTGTGGCAGAGCTCCTCACATGGGACATATAACGACAGGAAACATAACTACAGTCTTCACACATGTTACATTACAAACCAAGCAGCCAACAGCTTCCAACATCACCCTGCTACAGCGTCACTATAAAATGGTTTTGTCTCGTCGTGAATTTTTGATATGAACTGGCCTTAAGAGACAGTATAACTGCACTGGACTGCATAAAAGGCATAACAGAGAAACAAAGACAAGCACATAGACATAGAGTACAGACGCATTAACATAATAAGGGAACATTAGGTTGTAGTTGACGGTTAGTGAAAGGTAAAAAATCGGTAGTAATGACACATTTTGTGAAGGTTTGGTTCAGCCATCCAAATGAGTGGGGGCAAGGAACCATTTGATTTTGGTAATGATGTGTGTTACAGCAGTGACTTGTTGGGATAATTACGTTAGTGACAGTGGCTGCTGCAGCAGTGGAGGCCGCAAAGGTTGTTAGCACATCATCAGGGCCAGCAGTGGATGTGTAGGCAGAGACATGGCTGAGGGTGGGCGATGGCGTGGGTGATGCGCCGGGTGAATCCAGGCTACAGATCTGCAGCTCGTCCAGCAGACCCGCCGTGGACGACGAGTAGTGGCTGAGAGCTGACACCGTCACGGGGGAAGCCGAGGGTGACACGCAGCCACCGATGCTCGCGCTGCTGATTGTGGGAAGGCTCGGCCTGCTGACTGCACCGGCTCCGCTAGGAACATACGGGGTGGGTGATAGCGCCTTGGGCATTAGGCCAGGCAGGTAGTCGAGTGATTCTGAGCTGTGGCAGCGATAGGGGGAGTGCCGTGCTGTGGGGTCGGGGGAGGGAGGCCCCTGGCGGTGGAGGGAGAGGGAGTTGATTGGAAAAGGAGGAAAGGAGGAGAGTGCTTAGTGACATCACTCATTAGCCACGTTGTCACAAAGGATGTGTGGAAGTAACACGTGAGCCTGACAGAAGGTGAAATGCTGCTGTGAAACCACACTCCTGTGGCTGCAGCATCACCTTCTGAAGCATGATTAATGCTGTGAAATGAAGAGGCTCTGTTAGTTCAAACTCTGTGGAAGGCAGCAAATATACAGACTGTAACACTGGCATGAAATAAATAAATAAAAACAGTTGGTTATCACACATACAGTATGAGTTCACACATGTAGAACCACAATTAGTTTGGCTGATTGGATGACAGCACCAAGACTGACAAACTAAAGAGCAACACACACGAGCAGCATATGGCGTGCATCAAAACACCTGCGCTTCTTGTTTTCTGTGTAAGGCCCGACATGGCCTCATGGGGCGCCACTGTCAGACTTCCCAGTGTTCGCACACATCAAAACACCAGAAAAACAGCAACTTTATCACATTTGAATTTGAGTTTGGCACATCCCGGCAACGATATCTTGAGTTTTTCTTCTGTTTCTATGGCACGCTTAGTGTGTGTGTGGGCGTCACATGATGGGACGCAGCCAGTCTGTTACCCTTTTATCACTCAAGATATCACCGAGACAAAAACCTGCCGTTGTTGTATTAAAGTGACCTCAAAATACACACAGTCATTGCTCTCTGTTGTTACAGTATGTAGTCAGTTATGTACCAACAGTTGTGCAGGAGAAGGTCTTGGTGGAACCTCAGGAGCCTTCATCATCTCCACCTGGAATGGAGCTGGGCTTGAGGTTTGATTTGGGGCTCCATCTGGGACCTTGAGCTCCACTGTGTTGTTTGAAGGCTGACGCTGTGGATGTTTCGGATTCTCTGGGTCCAAGTGGACAGCGAGTGAGGTTGCCTGTGTCAGGGGCTGTAAGAAGGTTGTCTGTGGAGGTGGGGAAGTGGGTGGAGGGGAGCCTGTGGTCTGGGTCTTAGGCAGGGGGTCACGGTAAGAGTTGCTGTGAGCCGGGGGGTCAGGAATGGTGACGGGGGTTATTTTAAGGGAAGACACCTTGCGCTCCTGGGCCTGTGTATTAGTGGCGGCAGATGCACTACAGTTGGTGATATCATTCTGGACAGTGGACTGCTGTGCCTGCTGGACTGAGTTTGCATTGGTCTCTGAGTAGGAGTAAGAAGATGTGCTTTTAATTGTGTAGGACTCTTTCAAAACGGCTTTCTCGTTCCGCGTGAATGTTAGCGTTCCAGGGCTGAAATCATTAGCCAGGGCAACAAGGGAGCTGTAGTCTGGCGGATTAGTGCCCGTGGGTGAGAAGTGGAAACTCTCTCTCCTGGGGGGTGGCAAAGGCACGTGATTGATGTCCTTATTGGCCAATTAGAAAGCAACAGCCAAACGTTACGTTCAAACAACAACAACAACAACAAAGAAAAATCATCAGTGCAAATCATTAAGTTGTCCAAAATGCACATACTTAGAGATACCACATGGTTCTGTGTAAATTATCCATAATTATGATAGTTTGTGGTGTCATTTAGAAAATGCTTTTCACACAGCAAACCCCCCAATTTATGATTATACTACACATAGCATTTAAAAAAAGAAAAGCAAAAACACAAATGCCAACATCTGTCAGTGTGATGTGTGAGACATTTTACCTGTGTTGGTGACTTTTTGTCCTGCAGGTTGGGTCTGACACTGCGGAAGCCTTTGGCAGCAAGAGAAGAGCTGCTGGCGTCTCCATTCTTAAGACCATCTGTTACACTGCGTGACCGCCAAGAATCTGGAGATAAAGTTCAAAACATTAACATCACACACTACAGTGTTTCATTTAAGTTTTACTGGTCTCCTACAGGGTGTTTCCTAGCTTTTTTTTTTTTTTTTTTTTTTCAAATTTTCTCCAAAGATTCTTAACTCCAATTCACCACAAGGAACAGAGACTTACCCAAGTCTGATGAGTGAGAATCACTCCCTGGGGAACAGAGAAGACACAGCAATGATAAGTGACATGAGTGAAGGCGTGGTCACGTTCATCCCTGCAAGGAATGTCAATACTACTGCATAGGGTGTCATCTGAGGTAGCCGTCATCTGACAAAATGCTTGAGGATGTTTCGTGTGAGAAAGACAGACGTGGTGTTAGGGGTAAGGGAATAGACAGAGCTCTGAAGAAGAAGAGCAAAGAACAAGAAAAGCTTTCTTAAGCACTGCACGACTTATCCTGTTGTGATGAGCAATATCACCAGCTGCTTTCCTGACAACCTTGTAAAATGGAAAACTGAAAAATGCTATGCACTCACAGGGCAAACTAACAGTTGGATATGATTTAAGGTCCAAGTTGTTGTTGCTAAAGACACTACAGATTTCTAAAGGCAAAACTCTCACAGCGTTACCTGTATCAAATGAAGACATATCCATAAATTATATGTATGAAAGCAGGCTTTCTTCTGAGGGTTGCTTTTTATGTGCAGTATCTATTATAGCAATGACTACAGGCTGTGTACAGTAGAAAGAGGAGAGGAGGAGGAGAGGAGTGCTCAAAGCACTACATGCACATTAAGACTTGATAGACCACTTCACTCCCAAGACTAATAAAAGAAAAAATCCTCCAGAGCACACTAACGTGAGCCCCATTATTGAACGGGAGATTAAAATCTACAAAGCAGAAACACCACTGTGCACGGAGCAATGATTTCTTGAGGGATGATTTTGGTTTCTTTCAACCTGGCATATTTCCAATAAAGGTGGCTGCTGTAGCTCTGTGGGTCGTGCTAATAGTGATCATGTCTCTCCAGGTCAAATGAATAACTACACAAGGACAATTATTATAGCCTATAGTTTTCTTTTTTCTCATGTAGATGACTATCTTACTGACATCTGTATATTTATTACATGAATAAATCGTAATAAAACAGACAGCTTTACTCTCTATTGTATTTCATTGACTATTTCAAAATACAGAACAGCTGTTTCATGACATGCCTGGGCATTATCAAGCAACATGACGAGGGCAGCTTCAACCACAGGTGCTTTACCCGTGCACATTCTTTTTCTGTCTCCATCACTAGCAGCCACAAGCTTTGAGGTGCTTATGTTTTTTATTGGCAAGGGAAACTGTATACTTTTAATTACATTTAGGGTCTACATGTGAAGCCCAACTAAGGACAAGAGTTGAAACTTAGCAATAGCTTTAAACTCTTAGCCTCAGGCAGCCAGCTAGAAGCAGACATGTTACTATGAGGGAAGTATCATGGGAGTAAAGTAAAAATAGAAAAATAGAATTATTGTAGTTTAAAATTGTTTTCCATATCCTGCCATGTATGAAAAGTAGAGCTGCAACTAATGATTATTTCCATTATCGATTAATCTGCCATTATTATTATTTCCACCATTAACCGATTAATTGTTTAGTCCACAAAATATTTTTTAAAAATTGTGAAAAATGCTCATAAAATTTCCCAGAACCCGAAATGCAACTTCAGTTTGCTTCTGTTCTTCAACCAACAGTCCTTAATCCAGTGACTCATTTACATTTACTATCATAAATGACAAATAAAAGCAGTAAATTGACACTTTTACGAAGCTTGAACCAGCAAATGACATTTTTGCTCGAAAAATGGTTGAAATGAGTAACTGATTATGAAAATAGTTGACAATTCATTTTCTAATTGACTAATCATTGCGACCCTAATGAAAAGACCCTAAATGAATACTGTAAGCGGACTACATGAGCACTACAAGTGAATCATCTAAACAGCATTTGTATAGGAATGATTCTGTCTGAAGCTCTTTGATCCATATAAGCAGTTGATCTCTGTAGCTGTGATCACTGTAAGCAGTTTCCACTGAAAGAGCTTGTTTTACCAGTGGAGATGGCTCAAGGGTGCTTTCTGTATTTCTAGCAAACAGCACTGCAGATTTTGGAGTGTAGACTCAGAGTATTTAACAGTATGCTAAACAGCGTAGGCGGGTGTACTGTGTACATCCCGGGCAAGGCTGAGGGTCCCTCAGAAGCTGACGCCTGCATGTCTCCTGCACAATAATGCACTAGTGCCTACACACATGATCCTAAAGCCCCCTGGGTGGTGGTATGATCAGTCCTACCATGCTCCTAAACCTTCTATACCTGGCAACAGCTCATCAGTTTTTAGGCAGTGCCCTGTTATTGTTAAAAGGGAGCTGACAGTGCTAAAATGCTGACATGGGTGCAGTAGTTAACCTGGATGCTGACATAGTCCATGTACATGCATACTGCTTTTTCAGCAGAGGAAAAAAAAACAGGCAGCTGGGGACGACCAGCTGTAGCTTCTAGAAGCTGAGAATATATTTTAGCTTCAGCTCTGCCCGGTGATATGTAAAAATCTCTTCAGTCATTCATCTAAACTTGACCTGTGGTTACATGTGAAACAAAATAGGCAACATTTTTAGGATGAGGGGGCTGAGACATGGAGCAGATCTACTGTGAGGTGCTTGCCTGAAACTGAAACACTCATCAGGAGGAATCAAACAGAATGGTGCCATTTTAGGCAACACATAAGCCCATCCAAAAAAATTTCCACATTCTACAAGAGTTTAGGGAGCTGTGACATGTCTGACAAATTAATACTGACAAAGGAGAAAGAGTAGTGGAAGAAATATCTAAGACAACAGGATGAGTAGAGTAAACTACACATAAAGAAGGGGAGAGAGCATGGAGCAGTGTGAGAGCATGACATATGAGCGCTGTCAAAAGGAAGGAAGATCCAACAACAGGTAGGTAGATGCAGTATAATTTATGACTGATTTAGGAAGCAAAAACAAGCCCAAGACCAGAGAGACTAAACAAAAGGAAATAAAAGGATTAAACAATGGACTGATTAGAAAAACACAGCGTATCACAGTCTAAACATTGCTTAAGCATACTGACGCAGCCGCAGCCGATTTGAAAGTATTTCAAATATGCTCAAGCCATATCAGGTTGATGAGGGCCAAACATGATCTCTGCAAAACAACAAGCCACTAAGACTTACCTCATGCTTTGAGAGTTTAGTCCAGTGATTTCCTGAAGCGGCCTGTATTTTAGCTACTCGTATCTTATTGGAACATGTGTTAATATGTAGTGTGTATTTTGAGTGTTAGTACCTGTGCCTAGATTTGGTGAGCTCTGGACCCTCTTCATGGGAGAGAGCATGAGTGACAAGGCCACGCTTTTGCGAGAGCATCCTCCGCTATCTGAGAAATCACAGCCAGGCGGGTGATCACAGAGGCAGAAGCAGTAGCAAACATGCACATGCATATACACAAAGACACAAATGCGCTCGCACACAATTGCATCCGGGCAGAAATGTAATGCAAACAAGTGGAGGCAAAGCACATGCATTTAAAAGAGCCCACTTTTTACTGTATGAGCTCAAAATAGTGTGCAGTACAAAGGCAAATTGTAATTGTAAAGCAGAAGTTTGCAGATGTTGCAGTAGTTTATACTATGTAGCCTTTCCATTTCTGATAGAACAGTATGCTCATGATGGCAAGACCTGGACCTTTTAAACTGGATTACCCTGAATTAGTTTTAACAAATCACAAACAATATCATGACCTGAGTGAGACTAAGGTGATACATGGGTTTAACATAAGGGAACATGTCAGACCTCCTGTCTTATCTTAAGAAATCCAAACTGTAACTGTTAACTCAATTCTTTATTCATTCAAACCTTTATTTAAGACTTGGGAAATCAATTGAGTGAGACCCTCATTTTCAATGATGGCAAGCATAAACAGAGACATTAAAAACAATCAATAAGCAATTATGCACCATTATGCACGTCAGTTAAAACAAAAACCAAGCCTGCACTTATCCTGTCATGTCTATGTCTTTGATTAGCAGTCTACTCTACTATAGACAAGCCATAATATCAATGGTTCTCACTTGTTACTGGCTGGCTAGGTTGCTACTGTAAACCAAAAAGACTCATTCAATTAGCTACAAGGAGTATGAGGCACTAATCATGCCAGTGGAGAGAACAACCCACCTTTCCAGGAACTTTTCTTCTCAATTATATGAATTACTATTTTAAATTATTAAAATTAAGTAACTAATGAATGTACTCGACATATTGAACTTTAAAGTGTCGTCATACAGTTTGAGTTGTAAGTATCATTATATTTCAGTGTTTATATTGTTCCCCATCTTTATTGTCATTGCAATACAGACACATTTTTGGTACTTATTTTACCACTGCACAAGGTCTATCTATGCCATCCTAATTTAGGGATTTCCCAAATTAGGAATCCTAAATTAGGATTGTTTCAGATAGCTAAATTCTTATCCTAAGATAAGATAGGATTGAGTTAAGACACATGTTACCATGTCACCCTAAACTAAGATAAGATAGGATTTTAGACTAAACAAGTTTCTGCAATGAGGCCCCTAGACAGTACAGGTGGTTTAAAATCTGTGATTCAAACTCTGGTCTAATTCTGGTCATGTTATTAGTTGTCTTTCAACACAAGGCAAAGCTATTTTTGTGTTATCTATATTGTAAATACGGGCAAACAACCAAGATGATTCAAGCTACGACTGGCACCAACACAGAGCGTGTGGTGGAGTGCGGTTGTGTGTAGAAGGCTCAGAGACGGATTACTCATCATTGATTCTCCGGCTGCAATACACACTTTAACTCGGGATGGCTGCCAAGTTTAGGACAAAGCTTTGGGAATGTATTGAGGGAGGAATACGTCACTGTGGTTAAAAGCAACAGACTTACTATTCTTATTGATGCTTTCAGTCACAATAAACCAGGCCCGAAATGGACAATCACATCAAAGTGGTGAAACAGGGTCAGGGTTAGAATTATAGACTCATGCCTGTGGTTGACGGAAACTAGGACACATAGCAGCTTTTAAAATAGCTCGGTGGTCTGAATTTTAGAAGCATATTGACTTTTTATAGGAGAGTATCAAATGTAAACAACAGTTTATGAGCAGGTGATTTTGACAAAGAAATATGAGACAGACTGCAAAAATAAAACAAAATACTTAATCAGCTTTACCATACAAAATAATAGACATGGACTTTGAGTGGACGATTCCCCGACAATCTCACACAGTGTATGGTTTGTATGTGTGTATGTACTTGAATACCTGTATTCATATTGAAGAGCACTTCTTACTGATATGCAGCAGGGAGACACACTTTCCTGCAAAACAAAAACAAAGTGTTTCAGAAAAACAATAAATGTCTTTAGAACAGTTAATTGTCCCACTAAAAGAGTCAAAGCTTCTTTCAAGCCTTTTCAAGTCTTTTCAAGTGCTTTGCTTTTACACAATGATCTTCCTGAGGCTGCTACTCAATAAATAATTGAGTCACTGCAATTACAGGAGGCAATCTCATTTTTTGCGTAAACTCTTTTGCTATCAAATCTCAAATATAAGCAGTTATTTTGGGAATCAGGCAGTTTTACGTTGCCCACTAGGTCAGTAGGTTCACTTTGATTCAAATCACACGACTTGAAGAGCCCAAATCTCTGTGCAGTGAGAGTCTGAAGAGATTAATAATGTTTAGGTGTGGGAATGCTGTTTGCTGACATACTGCAAATGACTGCAAATAAGCTCAATTTAAAATCCTTTCATACATTTCATTTTCCAATCTTGAGAAACTCTAGGCTGAGGGCTGAAGTGTAGACCTCCTGGACATGAAAACTGACAGCCATGAGGATGAACTGAATTATAGTGTACTTATGAATTTATGGGCAAAATAAGGTGGCATAAGCCTGATCCTAGACCCAAGAACACAGAACAACTGCTGATTTGTTCACTGATTCATATAAACTAAAATAGCAATTAATGTGATTAGCAGGGTCTAGTAAGAAACACTTGTTCTGGGGCCTCTCTGCCTTTCCACGGGCCTACGCAGAAAGCCTAAGGTGGAGAGAGTAAACCTCTCTGCCCTTCCACATGCAAATGAAGAAAGCCTGAGGCAGAGAGAGCAAACCTCTCTGCCCTTCCATGCGCCTACATGGAAAGCCTAAGGCAGGGAGAGCAGCAAAGACCCCCAGGAACAGAACAGAGCAGCAACAATGACAAACAGAAATGACATTAATAAGTCAGACACAGCATGAAAACGATGAGCTGGGGTGGAGGCAGGTTGCAAAGTGGCTTGCAGAGGAAGCAGTAACAGTAGGCAGGCCAGAGCAGTTTAAACAGGGCGCCCTGAATGAGATTCACCAATTGGTTGCATAGAAAGGAATCATGTGATCTATCAGCTGACTCCCTTCCCTCAGTCAACTGCTCCATCAGTTGATTGGCTGCTTGAGATCAGCTGATGAGCTGATGTAGCTGGGATGTGAACTGAGCTTGACATCGTGTCCTGCCTGAACTAACGCTACGCTCTAGGGGTGCACCGAATATTCGGAAACCGAATATATTCTGCCGATTATTGCAAAAAAACATAAATTCGGTATTCGGTGGAATAAGTGAAAAGCCAGGCCGAATAATAACGGTGTATTTTGATAATGCAATCAAACAGCTTGCGGTGACGGACGGAGTAAAATGTCAGCAGTGTGGCGTTATTTTACTCCGTCCGTCACTGCACTCACATTGGCGACTAAAAATAGTTTTGTGCCAGCAAAATAAATCTTTCAGCATGCTGTGTGAGTACAGATTTCAACCAGCAGCAGAAACGAAAGACGAATCCCGCAGGTTCTGGGTTGAATGGGGGTCACAGACACAGACTGTAAAACATATTCCTTTCAAATATGGCGGCCATAGTGCTCTGCGGCGCAAGATAACGGCTTAGCGGTGATGGAGAAGCCCGGCTCCAATAATGTCCTATTCTTGGCGTCATGACTGCCCAAAAGGACCTGAACAGCCGAGCTGTGGCAGCACACAGGTATGTGACGTGTCAGAGAAGAAACGAGCCGTTCACATTTCTCTCTTTGTGCCAGGTAATGGCCCACAAACCTCACCGCACTTTAGGGACTGTTCTTTACTTATGGAGGGACTGTTCTTTCCTTGTCAGGGGAGGAGGGTGGTGATTTTTATTTATTTATTTTATTTTGATCCCCCCTATGTTAATCACTTATTGATGCTGTTTTTGAAGTATGAATAAGTCAATAAGTAATTTATTCCACTGAAATATCATTGATGTATTATAGAAGAGTGATTTATCACTTTATAAATGACAAAAGGCACATCTGCCTCATTTTTGTTGTGGTATCATGATACTACTCAGAACCATGATATTTTCACTGGTATTGTACCGTGGGTCCCAATTTTGATACCATGACAACACTAATCTGAAGGGGGTTCACTTGCAAAACTAATGAAAAACTAAACAACGGTGTTCGGTTATCGGTACTCGGTATTTGGCCAAGCGTTTAATTTTATTCGGCTTCGGACACAAATTTTCATTTCGGTGCATCCCTACAGCAGCTAAAAGCGATATAAGTTGCAAAAGAGTCCATGCTATCTTCTCTTCAGTGCTCTGGAATAGCAGGCATACAGGCTCTGTCTCTTGAGTTACTATGCAGCACTGTAAAAAAAAAAAGTAAACGTTTAAATCAAATCAACACATACTGCCTGTCATGTTCAGAAAGATGTTTAAGCCAAAGCCCAAGAAACCAACATGTGGGAACATAACTTCTCCCAGCTGAGTGACTTAATGACCTTGGCAAATGCTTTACAGCACTTATATGAAACATAAATAACTTAAATGGCATTGATAAATGATACAGAGTGCCATGTTTACTTAACTGTACCCATATGTGATGCCTGTCTCCTGCTATAAGGAGACCTTTTTATAGAACTGTTGCAGTAGGGTGCATGATTGATATGAATGGGGGCACACATCAAAAGCCAAAGGCACAACACAGAGAGATGCATCGCTGTGTGAATGCATGCACATGTGTGTCATCATGGGACTTAGTGTGTATGACAGATACTACCAGTGACATCTTACAGTGGCTACAAGGGGATCATACATGTCTGGTATGTAAAAAACTACGACATACAGAAGGCTAGCGTCGTCTTACACACACATAGATACTGTTGTGGCTGTGATATACAGTAGCTGTTGTTGAAATGGAGGTGTAGATGGCTCCAGACCTGAAATGTTATGACTGGAATGATCTCAATATCTAAATAACTGGAAATGTTACACAAAGACAAATATATCTTAAAGAGAACAAAAGAACAGTCACAAATATAATCTATCACTATACACAGTTTCAACATATATAGTGAAAAAATATTGAAAGTCTCATTTAGGCACGACTGAGGAGTGATTTTACCAACATATGTGCTCATCTGTGATCTCATATTATTTTAATTCTGTGAAGAGAGCATTTGTGTTGAATTAATTTTCTTGTCTATTACAATCTCCAGTAATCTGTCAGTTTAATAGTGTATAATAATATGTTAAGGTACATTAGAGAAGGGCAATTACAGTAATTACCTGCCTACGCCTGACCTGCACATTTAAAACTTTCTGCTGTAAATTCATCAATAAGTACATACAGAGTTTGCACACCTAAATCAATCAAATTGTCTTTTTAATTCTATTCATCTGTTCAAAACCAGGCAAGTAAAATGCATGGATGTTTCCACTGTGCCTTTTTCAGTCGGTCAAATAATTAAATCTGTAGAAATCTGTGCAGTTATGAGGGGATGTACCCAGGTTACATTTTGTGCTTTAACTTATGTTGAGTCCTGTTACAGCTCTGGGTATGAACAAACTGACAATGCCTTACTAGACATTTTCTTCAACACTGTGACAACTCTGGGCCTCACTGCACACTGACGGATAATTATGGCTATCATTTACCAGGGCTTATTTTGAAGGTAGGTATGCAACCATATTCTGACATGAGTGGCCGAGCAGTTGGCTCTAGTGATGAGTGGCACTAGATGGATAGCATAACATAACCGTGTATTTGACCACGCTGAAAATTCTACAGGCATCCAGATATGAGAGCAGTTATTTCTGAGATCCTTTTCCCATTTTAACAACTGATACTGACAATACTTATATAAAGATTCCCATTTTAACACCTAATTATGACAATATATACTGTTACAACAAGAAAACTGGGTTTAACATTCTTCATAATACTAATACTTTTGTTACTGTACTATTGCAATAAAATGTGTTAATAAAAAAAAAGAAAGAAAGAAAAAAAACTAAGATACTGTAAAATCACATTTTCCTTACTGTGGCAGCTCTGTATTTCCACACAACCAACAAACAGCAACACAGACCGATTTCACTTTGCATTTTTCACGGTAGCAGCACTATCATACAGTGAGAAGACATGCACCAGGTAGAAACTATGCAGGAGGAACGTATGTGCTTTCATTAACAGGTGCTGAAGAAGCAAACAAATGGTTTCCTAGAGACGTTTTTGGCTAGTTAGTAGAAATGGCCACAGCAAAAAATAAATAAATAAATAAAGTTGACAGCGAGGGCTTTCAGGAGCTGTGGAAAGTTCAATACCTTTTCACAGAAAGACGAATTTCTTTTATTCATATGATTTTGGTGTTTTTTTTCCACTAACTGATTAGATGGGAGGAGCAGCTGGTCCCCAGGTATTTTCACATTATCAAATGTGGCCCTCGTTCCAAAAAACATTTGTACACCCCTAACTAAAACCAGTTATGTCACCATGCCAACTGTCCACCAGAGGTATATGACGAGTTAATGTTTTGGCCTGGCAATACAACTTAGCTACGTTTAAATGGAGGCAGATGATAAAAGCTGTGCCCAGAGAGGCAGTCAATAAAAATAACTAACTGCTTACTCAATAAAGATGCTGTGTGAATGATATTTGGGATTTAATTTGCCATCAATTTTGTTGTAGGCTTTTGTTTTGCCAAAGCAGTGACAAGAGCAATGCAAATGTTCTACTAAGTTTGTTAAAGACAGCATTTCCTGGACACACACAAAGGCACCTTTGGACCACTTCTCTCAGGTAAGACACTTCAACCTGCACAAGAATCTTTACAAGAGCTCTTCTGCAACAAGGTAACTTAAATATAATCCTCTTATGTCAATAAGCCATTAATATACATCAAATTGTTAATATACCCTAATTCGCCCACATATGCAACTACTTTGTTGCCACTCTGTGAGGGCTTCAAAACTCAGTTGATGCTGGTGAGGAAGAAATATTACTTGTGGGACTACATGAAGCCATGCACCGTGGGATACTTTCAGCCCCTCAAGACCTAACCCTCACCCTCATACAGTATGCCCTCATAAATCTATCTCTGAAAACACACACACACACACACACACACACACACACATGCACTGGGGTAAATCATGGGTCTGGCGTCGCAGGCAGTCGCCGTCCAAATGATGGTCAGATTATAAACAGGATCATGTTTCTTGGGGACAGATCCGCGGCGACACAGCAGCTGTGGGCATGGTGTAATGTTATGGCTGGACACTTGAAGAAAACCCGCCAGGCTCGACACCTCCTGACATCTTTCACTATCTGCTCAGACCTTTTACAGCTTTTAATCACAAAATGTGCAGCTCTCTCTGAAGCTGGAGATAGATCATTAGCAGCTCGTGTCTTTCAGTATGCACATCACGGTATACAGTACACTGGAGAGGCACCACATGTTTAATATTCAAGGAGTGCTTCTCCAAAATGTAATGCCTAATGTAATACTTACAAGCTGAGGGAATAAATGTTGAAAGATCAAACGCTCGTTTCATTTCTAATAATGAAGGAACCTAAATGCCAATTCCCAGAACTTATATCTACATTAAGTCCCTGCTATATCTTTACTGAATGAAAGCTAAATGTGCTAAATAAATAAACAAGAGGCCTTAATTTCCAAAGAGCAGTTTTCAATTCGTGTCCTAGTTTTGCTGGCCACGGCATTTGGTATGTTAACTTTATTTTCTTACTTTGCCGTGGTTTATCCACCGACTGTAATTTAGGCATTGCTCGGCCACTCTGGAGACTAGTGTGTATGTAATTACTGAGTGTAATAGCTGTGGGACTGCAAATACCCAAGTCAGAGCTATAAGCCACAGAAAGCCGTGATGTCCAACACCACAAGCCCATCAAGTCTCATTAGCCTGTTGGGTGACCTACTGGGAGCCATCAGGTCATATCAGTGGACTAAAAGGGTTTGAGCTTTGACTCCTTCAGAAACATAAGACACTGTGGTAGACAAGCAGTAATCAATGATTTCAGCCTAGTATGTCTTTAAAGCCTTATTTGGACGGGATTAGTTTAATGTGGAGACGTGGCGTAAAGTAATTATTACCAGGGGTTTAAGTCCCATCCAAACGCGCCATGTCTGTAATCATTACGTATAATGTCAGTAAAAATGACGGCAATGTTTACCTTCTGTAAAACGGTCGGAAGAAAATACCTCGGGTAATATTAAATCCGTGCGAACGCGACCCTCTGTAAAAATGTATGTAAATATTTCGTCACATCCTGTTTACAACCACTTTTCCGCATTTACAACTAGTGTTCCACATTTTTTCAGTGATGGAGGTGCTTGAAGAAGCATACGGTGTTGTCTTCAGTCGTGATAGCGGACATTCTTATAATGATCGCATAGCTCTACATGGGAAACCAATCAAGAAGGTCGAAAGGAAAGCACTTTTCAGAGCCACGAGACTTCTGGTTGTGTTAGGTCGGCCTAATATAAATCCATATTGCTAATTGTTGTGTACACACAATCCTGATCATGGGCAATATTTGATATTGGGCTAATCATTAATTATTATTATAAGGGAGGTGACGCCAGGGCGCAAACCGAGTTACTCCCATCTCTGGTAGAACTACGGAGATTTCTTGTCCCGCACGAATCGGACATTTATATTTCAGACATCCTGTGGTAAACTGACAGTAGTCCACATCGCTATGTAAAACTAATCCCGTCCGAATAGTATTTAAGTTGAGAATTTAGGACATTCAATGAGTAATTGGTCTCTGTGTGCCCTATTTAAACTACCTCATAAAATGAGTGTGGAGACAACACTTTGACGACAAAGCAGAACTTAATGCGACTGATGAATGAGGTTAAAGCACATCATAAATGTCCTGAACCCCCATCGATGCCCTTATTAACAAATAAAAGGTCATTTGGCTAGATTCTTAAACTAAAAGAAATGTCCTGAAAAAACAATAACATGATGAAGAATGTAACCCAGACAGTTTAATGGAGACACAAAAGAAAGGAAAGAAAAACACAAACAATGTCCTCAAAGAGCACTGGCCGGGATGCCATTAGTCACTGGCACTTTGCCTTGGCATAGACAAAACAAGTGTCTAAAAACAAGTGTGTCACCATCCTTTTATGAGAAAAATTATAACAATGGAAACAAGAGACATAATAATGATGATGGAACTGTCTGAAGCATTATTTAAGGATTTCACACGACCTTTTTCAGTGTTGTGGTTACAGTACGTGGCTGTGGGCGGAAGACAACTCCTAATTCCTTCTGCACTAGCTCAGCAGCATATCTTCCTTCATTGATTTCTCACTCCCTTTACAAAACAAGTCAAGAATTTATCATTTCAGCTACTTATGAAAGCATGCACCTCTGTCAGCAACTGGACTCCAAAATTGCTGATGATAAATGATGTCACAATGAAAAAAAAAGTCTAATGAAATAATACAAAAATAAACCCAATAATTATATAAACGATCAAATAAACTGTAAAATGATTCAACTCATTAAAACTCATTAGGATGAAATATAACTTTTAGTATGAACGTTTATTTGTAGCCATTTCCATGTCATTTACTCAATTTCAGGATGGCATTTTAATGATCCTTATCCAAGTGTGTGCGCATGTGTGGGGCAGCAGGAGAGAGTGAACAATCATTGGAGATAAGCCGACTATGGCCTCGAGGGTCCTGACCCTTGAGTGGTCACTCAGACTGAGACATACTCACAGGATGTCAACAGATTAAGCTCCTTAGCAGATCTATTTAAAGACCCAACCAAAAAGTCATCAGATAGACATTTTATGTTCAGCTGTTCTATATGCCAAAGATTATCAGCTGCTGAAAGCTTGAAAGATTTTTCCTCTTACATACATTATGGCAGAAATATTAACATACACCATATTAATGTAAAACATTCAATTTCATCGAATCAGAGGGAACAAATCCGCCCTGAACAAGAGCAACAGAATGTCCCAGGAGATCCCACATAAATCTCAGTCGAGACATGGCCAGCCTGAAACCCTGCTGACAGGGAGAATGACCCCTCCAAAAATGGCAGAATTTAGAAATGCTTCATTCCTTAATTACTGAATTGCAGCCAAGTTATTTCAGTGGTGCATTTTTGTGGTAAAAATGTGGGAGTATGTAGTTGCGGTAAAAGGAAAAAAAAGGAGGGCTTGGGAATCAAAATAAGAGTCTAGCTATATGTAAATACCCACTGTGCTTTCAGTGGACACTGAATTTTACAGTTTCAATGTTTTGTCAGGCATGAGCCAAACAAGTGAAACTACTTAACATTTCAACAGTACATCAGTCAGTTCTATGATGAAACAGTACAGGAGAAGGATAAGAATAAAATTATATTATGCTTTTATTTTTTACTGCTTACAATCGATCACTCAAGTGGAATATCATTGTTGTTAAAGTGTGCAATATCTTTACTTCCACTGATCAATAATGTAAAATCAGTCAGTCATTCAGTCTGTCTCTTTACTACATTCTGCTTCTTTTTTTTAATGTTTCCTTATTATGTTGTTTGTTGTTGTTTCTATACTATTTGTTTTTTATACTGCTCTTTGATTTTGTACAG
The DNA here is from genome assembly GCA_026686955.1 of Epinephelus cyanopodus. Lineage (NCBI taxonomy): Eukaryota > Metazoa > Chordata > Actinopteri > Perciformes > Serranidae > Epinephelus > Epinephelus cyanopodus. The sequence continues at coordinate 24,308,273 of CM048916.1, read as the reverse complement.
TTTACTTATTTTATGTGCTTATAAACTGCTTTGTATCTTCTTTGTTATTTTATTGATGCTTCCTGTTTGCACTGTTCCTTTGCTGCTGTAATGTTGCAAATTTCCCGGCTGTGGGACGAATAAAGGATTATCTTCTCTTCTAATGGGTATACGTTTGGCTTTGCTCAAATTTTAACAATTGACTTAAAGTTAATCACATTCACAGTTTACACTTTATGGGTACTTACTTTTATAGTTTGAATCACAGGAAATCATCAAAAAATGATATGGTGGTCTTGATGCAAATAATGTTTTACTACAAGCATACATTTGCTAGTTTTTGCACATCCTGCAGAAGCAGCAAAGTGTTACATCAGCTGCCGCAAAGGCAGCTCATCACTTGTGATCTCCATTTTGGACAAGTTAATAAAATAACATTGGCTCAACAGCCATCCAGCTTACTGAAGTGTAGCCTTTGGTGAAGTGGACCTATTCATCTTGATGACACATTAATACATAATGAGGCTGTTCTGATTTTTCATTATTTTATTTGAGGCTGTAACTTCAGATACAGCAGTGCTGGTACAATGCATACAAGCTAGGAACCACTGGAACATACAAGTATCTGGATTTATGGATTTTGTATTTCCATACAAGTAGAAGAATTAATTAAATTGCACTCTGTTGTATGTATTGTTTAGAACTCTATCTAGCTAGACCTCCTAAATATAGTAGTTATAGCTCAACAACTTTCCACCATGATAGTATTATCATTCACTAAAAATTCTGAAATCAAAATCTGACAATGTGACATTGAATTTAATCCTCATCAATGTGTTTAAGCACATAAAGCACAGCACAGAGGCATGTGTCAAAATCCTTGTTAAGGGTTCTTCTTAACTCAGAAGATTATCCTGCTTATTCCCTGGTCGCTTGCCAAAAATGTTTCACAAGAACATTCACACGTTGACGATTGCTGTGGACATGTTCTGTAAAAAGTTATGCAGTAAAGGTTAGCCTTCTTATGCTTGGGTTGCTATTGTTTAAGCATACTGCCATGGTTGCATAGATTTTAAGAAACTTTGTGGCCTCATTTGAATGCAGAATAGCAAATACCCCCGAGCCAAACCATGCGTTAAATCAAAAATCAATACTAAACATAAAGCAGTCTTAATGCATTACTAAAAAAACTGAGAAACACAGCTAATGCAGAACTAATCGCTCAAATGAAATGAGCCTTTATGCAAAGTTTTCACAGAGATACAAGGCCACTTGTTATTAGATGGAGGCCATTTTATAAGGAATATTTTTAAGTTCTATGTGACTGTTCTATCACATCAACACTGCCACTAGTTGAAGAACAACCTCTTCCAACAAAGTCTCCGTTATCAGCCTTGTTTGTTCAACCTTGCCACTCATTAGCAGACCCCCCTCTGGCTGTATGAATGGATAGGGGAGGTCAATACACTGACCCTGCGTGCCCACTCACTGCCCATACTGCAAACAACAGAGGCCCGTGTGTTCTGCAGATTGCATCACAACCCCACTAACGAGCAGAGCCACTGGCCTGAGAGCACTAATGCAATTATGCAACACAAGCCCCAGCACTGTGAGTCGGGGCTATGGGAGAAGAAGGATGAATTGGATGTGACAATTTGTGGGTTTGTTATCTTACCATGTCTACACACAGCCAAAGACGCACTCACTTTAGACTGCTCTGATGTTCACGAGGAGGGATATAAAAGAGAGAGAGAGAGATGAAAAAAAGACGGGATGAAATTTCAAATAAAAAACATAGATGATGCAGAGAGGGTGAGAGATTCCCAAAAGGAATAAGTCAAAAAAAGCGAACAGAGTGAAAATGAGAAGGAGCTGATATTAGCATGTAGGATTATGTAAGCAGTCTGGCGAGAGCTGTCTGGGGACTCAGCATCACCAGTAAACAACACCTCTAGAGCTGCCACTATTCCATGTCCTCCTCTGCAAGATGTGTACTCTACATGTAGACAATAACAACAAGCAAATATAAGCAGAGATACACTACTGCTATAGGATGAGCAAATGGAGGGATATAGTGCCGCTACACGGTGCAGCACGCCAAAGCAATTTCAGAGATGAAGCTTGAGCTTTTCCTGACAGGACAGTTTGACTTAGTGTTATAGCCGGGCCCCTGTTATGGCCTCAGCTCTTTCAAATGGTTGAGTGACGGGAGAACAACTGCTGGTCACCTCGGAATCTCAAACACTTTCAGTTCAAACTGTGATGTACAAGCTGTAAAACAAACTAGACCACTTGATTTTATACTGCTCACAAACTAGTAAGCACTACTAGGCTCTATAAAACCAACAAATGATTTCTTAAAATGCTACGGGGATGATGATCTTACGAAGACCTCTCACTCTTGAGAGCAGGAATCCATGGTAGGTAAATGCCACAACTACCAGCTAATGCAAGCAAGAGAAGGATCTACAGTAAGATGAGCACCATAGCATACTAACAGGTTATAAAAGACAGTAAAGAGGTTATAGATGACACTGAATACATGTCTGCTTTTAAATGAATGTCTTCCAAATTAGGTTCATGATTTTGAGAGAGAATTTTCTAAACAAATGCTGATTTTTTCACTTGAACAGTACATACATTTTTCTTTCACTCCAACTACTTTCCAATCTCGTACCAGTACGTAAGGCCAAACATGTTGACTGAATGTGTCATTATCTAGTAATGAAGAGGTCTGCCTAAGATGTTTAGTAAGAGGCCTAATGGAGAACAGACATCCAGGAGAAAGCAGGAATTAGCTTCTTTAAACACCGGGGCAGTAAACACTCCTATCTAGAGAATGAGGGAGGTAAACACTGCTTAATATTAATCACCCTTGTGGGGAAATTTGCTCTGTGCAAAATACAGCCTGACAGCAAAGAAGCCTTGTAGATCATTGGACCTCGACAGGAAAAAAATGAGTGGCTGAAGAAAAATGTAGTTATCACATTAAGATTTGATACCTTCGAGACAAATTTAGCAGTTCAGTGAAGAGTTTGTGTGCCACTCTTTTATAACATTTTTCAAATCTAACGCGGACAACGAAACATTTTGAAAATAGTCTGTCATTTGACGCAAGGGGTACACTAAAGCTGAAAGGCTATCAGCTGTGGCTAAGATTACGTTTCCCATACATAGTCTGGATTCCCCAGGTACCAGTGTTAAGTGTCGAGCACGAAGATAAGAGGAACTTGATTAGCAGGGGTGCTATATTTACTGCCATTAGACAGGGTCCTTTACCCTCTGAGGTGGTCCAGATCATCATGGAAATGCATCTGAGGAATTTTTATGTACTCTGGGTGTAAAGCATGACAGACTATTATGATTTTACATTTGTGTTTTCAAAAATTCACCAGCTGGTTAAAGAGAAATGATTGAAACTTAAACAGGAAACTGAAAAGGAAGCATTTTAGAGAGGTGACAGTCTATCTCTCAGAGGTTTGAAAGCCCTTTGTTGATGTTAAATGGTAACGAGCAATACTGCAACTAATGACAGTAAATATGAGTCAATATATTCAAATATGTGCATAAACATCAAGACATTTTAAAGGTATTTTGCATGTCAGACAGGGAAGGGAAGATGCTTGTTTACTAAGAGTATCACAAAGCCTCATGAGACTGAAATTCAAGAGCCTTGTGTTTGCAGTTATTCTGCAAAGGCACCTTTTGAATGTCTCTGCGCTTTTGTACATCGGCTTTTAAACAAATACTCACTATCAGGAAGGAATGAGGAAGAGGAGGGCAAAACACAGTGACAGTAACAAGGGAATTAAAGTTTTCAAGCTGCTGAAAGTGAGACAATAGTATTTTTGTACCGCCCTGGTAAGCTCCCTGATTTGTAGGACACACATACCTCGAAACATTCTGTACGAGTTCATTCTGTACTTAAGTCTAGACATATAAATAAACAAATCTGTGTTCAAATCTGCCTTATTTTGTTCTATTTCCAACAGAGTAACCACATCCTAGACCCACGTTGCAAGTTATCTAGACATCTGTGTCCCAAATAATGTAGATCATGTCTAAACAAACAGTTTAACAGGAGTATTATAAAAGTCTGCAAACAAATAGTTTTACTGGGACTGGTATGAATCAATATATGTTTCAATAATGTCACATGTAGCATGGAAAAATGGAGCGCCCTGTGACGTTTACAAGGGACAGACAAAGTGCCTCGCTGTATGTCGGGTTCGGCAGTAAGGAAACCAAGCGAACCCGTGCTACGAACCGAGGCTGGGAACCACCCCTTACTGTGTACCCAAGGGGTCAAGGTGACATTCCACAACACCTCTGAGACTGGCCTAATGGAGGGATTGGAGCATGGCTTTTGTTGAGTGGGAAAGAAGAGACTATGAAAAAGGGTGTAACAGGAGATGGAAGTATGTAAAAGGGACAGAGAGAGGAAAAAGGGATTCCGGGGCCAAATTATGGGAAGGTAAGAGGTAAATGGAAAGAGGACAGGAAGTTTCAGGAGGTAGAATTTACAATTTCCTCGACAATCAAAGTACAACAATTTGGGCAAAAGTCTAGGACATTTTTTTTTCTTAAAGCCTAAATTAATCTTCTGGGTTTGATGCATAAAACTGTTCAATCCAAAACTGTAATCTAAGTTATTTGCTGATGCTATTCCTGAGGTGACTGTGGTAGCAACCACGGTTTTATTTGACACCATTTCCCCTGTCCACTGTCACAAAAGACAAAAATTCTACTCTCGCTCTATAATTGTGGGTTTTGGCAGAACAGATAAATACAATTCACTTTTGGCGTTTGGGTTGTAAAATCTATTCACATCTCTTTAATTTACATTCCCTTTAAAACATCAATGTGTATATGAATGCAGACACATCACAGAGGAACAGACAGCACAATGTAATCTGTTTGTGTGTGTGCAGAAATCAAACACTGAGGACAATTTCACATGTACAGTATTACAAATTCTTTTTTTGTGAGTCAGAAAGGTAAATTTAACCTGTAATTGTCGATCCACAATTCCCAATGTTGAAACACTTTGAAAACTGGACTTAAATAATAAACTTCTCCTTTGTTTTGGCATGAAAATGCACATGAGCACATTATCTCCTACCCTGCAGTATCTTTTGTGGTATTTAACCCTAAAAGCCTGACCACTCAACGAGCAGGGTGCAGGTGCAACAGTCCATCAAGCAGAGGAAATTTAATTCTTACCGTCATAAAACCAAAAGATTGGAAACTTGCTAGGAAGAGTCAGGTATAGGTGAGCTGCGAGTCCAAGTGCCTCTTCCTCACGCTTTTTCTTGTTATGTTCTGATTTGTTTATACGTCTTCTTCGCTCCGCTCAGGATAAGTCTCTCCTCCTGGTCAGGCTTTATTCCCAGGTCTTATCCCGTTTAATGCCTGGGAAGCACAGAGACAACAGAACGGGGAGAAAGTTAGAGAGCCAAAGAGTGGGAGTGACAGGGAATGAGAGTTCCCTGTTTGGGTGAAGCAGTGATCAGATACGGCTATTTTCAGACTCAGGCATGCTAGTCTATGAGACTGGAAAGTTACCCCCCAGTGTAGATGGGTGGGGGCAAAGTGACAGGGTTGACTATCTCTATTTTACCACACACACACATGTTTGCATGCATACCACATGATATGCACTCACAAAAACAAGCAGAGGCAGACTATACTACATACACACTCTACAAACAGCATCACACACACATTGAAATTCTAAGGTACAAAATGCGTAAGGTAACTGCACCTTTGACAAATTATGCACCGTTAAATGACCCAGGGTTAGGATGGCAGTGGGAGTGAGCAGCCAGAGAGGGGTGTCTCCACACGCCCATCGCCCCTCCAGGGCTTTAATGTCACACAGCAGCCAATGTCGTCAGTGTGGGGCTATGTCAAGTGGACGACTCCACACGGAAACTGACAAGAGTGTCAAACTGTTCTCACAGGAGACTTTCTTTCACTTTCTGTTGCCAACACATTGACTGCCTGCGAAGAGGGGGTGGCTCCGAGATGCGCAAATGTGCACACATAAACACGGAGGAGAGGCAGACACACTGGCTCTCGCTCTTTTTATCACAACTAAACCATGTGCAGTCGGTGTCATATCGGGCTGTAAATATATACAGACTAATTATGTGTCCACTCACCTGTGTCATTAATAATCTTACTGCTGTGTAATCCATATGGGAATGTATATTTGGAAATGACCACACACGTACACACACACACAGGCTGAATATACACAGCAGAGGAGGTCAGCCAGAGGCACCTCTAGACCCCAGACTCCCTGCTATTCCCAGAATGATGATGTAACTACTGCTATTAGCATCTCATTTTTAGAGCCTGGATACCTAAAACCAACCAGGCAGCTACTGTGCAATATGCTATTTGGATCACTTCCACCTCCTCCCTTCACACCCGTACTCAACAATAAACAAAACAGGCACAAAAATCAGCGACTAACAAATTACCGTGTTGGGTTCAGGAAGAGTTCAGCAGTCGCTATAAAGGAAATGGTAATGCGGCTCCATTAGTAGCGAGTGAATGCTGATAACATTGCTGAGCAGTGACTTATTTTTTCTCTACAAAAACAGATGGCTGAAACTACTGTGATTGTAACAATGACTGGTACAGTTACTGATGCTGCCTGTTGTTGAGGTTTTCCTGCCTTATTCCAGCTTACTTAAATAAAGCAGTGGGGTGACATCACCTTCCTCAGTCCACATCCTTTTTTAAGCTGGCGTGCCAACAACTAAAAACAATCCCATGTGTCGCTCTATATCTTAAGTGGACCACTTAGTGCAACTGTAAAAAACTAATGAGTTTAGCTGGGTCACGTATTTTACGCAGACGGTGTATAAATCTCCAAATGTAAAACACGAAACTCATAAACACGTTTACTCAAGCGTCAACGTGCTGCCAAACTTTAAATCAAACATGGACGGCCTTAGCTGAGTTGTCCTGGATCAACACTATCTGTGTCTGCTGTCATCATGCCAGTGATGAAGTGGTAATGTAAAAATCCCATCTACACGTGCACAGACAGCTCCAATGATAAGTAGCACTCCTGCAACTATGCCCCCCGAAGAGTCCAACTGCAGACCTTAGGGTTTTGGCAACTACAGTGATTGGTGTGTCAGCAGACGTGATCAAACAGCAGCTGGCCCCCGGAAATTTCTGGTCACGTGCCAGGGATCATGAAGGTATGGTGAAAAGCTGACGACTGACAGGTGCTAATGATGTAACATTGGGGACAGAATCAAGGGAGTATCAAGAGACCGATAAAGTACTGAACGGCTGAAGCACCTGAGTTTAGTTTGGTATTATACTTATTATCTATGTACTTTAGACATTATCCTTAAACCCAAATGAGACTTTATAAATGATGATAAATAGGGTTTCAGACCATTTAGTCGCCATTTTGTGACCCTTTTTGAAGACAGTGCTACTAAGGGTGCTTTCACACCTGTAGTTCAGTTGATTTGGTCGCACCAGAGGAAAAAAAAAATTGATGTATTTTAATTCTGGTTCAATCCCTGTTCACACTGACTTTTTGCAAACGAACCAAGAGTAGTAAACATGAAGTCCTATAGCCTGACAAGTGACTCGTTGATTGGACAGTTTTGGCGTTTGTCCTGCATCATCAGTGCACGAGAGGAAATCAAATTCCGCTGACTGACAGAAGTTTGTTCAGCAGCACTTTAATGCTTCACAAGTATTAATATTTTTGTTTTTTGGTGTCACTAAGAGCTCACAAAGAAATAAGTGATTGTAAGCATTATTAGTGGGCAAGTATTAGACTGCAAATCAATTGCGTGTTATGAGTAATTACTAGCATAGAGACAGGATGAAAGGAAGGCATCTTGTACAATAATGATTCGGGGTCTTACACTGTGGAATCACTGTCACACATATTTTAATGGACATAATCAACAGACGATGTACACCTAGTCGGATACAATCATGGCAGCATTAACAGCTTTTTCATCAGAGAAAATATCCTTGCCAACATTCATACATATTACCATGGTTACACGTATGCATTAGCATAAATAGGTTATGGGCTACACATGGCCTTTCTCAGGATCAATAACGTGAGTGCTGACGGATTTCACAATCAGCAGATGGATTTGTTGTTTGGACTTGGTGTAGCCATTGAAATCCTGCTAAGATAACATATTAGCTTGCACCAGAGTCCATTTGGAAACGGACCAAGACCCACCTTTTTAGGCAGTCTCGGTCTGGTGGTTTGGTCTGCACCAAGGTTCAATTGACAACTTCCAACCATCCCAAATGAACGATACTAATTATGCAAACGGACCTGACTTTGTTTTAACTGAACCAAACGCATTAGGTGTGAAAGCACGCTAAATTTTATTATTAGGAGCGACTTGTAAATATGCCACCCATTATGTATTTCTTTTTTGTTTGTTTGTCATCGTTGTGTATATCTTGTGAAACACCAGCACGGATCAAGAATTGGTGTGCGTGTTGATTTGCAAACAACATCACTGTGTCTGCTCTACTCACTGTGACTTTGCTCTGCTCTGCATGTGTCTGTCTGCAACTTAAGCAGAGGTTGGTTTAACCACTGACAGCTAGCTTGACCACAGTCTTTAACGCAGTCCAAGGTGGTTCAAATCGAGTCAGCGTTTGATGTTTCTGCATCAAGCTAGCAGCCACTCACGTCTCCATGGTCAAACCAGCCACCACTGAAATTGCTGTGCCCCAAAATCCTGACCTTTAGATATATGCACTGACACATGTGACATCAGCCTTTCAAGATAAGTCGTCAACATATACTGTCACTACTCCATCCATACCACAGCCAAGATCTGTTCAGGTCCTATCACCTTTCCAATATAGTCCAGCCAGCGACACATACAAAATACATACAGACTCACAATGAAGCATTTCTACTGTATGAGTTTGAGAAAATTGCCAAAATTAAAGTCCAATATTTGTGCACTTTGAAATATCTAGGTGATCTGAGGTGTAAACACTGTAAACAAGTTCAGCTCCCAGCAAACACCAGCTAACTTCAGAGCGTAGGAAGAGTTTGTGTCTTTTTCCCTTTAAATAAAACAACACATTGTTATTTATGTGAACTACCTATTTATTACCAAAGCATTCATGAGTAATGTAGTTAAGGTGGAGAAAAACATGAAAATGTGTTGTGTTGTATGTTGATTTAAAAGGGCCAGTCCAGCACTGGTTCTCCTAAAATTTCAGCAGGGAGCACCAGCGCTACTAGTGAATAAAGTTAGCATCTCCTATTAATTGCTGCATGTGAAGGAATGATTTACAAAACCATTAAAACCAACATGACACACCAGCAGCTTAGGAAGGATCTCATTAAAGTACCAGGGCAAACTATTTTTATAGCGACTGACACACACTCACACTCAAAGGCACCGACACTTTGACCTATGAGCCAGTCCGGACTACAGTGGCCGCGTCGACATGGTCTCGCCCGTACAGTTTCAACACCTAATTCATTATCAGCCTCTGCAAGGCCCTGCCATTCCCAGTTAAGTAAGTGGCAGGTTATTAAAAGCAGGAGAGCTGTGCATGTACACATTAGTAAGTGTCACTTACTGGAAAACACTTCAACCTGGGAGCGGATCAAAAAAGGAAAAATATACCCACAAATATACTGCTCAACAGAGACAGTACACACCTGTTGTTGCTTTGGAGCAGCACACGATGCAGGAGTACGAGCTAGGGACTCACTGGTTTGTGTTGATATAGTAAATGCAATTTTTAGATGCAAGTTGAAGTCATTTATAATACATTTCAAACCAGCTAACCATAACCTCGAAGGGTTTTAAGGCCTCTGGTGTCAAACAGGAGCAGAATATTCCCTACAGAGTTCAGTTTATAAAGAATTAATGCAGCCATTGACCTAGAAAATTCCCACCAAGATTCTCTTACAGGTCTGCACTACGGTACACAGATGGACACATTCTACTTTATCTCATTAAATATTATTGCCTTTAATTGTTGTATTAATTCTTACATCATCTCTATGTGAATTATGCTGAATTTGTAGGCAATGGGACAAGATTATGTTATTGCAAGCTTTGTGGTTTCTATATGAAGGCTAGTTCACTTGTAGTCTGAGGAGTATTGAACACAGTACGTGTGGACAGGCCTGGCACTGGTGAAACCTGTAGGCTATGACAAGTTAGCTTTATCTTAGCTGTTTTAAATTCATCTGAATTCATATGGAAATATCTAGTGGAAATTAGCCAGGCATTTCCGAATTAGTTTGATCTATAACAGGCTGAATACTACATCAGCAAAAATATTGTGGTGCTGCTGTGTTTTTCTTTACAATGAACGGAAATGATAATACTACACTGTTAAAATCCCACAAGTTTCTCCATTAACTGAGATCTGCAAGCATTAGGCAGCAAACACTTGTCTAACATTATCTAAAGATCAGACTTCTGACTTACCTGTGTTCTCAAGGTAGTCTTCCTCTACTATCTATCTCCTAGCTTAGCAGGAAAGACTCCTTAATACCTCTGTGTTGAGTCCCTAATTAGCTCAAAGCGTGTCTCAATCCTCGACTGCTTAGAGCCTTTTTTTAAATTCTGCCTTTTTATAAAGCTGCGATAAACTTGTGTTTATGAAACAGATACATTAAAATTCCCTGAATGGAAGTTGTATTTACATAACGGGATTAAAAAAAAGATCCTGGCTGGGATAGACATTACCAAGTAAAGATGTACCGGTTAATGAATTTAGGATTTTTCCACATTAACACTTTAAATAGGGATGTCAACTGGTAACTGTTTACAGGTTAGCTGCAGAGAATATTTTTGACCGATTACATGTCAGTCTATAGGTTTGTTTTGCTACTCCTCAGTTTGCTGCACCACACACTAACCAGGTTTAGGAGGAGCTAAATTAACCAAAACAGACAAACCTAACTTTGATACTTAGAAGTTTAAGATATCAAATCCATTAATTTTCTAGTGAGAGTGGGAAATTAGCACCAACCACCTGCCATATGCTGTTAAAATACAAAAGTGTCAGGTAAATTTCAGACACATAGAAATGATTTACTATTGAGTTGCTGGTGGATTTGAACATCTATCTGTGCTGTATGGGCATGTTTTGCAAATATTTCATTAACACTAACCCACCTCAGGAGGTCTTGGTTGTTTAAAAGTTCACATTTATAATATACATTTTAAATGAAAGAGTACAAAAAGAATTGTTTTATTACATTATGCATTTTACAACATCATTTTACAGGCTGTTTAAGACACCTTTTAACCACATTTCGGACAGATTTTTGGACAAATCATGTTTCACTTATATGTCCATGTCATATAAACACTGCAGGCAAGTAGTGTGTGGTCTTGTGCAGAGGTAAGTCTTATGTACGATTATGGTTATTAGAGTGAATTATGTCAATCTACATTTTGCCAGCAGGTAAGTGCAAGTATGAAGTAAAATTACTATTATAGTTTTTTCATTTGTAACATTAGAAATATGGACATTTACATAGAAAGGCTTTACTCATGTTCACAAAAGGAAATTAAAAATGGATATATGAAATAAGATTAAATGGTTGCAGTAGTTAAGACCTCACAAATTATAATTTAAGACTATTTAATGACTTTTTAAAAACCTGCTTTAGTGTTTCTGCTTCCTCTGTTTCTGTCTGTGCCACTAGAATATTTGTTTTTCTACATCTACATCTGATCTGAAATGCAACAGTATTGCCATGATGAGTAGAAAAGGGCACAATATGATGTTTTGATTCTATCTCTACTTGTGAAAAAATGCAAAATTTGTTTTTCCACTTCATGATGTTGTTGGCTACATTTATAACAGGACTGTCTGGATTATTAATATTAACCCTATTAATAGATAAATTAGCACCAACTTAATATGTTTATAAAAAAGAGACTAAGAAGTTAAGGCAAAAAGTCACCATCATCAAACAGCTCGGTCGGCTTTCATGGATTTGGTCAGTGAAAAAGCTTAGGGAGGAAGCATGTCCTGCAGGCGGCCCCTATTATCAGTGGGACTAAGAATTAGGCAAGCATTTCACACACCGCTTGAGCCATGACATCAGCCTCTGAAGAAGGGCAGAGAGGGGGAAAGATGGAGGAAGAAGACACGAAAACAAAGGGCACCAAAACAAAGGGAAATTAAAATGAGTGTGTGTGAGAGCGAGATTAAAAGAGAGCGACAGTCAGAGGGAAATGAAGTGAACTATCAGAGTAACCGCCTGTTACATTGTGTACTTTCAGGAGAAAATCTATCACATTCTCCTATTCCCTGATGGCCTGCCTTGATCCCCTTTCCTCCTCTCATCCTCTCTACTGCTCTCACTCAAACATGCATGTCCACACACACCAAACACACACACAATCTCTCCCAGTAACTCTAAACTGGCAGGTGCAACTGAGTTAACGCTAACAGAGACATACTTTCTGGCACATTGGCCATCAATCAAGTCCAAATGCTATGATGGCCCATTAAGCGTGTATATTTAAGCCTCTATGAGGGGCTGTTTATTGGCGCAGCAGCCCCTCATGAGACAGATAGCGGCCAACTGTTGCTCGGCATATTGTGTCCCACTGTGTCGCTTCCTCTCCCCCAGACACAAGTATGCAGTCACAGAAATACACAGAATACTACATCAAAGATACCATCCAGTAAAGCCTCCACACACACACACACACACACACACACACACACACACACACACACACACACACACACACAGAACAGGTAGGCCACACTGGGAGTGGTATGAGGTTCCGGAGTGATAGTGTTACACTTTGTGCATGGTGTGGACACCTCCCCACTCCCCCTGTTCCCCCAGCATTCAAATGGGACTCACAGATACCATCCACCGCTGCTGGCCTTTTTTTGTTCCTCATTACATCATCCCTTCACATCAGTCAGCAGCCACCACCAAAGAACACAGCGGCTGACTACTTCTTGATGCTTTCTGTCCCCTTTTGGATAAGACATGGGCAACACAGCTGTCTTAAAATGTTACATAAAATGCACTACTGCAGCAGCATTCACAAGTCAAGCAGGGGCCCACTGGTTTGCATCCATGTCCTTTCAATAAGAGGCTGATTTCAACCTTTAAAGGCAAGTGAATGCAACACACATGCATTTGTGGGTTAGTTTTCCACATGAGTAAAAGCCAATTGAGATAAACCTGCTAAACAAAGTATTTTTTTTGACATGGCACGTCAAACATTGCACTGTACTGTCCTGTAGAAGTGCAAGCAAACAATAGAGATTATCCTAAGCATTTGGGATGTAGGTTAAACATGGATATCCCAATTCATGCTTGTTGTTGTACCTCAATCTTTAGGCTACTATTGCAAAGCGACATTTCCCCAGCTGAGATGCTTGTGGTTTGAGTATTTAACATCCTCCATCCATGCAGCTCTGACCGCATCTCCCTTTAATGCACTGGAAACAGCAATCCACCGGAATGCACTTTGGTGGGAAACAGAGGCGACCTTACCGCATCCCGGATGAGCTGATTCATTTGCCCGACTACACCTAAAGGGTCATTGTTGCTTGTAAGACACTTAAAACACCCTAAACAGCCTGTTTACCTCCTCAAAAACAGGGAGTCCGAGGTCGGAGCCGCTGCAGCTGCTCAAAGCGGCGCGGAGGGAGAGATATTATTAACAGCCCCTTCACAACAACACTGACTGCTCATACCTACCTTAAAACCACCGTCGCGTCTCTCCACTAATCCCGCAGCACATTGTCAGGTAATCAGCGTCTTCCATGTGTAATGACTCAACTCGGAGCAGACAGACAGACCGCGAGCTGCAGCGGAGGCTCGCGAGCTAGTGCGGCGTCCGTGTGATGAAACCGTACACCTGTTTTTCGACGCGCATGGATGTCGCCGGTGTCGGTCAGCTAAGTAAAGACAACTCCCTCTCTCGGGGGTCACAAGGGCTCGGATAGCAATGCGGTGAAGTCGCCCCGTCCCCGTTTCTCCCCCACTCGCGACACACAAACCTCCACGGAAGAGGCGACGCGGCGACACGAGTAGTTAGTTACCGCATGCCGCTGTGTTTTCGTGTGTTTGACTAAACGCCGCCAGTCGCACCGCGGTCCCGCAGCTCTCGCGCCGCTCCGCCGGCTCTCAAACACTCCCGTCTGTCCCGAGATGGACTGAACCTGCCTCCTGTTTCCGCTTTTTATTATTATTGAATGATGCCGTGGCTCCGTGCGCAAAATGGCCTCTGTTATTTCCATTCAGCAACAGTCCACCGCGAGCTTCTCATTGGGTCTGCGTGTAGCCATGGCAACGCCCGCGGTTCAATCAGTGCTCACACACACACACACACACACACACACACACGCAGCAGGCCAAAGTGCCACTTTACCCTGTATCTGCAGCAGAAACTTTAATGGAGGCTCCACGCTGCGTGTTAATGGCCACAACATGATGATAATAACACAGCGAGGCTCGCTGGCTGATCCACGCACAGCCATGCTGGGAATAAAGCTCGAGCTGTGCCAAAATGTATATGTGTTTCCCTGGCAGCATACCATGTTGTCATCAGACTGTTTCAGGGCAAATGTGGAGCTATTAATAAAATGACAAGTAAGTTATAGCTTGACATCCTTGTAGAATTAGGCTACTGGGCTGTTTGAAGTGGGCCTGACTCGTGTTATCAGGGTAGGATTTCGTTTTCTATTAAAGAACTGAACAACATAAACTTAAAGCGAACCTGCAGGGCCACACTGAGCACACAGGAAAGCTTTACACACACGCTTTCAGTATCTTTGTTGTATACTGTAGAAGTGTAAGCTGAGTAGAGGTTATATGTATACAGGCAGAGTTAGAAAGTAACTAGTTACATAAAGCAGAGTTATGCAGCCTAATTAATTTACAAAATAAATGTAGTTGTAATCAGTTACAGTTACTGAGGGGAAAAGAAATGTTTAAATTACATTTACTGATCAAAATATTGGTGATTACAAAGGATTATATCCAAATATGTTCTTTTTGGTAAAAAAAAAAAAAAAATGTATATGTAGCAAAACATAAACATTTATTCTTTGCTTTGCATCTTTTTATCTTTTTTTGTGGTGCAGTAATGTCTTTTCTGGCAGAGCCTATTTCCTTACATTTTTCAGCTTTATTGCCCAGTTTAAACATTTGTGATTACAAAAGGGTTACATATAAATATATTCTTTCTGTTTACATGTAGAATTTAACATTCATTCTGTTAGTGCACATCTTTCTGTCATGCAGTAACGCCTTCTTTGGCACATTTTTGGGCAAAGCAGGTAAGCAAAGCCATTAGTACAAATTTAAGTGCAACATTTATGCACTTCTGCATTTGGGATTTTTTAGCTTTAAAACATTTGTCAAAAAGATAATCAAAAAGTAATCAAATATAAGAAGTTACATTACTTTGATGGCGTAATTGACAGTAACATTGCTTAGTACATATTTAACAGGGTAGCTGATAACCTGTGAATTATTATGTTTCAGAAGAAACCTTCCCAACACTGTAACCAGGTTAAACAAGGATTATTATGACTCAAGTGTTATTACAGTAGGCTATTGTAGACATTTTGTTTGCAGACTCTTAGTTCTAGATGCCTAGCCCTTGTAGAATCTACAAAAATAAAATAGAATAGAATAAAATAAATAAATAAAAATACAAGATAAAAAATAAAAAACCCAGCAGTGTTGGTGAGGTAATAAATATAAAAGGTTACATATTACTAGTTACCCAGTTAAAAATGCAGTGATGAAACTATTTAAATAACTTTATCAAAATAATGTAACTTATTTCGCATTTTTTTTTAAATTGCTTTTCTGACAAATGTTTTAAACTGGGCAATAAAGCTGAAAAATATCTGGAAACAGGCTCTGCCAAAGGAAAACATTCCTGCACGGTGAAAAAGAGAAGAAGATGCAAAGCAAAATAATGTTTTTTTTTTATGCTACATATAAACTTTTTACCAAAAAGAATATTTTTGGATGTAATCCTTTGTAATCACCAACATCTTGATTAGTAACTGTAATTTAGAGACATTTTTGTCTCAGTAACATTGGATAACACAAGGGTGCAGGAATGAATCCAAAAACCCGCAGGTGAGTCAGCATTTTTGAACTCTCAGTTGCCTTGAATTGAATTCAGTTGGGTCTGTTGAATGGGTTTTTTGGTTGGATGTCTGAAATAAGATCTGTGGTTAACGCAAGCTTAAGACACTTTTTGTTCCACGACATAAAATACGTCAGCAAACCAGTCGTGAATTTAGAAGCTTTTGCGTGTCTCAAAAAAAAAAGCGGTTGCTAACAAGTGGCTAAATGAGACTACAGAACGTCATTGCACCAAACATGGCCTTTACAGCCTTGTGGTGGCAACACTGAAGAAATGCAACCATAGTATAGGAGTTCTTTTATAGCCTAAGGTTAGCACTTTACTTCTGGTGACTGCATTTAAAAAATCATAGTGGTACTGGCATCTTGGTTTACTGGTTTATTTCTACAGAGTGGTATGCATATGTGAAGATTATCTTGCTGAGCAAAACATATAGTATCATAATCCTTTGTTTACCACTGAGGTTATTTTCAGCAATAATCCAAATCCAATGGAAATATCCCACTGGCTTTATGTTGAGGGAACCAGGGCGATATTAACTTCTATGTTGGCCTACAAATAAACATCATCTCTGCAGCACTCTACAGAACAGGACTACAGATTCCAGTAGCCTACATGTACTTTTCTGTGAGGTGTTTAGGATAAATGAGTTCCCGTAGTTAGCTTCTACCAATCATTAATCATCGTGGTGCATCTACACAGCAACTGTCTCAGTGTTAACACCGTATGCGTTGATTTTTCAGTTGTTGACAGAGCGCTGACATCATTTTGCCGCAACGAAATCCTGTAATGATCTGAAAGTGTTAAACTCTGATGGGTGTGGATTTATATCAGCACTGGCATGGTGTTGATTTTAACACACAACATTTTAAATTGAAACTGACATTTGCTGGGTAAACGCCAAAGCTGAATTATTGTTTTGTCTCTTTAAGTGTTGCCCTGTAACAAAGCTGTATTTGTTTAACTCTGTCTTCATTAGGCAAAGCAACTGGACCGTGCCTTGATTTTTGATGGCTTAACTGGGGAATTCTCCCTCTATCTGTCTGCCTCCTTCTCTGTCTCTCTCACACACACCAAGCTGTTAAATTATTTACAGACTGGATGGTAGCCCTTTATAGTCAATGCTGGGTATCCTGTGACCATAGCAGAAAACATGGCCTTTACACATTTACCACATTGGTTGCTTTTGTTTTACATGACATAGCATTAATAGTCCGTCCTCTGAGTCTCTTTTTGTGTACCCAGAGAAGCAGCTAAACCAACAGGTTCAAAGCAAAATCTATATATCCATCTAATGTTTGCAGTAATTACAAATATGAAGTCTCAGTGCAACATCAGAGACATAGATCTGCAGACTTGGATTAAAAGGCAAAAGCCCCATTGCTCATGAATTCTTAAAACCTTCAGAGGGCTGTTAGAGACAGTCTAGTGAGCTGATATGGAAAGATATGACCTTTTTACCTTGTGAAAATGTCATTTAAGGAATGCGTCCATTCTTATGTAAATGTCTGACAAATCCTTCATGAGCTTACGCAATAGTGCCAAGTTTATGTGTTCACCTGTTCAGCCTAATGGTGTTTTTAATAGCTTTGTGATTATGCAAAGCTAACTCATATCCCCCACCAAACAGCAGCAGAACCCGCACTGCTTTATGTAAATCCTAATAATAAAACCACTTTTACGTAATGAAATTGATGAATGACCTTGTTTGCTTAAAAACAGGAACTTTCTGCAGCGCTTTTAATCTGTACATCACCTGGTTTTATGTTAATATAAAAAGCATGTCGTCTCTAACGATTTTCCTGTCAGTTGATTTAGTATGGTGAATATTTCTGACCATATTTTACTATATAATGCTCCAAGATGGTGGTGGAACCTCTCTCTAAGGTCAATTAACATGTCAGCTTAGATTTAACTAATACTTTAAGTTGCATTAACGACAAATAACTAATCAGCCATTTTAAGGCTGCAGTGTTATTTTGTTGTTCACACATGCATAAAGAGCCCTTTCTCCTGTCAACATTAAAGGTGCACAAATTTAGACCGTTATTGATAGTTGACCTTTTCAAAGTGTCAGCAAGACCACATCTGTGAGTGTGTGTGTGTGTGACGCACGCCTGCATGGGTTAGGTCTTTTATCACCAGCTCTTATGTGCGCCATGGGCAGCTCTTACTGAATCTTACTGTTGTCAAGTAGGTCCCTTTTTATAGGTGGTATGTTATCCACAGACATACTCTCAGCGATCCAGTCTGACGGGGCCAGCGAGGATGATGACGTTACATTATGCCTGGTATGCAGTGGTCCATTGGCGGTACAGGTGCGGACATACTGAGGGTGGAGCTTAGGATGTTGAGACACATTACAGAACAAGACTAATGGCATGGCTACACAGGAGGTGTTTCAGATGTGTTTTCAGACGTCCGTCTCACACACAGAACAGATAAGCTTCTATTTTAATCAATTCAGCTGTCTACATAGGCAGCATAACAGCTTGCATTTCACTGGCGCTATATTTGCACGAAACCACAATCCCAAGACTAATTTTAACACTGTAAGTCTATTTCCTACAGTGATCATGAACACACAGCCCAATGCATATGTTTACAGCGATGGAGGCGGGACCTAATTTCTATCCTATTCCAGTGGTGCTGAAACTAAAAGAAGTTAGCTTGACCTCCGAGTGTAAAATTAGCAGGATCTTCCCGGGCCCTGAGCCTTGCTTCCAATTTTTCCAGTGGTCAAACAAGGTCAAATATGACTCTCTCTATTAAAATTTTTTGATCTATGGAGGTTTCATATTAGTAAAGCTTTTCCCAAGCCAAGAAATGTGATGTCATCACAATGTAAAGTCTATGAGCTGAGCGGGAACTTGCAGGCATGGCCAGCCAGAGAAACACCACTGTGCATATTCAGTGGGCTACATACCCAAGGAGGTTAAAAAGAGGAGAAGTCAGGACACTATATCGCCTCATCACTGGGATACAACACATGTGCAGCAGAATCTGGTCTGCACCTCCCGAAAGACTCAATAGCTGGTACACTATCATACAACATGAGGATGATTGATTCATCTCACTGTGGCATCTGCAGTCCAAAATATATTTAGAAAAAATTAGAAAATTTAGAAAAATCCTCAAAAAAAGACCAAACCCAGATGTTTTTAACACGAAAATGTCCTTCTGTATATCAGCTGCCATCCATTTCAGTGTATCCAAAAAGTTTTCGTCAGGTTGGCTGCACCCAAGAGGGCTAAAAGTAGCACACCCAAAAGAGCACCTGAGCAGACACCACTTCTTTATTTCTAGTCCCATCTGCTGTAACCCTCCAACATCAAAGCTCCAGTTACACTGCGCATGTGTCATACCCTGTAGCTCCCATGGTGTCAAAGAGCGTGTCCAAGCCTCTTTTGAAAAGCCTTGTGCAAAAGCAAACCCAGAAGAAAGAAATTTTTTTAGCATATGCGCCAGGGGCACAGCTCTACTGGACTGAATAGGTACCATCTTGGGGTCCAGTATCTTGTTATTATTTTATATCTATAGATCTTCCACATCCATGGGCCTTAAAGAGCGAGTGCAAATGTTTCTTTTAACTCTGCCTCTCAATTGCTTGGTCTCACTCACATGAGAGTTCATAACTCTGGATTTGGCTATTAGTAAATTTTACTCTTAAGACATAATGATTTAAATAAGGGCTACTTAAGTGTTCATATACCTCAAAAAAGAATCCCATGACATTGGCCATTGTTTCAAATTGGCTTCTCAGCCCTGCTCTGTTCCTGGGGACCTGCTGTGTTTAGGCACAGCAGCGATTTGACTGTACTAAATGCCAACATCATCATGCTAAAATGCTCACAGTGACAATGCTAACACGCTGATAATTAGCAGACGTAATGTTTATGTTCAGGCATCATGCTAATTAGTTATAACTAAGCTAAACACAAACTACAGCTGAGGCTGATGAGAATGTCATTAATTTTGCAGGCATTTAGTCATAAACCTAGCCTGGAAATACAGACCCAAATCTAGAAAGATTTAGGGTCTGGCCATGAGTAATGCAAATGGCCCAACTCGAGGGGCGGCACCAAGCATGCATTTGTAAATAACACTACAACCAATCAGAACAATACACAGGGTGACGTATCCAGAGCGCTACCAGTGGAGCTAACTGGTAGATTAGACTTTTGCCGTATCCAGTTGGCAAAACAGCAAAAACGTCCTTCTTGCAAAGGAAAGACTTGAGCACCGTCTTCTGTTCCTCTTTTAGAGAAAAAGCCTAACTCGTTCATTGTAGCGGCCAAAGCTGTTTCAAACAACAAATTCAAATTGTGCTCTCGTGAGAACTCTGGATTTCCAGGGTATCATGAACATAGACTGCAAAAATAATGGACGTAGTAACTGTGATGCCACCCAGTTCAAGTTCGGCATTACAGCTGTTGCCATCTTGCGTTTTTGGAGCCAGAAGTGACCATTTTTGGGCAAGAGGCTAGCACTATGGAGGAGTGAGGGGAAAGATCTGATTGAGAAGCCGAGGAAACTACTGGCAGACAGTCTGTCATTTAAAGCAGTCCACCCTTGATTATGTGTAACTTTAAGACTTAATAAAATGTAAACCGGTGAATTATGAAAATATTCATATTTTACAGTTTTCACGAGTGTTTAAATTAGCTAATTGGACCAAAACAGTTTTTCGCACCAGGTTGTAAATATATTTCTACCTGCTGCAAAGTCGGACATTTTAACATGGGGGTCTGTGGGGATTGACTGGCTTCTGGAGCCAGCCTCAAGTGGCCATTCAAGAACTGCAGGTTTTGGCCGTTAAGTTTTGGCTTCAATTTCCAGCCCAGGTTGCTGTTTGGTCATAAAATGTAATAAAATTAAAAAAAATTGACTGGACAATTGCACAAAACAAAAAGCTAAGGGATTACCAAAATTATTAGAGGTAATCCATAATATATAAATCTGTACCAAATGCATAGGCAGCCTGAGACATTTCACTGAAATGGTGCCAGAGTAAAAGTCAGGGGATCACCAAAGTCAGAGGGCCACATCCTCTCAGGGCCATGACTGTCTTTACTAAATGTAACAGTAAATCGACCACAATAGTTAAGTGTTTCAGTCTGGATCAAAGTGGTGAACTGACAAACCTACATTGACATCCACAGAGCCATGCTGCTAGTGTAGCTAAATTGACAACCGGTATAACTTGGCCTCCTGGACTGTGTTGCTACATATAGTCACAGGAATCTTTACCAACCCCCTCTGAGAGCCCAGAATGAGCTTTAAGCATAGGTAGTGGAGGTGTCATCATTGTGCAACATGTGGAGTCAAGTGTTGACGTGAGAGCAGTCCAAAAAGCTGGCCTTGGATACAAGATATACTGAAGCTGCCCACAGTCAAGAAACCACTACATCACTGTCCGCACACAGTATCTGGATATGTGTCAAACCTTCACTGAAATGCAAATATGTAAAGCTTCCCATAATAGTATTTCCCTTTAAGGGTGGCGACAAGAACCTTATCTCAGAGGGCATGACATCATCAAGCATGTGTCATGCTTTTATGGCCACAGCGCCCTGTCCTCGTCCGCATCACGTCTGCCATTATCTAATATCCAAGCCCTAAGTTGTGCTACCACCGCACCCCTCATGGCCTCTCTTAGAATAGCCCACAATAAAGGAGAGCACGCTGGCACATGGATCTTGTGAGAAAATAACTCTTTTATCTGAACAGTGGCACTCGCTCACATCTTTCCACTGATGCTTTCCAAAGAGATCCACATTTGGAACAGCTGATACCAGGGTTCACTCGTCTGGCCAATGTTAAAGTGGCACAGTGGTGCTGAATGAGTGGACGGGTTATGAGTGCATGAGGACATTGTCTGGCAATGACATCATGCCACTTTCGCTTATAATCCAGACTAGCTTTGATGTCTAAGAGCTGACCAGGTGAAATGCCCAGGCAAATCTGTGAGAGGCTGCTGATGTAGAGTCCTGCATCATCTCTCTGTTTGGCAGTGTCACTGAAGTGCGAGTCAACCATTTACCTTCTGTTCACAGCTGCAGGCTTTTATTTCCATGTCAGTATTGTTAGATTTTCATATTAGACTCATTTTCCTGTAATTAACTGCTGCAATTCAGACGTCAATTATTATTAAGCATCATTAGCTGCTGTAATTTTAACAGGGTTGAGCCCTATCTTTCAGTGATAGAGACAAGAAAATACTCAATTCTGTCAACCAGCCATCATTCAACCACCAAAATACAAATTTCACTTCATCTAGCCCAACACTCACCCTGGCCTCTGCCTTTCTATTGTGCTCTATCAATCAAAAAGAGAAAACATCACCCGGTGAAAACTCCAGTGTCACTCACAGCTCTTCATTTTGTACATAAAAGCTGGCACTGCACTGTTATGACAGATGTTGTGGAGAAGCTGACATAACGGAACAGAGAAAAATGGTGGAAGAGAGGAAATGAAGGAGAACAGAATAAGGAATGACACAGTGAAGGACGTAGAGGAGCAGAGATGCAAGATAAGAGTCAGAGGCTACATCCAAGCCTATACAAGTTGACATCATCATTTTTCTACCAGCCTAGACATGATTACTTAACTGCATGACAATGTATATTATGACTTAAATGAATCCTTAGAAATGAAGAGTTTCATACATAAACACATAAAGCTATGTGTAATGTGTTGGTTTTTTTTTTTTGAACATATATATAAGTATGTAACATGAAAACAAACAGTGCAAAATAAGTGACCTGCATATGACACAGCAAAAGACAAGTGGGGGAACTAGAACCAGTGTCATACAAACCAGAAAAAACCCAAACCAAAACAAACAAAACAAAACAAACAAACTAAAAACAAATACTTAAAAGGTCTTTAAAAGCTGGTTTAGATTTGCTTATTGACTTTCACACGTGTTTTGGTGTGTCTGTGGGTGTGTCAGTGTGTGTTTGTGTGGGTGGATGGGTGGATCTAAAGGATATAAAAAGGAGAGAGAGAGCAAATGGAGGACATTAATGGCCAAAGGAGGATTGGAAGAGAGATATGATGAGAAAAAAACAAAAACAAAATAAAATTTAACGACCGTGCTCTTGGACTGCGTCTCTGGTTGGGCCCTGAGGATGAAGAGGCACAGGGGCGGATCTGATGCAGGCCAGAATAGCTGGGTCACGGCAGGATTGTATGTTTTTTTTCCCTTTACTCCTATTTTTTATATTTATTTCGAGAATAAAAACAACTGGAATTACCACCATGAGGTCATATGCCTCTGCGCACCAGTTAAGTTGCATTTACAGTTTACGTCCATGGCAGTAAAAACATGGATGCTTCTCACACACCTTCCCCCGACAGCACAGAAGATCTATACAATCAGCACGGTTTGGAGTGGTGGACACCCATGATTAGTGTAAACCAGGCAATATTTGACAAAATGTCTCCGCTTCTGTTCCTGAGATATGACGTTGCGTAATGGTGAAAAGTGTTTCTGCAGAACATAATGAGTGAAGTTTGACCTTTGACTCTTCGATATAAAATGTCATCACTTCATAAGTGTATCCTATTACATATTTGTGTCATAACTAGCATATGAATTCTTGAGTTATGGCCAAAAACATGTTTTATGAGGCCACAGTGACCTTGACCTTTGATTAACAAATTCTAATCAGTGTATTGTTGAGTCTAAGTGGACATTTGTGTCAAATTTGAAGAAATTTCCTTAAGGTGTTATTGAAATATCACGTTTATGAGAATGAGATGCAAGGTCACAGTGTCCTTGACCTTTGACTACCAAAATCTAGTCAGTTCATCCTTCAGTCCAAGTGAACGTTTGTCCCAAATTTGAAAAGAAAATCCCGAAAGGCATTCTTGAGCTTTAGCCTTCACAGGAATGACATGGATACAAGTTGACAGTGACCTTGACCTTTGACCACCAAAATCTGATCATTCAATCTTTGAGTCTAAGTGAACGTTTGTGCTAAAATTGAAAAAAATCCTTCAGGGTGTTCTTGAAGTATTGTGTTCACAAGAATGAGATAAACAAGGTCACAGTAACCTTGACTATTGACCTATGACCACCAAAATCGAACCAATTTATCCTTTAGTCCAAGTGAACGTTTGTTTCAACTATAAAATTCCCTTAAGGCATTCTTGAGATAAAGCGTTCACGAGAATGTCATGTATGGAAGTATGTACAGAGGGTGAGACAGACAGACAACCCAAAAACATAATACCTCCAGTTATGGCTATAGCTGGTTGCCTCTTCGTCCTTAGGTCTCTCATAGTGACACATCTACAGAGAATTATCACCAAACTCTGCAGTGCTACTTTTTAGCCTCTAGAATAACAAGAAAATCAACAGACAAACAAAGAATAAAGTTTAAAAGCTAGGATGCAAAGCACAGGAAGGCTATTTCTCTCAGGAGTAGGCGGTAACTAAAACAGAGCTAAAGTTTGATTAAAGTAGATTTCATTCATCATACTGAACAAAAACACAGCTCCACTTGAATGTTAATGCTGCTCTGTGAGTTTTTGGCTAAGCAGACTGTTTGCCATTAGAGCTTTAAAAGGTGTGAGAGTTTTTCAGGTTGTTGTGGAGTTTCTCTGCCTTCAAGTCGCCCAAAATCATTAATGCAGCGACAACGCTATGGTCTGCCAATGTCATGTACAAGATGCTAAGATGTATGTAATATATAAAACTGACATACAGCACTGAAACCCAGACACAGACTTTATTGTCTATGTGAATCAGGTTTTCAGGTTCCCCATATTGAGGAGTCGCTCATTTTAAAGTTGTCAAGCTGTCAGTTACTTTCGAACTAATGACAATACTTCATGTTCAGCACATCTGCACGGCACAGTATACGGCACGGCTTGCTATTTTTCTCTTCAGATGAGGAGTCAGCAGCTGCCGCACATCCAGAGGCAGCTCACACCAGCAGAGGCTGTAGTTGTATAATGAGGCAAACACTGTAATTACAGCAGCAGGACACGAGGATGCTTTTAGGCAATCAGAGTGCTAATTTCTCTGCCTATCCCTGCCTCTTGCTATTTCCGAAAGTGTGAAGCTGCAGTAGATGAAACTTGATTTCTAAAAGACAAACAGCAAATGCATTTCACCTCAGGGACTCTCTCTTTAAAATGGAATCTGTCTTCCAATAACTTCAAATAGTAGACTTGATGAAATAATTATAACCAACCATTTTACTATCTCCCAGATAAGCTATAATCTTTAATAACATTCCACGCAGGCTTTTAAATATCCCCAAGATATTAGCAAACTATCCAATAAAGTATTGGATGGATTGCCATTAAATTAGGTACAGATATTCATGGTTCCCAGAGGATGAAGTCTAATCACTTTGGTGATCCCATTACTTTTCCTTTAGTGCCACCAGGATGTTTTAAGGAAAATGTCTTGACAGTTATTGTATGGATTGCTATGAAATTTGGCCACTTGTGCCCTCCTCAGAGTGAACTGTAATAATTGCAATAATCATCACGGTTGTTCCTTGCTAATTAGCAAATGTTAGCTTGCTACCACACTAAACCAACATCGGGTACATATGTAAGTGTGTAAGTGTGTGTGATTCCATTGTCACATTTCTGCAACCAGGACAAATTCTCCTGTGTTTTGGCATATACATCATGTATGTAGAGTGAGAATTGTGGCAGTGGGAGCAGTTTGGTCAGAAAATCTTCCAGCTCCTCCTCACTCTAGCGGTGATGTCACCACTCTAGCACTCTCCCATAGACACCCATTATAAAATCTGAAACATGTAAAACATCATGAAATTTAAACTGCATTTTTCTTTTCTTAAAAATCATAGTAGATATCAAAATGCCACTTTGGTCCAATAAAGTCAAAAGCCATTTAAACTTTGAATCATTTTTCTACGTCAAAGTATGGCGATTTGATGTGGCCTCAAAGAAGAGTAATTTTTGCTGTTTTCATGTCATTTTCTTGACAATCTCCCATTACTTTGAATGGGAATTTCTATGCAGTTTTTTTTTTTTTTTTTTTTTTTTTTACAATTTTTGCAAAAACAGCTAGGTGAATCTCTCAGAAAAGTGATAGCACACTGTTCCCAATCATTCTGCACAATTTGGTGTATTTTTTGTGATCATGCTGGCAAGGCTGCAAGGCCATTTCCTCTGCAAAATTATAGTATGGAAGAAAAATAATAATAAGAAACTGGCAGGATTATATATAGCTGCCTTGCTGTTGCACAGCAGACACCAAATTAATAAAGTATATATGCATGTGTAATGATTTTAATCATTTCTGTAATGGGATCATTGTGATACGCTGCAGAGTATGCATTGGTGCAGCTGATGACGTGGGTGTAGATGGATAATTTACAGGGGGGGAAGTGGGTTTACTCTGCTATATATTACAATAGCTTTTTGGCTGACAGGTGGGTATGCTGTAAACGGCACAGTATATCCGTTCACCTGCGTAAACCCTCCCCTACACCTCTGAGAGTACGATCCATTGCTACTGCAACCCTGATATTGAAACATCTGATCTGACTCTTGGAGCTCATAGCCTCGTACATCTCTCTGCTTTTCCTTATCAGGGCATGGAGCGCAGGCAGAGCGGCTTACGCTCGTTATGCAACATACCTCTTCATGTTTCCCACGTGTGTCTTCCAAACACAATTACTGATAGACACTCTCTCCGGAACACATTTCTAATATTACTCTGCACTTCATCCACCTCAGTACCCTTCACTGGTGTTGGTAAGCCAGGCCTCTCCTGTGTGACTGCTGAGTGGACTGATAAGTGGTGTCGTGGCTGATGAAATGTTGCATAGCTGGATGCTGATGTGATGTCTGCCAGAACGCACACTAGAAGAGCAGGATGGAAGATGAGACTCAGCCAACATAGATGCAACATAAAAGGAGTAAGGGCTGGGGAAAGAAGAAAATTGATAAAGAGCACAATGGACTGTGAGGGAGTGAGATGAGAGTATGTACAGAGGAGAACAGTCGGCAGGGGACAGTGAGAAGTGACGTGACCGAGAGTAAGAGCATCTTTAAGAGGATGTGATGCCAGAGAGCTGGTGGATATGCCAGCTGGCTCAGACTGTGTCACATGAACCTGCCTTTCAGGCTCACGCTATCAGGTGTTTTGTGAGAAAACACACATTCTCAACTAAGGAGAGAAGTTCTTTTTTTTCCTTAAAGAAAAATTCGTCTTTATTTAAACTAACTAGCAAACAGCACATTCAGCTTTTGTGTTTTTAATTCTAGGACCAAAAAGTAAAAACAACACAACTATACCATATAAAACAATCGACCACAGTGTAGCAATACAGCACAAACTATTGCAATACATGGTGTTGCATAAATAGTCCTTAATCGTATCTGCCTCACTAATCGCATGAAAAAACATAATGCATTTAGAAAGTAACCCTGAACATGACTGATGCATCGCAGTGACAGTCCAGTATCTCCTGTCCTACTATATTCACCTGAATTTATGATCCGTAGCCAATGACAGTGTTTTAAAGCATCATTAAGCTGAAGCTGTGATTGAAACATTATTCATCCTATGAAAAGCTACAACAGAACAATTTACAATACATAAATTCTACTCGAACATTATGCTAACAAAAAGCTAAACTAGTGCCAAAGACGGATTTTCTCTCACTCTGAGTAGCTTCCACACTTACACAACCAAGTAGTGAAACAAATAAACAAACAAACCAAAACACAAGCAAACATATAGGGGTAACACTGCGATGATTGTATTATGGTGGAACATGTTTGTTTGTCTTGAAGATAACACAGAGTCCTGACAGTTTTGGACGTCCCACATCTCAACGTCTCACTTGAGATACTCAGGTGTTAGGGTCAAGTAAGAGATTCTGGGATTCTGAAATATATAAGCTTTTGCCACTGTTTTGTTTTGAAGCACATTTCCATCCTTGATGTAAATGGAGTTTCAAGATGTTCGGAAGTCAGCCAGTAGAGGGCATCGCAGGGACCATCTCAATTGATTCATCACTTTTTAAATTCTATCACCACTCCTATCGTAGCCTGCTCCAAAAATTTGCAACAGGACCTCCACACCTCAGCACATTTACCTAATTATTAAAATGATCTGTGGCCCGATGTTTCTGTCTTTAAGATACACAATTCAAGATTAAACACATTTCTTGACGCCAATAACTGGACATTCTTTTTGTCCTTTTCAGCAACAGGTTTATAACTCACAGCAGCACCCATTCTGATGTCTTTTTGCCTGTCTCTGCTCAGCAGTAGAGAAACCAGCTGGGGTTGCTTATACAGAGCTGGCAGAATCAGCCGCATTACCAGCTCTTTCCATCATCTACTTGCTAATGAGCCTGTTAGGAAAAGTATTTATGAAAAAAAAAGAAAGAAAAGATCTGCATCAGAATTCTGTCCTTGATTTATTGTTAAAGCTTTAAATCCTCTTCATAGATTTTCAGCTTCTTCCTGGGCTTGTAATTAAGTAATGGCTCAATTAATCCTATCAGACCTGCATTGCCAGAGGGGAGGGCACGGGCATTCATTAAGAGGCAACAGGAGGGGATTAATGCAGACCAAACATACAATGGTGGTGGTGCACTGTGTTCATGATGGTGCAAGTAATGACATTTAGAAATGTGTATAAATGAATAAACAGCCTGTCTCGACCCCCCTGAGACTCTGCACATTAATCTAACAGCAGAAATGACAGGATATTTGCAGTCAGAGGAAAAACATTGATACAGAATAATTTAAGAGTTAAGGGAATAAATGGGTTTAAGTTGGATGAATAACACTATTTACTTTCTGCTTCCTCCAAACAGGATGAGCAGCAGAGAAAATTACTGCTGTCACAGTCGCAAAGCTATCACAAGCCTTTCACTTCTCGGTTCCAGCGTGCTGTGTCACAGCCAGGACATTTTTTTGCACAAACATTTCACAGGAAATGGCAATAATAGTTATATACAAGTAGCAAATTGTCCTGCTATCTTTGGGGCAAGGCAATCTGTCCAGGCTGAGAATTTTTTAGGATGAGGAATGTGACCCATGAATCTCCCTTTTTCCTTCTTTGGTAACAGCACTGCTCCACCACATCAAAAGAGACCTAAATCGCTAAATCAGTTTTGACCACATGACCCAGAGAAATATTTGTGTATTCAGCCAAAGGGGGATGAACTTATTAAAGAGAAGTGAACAGGAGAAAAATGTCACGGGTGTTTATTTACTCATGAAATCCACTAAATCCTTCTGAAATAATAGATCTTATTGCTTTATTTTCTTTGGTCACATTTTTGCTTCTTGTATTTTTGGTTTGTTTCTTTGTTTGAGGATACGGTGCTCTGTTGGGCAATGCTGATATCCAACCAAAACATACAAATTATGTGAGAAAATGCTAAAAAGTCTGCAGCCAGTTGTAATTAAAAGAATAAGTCTGAGCTTTCTGCGACATAATGACACTGCTGAATGAAGATGATGAGAAGCAGCTAACGTACTGTCCTTGACTTTGAACCATACACAGAGGCTTGCTGTGTATGGTGCCTCTAATTATCCTGTTTGCATGTTCAAAGGAACCATTACACCTCAAACATTCCCTCAACCCATATGGCTGTTTAAATCAAGACAGCACTAAGTCCCATCTGCTAACTATCACTGACAGGCTGCTGGTGCTGCCAGACTGTTGTAGCCAAAGCTTAAGGTGCTGGCACAAAGCTCTGCCTGCCTTCCACGCACTCCGTTTGGTGTTAGAAAAGTGTAATCTCCCTCTGAATAGGCCACTTGTCTCACAGCTTTTAGCACATGGTCAAAGCCTCGCAGTGTCAACCCTTTTTATACAAGATGTCCCTGCAAAAGCGGGGGACAATGAGAAGACAATCTGAGAAGCTAAGATTTAGTTAACATGATAATAACAATTTGCAGTTATCAGCAATGAGCTATGGGTCATGTGAAATGTGTTAACCTGTAAAAATGAACCCACAGAGAATTAATATCAAGCAGTTGCAGCAGTTTTAGCCTGTTTTAGCTTGAATGTTTTGGCTCATGCTCACTTCTCTCACCTGATGTTGCCAATGAATAAGCTCTGAAAAAACAAGCAGTACACAACCTGCTTAGCACCAAACAGGAGACAAAACTAGTGACTAACTGATGGACAAAGCTGAGTATCCCATTCTCACTCTAAACTTGCCAAATATCATCACTCCATCAGTGACGCTGGCATCAGACACTGACGCACAGAAGCACCTTTCATGGCGGTATCATACGCACTGGGAATGTTAGTTTTAGAATCAGCAGGCAGCAGCTCAACTCATCAGATGCCAAAGCTTTTTCAGTGGATGTCGGCCTCAGACATGGATGCACAGAGGCGCCCTTTCAGCAGTTTGCAACTAGCATAATGCTGGATGGGTCAAACAAACTCCGGACTTTCACCTGGGAGGCTGGTGTTCCTTTTCTGTGTGAACTGTAAGCGAAACCATGATGTTTTGGTTTGTTTTTTTTTGTAAAAAACATACTTTTGTTGCCCAAACCTCAGGAAATAAACCCCAAAACAAAGTGTTTTACTTAAGCTGTAAGCTTATTATGAATAAAGAGTGAATCCATGTAATGTGCAGAAACTGTAGGCCACATGTCCTGTTAAAACAGAAGCTTATTTTGAAATGACACAATGCATTTTCCATCCATCCATTTTCATCTGCTTATTCAGCGCTAGGTCACGGGGCAGCAGGCCAAGCAAAGCACCCCAGATGTCCTTCTCCCCAGCGACACTTTCCAGCTCCTCCTGGAGCACCCCAAGGCGTTCCCTGGCCAGACGAGATATGTAATCTCTCCAGCATGTTCTGGGTCTGGGCCTCCTACCATTGGGACATGCCTGGAAAACATCTAATAGGAGGCGCCCAGGAGGCATCCCAATTAGACGTCCAAACCACCTCAACTGACCCTTTGTATGTTACAGCCGTAAATCGACATGCTGTCCCTGAACGTCCAGAGCAGATGCGGGAGGTAACTTAGTGCATCATATTTAGACGTCTATGTCCACTGACAAAGCAGTATTTAACAAGTTGGGATGAGAACGTGTTGTGCGTTTAGCAGCTAAAGACAAAATACCACAGAAGTTGGTGGCAAGTAAAACAAAGCTAAAAGGAGAGTAGGTACTGGACTTGCATATGACAGATGTCCAAAAATAAAACTTTAAATTAATGCTGTGTTACTCCATATCTTCTGGTTGCTGTAATTAGTCCACTCTTTTGCTAATAAATCATCAACTTTAGAAAAGGATGCAAAGATAAGATATTGTGTTTGCAGCTTGTTTCTGCTGCCCTCAGGTGGCCCAAAAAAGCAGTTCATACAGATTTAAATCTCTGGTTCCTGTGTCATAGACGTCATGTATTGCATTTACAAATATTTGCCCTGTTTTTTCTGAATTAACAAGATTATCATCTCAGAATTCTGCGAAAAGTTTTTACTCAAAAAAATCTAATCTTGTTTTTCTGAGATCTTAATCTCATTAATTCTTGTTTAATTAGAAAAATAAGATTAGATTTTTTCCCCATGAAAGCATTTCTCAGAACTCTAAGATAATAATCTTCTTAATTCAAAGAGAAGATTTTTTTCCCCTCAAATAAATACACTTTTGTTTTTATGCGGTATGTCATTCCAAAAAGCAAGACTGTTTCATATAATTGTAAAAGCAGAATACATGTTATTCATTTAATTGTTGCCAAGAAGAAAGGGGGATTTTAAGGCTTTTCTTCACACTGGTGTGTTTAATTGAACAACTGGAATAAGTTATAGACCTAATAAGGCTTTCATTGTATCTCCCATATTTCCAGCCACACTCCCCACACACACAAAATTGTCTCTGTTTGCATTTTACCGAGCTGCACTGCAGAGAGTTAACAGCACAGTAGTAGATCCATGCTGCTGATTCCAGTTCGGTATTGATGTCCTGTCACCCCTGGGGACCACTTATAGTGAGAAAAGTCCTGAGTCAGCACTTAGTGGGCACTAGCCAGTGATGAGAAGCACGTACCATCAGCTAATGCTCAAATAAAAGAATATACAACGCATGTGTCGATAATTGCACAACAGCTGCAGCTGACAGCGTATGTTTTCGCTGAAATGAGGAAATGATATTTTTCAGTGATGTAGCAGGTCTTTTTTATCTTGTGTCATGTGAGTATTAATGAATCATGATCAGGAATTAAAGCTCTTACAGTTGTCCATATAATGTGTCTTTAATAAAGTACAAAATCTGATCTGGAACACAGAGAGTAGCACATCCATGTCCTGTTCTATATTCTTCCTGTATTCTTCCTATATTCTATGTGCATTTTGATTGCAATCACATTCCTGTGGCATGTGATTGCAATCAAAATGCACATATATTACTTTAAACCATTTGCCCCTCCCTTCCTCTGGGGTGTAATAACCAGTGTGTTCAGGAACAAGCTGTGTGACAGTGGCTGACACCAGTAGCAGAGCTGGGCGTCTGACCTCCAAACATCATTGGTCAGCAAACTGGGGAGGGGGAGATATACTGCAGTGTCTTTTTTTTTTCTGCAGAGGGCAGAGAGAACATGCTACAACATTGCTGCTCCCGCCTGCAGCGCTCCTTGTATGCACATCGCCCTTTCCCTCTTCTGCATCTAAAATCTCTTCATCTCACTTACCCTGTTTAGTCTTCACCAGCCTCCTGTGACGACAAACAGGGATTTTTTCCTTTTTTTAGGAATAATTGCTCCAGCTTTTGTGTCTCCCACTTGAGCTGCACATATACAGTAGATGCCCATTACGTCAGACAGTTACAGAGCACTGCTGCGAGACTGCAACTAACTCAGTTAGCCTCTTCTTGACGTTTATGGGCTCGATACACACATAAACTCACAAGCACTCAATATGATTGTGTGCAATTCTCATGTGTATCAGTGTGCAGTGAGGATCTGAACATGATAGTGAAGTTACTGTGTGCACAGGATTACATAACATAGGTTAACATCCACCATATATAGCAGTCAAGAGCCAAGAGGGCACACTCACCTTTGGTTTCGAGGCATTCCAGCACTCCACAGATTCAGTCTGCAAATGAGGGAGAGGAGATTTACCCGAGCTGGTAAGATGAAGAATGTGGCACACACACTCCCATTGATGGAGCCGCTGCCTCCCCCCCCCCCAACACTATAGTTATCCCTCTTGCATGAGTGCATTCAATCACACGAACGCATGACACACACTAGCCAGTCTCGAGCTAAGTGAAACATATACGGTAATGCCTGTCACTTAGTCCACAGTGCAGCACTGGTGCTTCTCTTTACTTTTAATCCCTCATTCCAGTGCCAGGTTGTTTCTCTTCGGGGAATCTGATGTGCATCTAATTCCTGTCAGCTTTCATTCCTGTGTTTGCCTCCTTCCCCTCCTGAGCTGTTCACAGAGCACTTCATGATTTGGCCAGAACGGAGCTGCAACAATTCCCTGCTGCATCATTTGCTCTGGTTCTCATCACGGCCCTCCATGCTCCTTTTGCTCTCTGCTCATTTTACGGCTGTGTTTCCTGCAGAAAGCCCCTGAATCTTATCTCCTTTGTTCATTTATCACATTACTAACTTGACCACCACCACGGTGTTGACCACGCTAGCTCTCTTTACTTTTTACAGATCTTCAGCAATCCAGCCATTGGCACAAAGCCCTGTAAGCTGCCTCGGCTTAGCATTGGGCTAAACCAATCAGGTGGCCTGAAGTCTATCCCAGGAAGGACCTGCTTTATTAATCTGAGGATAAAGAGGAAAAGAGAGGGGCTAGAAAGGTGTGTCTGTGTCTGTATGAGTGTGGGTGGGGGATGACAGGAGAGTTTATTGCAGTTTTTTATCCCTTGGGACAGTGTCATGCTGCTTGTTTTGCACACTGTAGAATTACCCACAAAGGTTCAAGCAACACGATTGTCCTCAGGCACACAGTTTATCTAGTTATCTGTTTATCCAGTAACATGCTGTGATTGAAGGTCACAGGGTCAATGTCCTCCCTCTATAAATCTACAAATAATCAATGATCTATTAGCAAAGAGAGTGTGCAAAGGAGCTGGAAAACAGGAGACAAAGCTGATGTGCTACATCCAAATGTTTACGAGACATGACATTAAACACAGGTTGTTGCCACTTATGGTAGACGGGCACATGTTAGAGAGCTTGTTGGTGCAGGAAATGCTAAATACAATCCAGAAAACTGCCACAGATATTTGTATCCAGCATAATTTAATGTGTGTGTATGATTGTGGTCATGTTTAAACCAGACGGGAACATTCAGGGCTGAAAAATAAAGCAAACACGGCAGTGCCAAAAACTGCGGTTTGTCGAATGGTCACTTGAGGCTGGTTTTGAGCGAATCAGTCCCCATAGACCTCAATGTTAAAATGCTCAACTTTAAAGTAGAAAAAAACATGTTTACAGCCTGGTACAAAAGACTGTTTTGGGCGCTATAGCTAATTCAACACTTGAGTGCTGATAAGACAGAAGCACAGAAATGCTTTGAGCTAAATGCTTGAATCAGCGTGCTAACATGTCGATGTTTCATAACTATAATGTTTACGTGTTAATCATCTTAGTTTAGCACTAAGCACAAAGCACAGCAAAGGCTTTTGTAATTGCTGTTAGTTTTACAGGTAAAAATTTGGACAACTTAAAGTTTTGACCTGACGATGGAGGCAGGTGAAAGTTCAGGGGGTCAAAGTGTTTTAAATTATTTGGGGACCATGAATGTTTGCACCAAATTTCCCAGAAATCCATACTTGTCAAGATATTTATCTACAGCTTATCTTTATTCGTTTAAAAAAACCCAACAACCTCAATCTCAAACTGTAAACATTGTGGCTGGGCTAAGATGAAAATAAGGCGCTCTCCACCTCTTGAGACTTTAAATATCTGTTGCAAACTTAATGCAAATCTAGCCAATAGTTGTGAAGATATTTTCCTTTGAACCTGCTGCCAGGCTGTTAACCAGGTGCAGCAGGTCAGTCCACGTCGCTCCCATTTAAGTTTCTTTACACTGGTTTCCCGTCAGGTCCAAGAATTCACTTGAAGATACTTCTTGAAGTTCTTACGTATAGAGCCCTTCATGGTCAGGCACCTGAACACATCAGTGATCTCCTCCATCCATATATTATCAGTATGTCCCTTTGGTATTGAGAACAGGACCCACTGGACTGAAAACAAAAGGTGATCAAGCCATTGAAGTCGTGGCTCCAACACTATGGAACTCTTCTTGGTCTGCGGTTTCTTTAGAAATAAAAAAATAAGAATAACTGAAGAACCATCTCTTCAAAATGGCCTTTGTCCCACCCTAAATTGTCCAGTGCTTGCTCTCTTATGTTTCTGTTTTGGGGCCTCAGTTGCCCGAATTTGCTCTATGTTTTACTTTCTTTTTGTTGCCTTGTTTTATTTGTTATTTTGCCTTTGTTTTTATTGATTGCATGTTTGATTGTATTTTGTGAAGCACTTTGTGAATTTCATTTCTGTGAAAGGTGCTATATCAAATACATTTTATTACCATAATTATTATAATCATCAAATGTCACACTCACTGTGGCCTATAGAGGAAAACTCATGGGATCACCATAGAAAGGATTCATCCTCTGGGAACTATGATAAGTCTGGACCAAAGTGACCAAACTCCCACAGCCACCAGCTTGGCTGATGCTGACTCCTTATCAGAGTTCATTGTAGAATTCAGTGAAATAAATCAATCCACAGTGTTGCTCTGAACCATAGCAAAGTTGGTTTGTATTAATGCCATACTTGGGGATGATGGGACGTGTGCTCTGTTGCACGACAGCTGGTGTCAAACTAATTAACACACTGTGATTCAAAGTGGCTGTTTGTATGATATCATTAAGGATTTTAAATGACACTGAGGATATTTCGGTGAAAGATGTGCTCACTGTGTGAACTGTCAACAGGATATTAGAGCAATTATAAAAAAGCAGTATTTCCGTTTGAAGTGAAACTCACTTAAATTGAAAAGACTGCTGTTAAAAGATGAAATGACACATCTTTTACCCATCAATTACAACAAGTTAATTGCTTTTGCTTTCAGTGGAGCAGAGTTTGCTGATCAGCTGTGGTTCCAATTCATGCCTCATTTAGCAGCAGCAGCAGGTCATTTCTGCTTTTACATTACTGCTGACCTTTTAAAATGGGTTTAGCCATGTGGTTGTCTTCAGATTTATTGGTGTTTGGACTGTCTGAATAAAGCATGAACTTGTAGCCTGGAACTCTTGTGATGTCTGTACTGTTCAATAAATTAGCTTCACTCCATTTACTTGCAATGTACATCCCAGGGAATTTATTTAATCTGAGGTTCATACATTATAGCCAACGTATTGTTTTACACCAGGCAGAGGGAACGAAAATAATGTAAAGGATTACGGGGATGTCTCACCCTCGTACACCAGGAAACCCCAGTGTCATGAATTCAATAATCGTGTATGTCTATATCGTACAGTTATAACAGTTTTAATTCTAGTAGTGTGGGTTCTTGCACCAAAAGGACTAAATGTCACAAGAGAGGAGTCTGACTCCTTGTTTCCTGTCAAGTCTCTCCAGCCTGCCATCATATATGGCATTTTTCTTGTATCATTACACTGCCAAAACATTGATGACTTATTGTGTCACTCTCATCTTTGACTACTTAGTGCTCAGCCTGGGGTGGAGCTGTGGCTCTTGTTGTGTAATTCCCAATAAAGTAAGACTCCCAATAGAGTCACATATAATGCCAAATTCTAAATACAGAGAGAAACAAAGACAGAGAAACTTATTACAGGTGAGCAACAGCATCAGATCCAATGCTACATTAGGAATACAGTATCAAACAAAGTTAATCTGTGGTATCTTCTTGTAACCAAACCTCTCATAAATGAAATATGCTGTAACTACAATGAACACAAAAATTACACTGTAACCTAAAGTAACTATTGCTTAGATGGTGAGGGACTCAATGACAGTATCTTACTGCCCTCTAGTGGTTGTTCCCAACTAACCTAGTTGTTTTTTTCTTTGTCCTGCCTCACTTAAGTTTCATTTCTCTGGTGCTCTGGGTAGGGGCGAAGAGTTATGTAACTACCATCATCAGATGACGAAAAAGACTTCTGTCTCCTCGACACAGAAGGAGTAAGTGAGTGAATAACAGCCACCCCTGCCTCAGTATTTTTAAAGTGCCTTTGAGACTGTGTTGGCACAGGCAACTTGCAGATCTTCAATAAGTGTGGTTGCTTTCTGTGTCTACACCCATACGTGGATTCTACTAACCTGAGCACTAAAGAACCTATTCCTTTACTTCTGCATATAGAGGGAACCGCATGCCACAGGTAAGAGACTCACTCACTTCCATCTGCTACAAGATGTTGGACTATACAGGAGGTCTGGATCCTATGTGACTTTAATAAATGCCTGCATCAGTGTCCCCTTATTGTTAATCTTTGGACAGCACAAATAAAGTGATAACATAACTGCACCTGCCTGATCCTGAATGAAATAGCTGTTGAGCAGTGAATTCTGGCAACCTTAAACAAATATTGTGTGTCACTGTGCATGGTACATGGTGCATGGAGAGTGAGGAAACACTGGAAAATGTCAAAAGAGCTCCAGTAACAAGCAAAAAAAACTTTATTGACCAACGCATTTCAGCTTGTGGCCTTCATCAGGGTCATCAAGAAACATATTGCACACACAGGTTCATTTGAAATCGAAAGAGTAGAGAAAAAATGCATGCATGTGACCAATCCTATGCATCCACATAAATATATATTTCTCAGCCAATGAAAGAGCATGCTTCACCTTAATGTGATTTTCAATGGGAAAATAAAGATGTTCAGTTGTTCTCTTCAAAGCCAGACTCCATTGAGAAAACAGGAATTTTTGGCTGAACAGAGGAGCTGCTGGCCTACCACTGTCTCATTTAGTTATTTTGTTTGTGTTATTGTGTGACATTAGTGGTTAAAAGGGTTGTTCAGATTCACCAAAGTCACACAAAAACACAAACTAACTCACTGATCAAAGCAGCGGTGGAGCAGCAGCTCTCATTTTCAGCAAGCTAAAATGACTGTTTTTGTCAATGGAGTCTGGTGACTTTGACAAGAGCACAGATGGGAAATGAAGCCGTCAACAGCTCCCCTGTCAAACGGGCTGTCTGATGGTAAAGGTGAAAATACGCTCCATATAGCGTTCGCGTAAAACTGATGTTGATTCTTTTAGATGGGACTTTTTTTGTGGTTAAAATACATTTTGTTTCCAACCCTATCCAAAGCAGTGCATTGGGCTTGCCAAATTGACATCCACTGTATGTCACTGTCTGTGGTTGACTACCCCATACAACCCCACCTAAAAGACGGAACTATCCCTTTTGCTTGCAAGTAGACTCTCTGGAAGTGACTGAAAATTCTGTTGTCTCTGATTTGAGGTATAGTGACAAACTTAGGCCAAAGCAAGTGTAATTCTCAAGATAGAAATGTCAACTTGGGCTCAAAGTGAAGCTTATCAAATTGGGATGTTTTCTATGTACAAGTGAAGCAGTGATATTACACACAGAGTGATTAAAAATAATCATTTCTCATGAGAATTTGTCAAACAGACAGTAATTGTTTTTGTTTTTTTGGGGATGTTGTGTGTGATATTTTGAAATGAAATAGGAACAAGCCCCAGAATCTTATTTTATTACTTCCCCCTTTATGTTAGGATACTTCTGCCAGATTTCATACTTACTATTAACGCCATTGTAGTGCCCTAATTTTACTGCATTTACATCATTTTGCAAGAAACATATCCCAAAAAATGGCAATTACTTTAGTTGTTCTTTTATCTCAGACATGTTAGGATGTTACATACCTTGACATTCCTCAGAAGTGTCACTTGGTGGTGGCTGTGACGGCGGAAGTTTCCGCCGAAACACGTCAAGGTATGTAACATCCTAACATGTCTGAGATAAAAGAACAACTAAAGTCATTATCAGAAACTAAAGACCTGGCTCCTCTTTACATATAGCCTTTGAGTGGATTGAGTGCCTGGCATTTCAGAGCAAAACTGGACCTACCTGTCCTCTAGAAATGGTGACACATCATGCATTGACGACAAGTTTATTCTTGTTAACTACAGAATTCAGACACAAAGAGTTTAGGTGGAGCACATTCATGCTGTTTCCAGAAAACATCTCTTCAAGGGTTTAAAAATACCTTAAACACTATTAAAACAATACACAGCCAGTACGATAGCACAGACACACACAGTATTAACAGGTATGTGTCAGATGAATACATTTATTTCAAACGTGTCAGAGGCTTTATAGCTATTAAATAACACTATTCACAGCAACACCACAGCCAGCTTTGCTCCTCCACATTAAGTGTTGCACGTCTACTTGTAAAGTTACGGTATTTATTTAAGTGCTGCGCTTTTGAAATCGCCAACATGTTATTTAACACACGCACACATACACACATTACGGTACTGATCCAGTGTTTACTTTACAGCTACGTGTCTGTCCCATGCTGTGCCCGCACAGCTTTGCGTGTTTACACCACACCTCACCAAACTATTCGAGCCATATGACATCGAACATAGGGAATGTTAAATAATCGGATGATGACCTTCTCAATAGCAATGGATTTAGTCTGGTTTGTAGGAGGTTAGTGTGAATTTCATTCAAACTTCCCAATAGCTGTCTTCATCCTCCTGCGTTAAATTATCCAGTGGCTCGAGGCAAAACTGTGGAAGTGAAACCGGACTCTCATATTTCTCATTTCCTTGTTTTCTTGCCTTGTCGCTGCAGTGTGGGTTTCATAAGATCCCACTGAGACTCTTGTCTGCTCTCGTGGAGAACACACTGGATACTGTGGTGCTGGCACACAATGCTCTCGTTTCCAAGTCTGTGACGTCTGAATGCAACAGATCATATGCAAAGGCCCAATCTGGTAAGAACTCTGCATATCCTAAATGGGTGAATATGTGCAAAGTTAGGCTGGGAATATTTTGAATTTTGTACGTTTTATTTCCAAAACTTTATCCCTATATATATTGTACCATATGTAAAGGTCACATATCTAGTAAAATGACTGTAAATGTTTATATTGTATTTTCAGACTGTTTTGGAATGTTTTTATCTCCCCAAATTTGTCACTATTATATTACAGAAAAAAATATATCAACCTGTTATGGTTGTTCCTTCCCTTGTCTAAAGATTTTAATTTTTAATTTTTTTTCCTGAAGGTTTTCACACTTAAATCTATAAAAAAAAAATAATATTTTAACAAATTTCCAAGTTCAAATTATAGAATTCTTCAAAATCTTAATGCAATCTTTCTTTGTAAAATGCATAACACTGATCAGATTGATTTCAGAGTTAATAATTGATGAAACAGAACATAAATGTAACCGATTAGCATCATAATACTTTAGTTGATAACTCAATAATATATTCTATTTTTTACAAAACACCCAGTATTTCGGTAGTGACTGCACTGTTTCGGTAGTGACTGCACTGTTTCGATAGTGATTGCACTGTTTTGGTACTGAACTCTGTTTTTAAGGTTGCGTCATACTTCCTGATATGTTTGCCTTATGGTGGGAATATTACAAAGACAAATGTTTTGTGGTCAATAAAATTACTTAATTTTTGGGAGAGTAGAGTAGAGCTGAGTAGAACAGAGCAGAGTATAGAGTAGAGCAGAGCATAGTAGAGTAGAGCAAAGTAGAGCAGAGTATAGAGTAGAGCAGATCAGAGCAGGATAGAGTAGGGCAGAGTACACCAGAGTAGAGTAGAGCAGATTATAGAGTAGATCAGAGTATAGTAGAGTAGAGCACAGCAGAAAAGAGTATAGTAGAGAGAGCATAGTAGAGCGAAGTAGAGCAGAGTAGAGTAAAGTAGAGTAGAGAAGAATAGAGTATAGTGTAAAGCAGAGTAGAGCAGACCAGGGTAGAGAAGAGCAGAGCAGAGAGGAGCAAGACTTTGGACCACAAGTAGGTCATAACATAATCTTTTTAAATTTCTGTCTGGATACTCAATTTTATTATTTTTGTATGTTTTTTTTTTTTTTTTTGTTAAGGGACAGCACTTTGCACACAATCGGTAGAATGCCCCAAATATGAGCCAGACTGAGTGTGTGTGGAGTGTCAAGGGCACGCTATGATTGGCATACAACACTTGCAACACAAGAGAAGTTCTTGTAGACAGCTTTTAAATTTCTGATTATATGTTGTGATGTCAGAAATAGAGCAGATTATAACTTTTTTCCTCAACGAGTGACACATTGATTGTAAAATTCTGTATATGAAAGCAGCATTAATCAGTATTTGAAATATACAACAGATAAAATGAGGGATGCACCAATATGGATTTTTTCAATCAATACTGATAACCAATAATTACCTGCTTCTCATGGCCGATAACCGATACGATGACTACTAATTTCATATTTTTGTATTTTAAGAAGAAGCGTATAACCTGTGGTTTATGTACACCTGAGGGTAAGAAAGGCGAAGATGTTGTGAGAAAATATGGATGATTTAATATTCCATAGCCCTGACCTAACCAAATCAAACTGACATCACTTGCTAACACAACAAAAACAAAGAACAGCTGTGACTCTTCCATACCTGCCAACATTAGGCTGTGGAAAACAGGGCGATTTTCGGGGGTATTGTCATATGGCCTACCCTCAATGCCTCTGCCCCCATATAACCCTAAAGGCCCTGACACACCAAGTCGATGGTTGGCCGTCAGTCAGAGTTGGGCCGTTGGTGAGCGTCTGTCAGCCGAGTTTTTGCAGTTTGTCCCGCACCGTTGGCACTTTGACGTCGGTGTCAGCAGCTTTTCGGCCAATTGAGCATGTTGAATCGGTGGCAGAGCTTGTCAGTGAGAGAGATCACTCTGATTGGCTGTTCAGGTTATTTCCTCGCCCCTGTAGCGAGTGAATCTGCCTGTAGTGAAACCAGGGCTAACGGGTTCTTCCTCCTCAGGATCCACTTCACTCAGCTGCCACTTCCCACCGTCTGGATGTAATAGTCCGCGGAGGTGCGGAGGTGCTCGGCTGCACAGATAGGAAACCCCTTTGGCTGACAGGATGTACCAATCCCTTACTCCACTGCTTTGTTTATCTCATGCATTCCTCTGACTTTCGGTCTTTGTAGTGTGTTCAAATGCAACTGACACAGGGCGACGTGAGGCAACGTAGACGACGCAACAGTTGGCTTTCGTCGCCACTAGTTCTGTGATGTCGGTTTAGTGTGTCAACACCTTAAGTAACCCTAAGTCGAGCCTTTTAAAATCTCAGTGTTGGATGTAAGCCGCTGCTGCTAATTAGCTCATGCTAACACTCTGGAGATGGTCCTTCAGCGCAGTGTCTAACCAGTGTTGGGCAGTCGGAGATCTGGCACTTGGCACAATCCTGTTGTCTTCCTCTGGAACTGTGAAAGACGTCCACACTGCAACATGTTTTGTCCTCTAGACAGCGTGCTGCAATTGATGTTGTTCTTCGTCTCTGTTTATTAGCGGCTCGCAAACCAAGTTTAAAGATACATGTAACACCACCCGCAGTCTCAGGATGTGTAGATGCTGCCCTTCTTAGGTCAAAGAAAGCAGTTTGGCCTCGTATTGTTGGTGCTATTTATCGGCTATAATTGTAACTATAGGAAAAATGCGTAATATTTAAAATGTCCTTTTATCCGCCGGATATATATCGTACATCCCTAGATAAAATGAAATGAAAAAGATGTAGCTTATAGTGATGAATCCACAGAAAATGATCACCCGACAGGACTCAGTAACCCTCACCACTATGAAATGTTTAGCGTCTTTTAGCTCATTGTTTTGGTTTTATGGCCCAAAACAGTACTGTTTTGATTCACTCTTAGCAGGGGCAGGAAGTTGTTCTTAGCAAAAAGCTCTGATAAACCTGCTGTGGACTTAAGGACCAGCACCAAAGTGGACACATTTTATCAGAAACACGACCCCAAATACTTTCTGATGTTGCCCTGTGTCTGCTGGATGTGTAAACAGCTGATTGCTCGCAAACATGTTTGCCTTATAAGATGATAAGATGTCAGTGTTGTTCTTGTTGTGCTGCCCCTAAGTTGTTGCAAAAAAATGTTTTTATGGCCTACGCGAATTTTATTCTATCTCTCTCTTTTTTTTAAAGGTTTTTGAAACAATGAGGGCCCCCTATTCCCTTCTTGTCTCTACGGTGATCGTCATATGTTACTGTATGACGGGGCCGCACAATTGTGTGGCCTCCCAGAAGAAGACTTCCTGTGAAGTGCAAAACGGCCGAGCTGACTGCAGCCACCTCAGCCTTAGTGCAGTCCCTCAAGACCTCCCCAGGAATATCATCAGCCTGGATATGTCTCACAACAGACTGACAAAGTTTCCTCCTGGATCATTAACCCCATACCCAGGCCTGCTCCACCTCAACATCAGTCACAACAGTATCCCCAAGCTGGACCAGGGTGTGTGCCAGACACTGCCTCTGCTGAAGACCCTGAACATGGGACACAATCAAGTGTATGTGCTGACGAAGGAGGAACTGAGCCACTGCACTAAACTAACATGGCTGATTATGGCTAGCAATAAACTAAAGCTACAAGGAGAGCCCTTC
Source organism: Epinephelus cyanopodus (assembly GCA_026686955.1). Lineage (NCBI taxonomy): Eukaryota > Metazoa > Chordata > Actinopteri > Perciformes > Serranidae > Epinephelus > Epinephelus cyanopodus. The sequence continues at coordinate 24,264,521 of CM048916.1, read as the reverse complement.
TCTGCACTACAGGTACAGATGTCAGTTACATTGATGAGTTGAATCATTAATTGGATGGAAACTGATGAAATGCCTCATGAGCTAGGATGCAATAATGGTGATGACGACAGAAATGAGACAATTAAGTAAACAGTAATTTCTATTCTCCTTTCATCACTCACAGAGCCTGAGAGTTCTTGATGTTTCATTGAACAAACTAAAGTCAGCCAAGCTCGGCTCTCAGCCTCAGCTGCCCAACCTCGTGAGCCTTAATTTGGCACACAATGCCTTCACCACTCTAGAGACAGATGACTTTCTGTTTCTTAACCATTCGTCCTCCCTACAAGTCTTCAACATGTCGGATGTGCCTCTAAAAACGGTAAGAAACTTACCTAGAAATGGGAAATGAAATTGTGTTAACAAAATTGTAACTCGTGTCAGAAAGTAGTTATTGTGGCACCTTGCTTTCAGTTATCTGTTTTGTTTCCCTTTTTTGTCTCACTGCATGATCTCTTTGTTATGCTTTGCTGCAGTTGGAGCCTGGTTGCTTTCAGCCCATTTCAGGCCTACGTACTTTAGTCATGGATGGAAGCAATGTGGGCCCACAGGTCATTTCTAAGCTCTGCTCAGAGCTGTCACAGACAGCCATTGATGCTCTTTTTCTCCGGAAGATGAAGCTGGTCAACCTCACAAACACAATCTTTATGGGACTACAGAAAACAAATCTAACCTTTCTGGAGCTGTCCGGTAATAGCATGGTCAGAATTGAAGGCGGCTCATTTCGGTGGCTGTCCAGACTTCAGACTCTGATTTTGGTAGACAACAACATCAAGAACCTGACCAAGGACACATTTCAGGGACTCAAAAGCTTGAAAAAACTCCAACTGGCTAATGGTCTAGCGAGTCATCCCATCCCGAATATCGATGACTTCACCTTCCAACCGTTAAGTGCCCTGGAGAGTTTGATTTTACAGAGAACTGCAGCTCGTAACATCACAGAGCACACATTCACAGGCTTGACAAGTCTGAAAGAACTCGATATGAGCTGGAGTAGTTATACATCACTCAAAAACATCTCCAACAAGACGTTTCTCTCACTGGCGGGGTCGCCTCTCAGAAAGCTAAATCTCACCGGCACAGCTGTAGCGCAGATTAATCCTCGAAGCTTCTCCGTTTTGAGAAACCTCACCACTCTTCTGCTAGATTACAACTTTATCAAGCAGAATCTCACTGGCAAAGAGTTCGAAGGCCTGGACCAAGTTGAACAGATTTACATGTCCAATAACCACCAGACAGTCAATCTGCGCCCTGACTCGTTTGTTAATGTGCCCAATTTGAGGGTCCTGACTCTTGGAAGAAGTCTTATAGCAGAAGCCATGAACTGTGATCCCTCTCCATTCCGTCACCTTCCAAACCTCACCCACCTGGATCTCAGTAACAACAACATTGCAAACATCAGAGAGAATACATTCGAGGGGCTTGTGAACCTGAAGGTGCTGAAACTCCAACACAATAACTTAGCTCGTTTGTGGAAGAGCGCCAACCTAGGTGGGCCAGTGTTGTTCCTCAAAAACACACCGAGGTTGACAATCTTAGATTTGGATAGTAACGGGCTGGATGAGATCCCAGCAGAGGCTCTGAGAGGGTTTAGTGACCTCCGTAACCTGAGCCTGGCCTCCAACCTGCTTGATAGTCTTCAGGACTCCATTTTCAATGATCTGAAGTCACTGCGGGGTTTAAATTTACAGAAGAATCTGATCACAACTGTGAGGCCCGAAGTGTTCAAAACTCCTCTGAGCAACCTCAGCCTGCTTGTCATGGACAAAAATCCATTTGACTGCACGTGTGAGAGCATGTTGTGGTTCGTGACATGGTTGAATAACACAAATATGACCACAGTGCCAGACCTCAGGGACCAGTATACGTGCAACACTCCACTGGCTTACTACAACCACCCCATCATGAAGTTTGACGCCCTCTCTTGCAAAGATATGACCCCATTTCAGGCTCTGTACATACTGAGCAGCACTGCTGTCATCGTGCTGATGGTCACAGCGCTTATGGTGCGCTTCCACGGCTGGAGGATCCAGTTTTATTGGAACATACTGATCAATCGCACATTAGGATTCAGCGACGCCACAGTTGAAGAGGGCAGGGAGTTTGAGTATGATGCTTATGTCATACATGCAGAGGAAGACGGCAGCTGGGTGGAGAGAAGGATGGTCCCCTTAGAGAAGAACAACTGCAAGTTTTGTTTGGAGGATCGCGATTCGGTCCCTGGCATGTCCCAGCTTGAATCCATCGTGGATAATATGAGAAGGTCCAGAAAAATCTTGTTTGTGGTCACTGAAACTCTTCTCAAAGATCCCTGGTGTAGACGGTAAGTCAAACATACACTGCTAGATTTATATATTATTATAGATTATACAAACAAAGTGAGTTCTCACAGTTTCTCTCTCTGTCCGTCTACCCTTATCTCTTCCCTTATCCAGATTTAAAGCCCATCATGCACTTCACCAGGTCATTGAAGCCAGCAGGGACTCTGTGGTTCTGGTCTTCCTGCAGGACGTACATGACTACAAGTTGTCTCAATCACTCTTCCTCCGCCGGGGCATGTTGCGTCCGTGCTGCGTCCTGGACTGGCCTGTGGAGAGGGAGAGGGTGCCAGCCTTTCACCAGAAGCTCCTCATAGCACTTGGCATGACTAATCGTTTAAAGGACTGACTGCGTTCCATTGGTAGGAATGGGAATTTCCCATGTAATAATAATAATCAATGTAGGTTCAGTTCATTGGCTCTTTATGTAAATATTGTGGTCAAAGTGATATTTTGCATATTTTCAACCAGCTTTGTGTCATAACAATAAGAGTAGTATGTGTAAATGAACTATGGTAAACTCCCCTCCATCTAATCAGTGCCCAGATCTCCCAGCTCATAATCTGCACTGGCTCCAGGACTGTTACTCCAACTACAGATTTTACTTCTGCATTTTCATTTGCACCACAGACACAAAGAGTGAGAGACAAAACCGCCCCTCTCTTTGACTCTCTCTCTAAAGCCCAGTTCAGACCATGGATTCACGACAAGACAAAACCGTTTCAGATTGTTGCAGAGTTGTGAACTGGCACATCTGAGCTTTCTGATGGTGTCACCTGCAACTCAGCTGGTCAAACTGCCGGCAGCTGGTTTTAGAACATAAAGCACGTCACCTGTTTCTACATCCAGTCGGCTTGTAGTGAAGTCCACCGGTGAAGTCCGTGTTCTCGCTTGCTCCGACAGGTGCTTTGTTCCCGCCAAGCCCTCTGTTTCCACCTTCACGTGTCCTGGTGTCGGACGGTAGGCCACTGCTGCTGCTTGCTGTGTGTGCTTATGCTCCCTCACACTAACACATTCTCATTGAGTGATTAATTGGCACTGCTGATACTGTTGTGACGTATTTATTACTGAATACAGTCAATCTGATGCTCATTTTGTTTGTTTTTTGCCATTTCATCACCACTACAAATGCAACTGTAGCCAGTATCTCACTATCCTCATTCATATTTTAAGAAGCTACAAATTATATTCACCCACAAAATAAGCCTAAAAAGCTGCAAACAGAACAGAAGTACAGAGTCGTTGCATAGAGATGATACATCATCTCATCTAGTTGCATTGGTGTGAACCAGCAGGTTTTTAGAACATTGCATCATGGCGCATTGCAAGGAGTTGTACATTTCAACTTGTCTCGTTGTAGATCTTTGGTCTGGACTGGGCTTTATGCAGACCAAACTCTGATCAAAAAGTAAAACTAGGCAGTGTTTGTCAAATAGAAAAACAAGATTCTGTCACTGTATTGCCTATTTCTCACCAGGAAACATCTTCAGAAACATATTTTGGTGCACTTTTTGACTCTGACATAGGAATTTGTGAAAAGGACGTTGGCACTGTACAGTTTAGTTTTCTGTTGTAAAAAGAGAGGTGGAGAAAACGAAAAGTAAAACTAATCACTCCTGATCAGAAATGAACCAAGGCTCTGTCACTCGCTGCGTTGCCTTTTTCTCACCTAAGATGTCGTCTTAAACAAATCTTTTAACTCAGTGTTTAACTGTCATACATGGTTGTTTGTTATCAGCCGGCTGCCATATTGTTTCCTGTGGAAAAACAGCCGGCTGACCTTGCATCACCCACCATTGGGAGTGTTTATTGGTCCAGTGCAGCGCAGTGTGTTCTGGTACTTGTAGGTTTTCTACCTGGAGCAAAAATGAATACCACTGCTATTTCCTTTGTTTTCTCTGTTCACGTAGCACCAATATCAGAAGGATTTGCTTCTTTCTGCTGCATAGACAGCCCAGTTTTATGTTCTTCATTAAGTATTTCAACTTGAATATTACACAGTTTATTATGACTCAGCAAACGCAGGCCTGCACGCTGATTCTGTGATGGTAATGAGGGAATGATACACATTTAATGACATGATTTTTTTTTTTTTGTTTTGTTTTTTTGTATTGATGTTATTTCTAACACATCTGTGTACAATAGGTTGAAGTTCTCTGATGTGTTACACAAACAGTCATTTACTGTATGTGCAATGAATGTAAAGTGTAAAAAATCTAGAATTTAAAATAAAATATTTCAAGTGCAGTTTTAATGATGCAGTTTCTTAATAAAGTGTTTGCTATAGTTTTGGCTTATAAAATACTCTAAATTAACCCAAATAAATTATATATATCAGTCTTGTAATGTGATGGTAAAGCATGACTAATGCTACCCACACACCAGAAGACTTTGACAAGATTTAGAAAAGACTCTAAAAGACTATCAGCTCACATCTAAAGACTAGTGTTTAGAGTTTTTAGTCCCAGACTAGTCTATTGGTTGTTGATTGTGTTCCGTCACTGCGACTGGCGATAATATTAAACACGTTTGATATGATCGCAAGCCCAAGACTAGGGAAAGACTTGTATGAAACGCGGTCGCTGACTGCTGATTACCACCTTAAACTTAACGATCGAGATGACGGGAGCGCGCCGAGACTCCAGTTAGACTCCTCAAGACTGTCACTTTTTAGTGTGGGACTGTGAAAATCGTTTGGTGTAAGCCCAGCATTAAACGTATAAGTTAGCTGAAGCAGTTTTTTGTCTGTTTTTACACAGTAATTTTAGTATTGCATTGATCACTTTTGGGGAAAAAATGCTTCTTTTTCTTCAAGAGCAAAGAATGAATCTCTCAAAATCTGACCAAATATTGTGTCATCATAACATCTAGTGGTCATAGTGAGAAACTACACCATCACTGGCCATGCAGAGTAGAACATTGTCAATACTGAATGTCTTACTGATAATGATTGACATATAGCTGATGCACAAATGTGTTCAATACATATTACACAATCCACAGTCATTAAGAAGAAACTTGTATTAAGTAATGAAGTACACATACACAGACATTGGAATAAAATTAATTTATCATTCATGTCTCCACCACTCATATCTTCTTTAATTATTAACATTACATTATTTTACAGTTTCTCATATCCTATGTTTAAAATTTGAATTCAGCACACATCACAACAGAGTTGCCCCACACAAATGTAACATGAAGTATCCGTACTTTACTCTTTAAAGGGGAAAAAAATGTCAATTTTAAAAAATCAAACTTGTTATTCCTTTGGTCTAAGACAGTCTAAAAACTTTTAAGTAAACATGAACAGCTCTCACAAATCCAAAAGCTAAAGTGCTAAAACTCAAATTTGTCATCAAGTGTAAAATCTGGAGCTGCTCCATGAACAATGAATTGGGAAAGATGTTCTAGATGACGCGGAGAGCACCCAGAGGAACGTTCTAAATGAATTGGTACATTTTCTGTTTCACAGCTGAGAACACGACGATACAACAAAGCTCATTTGGGTATGAAAAAAACAAACAAAATCAGGCTCCAATTCATTGTCAATGGAGCATCAAGTTGAAGATTTTCTTCTTTGGTTTTTGGCTACCTCAGTACCTCATGTTCCTAAGACATGGAAAATAACACCTGAATGCTTTATTTAGGTGGTATTGTTCTTATCTTATTCCCATCGTTACTCAGTTAGGCACTAGTTTTGCTTTTGCTCCTTGAAACCACTTCCTATCGTGTATATTTGTTTATTCTACCTGACATTTAATACTCAATTGTTATAAAACTTGGCCCAGTGACTGACACGGTGGACCCACTGGTTGTCTGGTTGTGAGCGTTATATTGTGGTTACTGTACTTAGTGTTACTGTAATTTGAAGCATTCTGTGGCACAAGAATTCCTTCAGGATAAATAAAGTTCTACTGAATTGAATTGAATTGTTCCACTTTGAGAACTTAAAAATAAGTTCCCTCCAAAAGTAGGCTACATTCAAAACAAAACACTACACATTCAAAAATACGGTCACGGTATAAAGCACCAACAAAATTTAAATTAATGTGATCAAAATATTCTATTGACAAAACTGTGCAAACCTTCAAATTTACAATTCAAATCTTCTCCATTTCCTGGTCTCCTCCCTATGTCGGCAAGATAACGGTCAGAGTCAAACTCAAAGTATTTTAGATTTTAGAAATACTGAGGTTTTGAGTACTGCAAAAAAAAAAAAGTTCAATACACTTGCTAAAATAACTTTTCACATTTTAATTCAGTTTACTGTTCAATCACACTTTGAGCAACGTCCCAACATGAAGATCTACATGATTTGTTACAACCTTCGCCACAAAGTCAGGAGTCAGAGTTATCAGGGAGGGAAGCAAGACAAGACACTTTATTGGCCCTAACAGTTGGAAATATTGGAAGCAGCTTGTCCAATACCTACCATGTATGAGAAAAACACACACATTAATAATATATATATATAGGGTAAATTATATGTTTCATAGTATACATTCATTTTATTGGAATATGTTTACTTATAAAGCATACCTGGCACTAAGATAAGGCTGTTACTTATTAACCAATTCCATCAGATGATACATAACAGTGTTGACAGTAACCAGAGGCCATGGTTAGGCAAGTCAATTTTATAAGTTAATAATTAACATCCCCTAATAGGTTGTGCCAACTTTTACTGGCTTAGTCTGTTGTTTTCTTTTTCACATTTTAAATTCATGTTTAGCCACATCCAGTGAATCTTCTGTTTCCTTTCATAGCAATCAATACAATGCCCAAGAGCAATAACTGACAATAAATACAGTGCTCCCACCTTTCACCCAGTACGCTGTCAGTGGGCTGTCTGCAGAAAACGGAGGGGCAAAAGTCCCATTCAGTCACAGGAAGACAGTCTGCTGCTGCCTTTAAAAACACACAAGCCGTGCACACACACAGCAGAAAGATGGCAGTTTTTCTCGGGGGTTACTCGACGCCCTTGCTTGGAATCAGCATCTTCATAGCAGCTCTGACTTACATCACCTACAAGCTGCTCAGCAGTTACCTGCACAAATGGTTTATGTTGAAGCCTGTCCCACACGCAGAAGGGACGTATCCCTTTATTGGAAATGCACTGCAGTTCAAAACCAATGCAGGAGGTAAGAAAGCGATCAACACGCTGCTGCAAGAGGCCACATAGGCTGGAAAATTATTTTCTGACTGCCTACTTAATCCTTCATTACTGTTCACATAGATTTTTTTTGCATCTGTTTCAGATTTCTTTCATCAGATTGAAGAATTTACGCGTGAGTTCCGTGATGCACCGCTGTTTGCACTCTGGGTTGGACCAGCCCCATTTGTGGCTCTGTTTCATGCTGAAACTGTTGAGGTACACCGACTGAAAACTCCACCTTTACACCACCAAGTATTCACACAGTCGGTGCAACCTGTGTAATGTAACATGCCTAATACTGCAAATATGCCGTTGATGCAAGATCTCTCAGTAACATGAATAGGAGTAAGTATTATCATTTTGATTCATGATGAAGCTGTTACAAAGTGTTTGTACAGATATGAGCTATAACACCAAACTATAGAAGGGTTTTCATGCTGGTGAAACAACTTACCGTCACTGTGACTGCTATCTAAGTGTTGCTCCTCACCATTCCAGAGTTCTGCTGTCCTGTTTGTTTATTTCCTCTAACTCTTTCTTTATTTCTTGTCATTTTTAGACAATTGTGACCAATGCTGTTCACATGGAGAAAAGCATGTCATACAATTTCCTCCACCCTTGGCTCGGAACTGGCCTTCTTACTAGGTATTTACCTGTTGCTCTAATGCGCAATATTAAATTCTGATTCTCAGAAAAAGATGAAAATGGCAAGAATAAGCATAAACTCAGGCAACTAGACTACATATAATAATGGACACAGCCACCGTGACATCATCCATGGGTGTGTGGACTACTGTTATGAGGCCTAGAGTTTAGTATTTTGTCACCATCTTAGATTTTTGGAGCCAGAAGTGAGCATATTTAGATGAGAGAGTGGGGCTGACTCAAGACTGTGGTGATGCCTCGCAGACAGTCTGTCACTCAATGCAGCTGCACCCCTAATTATGCATAACTTTAAGCTTTTCTAAATTTAAATGACATTAAAATTAAAATGTCATGAAAATAGCTATGGAGACCAAAACTGTTTTTATTCTATTTCTTTTGCTTACTTGGCTGTAAACATGTTTATATCTGCTGTAAAGTTGGGCATTTTAACATTGAAGTCGATGGGGATTGACTGGCTTCTGGTGTCGGCCTCAAGTGGCCATTCAATGAACTGAAGGTTTTTAATCACTTCTGTGTCTGGCCTTATTTTCTAACCCTACTTACATACAAAGTCAGTACAAACTAGGGTGACCAGCTGCATAGCATTTCAATCCCTTGTCCCACATCCCACATACTGAAACAATGCCCCACAATTTCACTGGTTCCAGTTTTCAAAGGTCAAACCACTACAGGACAGATGCCCTTCAAAGATCTGGCTTTTATCCAGTGGCTGTGAAAAAGCAGGGAAGTCTGTTATCACAGAGTGGCTTTCGATGTCTTTGCTACACTACCTAATGTGGTGAATTTTGACAAAGTCATGAACTATGCAGAGTTAGGCAGAATATGTTTGAAACGTACTACAAAGGAAAGGAAATGCAGCTACAACAAGAATGGTAAACTACGTATAACTGAATAACTAAGATGATAATTACCGTTTTTTTGTTTGTTTGCTTGTTTTTTCAAAATTTCCACAGATATTTTTTAATTTTACCCTGGATATAATATCATCATTTTAGACTACCTTTCAGCATCGGTAACATGTCCCACATTGCCCCACAAAACATACTCTTTTGTCCCACATTTGGCTTGTTTGGATCTGGTTACGCTAATGCAAAGATACAAACAGACATGAATACATGTGTCCGCTGAGTTGAAATGTTTAAACTGAAATGAGGCTATCAGCATTGAGATTTTCCTGACGTTACAGAGAATTAGAAATGGAGGACAAACTGTTGTCGCCGTCTCGTCTTATCGTCAGTGGTCACCTGAAACTCTGCTACTCAATGTCAGTACTGTAGACCACACAGAAAGAACAAAAAAATTTACTTTACCTTATTGCTAATTTTAGCATTAGCTGCTTTCCCTGGTTAGTTAGCACAATTGTTAAGGCGCACTCCCATTGGGTGTTGAGGACAAATACTCACAGGTTGCGAAAGACTCCAAAACACACTCCAGCTGCTGTATTCGAGGAAGTACGCAAGGTGAAAATTCACTTCACGTTTGGTCTGACCACACCTTTACCCTCTAACCCTCTTCGATGTCTTATTCTTTTGATCAGCACTGGGAGTAAATGGCGTCAGCGGCGGAAGATGCTGACTCCCACCTTCCACTTCTCCATCCTGACAGACTTCTTGGAAGTGATGAACGAGCAGTCAGAGATACTGGTGGAGAAGCTGGAGAAGCAGGCGGGGAAGGGTCCGTTCGACTGCTTCAGTTATATAACGCTGTGTGCCCTGGACATTATCTGCGGTAAGCGTACGGGAATGTGAATGTGTGCATATATGGATGAGCCTAACACACACAACAGATGCTGACTTATCTGTATACAATAAGAAAGGTGTCCAACAAATGATGTCTTTTCAGAAACTGCGATGGGAAAGAAAATTTATGCCCAGAGTAATTCTGATTCAGAGTATGTGAAGTGCGTGTACAAGTGAGTTCATCTCATTTTCTTCTCTATCACCCAAATGATAAGTGAACAATTATCTGATCAGTTATTAAATGTTTTTGTCTTCTTCCTAACTTTGTCTTTAGAATGAGTGACATTATCAGCCACAGACAGAGGACACCTTGGTTTTGGCCTGACTTTGTGTACTACTTTTTTGGTACGGGCCGAGAACATGACAAGACACTCAAGATCCTGCACTCCTTTACCTACAAAGTGAGTGACGAAGCCAGTGTTTTGAAAATCCATGGATGTTGACTGTTTCTTACATTTAAACAAAGCAGAATCCACACAACAGAGATAAACACTCAGCCTTAACCTTGACCTCCGTTTTATCGCAGGTGATACATGAAAGGGCGGAGAACATTTCTAATAGTGAATCAGACACTGACTCTGACGCGGGCCCAAAGAAAAGACGAGCATTTCTGGACATGCTCTTGAAGACCACAGATGAAGACGGCAACGGGATGAGTCATCAGGACATTCAAGAGGAAGTGGACACCTTCATGTTTAGGGTTGGTGGTTGGAAATATAACTCACTTTTATTATTTTTTCTCCTTCACACACTACCTGCATATTCACAGTTCACATTTGCTCGATGGTCAGAAACCCATCACAAAGTCGCTACTAACATTGTTTCTTGTCTGCTCAATGTAAACACATTAAATACAGTCCAAAGACAAGATATTTAATGTTCAAACTCATAAACTTTATTATTCTTTTATAAATATAAACTTATTCTCAATCTGATGCCTGCAAGACGGTCCAGAAAAGTTGGGACAGTGGCACACACCACCTTTTCTTTTAACAACACTCAGTAAGCATTTGGAAACTATAAGGACACAACTGTCTATATTTTGAAAGTGAATTTCTTTGATGTACAACATTAGTTGCTAAACAATCCAGGGTCTCCATTGCTTTGCATTGAGATAGGTCTGGACTGCAGGCAGGTCAGTCTGGTACCTGCTTTCTTTTACTATATGAAGCAACGCTGTTGTAACACATGCAGGATAAGATGAAAAGTCTCTAAAAAAAGGCATCATCTGGATGGCAGCATATGTTGCTCCATCTATTAGCACTAACACAGCTTTCACAAATAATCAATTTAGCCACGCCATGGGCTCTATCACACCCTCATACCATCACAGATGCTGCTTTTGGATGACTTCCAAAAACATTTTTGGAATGTGGACTCGTCAGGCCACAGCAAACTTTTCCACTTTGTGTCAGTCTATCTCAGACATACTTGGGCCCAGAGAGGTCAGTGGCGTTTTGCACGATAGATTCTTTAACTTGCATTTGTAGATGCGGCAACAAACTGTTTTTACAGGCAATGGTTTTCCAAAGTGTTCCTGAGCCCATGCAGTAAAATCCTTTATACAGTCATAGCAGTTTTTAATGCAGTAATATTGGTTTTCAGCCTTGTTCCTTACATGCAGAGATCTTTTCATGATATTATGGACTGTAGATGGTGAAATTCCTTAATTCTTGCAAGTGGACTTTGAGAAACATTGTTCTTAAACTCTTGCAGTGTTTGCCCCTGTATTTTTTCATGTAGTCACCATCACAGATGGTGAACAAGAGAGCCTTTTGAGGATGTCCCTTTCATACCTTTTTATGATACTATCATTTACTACCAATTAACCTGTTTACCTGTGGAATGTTCCAAACAGGTGCTTTTTGAGCATTTCACAGCTTTTTTTAGTCTATTGTTGCCCCTGTCTAAACTTTTTTGAAACGTGTTGCAGGCATCAACTTCAGAACAGGTGTATATTTCACAAAAAAAAACAATGAAAGTTGAGTTTGAACCTTAAATATCTTGTCTCTGTGCTGTGTTCTATTGAATGTAAGTCAAAAAAGATTTGCAAATCATTGCATTCTGTTTTTGTTGATGTTTTACACAACATCCCAACTTTTTTTGTAATTGGGGTCGTATTTAAAGTATGATAACTTTATATTTCCTAGTTCAGTTTGTAGCTTTTTCCCTGAGCCCCCAAGTGGCCAAAAGGGAGATGAAAAGAAATCACTTAATACAGCTCTAAAATTGTAGATAATGTGTTGTTTGTCAGTATTTAACTGCCCTCATTATACAGGGACATGATACTACAGCAGCCTCTATGAACTGGGCCATACATCTGCTGGGCTCCCACCCTGAGGTGCACCGCAAAGTTCAACAAGAGCTTCAGGAGGTGTTCGGTAACAGCAACATGCCCTCTCCCCCGTCACCGCACGCCTTCTCGCTTTCCTGACATCATTTGTTTTCCTACCCAAAAGGCCTTTTGACTCATCTATGCTCAGATTCATTTGTTCTTTACAAGTCGAGGGGAGCTTGCACAGAAATAATAGCTGTGAAAATCCTTGCCAAAATACATAAAGAGTAATCAAATTATATTCAGTGCTGCATGGATTCACCATGGCCTCCACGCATGTTTTCCATGACGTGAGTTAGATAGCCTTGTTGCAATAACACATGCTTGGTGTGCGCCATCTAAAGTTGTCCTCTATTCATTTTGTGATACTCAATCTTTCTTTCTCAATTTAGATTTATTGTTTGGTTGACATTACCTTGCAGTTTTATAATCAATTTGTTTAGTTTATTTCATTGTTAATTTAGGTGTTTTCTAACAACGCCAACAGAACCAACTGCAGTAAAGACTCTTGACTCTTTATCTCAAAGACATAAACACAGCACAGTCATGGGGTGTGTCACCTCAACAATACAATGCTAGAAAACTCTTATCTGCTGTAAAAGGGGAGATAAGTATTAATACGTCAAGTACATGAAAGTAGGAGCAAGTGCAACGGCAGGAAACTGCAGCACAATTTCAATAACAACTGTCTGACCTAAGAAGTAGTTCACACTCTGTTCTATCTGCATTTAGCGCCGAGGACTTTATCAGTGTTTCCTGTTTAATGTGCAAAGGTGAATCTGACCGGCCTGTTAACACAGACGACCTGAAGAAGCTCAAATACCTCGAGTGCGTGATCAAGGAGTCCCTGCGACTGTATCCCTCTGTGCCTTTCTTTGCCCGCAACATCGGTGAAGACTGCCATATCAGTGAGTTACACATGAGTGATGACACAAGAATGAAACATTCATTTGCTGAGTGCAAATCCCCCAAGGCAGTGGTATTTTTTATGAGAAGCCAGGGGAGGCCAGGCTTCCTCTGTCATTTTCATTTGAAAAATAGGTTCCTTTGTCACATAACATTTATTGTGTGTTGTTATTGCAGCTGTCTTTTCCACAGTTTTTACGGTTTCATCAAATTTATAACACAAGGCCCCTATGGATTGCAACATGTGGCAAATAGTCAGTTTATGTGGCAAAAGATCGAATGGTGCTTTACAATGGATGATCATGTTGAGTTTGGGAATAGAAAGCCAAGAAAAATTGGTGGTCTTTGATTAAAAAGTGGTGGAGTTACTTGAGGAGTAAAGTATAGGAGCTGGTGTGGGAGTAAAATAGAGTCATTAGAATTATGGAAGAATCGATGAAACTAAGACCCCTGAAATATGGCTTCGCTACCGGAATAAAATCACGAGACTGTGGTAGAGTAAGCGGTCATAAAACTCAGTTCAAGCCATCTTATGCCAATCTTTTTCTTGTCTTGACATTGTAATAGAATTAAACATGTTAAATATTATCTAGGTTTTCAGTCTTGGCCCATGCAGATAGTTCAGTGACATGAACATTGCCAACAACCAATAGATGCACTTGCTAACTTAGATGTTAGATTTAGGCAAGTAAAGTTACTGCGGTTAGGTTTAGGAAAACAAACTAAAATGACTCAAAGTGCACACGGTTCTGAACTCCAGTCTCCCAGGGAAAATCCTGTGTTTTATGACCCATCCACCACCTCAGCCTGCCTCTGCCTTCTTTACTCCCAAAGGCTCATTGATCACGTGATCACAGCCTTCAGAAATACATGGGTAATGCACAAATTACCGAATCATCGTTACATGGGATATGTACAAATTTTCGTGCATTACTTTCTGTTGGAAAATGTGCAAACAGTGTGTGAGAATAGCCTCAAACCAAGACAGTAAACATGGAGAGGACATAACAAGTCTTGGTTCTCTTGCACTGGAAAAGAAGGAGAAACTGGTGGAGTTGTGGAGTAAACAAGAGTTATTTAATTTGGCATGAATCTGATCCACCAACCAACTCTTATTTTAGTGAGACATCTCAGTTTTTGAAACAATTGGCCTCTCATTGCCACAGTCCCCTTTCACTAAAATAGCACAGAGGCTGAAAGCGAGGTTGGGGTGACAAAATCTGAAATGTAAAGTTTGTTCAAATGTTTAAATACAGTTCAGTCAGGAATACTTAAGTCAAAGAAAACTTTATTTTCATTTGGCAGCATGGCTCTGTTCTGGGGCCTCTCTGTGTCATTCCTTGGCCTACACAGAAAGAGGGGGGGGGGGGGGGCACACCTCTCTGCCCTTCCACACACCTAACTGGAAAGCCTAAGGCAGAGAGAGCAAAACTCTTTGCCCTTCCATGCATGGAGAGCAGCAGCAAAGACCTCCCCTAGGAACAGAACAGAGCAGCATCAATGACAAACAGAAATGACACTGATAAGTCAGACACAACATGAAAAGGAGGAGCTGGGGTGGAGGCAGGTTGTAAAGCAGCTTGAAGAGGAAGCAGCAACAGTAGGCAGGCTAGAGCAGTTTAAATAGGGCGCCCTGAATGAGATTCGCTAATTGGTTGCATAGAAAGGAAAGGAATCATGTGATCTATCAGCTGACTCCCTTGCATCCATTTTCCACCAGCTGCAGGATGGGAAATAATCTCAAAAGGAATCTATTGGCAGTCTTGCAAATAGTGAACCTGAAAGATCAGTCTTTGCAAAATCTTATGGTCTATGACTAAAAACTCACATTGACGTTAGATGTGAGAGGGCATCAGACAGTATTTTCAGGTCTAGGAATGATGTTCAAACTACAACAGTAAGACCCAAATTTTAACATCTTAGATTCATCTTTGTACTGACCCCTCCTTTCCTCGGTACAGCTCTCATCTCTCTGCCATGATTCCTATTGGCTTAAGCTGAGGCAGTAAAATTCATAGTGATCTTATGTGAAACAAAATATGCTTTGCAAGTTTTTCCCTACGGTAAGATTCCTTTGTACCTGTAGATGGTTTCAAGGTGCCCAAAGATGCCACCGCCGTCATCATTACCTACGCTCTCCACCGTGACGCACGATACTTCCCTGACCCTGAAGAGTTCAGGCCTGAACGCTTCCTGCCTGAGAATTCAGTGGGAAGGCCTCCATATGCCTACCTCCCCTTCTCCGCCGGACTCCGCAACTGTATCGGTAAGAACAGGACGGGCTTGATGTGCAGTTTACCAGCCCTGTCTGTCATGCATACTTTCCTCAGAGAAGCTTTCTCCAGAGTGACTGCTGTGTGTTTAACTGTTATCCTCCTCAGGTCAACGCTTTGCACTCATGGAAGAAAAGGTGGTCTTAGCATCCATTCTGCGCAAGTTTAACGTTGAAGCTTGTCAGAAACGTGAAGAGCTGCGGCCAGTGGGAGAGCTGATCCTGCGACCAGAGAAGGGCATCTGGATCAAACTGGAAAAAAGGAAACCCCAGATTTTATCAAACTAGCACCTGGTCCAGTTTATCAAAGTTAAATTCACATTCCTTCGTGGTCTTTATTTACTGGTTATCCTTCCAAAACCCATAGGAAGTGGACACTGTAATGGTTTTAAATACTGTGTGAGAGGTCTGGGAGAGTAGTGACCTTGATGTTAGGGTTTAAGAATTATCTCATCCTTATCCTTATAATTACAAAAACTAAGGGGGGGGGGGGGGGGGGGATAGCTGCATGATGATGTAATGGACTCTCTACATCAACAACTCTGCACCATTATTGTGACCCAAGAACATTTAACATGAAAAATAACTATAAATGTGATCTCATTTGACATATTAAAATGTTATAAAAAGCTAAGCTGTGATAGTATGTGGGAATTACATGGAAAGCTTTATAAAACAGAATAACACACGACACGTTATTAATTATTAACTGGGTGAAATTGAGATGAATGGTGCTACTGCACTGGAATAAGTCACTGCCATCCACTTTCTAGGTCTTTATCTGCATCTTTCTGCTATTTCTGTTTGTCTAAATATTTTTGCTGAAAAACATATGGGGAAGTTGGTAAGATCTGACTCCCAACTACACAAGTAATGTTAAGCTGCACAACCAAAATAGTTAGCCAAAAGAAGCTAAAATCTTTGTTGACCTACAGAGTTGTTGGGTGTCCATCTTGTTCATGGCATGCAAGTCACCCCTCCGCATTACAGTCATTTGATTTAGTTTTTATATAAAAATAGGTTTCTTTAAAATAAAGTGATCAAAACTAATGCTGTTAGTTCTCAGACTGAATCAAACCCATGACTATACAAATATGGGTGCTGCATCTCCACTTACTCCCACTTTAAAAACATGAAGCCAAAATATCCCGAATACGCCCACTGCCATCTTGCACTGATGATGTTAGAACCAGATGGTGCTTCTTACAGTCAAGGAAGGATCCTTAAACGGCTGAATTTCAAAGAGGTTACATTATCGAATCCTGCCACGATACTGTTCCAGTGTCAAGGATCCTTAGAATTCCACCGAGAGCCAAGTCCCTCCCCCAGAGAATTTTCAAGGATGTATATGTGTATCCTCAGCGGGCATGAAGTACCCACAATTCTTTGTGCAGAATTTGCTGGAATTGAAGGTGAGGTCTCTTAATGATGGACACCTGGGCACTGGCTAGCCTGTTACAATGTGTGTTCACTGAATGCTAGGAAGAAGTCTTGCCTAGCCTCTGTAGGACCCAACTTGGAAGACCTGTTCTACCAGGGAAGCATCCTTGATTTTGAGATGGTGCTTTCAAACCTGCCCCGTTTGGTTCGATTTAAGCAAACTCAAGTTTGTTTGCCACCAAAGTGGCACCAATTTGGACCAAAGCAAGCAAACTCTCAGTCTAAAAGACCCCATAACAACTGACACACAAAGCTGACAATTGTAATGTCAAACCTCCTTTTTAGAGCATCAAATAACTAATTAAACCACTCACCAATAAAATAAGCTTGAAAACATGTTAGTGTGATAAAAACTACATAAAATGACAAAACTTTGATATTTTAGTTTGGCCTGGTGGGGTTTATGACCTATACTGCAGCCAGCCACCAGGGGGAGTTGTTTTAACTTCAATTTCTTGGAGCTGTTAATCTGTCCATCTTTATCTTTGGGTCAAAAGCCAAAAACACTAAATCTTTCAAACTTTCAAACTCCCCACCCACAGTTTGTGACACAAACTTTCTGCTAAAAACCTGAAATCCAGTCCAAATAACAGCCCTAATGACACCACTCTGACATCATCAGGGTTATTTTTAGGGCCACAGAAGACATTTTATAACTGTTTTCATTGCATAACATTGGAATAGCCCACTCCTTTCACGCAACTGTAAAATTCAACTTTTCAGGAACAAAACTACTCACATTTACCTTAAGAAACCTTTGGGTAAAACTCCTGACCTCTCATCACCCTGCTGCCAGGAACCCTTATGAGAATTCATTCAGGTTTATGCTTATAATGAGAAAACTCTTTACTGACTGAATCACATTGAGGTCAGAAGGATCCATTGTAACAAAGTAGTAATCATAGCATGACACAGTTACAAATGACCTCATCCATAATGTCATAGGATGATTTAGCTGGCATGCCTTCAAGGGTCATTGCCTAACACCGAAACGACATGACTGATGATGAATTGCGTGCTCTTCTCCAGTGCTATTATTTGAATTATTGAACACATCTCTAATCAATGGCTGGATAGAGCTGAGGCGCCTGAGCTCCAAATGAAGGAGGAAGAGTTCATTTATCTGAGGATCTCTAATAAATAGCTGAGATAAAGGAGCTTTTGTGCTTCAGTAGGTGGATTTCAGGACATTATGTCTGTGCTAAGCTAGTTAGTTTTCTTCTTGCAGCATCAATAAAGTACTTAGTAAAAACAAATTGTGAATTGTGAATGCTCTATGACTGCACTCATAACTACACATAATGCTTCCGGATGCACTATATCAACAGTAATAAAACATTATAGATGTGACTTATAATTCTTCTTTTTATTTATCTCATCATCTCACAATATATTATCCGTGTAAATGACCACTGGTCACTAGGAATATTCTTAGTCGGGTGCAGCCCTAATTAAAACATGAGTTTACAAACTCTAACACAATTTGCACAATAAAAGTCTCATTTATCCAGTCATATGCTTCGTGCTTCCCAATCACCCCTTTTCAACAGGCAACTGAACTGAAAGTGAACTTATCTATTCCCTCTTCAAAGCCAGTCTCTACTGACAAAAACAGTAGGCTAATTCTGAACACAGGGGCTGCTGGTCCACCACTGCATCAATCAATTAGTGAGTGTAATTGTGTGACTTTGGTGTTTTAGAGGGGTAGCTTCTGTCCCGCTGCACAAAAAAAATCCACCAACACCTGCTAACGTCAAATGGCTGCTCCATCAGTTGACTGGCTGTTTGAGATCAGCAGGTGTAGCTGGGATGTGAGCTGACCTTGACACTGTGTCCTGCCTGAGCCAATGCTATGCTCAATATGTGGTCTTCATAGAAAGAGTTAACAAGATGTACGTAGTCCCGAGTATCTAAACATTAAAAAACAATGCATGGACGTTAAGAGAATAATTTTCCTGTATAAGTTGAATATCCACTTCCCTTTAGAGTAAATATTTAATGATTTTGTTATTTTGTTGTGTATTGTTTGTTTGTCAGGAACTTATTACCCCTGTAGACATAATTTCCTCTTTGCTCGCTGTTTTTTTATGGTCAAGTCTTTGTTTTGTTGAACTTTTTTTTCAGTGTAAAAACAATAAATGGAAGGAGAAAAAAAAGCCAAGAGTGCAGAAGACTGACCCCATTAGTCGGCTGAAGGTCTGTCAACTCTCCCATGCCTGATGGTTTTATTTTACAAAGCATTTCATTCATGTGAATCATTTTCAATAGCAGTGACTTGGGCAACAAAGGGAAAGCTGCATGTGTACAGTAGTAACAGTTCTACAGTTACACATGGAAGACTGAGTACTATTTCATTTCATTCAGATAACTGTTTAACATTGTACAAGGCATTTTATGTTTTGCAATGTTAATACTCTGCAGATGTAGCTGTTGGCAGAAGTGCCAGGGAAAGTTTCCAAAAGTTTGACAGCAGCCTGTTCAAAGTCAGTGGGCAGTTTCAAATTCCAATCAGATACTGTGTGACACACTTGAGCGCTGGCAACTTCGGGGTCAGGTCCTCACATGGGGTCACGAGATAAATCGGAGGGGTCATGAGATGATTAACAAGGAGATGGAAAAACATGAAAGGCATGCATATAATTGCTGTGCAACATTTATTTTTAAACTTAGCTAAATTTTTCTATTTTTTTGTAATTCTGGATACATTTGAGACTGTCTTTCAAAACACAACCGTGTGCATTGTGCAGGATTTAACGGCATCTAGTGGTGAGGACTGCAGATTGCAACCAGCTGAAAAATTTCCCACGTGACAAGCTTGAACTCCCAAATTGGATTCCTTCAGTGTTCATTGTTCAGGAGGTTTTTACAGGGAGCTGAATTATTCACAGAGGTCTTGTCCTCTACAGAGCAAACGGACCAGTGGCCAAAACAGGCGGGGGGACAGGAGAGGAGGAGCTCACCCCGTTTGAACAGAGAGTCGCCTGGGGTCAATTGAAAGCAGACAAATAATTATGTGAACTGGATTTCCAGTTTCCATTTGTTAATTTTATACACCACTTACACGGATCACACACACTACTGTTGTAAATGAATGCAGAAGTGCGCCGGGGAAAAGGTGAGGCTGATTAAGAAATGTCACATTTCACGCACAGGTTTATTGACATGAGTACTTTACACACAGAGACAATCGGGGCTTGTTAGAAAGCTCTGAGGCTGTAAAACAGCAAGTCACTAACTTTAACCACTGACTAGTACTGATGCTGTGAAGACAGGATAATATTTGGGGGCGCACGTGCTCAGCGCACATCAGGGGGATTAATATTAGGACAATTAAACAAATAAATTATTTACTCACCAAGAAGCCACCCATCGCGCACAGTGCCAGCTAGTAGTCTGTTCCCAACCATGCTGTTACTCAGAATGTATGAATCGTGCATTAAACCAGGCCACCTCGCCACAATTGCATTTGCGCATCACATATGAACCGCTGCAAATTGCGCTTTAATGTTGGCCTGTTCAGCTGCATTGTATGGGAATTTGATACCTGGCTGACATGAGGCCCCTGGTGATTAAAAGTGGTACAAACACTGATGCTGTTTGGCCTGCGTGGACATGCTGCTAACTATTGTGGCTGACATGAAAATGTAAATGGTCCTATTTAGAGACAGTGCTTGATTTGTCCATTCTGGGCAACTGTAGAAACAACAGATTCTCACTCCGACCTCAATAGATATTGACGTTTGGTCATGGACCTCCACATCCAGATATTGGTTGCACTGGGTGTTGATCTTCTAGGACACTATGTCAAGTTACGCCTGTAACATGCATTGTCTTCTTTCAAAATACATTTCCGTTTTCTTAGGAAATTTACCATTTACATATTGTCTCTTTCAAAGTAAACGCTGAAAGTTACTAGCCTGGTGAAACCATCCTAATCTCGCGAGCTCATATTCTATTTCACTCCGCAGATCAGTCTGGCCATGCAATCATAAAGGCTTAAAGCTTACCGGGCCAATCACAACCGTTTATTACTTTGGGGCGGGCACGTCATCAGAATAGGAGGGACAAGGAGTGGAGTGCATTTCGTTAAACAACCAACATGGCTACTGATTTTGAAACTGCGATGGTAAATGTGTTGAATGAACTGGAATGTACATTTTCTTTAAAAGCAAAGCAAAAAAAGAATGTGTTTGCCGTCCTTCCTACAGGGTTTGGTAAAAGTTTAATTTACCAACTAATATTTTGAACTCTTCTTATGTTCTTATCTGGTTCTGTCGTATTTTATGTTGCTGCTTTTATCTTGCTTTTTAAGATGATATTAATCTTAATAATTTTCTGTTTTTATTTATCACTGGTACTTTATTTATTCTATTTTATTTATAATCTTACGTATTTTATTTTTGGTACTGTATTTATTTTATTTTGTTTATTCTTTTAGTCCTATTTTATGCTTTTAGTCTTCAGCTTTTAACTCCAGTGTTTCCTCAGGGGGGTCCTCCACACTGGGAGCTGTGTCAGGCCTGCTAGTGGGGTGCTGTCCTTGGGTCCCTTCGGCCCGGCCGGCTAGTGGTTCCTCCCTTCGATGTGGGGGTCCACCTGTCTGTCGGAGTCGGGGGGCCTGGGTGCTGGTCCCCCCGATGGCACGGCCTGCTGCTCCTCCCAGTGTGGACGACCCCAAAGGTGGCGTTTCCTTGATCCTCAGTGCCATGCCATGTCTCCCTGTTGTGTGTGAGATTGTGTGTGTGTGTGTGTGTGTGTGTGTGTGTGTGTGTGTGTGTCTAGTATGGAGGGTGGGAGGGAGGGGCTTTCTTTGTAACTGTTTTTCTTTCTTGTGTTAACTGTTTTTAATTCTGCAAAGCACTTTGTGTTGCACGTCCATGCAGGAAAAGCGCTCTACAAATAAAGTTGATTGAACTGGCTCCGCCGATCAGAAAAAAGATGGGACTCAGTGAAAACCAAGTGGCTATTGTTGTTTCTCCGCTAGTTGCTCTCATGGAGGAGCAGGTCAGGGAAGCGACCAAGCTGGGAATCACAGCCATGAGTGACAGCCGCCAATATCGCCCCTCTGGAATAGAGGAAATGTACAGTCTGTGTCCAGACCCATTCGTGTTTTTGCGAATTGGGTCTAGCAACGCCAGGCTAGCAAGTAACTCCCCTACTGCCTATTTTGGTTGGGAGGGGACAGGAGGTTGGGATCGGCAGAGCGGAGTGTGCGGGTGGGAGTGTGATGATGGAGGAGCTCAGACAGGTAGGGTGGGGCCTGGTTATTGAGGGCTTTGTATGTTATGAGAAGGATTTTGGAGTGGATTCTCTGGGGGATGGGGAGCTTATGGAGAACGGGGGTAATGTGGCCCCGGGTACAAGAGTGGGTGAGTAGCCGAGCAGCAGAGTTCTGGATATACTGGAGCTTATTGAGGGTTTTTGAAGATGAGCTATAGAGTAGACTGTTGCAGTAGTCCAGGTGGAAGGTGATGAAGGCGTGGATGAAGGTTTCTGAAGCTGAGGAGAAGAGGGATGGACGGTGGCGGGTGATGTTCTTGAATATTTCCCCCTAAACCCTACACACTGGACCTTTTAGGACATGGAGTCTAAAAGGTGTCAAAATCTGCCTTTTTAAAAACTGACTGCTCAGCTTTAAATTCTTAAATATGAACGGCACTTCAGGTTCATATTCCCAGGAGAAAAACCAGAGGCCGTGACCTCTGTGTAGTAACTGTAGTGTCACCTGACACCTGAATTTCTGTCATTAAAGTGTTGTACTCCTTTAAGATGACTGTGAAACACTATGAAATAACAATAAAAACAACATGAAAAGGCTTCACTCAGACTTTTGTGTCAGCTAGTTCCATCTGAGACACCCGCGCGCCCTTGGGCTCTGTGATGAAACTGAATGAAACCACTTCAAGATGCCAAATGATGATAGATTTCCCATTTCACTTCCAGAATTGAAATTTTGTCGAGCGGATTATGACTCCACAGAGGGGAAAGTCAACCATATGCTCTAAGGATACGATGAGGTCTTGGCATATAAAAGAGTAAGTAGCAGTAGATTATAAAATAACCATCATTAAACTGTGCTGCTTTTAAATGAGGTGCAGTTCAACCTGTTGTCCAGAGAGAGGCAGCAGTGTATCTGTTTCTGAGTGAGTGGAAGGCGAGGACATTCATGAGTTCTTGTGTGTTGTACAGTGTGTGTGTGTGTGTGTGTGTGTGTGTCAGACAGAGAGTGAGGGGGGTGGAGGAACAGCACAAACAGCAGAATGTATCTACAGTTTTTTTCTGTCTCAATGCCCGGCAGCTTCGTGTTGATGTGAGTGACAGCTGTATTCAGCATGTGTACAGTTTATAGCCTGTGAGTCTCAGATTTTCAGCGCTCTGACACTTGAATGACACATGATAAATGTGCAATGTCCCTTTAAAAATGGTTAATTAACACGTGTCCGGTCTTGGGAACGCCACAGCTCAAATTCCACCACGTTTCCCGCATATACAGATTATCTCATCCTGTTTAAGAGAAAACTTAAAATTGACATTGATTTATATGTGACAAGATCAATCTGACCATGAGACAAACACAGTGTAAACAGAAAGCAACCCACTGGCTATCATTTGCAAATGGATGCATACTGTCTAAACAAACTCATGTCGTGTTGAGGAAGCAGACCTGGAGTGACTCGCTACCCCTACAGAATTAACTCATCCCCCCCATAAAGATTAGTTTTGAATTTTCTCACAGCTGACAGCTCACTCTGTGCAATCACTTGGATCAGTGGTTCTCAACCAGAGATTCGGAAACCCCAAGTGGTCCTCGTGGGAGTTCTGAGGGGTCTCCAGAAAAATGGGGAACAGTTTATTTTCACTATTTAATTCGCTATAGAAGTGAGCCCAGTGTGAGTAAAGCCCCTTTCCCATTGCACAAACAATCAGTTGCTAACATCTGGCTTTTTAATGCAATGGGAAAGGTTTTAATGAGATTTCACACAGTTGTCACGGGTATTTTTCACCTCTGACTCCAATCGGCATCGATGGCAACACAACATCCAGGTGGACGACGAGATGCAATGAAAATATTGTCGGTCTCCTACCAGGTAGCTCTTAAGCATCCAAATTAGTCTTTACTGAGTCTGAAAGAGAGACTCATTAAGTATTAAAAGAAGAAACCCCTGTGAAGTTATCATAGGACTTCAAGCTCCTCTCTACTGATTACCCGTTCTTTGGCCTGTCCGTGACGTCAAATGTGAAACACCAAAAAAAAACAAAAACAACAACACAGAAAGGCATACTTGTCTGTTACCACAGCTCTGGTCTACCAGCCATGGGAAAGGAGTCTATCGCCTATTTTCACTGGGTTTAAAAAACCTCTGTACACGCACAAAGTTTGGTGGAAAATGGCTTTGAGTCATAAGTGTTTCTGTTCTGATCATAGGGTTCACTTCCTCCACAGTTATCTCCTCAACTGCAGCTGACAACTATAGAATTATAGTTTTAATCATATTGAACAACCAACATCTTTTCAGATGGAGGTCCCTGAAACAAATCTTATCAAATGGTGGTCAGTGACCTAATGTGTCTCGGTTTAGGGGTCCTTCATCACATGCTTGCCACATGTTGGTGCATTTCTCATTTAGCTCCTGTTGGACTTCCCTATTTGCTCCATAAGCCCTAATCTGTAAGGAGAATAACTTTACCCCCAATATAACCTAAACAATCAAATGGAAAGTTAAAAGTTGAGGCTGGCGATTTACTATGTTTTAACTATTGCTGAAAATTGTTAAAAGACAACCTCTTCTGTGCAGAGTTTGAATGTTCTCCCTGTGTCAGCGTGGGTTTTCTCTGGGTACTCCAGCTTCCTCCCACAGTCCAAAGACATGCAGGTTAATAGGTTACTCTAAATTGCCCATAGGTGCACACCCATGACCCCTAACCGGATAAGCAGTCATGAAAAATGAATAAATGAACAACCCCTGCCACCCCCACAGCCTTCTGGTTGTCTTTTCACTGTCCTTTAAGTGTATATGCTCTTTTTTGTATGATTGTCAGTCAAAACTCAAGATATTTGAACTTTTGTTTGAACTTGGAAAACAGTCGAATATTCACAATTTATGGTCTACAAGTGGTGCTGAATTGAATTTGTTCAAACTGTTTGCAGTATTAGTATTGTCTGTGTGGCCATAGCACATAATTAAACCACACTGTGACATTGTCCAACATGTGCCACATGGTACAAAAAGAGAGAAATGTTAACACAAACTTTTGGTCTTTAAAATTGAATTTGGTGACAATAAAGACTTCAGCTTTATCCTTTAAAAAGAAAATAATCCATTCATTTACTGTACTGCAGGGACAATTAAGCCATAATTAAATGTTCAAAAGAAAAACAAAAACACAAAAAAGAAAATTGGACAAATGAATATCTTAAAATGGCAATTTCAAAATGGAAAATGAAATCAAAACATTTTAACTCTGGGTAAAGTCGTCCCCTATAATCCATCTGATCAACAAAAACAAAAACTGGTGTATTGTTTGTGCAGTATATTATTCATGTTTTTTATGGTGCTTGAAAGTCCAGTCTTGTATGTCACATTAATATTCCAGTAAACCATTAATGTGAGTCACAAACCACGACTTTAACCCTCCCATTATTGATGTTGTTAGCTTAAAACAATAGTCAGACCCCTGTTAATGAGCCTTTAAGATCAATAGAGCTGCAGCTGCCTCAGGACATTAGAGGAAGGTGTAGCTGGGACGGTGTCGTATTTATATCTACATCTCTGTGATGTCTTATAGACCTTGCCGGCCCACAGAGCACAGAGACCAGTGTTGAGGAGGATAGGATGTGACAGTATCCCTGGATCTGACTGAGCTCCATGCTGGAGCTTCACGACACACTGCTATCTCTATTGGTTGCTTTTAGTCACTCTCCTGCACACATGCATGCGTACGCAAACACACACACACACACACACACACACACACACACACACACACACACACACACACACACCAGCCACTCACAGTTAAACCACCCACACGTTCCCAGCCCCTTCTCCCTGTTGCTCTCCCCTCTCCGCCAGCCTTGATTCAGTCTATTTTCACATCAGATGAATGCCCCTATTAGAGCCCAAACTCAAATCACGATTGTGTCGTCCAATATGGAAGGAGGCAGGGAGACATGGACGGAGAGAATGAAGGAGCGAGGAACAAAGAGGGGCACAGGAAGTGACTGAGATTAGACAGAAGGAAAGCAAATGAGGTATCAGGCGGAGTGAGAGCGTGAGAGCACAAGTCTGAAGGACAAATTGAAAATGAGGATCAGTGAGAAGCAATGATCGCACAAACCGGATAATCTGAACTATCAGCTGAGGATATAACAGTGGCAGCACAGAATGGATTTCTCGGGGTTAAAATAAACCCATCTGCTTGCCATCTTTACTGTTCCCATAGAAACGTGTGAGCCAGTTAGCCACAAACTTTGAGGTGGACGGGTGCGCATTGCTCAAGGCGCCGAGGCCACGCATTCTTCACTTCCTTTGAAGTACACCAATACTTAATCTCACAGCTAAATTGTTTGAAATGTAGGTCATGGCTCCAATTTGACTACAGTGGGGTATGACTTAAAAAACAGCCACAGCTCAATATATCAGTGCTTAGTCCCTCTTGTACCTTCACTCCAAAATAATCTTTCTACATTCATTTCTCATTAGGTAGACGAGTTTCTGGACATGCTTTGGGTAAGTTTAAGTAGCCAGGGGTAAACAAAGGTGGTGGATTGGGGTCAAAACAATTTATAGAAGCAGCTGATGAGAAGGATCAGACAGCTTGATGGAACGTTTGAGCAGCTGACGGTCGAATAATCCTCTTTTTACTTTTTTATCTTTGTGTATTTTTTTTTCAGATCAGCTTATTTATAATCATATATTTTTGTGCTACGCTGTGCTTTTATGGGGATTGACTCTTTCATTGTCATTTTAGACATTTTTAAACTTGTGTAGAAGTGTGTTCTTGGCTATATTGTGTGTCACCTCTCCACATGTGAAGGTCAGTCCAGGGATGCCTGCTCTCCTTGTTCACTGCTACATAGTCTTGTAGAACTTGAGACCAGTCTTGGTCTCCACAGCATTTTTGCTTGATCTTGTCTTGGTCTCAGAAAAAGAGGACTCCTAATTTTATTTCAGGACCACAACTGCGGGGATATGAAATTGCCTGTGCAAAAAGGAGCACCGAATAAAGACAACGCATTCTCATTCCAACTCGTTGTTTTGACAATGGACTTCAATGTCTACCTGTGACGCGCTAGGTATCCTCCCGCGTCTCTTGTTGATGTTCTGGAACGCCACGTCAATCTACGCTTGTTACATGCATTGTGCCTTTTTAAAATACACTGCCGTTTTCATGAGATGTGCAGTTCCTGTTTGTTACATACGTAGAGTCTTTTCAAAATAAACTTAGAATGTCTGTAAAACATTGTGTATTAATGTTTATTTCCTGGCGCAACAAAAGCACACGGTTGGGTTTAGAAAAAAACATATTTGGTTTGGTTTAACATTAACAAGAGAAGTAAAAAGGGGGCTCCTGGGTGAAAGTGCGGGGTATGTTGGACCCATCAAACTCCCCTCTTGTCCGCCCTAAAGTGACTTCTTAGGTCCTTATCTTATGTTGTGGCGTTATAAACTTATGCCACTGCATATCCTGCCGTGGAAGGTGTCTTTTTGTGTGGGTGTTGATGTTTCTCATGGTATACTTACACATACATATATACAGTATATGTGCCAGTAAAAGTAAGTTTTCTATGGATGTTTTTATGGGAATGTGGAGCTTTCAGATCAATTCGAGGACTGCCAATGGTTTGGATGTTCCGCGTTTTATTGGAGGAGCATTATGCAGTGTGGGACTCGCACTAGTCTGGTCTTGGTCTTGACTCGATCTCAGTTTAGGTGGTCTTGACTACAACACTGCAGTTACTCTACCTGTCGAGCTTTCCATTCTCACATAGCATATGCAGTATACAGTAACAGTGGAGGTCCATTTCTTTGGCTTGACCTAAATGTAAGTTTGTTACTTTTACATTTACGGATACATTACAGGAGATTGGAGGGTGCTGGTAAGCTAATGAAAAGAAACATCTGACTGTGAAACTGAGATGCAGTATCCAGCTATCTTAACTTTAGTATTCTCCGAATTAAATGCAATATGCAAACAAAACCATCTACCAACGTGAAACAAACACATTTAAGGATTATACGAAGATTCAGAATCAAATTTATTGGGCAAGTAGAATATGGCCATAGAAGGAATGTGACAAACTGTAAATATGAGGCTAACGATAAGAAAGCTAAAATAGAGGCATACATAGATTAAGCTGTCATACAGTCATGTGGAGTGTCTCAAATCACATACTTTCATTAGTATAATTCTATGTAGTATACTGTGTGCACTATGTACTCATTGGCGTAGTGCGCAAATTTCAACAGGGTAGTGTTAGTGGTTAGTGGTAGTGCACTCACCCTAAATGACGAACGCAAATTAGGTAGTTAGCAAACTAGCATTAGCATTCGCGTTATCGTTCGCGGTACCAAATCATTACAGACTGCTAAATTAACCCAATAAACATACTGCTGGCTTATACCCGACAACAGTATAGTGGTGCTTAGTGCAAAAACACACATGTATTTGTACAATGCAGCAACGTTCGCGGTCACACAGTCCTCAGCCATTTCCTGTTTAAAAAGTGGTCCCTCCCCTTCCGCTACGTAGCCAAGATGGCGACCATTGAGGGCGAGAAGTGTCCATAGTTCCTCACACAACTTGACCGTTTTGACTGCACCATCCGGGTACACAGTGCACTGCATTTTTCCATACTTCTCAGTGTCGATGCAATTATACACTCAAAATAGTAAGCGTAAGTACAGAAGTACGCGATTTGAGACACAGCAATGGTAAAGGGACTACACACTTTACACGCACACACACACGCACACACACACACGCGCACACACACACACACACACACACACACACACACACACACAACAATGACAGCAGGCTACCATGCAAGGTGCTGGCCAACCATCTGGAGCAATTTGGGGTTTGGTGTCTTGCCCAAGGACACGTTGACATGTGGACAGGAAGAAGCAGGGATCGAACTATCAACCCTTTAATCAGTGGTGATCTAGGTGTTAAGTTTTGGTTTCTGGCTGGATCCAAAAGCAGAGACAGATGCGGGTGTATGAAACCAAAGGAGTTTATTGCCAAAGGAAAAACAAAAATGCAGGCAGTGGAGGCAAGGTGCTGGCTGGCTAGGAGGTTGGCCACCAGTGTAGAGAGCACATGGAAAACGGGGAAAAAATACAAGCGAGCACAAAAACACACAAGGCATGAAAAATCTGTCGAAAACCACAAGGTTGAAATCACTACTGAAGCAACACTGGAAAAGAGTACGCTTGGCATTACCAAACACGGACAGAATTATCTGGCAGAGTAGTGGAGTGAAGGCCAGGTATATATAGCTGAGTGGAAACAGGTGCCTCATTAGCTGCAGTGGAACGAGCCGGCCACACCCCCTGCCACACACAAGCCCGGCAGGAACAGAAAGAGAAAGGAATGGGGAAAGCAGAACACGCAAAATCCACCCAAAAACCAAAAGAGAATCATCACACTAGGGTGCCCTTCCAGTGGAGAAAACATGATGCAGTGCCATTTGTTTTTTTTGTTTTTTTGTTTTGTTTTTCATGCCTCGGCCTGATCCTCAGACACAGCTTAATGCTTAACACTGCTACAAAGGCCATATAATATGGAGTAGATTATTTTCATACTCATAAAACCATACAGTGATCCCCGTGCCTTGTACAAAAGCGTCTACATTCAATATGTTTCTCTGCTTATTTATTCAGGTTATTCCTTTTTATTTGTCACCTATCAGTACATCTGTTACCATATAGGAAGGCATGTTGTGCTCTGCTTATCATACAGGAAAGCCATGGGATATCAAGGCCGGTTTAACCGCAGGGTGACATGTGGAAATAAAATTCACCATCTTCCAAGATTTTTAATATTCAAGGGTGGAAAAAAAAGTAATCAGTACTGTGTTGAAAATGTCCCAGTATTGCCACAAAAGCTCAGTCAGTGTAGCTATCAGTCAACCCAGCCATGCAGCTGAATACAGAATAGGACAAATACAGAGGGACATCTGATAAGTGACCTCTGCGCGAGTTCTCCCTACTGTAGTGGCAGAGAGACACAGACAGACAGAGAGAAAGAGAGGGGTTTTACATGCTTCTCAAAGTCTGCACCTTATCAGACTTTCCATGACTGGCTTCTCCACGAGCCCCCGGGTGCCCAGTGGGCTAAAGAAAGAGGGAGAGGAGGTGATGAACTGCATGCAGAATGGAAAGCGCGGCATCCAAAATTGCCCTGAACTAGAGAGCAGTGAGTGATTACCATTTTGAGGGCAGAGGAGTGTGTTAAGAGAAGCAAAGTGGCATAATCATTAGCGGGGCCTGACATGCACAAGAGGACCAAGGTGAAAGCTTCGCCAAGGTTAGAGCAGGACTGAATCCTTAGCAGCTCCAGCTCCATATATGAAGAAGGCTTTAAGTGATCATTCAAGTAAACTCCACTCCTTTTCCCTCCAACACATTCTTGTCCAAAAGCTGAATATGTTCTCCAAAGATGGATATTAAAACTTCAGCTTCAGGGTCCTTGCAACCAGTGACTTTGTTTTTCTGCCAAGCAATTTGTTTTTCTTTAATCACAGAGGTTGAATTAAAAAAACGGCTCCCATGTGAAGCTTCTTGTCCTCCAGCTCTTCACTCTCTGCTGAGCTTACTTATATTATTTCCAGTCTGTGCTAGACTTTGGAAAGGTTCTGTTTGGGTGAAGACAAATTGTTCAATAATAAAACGTTACTTACTACCGGGTCACAGTATCCAATCTGTTTTTCTTGCCTTTATTTGAAAGGATGTGTTGGCAAGTAAAACATCCACAGCACATGGCAGGGAGAGTTGCAGGATGACGTTTGACGGGTCTAAACTGCCTGACCAAACAACCAAAACTGCCATGAAATATTTACTCTGGCAGCCGTGTTTGCCCAAATATTAACTGTGCACGGTGGGAAAGCTAATGTGCCCTGTTTATTTGGACTGACGCAGATTCACCTTGTGTGGACAAAATCAGAGTGACCTTAACTGAAGCCGCTTGACTCACCAAGTTATGCTCATTTCAAATGACTCCGCTTGGAAATATCTATTATTACGTTACTAGATATATATACACGATGAAAAAATATCCGTCTGCTCATCTGCACATGAAACATTACGCCAACTAAATTATTACAGAAATTCAATCGCTACATTCCTAATGTCATGTCCATCTCCACTTCTCATCTCAGCTCTCCAGTGCTCCAATCACCTCCCATAAAAGGTAGTGTTTTACAGTGAATCACAGTCTGATGCAAAGTCAACATAGCATTCATGTATTCCTTAAAAAATGAATATTTATGTCAAATATGTTTTGCATTGACATAATACTATGCAGGAAGCATCAGTAACTGTTTCCAAACACAACATTCAAACTTGACGCCTCCTCCCCACACTGCTTGTACGTACAGTGTCAACCCATTGTTTGGACGACCCAAAACTCCAGAGCCCCATTTGTCTGAAAAATGTCCCATTGGACTGAAAACCCATTTCTCTGATGGCCTGTTATCCCAAAAACAAATGCCCATTGCTCCATTGGTCCTATTCGTCCAAAAATACACACTCCCTGCAGTTAGTTCCAGTTTCCCAGTGGAATTCCACCCACCAATTCTTGTTTTTACTGACCCTTTTCATTTCATTCTTTGCATTTCTTTTTCTCCTTTGTATTTTTTCAGTAGTGTAGGATTCACCTTAAACAGAACACAAACCTCCATCACCCAATACGCTTCACTCCTGAACCAGACGCCAGCACAGCAGATCAAAGAGGGACATCCGACAGCCAGGATTGTCACCTAGCTGCTAAATGACACTCGGGAAGCAGCTGGGCGAAAACAAAAGAGTCTGTCGGAAGGACACTCCCTGTGAAGGCAACATGTGGTATCCCAATTTGCTTGCTATCAAAATGGAACAGGAAAATGAAATGGGACAAACACTAACAACTAACAGCCTTCCCTTTCCCCTACAAACTAACAAACTGCCTTGAAGTAAACTGTAGATTTAGCTTGACACAGTCTCATGTCTTTTGTCTCTTGTTGTTTGAATGTTTGCTACGTGTAAATGCACTATAGGTGATTTAGGCTCATCTAGAACATTTGTAAAACGAGACCAAGTGTATTAGTGTAGTGTTGTGTTTTTCCATTTGTAATAAATGTTCTGTGTAGAAAAGTCAGTCTTTTGTTTTCCATAGCTTGCATTCGGTCACTTTACGTCTCTGAGCCTGTTGTGTTTTACTGCTTAAATTTAATTATTCCCTAAAGGTCATAATTCTAGCATCACAGTTACGTGGCTGATCACCAATAGAAACTGTGTTCATGTTGTTAAGTTAACTCTGAAGCTATCTTGGTGGACAAATAGTTAAAATTGGGTTTTCATTGCAATGCTGATTTGTGCTGAATTATAAGTTTCAAATAAGAGCTAATTTTTCTTACAGCAGCTTATTTATTATATTGTATATTTTGTGTTACATGGTGCATTTATGGATATTGAATGTTTTATAGTCATTTTAGACTTGTTTTAAACTTGCGTAGATGAGTGTTCTTGGCTATATTGTGTGTTACCTCTTCACAAAGGTCAGTCAAAGACACCTCCAGGGAAGCCTGCTCTCCTTGTTCACTGTTACTTAGTGTTGTAGAACTTGAGATTGGTTTTGGGCTCCACACCACTTCTTGAAGGTTTCTTCTTGTCTTGGACTTGACCGTATTTTTGCTAGACCTTGTCTTGGTCTCAGACGAAGAGGACTCGGAATGATTGTTCAAGACCGGTCAAGACCACAACTGCGGGATATGAAATTGTCTGTACAAAAAGGAAGACTGAATAAAGACAACGCATTCTCAAAATATACTACCGTTTTCACGTCATGTGCAGTCTCTGTTTGTTAGGTATGTAGAATCTTTTTGGGATAAAGGGCTGTCAGAGAAATGGGCTTTTGGTCCGATGGGACATGTTTCGGACTAATGGGGCTTTGGAACTTTGGGCCGTCGGAAACCAACTCAGCATTGCTCTTTATCCTCTCCTTCAGTGCTCACCAGCAAAAGTAAAAGTGAAAGCCAACCCCAGAGTCACTCCTCTTTTGGGACTTGCTTTGGCTGCTTGAAGTTTCACCTTGCGGTTTTTTCACTGCTGTGTCCACAGTTTTTTGTAGCTTCCTCTTAGATGCAGGCTGCTTACAGTCTGGTCGCAAACTTTTTATAATGTCCTGTACTCACCTGTGTGCTGTTATTGGCTGGGGGCTACATGCTGAGAAACATCCCAAATATAGCAAAAAAAGAAGAATGGAAAATACAGGCAGATAGCAAAAGTGATACTTTATTCTATTTTTAGGAAAAATCCTGCATAGTATATCTTAAAAGAGGCAGTTTGACATTTCAGGAAATGGAATATTCACTTTATATTTCCTATACATACAGGAGAGCAGTATTTATCTTCTCATGTAACCCACAGCAAGAGAGCGAAAAAGTGCATTCTCTGAAATGTCAAACCAGCCCTTTAACAACCACCACCATGGTGTGACTGATCATTTGTCGGCCCTGTACTGAAAATGTAAAGATAACAGGAGACCTTGCTCTCACTGTGACCCTTTCAGTAAAAATAAATGTGTTCAAGGAAACAAATGTGTAAAATGATCTGTTTTATTGACTGTATTCACCTTGACGGATAAAGTGCTTCACACGTAAAAGCCACAAGATGCAACTTATGGGTTTCCAGAAATGTACTGCCTATTTTCTATTTACACATCTAGCATATACAGAGCAACAGAGGCATTTGTGTCTGTGGTTGCAATGTTACTTGTCACTCCATTAAAAAGTACCCACCACTGAGTCTATGAGGAAGACCAAAGCCTTGTCCCGAAACTCGCCCTAAACCCTCTACCTTGCTCTGGAGTTGTCCTCGGTTTGATGTGGTCTTCTATAAAGAAAGAGCACTGGTGATTGAACTCACCCTTGAATAAGATGCCACTCAGAAAGAAACCACCAAAAGACACCAGCAACAAGGGTGTGTGACGAACGCGAGAGACTACTTGCTCCAACATGACAAGTGTGTCATAAGCTCAAAGTTTTTTTCCACCATTTTTCAGACCTTTTTTCTTGTTACGCCTTACACATGCTGTAATCATCACAGCCTAGCCTCACGCTGACCTCATATTATATCCCGATATTAATAAAATTAAATTCTGAGTGATTCATGCATGTTAAGCCACATTAAGCTCATTTAGTCGTATTAATTGTGTTTTCTAAATATATCTGTCTTCCTTTGTTCAAGAGTGTGGCTTCATGGTGAGCTGCCCTTATTTTAAATTCCATTATCACCCTGACTATGTTTTATATGACTTAAATATGTCAAAACACATTAACATCATTTGCTCCCATATACATGTTTTTTCCATTGATTTTTTTGGCCACCTGATTGCACGATCTCTTCATGCCCTTCTGCTAATTCAGTTAAAGACACCCTTCAATTATCATGTAAAGTCATTAACTTTAGCTCTTGCTGTCTTCTTTATTAAAGATATTTAATAGATCTTTTTGTGTATTTAGTCTCATAACCAGCAACTTTTCCTGAAAATTTCAATTAACGTTTTCATTCAAGCAATGTCTGCCATTCCCCCCCTAAACGTTAATTGATTTCTTGTCCTCATTTAGATGCTTTTGCATTAATCTTTTTAGAATCTGGCATGTTGTATCCTTGCAAACCTTGAAGTCCTGACTAGAAGTTAAACTGAAGTTCTGTGGTCGTGTGCATAGTCACACAACATGCGTGTGTAATTATGAACTATGAGTCTATGGGCATTAGCAATGTTACAATGCTAACCTATTTTGAATTCTACCAGTACTGTATCTCACACACACACCACACACACACACACACACACACACACACACACACACACAAACTGTGGATCTGACTGATTATGTCTCCCAGTTATAAATATGCTCACAGCAGAAGATTAGGCGAAGATGGGCTTTCACACATAATAACTGAGATTATCCTGCTGACTCCTCTGACGTCAGAACTTCTGATCTCACAGGAACTTGCACGATTCAACGTGACACCAATCAAAACAGCAGAGGAGACAAACACCCACTGTCAGATTACTCCTCGCTGAAAAGCAGCTGTCACAGTCGACCTGTGCATTTGTAAACTACACGACAAAGGACTTGGGATTCACCAGATCACACAGACACATACAGTACCTGTGGATTTATCTGCATGATACTTTACATCTTTTAATCTGACCTATGGTTTATGGTCAGGACTTTAATCACAATATTTTTAAAAGTAACACAGCAGCGCAATGCTGTGTCATACTATTATATTTTTGGTTGATACCTTTTAGTTGCAGGTAAAATACACAAAAAGCTGCAGTTTTCTACATAAACGTTTATTTATACTGTCCACTGTCAAAACACATTGTAAAAGTAGAATTGTTATAATTGGAAGTAGTATTAATTTTGTCACAATTAGCATATAAATTCTTCAGTTATGGTCAAGGTCACAGTGACCTTTGATCACCCAATTCTTACCAGTGTATTGTTGAGTCCAAGTAGACGTTTGTGTTAAATTAAAAGAATAAAAATCCTCATGGTGTTCACCAGATATTGTGTTTACAAGAATGAGACAGACGAGGTCCCAGCGACCTTGACTTCTGACTACAAATCAAATCAGTTCATCGTTCAGTCAGTGGGCGTTTGTGCCAAATGTAAAGAAGGTCCCTCGAGGCGTTCTTGAGATATTGCATAAACAAGAATGGGATGGACAGACAACCCGAAAACAAAACGTCTCAGCTATTGCCATATTTTAAAGATATAGTCTATTGTGCAGGATTTTCCTAAGAAACAATGTATAGAATCATGCAGTACGTAATCTATCTCAATTATCACTTTTGTATTTTTCTGTCTGGGATGTTTATGGACGTGTACCTTGTAAAAAACAGTAGTGACCAGTGACCAGAATAGCAGGTATCCAGGAGACACAGCATCGAAATAAACACATTTATAGCTGGGCAAAATGCCAAACAAGAGTGAATCTGGGACTGGCTTTTACTTTCAGTTTTTCTGGTGAGTGTGTTTACAAACAGTAACCCACAATCCTGGGTAGGATAACTTTGATACTGTGCGTGGAGATATTCTAATTGTTTTGAATTTCTGCTACATAAAGATGAGAATATAACCAGTTCAGAATCAGTTCGTCTTTTAATCAAATCGATCGAAGCACCTGATCAGAAATATGGTCACATGAATGTAAGAATTATTACTCTGTAACAGGTAATGGTTATACTGTAGTGTCTTAACTGCTGCTGCTAAAACAAAAAAAGCCAAGATCTAGTGTTTCTACTCATGACATCTAGTTTAAGGTTGACGAGTCAATGTCTCAGATTCCCTATTGGATCATGAGATTAATCTAAGGAGTCATGAAATGTTTAACAAGTAAAGAAACCCTTTTTTTCCTGATTTGTCTAAGATATGACTCTGTATCAAACCCTATATTTCCATTGCCATCAATGAATCCCATGAAAAAACAACAAACAATGAAGCGATTCTCCTGACAAATACTGGCTGTGCTTTCAAAGCCTGACAAAGCTCATTCTTATGTCCTGAAGGACTCCTTCATCACCTTGACCATCGGTTCTGCAGTTTGATCCTACTCAACAAGAGCACACAAATGTGCATTAATCCATGTCTGAAACTAGTCCCCAAACAATTTATTCCTTCTTGTATAATATATGCTCAGCTATTTTAAATTGCATGGCCTTTGTAGGAATGCAATTTTATTTTAGTGGCCCTGCTTTAAAGATTTACGTCTTCATAGGAGCAAATGTCCTTGGGGCTGAATGCAACAGACAGGTCAGGGAAGTCAGACAGTACTGAGAGATAGACTGACACATAGTTAGCTTTGGTCTTTGCATGGGATGTGTTGACAATAACAAAAATATTGGGTATCGCCAGCCATATTCTTTAATGATCATTATTAATACTGTGAAACTTTCGCTACTTTGAGTTTTTCAGCCCCACAGAGTGTATTCCAAAAACTGCTCAAAAAGAAGCCATTACTTGATCTGAGGGGTTGAAAGCCAAAAAGATTGAGAATCACAGGTCTAAGCTCTTGCCCCTATAAGACCAGGTCTAGTCTTACGGGGCCTGGAAAGAGGAGACAGAGACAAACAACTTCATCCTCTTTTCACTCTCACACGCGAGCGTTCTCTCTCACGCTGTCTCACACAGACACGTTTTTCAAGCATGAACACTCCATTAGTCCCTCCATAACCTTCACCATGTGTTTATTACTGTATCCATGGCAACTGAGCTTTCCTATCATTACAGAGGAACTACAATCCTGCCTATTTACTCTGCTGACGCAGGTGCGCTGCGCCTCTGCCTCGCCCGGTCTGCGAAACTAGATGCCAAGGTGCCTTCGAGAGCTCAACACACTGCAACTTAAGAAATGAATAGAAAAAAGAAAGTTAAAAAAATGCATTTACCAATATGACAACATATTGGTAAATGCATTTTTTCAAAGTGAGAAAACACAACCAAACACAGAAATACTGCAAGGCAGTGACTTGTGGTGTTGAAAACCAATGAAAAAAGGCATCCTTTAACGCGGCCAGTTACCATTATAGTTACAGGGAAGAAAGTTAAGGCTGCGAAAGTCCGAATGGAGTGGGTGGGTGGTCGGGGTGGACTTTCACCTGAGAGAGTGGCATTTGCATCCTGTAATATTCTAAAGCCAAACCCTATTCTGTTTTCCTAAACTTGACCACTTCCTTTTATTGCCTATGGGCGTACAGCCAGTGTTGTACTGACACAGTACGTTTATTTTGAAACAGACTGTAGGTCAATGTCAAATTTCCTGTGAAAACAGAGACATATCTTGAAAGAAGACAACTTGACACAGTGTCCCAGAACGTCAACAACCAAAGGTTACAGATGACCCTGTTGTAAGGCCAAGGGGGGGCGGGCCCATGAAAACATCTACAGTTAAATGGGATCAAGTACAACAATTTACTTACTGACTTAAATCACTGACAATACAAGCTATATGTATTTACACAATAGATAATTTTATAATTAAAACACATTTCAGCGTTCCATCTGATACTATACTGATGCTAATTAGGTAAGACTGGAAAAATGAGAGTTGACAGCTACATACTCTTTACACTATTTCAGTTCTACACACAGTTTGACAAATATTGAATTAAAGTAACCTTCAAGATTTAATTAATAGGCTTAAGTGAAGAAAAAAATGTTTGTTCACTCCTGATTTGATTTTACGATGTAATACCTTGCAGTAATTTCCTTAATTGCTTTTCTATAATCATTCATTGAAGGGCATTTGTTTCGGATATGATTAATTGGATTACATAAAGCAGGATGTATAAAAATGTATAGGGATCCCCATGGGTGTGAATGAGGCCCACTTTTGAAAGCTGGGTTCATTTGCAAGGAGAGAGGACCTACGGACAGAGTATTAAGTGTTAAGTGAAAGAGGGCTGATAAAATGATTACAAATTTGCACCCCAAATTAAAATGTACTCATGTGTGCATAATATCCTCTTCTGGTTGTATTTAATGTGCAGTTTTTGGTGAGGTGAGGCACAAGCTCTTGTCATGTGACCCATTGATCACTTCAGGGTTGAATGTGTGAGCCCATATCTGATTTACCGCATGAGAACTCAAGCCTAAAGTTATGATGAAGCAGACGCTCTTTACTGAGGATGAGCTCACTCTCCAATAAGACTGCAGGGCCTCACAGAAATCCATACGTGATACTCATCTCCACAGTCAGTCAGCGAGTTTGTGCTTCAAGGTCAGCCATCCCTGCCATACTGAGAACACACCACAACATTAATGTCTATTGACTAAGCAAACACAGATGCTCCCACTCAACAACGGTAAATCCTAATGGGGTACCAGATTTAAGAAAGTCTATTTATGAACCTATTTATCCATTGTTATTCAGCACTTTATAATGTCAATAATCTCTGAAGAGAGTCATGCAGAGGCACTGTATTCCTAAAAGGTGAATTAGACAGCTGGCTGCTTTGATCTGTGTGCTTTGATGAAATGAGACTTCAGGAGAGCCTAAAATTAGCAACACAACCGATTGGTCCTCCAGTTCCCCCACACTTCCTAAACAAACAAACAACGTACAGGCTTCAAGATGTACTGACATATGTGTGTGTGTGTGGATATGATTTTCTTTGTAATTTGATTATAAGGTTCAAGGGACTTTAGATATACAAAGTC
Source organism: Epinephelus cyanopodus (assembly GCA_026686955.1). Classification (NCBI taxonomy): domain Eukaryota; kingdom Metazoa; phylum Chordata; class Actinopteri; order Perciformes; family Serranidae; genus Epinephelus; species Epinephelus cyanopodus. The sequence goes on along the minus strand of CM048916.1, from coordinate 24,225,207 downwards.
TTTGGAAGAATAAAGATACCAGAAAAGGGCATAAAGAGACGAGCTATGAAGCACCCTTGCCTTTTAAGTTAAACTGGTGAGTAGCTTTACTCATCAGCAGAGGCTGCGTTTAATATATGTTTTGTGAAATGAGCACAATGTCTTTGCCAAGTCTTCAACATGAAAGGATTACGTGAAGGAAATGGGACCAGAATAGTGGAGTGAAATACGTCAATAGAGACCATTGTTGATAAGTGCAATACTTTAATTATAATATCCTGCTTTAATTTTTCACTATGTTTTGTTGTGGGGAAGTTTTGTGTGACATCTTTCACAGACAATGTTTCTATTGAGCTTGGGAATATGAGCCCCACTATAGTTCAGCATATAGTGGAGGGGAGTTAAAGGGCTCTGGCATGTTTGTCCAACTTATGATTTAAATTCTACAAACCCAATGAGACCGATGCTACACACACAAGGCGATAGCTAAAGCTGTTCAGCATCAGTTCTGGTTGACCCTGTGAGCCTACTGAATGCTGATAACAACACCGCTCCCTGCAGGACCACCAAAGGTCTAAAGTTAGGTTAATATGCTAATACAATCATGGGCCTGAGGCAGCTACAGAAGGCTGTACCACAAGCCAGTTTAACAGAGCCAGGCTCTCTTTGCCTGAGCTGGCTTGACAAATCCTAAAGCCTCAGTCACAGATAACAGATAACACACAGATAAGATCCCACAAAGGTTCATTTAAGGTGAGAAATGAGTGTTTGCATTAATATTATTAATCATGTAAACTCATCCATCCATCCATCATCCATCCATCCAAAGTATTCCAGACGTCCCTCTTCCCAGCAGCGCTCTCCAGCCCCTTCTGGGGGACCCCAAGGTGTTCCCAGGCCAGACGAGATAAGTAATCCCTCCAGCATGTTTTTGGTCTGCCCCGGGGCCTCCTACCAGCCGGATGTGCCCGGAACATCTCTAACAGGAGGCACCCAGGAGGCATCCTGATCAGATGGCCGAACCACCTCAGTTGACCCCTTTCAACCTGGAGCAGCAGCTCTACTCTGAGCGTCCTCCAGATGTCCGAGCTCCTCACCCTATCTCTAAGGCGGCGATCACACAGAAATGAGACGCTAGAGACGCTGACGCTTCAAAGACGCTTGAAATCCTGGAAGTACTTATTCAATGCGTGCTATCTACTGGCATCTGATGTTCAAAAAGTTAAATAACTTTTCAGCATCTACGCGCGTCTAGAAAGAAGCATCTAGAAAGAAGCGTCTACAAAAATGGTTTTACTGGCGTCAAGTTTCTAGCGTTTCATCTCGGTATGATCGCTCCATGAGGCTGAGTCCAGCCACCCCACAGAGAAAATTCATTTTGGCCACTTGTATCTGCGATCTCATTCTTTAAGTCACTACCCAGAGCTCATGACCAAGGGTAAGGTTGCGGCGTAGATGGACAGGTAAATCGAAAGCTTCCCCTTCTGGCTCAGCTCTCTCTTCACCATGGTCAAGCACAGCGGCCGCATCACTGCAGACACCGCACCAAACTGCCAATCCATCTCATGCTCCATTCTACCCTCACTTGTGAACAAGACCACGAGATACTTGAACTTCCTCGCTTGGGGCAGTAACTCTGTCCCAACCTGGAGGGGGCAATCCAACATTTTCTGGCAGAGAACCATGGCCTCAGATTTGGAGGAGCCGAGTGTCATCCTGACCGCTTCACGCTCTGCTGCAAACTGCCCCAGTGCTTGCTGGAGGTCACAATGTGATGACGCCAACAGAACTACATCATCTGCAAACAGCAGAGATGCAATTTTGAGGTCCCCAAACTGGACCCCTCCCTCCCCCTGGCTGTGCCTTGAGATTCTGTCCATGAAAATCACGAACAGAATCACATTGTGCCAAGTATGCAGACACAGCTCTAACTTCCTCCATATTCCCACAAGACTCCCCTTGGGACACCATTGTAAGCCTTCTCCAATTCCACAAAGCACATGTGGACTGGATGGACAAACTCCCACGACCCCTGCAGCAGCCCTGCCAGAGTTCCACGACCAGGACAGAATCCGCAATGCTCCTTCTTCTCCTGCTCCGAATTCGAGGTTTAACAATCAGTCGAAGCCTCCTTTCCGGCACCCTGAAATAAGCTGTCCATGTGTGACACCCCTACAAATGATGCGCACCTCCTGGTTACCTTCTAACCAAATTGGCAACCACCACCCTGTTCTGCCATTCCACAGGCACTGTACCCGACCTCCACCCGACTCTGAAATGGCGTGTCAGCCAAGACAGCCCAATGTAAACTTATAAGTGAATATATTTATTTTACCACTTTGTTTATTCCTGACAAGACAGCTGTACATTCTACATCTCTGAAACTTTACACATGATGCAACAGATATAAACATTATACTCAAGAGCTGTATTTACATATACTGACATTGTGTCTTACTGAAGGAGACGTGGAAATCACTTAAATGTTTGGACAAATTACAGTGAAGTGAATCTTTATCGGTGATAAATACCAATACACAAGAAGTGTGAGATGGCAAATCAGGCTAGCATAAAGACACAATCCAAAGTGCACACTGGATGCTTATTAATGCATCAGTTAAAACATTTTTGCACTATTCTGCCCAAGACGAATTTCCCTTGCGGGACAATAAAGTTTATCTTAATTTATCTTATCTTATTTGGAGCAACTGGATGAAGCACTTAAACGGATCAGTGATGAGGACTTTTCTCACCTTCTCAGTAACAGTGTGTTTTGGCAACTTAAGCAGTTGGAAAAGCAGTTGGACAGAGCTAAATGCACAACATCTAAGATCGTGGGCCCTCCCCCCATGACACTTGGTCCAAAAACGAGATACACAAAGTGATTGGTGATCCATCACATTCCTCGCGCTCCCTTTTAAAATTCCTCAGATGGAGAAACACCTTTCTCAGGGCCTGAAGGTGTCCAGCATACTTTATAAGCCTAATGCTTTCATTACCACACAGACGTGATGTTCTAGCATCAAGCACCACGCACAATGCCTCTACTAAGCATTAATGAGTGAGAATCTCTGCATGTTGATGTATATGTAGGCTACTGTAGGATGTCTTTTTGTGTGACCTTTTGTGTTCTTTATCAACCAGTTGTTGTATTTTTACTTAATTTTACACCGTTTTCTGAGTTTATGGTTTTTACCTAAGTAATAAAAAATATATTATTAATATTATTAATTATTTGTGCTTATGTCATATAATCCACAATGGGATACCATTAAATTCATGAAGTCCCAATTTCAAGGCGAGAGTGAAAAAGGAGATGACTTTGTGACACTGTCCGGAGACTACAGACAAAAAATAGCCCTTTGGCTCACTGGCACATTTACAGAAATGTTCGTTAATGTGCGCTGTTGCTGTAAAGTAAGACAATAAATGAATACATTTCTACCCACAACGAATATTGTATCTCAGAAATGAGACTCATTTTACAAAAACTGATTAGACTGCATTTGAATACTCATCGTTGTGAGGACAAAACCTCGGACAAGAACAAAAAGATACAAAAACAAAACATCCCATTGTGTTAAAACTAGTAGCACATTTATTTTTAGCTTGTCAAAACAACATCAGCCTTTATGATGTGTCTTCATTTTCACCACTGGGGAATGTGATCTTGCAGAAATATGGGAGATCGTCCTCTACCTAATGAATAACACAGACAATCAGTATGGAAATTGACATGAGCACAATTCTTGCATCCTTAAACATGAAAGGCTGTCTGTATTCACATAGATGCATGCAAATGCAGTCTTCAGCCCTAATTTGCTGGGAACCATTTCAGAAAGCTTTATGAATGTGTTTCTTTTATCATCATGCATTTGAATAAATATTTCAAGCATCAAGTATGTCATGCATTTGCAGTGAGGGAAAAAAACAGAACAAAACAATGGGTGGAGGCTGTGCTAATATTTTTGAAAGCCAAGAAGAGTCTCTTGGTTTAAAAGTGTTTACTGTTAGCACCTAGCTGGTAAATATAATGAAGCATTTAGAAGCTAAAGAGACAGATATTCTTCCCAAGAATTGGCAGAGAGTCACACGGTGGTTGTATTTGTTTTCCTTCATATTTTTATGTTTGCTGTGTGGTTTTTTTATATTGCATGATTATACATATTGTGTTTTCTTCTTTTATAACGTTTTTTATTCAAGAAACAAAGAACATGAGGTCGGCGTGGGTGTTACAAGGTCAAATCATAGTACATTTCTCACTTACATCCTTGCATACAGTGTCATACTTCTCAATGGCATCTGTACACATGAATTTCTCCAAATATTTTGTACATTTTTCCATCTCAAGCCTTAAAATAAACGCAAGTCTGCCCGTACAGTGTATTTCGTTTATAATCCTAAGCTATTAGGCCAATGTTGGAGGATCGACTTGCAACCATTTGCGAGTTATGGCTTTCCTGCTTGTGTGGACAGTTTCAGGTATTTTTTTCTAAGTATAATGTAACAAATGAATAGACTAAATCGATCCCAATTGTCTTATGAATCTCGGCTTAAATCTCTTGACGATATGGATGTATTTTTGGGCATGCCCAGAAAACATGAGAATGATTTGCCAGGCAGGTTCCGCATCGCCTCAAACAAAAGCCCTGGCTCTGCAGGCTTGTTCACAGTGCTGCTAGTGTAGGGGTGTTAATGAATCCCACAAGGTTTTTCCAACCAAACTCCCTCAAGGTTCTCGGTTTGTTGTGTTTTCGATGGTTTTTATTTCTGTGTTTGGTTTTATTTGCATGTTTTTAGTTTGGAATATGTGTCGCTTGTTTTAATGTATTTTTTACTTTCTGGACACTGTGACCTAATTGCCACTAAATACCTGCACCTGCTTGAGCTCTACCTTTTTTTTGATATATATTGTTTTTACCAAATGGACATGAGTGCCCAACAAAGTATTTGCTGACAGCCTCTCACCCTCAACCAGAGCTACAGCAAGTATCCTCCGCTTGTCCATTTTAGTAACTAGATACCAATTACTGTGGGAATAATGGTAGAGGTGCAGCAAACTTGTTTTTTTTACTAGTGGCATTCAATTTAGAAAAATAGGTGCGGTTTTGTTTGATCAAAAACAAGACTCCAGGTAAATGCTAATGTTGCTCTGTGTCTGCTAGATGTGTAAACAGGTAACCGCTTGCTAAAACATTTGCCAAAACCAGTAATACTGTGATTGGTTGCCTTCTAAAGGTCATCACCAAATTTGAAAAGTTTGAGCATCATAGCTTGGAGTTCTTCCTGCTGCAGTGCATTTGCTGCTGAGTCAGGCAACAACAGTCCCTAAAAATGACTTGCTTTAACTTGATACTAAGCCCTTTGTGGTCTTGATCCAACCCTGCAAGCCACCCTGTCTGGCTCTGACACCTCTCCCGTGCTGACTGGGGCCCTCCTTCCCAAAAGCATCTTAAGGATGAGATTATCTTATCCCTTTAGACTTAGATCATCTCAAGCTTAAGATGCTTTTGGGAAACAGGGACCAGGTCATACTATCTCCTTTTGCTCCCACTTCCCCCAGTGGTGGGATGACTCGATAATTACAGTCGCTATCTAAATGTCACAGTCGCTACTGGGATTTATAATACACACATGGACAAGGGGACACGTGTAACGGAGTCAAATTGGGAAGGTTATATTCATTGACGTTCTTTATGAGCCAAGTGAAGAGGATTAGCCCATGACACTGTGTCTGATATGAGGTCTGACACAGGTTATTAAGAGGGGAATACACTGCCCCTCAAATTCATCCGCCATCCACTCATCTCTTTACCTTTTCACTTCAAAGGCACTTAACACAGTGATGTGGATCAAGGATGTCCTGGAGATGTTTCACATTTCACGGCTAATTACATTTAGCTTCGCAGGATAGCACTGACGCTATGAAACCACATGAACATGAATGATGTCTTATGTGAGAGACTGTAAAGTACGTACTGTAACACCAAATGGACATAGTACTGATAGAGGTGGATTGCTTCTGCTTGTGACTGACTGTAATGTTGTTTTTGTGTCAGTCCAGAGGACAGCTTATCAGAGAATTTGGTGTAATCGATTGTGTGGTAACTGACAGATTATTACTCAGTAAATGTGATCATCTACATTTTGTAAGTTTCTGCAAACCAAGAATATGTTACATTTGCACGTTTCAGATCAGCGTTCCTAAAGTGACTCAGTATATGAGCTAACTTTGCCATCAGGAGGTGGAGGGCACATTGGCAAAATGCCTGTCAAGCTGCAAACCAATCTTCAAGGCCAACAAACCACTTTTGATTTAAGTCATTGCTGTATTTCCATCAGCTTTTGAGACACCAAATGTGGGAGTTTTATAGAAACCTATTGTTCTTTTTCTACTGGGTATAGTGCCAAGAAAAGCAGCTGTTTTTTACTGAGACGAGGCTGCGTTTCCTGAAAAGCATTTATTTTCATGCTGCCGCGCTGGCGACAGCCGTTGCTGGAGGCAGTATGTTTTTGGATTTTTTATCTGTTCAGCCCATTCTTTTGAACGTGATATCTGAAGAGTGCCTTCAGGGAATTTCTTCAAATTTGGCACAAACTTCCACTTGGACTTTAGGAAGAACTGATTAGAGTAGGTGGTTAAAGGTTGCTCATTCTCATAAATGCAATATCTTAAGAACACCTTGAGGGAAGCTCTTCATATATGGCACAAACATTCACCTTGACTCAGTGATGAATCAACGGGCTTCTTATGGTCAAAGGTCAAAGGTCACTGACCTTATGTCCATGTCATTCTTGTGAACATAGTATCTCAAGAATGTCTCGAGGGAATTTCTTCAAATTAGACACAGAAATCCACTTGGACTCAAAAACTGATTAGGATTTTGTGGTCAAAGGTCAAAGCCACCATGACCTCATTAAAAAATGTTACAGGCAATAACTAAGATTTAATATGCTAATTTTGACAACATTTCACACGAATATGTGATTCAGTCCAAAAAGTCAAAGGTCAACTGTAACATCAAATTGTTCTGCAAACACGGTTCTAGCCATTATTGAATGTCAAAACTCAGGAATTTAAGGGAAGACATTTAGTTAGATACTGAATTGGCGACACTAATTTTGAAACTGTATAGATCTTCAGTGCTGCCAGGCTGAAGATGTGTGTGAAGCATCCATGTTTTAGGATATGTAGCGTCTTCACAGCAGTATCAATATTTGAAGCACTGTCTACTGTTATGGCTACAGATGAGTCTGGACTGACATGCATACAAACTGTAGCTGCAACTTGCTACAGAGGCATACAACCATGAGGTAGTAATTCTAGTTTACAGAGTCATCGCTGCATTTCCTGCAGAGATTATGTCCCCAAAGCTGGGGGGCATTTTTAGCCAAAATATGATCTTTTTCTAACCATAACCAAGTGTTTATGTGCCTAAACTTAAACACATATTAAACACAGTGTTGTTGAAATGTAACGTTTGTGTGTATCCTCTGTATAATTTTGTGTAAATGTAACATGTATGAACATTTTGTCTGGAAATTGAGCTCGGTTATGTTGCCACAAGCTAGTCAGTAGACGTGGTTGTCAAACAGGAAGTTTAAAATCACCTGTGCATCACCTGTGTTATGCAGCTTAAAACAGTAACATTCAAGAAATATGCTTAAGCTATATTCTTCTTGATACTGTATTGTGGTTGATTCGATTGTACCAAGGTCAAAATGTCTGAGGATCCTTGATTTAAGACTCAGCCGTCGTATTATTGGAAAAATGATGGAGATATAATTTCCGACTGAGCTGCTATTATCTGATGATTATCTTTCAGTCTAGATGACAGACTCATGCTGGATCCAAATTACACATGCCTCTAAGCACATTCATCAGTTTCACTCTTGTAAATATTGGATGAAACTAAAACTGTTAACAACAAAGGAGGAAAGAAACGTATTATACGGTGGGATATAATACAAAGACAAATACTTTTGACAAATATTTTATGATCCTGTTGAAAAATTCATCTTGTTCAATAAACTTAATCATTGTTTGAAGACTATTAATACTGTTAAGATTATTATTTCATGGCCAATAGCAATACTTGTTACTGATTGGCTGGAAGATGTTAAAACCATCATTAAAACCACAGGACACAACTGATCTGGTCAACATATAGATGTCTTCAGGGAACTGAATATTCCTACATGGTGCTGCATTTTTGCAGATTGAAGTTGCTTGACATACATAAACTTTTTTTTCGGATTTCTGAGACTTATGAGTTTTGTGACTCTGTCAGAGCTGGCTGACTCACTGTCGGCTCCTAACACACATGAATGGCATGACAATTATTTTGATGCTTTTTTGGGAACTAACTGCTAAAAGTTTGATAACACAATGAGTCATTCAGAGTTGTTAATGATACTTAGAAAGTTGTATTTATAGTTTCCAGCTGATAGTATGGGAGTTTATTTGTAAGGAGAAAAGTATTCTTTATCCAGTGTACATCACTTGACCTGCAAGTCTGACTAAAAAGAATTATATCACAGCCAGTGGGGTAACTAGGAGCTTACGTTAAATCACTGCTCTGAAGTGGGTCACAGACTTTAAACTTTAGGTAAACATGGCAACAACACTGCTGCTTGATGCAACGTACCAGTTAATGATGAGCTACAGTAAGGGCACATAACGACAAGTTCAACATCATTGACCTACTGTATATACATTTTATTTGGTGGCAAATTTCAAACAAAATACACCCCAAAGTGTCAGTAAACAACAGACCTGAAAGTAAACATCCCCAACTCACCCGTTATGTTGGTATTTAACCTACAACCTTGTCGTGTGTCATTGTTTATTAAACTGTCTCATCTAAAGCTCATTTTATTGTGTTTTTTTTAACAACCGAATTAATCACTTTATATGTTATTTTTATAACTTGCGTTAACTTTATGTTGAGGTCATCACATCATTTGTGGGGCGCTCATTCGTGTGTTCATTTATCATACGAACTGTTGTGTGAGAATATGTTGATTAGTGACGTGACTAATCTCAGGGCTGGGCAGTAATGAATTACATGTAAGGCACATGATGTTTTTCAACTACAGTAGCCTGAAAGAAAACAATCTGCTAACGTTACAATGAACGGTGATAAAAAATTTAACTGATTACACACACACACACACACACACACAGAGCGCAGAGCTGCGAGCTTCTGAGCTCATGACAGCTGCAGCTGCAACGGGGAATTCAACCCAAGTCAGTGAGATAAGCTTAATATTAATGTTAATGTCACCACTTACGTTAGACTGATTCTGACAGTAATGTTACAGTTAATGAGTCAGCAGCCGATGTTTGCATTTATAGTGTGTAAACTGACACCACATATACATTACATTAACCATGAGGAGTCAAAACTCTGCAACTATCCATGTTACTAACCACTTACGTACTTACTCGCTCTTCTTCATCTGGAACACAAAGCTGCCATGAAATCTTTCCATCGTACTTGTTTTCCTCAGCAACAAGCTGCACCTCATCAGAAACACAGTTAGCAGAGCTGTTGCTAGGTTTTGGGGGGTTGTATACAAACTCTGTGATGTCCCCCTATTTCCAGTCATGAATACACACCAACATTTATGCATATGAGACCAAAAGTTGCTTTTCACTCATAATAAACATTTTAATTTAACTTAGCTACATTGATACATCAAAACAAAGTCTATTTCTGTGCTGTGCTGCCACCCCTGCCAAAAAATTAGCCTAGTTGCCACCTGGCGTAACCAATTTTCCTGGGGAAACCCTGGCAGGCACTGAGTGGAGGATGGAGAGCGAAGCGAGAAGCACTTCTGTTGCACATACTGCACAGGAAGTAACTTATACTTTGAGAAATTTTTAACCGGGTACTTCTTAATTATACTATATTTTATGGGAGAAATTGTACTTTTACTTAAGTGTAGATTTTACTCTACCACCACTGCCCAGCATACATTTGAATCTCAGATCTTAAGAAGTGCACAGACCTCACCCCCTTTAGAAATGTGAGAACAGCTCCCTAGTGACAGACTTTGCACAGATACATGTCAGCACAGTGAAGACATTTTAGGGTATATAAACAGAGAAAAAACACAAGGTAAGACTTTTAAGTGATTGACTTTGAATAACCACTGAAAATGTCACACACTCCCTTCTCCTAAGTGATAACTCTATTGAGTTATTTTAGATTTAGTGAGAGCTTGGAGCAATAAACCAACACTCTATACTGTTTGCAGTGTTTTAAGTGCCACAGCCATTACTAAAACACATGGGCGCAGTTCCCAGAGAATTAGCACCCTGTGCTATATGATGAAATATTGTAACCTCTGCTGTCATAATAATAAAGCTAATCAGTGCATCCAAAACACATCATCACATAGCAGCACAAATAGCGCTGCACACATACGTGTCATTAACACTAATGAGGCTGACAGCAGATGTGCAGTGCCACATGGGAAAATCTCTCTTCCGCATCTTTCTGTCTGCTAGTACATCCTGTCAGTTTGCTGCTGTGCTGTCTGCCGGTGGACCAGCGGATGCACGCTCATCCTCTTTCTTCTGCTCTGAACACCCTACAGAGCTCTGGACTCCTCCGGCTGGTTGCCACCATAATTGCAAGTCATAGCCGCTGTCACGTTTTCCCCAGTGACTCATGTCTGCCATTGGTGGATTCTCTGTCTCTCTGCTCTCATCCTCTCAGTCTGCCTAAGCTGGTCATCCAGGCTCCACCCAGGGAGGGATGCGAGGCGTGATCAATAGGTCACACTTGAGTCGGGCTTTCCCTGCTTCTCTGCTGTCCTCTTGGTGCTGGCAGATTGACTCAAAACAGACAAATACCCTTTGCTAGTTCTGAGAGATTTCTCTTTCTAGTGGCATATCTGTCTTGATCTGTTCTCTCTTGTGTCCCTGTCCCAGTTTCCACTTTCTCCTCCCTCCTCTGTTTTCCTTCCTTGGCTCGTTTCTAAGTGACAAGCCAAGATTGAACGGAGCTTACAAGCATTATCCTGAAGCTGTTCTTTGTCAGGGCTTTCTTTTGGTCTTTGTTGAAATAACTTTTCAAAAGGTAAACAAGAGACAATGTGAGTAATTGAAAGACAGCACTGCAAAAATCGATGTCAAGGAAGTAAAACAGTAGACTATACTGGTTATTGATTTAAGAACATTACACCTGTGTGTAGTTTCTTTAGCAGAGTTGCAGTACATTAAGCTAAGTTTACCTTTAGAGTTAACGTCTGTTGCTCTTGTCAAGAATTACCTGTAATGAGGGCAGCAGAAGAGCGCATCTAAATTCCTTTATATTAGAGGCAAAAAGGATCAAAGCCAGAGTGACCTGGAAATAGATCTGAACTAAACAAGGCAGTTCGTCACATAAGCGAGAGAAATGAAAAAAGCAAAGATTTGTCAAATTAACAAGATGTTTTACATCCAGAAAGGTGTTTGAGGAATTTCTGTTTTATTTTATTTACGTGCTGACACTGTGTGGGAAGATGTATCACAGCTTGTGCTTGCCATGTTGGACCGGTGTATTTGGCAACACGCAGAGAACAGTGGGAGCATCAGAGGCAACTATCTTAGAGGGCTGAGGGAACAGACAGAAACCATGCTGAGGGAAATTAACAGAAGGTTTTTCATCACAGTTACTGAATGACACATTGAGTCAAAGTCTGTAGGGTTAAAGGAGGAGATAATGAGTGGTTATATCAGAGGCTAGGTGGTTAAAACAGCCTTGACACCTTCTCAAAGTAGGTCACACAATCCTCAGGACGAAGAGAGAAGCAGGTGGAGGGTGCTGAGGAGAGGAATGTAACACAAATGCTTTCTAGTGTTTCAAAGCAGGAGATTAGATTTGAAAATGGAAGGTTGATTTTGCGACTAATGGATGAGATGATGGAGGAGACCACAGGGGTCATGAACAAGTTTTATTTGTGACACTTTGGCTCTACTTCCTAGAACTTTGTGCACTTTGATTTTAAGCTTCGAGACAGTTGGAGTCAGACAGTTTGGAAATGTTTCTTTCAATTCTTTACTCATTTTAAAAATCAATACCAATTTCGTGTCTGTGCACTCATCCGAACTGAGATGGATCCAGGGTGTGCCTAGCCTAGCTAGCTATTTTATTTAGGTGACATGTCAAAGAGTTCCAGGTTTTGTCAATGATAAGAGTAAGAACCAACCTGGCAACCCCGCTGTGACAACAGGAGGGCTGAGATGTTCTGCACAGCAGTTGTTCTTTCAAAAATGAGTGCAGTGCTCATTCAAAAAGTTTGAAATGGGACAATAACTTGGACTCTGGTATTGCAGCTTTAAACAATTTTAAACTCTAAAACTTTGGGTCCTGAGCAACAGCCTACACAGTACATGCATAATTCCTTCCCCCAGCAGCGCCAGAGTATTTGTATCATTTGCTAATGCTGAGTTCACACTACACGATACCAGCCCGATTATAGCCTGATGCAGTGTCGTACGGTGAACGACATTGAGTGTCATACGCGATAATCCATCGTTTCATGTCGCCTAGCAGACAACAACCAACGCTGCACCTGGGACGCCTCACAACGTCCCGACAAAAAGTCTAGCATGTTCAATTTATTTTTTGCCATTCATGACTCCTGTCACAGCCGTCACTTTGACCAATAGAAACACAGAGCGATCTGCTGCCGTGGACAACTGCATGAAAACAACGACACCCCGGCCTTTTTATTATTTCCTCTAGAGACGGTACCACAACTGAGCAAAAAAGAAAAATTTTGGTGTGAAACTTTATCAACCCGTTGAGTACTGCCATTAGCGTCATGCTAGCAAACAATGTAATTTCTTCATAATGGAGGATAAAAAGTAATAAAATTAAAAAATAGTGGCAGGGCCTTTACTCACCACAACCGCAGAGGCTACCAGCTTCATTTGAAACAGACGATATTATAAACAGGCTGTTATTTACTATTCTTTCAGTATTTCTATATTTTTACTTTTAATCTGCTTCCAGTTGCCTTGATAAAGTAAATTGCATCGCACCATCATTTTTAAAGTCAACACTTCCTGTAGCTATTTAAAATTAAAAGCCCATTATAATTTTTTGGCTGAGAGAATCCCTTAATTTTCTAAACAGGCTTTTATTGTGAAACAGTTGGAGGAAGTTGTTGTGGAGGATTCAGTGACTTGTATGTTCTCGTACAGTGTTTCAAATGTAGCTCCTGCCATCTGGTGGTGCTTTTTACGTTACTACAATAACATTTTGGCACCTGAACAGCCATAGTGACTGAAATGATAGGAATACTGATAAAAATAGGAAGAAAATAATGCAATGACATCACGCATGTTGTGAAAGATGACCAGGAATGATTAATTGTGGACCAGAGTGTCGTCTGTCATGGCTGTTGGTCAAGTTACAGTCACGTAATCTGACATAGTGACTGTCGGAGCGGACAAAAATGGCGTGTAGTGTGAATCCAGCATAACATCTGGCCTTTTGGAAACAGGTTGTTTCTGGGAACAAATGTGTTTATTCTGAAAGCTACATCGCTGATGTTTGAAATGTTTGAGCTTGCAACAGTTCACCTCTGGTCTTCTTCTCTTCTTGAATGAACTGAGGTGAGCGATGGAGCCCCTTATGTTAACACAACACAGAGTGTACTTCTGGTCTGAGTAGTGCACTTCTGTCTAACAGCAAGGTAAAGCAGAGACAATATTCAAAATAAAGCGTACACCTAAACTGATATTTGTTCTTTAGGTGAGGACTTTTTTAGGAGGCCAAAATATGTTTTGCTGTCTACCCCTCCACAGCGACCACCCAACAGTACATTGTTAAGCTTCCGTATCAGTACCGTCTGTCTGCTCTTTGGTGCCTTCCAATTGGCATCTACTCTATGCAATACTATGGACTGAGTACCTCATACAACCCACTTTTAAAGGATCTGATCTATCCCTTCAAACATAACTTTTTGGTGCATGGGGACCTACAACCCAGGTGAAAGTGGAGAACAAAAGACAAACAAAACTGTGAGACATATATAACTCATTTAAACTGGCTTTAACTTTGTCATTGATTAGGATTAGTACACACACACACAAGGCCATTTGAAACTCTTTGAGACTTTATCTCATTGCACTCATCAGTAAAGACCTGTGCACCCCCAGCCTGCCGAAGCTTAGGGAATGACCTGCTTGAAATCCCTGAGCTTTGTTTCCAAAACCGATCATTCTTTGAACTGCACTGATGTCATTTCCCTCAGGAGACCTGATTTCAGCTTGAAAACACTGCGAGAAGAAGAGGTTCCCACGCCTCGGCCTTTCAATCACTAATCCTCGTCAGACAGCTCTGCTAGATAGTGGGAGTGTGTGTGGTCTATTGTGCAAGTGTTCATATGTGTGCATGTGTGTGTGGGAGGAGGGTCCACACAACGGTAACCTAGATTATGTTTACTCAATCAAGTGATGAGGGGGCTTAACTACTGATGGCTCCTCATCTAATTTAGGTGTACTTAATTTCAGGCTTCCACTGAGCCCTTAAGTGTATAAATCAATGACAATGAGCTCTCTCTGTGATGATCTCCCGGAGATGCAAATGTCAGTGTGCTTTCAGCTAACATTTCAAAATAGCTCAACAAAACCCTTACGGAAATTCTAAAAAAAAGTTTTCTAGTTGGCTGAGGAAACTGGAAAAGACAGTGACAAAACTGTCATGGTATTTTGGAGGAGAGGTGCTCAAAATAAGAATGTTACAAATCAACAGATGGATGCAGACATATACGCCAAGAACCCAAGAAAATGAAGTTACTATCAGGAAACTGTCATTTTTTTGTATTTTTTATGAATGAATTTGTTCAGATTGAGATACAGATGAGGATTAGCAGGGGTGCTTTTAAGGAGCGAGCTACGGGTAAAGCACACACATTTTTTAAGCTAGCATGAAGGTAATGGCATCAACCTAAGGCATCTATTGTTTCATACAATTCACAAAAGGGCCCAGGAATATGTAAAACTATCATGTCATGGTTGACAGCAAACAAATTACAATACAAAAGCAAGCATTATGTCGTGAAGCGCTCCTTGTGTTAATTGTTAAATAGCAAGAAGCTCATTTTTCTATACTGGCATCTCCCTATGGGACAACCTGCCCCTGCATATCAAACAAAGCCAAACAAAGGTGATTTTTATCGAGGAGTTGTGGGGAGGTTTGATGGTTCACCTCTGAAGGAGGTACATTGAACCATGTAATGGTGTAATGTGTTTGTTTGCAGCTATGTGTATATTTCTATGTGTGGTTTTGCTGTCTCCACCAAGGACCTATTTGGAAGTAAATGTTTATTCATGCTCTTACGTGCTGTCACCTGGGATGTTTTTTTAGGTCATGATACTCCTGTGAGTTGTTGGAGTTGTTGTGCTTTTAAAATTTCAAATATAAGTCAAATCAACATTTATAAACACATAACACATTAAAACAGGATTGCTGGGGAACTCAAAAAGTTGACTGTAAAGGTATTAGTCAATTCAGACAGTTATTATTATCAACTGTAAGATAAGAAACTGAAGTATGTGATTCCTTAGCTCTCCATATTGACATAAAGTAGTATTTAACTAGCCTATAATACATCAGCATAATCAGGGATTTGAAATTCAGGCATGGTTTGGTGTGCCGGCCCAAAATTTTCACTGGTCCCATCTTGCCACCCCTATGAATAATGTGCGAGGGGGGCATTGTGAGTAACACGCAGCAAGGACCCTTGTCTGGACTCACACTCAAATCTGCTCTTTTTGTGTATTTAAGGGCCACTCTGGTATTTTTGAACCTTGGCCCCATTTTCTCGTGTTTTTGCATCTAAGTGACCGATGGCAACAACAGTTTTATAACTGGTCCAGTTTTTAGTGAGACCACAGCCACTGGCAGCAACGAAACGGCTGTAATGTCCCACTCTGGGCGATTGTGCATGGTCAGTTCACAACCACTTGATGTGCTTGTTTTCAAAATCGCCATCGCTAAAGCCACCAGACTCAGTTTAAATAAACAGTCATTTTATTTATCATAAAACACACTTCATTCAAAGCCCACAAAAACAAAGTAAAACTCACAAAAGCCATCTTCACCCATCTCTCCACTGTTCCAACAGTCACCAACTCTGGTTTGGTTGAATTAAACCCTTTGTTCACCCAGTTAGATGTGAAAATATGCTGTCTCTATACACCTTAAAATGACCATTTATTTCAACAGAATCTGGTGGGTTTGGTGATGCCAATTTCAGAGCTGTTTTGAGTCAAACAAAAATGATCTTACTCTTTACAACAAAGGTCTTTCTCTGTAAGGATACTTTCCATAATGTTGTTAGACACTTGTGTTAATAATAATGAGCCTGTCCATGGCAAAAACAGACACTTTTAGTGAACATACATGGAGGGTGCACAATTTCCCTAAAGGATTACATTACAGCCTGTTTTGCTGCTACCAACTACAGCCCTCTCACTCAATACTGGACCAATTTAAAAAGACAGAACCAGTTACTTTGACAAAACCATCTGGGAGAACAGGGTCAAGGTTAAAAACGACCAGAGTTACCCTTAAAGTTTTAGACTATCTGTGGAATGGAGGTTATTACAGTGAGTGGCAGCAGGACTGAATGAAAGTCGAGGTACTGTGACACCAAGGTGTATTTGAAAAATCTGTCTCTGTCAACCTCTGCTACATCTTTTCCTTTTCTCCTTTTTTATATGTCAAATTTTCCACCTCAGCCAAGAACTTTTTCTCCTTTCTTTCTTTATTTTTTGGTTAAGAATTTCTGTTTTTCAAATTGAAATGCCCACACATGGATGGAAATATCCCTATTTGTATGAAGAGATGTGCATAATGAGGCAAATCAGCAAGGCCAGAACACTTTGTGTGTTTATGTTTATGCGAGAACAGCATATCATATATCCTGGAAAGTACATGACATCCTAATTATAACAACACTCAGCGCAAAGTTCAGTACATACAGCACGGTAGCCCTCTGACACGTACTACTGTGATGCGTTCACTACTCGAACACAGTATGTCATTTGAAGTCCTTTCATATACATTGAAAAGCTGACGCACAAACAAAAACAGAACACTTGAGAAACAGCCTTGGTGATCACACAGGCAGCTAATACAGATCTCATTCATTTAATGAGCACGGCACTTTTGTTTTTTTTTTAACTGCTGTATTTCCTGCTTTAATACTGGCTGGTTATTATAGTTTTTACAGTAAACAACATCTTGTTGCGCTGAGCACAGTTTAGTAGAGGCATCTGGAAATGAAATGGAAAGGGAAAGGAAACACAAAGAAAATGCAAATAATATGCTGATTATCCCTCAAAGTAAATAAAGTGTTTCGCTCCATTACAATTTTAACATGGATTTTCTTTTTTTATACTGATGTGAAAATCAGATTTTTGCAGCTGTTTCGAGTAGGGCTGAGACTTTTCTGATGTCTGCCCCCTCCCAGTTGTGATATCATACGATACTGTGACAGGGATTGAGTCATGACAAATGCACAGCCTCACTGATCTATTTTGTCCTGTCACGCACACGTACATCATATTAATTTTCATCAAGGGGACTTTATTGTATGAATGTCATTGATGACGCATCTGGTTACTGATGCCCAATCAGAAAGATGCCCCGCTGTTTATGTTGCTGAACATCAGTGAATACAATGTGACCCTGACGACGGATTTAATGAATGCACTCTATACATCGCCAGAAAAAAACAAAGCATGAAAGAAAATGAGGAAAACAGCCTGAACTTTTTTTAATGACTTTAAATGAATCGTGTTTGTGATTAATTTTCTTCTGTACAGTTCGTTCTTAGCTAAATCGTTTTTACATGCATCATTAATGGTCTTAAGTTGCCCCCACGGACAGATTATGAGAAAGTGACCCCGGGGCACAGACGTGCAGAGGGCCCCACCACCTCTCTTTTATTGGTGAAAGACAAACAGAATGTATGAACTCTTTTTGTTGTTGTTGCTTATGTTAGTTGTTATGCATCTCTGTGGTTGTGTATTTGTCTATTTGTAGTTCATGTGTCTGTGTGTTTTGCCCCCTTTGTAGTCGGTTTACACCTCTTTGAAGTTGCTTTACGTGTCTTTGAAGTTGTTTTGTAGTTCTTTGTGGTCATTTTGAGTTTCTTTGTGGCTGTTTTCTTTCTCTTTGTAATCACTTTGAGTGTGTTTGTTGGTGCTTATCTGTTTTTGTTGTCATTATGCATCTCTCTGTGGCTGTTTGCCTTCTCTTTGTGGTCACTTTGAAGTCATTTTGCATCTCTTTGTAGTTATTTTGTGTCTCTTTATGGTCATTTTGACTTCTCTTTGTGGTCACTTTCTGTCTCTTTGAAGTCATTTTGAGTCTCTTTGTGGTTATTCGAAATCTCTTTTCAGCTATTTTGCATCTCTTTGAAGAAAATGTAAATCTCTTTGTGGTCTTTTTTGTCTCTTTGTTGTCATTTTGTGTCTCTTCATAGTCATTTTGAATCTCTTTGTAGTAATTTTAAATCTCTTTTCAGCTGTTTTGCACCTCTTCGAAGTAGATTTTAATGTCTTTGTAGTCTCTTTTGTCCCTTTGTTGTCATTTTAATTCTCTTTGTGGTCACTTTCCATCTCTTTGGAGTCATATTGCATCGCTTTGCAGTTATTTTGAGTCTTTTTTGGTTACTTTCCATCTCTTTGTGGTCATTTTCTGTCTCTTTGAGGTCATTTTGAATCTCTTTGTTGTATTTTTGAATCTGTGCCCAGCTGCTTTGCAGTTTTAAGTCTGTTTGCGGTCACTCTCCATCTCTTTGAAGTCATTTTGCATGTCTGTGTAATCATTCTGAGTCTCTTTGTGATTATTTTGAATTTCTTTGTAGTGATTTTGGATCTCTTTGTTGTCTTTTGGTCTCTTTGTAGTCATTTTGAGTCTCTTTGTGGTTGTTTTCTGTCTCTTTATGGTTATTTTGAATCTCTTTGTAGTAATTTGGGGTCTCTTTGGGGTCTTGTTGTCTCTTTGTAGCTGTTTTTATGTCTCTTTTTGGCCATTTTGAATTTGACCTGTTCAGTTTGTTTTAATTGGAGTGACATTTTTTCCAAAAGAGCCAGGAGAGCCCCTGGCACACTGAGTCCCCTAGGTCTGTGCCCTCTAGGTACGTTCATTAATCCATGCATCCATGCTTGCCCCAAGGGCAGATTTATATATAAGGGCTATGTACCACATTACCTTTTCAAATTCTGGCAGGGGTGGTTACTTTGTAATCTATTGCAAACAGGAGGTGCGTGGTGCTGAATCTCACATCGAGTCTTAACTGCCCTGATTTAGCAAATCTAACAGGAATGACTTGACTGAAACAAAGTGGAACAAAAGCAGCAGAAATTGTACAACTGTACAGAAAAACTGCCTGGGTAATGGATTGAGAGAGAAAGTAAGTGAAGCTGAAGGACAGAAAATAAAGATTTATTCCGAAGGTGCCGAGAGGACCAAACAATGCTAGGAGTGGAAGCATGTCTGCTTACATGAGCACATATTCCTGACCCAGGAGTGAGGCACAGTTACAGCTGATGAATGCTTGAAAAAGTGAGTGATAGTTGTTTCATCCCTGCAAAACGAAAGGCCACTTAAGGCTAATAAGGGTCACTGATTAAACAAATGACTGAGGTCAGAAAGCAGCATGCACATTGGCACAGCGGAGGGAAGATTCTGGGTCAGACAGCTGAGAAGGATTAATTCATAATGCGGTGTAACTGGATAACAGCACAGGCTTCTGGATATAGACCTAAAACAGAGTTGAGGAAGCAGGCTGGTGTAAAGCTGCTGGCTTATGTGTCCTTGCAAGAATGTTGAAATATAAATATAATGACAGGCTGCGACTGAGCTGACAGCTTGTTCGCTCTGAAAACAGGCAGGTAACCTCCAGGTAAACTTCCTGTAGTAAGCAAATCTCCCCTTTGTCATTGTAAAGGAAGTTGGATTTCCACGCATGCATTGTGTCCTCTTAGTATTCAGCTTATGCCAAGGTCGAGCAGCTGAGGTCTCATTTTCATACAGTCACACCCCTGGCAATGTCAATCAAACCCATGTGAACAGGAGCGGAGGCATGGAGACTAGGAAGGGGCATGGGACAAGACTGAGCCTCTCCATGCTTAATGGCCTGATTAATAATAAATCCCCTGTCTAATTATGAAATGGTCAAAACTAATGAGATTTCTGCCACCCGTTTTCTAATGAGCGCATTACCAATTCCACTCACTCTGTGTCTCTGCAACACAATTGATAACATCTGCACATGTCATGTTCCTTGAAGCCTGCACAACACATGAATATGAAACTTTCTGTTTTGCACAAGCTGTTCCTGCTGCTAACAGGTGTTCAAGGAGGGAAAATAAGACTGTTCCTATATATAGATAAATAAATAAAAAGTAAATGTATGCGTTTCTCTGAGCAACAGCACTTGTCTTTTGCACTGTATTTTTAGTTTCATGAGGACAATAAGCCAGATGAGGTGGACTATAACCTCAGACAGTGAGTTGCAGAGCATTGCAACTTCCATGTTTATCAGGTTTTGCACACAATGTCCAACAAATCATTTTTCTCTACACAATCATGATGAGCCAGTTATTCGTGCATAACCCACATATTTTTGGAAGGCTCCCAGCACGTGACCAGTGCGCTGACAGGAGTAAAGACAGAAGTGGTCCCAGGCTGAGACAGGTTGGGGAGGTGAAATTCACAAAATACAGGACTCTCCCCCGAGGCTTTCCCCAGGAGGAGAGGCTTGTGAACTCTGAATGAACTTTTAGTCATTTTAAGGTACGTCCTCACCAAATGTCTTTTCTTAACCCTAACCACAGTAACTATACTTGCCTAAAGCTGACCTCTGTAACTTAAAGTTTATTTCGTAACTTTACGTAACGTCACTCTTGGGGGGCTAAGATATCATATGAGCCATTGTGTGTGCATTTTAGCAGGATACCTTACAAACTGTTGTATGAGGATACTTTGGTCTCATACAATTTTACTGAGGCTTCAGTAGCTCAGTACAGGCAGCCGTAGCTCAGTTCATAGAGACCTGGCTTGGGAACTGGAGGGTTGCGAGCTCAAGTCCCCCGTACCGACCAAGCATGAAGCGTGGTCTGGTAGCTGGAGAGGTGCCAGCTCGCCTCCTGGGCACTGCCAAGGTGCCCTTGACCAAGGCACTGAATCCCCAACTGCTTGTCCCAGGCAGCCCCCTTCCTCTGACATCTCTCCATTTAGTGCATGAATAGGTCCTGTGTGTATAGTATTGCCACATTGCATTTGTTGTAATATGCCAGCAGTTTAAGCTTTGTCTTTGTCATTGTATATGACAAGAGAGTGATAAAATCCCCTTGGAATTTAATAAAGTATATCTTCTTTTTATTATTCTTCTTGCTTCCAAAACCAATAAAAGTCACATCTATGAGCTGTACCCTCGCTCTGAGAGACAACATATATTTGTGAAGCTCACAGTATCATACATCTTGTGTATATGTGATTTTCTTAACATACATGGATTTATAGCAAGCATTTATATATATACTGCATATAATGTATTTTGCAATTTGTGGGGGTTTTGTATTGTATTGTATTTATTTAAGGATCATCTCTATACATACAGCTCAGTCTGAAGAAGAACATTTGTTTGAAATGTCACAGTGTGCAGACCTTTCTTTATGTTAGTTGTCATTATGAAGAACAGCACCACAGTAGTTTGTTTTGACTTGACCACACAAACATGGACATGTATATATAGACAGTGCACTGGGGCCCTTGAGGTGGGGTGGCCCACGGAGAGAGTGGGCCCTCCAATAATGTGTTGGGTGGAGAATGGGTGAGTGACGTACCAATGTTCAAGGAAGAAATTTCATTCAATTTAAAACAGTGCCATTTGATATAGATGCTCTTAAAAAGGCAAACTCATCTTTGTCATGTTTTTTTTCTTTCTTATTTTTGGAAAATATCTTCATCATAATATGGGCCACAAACGTTACTGAGCTGCCACAAACGCTCACTAACTCACGGTTTTAATTAGCAGCTGAACATAGTCCCCCTCAATCACTATTGTCAAAAAGTACATAAAGAAATTACTAACATCGGGTCATTTTGAAACTGCTGACAATAAAGATATATAAATAAATAACACCAGCGTTAGCCTTTAATACAGCAGGCTGACCTGTCATTGGCAACTTGTGTGTGAGCCAAAATACGTAAAGCAGGCAAGGAAACATGTTTAAACTGCTGGCATATTGCAGCAAAGACAACGTGGCAAGTGACTGCAGTCAACAGGCATGGAGTGGGGCTAATGAGTTAATGAGGAGCAGGTGTGTAGGCAGCAGCAGGGTCAGAGGGAAACTGGTCGACTGGTGTGGAATGAGAGGATCTGAAAAGTGCAGGAGCAAAGGAGAGGATGTGAAGCTGAAGAAGAAGAAAGGCATTGTGTTTCAGTGGTTGTGACTTAATCAATCCACCTATCAATTAAAAAGAATGTAAATCAATTCTTGCACACATCAACTGTTTTGGATGATATTAGGTTTAAACATATAAGTACATAATATAAAGTGATTGAATAACCACGTTGTGTGACAGTATCCATAGAGATTGATGTTTCTGTCTTATGGCAGAAGTTCATCCTACAGTTTACCTGCACATCTGACTTCATACAGAGTAACACTCTGTAGCGAGTGGTCAGTGGGTTGGAATTGGTTTTGGGAAGGCGCCCAAGTTTAACTGCAGTGCATAGAGGTGTGACATCATGTTTAGACAGCTGGAATTCAACCAGCAGCATTAGTATTTCGGCCCTTGGGCTCACATGCAGCGGATGATCCAATGATCTCATAGAACACGGTATGCACACCGAGAAAAACTTTCACTGATCTTTTCCATGGACAAGTCAAATATACATGGATCATGCGGATACTAAAGGCTGCAGCTGAAACATTTCTTTCTACAGTTAAATGTGTATTATTCAGCCTAACTAATACCGTAAGTAATTAGGGTAAATTTGGTTCATCACCAAACAAGCCTCCCACTCTACTCTTGGCTGCTTGCGCGCTGTGATCCATATTTTTGTCAATTCAACAGTGTCCTTCTCGCTTCCAAATTAATTCTTTGTTCTGACACATTTTGTGTGAAATCCCCTGTTAAAGAAGACTTCCAAGTGTTTGTTGTGTTAGTTTAAGGGTTTTTTGTTTGCTTGTTTTTCGATTTCCAACGTGCATTGGTCAAAACAGAAGTTGCAAAGTCAGAACTCTTCACACAGTCCGTGAAACAGAGGTCTGCATGGATCAAATTGTAAATCAGTTCTCATTGCTTTCACATAACATGCATTCATTGACCACACTTTCTGAACCCATGAACTCTTTTCTAATTCATACTCCTCCACTTGCAAAACACTATTTATGCCAACACTCTGTTTTCAAACTGTGAAAAACACATTTAGAACAGAATGATGTCAAGGAAATCTTACAATGAAATGAAATAAAAATCATTCCAAACACAGCTGACTGCAGCTTAAAGCCCACCCAGGTGTATATGTATATCTGTGCAGTCAAACTGCCATCAATAAAATGCACCTGTGTTTGTTGTCTGCAGCTTACGCCAGCATATACCATAACCCCACTATACCACCATGGAGCATTATGTAAACAGTGTTGACATTAGCAAACCACTCATCCGCACGTTGTCACACACACCTCTTGCCATCTGCTTGGTGCAGTGACAACCGGAATTCATCTGTGAAGACAATGCTCCTCCAAAGTGCCAGACACCATCAACAGGGTGCAGTTGCCCACTTGAGTTGGTTAGGATGACAGACTGCTGTCAGGTCAAGGCCCTGGTGACAACAACGAGCACACAGATTAGTTTCCCTGAGATAGTTTCTGATGGTTTGTGCAGAAATTCTTCAGTTGTTTAAACATTTTGTTACATCAGCTGTCCAGATGGCTGGTCTCAGACGATCTTGCAGGTGAAGACGCTGAATGTGAAATCCCTGGGCTGGTGTGGTTACAAGTAGACTGCAGTTGTCAGGCTGGTTGGATGTACTGCCAAATTCACAGAAACAACAGTGGAGATGGCTTATGGTAGTGAAACAGCTCTTGTGGATTTTTCCACAGTCAGCACGCCGATGACACGCTCCCTCCGAACTTGTGACACTGTGTTGAGTGATAAAACTTCAACACACGCACATTCTAGACTGGCCTTATATCATGACCATCCAAAGATCTATGTAATAATGCTGTTTATTCAGCATTATGGTATGCCACACCTGTCAGGTGGATGCATTACCTTAGAAAAGGAGAAGTGCTCACTAACATGGATGTCAACAAATTTCCAATGACAACGTAAGACAATGCACTCTACTGAGTTCATAAAAGTCTCAGAACTTTAACTCAAACCTGTGAAAAATGGGAGCAAAAACCAAAGATTCTGTTCAGTGCATGGCTGTGCTGTAACACTGTTTCTGTTTTCATACATTTTGCATACTTACACTGCATGAAATGGATCAAATGTAGATCAGAAAACAGCAGGACATTTGCTTTATCCCTCATAACTGATCCAAATAGATGCCTGGTGTGTGTGTGTGTGTGTGTGTGTGTGTGTGTGTGTGTAAAACAGAGGACTTGCTCAAATACGCGCAGAGGGCATCCAGGACACATTTTTGTGCCTTACATTTGCATTTCATACCCAAGGGATGCTCTAATGGGCTTACCTATTGGTAATTAAGATCAAACTTTGATTAGCTGTATTTGAACTATGGCCGTCTCTTCAAACCGTAAAAACCCTCTGTGGGACATTTGATCTATTTCATTAACATGGAAATGGTTTGATTGGCTGCAGGTTTTTTTAATACTGCACCTTGCTCCATGTCCGTCTCTCCAACACAGTTCCCACTGAATCCAAGCTCTTGCCAAGCACCGAACCCTCCTTCTTAATCAGCCTGTCCAGCAACATTCAGGGTCGCACAGTCCTTGGCTACTATTTGCAGTTTGACAAGTGGTCCCTAACCTACCGCTACGTAGCCAAGATGGCGACCATTGAGGGCGAGAAGTGTCCATAGGTCTACACTTTTTGACCGTTTTGAGTGCACCATCCGGGTACTCACAGTGCACTGCATTTTTCCATACTTCTCAGTGTGAACGCACTTATGCACTCAAAATAGTAAGCGTAAGTACAGAAGTACATGATTTGAGACACAGCATTAGACTTTCACAGGTCCATGACCCCCCCTTTTGTCTTGGAGGTGTTTAAAAGAAGGCAGTTCTCCTCACTCCAGTCAATAAAGGCCTTCACCAGCTCCTTGTATTCTACTTCCTACTCATCCCTGACACATGCCACAATAGCTGTGTCATCACAGTATTTTTGGACATGGTAGGACTCAGACTGGTATTTGCAATGCATTGTAAAAAACAGTAGTTAGCATTGTCACCTTACTGCAAGAGGGTTCCTGGTGCAGGGTCAGGGGTTCGATCCCCAGGGTGGACATGCAGGTTAATTGGTGACTCTAAATTCCCTGTAGGTGTGAGTGTGAATGGTTGTCTGTCTCCATGCGTCAGCCCTGTGATAGTCTGTCGATCTGTTCAGGGTGTACCCTGCCTCTCGTCCAATGTCACCTGGGATAGGCTCCAGCCCAACCTGCAACTCCCAACGGGATAAGCGCTTACGGAAAATGAGTTAAAGAATGAATGGGTGCAGTGTAAACAGGAAGACAGAGCGGTCCCCTGCTATAATGTTGTTTTTCTTGTGCTTTTCCTGCACCTTTACCAAGGAAACACTTACTATACTGTGAGCTCAGAAATATTTTAAACCTAATGACTAATTTGCTGCTCTGAAATATTGAAATACATTTTGAAAATTACTGAGATTATCATCACCAGGTCCGTGTGCATGGTGACACATAATGGATCTACAACCAATGTTCCTCGTCAAACCATTAAAATACATGTCAGATCTCAGGTGTAATTGGTTACCATGTCGCATTTTTCCCAGGGGTCACAGTTTATTGAATTAAACATTTCCTTCTGCCGCACCCAACTGTACCACAGAAAATCCCATTATGATCTGCTTCAGTGATTCCCCGCTTCTCATCGAAAATGAATGGGAGGCAGCATATCCACCTGGCTTACCGCATCTGGCACAGCCTCCCAGTAAGATTGTCGCAGATCAGTTTAGACTGCGTAATTTGTACAAGGTGAGGTTCAGATAACTGGATATTGCATTTTGTGTACAAAAGAGCTGTTCATTTCAATAAGTCAAATTAAGATAACAGCCAGAGTGATTTGGTTAAATTGGCAGAGAGCAATAATGAAAAAAAGGAGCTTGGCAGTGCTTGTTACCTAACACATTATGCAATGGTTGCTGTTAGGTGTGTGTGTGTGTGTGTGTGTTGGACAGCAGACGATAGCAATCAGGGCAAGCAGTGGAAGTGTGGCAGATGTTTCTCTGCTAAAGCTGATGATGCATTATGTCTGTTAATACATTAGAGATATTACTTTGTTACTGGTGTGCAATGGACTACACTTTCATACATCATAGCACTATTCACAAGTAACATAAGCCAGATTCATCTTAATCTGTGACACCACTGTGCAGTTCAATTAAGTTTATTGTGCAGGTTTTAAAAGAGCGAAGACGTACTGTGTACATGGAGAAAGACACTATGTCAACATTTTTAATTCACAGCGTTTATGGAACAAGATGACATGGCAATATAACCTGTTTTCATCTGTAATTTGATGTGCTTTACCTTCAGTACACAGAGATGTGTAGAGGGCACAGGAAGAAGTAAATTATATCCTGCTGCAGTACATAAAAGCAGACCTGAGCAGGTCACATCTGAAGTGCTGGCTGGTGAGCCAAAAGCAACACAGTCCTGATATCACGCAGCCACACAGCAGCAGATTGCAGAACATTTTCCAGCCAGTCCATGAATGGTGAGCGCATGTTACTGGGAGCATGTAGTGGAAATTCAGCTATGCTGTTCATCAGCCATCAAATGACTTTGTAGAGCTTATAATTAGTGCTTATATTCAGTCAAACACTGATAAATCTGTAATTGCAGTTTTTTATAAGTTTGTTGAAGCAGCAAAACACAATCATCCCCACAATAACCACAACCAACATTAGAATACACGACATTAAATAATCAAAATGTACTCTGATTATAAATGTTGCCATGCCTACATGTACAAATACTTAGCTTAAACTCTCAGCAAAGCCATAATTTGTGAGTCTTTTACACAGGTGCACAAACTGAGTAATTATCCTGCTTACATGACCATGATACACTCACCAATAACCTCTCCTCTACTTTGGCTCACAGTGTAAGAAAAAGAGTGGAAAACAGGCACAGATGAGAGAGGAACATTGCTGTCGCTCAGGGAAATGTTGTTTTTAGTTCTGCAATGAGCCTTAAGTGCTCTGAACTCCAACCATAGAATTATATAGTGTAACCATGTGGACTGGTGCTGCCCTCCAGTATCTGACCAGTACCAACTTTCCTGCAAAATGCTGGTCCACCATTGGTGTCACCATGATTTAGCATACTGTATGTATGTAAAAAAAGAAAAAAGAAAGAAAAACAACCATAATGTGGCAATCTAATACAGGACTAACCAACCTACTCACTAGACTGAAGGCTACAATTCAAAGACTGGATTATGTTATATTTCAGCCTGGTCTCACTTTGAACTTGTCAAAATTCAGAGGGCAGAGTCTGGGCAGAGACTATTGACGTCAGACAGCTACAGAAAAAAAGCAGTCCTCGGCACCCGACAGCAAGAACAAAAGTTAAGGTGGCAAAAGTCTGAGTAAGGTGGATGGAAGTGGGGGTGGATGTGCCCATCATCCACTGACTTTCACCTGGGAGGCCGGTGTTCTCTTCCCATAACATTGTAAAGCCAAACCCAGTTTTGTTTTCTCAAACCCGCCCACTTGGTTTTGTTGCCTAAACCCAGCCACATGTGTGTGTTGGCAAAAATTAAAATGACTAAGATCAGGGTCTAAAATCACTCCCAGATTTGTAATTTGCATTCTAATCTGTTTCGACAGGCTAGCAAACAGTGACTGTAGTCTCTGCATTTTTGTCTCTGAACTAATAAGTAGAATTTCTTCTCATTTGTTTTTCTTTTTTTTTTTTACTCATCCAAATACTGATATCATTGAGACAGATTAAAAGACAATTTAGAGATCTGGGGTTGTCTGGGGAAACAGAGATATATAGTTGTGTGTCATCAGCATAACAGTTATATTTAACATTATTGTGATGAATTATGTTGCCAAGATGGAGCAGCTATAAAGCAAAAAGAAAAGGACCCAAACTGGTTCCTTGAGGAGCACCGCACTCAATGTCAAATGTCAGATTTTCTGTCTGACAGGTATGAGTGAAACCAGTCACGCACTGGATGCTAGTATGGTAAATATAAGAAAGCCTGCTTACTGAGCTTAGTCCAAAGACAAATAATGTTTTGTTATGGGTGCCTACATCAGCCTACAGCTTTGACACAGTGCTTAGCACTTCACTCAATATCCTAGCCATCCTACCGCTCCTCACAATGTGGCCTTTCAGTTTGTTGTCAACTGTGCCACTGCCACTACATTTCATGACATCACAGCACTAAACAAATGGGACATATATGAAATAATATACAAAAGCATGTCAGACACATGTCAGCATGAGCAGAGCTGCATGTTGGACAGATCAAAGGATGAGCTGTTTGTTTGTGCCAGGACACAAACTGCATCCTCCGGCATGACAGTTGGACGTTCTACTCACCGCTCCAGCACGCCGACCTCCATGCCCTGACTTTCCACCCCACTGCATAAAGGTGCTTCCTGCACTGGCACTGAGTGTTGGCACTGGACATACATTGTGTGCTGCTGAATCATCCAACACAAACATAATTCCTAAGGCTGATCTAACAGAGAGCATATGTTTGATTTGAGATGCATTCTGCCGTTTGAAGTGCTTGACCAATGTTCACACTTTAA
This sequence comes from Epinephelus cyanopodus, assembly GCA_026686955.1. Taxonomy (NCBI): domain Eukaryota; kingdom Metazoa; phylum Chordata; class Actinopteri; order Perciformes; family Serranidae; genus Epinephelus; species Epinephelus cyanopodus. The sequence goes on along the minus strand of CM048916.1, from coordinate 24,196,219 downwards.
TCCTCACTTCACTGCCTCAATATGGACAAAACTCTAGAACTCTTCTATCTATATGGTGGTCAGATATATGGTGATATTTCTGTTCAACTTCTACAAGAGGAGCTTTATCTTAGAAACCTGTCCTGTCACATAATAGCACGAAGAAGAACAGAATTTCAGACAGTAATGTAAGATGGTACATAGCAATAAAAAATATTTCTAATTTATGTGTAAAAAGCTTAATCCTGTCTTTTTTTTAAGTAAATAGATGAAATCCAATAATGTTGCACACGTACAGCAATTTGCAGCCAGGACTAAGTGTGTATTTATGTCTTCAACACTGATAAGAGCCTCAATTCATTCTGCAGTTACCAGCTTTAATCTTTATAATGTAGTGTGAGTACCTTCACCTTCTCAGCACAAAATCACCCTTGATACTGCCACTCACCTCTTCGATCTTTTTCAGCTGATTCCTTGTCGAGCTGTTTGTGCTATAACATCTGTTTGCTGCCTCATTATGGGAGTTAGGAGTGAATGTCAACTTATGTCTACTCTGCTTTTAGTGTTGCGTACGTCAAAGATGAAATTAGGTGCCAGGCTTTTTATGTCTACTCAGTAGCTGTGTTACACAAGTGTGTGTGTGTGTGTGTGTGTGTCCAGAGTGAAAGATTAGACGATTTCAACACCACAACAGGCAGCCAATAGTACGAACTGCAAGCACAGCATAAGGCAGGTGTTTGACCACTTTGTAAATCTCCCCATGAGCTCTCACCCTGTTTGAATGGTTAATGACTTACAGTGATTTCTTATCATAATGCCTGAATGATGTTCTCCCGTTCGTAGGGATGGTTATTTTTAAGACGGCTTGACTTATGCCACATCAGTTTTGCAGCTTCCACACAGTTGACATCCAGCCATGTGCCTGAATGACCTGCAAAAGCCTGTGTGCTGTTAAATCACCCTCTCTTATTAAAATTGTTTCTCACCTCTGGGTAAGTCAGTAAACATCTTTCATTTTAAAGGCGATGCCTAAAAGCTTTCTGAAATCATGGTTGCTGCCAGGACTGGCCCTAGACTTTCAGGGACCCTAAATTGGTTTAGGTTTCTAATGTGTTACCATTTCACACGGTACTGAACCAGCTTGTGTATTGCAAATATTAGTTTAAGCACACATGGTGTACAAATAAGCATGTACAGACGAGAGTGGGACCTATTTGCAGCAACATTAAAGTCTGTTGCAATACGACAAGACTCATACCACATTTTTCAAACCAACCTCCAAATGTAATTTAATTAACCTAAATTATAGACTGCAGTGTTTGAAAACTGTTGGGTGTTGACCCTTGTTCTTGCCCTCAGTGGGCTTCAGCTAATGGCTAACAACAGCTGTTAAGTTTTTTTGTGTTTATTAAGAAATATATTTTCTAGCTGTACCCAGAGGCCAGGGACCCAAAGCAACTGCTTATATCTCTTAAAAGGACTGGCTTTGGTTGCTGTTTAAGATTCTTTGGTCATCACTCCTCATGCCAATCACACAATTGCATGTCAAGGTTGCAGTCAGACATAGATGTTGTATGGTGGAGACACACTGTCTGGAGAGGTAGAAGATGTGTTATGGGCCCCAAGAGTAATATATTTTGGGGAAATGGTGCTGATAATACTCATTCAGACTGATGTTATATGGGATGCTTTTGACAAGTGAAGATATCAGCAAATCAATACAAATGTTTGGGTTTTTTTTTTATCATTTTTATGTAGTAGTAAAAATGTACTAACTAGAGAAAACTGTACAAATGTACAAGGACTTAATCTTAGAGGCACATGTCCTTGGAGGATTTTGACCACGCTGAGCAAATATATCTGCAGCAAAGTGGAACCTTTAGGAATGGTTTTAAAAGTGTTTTTGGACATTTTGATCCTTTTTGTGTTTGTGTGTTGTGAAAATTTGTTACTACTGGAAGCAACATAAATTCAGGCTGACCATAGCAGCTGTTCTCTGTGAAGGATGAAACCACCACCTCTTAAACTGTCAACCTTTTAGGCCTATGGGGCTAAAAGGCTATATTTTGGGTGAGGTGTTTTTTTAATGGTTACCTCTGCTGCCTTTGGGATCACTCACAGAGACCTACTGTTTATTTTTTCGTATGACTCTCTAAAGTATCATAACTAAAGCCATCCTGGTCTGTGATTTCCAGCTACATATAAAATAATGATACATGGATAACAATTCAGCTGTGATGTTGAATAAGAATCATTATCCTGTTTTATTGAAATAATGCATCTTGTGCAACAACAGCACACAGTAAAAATGGTTTACAGAGCCAGCCTGACTGTCCAGAAGCAAATCTGTAATTTCTGAATGTGGAGTGGCACAGTTTTAAATAGTAGTTCATCTTCTGAAAATCCCTTATCATTCATTCACAATATTCTATGTGGAATTATATTCCAAGAGACTGTGGACCTATAATCTATTTCAGACAATAGATCCAATACCAGGTATAATGATTTTGTGGAAAAAATATATTTTAAACATACATATTTGTCAAACTTGTCAAATCCACACGACATCTATTGCACGGCAGTTGCTTTTCCTTAGGTTTCTAACATTTTTTCCCCCGTTATGGGTGTTTTTTTGGGGGAGTTTTTCCTTTCCATCTGCTGTGAGGGTCCAAGGACAGAGGGATGTCGTATGCTGTAAAGCCCTCTGAGGCAAGTTGTGACTTGTAATCTTGGGCTTTTTCAATAAAATTGAATTGAAAATACCAATGCTTGATCAGCTGACCTACTCATCAAACTTTTATGCTGTAGGTACCCCCCAGCATGTCAATTTATGCTTGTAACATGCATTGTGTCTTTGAAATATAAACTTCTGTTTTCACAGGAAATGTCTCTGCTCATTTCACACGTACAGTCCTTTTCAAAGTGAACTTAGAACATAAGAAATCATTTTTAGATTTACTTTCTTAAGTTTAGGCAACAGTAGTCCAAGGTCAGGTTTAGAAAAAAATTATGCTTTTTTTAAATAAATATGTTTGCTACTAACTTAATGTAATGTCATGTAACACATGTCACAAGCATAGTTACTACACACATGTACACTGTGTTGCTATTAGAATAACCTGATTGACTTTTGATTTAAAACAGCAGGCTCCCTGGTGAAAGTCCAGACTTTGTTCCATCCACCTCTGCTCACACCCACCCTATTCAGACTTTCTATCTATTCTATCTACTATCATGGTAGTTGCCTGGAACATCAAAAATTGCCACCCCCAGTCGTGTCCCATATCACAGCTAAAGGGTGCCTCAGTGCGTCAAGGGTCATTGACCAAACGTCGGCATTTGATGAGCTGGGAGTGAGGTTGGGTTGGATTTTACTTTTTGTGAAGCTTGAATCTTCAGAATCCATGTTTCCTTTTATGTCAAGAAAAGACTATTTTTCCATATCATATTTTATACATAGGGAGCTATATATGTCATTGCAGAACAGTCCAACAGTAACGTTAGCCGTTAATGTCAAAAACTAGATTGTGCTGTATTTATAAGCGTAACTGACAGCACAGAAAATTATAGCTTTGATCTGCTGAGATAAAAGCTCTTCACGGACCTCTGAGTCCTGCACACCAGGGCACAAATTTGAAGCCAAGTCTCTATTTGTCCTGGGTTTCACTCTGGCCCATTGTATACACACGCATGCCCATGCACACACATAAAGTGCACATAGACACTCAAGCATATGGACATCCTGTCAGAAGTAGATCCATACCAAGTCCTGTGCCAGAGCCCTGGAGCCGTGAGATATCTTGTGCCTGGAATTTGTTTGTATATATTAGCCAGTTAATTTGGCTCAACTGACTCTGAAACACAACTCTGAAATGAGTGCAAATTATTCATTTATGTGATAAATTGTGCTGCTTTACTTAAAAGCGGAGTATAAACAGAATAAAGTGAGCTGAGTTAAGCAGAGTACCCTGTTGGACATTCCCTTGTTCTATATGAGATTTCATGCACTGCATGACAGAGTAATGTCAAGCAATATCAACGGATAGGTTGTCACACATTTGAAACCTGTAAATGTTACTGACACTGATGTCCTTCCGTGCCCTGAGATGGACACAGAAATAAAGGACGCAAAACACTCAATGTCAGCACTGCCCAACATGGCCATGCACACGTGACAAATATTGACATGCTTACCTTACAGTTTCCTAACCCTGCGGCTTGCCCTTGCCTAGACCATCATGCTTTTAAAAATCAGCATGCTTCTGTTGCAGTCGCCCGCTCATCCACGGTGACATTGGTTTGCTGACTCATAACATCTATGACTTTGGGAAGGGTAAGTGGTCGTTACAACTGTCATGGCGTGAAGTGCAACATGAACCAGTGGGGATGAGGTGAGAATTCAGGGGCTACAGTACATATAAACCACACACACTCTGCTGGCTGGGACTGAGCGGATGCAATATGATCACGAGTTGCCCTTGACTAACAAAGGTATGACATGTCAGAGACTGTGGTGGTCCATTGTTTGCTTTTAATTATTGCCAAAATCACAAGTTTAATGTAAGCAAGAGTATGGTGGTTATTTTAAAACTTTAGACAAGAGACGTCAGTGTTTAGATGATCTGTACAGCAGCAGAATGATCCAGGTCTTAGCATGCAGCAGATGGGGGATGACCTGTCTTGTTCAACATCACTATTGGAAGTGCCCTTGAGAAACATACAGGTAGTGGTGGTGATGGTGAAAGGATTGTTTTTGAATCCTGTGCACTCATCATTCTGCAATATGGACAGGTAGTAACAGCACTATGTATTTACAAAATGTGTATCTGAAGGATATAATACGGTTACACAGTCCGAATGATTAACTGTTATGTGAATATGGACAGACGATGGATGCGGGAAATGCATATATGTGATATATGTGTGTTGGTGCGACCTGTATATGAGGACATTATACTGGTATTCACACTACCTTATGGAGCACCACTGACTTGTGAGGACAGTGCCCATGTCAACCACTTTAGAAGCACTTTCAAGTTGTAAAAAAAGTCCCTCTTGCTTTTTCTCGCTGTGTCCCCGTGTGTGTGTGTGTGTGTGTGTTTGAGGAACAGCAAAATGGAAATGTGCGATGCCACCAAGCTGCTTAGCATGAAGCCTGCCCATGGCTATGGTTTTAAAAGTAAAATGTTTTCTAATTAACTAAAACAAATATAGCATCACTGCCAACTTATAATTAATTAGGAGAAACACACCTGATGCTGAACTCCACAAATGCCAGCATTGTATCCCATGATGAAACGATTTTGTTTATAAAGCACCAGAGCAAGAGCACTGCACCTGCCCTTCAGCGGTGGCAGAAATAATCAGATCTTTAAAAAAAAAAAAAAAAAAAAAAAATAGTCATCCCAGGGTGTCAAACACAACACTTTTTCACCGCTGCTGAAAGCACCTTTTACTGAGTCTGTGAGATGCATCCTTTAGTGTCTGAATGTGACACACAGCTGTCTCCTGGGTAAAACGTGCAACACATGGTTAAAATTGTCAAATGGTTGTGTTCAGGTTTAGGCAATAAACCTATATGGTTGGATTTGGAAAATACATCATCTTCTGTGTTACAATAATTGCATAACACGGTGTAAATAAGTTCTATGAGAGAGGCAACACGGATGGACATAAAGTACGTGACATTATGTTAAAACAGCACTGACAGTGGGTTTCACACAAGATACAGACAGCAGTCTCCTGGTTGAACATATGTTTGACCCATCAACCATCTCGCCCTCCCACCCTAGTGCTCTTTATACTACATCAAATATTGCCAAAAATGTGTTTACATTGGAGCTACTTAAAATCATGGTGCATCTTATACAGATGTCTTATGCATTAGTATCACACACAAAGGGGTGTGACAAAGTGTTGGTATTTGATGACCTGGGAATGAGGACAGACGGCAATAGCACAATTTGGAATCGTTAATTCCAGGGGCGGAAATCCTGGGGGGGACAGGAGGGACATGACCCCCTTTCAAGTAAAGCTGCCCCCCCCCCCCTAGAATAATTTGAGACACAATTAATAATTTTTTAACAATGCAGTAGTATTTATTGAAAGCACAATGTAAGCAGTGCTCATTATAATCGAGCAATAATGTGCTATTTAAATCTTAAAAGATTTAGTCCCCCCCCTCCCATTCCTAGTAGTGGTGTATCCCACACTCTTTCCAACGGGCGAAGCTAGGCTACACTCACACAGACACAGTTTAACTTACACAAGTTACAACACATCCCATTTACTGTTACATCAAGCCCCAGGCCCAGGCTGATCTCCTGCATTGTTCAAAAGCCTGCTCAATTACAAGTGCTGCTAAGCTAAAAGCTAATGATTAAGCTCAGAGTTTAGTGATGGTCAGAGAGGACAGGAGAGAAAGAAGAGGGAGAGGACAGGACAAGAGCAGTCAGTGGCGGAGCGGCTCGTAGCTAATGGGTACCTGTCTGTAGGCTCTCCACCTGTCAGTGAGACAAACATGAGAGACGTGCAGTTTAACCGACGAGGAGTGGCCGTTACGCGCGACTTATGCACAGTTGTGAGGTGCACAGCGGCAGATCTCACAGCACACTGTTTATGAACCAGTTTAATTGCAGGAAATGTTTAATTATTAAACCATTTCTCATAAGTATAGACATTCACTGTATATCCACTTTTCTACATGTGGCTGCTGCTGCTGGCTTGAGTCTTGACTCTTGTTATCAATAACTTGCAATGCTGAGATAAATGTTTAAAATCCAAAAAAGTAATTTATTATGAACAGGTTAATAAAACAGGTTTCAAAATTCAAAATACCTTCTAAACAAACGAAATATTCGGTACTACACATTTTCTTTGGTTAATTTTCTTTCAAACATTCTTTAAAGTTAAGATCTCACTGCTGGTAAAAAAACCGAGCCTGAGCCAGAGAAAAAAGAGGGAGGGAAGGAGACAGATCGAGTTTCTGTCTTTGATGAATGAAGCCTTATTGTTTTGCTGCTATTAAACAATGAGAGACATGTTTTCTCTGTTTACATAACAGCATAAATATTAACACTACTGCGCACGGGGAGACAGAGACCTGCTCTGCTCCAGACATACTCAGCACCCTGGACAGCACGGTGCACCTGACTGTTGTTGATTTTTACATGTTAATTTAATTTCAATCATTTTGTTTTAAATCTGGACATGTGCAGGTGGACTCAGCCAGTGCTAACAAAAGGTCCGATGCCTGCCTGTTTTACTGTTTATTGTCTCCCCCAACCATGAAATAGGATTTTCACCTCTGTTTCATTCATATTTTTACTTAAACATACTCAGATACTAGCAGTAAAATATATCTCAAAGTGTCAAAAGTAAAAAAAAAATGTATTCATAAGGTAGGAGAAACACCACCTGCCATTACCATATTATTTTATTATTGGAAGATAACTGCATTAATTAATACAGACATAAATTCACACATTCATGTGTGAGCAGCATTTTAACAATGTGGCTGTTTGATGTCAAGCCAATGTTGACAAGTTAGGTATTTCTATATGGTTGATTAGTTTATTAAGTAACAGTGCATTGCATTTTCTTACTATATAATGACGAACACTCTGTCTGTGGGTGTGTCTGTGTGTCTGTTCCACGTTTTTCTCCTCACTGACTCGGTCAATCCATGTGAAATTTGGCACAGTGGTAGAGGGTCATGGGAGGATGTGAATGAAGCAATATTACATCAATTGGCCAAAGGGGGGCGCTGATTGAAATTGCAAACTTTGAATGGGCATATCTCATGCTCCGTATGTCGTAGAGACATGAAACTTTGCACAGAGATGCCTCTTTGCACAGAGATGCCTCTGAAAAACACTTGAAATCGATCTCTTCCTAGCAAATTTGACCGATGACATAGGCATTGAGACTGGCATAGGTAGAAGGTGACTAAGCTACCAATGGGTATGGACTAGTATAAGCTAATTATGTAGTTTTTTTATGTCTCCGCGGTGGCATAAGCCATGGCCAGAGTGTTTTTGGGTTTTTCATGCATCCGTCCCATCCTCTTTTATGAATAGCTCAATAATGCCTTGAGGGACTTTCTTCAGATTTGGTACAGATGTCCACTTGGACTTAAGGATGTACTGATTGGATTTTGGTGGTCAAAGATCAAAGTTCAAGGTCACTGTGACCTTATCTGTTGCACTCACAGCCTTTGTGACCTCACAAACCATGTTTTTGGCCATAACTCAAGAATTCATACTGTTATTATTTCAGCATTTCACACAAAATGATGATGTGATGACATTTGAAATCTGGGGGAAGATTTGTGTGAAGCATCCATGTGTCGAAGACATGGAGTAAAACTGTAACTGCAGCTCAGTGGGTTTGTGGAGGCATACAGCTTTGAGACAGTAATTCTATTTTCTTTCATGAAATCTTCATCTGCAAAGTACACTGTAACTTGAGCTACCTGGTGGAAAGGTGGCGAAGGCAGCCCAGGGAAACACAAAGATAGACTAATTAAAAATAAAAATACAAATACTGTGCCTGAGCACAAATACATGCAATATGTCAAAAGCATATCTGAGTGGTTTCAATACTGGAAAAAGAACACAAAACATTTTTCTACATTGTCATGTTCATGTGGAGAATTGGGTGTGAGAAACCATTGTGCAGATGTTTTTTTCCCCTCTGTGCAGCTAATTGTTGCTGACCACCTGCAAATCATATTTGGGGTAAAACATAATAAAGCTGTTCTCCCCGCAGTTTGGCAGGCTTGGTGGTAGCGGTGGGGTGGATTGCTTTTCTTTCAAGTTTAGCCTTGGGTGGCGAAGAGCTCGCACTGCTAGTTAATAGAATGTTGCTTTTAAATAAATGTAAATAGTACACTATTTGCCTCACAAATATTTGCCTACTTGTGTTTATCCTTGCTCAAATGACCCCCGTTCACCCTCTGATTGGCCCAAGTGCCCCTCTGATTTGTTCAAGACTCAATCGTGATTGTACTTCAAAATGTACCCTGAACCAACAACACCCCCACCTTGTGCAGTGTAGTGATACCCACCCTTTTGTTATGACTCTGCCCTTTATACACACTCTGCACTCCACTGGTCATTAGCTTTGGATTTTTATGTTTAAATCTCTATTTAGGCAGGCGGGCTTCTCCTGCACTGTTTCTTGTGGAGCACTGCTCAGCATCACACAGAGGCCAGCAAGTCGCTATTCTAACTAGCTAATTAATGAACCTGTCAATCGCACATCACAGGCAAAGCCCGTGGGAGGTAAGGAAGGGGGAGTATGTTCATGTTTTGAATATTGACTATTGTGATTCATGTGGATTCAAAGCACTGCTGAATGATCTGAAAGTACAGCATGGTGGCTGTCTGCTGTTGTGTGCGTCAGCAAAAGTTTCTCTTATTTGATATGCATGGTTTTTCAGAAATTAGAGAGGAAACTTTTTTTGCAACTAGGGTAATGATTTGCATGTGCTGTTTGGACTATTCTTTTGGAGCGACATCCCTCTAGAAACTAAGGATAACAGGCATTATTATTGTAGTGACAGATGCTGATAGAATAAAGAAACCATATGTCGTGACAAAGCTCTTTTTCATTTACTCTTTTTTAACCACAAAGGCAAATGATCTCTGTCCCTGCTTTGCTCGCTCTTCTTTTTACTTGTCTTTTGTGTTTTTGTACTAACTCCTCGCATTAACATTTCCATGAGACATTTTGATGTTATTTTCCTATCACATCCATCTGCTAATATGAAGGCTAGTGGACTGTGTTGTGTAGGTGGGAGCTTTCCTCTGTGACACACTGAGATAATTGGCAACCATCACTATAAACATCCAGCACATCTTGAGTCAAAAAAATGCGTGTATTTACAGCTCCTTGCTCATGTTTATCATTTTGGTGAGTTGCATTGTTATGATGCCTTACGTATCTGGTTTTCACAGAACAGATAGGGGATATAAAACTTATGCTGAAACAGGTGTGAAGCCTACAGTAATACAGATTGTGCAGCAAGACTAAGAAGTGTCTTCAGTGAGCAGACGGCTGAGAGCTTCAAAGACAGTTTTGTATCCACCTCACAGCTGTGGGAGAGCTCTGCTTTGGTAGACGGCTTATGAAAATCTATGCACATGGTTTTGTGGAGCGCTCATTAAAGCTGTGCATATTTTTCTCCACAGTAAGCGCACAGGAATAACAGCCTCGATGTGGTTAGTACATTAGTTTAATGATTGAGTGTAGGGCACTTTCACTTTTCATTAAAGTTCACTTCAAATGCTGTAAACGTGTTTATTTTAATTATTTAGCAGAGGTAATCAACACCAATCTGCTCCCTAAAGAGCCCCAGGATACTACCACACCCTATTATTTCAGCCACAACGGAGTTTGAATTTTGGCTGCTCGTATCGCTGGGCTCTGTGTTCAAACATGGCAAAGCGAGTGGAGCCCTCATCAGTGGCAGAAAGCTGATGGCTGATAGCTTGTGTTTGGCCTCAGTTTTGTTTGAATATGAACTCAGATGTGTTTCTTTGCCCGAGGCTGTTGTTTGGAACCAGTGGGAGGAGAGAGTGAAATTTGTAGATAGGATAAGTTGTGACTGAATATTCTGCACTTGGTTTAAATCAGTTGGTTATTCTCTCGTAGGATTGCTCTGTGATTTACCTCACGTCCCTTTATCCTTTATGGGTCAGGGTTAAAAGCCATACACGCTAGACTTTTTGAGGTCAAGTATGCTTCTTCTACTGAGAATAATCCCCCATTTATTGTTTGTTTTGAACAGCAGATACTAATTTATATAAAGAGGATACAGATGTTAATATTTTTGTGAACCCTGCGGTGTGGTGCAGTTCACAACCCCAAAAGGGGCGCACTTCCATGGTCCTAATGTCCCCCAGCTCTACATTACTCCATAATACATAAGACACACTTTACACCTGTCTTTCTAGTGATTTTAAAGATTTACAAATATTAACAAAACCAGTGAATCGCTCACATTTGCACGCCTCCGTGAACCAGTCAAGATGCAGTTACAATTTACATCCATGCCTGTCCAGACTCATATGTGGCAATGACAGTGACAATGCTTCAAATATGGACGTCACTGCAAAGACGCCACTTATTTTAAAATGTGGACGCCTCACACACATCATGCCCCAGCAGCATAGAAGATCCATACAATCAGCACAGTTCATGGTAAACATGTAAGATTAGTGTCACCAAATGTCTCCCCTCTGCTCCTGAGATGGTATTGAGTACTGGCCAGAAAAGTGTTTTTGCAGAACATAATGATGTCACAGTGAAATTAAAATAAAATTAAAATTAAAATATCAGCTCTATAATTGTATTTAATTAGACATATGTGTAAAAGTTTTCCATAATTTGTTTTATGAATTCTTGAGTATTTTGAGAGGTTACAGAGACCTCTGACAACCAAAATCTAAATTCCCCCAAGGCGCTCATGAGAAATCACGTTCACATGAATGAGACAGATCAAGGTCATGGTGAGCTTGACCTTTGACCACCAAAATGTAATCAATTTATAATTTAGCCCAAGTGGACATGCGTGCAAATTTGGAGAAATTCCCTCAAGTCGTTCAAGATGTTGCGTTCACAGGAATGGGACAGACAGACAGACAAACCCAAATCATAATGCCTCCTGCTGTGGCTGTCGCAGACGCAGAGGCATTAAAATGTCATTGTTGGTTCAAATTATTCTTCCTTTAAGTATCCTCTGTACATTTAATCTGTTTCTGTCTCCAAGAAGCTCACGCTTTTTTGTTCCTCTGCATTTTAATGGTTGTTGCTATTAGACACCTCGTGGTGGTCGGTGCTCATTAAGGTATATATGCTCCATACATTGTATGTTCCAGTCACTCAAAGAGGTGGTTCTCTATCTTGGTATAGAGAATCAGAGCTATCAATTAGGCCAGCTACACTGAACATTAACATATCAGAGGGTTTTTGAGGGTGTATGTTTGAAGGAGCTTAACATCTCCAGGCTGTCAGCTGCAGGTGGGTCATTTCAACATATTAACCCAGGGAAACGTACACTGAACTTTTTACCTATAGGGAGATAACAATCTCCTCATTGTGCCATATTAAGAGAATATTGAGGTGGGTAAAATAGAGCCCTGGGAACATATGCTACCTCCAGGTGTACCATGGGTAGCAGGGGGTTCCTGAGATGTTTCGAGGCCAGATGGGATACATAATCCCTCCAGCATGTTCTGGTTTTGCCCCGGGTTCTTCTTCCAGTAAGACATACCTGCCACAGGGAGGCTTTTGGGGGGCATCTTAATCAGATGCCCGAAACCACCTCAACTCTTTCCTTTCACTGCAAAGTAGCTGCAGTCTTATCCTCAGCTCCTCTCAGACATCCAAGCTTGTCATTCTGCCGCACTGGTGAGCTCAGACATCTCACAAGGAAACTCAGTAGGTCAGTATTTAAGGAGCTTTTCAAAGGCTGGGAGTAATCGATCATTCTATGACTCTGCACCATTCAGAGGGTGCAGAGTTATAAAATGATCAATTTACCTGCATGACACTCTCTCAGCTGATGTATATGAAGGTAGGTACCCACTAGGTAGGCCATATATCCCTCCAGCAGCAAATAGATCCCCTTGGTCTGAAATCCGACAAGGTAAAGGCAAATCGCAATGATCAAGTCAGCAGATCGGTTGTTAAAGAAAGACTTACCCATTTGTCAATTTCTAGTAGCCTTTGATATCTGCTGTAATGTGATGCGGTCCTTCTATCCAGAGAGAATTTAAGACTTCTTACCTGGTTCTTATTAGTGGCCTCAGTTCCGACAGCTGAGTCCATATGGTCCATGGACACTGGCATTTTTTCCCCACCGTATTTTTAGCTATGCATTTCTTTTACAAGTAATTTTCTTATTAAGATTTTACTTAGAAATCTGCTGCCTGATAAGTTACAAAAGTAAGCCCTCTCAATCATCTCTTATGACATACTTGAAGTGTGTGGTGGTGTATTCATCTGCAGAGACCCTGCCCTATGCCTGTATTTTCTTATTTTCTTTTTATTTTGCTGCGGGACATTTCTGGGCTGCACCTTTGGCAGTGGTATAGCCCCCAGCCAATAACAGTGTGCAGGGTGAGGTCTGGACTTTATAAAAAGGTAGCAAACTAGGTGTCAGACCATTAGCAGCATGCATCCAAGAGGAAGCTGTGAAAATTGTGGACACAGCACTGAAAAAACACAAATACATCTGGAGCTGCATTTCATTTTCACTTTCGCTGACGAGCACTAAAGGAGAGAATGGGGATGAAAACTCAGAGTTGGCCTGTTATGTGCTTGACAGGTAGGAACCAGCAGTTGGCTTGCTAAAGTATTGGCTTTTTAATTACAACAAACGTAACATCCCTACAATTGCATGGTAGCTTATAGAAGGGGTCAGGTTTGAAAGTTGCGTCTACAAACATTAACTGACAGCTCCTGCATAGCATACCTTGAAAAATCGACCTCACAGTGTGGTGTAATTGTCAAAGAGAAACTTAATCGTGCACCATGTCAAAGTAATTAATTTGACCACTCTTAAATTAAGTCTCTCCTGATTGAAAATAACTCAATAAAGTCTGTTAAGAGTTCCTGCCCAGATATATTCCACAGACAATCTGCAGCTGCTTTGGCTCTGACTTTGTGACAGCTCCAGCCAATAGCACACAAATGTCTGACCTGCCAGTGGGAAAACAGCCAAAGTGAGACAGTTAGCAATTGCTTGCTGAATCTGTTGTTCAATTCAGCAACTTTTTAAACCACACTGGTGAATATCAACAAATTGTTGACATTTTGGTTTTGGCCAAAAATCTGTCCCGTTGATGCAGATTTGCTCTGCTTTTCTGTCTGTGAGCCAAAGATGGGGGATAATACATCATTACCCAGTGGTGAGAACAGGAACCAGAAAATATGGTGATATGCATACAGATTTGCTCATGATGAAGACTTTTTAAGATGGAGGAGAAATGGTCTATAAAAAGGAAAAGGCAACGCTGGAAAATGATGAATAGCAGAAGACAGGCAGACAGTCATATACAGGTCAGACTGTCACAGGCAAAGTGGAGAAAAGACACAAACACCTGCCAGTACAAAATCCTTGCCACCAAAACACATAGGCTTTAAATGAAAATCAAAGTAATTATACATAGATTCCTTGTGTATTAAACCCAAAACATGCTGGAGTCCACCATGACTAAAGAATTACTGGGCATCCTACAGAGTGACTTGGGAAAGTTACAAAAAGGTTTGTCCTCGAAATGCTACTTTCAGTTAATTTAGCTTTTGATAGCCTGAAACCCATTAAACGATGTTTAAACAACAGTTAACCTGCTAGAGACCTTTACGTTTTCTCTGGCACTGCACTGGCTCTGCTTTAGCATGCATTTCGAAGAGTTACCCATTTAAAAGGTGGTGAAATTTTAATGTTTTGTGAAATAAATGTCTCATCTTTTATTATATTTCCTATTTGCTTTGTTGACAGTGCCGTACATGCATGTTAACATGCAGAAACATAGAGCCCACTGCCCACCCTTCGGTCTCTCCTGGTTAGCTAATGTTAGCCATGGTCACTCTGCACTACGCATCATCCAAGTTGGGTGGGTGTTAGCTAGCAGCGGCACTTATCCGTCAAATACCACCAGAAATGCTTACTCCTAGCTATGCTGACACTGCTAACAGCACAGAGCAGTGATAACATAATTAAATATGCTTTATATGATCATGAGGGCGACCTTGGAAGAGACTGGAGGGTGGCCACCATGTTTCCATAGCAATGTTGTAGAGTGTTACATGTGGAAATTGCCAAATGAGCAGGCCACTGGCTAACATTACCTCCCAGCCGGCCCAGTTGGTGGGCAGTACAGTCAACTGAAGAGTAGCATAATTAACCTATAAACTGACATTTAACTGTTGACATCTCAAGTTTGTCCTCTGACACCCCAAGGCAGCTACCTTGAGACTACACCAATCGTGCTCAGCTGTGTCCTACCCCAACTGAACTACCTTAAAGTACTTCCAACATGAAGGAAAAGCCGTCCATTGTGGTCAACAGCCTGCCAATGCCCAGTGATACATAGGGAACTGAAAGGTTGTATGAGTATATATTTAACGCTAAACACGTCTAGAAGCTTTAGGCTGGTGAAAGGAAAGAGAACCTGCATGATTGAACAGGGTTTAATGAGCTTATCTGTGACTCACATGAATTCAAATGGCATGATTGAGATTTTTGCTATTTGAGACTGACTTCGCATAACTTTTTTTGTGTGCAATCATTCGCATCCCTTGAAATATTTCCAATTTGTGGCATTGTATTGCATGCATATTGCAGCAGTGCTGTATTAAGAGTTTCTTTCTGAAGGCAAAGTAGACAAATCTTGTCAATTTGGTGAATATGTTTTTTTTATTTTCTTGTGTTTTCTGAAATTGCAGCGTCTCAGAATCTCCCAGGCATTCTGTAATGTCTAAGAAATGTAATTTCAGGCATGTCTCCGAAATTGTCTCCATTATCGTCAGACTCCCCGTCTCTTTTTGTTGAACTTGGACCCCAGACTACGTTGGCACTGCTGAGTAAGTTTATTATGCCTTGTAATGATGACTCAGTCCCTGATTGTTTAATTAGTACTTTCAACTGCTATGTTTTAGTTTTTATCGTAATACTAATTAGAGTCTTTGCTCTATTTCCTCAGAGGACTTCTCTGCAATTACATAACTGTTCTATGATTTGCATTTAAAGGTGATCACGACTAACTCATTTATACGGTTCATATTCCTAAATGTGTTGACATGCAAGCCGGAGCAGCCAGCAACTGAACTTATAAGATGTTTTCTCAATTGGTTTTAAATTCACTCAATCCATTTATGTAATTGGGCGCCTTCATAAAAGCTGATGAGCATGAAATGAGTGTAACTGTCTGAATGCTCTTCTCAGACAATCAGTGACAACAGAGGAGATTAATTTGATCTGTTTTCTGCTCAGATCGAAATGAAACAAATGCGATTTTGATCTCAGCATGTCACTGTGCTGTACTAACAAGGTGTATCTATGTAATGTAATATGACATATTCGGTAGACATCAGTTCCACCTGATAGTTGCACAATTCATCATGTCTGTTGTCACAATGGTGTTAAATTTACTGGGGGGAATTGACATCAGATGTATGGGGTACATCATGAATATTCTACAGCTGTTTTCTCCGTGCCTGTCACATACTCTTCTGTCTCCCTAACCACAGATATGTATGGGTGGCGTATACCACTTTCCTGCAGCTGCACAGCACTTAACCAGGAGAAAATTGAGTTCTCTGTTCATTAAATCTTCAATTAAATTGTAATAACTCACAGCCTATCAGTTGCATCCACAGTAGCAGCTTTCATTCAAGTCATTCTGACTTTTAATTAAAAAAAACTACCGGCAACTATTACCTGATAGGTAAGACGATAGTGTGTGTGTAAGTGCATACGCATGTGCAACAGAGATTCTGACTCTGTATGGATGTGTGTGTGTGTGTCTGTATGGAGTCATTTTCCCCCTTGCCATTACAGTAATGGCTGTCTAATGGAAACACTATTTAATAATATACACAAGTAACCTTATAGACTCCATTTAATGCCATTTCTATAAAATGCATAACCCCCGAAAGGAGGAGGGAACAAAGGGAGAAACAGAATTGGCTGAGGAAAATTTAATCTACTGCAAGACCTGTAATTGTAAAGTGTAATAGCATTTCTTACCTCCTTCTCTTGACAAAAAACAGATTGGTTACCAAACTTTCAAGTCAGCTCATTACATGGTCTGAGGTTTGTGGAAATATTCCCCAGTTTAGGGAATAAAAGCTTCCTCTTCTTCCTCTAAAGCCCCCCTTAACTGTGGCCCTTGTCTGATTTTCAGCCAAAACCCAAAACAACATAACAGCAAGAATAACAACAGCAACAACAACAAAGTCTAGCAGCCATTTATATAAAATTCCCGGGTTATGAATAATATTTGAAATTCCGCTTGGGTCAGTCAGCGGCGTGTTTTGCTGACACAGGTCCTCATTAGAACCAGTTGCTGATTAAAAACAAGCTCATCTCGTCATCCTCTTATTCCCCCTCCCTCTCCCGTCTTCTCTTCCTCACTCTGTCCTTCCCTGTGCTGTTGGTTCAACATCAAAGGGACCAATTTGCATAGAGCGAGAAGGGAGTACTGAGAGCCAACCTTGTTTAGCTAGTCAGTGTTCTGCTGGTGCTTAATGGCTGCTGACAGATGAAAGGAAAACTGTTCCACTACCCAAACCTCATAAGTACAGCCTCTTCTTTTCCAACTGGCATGATAAAAGATAATTCTCGCAGTAAAAGTGAACATCCTCACAAGTATCTTCAAGTATGCACATAATAATCAGGGGCTGAATGAGAACAATAACATAAACACTTCAGTCACCATTCATGACCTGCGACGAGTTCCTCGCTATGTAATTTACCTGTGTATGATTACGAGCTTCACATCCAAGCATGGAATGTTATGATAGTAATTATAAGGGATTCCTTGCTAACATTAATAATACCTGACCAATGTCACATTAATCACAGTGACTGGGTTAACTCTGTGTGTGTGTGTGTGTGTGTGTGTGTGTGTGTGTGTGTGTGTGTGTGTGTGTGTTGTGTGTGTGTGTGTACATGTCTGAGCATGTGTTTACAAGGTTGTATGCATGCTTGCTATGCATCACTGCTTTACATCAGCTGTAATGGGATTATGGGTTCTAGTTTCATAGCACTTCAAAGACTGTGAGAAGGAGTGCTACATGAATTGCTATTTTCTTGACCTTGAAATGCTCTCTCCCTGTTTGTAAGGAATGTTTTTTTCCACAGAGCACCACACGGCACGAAGATGTGAGGAAGAAGTGCAAACAAAAGGATGTTTCATTCGAATGAGCAAGATTTTCTTTTTTTCAGCAGTTAGTCTCTTTTTGTTTATTTAGGCTGCTTACTACCAAAATACTGTTTATCATGACCAGTGTCAGTCAGTAATACATTACCACTTGTAGTTCAGTCAGGAACAATTTAGTCAAAGAAAACTTTATTTACATTTGCAGTATTAAGTTGGCAGGATGGCTCTGTTCTGGGGCCTCTCTGCCCTTCCATGGGCCTGTGTGGAAAGCCATAAGGCAGGAAGAGCACACCTGTCTGCCCCTCCATGTGCCTACATGGAAAGCCTAAGGCAGGGAGAACAGCAGCAAAGACCCCTGGGAACAGAGCAGCATCAATGACAAACAGAAATGACATTGATAAGTCAGACTCAGCATGAAAAGGAGGAGCTGGGGTGGAGGCAGGTTGCAGAGCTGCTTGCAGAGGAAGCAGCAACAGTAGGCAGGCCAGAGCAGTTTAAACAGGGCGCCCTGAATCAGATTCACCAATTGGTTGCATTGAAAGGAATCATGTGCTGCTCCATCAGTTGACTGGCTGTTTGAGATCTGGATGTGAGCTGAGCTTGACATGGTGTCCTGCCTGAACTAATGCTATGCTCAATTAATGTGGCACTCATGAATGAAATTAACACCAGCAAATATTTGCCTCCCGTTCACTTCCATTCAGTGTGAGCAGAGGGGTGAATAACACATTTGCTTCCAATGGCAAAGCAAATTTGCATCTTGGCATCACATGGAGCTCAGCTTTTTACGAACTTTAACCAACAAAGTTGCAGCCTCAACCAGTAGCAAGGAAGAATGTGTGGAGGAGACACTGATTGCAGATACTGTATGATATTAGCCATGAAAAATACAAACTGTTTGGCAGTGTGTCAGGAGGCAAGCCTGGAATGTAGGAAAATAAAAAATGAATCAATAACATCATATTTCATGGTATTTATTAGTAATTGTTAGTTTGCATTAGCAGCAAGCTAGCTTTCCACACCTGTCACAGCAGGCACCAGCCACATTCAGCACCAGTATCGCCTTGGCAGGTGATGGATTACGTTTGTGTGTCACCATGTTCTTATGATTCTCCAGGCTGCATATGGTCAAAATACACAGGGGTGGTTCAGATGTCTGTTTCTTTTTCTACGTATACATTTGTTTTATCTCTGCTTTGAACCTGCTTCCCGACAGAAGTTAACTCAACTTGCTTGGTTGGCTTCTCTGTAAGCCATATTCCAGCTTACATTTTGATGACTGTAACAATCTCTGTCCCCAGGACTGTTTGTGTTTTTTTAACCCCAAAGTCAGAAATTAACTGGAAAAAAGGCTTTCATGGTTTTCTGCACGTACTGTGTGGAACAATCTACAGACCGAGTTTGACCTTCAGAACATGGTGACCCTGAATAAGTTTAAAACCATATTGAAATCAACTCAATCCATGCTTTCTGTGTGAACACATTTCATTAAACCATTAATCTGATCACTGACTGTACATTAGGTGATTTTTAGGTTAAGTGTTGAAACTCTATGTTGTTGCTGTCCTTCTCCATAGACCTCCTTTGTAAAAAGAGCTATTTGATCTCAGTGGAACAAACCTGGTTATATAAAAACTAAATAAAGTTAAGGAAGTTAGAATCATCTTTACTGCAGTCAATGAAACAGCCAAAGTTTGAGTCCAGACAGGCTGTTAGAACAGCCAAACTTATCCAAGGAGGCAGACAGAACAAAGGATGGAAAGCCAGGGGGGATGCAGACTAGACAACCTGGCAGGGACTGAGTGGAGTTGGACTGGTGTGTGTACTACAAGACTGATTAGGGAAATGGGAAGCAGGTGAGTATGTGGGTGGGGAAAGATAGATGACAAGGTAGGGTTAACAGCAGGGCGGAGGGAGTGGCTGTATCTGAAAGGACAGAGAAACTGTGTGTTCCAATACTCATACTACCATACTGTATTGTATGCAGAAAAAGTTTGTGTGTGCCTCAATACATAGTATGTCAAATGCAGTATGCCAAAGCTACCAGGATGTCCTACTACATGCTATTGTGGCTGCTCTGACCCACAATCCTCTGTGCAGCGGACGACACGTCACATCGCAGAGCCACAAAATGATAAAAGCTGTTAGACATCTGATTGACAGCTATCAGAAGTCAAAATGAAGGATGACAGCGCATTCAAGTAACTTATTACCAGTCAAATAGTAATAATATGAATATTGATTGTTTCAGTGAACAAAAGGACATAACTATAAAAATGACTGCAGATGTAATTTCACTATCGCAAATATAATATAATAGAATCTACAATCTGTGCAGTTACAACTTTACAGTATAATTAAATACGGCACAAAGAAACAACAGCCGAGCTCTCTCAGGGTTGAGTTTGGTGAGTGGCATTTGTTTTATCTCCATAGTAACAGATATAAAAGCAAGAGGGTCAAAGTTCAGGGTGTAATGTAATGAGAAAGTAGCATGTCCTGATTGTGTGCATACAACATGCAAAAGAACATACTTTTAAGGGCAGCTGCAGTATCTACTACAGGTTAAAAGAAGAAGTATGCGATTTGGAACGCACCCTCAGACAGAGTGCGGTGGGGCAGGCAATCTCTGTTGGAGGGATGAACATCATCCCCTCACATACAACCTGTATTTAAACACGAAATCTCATTTACATAAAGTTCTATTTTGCAAGAGACACCTGAGTACAACAGGTAGAAAGAAAAAGAAACATAGCCAGACATAACAAAATGACATATAGTATCAGAGGCAATCACTTGCTTATAATATTATGTTTATATCATTTCGTTTTATGGAGATGGTGGTAGAGAGTGTTGGTTATAAAGTCTTCTAAAGGTGTTCAACTGGGATGAGATCTAGGGACTGTAAAGGCATTGTAAAGGCATTTTACTGACATCGTTTTTATATTCACCATACCATTCACTGAGCCCTGCCGCATGGAGCCATCTGCATTTGATATGTTCCTCCACTCTTTTACATGTTTTTTTTTTTTTTTTTTTTTTTAAATCAATTTGTCACATTTAACTGCAGCTCAGCAGGGGTTAGGAACACCGAAAGCTAAGTGCACAATAACGTCTGTAGAAATAAATCCACCTGTGTTTTAACAGTGCATGATTAACACCGCAGGTACACTCAATTCAAGCAAACAGTACATAAACAAAACACACTCAACCACAAATAACAGGTTTGTGTAGGCCACCTGAGTGGTACAGCTTCAGCAGTGTTGCTGCTAACTGGTTAGTCACTACATGAGCGAGACTAGCACTGGCAGTATCACCTGCTGAGACATTGTCAGTCGTTTGTCCTCTGCAGCAGCCTCCTCTCCTTGTCCTTGTTCTCTACTGGAATCAGCCCACTGCCGCTCATTGGTTCAGACTCCCTCCATCTCCACTTCTTTTGATGCTAGCGAACTGTTACTGCAGCTTGGAGGACTTTGCGTGATACTGACATCTGTAACATTATTTTTGAATAATAACAAGCGACCTTTCATTCATCATTTTGCAGCAGCAGCCTCAGGGTTTCTTTTTTCCTTTTCTATCTGACCTTGTCTGCTCCACCCTTTCACATTTTCAGCCCTTTATCCATTTTATTTGTATTTGCAGTTCAAACTCTGCACTCGCTTTTTCAATTTCATTTGATTATTCCCACTTGACCTTTGATATCACATGGACAGTTCCACTCGAAGAGTTGGAGGGAGATGGGGATGGAAGGTACCACTTCACCTATAGTGAGACAGTGTAACCTATAATCAGATGGGCTGTCCCGACATTTGTATGTCTTCTTGGCTGACTCACTAATGTAAAACACCAGTGGTGGGCGACATTCAGAAACCACCTCTTGCTGTTCAGAGTTGGACAGTATCTGAAATTCTGGAGTGCTCTGTGTCTTTCAAGTCTGTCTCAAAACAATACTTGCATAAAGATTGAGAGATTTTGTTTGCTGTAATCGTTTCTCCTGACCACAAAGAAATCCCCTCTGAGAGCGATCTCACTGTAAGTGAGGGAAGACAAAATTCATTTTTGTTGTTGTTGCTGTCACTGGCAATATCGTAACTGTTTTGTCAGGACTATCTCGTGGAACATCTATTATGAACAGGAAGTCAACTGTTTTCTTTTTTCTTCTTATCTGCAGTCAGATCGAACAAATCTTCCGTTTTTATTTTCCTAACCCCTAACTAATAACAATATACTGAATATTGCTAGTAAATTAAATGCATGATCATGAAAGCCATTCTGTAACCACCAGCATGGGTGACCTGTGAGAGCCTGTAACTATACAGATAAGCACTTCAAGTGACACTGTCTCTGTTTATCTATATTGGCCTGGTAAACCCACTAGCTTGATTTAGAGCCTGTGTTTAAACGAATGAGCAGCTAGATCAGTCTCACTTCCTTTTAGTGTTTCTCTTTCCCCGTGGGTTCTGACTGTGACAAACCACTTTACTGTCTTATTGTGACCTCCATCAATATCCAGCTCACCCTATTAGCAAGTGCACAATCACTGTGGAGGACGAGAGGGCACAAAACACACACACACAAAACTATGTTGTTGTGAACCGATCAGGCTATCATTGTGTTGGTGGTCAAAACGCTCCCACGAGCATTTAGTGTTTCACAGTTTTTACAAAATGTGCCCATATACAGACCAGGTCTATGCAGACTGGAAAGAAATGGCAGCAAGTACAGGCAAGATCATCACCCAGATTAGCTACATGACCATTAGCCTTAGTGCTACTAACCCACACAAAAAGAAAGTGTTTCTAGGAGTGACACTGAGGCCATCATGCATGCATCTGCCTCCACAAAACAGCTGTGATTCCAGAGGTGTCTCTACAATTTGACTACCTACACTTGATCAGGGTTTGTTCACACCTCTTCACTATGTTCACACCATTATGTGATCAGTTGTCTAAAAGTGTAATAACCTGCCCATCTGTGTATGAATTGATACTAGAAGATGAATTGAAGTGACAGAAGACCAGAAACTTCCCAATGACTTTTATGGTGGAAGGTGGACTGTTTCAATGCTGGCATTTGTTTCTTGCTTTTGTTTTGTAGACATGAACTATACAGCACAGACAAAAAATGAGGTGTGCCAGCTGTTTGAACAAAATTATTTGGTATGATGGTGTAACCCAGAAAACCAGGACACAAATGCACTATCTACAGCATCCTGAATTGTAACATCAAAGTGGAACCAATTTTGTTGTTGAATGTGACTGTGAAAACTTCTTGGGATTCCCTCACTTTCACCTGATTGTGTGTCAGCGGATGCTCTTAGAACAGGAGTTGGAGGACAGGCTTATTCAACCTTTACACTGTCACCACTATTATGTGTCCATTCCCGTACTGCTCTCATTGCACGCTGTTGTTTGTAAATGGCTCATGATTCACCTGGTGTAGTAAGTGGACCTTGGCATAATACCCCTGTCTTTTCTCTTCCCTCTCTCACTCTCTTCACTCATGCTGAAAACAACACCAATTCACCTTCTGAGGACAGCGTGATGTACCTGGCTCGTGTCCTATTGGCTTATCCTCATCCTCCTTTCCTTATCCATCATTGTTCAAAGATCTTTAAATACATTAACTCATTCAACACTTTATGAATGTTTTTACAGTAAAACATTGGTAGTTGTAGTACTAATTGTTAAAATTATGGATGACCACAATATTTAACATACGGGATTCAATTATTTTTTGTCTCATCTGTAGAATACAACATGGTTCCTTGTAGAACTCTCAGAGGACAAGAGGGTTACAGATGAAACCCTCATAAAATGCCTATTTTTAGAGCCCTCCCAGTTGGGTTCTAGGAGAAATGCTTGGAATATAAAAGGGTTCATGGTTGGGTTGTAGATAAAACCCTTAAAATATAAATGGGCTCCTAGTAGATCCCCCTGGGTGGGTGTCAGATGAAATCCTTGGAATATAATGCCCTGTTTCCAACAAGCAGTCGGGTACAGTTCAGTTCAGTTTGGTACATTTTTTCTGTCCCCATTTTTAATCACCCCTCTGTTTGGGTACTAAAAGGTGGAGCTTGAAATACTGCAGTCCATCAATTGGTCAGAAGAGAACCATCACTCTTGCTCGGGGCTGAGTTGTGGCTGGTTTTGAAGGTTTCGTAACCACTGTTCATACTGTGGCAAGTTTTACAAACCACAACTTTAAAATAAAATGATGTTTTGCTGCCTCTAGCAGCAGCTGTAGACTGAGAAAAGAATTCACTGTGCCTCAGTGTTACTCAAGGCAAGAGTTTCCAATATAATAACCTTTACCATTTCATTAGTTTTTATTGTCCACAGTACAACATGCACTTTTAGCAACAAGTGCATGTTCAGATGTTTAAAAATGATATATTAATTTTAACAGGATTAAGTGAACTTCATATATTCTGATCCTCCCTTGGAGAGAAAAAAAAACACTGCAGACTGTCATTCTGGTGCGCCGCAGTGAGAGACTCTCACTCCAGCTTGTACTTTTTTGTTCTGAAAGGTTGGCGTGCTGTCTGTTGACGCTAAATGAGGTGCAGATGATCCTCTGTGTCACTGGTGAAGAGAAAGTACAATGAGTGCTGTGAACGACAACAACCCTGCCCTCATATAAGAGTACTGTATGTAGTGGATACGTTAAACTGATCCAGGTTCTTGCTAGGGGTTACTTTGGGTTCTAAAGGTGCTATACAGTTTTTGGTGGAAACGGGGTTTAAAAGAGTTCTCAGTAGAACCCCTTGTCTGGGTTCTAGATGAAACCCCTGGGATTAAAAAGGGTTCCTGTTAGCACCCTAAGGAGGTGGAAAGGTTCTCGATAGAATCGACAGAGAGGGTTCTGGATGAAACCCTGTGACTATAGAGGGGTTCTGTGTAGAACCTTTTAGAGGCTTCTGGGTGAAACCTTTTACAAATGACCCTAGGTACAGCCCTTTATGTTGAGTTCTAAATAGGAAAGTGTAAAAAAGACATGCACATCCCACCATCCAATGGAGTGGGCGCTGGACTAAAGCAACGCCTGACAAAGTAAAAAACAAATATGTCCGCGCACTTAGTAGCTCCCGTTAGAAGGATTTGGATGCAGATTGTTGCTGCGAGCCACACGGCTCTTCGTCAGACTTCTGATACATGATAGAAAGCAACCATTTTAAATACTCATAGTGCTGCCTGAGCCAGTCGTGGGACATGCCACACCTGTAGCCCAAACTCATAGTAAAAATTAATTGAGAAAATACGTTTATGAACTTGTGTACCTCAATATCTGGCTTCTCGATAAAACCTCGGAAAGGGTTGCAGATGGAACCTTTATGAAAGGTTCAGAGACATAAATTGACTAGAGATTTTGCCCTTGCCTATGACTCAATGATATCACCTTGCAGTGCCAGTGTGACGCCACAGTGACCACACTGAAAGGACAAAGAAGGGCTTTCCTATGTCATTACTGGCGGGTGACAGTTAACTGGAATTGTATCATTTCTGTCCTGGGAGATTACTGGCAGTTAAATCCTTGACCTGCTGCAGGACTTCTCACAGGAACAGCCCTTTAATAGTTAAGTCAGGTTGAGGGTGAAACATTGATGGAATTGGTGTTAAAGGCTTGTGTGTGTGTGTATGTGTGTGTATGTGTGTGTGTGTGTGTGTGTGTGTGTGTGTGTGTGTGTGTGTGTGTGTGTGTGTGTGTGTGTGTGTGTGTGCACGCGCTCACCTGAACAGATGACCTCCTCTGAAGCATTCTTGGGTCATTCTACTCGCAGCTGAGACTGATTTTTATTCCATAAATCCCCTTATTTGATGGATATGTTTCATATAATCTCAGACCAGTGAAAGGCAATGAATGTAAAATGCGGACCTCAATTTCTTTATCATTTTGCTGAGATAACAAGCTAATATTGATTTTCTTTTGTATTACTTCAACTTATTTTTATATTATTTCACTAAACTCAGCTAGTCCTAACTTGGCACTACAGGCTTTCTCCCCACATGGAAGCAGTGTGCTTTGAGGTGTCGCAAAATGCGATTAAACACCTGGTTTGCATAACATTAACATAACTTGCTACCAGTCTTACAGTTTGGACAGAGGCATTTTATAATAGATTATTTTGTAAGATTATGGGTTATGTTGTAGCTATCAAGTTCTTATTCAAGTCATTTTACACCATGTCTCTATCCAACAAATCAGCTAGAACTATTAACAAGTTAGCTAGAGATGGCTTTTTAAACTCCAACCCATTAAGCTAATGTTAACTTACAACGACATCTCAAAAAGTGTCATTTAGCTGACAAAATTTATTTATTTCAAAAATAACAAAGAATTTCCAGGGTAGATCTGCCCCATTCTCATTGTAAACTGTGTAATGCTCTGCAAGAATGGAAACCATGACACTTTCAGTTTTCATTCAAGGTGTTTCCCTTGATTAAAAAGAAAGAAAAAGCTCTTTCATTGACCAAGTCATAACAATTACATGTTTCAATGGGCCAGAGTTCCCTGTTTCTGTTTTATAATCCAGACTCTGTGGGGTGCCTGGAGTTTCAACAACTCAGGGTTGGAGTTTACTGGGGCACCTGAGACATACAATAATCTGTAGATTTATATCTAATAGCGCTTTACACCCACCATAAGCACAGACATGCAGTAGCTATCACCACTATCGTAAAGGTGAGGGGTCACTAATTGCATTTTTTCAATAAAAAGCCTTTTACAAGACCTAAGAATTACGATCATCATCAAAGTACTGACAAACTAGAAAGAAAAAAGAGGAACTGAGGAAAAAAATCCAGTCAGGCATTTAATTACAACCACATGACACCAAACTCAGACTCTCGAAAAAGACTCGTGTATTCAAAGAAACCATTGTTATTACGCCAACAAATGGGTCTTTCTCAGAATTCCCCTTAATCCCTTGTGAGAAATTAGGTGTGAACTGAATCACTTTGATTTCAGTTTGCTCTGTTGATTTCAGTTTTCTTTGTTTGCAATTCTTTGTTGTCTCCAATTTTCCACCACCATGACTATGAGCTGCATTGTCCTAATGAAGACGTGGATTTGCCTCCCCTCTTGTGATATTTCCTTCAAATACATTTGCTTTTATCATTAGGTAATATGACATCAGCTAAATGTGACCAAATGTGTTTCACCTGCTGGGCCCAAGCTTGTTATATGATTTGACAGCCACTGGTTCTGTAGCAGGGTTTACACTAGACCTTTCACCCACATGTGCATATGTAGAACTAGAGTTACATCCAGATAACTTTTATGTTGACTTGTCTCTTTACTAAATAGAATATTATTGCATGATTCTGTTCGTGAGAAGGAGAAGCCTTGCTTCAATGTTGTCATGTTGTCGATGTTTTCTTTATCATCAACAATACACAAGCATCAGAAAAACATAAGCGCCCGAGTTGACCAGTCAGTGTTTATGCAAACTCCACTTGGTATTTCCATAGTGACTGCAGACCTGCTGTTGGTTAAATTTTTGTTAAGGTACATGTTTGCTTTGGCCAGGGGTTGCTAGTAACTCATTACAAGTAACACACCTGAATAAGAAGGTCGATTTTTAAAGAAACATGTATATTTTGAACCAGTAATCTACTTTTAATTTCACTACATTACAAGTGTACCTTTGTTACAACTTGTCTGCTCTTAATGCTGGGATTGACTGTTGGGGCGACCAATGGATGCCATGTTGCCGGTTGGCTGCAAGAAAAAGAAGCGACACCTGTCTTTTGACCACGATGTAGTGATGACCGAGCAAAATCCAAAGCAAGGCGCAGCTTCCAGCGTCCACATCTGGCTACACTTTTTATACCAAAAAAAAGACAGTTACACGATGAAGTGTTTGTTCTTCCTTCAAAAAAAAACAACTGAGATATCAGCTCGTCTAGCCTCAACAAATACAATGAAGATGCACATACTGTTGGTAAAAATGCAATTAGCTAGCTAACATTACCTATGTTAATTTGTCATGTTTAATGTTATTTGGTGTTGTATCGACATAGCTTGTCTTGTAGCTATGGTCTGTTGGGCTTTTATTTTTCCCATTATATTCTATTAAAATAGAAAAGTAGCTTGTACTTTGAGTATCAACTAACCAGGTAGTTTTTACTTTTACTTGAGTGGATTTTTAAAAAGGTATTTTTACCTTTACTTGAGTAATTAAAAAAAAAAAAAAAAAAAAAAAATCAGGGAGTAGGCCTAACTTTACTTTTACTGGTCATTTAAATACACAAACCACATAATCCGTAAGGTTGTGTCCAAATGGCCTGGCTCTATGTCCAACTATGTCCATCTGGGGTGCCTCTTTTTAAAAAATGACATCCCTGAAAATGACTGGCAGATTGCTGGTGAGTGTCTTAATTATAACAGATAAAATCTAAATTAATACTCTAATTAATACTGGTGAGATTTGGGGTCTTCACGTAATTTTTGACGGACAGATAAATGTTCATCTGAGGTCCAACTATCTTTACGCTGCAGAGGTAAATTAAACATCGAGCTGTCTTCATGAGATCTGTGATTTTTCAGCGGCTGTGTGGTAGACAAATGAAAAAGAATTGAAATGGGACTTGGACAGTGAAGAAGATTTAATGCTTTCCTTTGAGAGGTGCACCAAAGCATGTAACTGGGTCTGCAGCATCATCACTGCGGTGCATTACGGCACAACAGATCCACCACTTTGTGCCTCCCAGGGAGGCAGAACCAGAGGGTCATGAATGTCAAATTTTAGCTTTAAAGGAAAATGTCCACATGTTGGGATCAATACCAAATTTATGAGTCTGCATTAAGGAGCCTGAGCCAGGAGGCCATTCATTCTTCGTTCAGCAGAAGGTCTGGAAGCAATAGCAAACAGCATGGCTGCAAAGTTAAAACATATGCTTACACCAAACACCCTCACTGAGTAACATATTGTGTCTTATTTGATTAATCCAAATGCAAAAAGAAATGTGAAACGGTCCACAGTCTTGTTGGCTGTTGTTTATCAAGAAAAAGTAATAGCAGTTACTCCCACTGAAACAACAAACTGCCATTTTTACATTTCTGCATACAAGTTTAACAAATGAATTAATTAGTGACCTTTTATTGGTGCCAGTAGATGAAATTTCCTTTGGAGGAGAGAGTAACGCTCGTAACACAATTACATGAACAGCGCATGTGCATTTGCAAGTGGTCTTTTGATGATTGAATTATACCACCCTTCACGACAGTTTCAATGTCATTAAAAGCACTTCCTGCCTCCATTTCAAATTAATTGCCTCTGACAGTAACTGGGTTTCTATTCAAGTGTATTGCAAATTTTAAGCAAATTCTGTGAAAATGCGCTAAAGAAAATGCAAATTTGTGCACGTCTCCATTCATTATTGTTTTGGGAGTCAACAGGTCGAGCAATAGGTGGCGCTTCTCGTGAAAAATAAAAATAAAAATACAAAAGAACACCCATAGAAGAGGAGGGTGCCGTGAGATGACATCATTGAGAGCGTCTCTTGTCCATGGAGAGATTCCTTGGGAACTTTTTCACACTCATATCAGCGTTGTCAGCGTAGCCTACATAATGCTGTGATGTTTGTGTTGGTACACCAGGCAGCGCACATAATGCTAATGGTATTCAACACGTCCAGGCTATTCAGGTAAGTTGTGAAATACACTAACACTGGAGTAATTATCTCAATCTAAGCTCACACAGGTGTGTGTGTGAAGTAGAAGTAGGATCCGGTAGCCTACGTCATTGTTTATTCGCTAAATCTGTTTCCATTGCCAAAAGTCGCATTTTTTCTAATTTCAATACGTTGACTTTTCCACCCCCTCCAAGTGTAAAAACTTTTTTGCTATATTTTGGCCTTTTTTCGAATTTCTGGCGTTTCTATCCAAGTTTTTTTCGCAATTGTTGAAAATGCGGATAAACCCGACTAGGGCGTCTGAGGACAGAATCCCTCCATTTGTTAACACAAGGCTTTTAATTGTGAAATATTTGCAGGAACGTGTTGTTGACAATGTTGTGACTTGCACAGCTCCATAAATGCGTGGAGTATATTTTAACTGTGGAAATACAGTAGTTATAGCAGCATGCGGCTCTGCAACAGTGCCGCAGCAACAATGCTTGCCATCAGGCACTGCTCACATGGGCAGTGTGTTCAGGGGGTACGGCTAGCTTTCTCTACCTGCTTATAGTATTTAGTCCCTTGGGCCTACCAAGCACAGGCTCAGGGGCAAAAAGTGCCAGGGGTCCCATGGCCTCTCACTCACAAAATCTCACTCAAATTAATATGTACCAATCAAGAAGAATGACTACAATAAGACAAAAAAATGTAACATTATTGACTTCAATGAGACCAAAACAACAACAAAAAAAGGGGCAAAAACCACCACAAAATCTGTGTCTTGCTCCGATGAAGAAGAGGTGCTTGGGCCTTTTGCATATCTGAGTCTTTATGCTAAAAACCTGAACGTCCCCTGGCACCAGCTCCACACTTGATGTACAGACATTAGAGTGGCATCATGTGTTGAACTGTTCTTTTGATTTGAAAGTGTTTACACCCACATCACATTGAGCATGTTGGTGTTGTAGCCCTTTCGTACTTCTCAGTTTTAATGAAGCAAAATTAATTGGGCAAACTGGCATTAATCATTTAAAATTTGTTAATTAGACTTTCACAGTTTAAAAACTGCCAGAAAACTACACACAGATATCAGCACACACTTTGTTTCTTTCTTGGTGGTGCTCTGCCAGGTCTGTGCTGAGCCGCCTTCACTCCCTGCTTGTTTTTTCTTTACTTAGACACTCGGTTGTCTTTAGGTCAGGTGATTGATGAGCCCAGTCAAGAGCATTCCACTGATTGCCCCTAAAAAAAAACCCTCAACCTTAAAGCACCCTTAAATACCCTTATAAGTAAAAGTGAGCTCTTCAACCTCAATAATGGTGTAATTTCCAAACTACCGTGCTGGGTTTGACCCATTTCTTCACCCAATTTTCCTCCTGTACATGAAACTGGTTTCTGATTGCTGATCTTGGCCTTTGGAGGCTCACAGCAGGCAGTTACAGAGAGCAGCATCTCATCTGCCTCGTGCTGCTCACAACTGAAGCTCACAAAGGCATCTCACTGGGGATGGACTTGACGAGCACTGGATTACTCCCAAAATGGCAGAGAAATCTAATCTGGAAGACAATGATAATACATTGACTGTGCCTCTGAAGTCATTGTGCATTCTCTGCAGTACATATGCAAATTTTCACCTCCTTATATTTGAGTATAAAAAGGCTCAGTGCAACTAGTTGGTAGCCAAATAAGCTTCTGGTAAGACATTTTCATTTTGTCAAAATGTATTCTTTTTAAGGAGAGTCTTCACAGTCAATTTGCTTTGAGAACTGCTGCAATCACAACAACACAGGCTCTTTCTGTTGGACTTGGTGGGAATTGCTTTTCCAAACTTTGTGTGCAAAACTCTTTGTTAAACAGCATAATGTAGACTGTAAAATTTAATTAGTTATCTGAATTTGCTTCTGCATGTGTTGAAATTCAAGTTGTGGTTAAGTTTAGTTCTTAATTCATGGTAATTAATGGCAGTAAATAAAATGCAGTGTACTGTATATCAAAGCTGCCATGCCTCAAGTACATCATATGGGTGTTAATGGCTTTGTTTCTGATGTTATTTTATTGCTTTGTTCATTCATTTTTTTTTATCTTCTAATAAATCCATCAACCCAGATTTACAGAATAAATGTTGGCGCAGAGCAAATCAGGGATATGTTACGTATTAAAGTTTCATTTGTAATATTTGTATATTTCACATTTGGCTGATATGTTGAAACTTCATGTTACAATTTGCAATTTTACATTGTGTTTGTTCTCACCCCCAATTTATCAAGTACTGCCGCTTTATCAGTGATGTCAGAGTCAGACACTGACGCACAGAAGCACCTTTCGTGGTGGTATGAAATGCACTGGGCAGCTGCAGTGGCAGTTTGAAACAGTGAGAAAGTGGGGGAAAGGAGTGGTGGAAGGGTCAAACAAAATCTGGACTTTCACTCGGGATGCACGTTGTATTTTTATTTTGAAAAATACTGTATGCATGTAACCAGCAGAAACAGTACATTTCCTGTGAAATCACAAGTGTATTTTGAAAAGACACAATGGATGTAACAAGGGTGAACTGACACACCGTGTCTGAATGTCCAAATTGACGCAGGACGTTACCTAGAAGCAAAACATCTTCAAGAAGCTAAAGCAAGTCCAGTTGCCTACGCTATAGCACTTATGATTACCGTGATCTGGATGACTGAGAATCTTCACCGACACAACGGTCCCTAGATTTTGACGTGTTGGTCTACTGACAAAGCGGCAGTATTTGATGAGTTGGGATGAGAACGCTTTGTGTAATAATGCTGTGGTTAACGTGTGGCTAGGATTAGGCACAAAAACTTGGTCATGGTTAGGAAAACATCATGTTCTGACTTAAAATGCCAAGTTAGGTCACCACGAACAAGACTGGAAGCGTCACTGGTCTCCAACAGTGATCTGCTGCTTTCTCAGCCACCTTGCTTCGGTCTCATGCCATCCACCATCGCTTTCTCCTGGTAAGAAACTCAAGTTTTATACATGTACATTCATTTCCTGAACTGTTAGAGCCATTACTAGCAACTTTAATGCATCACCTGACCTGGCATCTCAGTAACCTCTAATTAAAGGCAGGTGTGCTGAAATGAGTGAGGAGTGGTGGAGTGTGGAAGACGCCACAGGGTTACAGTCTTCAACCGATTAACCGGTTGGTTAATCTTAAGTTAATCTCTGGTGAATTTGTTCATTACCCCATTGATTTGGCCTTTGTTTTTTTTTGTAAAGGCCTTTTTATTTTGGGGAATGTATGCTTGGGTTTTCATTTTGTTTTGATGTGGCAGTAAAGACAATCAGTTTATAGCTTCATCCTGCAAAGCATTCAACTCTTCATCCAACCAAAGCACTCTGAATCATCAAACCGTGAGTATCAACAAACCAAAGACAGCGAGTTAATCCTTTCTATCTTTATGGCATCTCTGAGTTGCTATGTTGAACTTATTTGGAAGCCACAATAGTCATTTTAGAAATGTATATAGATACATATGAAATTTACAAGTGCGTAACATATCTATTGTTTGCAGAAATGTATTCTGGTTATTGTAATCTGGTTAATGTTGGCTTTCATTTTCATATTATTGTTGCATTCATTCATTCATTCACTCATTTATTTATTCATTCATCCATTCATCTCCTAATATGCCAGGTTTAGTCCTCCACACCTGCTTATTGTAGCAGGGTTGGCTTTCTTTCTCATACTATTTTACAATTGTATTGATTAAATCCTTTACCTCCCAATAAGTCAGGTCTGGGCCTCTGTACCTCTTCAAATTAAATGTGTGTTCAGTTATCTTTGTGCCAAATTCACCTCAAATCTCTCTTCCTGCACTAGAAGCATGTTTTTAATTTACCCGTTAACAACCGTATAGTTTCACAGGGGGTGGCCGATCAATGGAGTGATTGCTGGTAGATTAGTACAACAGGCAGGCAAGCTCAGCCTGTCAGGTTCACAGAAAAATCAAAGAAAACACAGGCAGGTGGCTTCCTTAATCCGACACTAGCTTGACGAATCCATTATCATTCTGGTGAACACTGTCAGGCGAGGCATATTATTCTTAAGCCTACGTTTACCTCGATCTAAGGATATCTAGGTTAGTCTGTGTGTGCATGTGCATGTGCATGTGCATGTGCACAGAACTAGAACACAATTGGCTTTCATCAGACGTAAGCTGTTTGGTGGTAATCTTTTGAAGCTACTTTTTTTTAGTGAGATTCATGATCTGATACTTTTTCATCCTTTCAAAAAAAATGTGTTGACCCACAAATGACAATAATACATTTTATTTATAGAGCACATTATTGGACAGAAATCATAAAGTGAGTTACAGCCGTGCTTGAGTTAGAATAGTCGCCCAAACGAGCAGCCAGCACAGCATGCATATGTGGCTTTTGCAGAGGACTGTTTTGATGAGCTATAAATGTCTAACTGGTGGGCTTATGTTTACACTAGCTGATCATTTCCAGGTACAAACCTTTGAAATAAGAACAATCAAATAAAGATCAAAAACAAAAACAAACATAGAGGCAAAGAATGAACGCACATAAGACAGAATTGGTGAACTTGCTCTACATTGTTAATTGCATTTTTTGTTATTGCAGTTTTCTTGTGTTCATTCAGTGTGATATCGGGGATAATTTTCTTTTAACCACAGTAAAAAAAAAAAAAAAAACATTTTTACTATGCATCTAATCTGACTAGTTTAAAAGAAGCACAAACTGAACAGTGAGAATTCTTCTTCTGTGCTGCTGTGTGATATGCAGGGCCATAGACCTGAAGGTTTGAACCAGAAGAAGTGAATCAATGCTTGCAGCTTCTTATTAAAGGACCAGTTCAACATGCATTATTGCTAAATGAGAAGACAGATACCACTCTCATGTCTGGGCATGAGCTCTGGAGCTAGAGCCAGAGGGGGTTATTAGTCTAGGTTAGCATAAAGACTGGAAGCAGGGGGATATGGCTATCAACAGTATCCACTATAATAAGCTTCCCGTTTGGTCCGATCATCCGCCATCAAGGCCTTAGCTTCCACTGCTATGCCTACACACAGCTTTACCTCAGCACAAAACCATCCACTCAGCACCCTCCTCAGTCCCTTGTCAACTGCCTGCATAACATTAAAAAATGGATTTCATCACACTAAACAGCAACAATTATTTGTCTCCCCAGTTGTTCATCTTTACAGTGTCTTTCAGGTTTGCGTTTCCCTCTTGCTACTAGCTGCTCACTAATTCCTGCTACCAGCTGTTTCCTGTTCAACCACCGCCAGTGGGTCGCACGTGCAGAGTCATCAACAGCTCCTCCCACAAGTCGTGGTACATATATATATATATATATATATATATCAGTGTTTCCCACAGGATTTGCCTAGATTTCAACATATTTGTGCTTTTTATGTGTGAAAAATGTTCTATTTTTACTGATAAAAACACTAGTGGTATATTATGGTGAAGGGTTACACTTAAAATACGGCTAAGGATTAATGGTTTAACATTTCAGTAATCAAAAGAAAAATGACTAATGTATAATGGAGGACTATTTGATACGCAAAACAATACAAAATACGCAATACTCAGCTTGCACAGACCAGATGAGTCAAACAGGAAGTCAGGTGCAGAAAAGATGAGAGTATCCGGGCAATTTTCACAATAAAACACCCATGGATCACATGGCTACATCAACATGATGTGACATGCAACTACCATGAGCCAAATGAGAACGAGAAAGTTTTCAGAGCTTACTTCAATGGTGCTGTGTGTTGCCATGCAGGTTAAGAGTTGTCTTAAATACAGCCATACAATTCTCTACTGATGTTTTTGGTGGGTGCGCCACTTTAAGTGGTCCGACCGGCAACTGGTTGAGACGATTTAGTTCCGTGTTCCACGTTGCCCCTCTGACTCTTCGGCAGGGGGCCCACAGGGGGGGCTGGACCCCGAGTTACAGGGGCACCGGCCCCTGCTGGCTCTCCCCTAAAACCGCCATTGCTCTGGACCAAGATAACTGTTATCCATTATTTCATGTTCTTGTGTGACTTGTTCTGCCTCCTGCCTCTGTATAAACGACCTTGGGTCTCCTGAAAGGCACTTTAAAAATGCAAGTAATTTTTTCAATTATTGTTATTACTATAATTATCAAGCATTTTTTACTTGCTCTGGTGGTTTAAGGGGGGTTACATGCTTTAGTCCTATTTCGGTGAACAACAGCTGGGTGCAGGGACTTGGAGTCGTGTTGTCACAGTGAGGTTGCCAGGCAACCAGCAGAAATGCTGCACAGAAATACTGGAAAAATGGATAAAATGTTGAAATCAATCTTCTCATATAGATTGAAAATATTTCCCAGATGACAAAGGGGACAGCTGGACATCAATGAAAAGGAATTCCACCTCCATGACTACATGTAAGATGAAAAAAAAAAATGAAGGCATAATGATAAACATGGAAAACGCAGTCATGAGGTTGTTATCCTTCTACTTATCAATATTAAATCAAGAACAAATGCAGAGGTAGGCAACTTTTTTCACAACGCATGAATGTAATTAATCAGTGTTGATTCTCTGTAATCACTGTGAATCGGTGTGAAACATCATAAGCATTCTGTCAGAAATCAATGTGGATCAATATCACTGTAAATAAGTGTTCCAATAGTGCACGATTGATGACACTTAAAGTAAAACGTGTGCAGTCATGTCTATTGTCCTACATAGCATTCATATGATGTACCTATGATTCCTCCTTCTGGAAAGTAATACAGATCTAATTTTTTCATCATTTTCACTTGTAAATTTTTTTTTTTTTTTTTTGTGGGCCAATGCTATTTATCTAAGTTAACTTCCAATTCTTCTCAAGGGGTTTAATAGACACGCAACATCAAACAAGTAGGGCACATAAAGTATAAAAACTAATTTGTTATCCGATATAAGGGGATCAGCCAGTCCATCTTAGAATCAGGAGTGTCCTCTACAGCATATCCCTACTTCATCTCATCGTCCGACACTAATGAGTCGCAGTGAAAAAAAAAAAAAAATACAACAGTGAATAATAGATTGTGTAGTGCAACAAAATGGGTCAGAAGCCAAGGTTGTTATTGTTGCTTTTATCACAGAGTGTATTAACCAGGTCCTAGTGTGGCTTTAACTGAATTGCATGCTAATGAGTAAGTTTGAGGGCTCATAGGGGGGAAACCTGCAGGTAAAAATGACACCAATTGCAACTGGAGCACAAATTTGACAAGTTAGGAGGTCGATCAGCCTGAGTCACATCGGTCAAGAACACAGCCAAGTGTCCCTGCATTCATATTGATCTGCAGTGCATGATTTACATCCAGTAAACGATCAGTTTCAGTGTAGGAAATAGTGTGATATGACCTTATGTAGCAAAGTACAGTAACAAAGAGTAACCTGCCACCTGCATCTTAGCCTCATGCAGGAGAGCTGAGTTCACATTACACAACCTTACATAAATGGTTCAGTTGCTCAGTCTTAAAGGGATACTTTGCCAATTTTCAACCAGCTTTGTATCATAACAATGTGGGCAGTATGTGAAAATGAACTGTGGTAAACTTCCCTCCATCTTACCAGTGCCATGAGCTCCCTGTATATTTGACCAGCTCAAATTCGCCAGATGATGTGGATTTCCTCTGGCTCTGGGGATGCTGCTCGAACTACAGATTGTACTTCCCCATTTTCGTATGCCCCTGTATTGCCTGTTTTTCACCTATAGTAAAATGTTTTCAGAGACATATTTCAGTGAACTTTTTGGCTGTAGTATGAGAGTTTGTGAGTAGGAAGTGGGTGTCACACTACTTTCTGTGGATAAATGTCCAAACTCATATTAGGTCACCCCACAGAGGGAGCAAAAGCAAATGCCACAGCCCTTTGTTTTCTCTGGTCATGCAGCACCAATATCAAATGTCAAAGAAAACTTTATTTTTTATTTCCAGTCGCCTATTATATTTGGCAGTATGGCTTTGTTCCGGGGCCAATCTGCCTTTCGTCTGACCTACACAGAAAGCCTCTTCCACGCGCGTACATGGAAAGCCTACGGCGGAGAAAACACACCTGTCTGTCCTTCCATGTGCAAACGAGGAAATCCTGAGGCAGAGGGAGCAAACCTGTCTGCCCTTCCATGCGCTTACATGAGCAGCAGCAAAGACTCCTCGGGAACAGAACAGAGCAGCATCAATGACAAACAGAAATGACATTGATAAGTCAGACACAGCGTGAAAAGGAGGAGCTGGGGTGGAGGCGGGTTGCAAAGCAGCTTGCAGAGGAAGCAGCAACAGTAGGCAGGCCAGAGCAGTTTAAATAGGGCGCCCTGAATGAGATTTGCCAATTGGTTGCATAGAAAGGAATCATGTGATCTATCAGCTGACTCCCTTTCATCAATCAGCAGCTCCATCATGAGCAGCTTGTCATAATCATGTTTCCCGAACATCACCATAGATATTGTACAAAAATGTACTTGTTTGCGTATGACATTAAAAAACCTAATTGAAAGCAATAAAGGGTTTTTGCAGAATTCTCCAATATCAATGTTTATTCGTAGCGACAGGGTTCAAATTGAACCGTAAAGAATGCAGTCACGTGTTGCAGGGGGACTGGTTGCACAAGCAGTCGATATTTATATCAAAAACATCACTGAATGAGGCTTTGACACACTTCTTTGGTTTATAAAATGAGTGACGCTAAAGGAAAATTACTGATGGCAAAATCCTTGCTATATAATTTGTCAAGTCAGTTTATGGTTTAATGTCATCATCCACTGGTAGTAGCAGAAGACAGGTATCATAAATAACAGAGACACAAACATAAACTACCTTTCACTTATGAGTAATGGCGCAATAGTCCATGTTCTATCAACCCTGCAAAACATTTAAGCAGGAGGGTTTTTTCCCCTTTCAGCAATTAAGAGAAGGTGTATTTCGTAAACACAAACTGTTGCAGGATCTGGTCCACCTGAGCTTGTTGAGACCATCCTCATTCAGCCTCTGAGATGACAGACGACCTTTATATGGGAAGGCTTGGTAAAGCTATACTCAGAACGTGTTCATTGATCTTCTATGCTCTTGCTGAGCGCTTTCTGTTTCTTCGTGCCATGTCGGTATTTGTGAAAGATGTAATGCACTTGCTAGACCTCTGTTCCCATAATCCCTTAACATCCTCCTGTCCTGCAGAGCCAGATACCATTTGTGCAGTAAATATACAGTCTACTGGCTAATGGCATAAAACAGGACCCAAGGTGCTGCTGCAGCGCTGTGCGGGAATAAGGCAGAGCAACTTAACACCTTCAGCATCCACTAAAGAGACTCGGCTTGTTGTGCTAAAACCAGCTTCACTGCTCAATTTTAGGGATGGTTGGAGGCGGTTGCATAAAAAGTTAAGTCTTCATTTTCCACTCTGTTACCGATCTCAGCATGTCTATATTCAGCCCCACAACAGAGTGTAGCCTGGAAACAGTTCGAATAAGTCTACCTCAGCTAACCTGATGCTGTTTGACAAGCAAAACACCACAAAGAACAGTGTGCTGACCTGAAACGGCTCGTAAGACGTTCCCTGGCACGCAAACTGAAGGATTTTGTGAGCTTAACATAAACAGTCTATTATAAACTAAGACTAGCCTTCATTTATTGGATATACCTTACATCTTTCTTTAAGGTAAATCTGTATGATATTTATTAATGGATTCCATTACATTTCTATTGATCTTTATGCATCTTGGACACTCAGAACATTTACTCAAGTACTGTACTTATGTTAAGTAATTTTACTTTATGCTACTTCTGCCTTTAACATATTTGTATTGGTCCTTCTACTTATTATCTACACTGATAACTGTACTCTGAGATGGCCTCTGTTGTGAGTCTTAGTATAAGGTTAGGGAAAAAGTATTTACTGTTGTAGGGATGAATAACGTTATGTGTATTAAAGGTTATCATGTTCACATAATCAGAAATTGGGGAGGTATTAAGAGGAATATTGGATTCCTCCATAACGCTAACTTTTTAGTGGTCGAAGAAACGAAACGTTACATCTCTATATGGATTAATGAAGGTTTACGTTAATCACACATTCACTCCGCTCGGTGCTCTGCTGCTCAGAGCGCCCAGAGAGCGCTCGGCCACTCCAAGAGTGCGGTGCTCTGGATGACCGAACGGTACATTCCAACACCGCTCTGAGTTTCCAAACAGTCCAGTTTGGGCCAGAGTGCGCTCTCAGACTCTCCGTGATTATATTTGTGAATGCACCACTCACATCATATTCCTCCATTGTCTAAAACAAGCTAATAGATGTGTTTTGCCTCCAGCTAAGCCCCGCCTACCAAAAAATGTCATACAGCTAACCAACAATAAAAGGAGAAGAAAAAGAAGAAACGAAGAAGAAAGAATCATTTGAACAGGGAAAATGACTAACTGTTAACTTGATGAAAGCATACATTCAGGTAAAGTGTGTTACTACTTTTATTACTACCAGCAGTAATAACAGTGATAGAAGTACTGTTACAGCGGCTGGTCTGAGACAGCCAATTGTCCAAAATGCCCCTTGGTGATACAGCTTTTAGTCAAGAAGCCCCAGCTCAGATGGAAGAACTCAATGACCACCTGGGGTGCATGAGGCAGAATGTATATCGATGTAAAACACATCAACTCCCATTTTCTGCTCATGCATTCCCATCTTTCACCACACCTAATTTCTTCTCATGGGCATCAGCTTGGCAATGACACAGACTTTCCATTAGCTGCAAGCTAACACTGTTGTCAGGTTACTGCGTTGCTACTTTGCTACCAGCACCAAACATGTCTTAACACACTTAGAGGGCACTGACAGCAGCTGGAGTTATCTCTGCTCTTCATATGGGCAACTAAAGGTCCAGCTCCTCTGAAGCTAGCACAGGGGTGATGATGTAAAAGTAGTGTTCATGTTTACAGCTATCTGAGATATCGTCTTAGTCTTAAGACAAAAATGCTCATTAGTTTTAGTCATATTTTATTCAGTTTTATTCTTCATTGTTTTAGTCGATGAAAATTGAAAACACTTTCGTCAACAATAAATGAATGACTCAACTTTTAGTTATTATGTTTTCTAAATGTTTGTTACTTGTTAAACTAATCCAGTTAAGCTAATTCATGTGTCAGAAATGAGAATCATGACAGGTTGCATAAAAGTTTCATTTAGACAATTTGTCTCTACATCTATACATAATTTCCACACACTTACACACTTGCATTCCTCCAGCAGTTTTTGACAGGTTTAAGGGATTTACAAGCACACACTTACTGATCATCATTTGAAAACCTAAACATCTATTTATAGTCTCAAAAACTTTAACACTCACAGTCACTCTAAAGAAGCAGAGACATAACTTAATTAAAGTCTTAATTCTGTCTTAATCTGCAACATGACAGCCTGGAGCTTTAAAGTTGGTCATTAAAACTAAACTTTCAGCTGTCAAGGAAACTCTGCTGAGTTCAGACTGTTTACTGACAGCACAGCTACACTCAGATAACCGAGCCTCCTACCTGCCTGTCAAACAGCAATCAACCCATAAACCTTCTCAGGTCCGGGCTGAGTGGAGTCCTACGGAGATCAGCTGTGACGCCCAGCTGCCATACATCAGCTGACGAACAGAGCTCAGCTAACTAATAAACCCCACAAATCCATTCAGCAGTTCCACAGTCAGACACATACGGCTGATTATTTACTGCTGAATCACTGCTCACAGTTCACACCAACAAACATCCTGGCACAGACTATTTACTGGAGTTTACCAGCCTGTCACTCGTGTGGCATTTGAAGGTAATTGTTAGCACAGCCACTCTCTGCTTTCAATGTCCAGCAGTCCACCACTAACAGGTTTTGTCTTTTCTCATCTCGTCAACAAAATTAAACATAGATTTGGCATAAGGTAGCTACAGTGGTCATTTAGAGAAAATTTCCAGGTGGCAATCAGGCGCCAGTGCAACCGGGTCCATGTCATTGGTTCGACATCCCATTAGTCCGACTGTCTGTGGTGCTGAATGGCTCGCGGCGGGCGTATGGTGCGCCGCGACCGGCTTGAGGCGGAGCAGGCTCACGGCTTATGTGTTTGTCACTTTCTTTTTCATTTTAACCCACACCACGATCTTTTCCTGACCCTAACCAAGTGGTTTTTGTGCCTAAACCTAACCAGACCTTAACCACAGGGCATCATGATGATTTCGGAACGGACTTGAGTCGGAACAATGGGCTGTCGAACCAATGGGCAGTTCCCGTGCAACCATACTGCCTGCACTGTCTGTATCTATGCTCCTGGATTTTATCTTTTTATTTTTAGCTCATTGTCTCGTTTTCATCATGGAAAAAAGATTGTTGACAAATTTTCATGATGGTTTTCATCAGCGAAATTACACTGTGTAAAAGATGTTTTCATGAGTAGAATTGTGACAGTGAATTGTTTGCTGAGGTGTTATTACATAGCAGAATTACATGTTTGCAAAATAATGTTTTTCAAGATGTGTTGCATTATGGGATGTGTCCTGTCATTTTCCGTGTACATGGGTACATTTATCTTTCCTGTCCAAGTACTTATGCAGACCACAATAATGAAATTTTGAAAGAAAAAAAAAGAAAGAAATTAAGTATCTTGAATTTTTACCTAACATTCGTAGCGTTAGCAGCTGTCAGTAACAACAGACAAAGTGACTAGAAGGCAGAATGCCCTCCAACACACTTTTTTTTTTTCCTCCAAGAACTTTTATGTCTGACTTTATGTTTGAATGAGTGATAATACCCTCTGGCCTTTGCACAACACTGTTGGTTCACGGATACTGCAGTAATCTAAGGGGTCACTATGGCTACTGCCTCTGTTAGCATCTCCCACTGCCATATTCAAAACTGACAAAATTGCGTCCATTTCTTGTAGAGCAGCATTTATTTAACAATGGCACCCCTAATGCACTGCTAATCTCTGTGACAAATTCATTGCATTTCCTTTCGCTGCTTCACAATAAAAGACCCCTGCTAGTTTGCAAGTGGGAAGCGTTCATGTGAGCCGGCAGCAGCAGGGAAATCAGTTTGTAAAGCACAAAAATAACACAGGAAAAATACAGTTCTGATACCAACCAGTGGAAAAATAAATCTGTTTCATGATTTAATGCTATGGCTGCGGTTTAGGTACAAATAAATAAACAATAATAATGACTTGGTTAGGTCAAGGTTAATATCATCATGTACGTTAGAATTAATACTTCGTTCAGATTAAGGAGAAACATTGTGGTCATTCAGAAACCACGAACAAATTAAAGTCTTCCAAGTTAAAGTCAGATGCTGTATTGACCCATTTTTCCATCCAAACCTCCTCCCAATGCAGACTTTGCCACTGTATAACACTGTCAACGCACCCTCCACTTTGCTCTGACAGAATTACTACGCTCATAAACGTGCCATTTTGGGGCACTTGCTGAAATGATTGATGTTGCTGTTCTTGGAAGGAAAGCCTCGCTGATACAGTTGTAGGAAAGCAATCAGTTAACAGTGAGCCACATGTCTGTTAGATAAAGTTATGAGCAGGACAGCAGTGGAGGAAAACTCCAAACCACAGGGGCTCAGTACACTACGAAGATACTTAGAGCTGCATGCTGTACAGTTATAAACAGTGCTTTCTTTCCTGTCACCAGCCTGACCACCTGTGTTAAGCCAATGCCTGGCTAAGAAGGAGATGACTGTGGGATGGTGCTGTTACCAAGCAGACCAAACTGTTCTCCTGCACTGTGCATATGAACACCTATGAAAAGTAATTCATGTATAACCCACGTAATCATGGGCTGGTTATTTCTGTATAACTCGTGTAATTGGAAAGGCTGTGATCATGTGACCAATGAGCTGATGAGAGGAAAGAAGGAGGTAATAGAAAGACCAAAAGTCTGAATAAGGAGACAGGTTGGGAGGTGGGTGGGTCAAACAATACAGGACTTTTCCTCAGGAGACCTGTGGTTGTCTCCCGTGTGAAACCAATTTTTCGGAATGCCATCACCATGTTTCTTTACCTAAACCTAACCTATCCCAGTGTTAGCAGTGTCAGCAGCCGAAGTCAGGCCAGCTGATCGGCCC
Source organism: Epinephelus cyanopodus (assembly GCA_026686955.1). Classification (NCBI taxonomy): domain Eukaryota; kingdom Metazoa; phylum Chordata; class Actinopteri; order Perciformes; family Serranidae; genus Epinephelus; species Epinephelus cyanopodus. The sequence goes on along the minus strand of CM048916.1, from coordinate 24,152,635 downwards.
AATTCTGGGGCGTCATTCATGCCGAGTCTCAGCCAAGTCGGGCAACCACACCTGACCCAGCTAACTTCATCTGGGATGCTGAGTTTGGGCTGATGCTGGGCCAGGTCATTTCTGATAACGACCCAGTGATGGCAGTGTCGGCAGCCGGAATCGGGTCCACTGATTTGGCCCATTGTTAGGGCGTCATTCATGCCGACTCTCAGCCAAGTCGGGCAACCGGACTTTCATCCGGCATGCCGAGGTCAGGCCGATTCTGGGCCAGGTCATTTTGGCTACCTGGAATGTAACTTTACCCTCTTAAACATGTAACTAGTACATAACTTTATGTTAGGTACATAACATAACTGGTGGGGCACTAATTTGTTGGATGAACACTTGTGTTGAGCAGAACCACAATAATGCAGATCAGCACAGATATCTCTTGCCACAAGGCCACAAAGTGAAAAAGCATGTGATCGTAGCTCAGTTTACAAAGCTGTAACTAATGGGACAATACCAGGCCCCAACGCTTCTACAGCATGCTGACTTTTTGGTGATGACAGCTGCCCTCAGAACAAGCTCTGCTGCCATGTGAACTTTGAGCAACCAGTCTCAACACTAGGCCATCTTAAAGTTTTTCTTTTTTAAAAATGCCATGCTTGGCCAATACAGGCATCCCTCCCATCCATTTGCAGTACATAATCTGGGTTTTGTAATTTGCTACTTGTGGAGTTGTGTACTTCCTCATATGTAGAGCACATTATGAGAGTAATCAGTTGAGTGCACCTCTCTGCTTATTGCATATGCATTTTAGGGATCATACAAATACTAAGAAGAGTGGATAAGTTTGGGGGAGTGCACATTTTGCTGGTTTCCTGGATTTATTAAGGTTCATGCAATTTAAGAGGGTCGGTTTTGCAGTGAAAAATCTTTGGTTCTGAGGAACAGCGGCACATTTGCATAGGTATTTTAAAGGATGGTTGTGGTCGGGAAGAGAAAATTTAATTAACCTACTCAATAGAAATCAACATGACAGCAGAAAAAAGGGCGAGCACATCATAAAAAATATATGCGGTAGATCTGCACTGAATTAGTTCAAATATGAAATAACAGCTTTTTTAGGAAGGATGGAAGAGCAGTAATAACAAAGAGAGCTGTAATAATAACTCAAGACATAAAGTGACTATTTTTATACCACATAACAAAGAGCCAAGAGGAAGATGTGGCTTTCTGGTCATTAAGTTTGAGTTTGACTTGCTCATGTACAATGGCCACTGCACTCCTGTGGCGTCTAATTTTTTTTTTTATAAGCAGTCTCCTTATGTCTTTCCATATATTTTTCTTTATTCCCTCATAGATGTGTTTACTGACTCCCATCTCTTTAGTTTAACAAACCTCTTTATACATACAGACACAGCTGCAGTAACTGTCTGTGTAATCAGCCCCTGCCTCAGTAAATCAGATGCTAATTTCACACAGATTGCAACTGCAAACAGAATGAAAGGCTCATATCTGCACTGCCCTTTAATATGTCCTGTAAATCTGTTCCCACTTATCTCAAATCATCATTGTTCAGTTCTGTTGATTCAGAAACACATACAGATGTTCATTTTTTCCAGTTTGCTACAGTATAAATAATATCTACAAACACAGTGCCTCAGATTTTGATAAACTTGGTTATTCTTGATTTTATCAATACTGTATGTGACAGTACAACAGTGTTCTAAACCACAGGTTTCGAAACATTTTGAAAGCAAGATTTTCTTTTCACGGCCTTTCATGGGAAGTCACGTACAAATCTTTTATTGTAACGTCTAAGTTTGGTTCTTTTGGTCTGTGCTGAGGGCTGAGATGCATCAGTTTCTCTAAGCTCTGTTTAGAGTGACAATGTTTCCCGTCACTGCTCTGATGTATTTTTAACTGCCGTGCACCTGGGAAACTCACGTGTCAGAAAGGGTGTTGCGTCACTCTGATGATGAGCTGCGAGCTGAACTTTTAACTGTATGTTAAAGTTTTTCCCAGAAAGTTTTGTTTACTGCCTAGTTCTTCTGTTTTTCAAAGTTTAAAGATAAGAAGATGATGCAAGGAGAAATGTTTTTAATGTGGAAAATGAGAATGGAAAATTCCGGTGCCTCTAGCCAGTCTTGAAGGCACACCTGGGTGCCACGCGACCTTGCAACCACTTGAAACTGTAAAGGCTTTGTAGGTAAGTAGATTTGAACCCACATGCATGACTCAGAGACAAGCAGGTTAGATAAAAGTACATGTTTACTTGTGGTCAAAAGCAGGCAGGTAAATCAGAACACAAAAACATATCCAAAAAGGAGTCAGGCAGAAAGGCAAGAACAAAAGGCTGAAAAACTAAGGCAGCCCTCTCTCAGCCCTGCCATCATATATCCTGTGTTCACACCTTATTTTAAAAACTGGACGTGGAAAAACATGTCTCCTACAGGTAACTTAGCCAAGCCCGTTGCTAGCGCTCCCTGTTAGCTACATCTGGGTTGTTTTAAATGCTTTTACCACGAGTGTCAGTATATGGGTGCACTGTAGCGGTGGCTAATTTGACTGTGGAGATGCAAGTGACAGCTGGCTTGACCGGAGCTATTTACAGAACATGCCCTGCAGACAACGTTGCACGCACCGTGTTGATAAGGCATATAATATTTGAAGTGTAAATATAGTGTGCTTTGTATGAATGTGGAGTGTGAATATGGCTTGCTCCTGTGGATAGAGTCTTGCTGCCGCTGAATTAGTTCTGTGTTTACACACCATTCTCTGTTTTGCAGTATTCTAAATAAATCAGAAAAGCACACTATTAAGTCAAAGTAGTTTTGAATATTTGCTTGATGTAGGCTACACACAATCATGGAACACAAAACCTTAGGAAATTAGTTTCAACATTTTACGTAGTGGCCTACCTGGGCGAACACAAACAATACAGATACAGTTTTTGTTGTTGTTTTTTTTTTTTTGGTTACTCAATGCTTCACTGATTGCCAAACATATTGTGTCAGTTTGAAATTGGTGGCTCAGATTGGGGCTGCTTGACAGCAAATTCCTGGGCTGCTTTTTGTTGCAAGTCCGTCCCTGGTGGATGTATCTGAGATGACAGAAGAATTAGTAAGTGGTAGTAGAGCAGACAAAAGAATGAATAACTAGGAGTTGGCTAGAGTTGTGTAAACAATTATATATTACTGATCCACAACAGCAAATATGCTATGAATGAAATGTAATTCTGCCCAAATTATGTTTTTTCATCAAGATAGAGTGGAAATATGAACTAAGACACCAAGCAAGTTGCAGAACATTGACACTGAATGAACTGTATCTGCAAAATGTTCTCTGTCTTTGCCACAACATCTGGTTTTACAGTATACATTGACTCACAGCTACTGAATGCATGATTAAACTTTTTTTGTTGTTGTTTTTAGGTACTCTGAGCACTTGGTTACATTAGGGAAAGCCTGTAGTCTAAATATTATTGTCATTGTACAACATCAACTTGAATCACAAGACAGGAAATGTTTTTTTTTAATCAAACTTCCCCTAATCTGCATGTTTAAGCATGTCATTATGTCCATACAGTGTGATTATACTAGGCTATACTGTATTTGTGTACCATAGAGGATCAGCAAACGCAACAAAAGTAGGCTACTGGTTGAGATACAAGTGTCATAGAGAGGAGAGAATGAAACACCATGACCTCCTGTTATCAACTCTGGGGTCTGGGTTGTGTGGGGAGCTTTCTGCGGTGCTGAACGGCTCCCGGTGGGCGTATTTCTGCCTTGATGGTGCGCCGCAACCGGCTCTGGGTCAGCTGGGATAGACTTGAGGCATAGCAGGTTCACAGCTTATGTGTTTGCCACTTTCTTTTTCATTTTAACCCACACCATGATCTTTTCCTGACCCTAACCAAGTGGTTTTTGTGCATAAACCTAACCAGACAACCACAGGGCATCATGATGATTTTGGAACAATGGGTTTAACATGGTGGGAACAATGGGCTGTCGGAATAATGGGCTGTCAGACCAATGGGCAGTTTCCAAACATTATTAGCTGTTTAATAACACAGTGAAACTGAAGGCTTATGTTAATCTGTTACTGTTTACAAGCAGGGGTTTGTGTGCTCGAAAAGCAGAGTTGAAGGTGAGCAGGTACACTCGAGGTGCACTGCAGGTGAGCAGCTGAGGGGCGGAGTCAATTTGGATATTCACTGATTCGTGCATACTAAATGAAGCAAAGACGTAGGAAATGAAAGACATGAAGGGATTGTTTTTATGGGGGAAGATTAATATGATTATTTTTTTAGGGGCTTAATCAATGACCAGAGAGGATCTTTATTTTTTGTTTCCCAAACCTAACCAAATGCAAGACTTGAACCCTGGTCTGAAGTGCTAAAATTCTGTGCTTCGTATGCCCACTATCCAACCCAACCATGTCCTTCTGCAATGTATCCTCATCTAACAGTTTGTGTAATACTTAGGACAATGCACAGTGGTTCATATAATATCTAAAGAATGGCATTGTCACATTACATACATAAAGTAGTCTCGTAGGTTAGGTTTAGGAAAAAGAAACTTTGTGACGACATACCCACGTCACTCACGTGTCAGTCACAGACTCATACTTTGTCCTTCCTTAGTCATGTCAGTGCATTGGTCACATGATTGCAGCCTTCCTGATTACGTGGGTTACACAAGAATCACTGCTTCATGATTACATTATGTTAAATCCCAGTTGTGGTGCATAACATTTCGTAGGTATGCATACAAACAGTGCATGAGAACAGGCTGCCCTCTGACTTCTGTGTGATATACACTTTGCTAAATTAAAATAACATTGCAGCTGAACATAAACCTAGCATCATGTTTACCTAAAAATGCAAGTGGTGAGACAAATTAGTATTTACATAAACAGGATGTCTAAGAACATCTAAGAGACATGCTTCATAGTGCATTTTCCCTTAAAAGCAACCGTCTTGTGTTTATCCATCTCACTAAATGAACAAACCTCTAACACAGTGTATGTTTTTGAGCCAACTTTTACTCTGGATCTGGAACACAAATTGCTATTAACGAAAGGCAAATTGAATTGATTTTATTTGTGTGTGTGTGTGTGTGTGTGTGTTCAGATAAGGAACACTCCTCCCTGCCTATGCAGCAGAATAAATTAAATAGCCAACTTAAATGACTGCGTGTTGTGTGTGTATCTGGCTGACAGAGAACTGCAAGAGAATGGAGATTGCGTGCCAGAAGGAGAGACAGGGAGGGAGGGGGGGAGAGGGTTAGAGTCTGAGGGAAATAATTCTGAAACGTGCACGGGAAACACCTCTATTTTTAGCACATCTCCTCAGAGAGCAACGCAGAGGCATGAGCTGAATGATTTTGGGAGGGGGGGGGGTTGGAGAAAATAAAGAAATAAAGCTAGTTTTATTTTTAGCTCTGCTGCATTCATACATTTATGAATCTATATATGAATTGCGCTGTTTCTTGCCTCCAGCAAATCCCATCCTTGCTTTTGTTGCTGCTTGGCTTATTTGCAATCGGCACACAAAACGTCTTGGTATGGTAAAACCCTATCAGTTGTGGCAGGTTAAGGACACACGTGTGTAGCGAAAAAGAAGTATGTGTGTGTTTGGGTGTGCGTGTCTGTGAGCTGGCTTGTGTGCCCACGTCTCTGTGAGAGTGACAGAGTTGGTGTGTTGCTCTGCTGTGAAATATCCTGAAATGGCTTGCCTTCAGGGGTTTGTGAAAGTATGAAGCAAAACGTGACCGTGTAGTCAGTGCTTCACGACTGAATGGAGAGGAGGGGAGAGGGAGAGATGGAGAAGGATTTGAATGAGCGAGCAGGTAAAAGAAGAATGGGGGAGGAAAATGAGTTCGACATAATGAAAGAGAGAGAGAGGAGAAAAACAACAAACAAACTTCAATGAGACGAAGGAAGGAAGAAAAAAAGACAGATGTATCCGATGCAGAGGAGGCAGTGAACTGCAGAGTCTGTCACGTGCAGCGCTTTTCAATTTGTCAATTTCCGTGGCACCATTGTGGCTAAAAATAGAGTGCATATAAATAGACTCTGGTCTGATTTTTTCTCTGAAGGACGGAATGACCACAGTATATTATATCTATTTCATATCTCTAATAATCTACCATAATAAAAAATAATTCAAAAATGACTTAGATGGATTAGATTTCTAGCTTTCATACTGTATTTTCTTTTACACTCCTGCATCCCACAACACCATCACTGACCCAGGTATGTGAAGATGTGCAACCTTAGGGTGAATAATATTACGTTGACAGGGCATGTTTAAATTGCTTTTTCAGTTTTGACTTTCCCCTGCACAGGTTTATTGTTTGCAGGAAGGGCAGCACAAGGTAAGCACTAACTTATGATAGGAATCAGTGGAAGTACACACTGAAAATACACACACATTACAACCAAAAACACACAACAACCTCTTGCCTACTATGGGTGTTAACAGAAAACAGCGAGTTTTCTGTGGATGCTCCGGCTTCCTCCCACAGTCCAAAGGCATGCAGGTTAATTGGTGACTAAATTGTCGGTAGGTGTGAATATCTGTCTCTATGTGTCAGCCCTGTGATACCCTAGCGACCTGTCCAGGGTGTACCCCACCTCTCGCCCAATGTCAGCTGGAATAGGCTCCAGTGTGGGACCCCCAACAGGAAATGAATGAATGAATGAATGTATTAAAACTAAATCATCATTAAGGCTTTTCTGGGATACAAAGCAGAATTTATGTTCTGGCTAAAATGGGCTCAGAATAAAATACTGAACAGGACTCGAATACATTGAGCGTGTTTGTAAAGGTTGTGTTTTATTCGACAGCAGGGTCTTATAAATGTGCCAATGGCAGTATTGATTTCTTTTGCTCTGTTGAATCAGTTGCTATGGAAATAATGTTAGCTAGCAGTGTTTGTGTTGCTCCTTGTTTTCGTCTAGTTCCACCGACTGAAAAACTGGGATGATGTCGGCGTAAATGAGTTGACGACACTTTTCAAGTATTCCCACTGATGTAGCTTACTGACATGTAGCAGATGTTCCATACATTTGTTTTTCATTCACCACTCTCTCGCCATCCTCCTCGTAATTCACAGCGAAATGGATCCAAACGCCGGACCTGTAGGATATTGGAGGATGTTCTTTTTCTGGTAAAGGGCATTATTAACAATCTTGAAAGGAATTAGCTTTGCACAGTATGCCTCCCAGTATGTCTCACTGGAGTAGAATGTTTTGGTTTGGGCAGGGCAGATAGCATGTTGCCTCATAAGTTGTGTGGGCTGCCTTGTTGAGCTAGTGGACCTAATAACATTATGTTTAACACAATTAAAGATGTATGTATCCTTTTTCCCAAATGTTATAGAACGGTTCAACGTATTGTTAGGTTTGTAATGCATACTGAAAGCCTCGTAGTGAATGGTTCAGTACAAATATGTATCGTTACACCCTTATCACTTACCTGCTGGGGCTGTCTAGCAAATAGTCATGGCATTTTCTTGCCCAGGTTTTGAAATGTCACCACCGCAATGCGATGGAGGTGAACGGACCTTCATTTATGGTGCTCAAAATGTGAAGAAATCCAATTTCAAGACACAATATGCCACATGTTAGCAATCCACAGACCTCGTTGTTATCGTTGAAACTACCTTCAGACAAAGAAATAGTCACCATAAAAATGGTTCACTCTTTGGACTTCCTCTGCCACATAATCCAACTGTCCGGTCTCTATTAATATCCAAAAGAACATTCATAACTAAATCTTTAAAAAAACAAAAAACTTTCAGCACTCAGTGCCCCCTCTTGGTACCCTTCTTGTGTCAGCTTTATAATCTATGTAATCATGAGACAGTAACTTGTGTATAGCCCACGTAATCAGAAAGGGCATGATTATGTCACCATTGCACTGACAGGGGTAAAGAAAAGAAGTAGTATGACTGAAAGTCCACTTAAGGAGGCGGGTTAGGGTGGCAGATGTGTCAAACAAACACAGGACTTTCCCCTAGGAAACTGGTATTCAGAACCATGTGAAACCAAGTGAACTCTGAGTTATTTTACCACACCTCACCATGTTTTTTCCCCCTAAATCTAACCGATATACCTTCACGTTAAGTACGTACGTTATTTATGTGGTGCTAATTCATTAGATATCATCTGAACTGTTGTATGAGGATGCATTGCCTGGTTGTAAGTCCTGTGCTTGTTTGACCCATCCACCAACTCTCCCTCCTACCCAGCACAGACCTTCTCAGTCTTTATACTAATTCATTGCCACAGATGGGTTTACACTTAAGTTAGATGGAAGCCCACTGCGGCTCATACAGATGCTAAAGGGTGCCTTGTGTCGCACGCCAAGTGCCACTGACCAAGCTGCCACATTTGATGCCCTAGGGATGTAACAGGTTGGAAAAAATACCTCCTAAAATGGCATGATATATAAGCTGATTTTTGTCATTGGGAGGTGGAGGGGTTGGTAGCTGGTGTGACATTTAGGCCTTCCAAGCTGCAGACCACTGTTACAAACAAACAACACCGCTTGTTGGGGTTTTTTTGGCAAGCAGCACTTCTAACTGTGTTTGTGGCAACAGTTTTCTGGAGATGGGTTTGGCTTTGGGTAGGGCAAGATTGTGATCACAGCTTAAAGATACCAAATGCTGATTGGCTCTTAGAAGCATGCAGGGATGTGAACTACTATGTCTCGTGTTAATGTCAGATGTGCATGACAACTATTCATTTCATGTCTGGAAAATGTAAACACAAGTCATTGACATTATTTAAACAAACAGCTAATTATAGCTTTTCAGGTGAGCACCATCTGAGATGAGAAAGGGTGAGACAGAGATATAGTTTAATGTAATATGTGTTTGTGTAATAGTCGTCAAGGAGAATATACAGACTACAAGAATTACCAAGACACATTGTCATTGAGGTGTTGGAGGTATTGAGTGAATCCAAAGCTTCTTTTTTTAACAGAGTGTTCCAGAAAATCATCCAACAGCCTGAACATCACAAATGTATTTGAAGTTCAAAATCTGTGTTACAAACCACAAAGCCCACAGTAATGAGACGACACAGTGTTTTGATGAAGCTCCTCTGCTCCAGTACAGCACATAATGGAACCATAATGAAGCCTAAATGTTTAAAATCGAAGTGTGTGCCAACTTCTGGATTCTGGGCTCTGATTAGATTTTACTTGGTACTTTGTCAAAATGTGTTAGGAAGAAAAAAAATGGTTTAATTCCATTTTTCACGTATTTCAGAAAAACACTTTGTCCAAATCAGTAATTAAGCTGCTTTGCAAGCTAAATGAGAGCAGAATCAAGCTATACATGAAAGTGGTTTTACAAATTAATGCTCACCTTTTGACATTAATCTGTGTAAGTAAGGAAATGTCATGTCTCCTGTGACCTAGAGGCACATATACAAAGACAGAAATTGGTCCAAGGACTGAGCCTTGAGGCACTTCACATGTAATCAATGACCATTAGGAGACAAACTCAGAGGACCCTTTTCTTCAAACAGGAGTAAAAACTGCAGTGCAGTTGCTGGCATAGCAACAAACCACCTCAAACTGTCATACAGACACTGTAGGCAAAGAGCTGCACAAAACTCAAACAGCACTTAACAGAGACTTCTCACCAGCGTCAATCATGTGTTGATTAGATCAGAAGAATTGTTATCTTAAAACCAGTCTTAAAATATTCAAAATATTACATTCCTTCTGAAATGACAGAATTCTGGGACGAAAATTTCAACCAAAGATTGACTGAAGTTTGTTAGCGTCAATAATTAAACAGATGGAAGGGATCTGAGTGTCTTATTTTTGAAAAAAATTGTTTAAAAAAGACAAAATTCTTGCCTTGAAACATGTGTTCAGCATTTTTATCAGAAGAAGAATCACCTCAAAGGCCAAACACGAATGTTGCTGCAAAATCTTTTTCCATCTGTATCACCTGCACAGATGATGACTGTTACCAATGATGTGATTATCTTGTAGGATAACTTATGTTTGAAAATGTCTAAGTTGTGTTTGCAACCAGCCATCTTGTTCAACATTACCCACTGATGGGTGAAGAAGACTGTATTCTCTAGAGAAAAGTCTGAAGAGGGAGCTGAGCCAGAGGGCAAAGCTTTCGATTTACTGGTCCATCTACGTCCCAACCCTCACCTATGGTCATGAGCTCTGGTTAGTGACCGAAAGAATGAGATCGTGGATACAAGCAGCCAAAATGAATTTCCTCCGTGGGGTGGCTGGGCTCAGCCTTAGAGATATGGTGAGGAGCTTGAACATCCGGAGGGAGCTCAAAGTAGAGCCACTGCTTCTGCGCGTCCAAAGGGTCAGCTGAGGTGGTTCAGGCGTCTGATCAGGATGCATCCTGGACGCCTCCCATTAGAGGTGTTGCGGGCAAATCCCACTGGCAGGAGGCAGACCCAGAACATGCTGGAGGGATTACTTATCTCGCCTGGCCTGGGAACACCTTGGGTTCCCCCAGGAGAAGCTGGAAAATGTTGCTGGGGAGAGGGACGTCTGGGGTGCTCTGCTTGGCCTGCTGCCCCTGCAATCCAGCCCCTGATAATCGGACAAAAATGGATGGATGGATGGATGTATCATCGGTGCCCTTTTTCCCACACTCGGTCCCAATTTCAGACTTGATGCAACCAATGTTTTTATTTCTCTAATGGTTTCTCTGTGCTGACAGGTTGAGGAGCACAGATCATCATACCCATTCAACAAGTCATTTATGCTGTAAGACTGAGACAAAGCAGTAACTAGAAGCAGTAACCGTTTGGGCACTTAGACCTTTGAAGATGTGTGAGCAAACACATTTTTGCTTGAAATGTAGATTTACACAATGCATCTGTGATCATTCACACTTTGATCTTCCGAGACCAAAAAAGCGAACATTCAGTTCAAAAGTAAGAGCTTAATTAAGAATGAAAAAGGCTCAGAGACAGTCTGTTTGAAATTAAAAGACCAGAAAATGTTGCTGCCATTCAACACATCATTAGCGGTGGTGAAATCACCACCATGTCTTATGGCAACTGATAATGTAGATCAAATATAGTGTTATACTTTGAGGGAGGATGATTAGTGTCAGAGCAACAGACCTTGACCAGAAGCAACTCAAAGCTTTTAGTTGCTAAGGGTGACTTATTAAAAACAACAGCTCGTTCAAACCCAATACCACTAGTTTTAGAAATAATACAATCAGCATTTTCTATTGCATTGCTTTGGTCCAGAATTGCCCACGGGGGTGAATTCTTTGGATCAAGGATCTTATTAAATTCTAGCATCTGGCATGACCTGCTTTTTTGTGAGTGACACTACAGGCACTAATTCAATGTGCAGGGTGTTAAGCGTAGTCAAGTGCACTGTGCTCAGAGGAAGTAGCAGTACATCTGGTATGTTCATGGCTGGAGGCAGGGGGTGCAGATGATTCCTAAATCTGCCTTAATGGAGAAAAACAATTGGATACGTCCTCACCGTATTTCTTTTTTCTTAAACCACAATAACTTTACTTGCCTAAACCTAACCAGTGTAACTTTACATAAACTACATAATATCATTCACCGGGCGCTGCTTCAGAGGATATAAAATGATCGGTTGTGCGTGCATTCGTAGCCATCTACGTCAAGCTGGAACGACCATCGTTAAACAGAGGGGGTGGCTTACGACACTACTTATTCCCCTTTTTTTCAGTTGTGCTAAGCTAACATGAGAGTTTAGCAATCTCCTCATCTAACTCTCAGCAAGGAATGGAATACACGTATTACTCAAAAGACAAACTATTGCTTTAAGTTAAAACATCAGTGCAGTCAGTGTGGTTTGGTACTGATGCACTACAACTTCAGTAGAATTGTCAATATTTTAAGAGTTTTTGTATATGCGGAGGGAGGAATGAACCGTTTTTGTGATAGTAATTAGTTTTGCATTACAGTGTTTTGCCACTTTTGTTCCTTCATTTTCCATTTTCATGCCTAAATGGATTTCCTCCCACAGAGGCATTTGAAAAACTTACTTAATTAGAAAACATACATATAAATTTGATCTTGCATTAAATTATGTTCAAAAATCCCCCTTTTTCCTTTGATTGGTGATCTGTGAAAAACACAAACACAGTCAGTGCTACACCTAAAGGAAGAGCTCTATCTAAATGTTATCTACTGTTGCGATGCAGCTGTGATCTCCTTCATGTGGGCAAAATGATGAGGCCAGGCAAAATGTCCTGGTCTGTGCCCTGCCCTTTAGTGTGGCGTTATCTCTGAGGGATTCAATGTTGTGAACAGGGTTGTGTGATGTCACCGAGTGCTCGCCTTTCACTGTCACTGCATCCACTACTTTCCCTAGGCAATAAGGATGGGTCTGTTTTTCAGTGCTGGTCTGTTGTTCCTCCCTGGGCTTGCCCCAAGCCTGTTCCATCTAAAATGGCTCTGAGGTGTGTATGTGTGTGTCTTTCTGGGTTTACACTCTGACACACACACATGCAGTTTTCACAGTGTGAAAGGGTGCAGTGGGGTGTTGGTAGCTCGATTCCATCATTTACTGCGGTCAATAAGTGCTCGGAGTGTGGCTGTTAGTAACACACAAGGCACAAATCAACCTGGAAAAACTGTGTCAGTGTCAGCTTGTGCGAAATGGACAGAAGGTTACACATTATAACCTCGGCTCTATGAATACAGGCAAACCGTCATGTGCTCAGTGTGCTGCTCCACAGTTGCAGATTGATGCAGCTGTGATTTTTGATAGCTAAACACTGACTCATCCTTAGTGACTCAAGTAATTATATAAATGTCAATGCATTGCACGGCAGAGGAGTTTGAGCTCTATAGAGCTGCTAATGAAACCGGCACTGTGAGGTAACTATTTCCTAAATTACTGAACCAAAGATATATAACTTTCAAGTAGCTTCAATAAGACCTAAGGGTGTTTTCTAACCTTTGTTGTTTAGTTCATGTGAATGTTAGTTTTTCACCATTGGAACAATATATTTGGAAGGCCTGTGGTCAAGACCAACTTAATTGAGTCACATCCAAGTCCAAGACCAGGTCCAACTGAGTCAGAGTCAAGACCAAAGTCCAAGTCAAGAACGAATTCAGGGCATATTGAGTCCAAACAGGCAAGAGTATCTTTCCACCACAAGTGATTATGGTAGAGTTAATCTATCTACAAAAAAAGACTGATCTATCCTCTGACATCAATCTAATCAGTAACAAGAATTTAGATTCTGAGGACAATCGCAGGTTTCTACAGGTTCATTAATGAAAACCCCTTGAATTCTTTGTTGTGCTTAGGATAAAAATAAAACAAGCAAGTTAGCAGACTGTGGTGGCTTGTGCTGAGCATCATGTTGGTAAAATCAGGCAATGGTCTGTGCAACTGTCCAAATCAGCAGCCAGGAGCAGCATGAAGTTCTAAATAGCTGAGCCGATTCCGAGTTCAACAAGGTGCGAGACCAAGACAAGTGCAAGACTTCAGGAAAAAGTGGTCTTGAGATCAGACTCAAGAGTGAGACCAGGCTGGACCATTGCAGCCCTGATGTCTGTGCACATCAGATCATGTCAGTTAAGACTGTTTAGAAGAAAAGGTTTTGGTCCAGTCACAAATTCTGGGGTGGTTTGGCTGGACTACCGACCGAATATGTTGCCTTCTTGATATTTCAATTTTTGATTTTGTCTTTTCTCTTTTATTTTCTCACTTTTCATTTTAAAAGATTCACTTTGAAACATGCTCAATAACAGTTGAATTAATGGCATGGGCCAGATCGCCCTATGCACTGACATTTTATGTCCAACACATGGCAAGGTGAAAAGAAGAAGCATCTTTAGTAATGTGTCTTTATGTGATCACTGTAGGCTGAGAATTTTTCTCTGCAGCAATCTGTTAGTTGACATAAAGACACCCACACAGAGACCAATATTCCTCCTTATCTTACAGTCATGTCAGTCATTTCTTCAGTCAGCTGTCCAGAGGTAAGAACATACCAGGCCAAACATGCTTTGTTATGCCCTTAAGCATCTGATATTGACACACAGGGCACACTTGAGAGTGTGTACATACTGCTGAAACACACTGTAACACATGATGACAGTTGTGAAATAGTTGAGGTTATTTTTAGGCAACAAAACAACTTGGTTAAGTTTAGAAAAAAAAGATCATGCTTTGGGCAAATATAAGAACATTTCGTTATGTAACAACGTGACATAAATAACTATCTAAATTAAGCAATGTTACATTAAAACAGCAGTGACTTTTGGTTTCACATGGGACACTAACAGTGGTCTTCCAAGTGAAAGTCCAATTTAATGCCTCCTGCCCTACATGCATTTTCAAGCTCTTCATATTATGGCAGTTGCTCTCAGCATCAAGTATTGTTGTTGATGGGTTTACAATGGAGTAAGAACAAAGTGTCTCATAAAGACACTAAAGGCTGCTTTTTTTGTGAATATCGCACGCCAAGTTTTTTGATGACTTGGGAATAAGAATGGACTGGTAAGAAATATCAGCAACATTGTTTTGACCATTAGTGTCGGACTCTGACCCTGGATGAGTTTGCTAAAATTGCTTTAGGAGGAACAAGTTTGCAGGACAGAGGAGAAATAGGGGTCAAAGAAAAGAAATGAGAGATATCCTAATGAAGAGGAATAAAGAGAGAGACTGAGTCGACATAAGCCCAGAGGGTGGGAAGGAAAGAGAGAGAGGTGGCAAAAGTCAGATATCCAAATCAGAAAGGAGAGATACTGAATGTGCGGAGTATAAACAATGAATATTGTATAAAACTGGCTAGTAAAAAAACAAAAAAGGTCTACACGAAATTAGCAGCTTTAAAAAGATTACTTTACTGCTGGAATGATAGTATTTTCATAGAAATAGGCTTGCTATGCAGTAGACAGATTTGAAATTGGTGCGACATGATGAGAGAAAGACTCAGAACACTTGCAACTACCTCAGTGCACTGCACCAGACCAGACCAAGGCTGAATCCAAATGTCTGGACTTCACCTCACTTGGAGACCCGCAAACTTTCTTGGGAAGTCTGGGAGTGCTAAGGGCTGTCCATATCCACAATTCATCAAGTCCACAAGGGGCCTCAAGCGGACTTTCTGCAGACTTCAAGAGAGTTCGTTGTTTTTTTCAATTCCCAAAAAAAAAAAACCCCAACAACTTATGAATGTGTAAAATAGCTATTAATAGTTAGGCCTATTAAAATGCTACTTGAATTGTGTCAGCTAGAAATATTCAACCACATCATGATACATCCATCCATCCATTTTCATCCGCTTATCTGGGGCCGCTCTACTTTGAGCTCCGTCCGGATGTCCGAGCTCTTCACCCTATCTCTAAGGCTGAGCCCAGCTACCAAAACCACTAAAATGCATTTCATCATTGCGGCCTATCGGGCTGCGCAGTGTAATAGGCTGAAAAGAAATGTCCTAAAGACCCAAAAGACGGTCTTTCAATGTAAGTAATGCCCAATTTATTGAGTTATAGTCCTGACCTTATTTACGAGCATTTCTGTTTTTGAACATGTGTAGCCTGTTATGTAGAAATGTATCAATAGCCTACATTTTGTTCAGTCACAAAAAAGGCTTTAGGAGGCGATTCATATCTTGTTATCTGCACTAACGCTCCCACTGGTGGTTTGTGGGGAGATGTGGGCATTGGTAAGATGAAGGGAAGTTTAACATTGTTCATTTACACAACATACCCATTGTTATGATACAAAAAAATTTAAAATTGGCAAAATATCCCTTTATTATATGCAGTGGACTTCATATCATGAGCACCTCATGCAATCCAACATGATGGCTCAATACTGTTATAAATAACATCTATTTTTTTGGCTTTTGAAAGACAAGAGAATTGTACAAGTAGGTAGTAAATCAATACAAAATAAAATACATCTCTAAAATAATCCCGTTTTAAAATGTATTTATTAAATAAAACTCAGGCAACATGACAAACTAAAAGCCTGCTGGTATTTATCATTCTCAAGAGCCTCTCATCTCAAGAGAATCAGCATTAGTCAGTGGATTAGGGTATTAAGCGAGCATCATCGACCCTCTTGGAAGCAGCTGGTGGAGTGACATCCATCTTCTCTAGAGCAGAGAGAGAGCGTGAGATGAAGAAAGATAGCACACCGTCCTTGTAATTTGCAAACATTTCACACTATGCACAAGTCTGTGAGCCCAAACAGCAAAATAGTCTCAGTTCTTCCCAGAGCTGTTTTCACGGTAAGAATGTGGAAAGCAGAGAGCAGAGAAAGATTTGAGATGATAGTTAGTTAATTAAATCATATATTATGATTTATGAAGCATCACTTTGTGGTCACAGACCGGTGACCGTCCCAGAGGTGGGTGGTGGGGGGGGGATAAAAGACAGTTTTAATTATGTGACCAATGAGGATCTATAGTTTTTAATTTTTCATATGCAGTTCTATAATGCACGTCGTACTTTGACCTCCACAGAGTACTTTTTGTTTAGGAGAAGATGAGATCACAATCTACATGAATGTTTCAGACACAGGAAGCCAAAAAGCAGACAGTGTGTCTAAAAATGTGTCTCCTTTTTATAAATTAGACGCTCCATTTAGTACCACTTAAAAAGGCACCATCCCCACTTATAACGGTTCTCGACATTTTACACTCTATTTGATGCCACAACAATAAGCAGCTTTCTGCATGTATCTCATACGTTAGATACCTTAGGTTTCTTACATACAGTCTATCAATCATGTCACTCCTGGTTTGTAGCTGGTAGTCTCTGTGGAAATGCCGCAGGCCTCAAGTTTTGGGCAGACTGCCATATAAATCTCATCAGATGCAGCCCGCAGTCAAACTGCAAAATCGAAATGCTAAGAGTTTTCCAATGACGGGATATGTCAGTGCAATGAATGACTTCCTGCATTAGATGCTCTTGTGTACCCTCTCTCTCTGAGGAGACCTCCTGTCACTGAACTCTTTGCATTCTCTTTATTCCATTTGAGGGAATGGTCAGATTCTGCAAGATGATGATCCGTGATTGATTTTCATCTCGCTGCCTGATGGATACAGGAGCAAGTAGGAAAGAAGCATAATTAGCTAGATACAACCCCATACTTACGAGCAGAGGTTAGACCACAGACTGTAGAAAATAATGGACGTGGCTATCGTGACATCACCCACTGGTTTGTGGATTGCCATTTTGATGCCTTGAGTGCAGCATTTTGGCCATTGCCATCTTGTTTTTTTGTTTTTGTTTTGTTTTTTGGGTGACCATCATTAGTCGAGAGGGTGGAGCTGTGGAGGAGCGAGGGTGGGTCTGACTCTTATATAACAATCAGCTTACCTTTAAAGCCTAGTTATTAGTTAAATTCGAAAGCTACAGTTATTACTTAGGCCCAATCCCAATACCCCATTCCTCAGAGGAATGTCCCCTTTAATAAGGTAACAGGGTAATCCCAGTGAGAAAAAAGGCCAATGTCCTCTATTCAAATTGAAAAAAAAAAAAAAAAAAAAACAGCACCAGGAAAAAGCAATGCATTGCAAAAAAAGAAAAATATCCCCAAAAAGAGGACTCAAACTCTGGGGTGGAATCAAAAAAAAAAAAGCAATCTGGTTCTACTTGGTTGTTGGCTCAGCTCCTTTATAGTCCTCCACACACACTCAGTTGAGGAATCACCAAAAGCAAGAGTTCACTGAAGTTCATTTTCCTTCCAAAACAGGCTGTGCGGTTTCCACCACTGTTCGGCTTTCCCCTTTGGCCAACAAAATCAGAAAACCCTCCCCAAACAATTCCCTGCTCCTTTGTTCTCACAGCCACGCCCCTTCTCTTGTAGGCAGCAGCACACCTGAACCCAGTTAACTCACAGGTGGCGACAAGATAGACTGAGATTGACTCACTTCCGGAGCCAGCCTCAAGTGGCCATTCAACAAACTGCGTTTTTTGGCACCTATGCATTGGCTTCATTTTTCAGCCCTGGGGGTTGTCGCTTGGAATTAAAAGAATCTGTTACACCATGAATACAGCATGAGATCCATTTCATGCTGCAAAAGAGTTATGCAATCACATAGCTGCCAAGCTATAAAAGGACTGGTTGGAAGGAACCCCTGCAGAACATGTAACTTTGAATCTGTTTGTTAAATAAATTAATAACTGTATGCGTCCTCATTTAATGTGTTAATTTGTACCTAATGTTAGCTCAGACAATCAACATGAACAGATGCAGTCACCGCAGGAAATTGCCCAGATGTAAGGAGCCCAGGCAGCTGTACAGCAGCAGGTACTGTTTCATGTGGCATCTACCCAAACCATGCATACAAGGGAACTAAAACAACAAGCTACTCAGCACTGGTTACTCCTTGATCCTAACTATTCATGCTTTTTATTATTTTCTACATGTGCTGCATTTTGCCTTTTAGCAAATGATGACAGTAGGTTCTCAAAAGCCAGAGGGCAGGTCCAAGGACAAGGAAAATGGATTTCAGTATATTATTTGCTCCAGGCCCGAGAACATCAACTGTTCCTGTATAACTGAGGGGCTTACCGCAGGCAGTTGTCACCAGGAGATAAAGTACTTGTATTGCTTTCATCCTCCGGTTACAAATTACTGTATAAATTGCAATGAAACGCGGTCATACACCAAGTGATGGATGTTGACTATGAGGTCACTCCTTTCTGAAAGAGGAGGGGCAAAACAACATCATCACCTTGATCTCCGCAAAGAAGAGGAGGCAGAGTCTTCTCTGGAAGACATGAGTTCTCCAGACATTGAAAGTAAAGTTACACTGAATTATAAAACACACTGGGATGTATACAGAGTTGGTAACTTAGTTCAAATGTTAAAATAAATAAATAAAGTGGACCTAAAAGCTCAGTTCACCTCAACACTTTCACACCTGTCAAAGAGCACCAGTTTGACTCAGGTCCAGACACTTTGTACTGAGCTTTTCTTTTTTAAATGGGGCCAAAACTGCCCCCAGCTTTTCCTACAGCAGGAGAGACAGTCCTGACAGACAGAGTATGCTTCAGGGTCCTGACAGGGAAGCACAAACCGTCTACACCAACCTATGCAGCAGTCTCAAAGCAGATGTCTACTGTCCATCAAGCTAGACTCCTCCAGCAGGACCACAAGCTAAAGGACGTATAGTTTTAGGAAAATAAAAGACGACATATACCTACTTTTGCAGTGAAGACCTGGAAACTACCCCCATCGTCCACTACCAATAGCAAAGCCTCACTTTTGTCCTAGTGTACTTACGAGTCCTCTTTTATATAAACTTCCTTCATTCTGATTATAAAAACAGTGACGTCATCTGCATAAACAGAAAACACCAGTTGCAAACCCCCCAAAAATCTAGGCAGGCCCAACTAATCTGTCCCAGTATCTGCATAACAAAGGTTCAATTACTAAGGAGTAAAACTGTCCAGAA
The DNA here is from genome assembly GCA_026686955.1 of Epinephelus cyanopodus. Lineage (NCBI taxonomy): Eukaryota > Metazoa > Chordata > Actinopteri > Perciformes > Serranidae > Epinephelus > Epinephelus cyanopodus. Next base: position 24,133,229 of record CM048916.1, on the reverse strand, counting down.
ATTGGACAGCCCTATCTCATGCTTCTCCTAACAGGACCAATTTCTTGGAGTAATTTCAACTTCATTCCAAAGTAATAAAGGGTGTTGCGTGCCTCTGCCCCTATTTGAATTGACTGATAATTTGCCTGCAACAAGACTGAGGTTTTGTAATAATTCTCCTATTCACGTGGAGGAGCTGAACATAAATGTCTGACTACTGAGGCCAATGTCTCCCGGCTTACTTGAAATTCAGTTGTGATTATGCATACAGAGGGAATGTCATTGTGTTCTGCGCCGACAACAGATACACATATCAAGCTGGTGGACACATTTATTAAAAACTGAATTTCAAAAAGTGCTTTGCACAAAAAGGAACAAGAAAGAATGTGGAGTTATATGGTGCAAAGAATAGGAAAGTTTTACACCGTACCAATGATTTTATGGCCTCTGTCCTATTTCTGTGAGCAGCCATACTACATAACACTACTCTAAATAAACTGTCCCAAGCCGCCCGTTGCCGGTGACTAACACACTAAACCACAGAATGTTGTATGAGAACTTGCATTAGACCTCAAACGCTAAAACATGCATGTATGCTTTTAAATATGTTATTGAATTATTCATTGTTTGCAGACATGGGGCTATTTTTAAAAAACTATGCCAAAGTTAAGTCGCATGGAGCTCCCATGCTTTAAATATTTACAGTTTATGCTAAGTATATTTCATCCTCCCTCTACAGACAGACATCATCTCTGCAAAGGTAAGATGTCACATAAATGATACAAGGATCTTTTTTTTCTCCTTGGGGCCTTGTATGTTTGTATTTGATAATCCTTTGCCCTTTTTATGTTTCCAGTGGTAAACAGAAGCAAACATCCCAGGCAGTGTTCCTGCTGTCATGCATATTTTACCCGATTTAGTTTGTTTGCGTAAGAATTCAACACTTAGGATTAAATGACCTTCCTTTTCAATCAGGGGTAGACTATATAAGATGACACTTAATAAAACATTATGCAAAAAGCCTTTGGCATCTCAGTGGTCTGCAGCATTGCTTTGGACTATGTCCCTCATGTGATCGCCCATGTTTTCTTGATGGACAGCTCTGAGACATCACAGTGACAATCAAAAAGAAGATGAAGTGACAGGAACATCCACTTGTGTGCATGCACGCCCCAGAATGAACAACACTGCCTGTGCGTGTCCGTCCATGTCTTTCACACATACACGCACACGGATCTTTCAGCATGAACTCTTGGGTAGTGTTCATGGCAACGAGAACACAGAGACAGGCAACTGTAAATAGAGCTACTAAAACAGTGACAGGAGTGTAATTTAATTCAGGCAATAATCCACCGGCCAGAGCGAGAACATGTCTGCAGTGCTGCTTAGAGCAATGTCAAGATCACTAAAAGTAAGAATGGAAATGAACACTACGTTCATGACTGCATGGACTGAATATGTCAGCGCTAATTAACTTTACACAGAACAAAAGGTTGTTATGAGTGTTGGTGTTGTGGGCAAACAGGTAAGAATAAATCACTGGGGAACCATGTGCCACTTAAACAGTATCTCAATGCTCTATATTGTGTGGGGGAGGGGAAAAATCACCGCACCGAATTCCATGGGTGGAAATGTTAAAGCCTCTTGCACATGTAATTATATGTAGATCTTGTCAGGGCATGCAGGTAAAGCAGAAATAAATATGTTATGAGTATGTCACATTACAGAAAAAATGTGTCACCAACCACTTAGCCAAATCTGAATGATTAAAAAATATATGAAATTCGGTCTCAGAGTTGTAAAATAAATAAGCTATTCTCTGCTCTGAGACACTGGGGTGTGTCTATTAAAGCCACTGAACTGAAGAATGAGCTCTGTGAAGCGTCAGACTCTTGTTAGCAGCTAACCCAGTGGCTCAGTAATGTACAAAAACCCCTGCCTTTCGTCCAGCTGCTAACATGAGCACAAAGCACAATCAAGGATTTAAGCATTGGGAAGGAAAAGGAATAACAGCTTGGTGTGTCTGGGAAAAGAATGAGGGGGCTCGAGGGTTTTGAAAATCTGAGAAAAAAATACAAATTGGGAATGCATGAATTTTATAGATACCTTCAAGTAAGGGATTACGACAAAAAGAAGACCAAATCAGATTCTTCCAAGGGGATGAATGGTGTTAGCCAAGTTATAATTAAAGCATATCAGGAAAGTAACATAAGATAAATTTCATTATATCAAAGACTGAATACAAATGACAAACATTTAACTAAATATATCCAGGTTTAAATGGGAGAAATAACTCAGTGTAAACATTTTAGATGAAGATTGGCATAATATGTAGGAGACACACCACGCAACCACTAATTCACAAATTTGGAGATAATTCTTACGGAGGAATCTGATCCGTTTCTTTATTACACCAGAACAGAAAAGTAATTACCTCCATAGTTGCCAGAAATGTTGGCGAGAATGTGAGTCTCTTGATGTAGATCACACTCATATTTTTGGGCAATGTGAGAAAATACTGGTATTTTAGAAAATGATATGTAAAGAGATTGAGGGCGTACTAGGATATGAGGTTCCTCACAGTTGTTTGGTGCTTTATCTGTGTAATTTTTCTGAAGAAGATGTTATTGCAAGTGATAGATATTTGATCAAAATATTGCTAGTAGCAAGCAGGAAAGCTATCACTAAGAGCTGGGGTAAGTAAATATCACCAACAAATGATCAATGGCTAGCAATTGTAGAAGAAATATTCTTAATGGAGAAAATGACACACATATGAAGCATAACTAGAAAGAAAATGACTATACAGGACTCAAAACGACGAAACTGGACTGGAATAATAATTAAAAGGAATCGCCAATTTTTGTTGTAAAACTGTATCGTGTATTTACCGAAGCGGTTTTTGTTTTGTTGGCTCTTATTATTTTTCAACTATTTCATTATTTCATAATGCTGTTTTCACAAAAGTCATCTTAACCCTTTATAACCTGAGCAAATTGGCTTCATTTCTTTCAAAAACATGGGAAGAAGACAATGAGTAACAAAAGAAATGATCCCAAAAATTTGCAAGAAATTAGTAAAAAGAGAAAATCCAAAACATCAAAATTAGTAAAAATAAATAAATAAATAAAAAGGAAAGAAAAGAAAAGACAGTTAAAAATAAATAAACAAGGGAATGATGAATTATAATAATTCTGTACCACGATTTTAAAAAGGTAATAATAATAATTATCAATATAGTTTTTCCCAAGCTTTTTTTCTTTTTTTCACTATTTTTAAAAATATATTTTTTATTTATTTATTTATATATTTTTATTTATTGATTTATTTATTTTGGGCATTTTTTTTTCGTTGCCTTTTTTCCCATGGTTTTTTTTTTTTAAAAAAGACACCAATACGAGTTCAAAGGTTTAAATACTTGCAAAAGGCATCTGAAAGCAGCACAAGAGAAATGATGTCGCTACAGGATTCAGAGGCTTAATAAAGATTCAAGTGAAGAGAACATTAGCACAAAGCACACAACCTAATCAGTAAGCAATAATTGTGGGGGGACCGAGTACATGATACAGACTGAAAGACCAGAGGCTATTTTGCTTTTCTTCATATGATTGTGGCATTTTACAGAGTTGTTAAGCATGTATTTATGAGACTAAAAGAGCTTCAACAGCTTGCAGAAAACAGCAAACCCGTCACTCACGCACGGGATGAATGAGACAATGATGCTGTGCAAAAAAAAATCTTTGACACAGAAATTGTGAAAACCAGTTTAACAATTTAACTCTACAAGTCAGTGCTGTATAGTTAAGTCCTTTCACATGCTTGCAACAAGTATTTTATGACATATATTTTGTGTTAAGAAAAAATTCTAATTTTACTTTATCCAAACTATAAATAGTAGCAGAAGAACAAGTTGTGATTTATAACATCAATGCTTTGTTTTTACAATTATTTCATTACCATTTTAATTGAATTTTTTTTTTATCTTTGTCTAACCTTTAGTGCTTTTGTTGCCTGAACCACAAACAGGAGTCAGGATGCAAACTGGGTATTATGGCGTCACAGTCCTGCCTTTGTATGTCTGCCATCCACTCAGACCACCTCCCTGCAAATCCAGCGCTGCGTGTAAATGTAGTGTTTTATACACTCAAAGAATGCTATTTAGAGATTTACAAACATAAGTGCATTGAAAGCATTGCAAAGAAACTGTCAAATTTCTGCTTGGCCAAACAAAGTGATTCTGATTCTGGATCTAATTTTAAAAAGGGATGATAAGAGAGACACCAGCCCACTGCCCCATGAGATTTTACAGTGAATGCTTCTGGCTGGTTTTCATTGAAACACAACCCACCTCAGCATGATCAGACAAACAGTGGCCTCTAGAAATGACAGCAACATGCCAGAGTTAGCTCAGAGAAGACATACATACATTTGCTTTCTACTGCTGGTATTGTTTAGTTAGTTTGGCAGAATCATCAATGCTTTTCAGATTCATTGAGACGTCTCTCAACCAACAGAGCCTGTGCACAAAATCTAATCTCTGGCTGAAACACTGTCATCACCTTCCAAACACACACACTGGCACAAACAAATGTTGAAAGATGGCTGTGATTTGGGTTAAAAACCACATTGTTCATGTAAGAAAGCAGCCGTTGTTCATGGATAAGAGATTTGAACACTGACCTTTGAAAAGAAAAAAACAAAGCATGTTCCAAAGCTTCATTTGCTTTCACCACAGTCTCTTTTCACAAAAAAAGCCCTTGTCAAGGTCCTTGTGTGCACTGCAGAAATGAGCACACAGAAATGAGACCCATACATAAGATTCTCAACAAGCCAAGTGGTCATCAAGCACTCTGAGCTTCTCTCATATGAAAAGGTGCTGCATAAACAAATGATTGATTGACATTTGTTCTGTCTTCACCTCAACAAAGGATTGAATGGGAGGTGGACGCTAACAAGAGCTGGAGTGCTTATGTAATACTGAGCACACTGTAAAGACTCAATAAGTGCCATACCATCCATGTTAACAACATAACATCAACCACACATACAATTCATTCAGTATTCAGACTATTTTTTAGAATGGTGCATCTTGACCTAGATTGATTTAAAATTTAAATATAATATTTCTCCTCATCAGTGTACACTTCATACCTCATAATGACAAAGCAAACACAGGATTTTAGAATGTTTTGCAAATGTTGGGATTCACAGGACCACAGATGATTTATCATTTGGTAAAATCCTCACTGGACAATATCAAGGCTTTTTTTCCTCTGCATGCTCTTTGTCTTCAAGCAAAGACAACTAGGTGACACCCATCTCCACAGGAGGTCTCACCTCACACCTCAGTGAAACTCAAGTCCCAAAACTTGATTGGACCTTTACAGTGTGTAGTGTAAGATTTAATTACCAATCAGAAGAATGTTCATTAATCAAGTAACTATGTTCATTGAGTAAGTAAATGTGTTCATTAATCAGGTAAATGTTTTATCTTGCTTAAGTTGGTTAAGACTGAAGACTCAGCTCATATAGAAATGTGTTATGTATTCATGCATGATAGAAACACTTCACTCAAGCCTATGTACTGAGAGCACACAAATGTATTACTTAGAAAATACAGGTGTGCCCGAAACCAAAATATATTGACAAGGGAAGCAAGGAGTTCTCTTGAATGATTACACACCTGCATGTTTTTGAAAAACATACTGACAAGGGAAGCAAGGAGTTCTCCTGAATGATTGCAACATTAGGTCATAGCCTAACACCTGTTGTTGATGCCTGCTACTCCACCAGCATAAAAGACAGAGCGCAAAGACTAGACTTCAGTCACGTTCCGGAACGTGTCTCGAGAGTTTGTATGTGTTAATGCCTGATAGCACATTAAACTCAGTTGCATCTGATTCTACGCGTCCAGTGATTTTTTGACCTCTGAGTATTTGAGTTTTTGATATCTAATGGAAGACAAAGAAAGTCCGTTCGAGAGGAAAGGAGCAAGGTCGCGAGCCTTCTGGCACGGCTCTGGACCTTGACTTTTTTGCTTCCACAAGTGACGTGTGACTCTGATGTCACACGCATCTGTAGATTTGTGCTCCCCTCCAACAGATTCCCCTCACTCTTTTCTCTCTCTTGCTCCAGCTGTTGAACAGCTAAGACCTCTTTCCAGTTGGGCCTGGAACAGTCCAGAGGCCTAGACCCTGGCTCCATAGCCCAAACCACTAAAGGGAGGGCAACTGATCACAGACTTTCTTGCAAACACAAGGTTTGCAACCAGCTTTACAGCAACAAGGAACTAAGTGAGTTAGCACCCAGCGTCTAACTCTTTAAGGGCCCCGAGCGACCAGCTTCCTTGGATCAGAACCTTTGGAACAAAGGACACCACAAAGGCTGCAGCTGAAACCACACCTTCCCAGCCTTCTTCTGCCGGCTAACAAAGCAGCACCACCAAGTGACTCTTTCTTCCATTGATTCAAGGATCAGTAATGTAACAACTGGGCCTAGCTTATCACAGCTTTACAGGCTAAGCAAGACTGGTTAAATTGTATGTGATTTAATGCTGTTTACTGAGTTATTGTTGTGATTGTTGGCAGTTAGGTCATTGATTAGTTGGCGTCGCCAAAGCTAAGTGTTTAGTTTGCTAATACTGTTCACAAACAGATTGTTGCACACAACTAAATAATCTCTGCACTAATCCAGACCATTTGCAACACAAATCACATTCACATAGACTCGTTAACAAAGGCTTTCAATAGAGCAACACCTAAACAGGCATTTCAAAGTTCCCGCTTCTTTTCCTTTGTCTTTGTCCTGACCACACGGTCAGACAGACACCTCCCCCTGAAGTCAGCCTTGATTCGGCCATTTTGGTAGTTCCCTGTTGTCAGCCATTTTGTTTTGTAGGCCAAGCGGCTACTTGATCACCACACCCGCCTTTGTCTTTCTCTTCTCTCTCCCTCTCTCTCTCTCTCTCTCTCTCACACACACACACACACACACACACACACACACACACATATACACACCAAGCTTGTATATAGTTAGTTAGAATTTGTGTGTTTTGGTTTGCTTTGCTAAGTTGTGAATAAATACAATTCTTTGTAATCATACCTGCTGTCTGTTTAATGTTGCACAAGAGTGGATGAATAGTCAACCTCTGCTGCGTCAAGAACTCCGAAATCCTTCAGGCGTTTCTGTTAATTTTGGTTGTTGTCATTAATTTAATTATTAATCAAAACTCCAAATTAATAGTTTAGCCTACTTTATGAGACTGATATCTTTAAGTGGCTATCATTTTTCCCTTTACGGGAATGGTGCCCCATGAGGTGATTTAATGTTAATTAAGTCACATTATTTAACATAATTATTAATAATAATTATTAATTATTTCTGATAGCCAATTAAACCCCAACATATTTGATACCTCCATGTGAAGCCTAGTGTGTTGACCCCAACATATTTGGTGCCATCGTGTGAGGTAAATATATGTTGATTCCCAACACAAATTTATTAAAAAAAAAACCCTGAAATATCACACTGACATAAGTTTTCAGACCCTTAACGCAGCACACCTTTGGCAGCGATTACTGCCTCGAGTCTTCTTGCTCAAGCTTTGCACACTTGGATTTGGGGATTTGCTGTCACTGTTTTCTGCAGATCCTCTCAAGCCCTGTCAGGTTGGATAACAACCGTCCGTGGACAGCCATTTTTAGGTCCAGAGATGTTTGATTGGGTTCAAGTCGGGGCTGTTGCTGGGCCGCTCAAGGACATTTACAGAGCTGTTTCAAAGCCACTTCTGGGTTCTCTTGGCCATGTGCAAGGTCATTGTCCTGTTGGAAGATTAACCTTTAGTTTTCATTCAGGATGTCTCTGACTAGTCAGTCTTCCAGTATCTGACACAGAAAAACACCCCCACAGCATGATGCTGCCACCACCACCACACTTCACAGTCAGGATGGTGCTGCACAGGTGATGAGCTGTGCCTGGTTTCCTCCTGATATGATGCTTAGAACTGAGAGGATCTTGTTTCTTACAGCCTGAAAGTCCTTTAGGTGCTTGTTTTTTCTTTTCAAACTCTTCAATCAGTTTTTCATGTGTCTTTCACTGACATGCATGTGCTCAACATATTCTGGTTTTTGGGCCTATTACGATAAAGGTAATAGCCTACTAAGCTGTTTACATGGCTAATGAATATGAATATCCCGCTAATGTTCTCGTTTACATGCATCCATGTATACTCCAGTTAATGTGCCCTAACATGTCGTGTATCACATCAAAATATGGGAAAGTGGAACACCTGGAGCTGCTTGTGCTATTTAGCCTCTTTGCATAAAAACAGGATTTTCTGTAATTTCTCCACCAGTGAAGGACTTGCTCTAGCCTCCCTCTTTCCTGCCTTTAGCCACCTTCTTCAGAAGGTCAACGTTGCGATATCTGTGCAAATCCAAAAACCTGTTCACATCTAGATCTTTCATAATGTTTAAAAGTAGGTGTGTTTCTCCTTCCTACCAGAAATATGGACTTTTCTTTTGGGCATAGATCACTACCCCAGCATTGCAAACTGTTGACTAGCTGTTTAGTGTAAAACAAATCCATGACAACAAACAGATCTCATTGTAAACAGTCAAGTGGCTGTCACACACATGTTGCAAATGTGTTAAATACACATCCAAAGAATGCTATTAAAGCCTGAATAATACCAGCATATTCCACATCTTCATATGACAATGCTTCATTCGGGAAAAGGCCTATATCTAAATATCTAAATTTTCTTTTTATTTACATTTAAAAAAAAAAGAAATCATCAGGTACAAAGCCACTTGCTCAGTATGCTTTTTTGTAACCGACAAAACAACACCATGCAGACAAATAAATAGACAAATAATGTTAGAAAAAAATGTGCAGATAAATAAACAATTAAGCACTACCATTTAATCAAACAAAACAAGACAAGACAAAATGAATTAATTAATAAATAATAGTGATCAAAAGAAAGGACCCTAAGGTCCAGGTGTAGCAGGTCACCTGGGGTAGTTACCATAGCGCTGGGTGGTGTGACAACTGCATCACAACATATCATCTCTTGGAGTATCTAGTTTGGACGTTTTATATTGAATTGCCCATTGAATGCATCACCTCTAGGGACTCATGGCATGACAGTACATCTAAAATTCACCATTTTTTATTACTGCTTTTTTTGTAGGCAACCAGCATTGCCATTCTGAAAATATACACATTGGAGAGACCAAGGATCTGTTGTGGTGTCCTTCCCAAATATAGGACCTGGAAGCTAAAATCAGTCGTAATATTTAACACTTTTTCCCACACTATCTTTAACTGTTCTCCAATAATGAGAACACAAGATCTTTGCAGTTTAGCCAGAGTGACTGTCCAATTCTTGGTCACCTTTTCGACCAAGACCCTTCTCTCCGTGTTGCTCAGTTTGGCTGGGCAGCCAGTGCCAGGAAGAGCACTAGTTCTTTCAAACTTCCTCCATTTGTGAGTTATGGAGGTCATTGCGCTCTTGACCTTCAATGCAGCAGACTGTTTTCATAACCTTCCCCAGATCTGTGCCATCACACACGCTTTTTCTCTGAGCTCTGGGGGCAGCTCCTTGTGCTTGGTTTCTGCTTGGATATGCATTGTCAGCTGTGAGACCTTGAATAGACAGGTGTGTGTGCCTTTCCAAATCATGTCCAGCCATTGAATTGATAACAGATGGACCCCATCAAGGTGTAGAAACACAAATATGGTCAACAGAACTGGGATGCACCTTTATTTTCCATAATCGCTTATCCTGTTAGGAGTCGCTGGTGGGCTGGAGCCTATCCCAGCTGACACTGGGTGAGAGGCAGGGTAAACCCTGAGCAGGTCACCAGACTATCACAGGGCTGACACATAGAGACAGACAACCATTCATAATCACATTCACACCTACGGACAATTTAGAGTCACCAGTTAACCTGCATGTCTTTGGACTGTGGGAGGAAGCAGGAGAAAACCCACGCTGGCACGAGCAGAACATGCAAACTCCGCACAGAAGGGCTCCCCCACCCCAGGGTTCAAACCAGGAACCCTCTTGCTGTGAGGTGAGCATAAACTGATGAGGGAAAAAATGAATTAAAGCATTTTAGCATAATAACAAAGGAGATTTTTAACTTGAGTAGACATTTTAGGGAAAAGGAAAATAAAGAAATGGCAAACGGATGCATTCATGCACAATCACACACACACACTGTAGTATGGTGGATCACAGCATTTGTATTTTCCTTTTTGTGGCTATGCTGTTTGGGATAATGAACTGAGCTCAGAGCTTGGATCTAAATGCTTAATACATCTTTATCTCTTTCTCACCCACTCCTCTTTTCATCTCCCTGAAACAAACACTGAGATACTTCAACATCCAGCTTTTCAAACAAACCTCCCCTGCCTACCTTTATTTCCAGCCACTAAAAACAAATGTTTAATTTGTACTTTGGCTAATTGCACACATGTGGTAGCAGTTATTTGCACAGACACATTCGTTTTATCACACTGTGATAAACAGGCTTCAGTAATGGACCATTTGTTAAGTCGCGAATGCAGACTGGACAATATAGTGTAGCACTGGCCATCTTTGACCAGGGTCTGGTAGCTATAATGGATGGAGAGCGAATGGGCAAATGAAACATTAGTTTCCAAGTTCACTGAATGTGTACAAATGCTGCTCTTGCTTTTAAATGATTGGAACAGTGAATAAAGATCTTCCCTGCTTAACAGGAGCAATGTTGCTCCTTAATTTTATTGTCCTCTGTATCAACCTCCAGGTGATGTGGTGGTTCACTTTTACTCTGTGATCTGCAGGCTACAGCATCTATCTTAATTTCTTTAACTGGTTTTCACTGCTGAGTCAGGTTAACACCCTGGACTTAGCTTCAAACGCATGCTATAGACTTGACTTCTGTGATACTTTGCCTCACAGTACCTTGTCTGCTAAGGTTGAGCTGAATACTCAAATTAAACAAGTATCCGGTACAGATAACGTACTTTAAACGAAGACGAGTACTATATGAGTAAATGTGTCAATATATGGATGTGTGATGGGTAGAAATCCTTGGCTGGGTACCTGTATTTAATCTCTTACTCTTTTGATCAAAAATTGACCCTTCAGTAAGTCCCGCCCCCGGATGCAGAATGACTAATCATAATGTAGCATCTGGCCGGCTCAGACCAGCATCATCAACAACACAGCTGTGCTCCATTGACTCTAATGCAGTCGTTTAAGACTTCCTTCATTTTCAGGCCAGTTTTGTGGATTTTGTGGATTTGGAGCTAAATGTTGAGCCTGGGGCACGTCGTGTATTAGTGATACTTGTTACCTGGAGAGGTTGGAAAAAGTTATACGTTCCTTCCCTGTTCCAAAACCAAAATCAAACTCTGAAAAGTGTAGGGTTAGCTAGCTAGCTACTGAAGATATAGATAAAGGAACCAGTGAAGGGAAGCAGGGAAACTTTGCTGATATTCAACCAGCTCTGTGTGTCATCACATTGTGCGCAGATGAACGTTGTATGGTTTCCCCTGGAGATCCCTGCACACACCGTGATGCCACACAGCTGGTTGAATATCAGCAAAGTTTCCCTTTATATTCATTGTCTTCTGTGCTGATCAGCAGTGATGCGGTGGTTCACTTTTACACTGTGATCTGTAGCCTATAGTTCAGCTTTAGCTTCTAACTATCTTTGTCTTTTTAACCTGTTGTTGCTGCTGAGTCAGTTTGGCGAAAGGTCAGTTACAGACACAGATACAGATAATGGTGTACGTGCTTATCCCTACTATCTGCTTCCAGCTGGATAAATCATAGTCACCTCAAAGTTTATGGCTGCTGGTTACGGAGACATGAAACAATATGCAAGGGGAAAGTACCTGTGGTCGAAGCTGCTTTTGTCATGTAAATTAATAATGCCCGGTCATGTAATGCCCCTGTAATGAAACAGTTGTATTGTAATTTGAAACAGTCAATAAAATTCAGTAAATAATGAAGCTGTCCAGTTTATTACTTCATATCAATGCAGCTAATAAATATAAACATCAGTTAGATAGTCAGCAGCATGAGAAATAAAGAAAAGAAAGAAAAGTCTGTCATAATTATCATCTGCTTATAGTTAGCTAGAAGCAGTTTCCACTGTATTACATCATGAGTCATAAGGATGTCATATTTTACTGTTATCCCCGGTATTTAGAAAAAATAAGGAAATAGATAAATAAACATCATTCCTATTAAAATAAATGAACGTAGTTTTAATCAAATTGAAATTCAGACACAAATGTGATGCTTTTACAGTAGAATATTAATCACCCTCATAATTTAAATTATGTACACATGAAGAAGATTAACTGAATGTCTTTGACATTCATCTCACATACATTCAAGTTAAAACAATGTCCCATGCGTGACAGTCATCTATTTAAGAATGATGATTACAGCTCATTATACCTCTAATTAAAAATATATTTTCATGTAACATTTACAACATTGCATAACTCTTACAATCATTATTTGATTAGTGCGGGTGCTAGTAATGACATTTAACATGCATATGCACTCGCAACGTGACAAAAATAGAAGATGAATGATAACCTTTCATGTTTAAATTATAATTTATCTAAATTGATCTTTTGATTAGCACACTGAACCATCTGTAGGTGGTCAAAAGGCGCAAAACGACGAGTTTGATGGTATAATATTTTGTTTCCACTTTAAAGGTAACTGCAGGACAAACATGTTTTTGTTGGAACTGCAGGCTTCACAAAGAATTAAACCTTTTTTGTACCTACCCGACTGAAATCCTCTGAGCCAGTGCAGAAGATTATGGGATTTTTCTTTGCTATTTGCATGTCTCTTTCATTAGACATTTCCTGCTGTTGGAGTTACCGGTGTGAAGGCTAATGATCACTGTCCAGGAGCTGTCTTTTAATGTTGTTAAGACACTTTAAGTGCTGAAGATTATTTCCCAAAAATGTAAGACATAATGAGACTTTGCAAACAGACTATACGAGCAGCTTCTGGTGATGTGTCACCTGCTTCAAATGTTAAACTTGACTGAATGGGTTTTATCAGTGCTTATCCGCCTCATTAATGTGGGGCCTGCTGCATCTGCTAGCAGGTTCAGAATGTTGTTAACAGCCCATTAAAACAGCCATGTTTGTTGTTCAGGTGACCTCCAGTGGCTGTAGTAATTATGAAACAAGCAAAGGCCTCAATGAGCTACTGAATGTAACATTTCGTGCTTTCAAATTCAAGCATTTCGGGACTTATAAATCTCTTGAGGCTCACCTTCAGGTCACAATTGGAGGGGTGTATGACCTGCAGGTTTTCATAGTCAGTGACCAGAAAATTGTCATTTGCACTGAAGTAAGTAACCTATTTGTCACTTACCATGCACACGTCCCTCTGTGTCGCCACTACAAACTAAAGAAAACAACTTTCTCCAAGGCTAACATTGCATCACATTTAATCATTACAGTTTTTCTTTCACTTGGGCCACATTTTGGTGAACATTAAGTTTGTTATTAAGCATTAACCTTTCAGCCAAAGCAGCAGCAGCGTTGTTGATATCGTTGTTGGTGGTGTTGCTGCTGCCGTTCTGCGCTGTTTTAGACTAATTTCCATCATGGTAACTTACGTCAGCTGTAAACATGGAGGCTGTTTTGACTGAAGTTGTTTTTTTAATCATTCATTTTAGTCGTCACATATTGCCACTTTGTCAGTGGCCTTTCACATCTAAATATTACACGCTAGGTATCCTGCATCTGCTGTTGACGTTCTGGGGGCCCTCAACCAAGGCCAGGACATCAACAAGAGCACATGGTGGTTTGGCTCCATATTCACATAGGAAGCGAACACCAGGCAATCAGGTAAAAGCCTGGAGTTTGTTGTATCCATTCACCACCCATCCTGCCCAGCCGAAAGGGACTTTGTACTTACTTACTTACTTGCTTAGGCCTTTAAATTCCCTGAGGAGCATAGGCCACTGACGAAACTCCTCTATCCTCTTCGGTCTTGTGCCCTCTTAGTCAGCTGTTGCCATGACAGCCCTTCCGCCATCATCTCCTCCTCTGTGGTTCTTCTCCAGGTGGCTTTAGGTCTCCCTTGCTTCCTCTTGCCCAGCCTACAGGGACTTTGTAGCTTCTTGTATAACGTTGTTATTGGCACATTTCAACCAGTCGCCCTCCAGTGGGCAATCATTTTGCTGATACTGGTGCCATCTGGCTGGCTGGTGGTGTATCATAACATTGCGAAAGATTTGGTCTGGCTGCGTTACAACTTGACGCCATCCGACGGCATGTCATACCGCCGCAAATGGTGGCATTTGGCGTCACGTATCAGATTGGGCTGAAGGAGTGATAAAGCGATCATGAAGGGAGGCTATCTGGTTGTGCTTGGCTCAAACAAAAACAGACCTTTGACCCAGGAGACTGCAGTTTGTGTCCTGTGTGAAACTAAAAGTTAACTTTAATTTTTTTTAACTGACGTACATAAGTTCTTTGAACATAAATATTGTAGGCCAAACCATGATCTTTTAAACCTTACCACATACAGTTTCTTCTCAACCTAACAAAAATGAAACCTTACAAAACCCAATGACAACCGATAGCAAGCTGATGATCTGGCTGCATTCCAAACATACTAGTAGATGTAGCAGGTCCCATAATTATGTGGCTGGTTGATAACCACTGATAATGCCCGTTCAATCAAGTAGTAATATTCCAAATGGGTGGATTTGTCTAAAACCTTACACTCGAGAGCTATACACCAATACTCACACTTTCACAGAATAGTGGGGCACAATCTAATACTGGGAAACAGTATGGACCTGCTGCACTTTCACAGCTGTGTTTAGACAAGACTGGCCCTCCAGAGAAAATGACATTAGTCACTTCAGCAAATGCCAATGACACATGTTTACATTCAAGTGGCAAAGTCCTCTAATTATGACTTTTAACCATCAAGAGCAGATTATAATGTTAGGTGACATTTCTTTAGAGCCGCTAAGTCCCTA
Source organism: Epinephelus cyanopodus (assembly GCA_026686955.1). Taxonomy (NCBI): domain Eukaryota; kingdom Metazoa; phylum Chordata; class Actinopteri; order Perciformes; family Serranidae; genus Epinephelus; species Epinephelus cyanopodus. The sequence goes on along the minus strand of CM048916.1, from coordinate 24,118,218 downwards.
AGAGTTCAGGGGAATAGATGGGTCAACAAGCTGCTGGACTTTGCCATGAGACACTGTGGTTTGATTCTTGTTCCCCACGGCACTCAACACTGGCATATTTTAATCATGACAATGAAGATTCCCTGAGCTCAAGCAAGTAATTACTTTAACCCAAACCTCAATCTTTATTAACCTTAATCACTGTTGGACTTAACCTTAAAAGGGTTCATAGATCAGAAATCGCTCAAATGTGCTGTTTGGACTTGGACTGGATGGACTTGTCTCTTACTGAATACGGTTTTCAAAGAAATTTGATGAGACTTTATATGTGTAATGTGTAATTTTATAGCAAGCATAACAAAGCTTCATTTGTGAGAAAATTATTGCTCTGTAGTTTGCCAATTTGAATACAATACAATTCCTCTAAGGAGCCGAACAGCCGACCGATCACATCCACATCAAGGACATAAAGGTTAAAGACAGAGGAGGAGTGTGGCACTGTAGGGGTAATAGCCATCAGCCCCTCTTTGACCTCCAGCAAGGTGGGTCTGAGATGATCGACAGACACATGACCTGTCTGAGATGGTTGGTGCTTTACCTTTCTCATTAGGATGAACAGTGTAATACACACAGGGATGTTCATCGTAAGTGCAAATGTAAAATGGCTGGCAGAGGCTGCAGAGTACCCAATCAACTGTATCCCTCATGTGCATGACCCCCAAATAGTATGTTATATATAGCATTAGTAGATTTTTACAGAAACCCTATGTAGGAGGTGTAAAGAAGGAAAACAAGTGAGCCATGGAAGGTCAAAGACGTAAGAGAACCGTGGCATTTTGGCCTGTTTTCATACGTGATCTTCATATTTTATCATGAATTTTCTCATTATTTTCTCATTATCATTATTTTCCAGCCAACATGTTTCTAAATTTCCTCTCTAGGGATCAAGAAAGGTTTATCTCATGCCTACTAATAAATAAGTTTTGATTTTGAGGAGTGTATCTGCCTGCCAGCTCTGCCTGCAGGTCCCTTCACTCTCATGTGCTAAGTGTATCTCTTCTATCTCTTTCATATGGCACCTGCGTCTTCACTGCTTTTTGTCCTGTGACGTCAGTGTCTTATCTATGACCCGTAGCCATACCGTGCAGGCCACAACATGCTACAGAGACTCTGCACCATTACTCCTGACCCATCCCCCAACATATGAAATGCACACACAATCTAAATGTCTTGTCTTTGACTGGCCAGGCCTCACACACACATACACACACACACAGTGGCTCACATGTGTCTCTATTTCAAGCAATAAAAGAGATGGTAAGGGAGATATATAGAGATGAGCTACAGGCAGGTGAACAAACAATAATATCTGATGATCAAAGCATTAACATATCTGAATATAAAATATGTATTGATAGTAGTGCTTATCTTCAATCAATGGACACATGAAAAGTCATCTTTCTAAACAGGCATGCAGGCGTCTCGCATTAACCACACTGTGCTCTGCACTTGATTTAGTGTCCGAGGCTTTAGTCAGATAAGGAGAATGGATTGTTGTTTTGTTTCACTCCATTCATTTAGTTTGACATTGTACATTTTTGCAGTGAGCGGAGTATCTGTCCCAACAATGTCATTCAGTTGACATAGAGGCTGAGGTGGTGGTTGCCAGGAGCAGTTAATATTTTTCACACAGATCATTTAGAGTTATTATTTCTGTATGTCCACTTCCAGCAACATGGACAGATGTGTTGGTGTCCTCTACATTTGTCAGCATTTTTTGTCACTTCATGAATGTAACCAGGTGGGTAGATAGCTAGCTTTGTAGGAAAATGAAACTTCATCATGCCTCCTACTAAGATCTTGATTGGTCAGTTCTTTTTCTAAAACCAGCCACAACACCAGACCTGTTCATTATCACTTAACAAATCTGAGATGTGGGCGTCAATTCAGGGGTATGGAACCAGGGTATGGAACAACCTGCAAAACCAGGGACAGAAACAAAGACAGTGCCGGCAGTGCTGTTGCACTGGGGCCCCATGAGGTTGAGGGGCCGAGTTGCCACTTGGAAGTGCGCCCATGTTCGAAGAACAACTCATGTCAAATCAAAAATATTGCGATTTTCTATATTTTCCTCAAAAAGGCAAACCCATCTCCATCTGTTTTCCGTTTTGTTTTTAAATAGTGTCAATCTATAAAAAATTATATTCTTATTCAACATAAGCTATAAAACTACTACATACATGCCCTTTTTACTGAAGCCTGCCCCCATCACATAGAGCACTTTTTGCAGCTCTCTCCATCTTCTTTAAAGGAAATGACCACTTTAGAATGAAAATACAGGCAGTACTTACTGACACTTCATGCCGACAAGAAGTCCAGTGTAGTTTCTTAATCCACAAAACTTGTTCGGGGTATCGGAGGATAATAGCTAGCTGAAATAACAGCTACACTTGAAGTGCATGGAACACACATTTTGAAAATGTAATAAAACTCCGCTAATGCATTTCAAAAACATCAAAACAGCTCGTCCGTCACAATCCAAGTGCCCTGAAGCCGCGGCATGCCAAATTGACTTGAAAAGATGTAATTTATTCCACTTTAATAGCATAATTTCTCACCGCAGTCAGTTAGCCTGCCCTGCAGTCGTGCTTCGTTTACATGGCAACGCATGCAAGACTAGAGAACTAGCACCACCACTAGCCATCAGCCAGTCTCGCGCGAATCACCTTTCCTAAACTTAACTGCTATATTGCTGTGAAGTAAAGTCATAAATTCGTACTTTAAGATCTGCATAAAAATGGACATGCTGAGGGCACTTAGACACTGGACACAGGGAAATGAAGATCTGTGTGGGAGCATGGGACCCTCAGAGAGATAAGAAATCCCAGGAAGAAGCACCAGCTGGTCCAGGAGCTTCGCCTGGATGATGGCAGGGTCAAGGTTTATTTAAAGGGATAGTGCACCCAAAAAGGAAAATGCAGCCATTATCTACTCACCCTCATGCCGAGGAAGGCTCTGGTGAAGTTTTAGAGTCCTCACATCCCTTGCGGAGATCGGCGGGGGGAGCAGCTAGCATGCCTAATGACAGACGGCGCCCCAGACTAACGTCTAAGAACACAAAATTGAAACCACAAAATATCTTCAACATGCTCATCCGTAGTGATCCAAGCGTCCTGCAGCCCCGACATAAAAAGTTCTTTCAAAAAACGTCATTTGAACTTTTAGCCTCACTGTAGCCTGTAGCTCTGACTGCTTCTCTGTGCTCTGCGCTCACGTATGCGCACCTGCGCGAGACCAGTGAACGCATGAGCTTTGCTTTACCCGTGTTTACATAACGTGACAAGTGCACCGCCGGGGGAGATAACGGTAACCACAGTAGCTAAAAGATAATTTGCACTACGGTCTTTTAGCGAAGGACAGCCCAACATGTCTGAAGACTTTGAAATTGAGGAGGAACAGCACTTCTTTGTTGAGCCGTATTTGTTTGAGCCCGAGTAAACGGACGCAGAGCTCAGGCTACTGGCCAAAGCAGCCGCCGCAGCTCATGAGCCTAACCCTCAACCAGCTGCAGAATACCGGAGTTGAGCACCGGAAACCTGGTGGTGTAGTTGTTTCAAATGCAAAGCAATGCCATCGGATGAGGAAAGTCTTTGCTGCTCAGACTGGGAATTGGTGATGCCTGCACTTGAAAATCTGGACATCAGTACTAAGGAGACTGCTGCTCTTCAGAGACCGTGCATCACTGATCACCCTGAGCACAGAGCACAGAGAAGCAGTCAGAGCTACAGGCTACAGTGAGGCTTAAAACAGAGTTCAAATGACGTTTTTCAAAACAACTTTTTATGGCGGGGCTTCACGACACTTGGATCACCACAGATGAGCATGTTGGAGATACTATGTGGTTTCAATTTTGTGTTCTTGGACGTTAGTCTGGTGTGCTGTCAGCCATTAGGTGTGCTAGCCGCTCCCTTTCCCGATCTCTGCAAGGGATGTGAGGACTCTAAAACTTCACCAGGACCTTCCTCAGCATGAGGAGGTGAGTAGATAATGGCTGCATTTTCATTTTTGGGTGCACTATCCTTTTAAGGATGAGTCAGGGACAGTCTGAAGATCTGCTGTCAATTGCCGGACCCAATTACGGTTGGAAAAAAATTATAGAGTAGTTTAGGCTGCAGTTTGTTTAGATCTGTCTTGCAGCTTACCCAGGGCAATGATGAAAGTGAGCTAACATTAGCTTAACACTGTACACTACCATTTGTTGTCATTGCTACTACAGAAGACCCGCCTCTTAATTCATCTGGTTGGATAATGGGGAAAAATGCCCAAGATGTCAGATGCTTTCCCCATCCTGAGTTGAAGCTTTTTTTTTCAAACTTGAGGCCTTCAGGCAATGTGAAGTGCTCGGCAACACAAAAGCAACCAGAAAAACGCTTCACTCTCATTGAAAAGTTTTACAAAAAGCTGCCCCAGGCTACTCAAACATGCTAGGAATGGGGCCTAAGAAGGCTCTATTGTTGACATTATACCTTTTATATAGCAACTGTAGCCACATTACTTACTTACTTACTCCACTTCATCCTCTATGGGACATTAGGCTTCAATGAGCTCTCTCCATTGCATTAGATCCTTGGCAGCATGTTGCGCCTCTCCTCATAACAGGTTCATCAACATGTCTGTTTTGACCACTCGCCAACTCTCTGAACCGTACAGCAGAACAGATTTGACGTTGCTGTTATAGTCACATTAGCCAGATAGCAATACTCTTTTTTTATTAATGCAACTCTGTAATGTGGTCAGATCTCAAGTAAAAATATCCACTGTGGTTGCAAGGACCTCTTTTTAAATAAATGAGGGAAAGCTCTGCTTCATGTTACAGTGACCACCAGCTGGAAATTGTTTCTGAGAAAGGTTCCTGCCAAATTAGAGGTCCAACCTGCCTATCATTCTGACCTACAGAAGTCAAGAGTAGGGGAGAGAGAACTCACACATGGCTTTCAATTCACAGCTGCCCAGTGGGGAAGCAGACAGAGCAAGCCGCAGGCAGCTAAACGGATGGAGATCAGCTTTGAGATTTAACAGCCAGGACAGAGAGAAGAGGCCTGAGATGAGGGTCATGACTGTATGAGTCCTTGTCTAAATGTTGCATGGCTTATTTTGGCCGCTGAGTGAAAGTGCATGCCAAGTGCCAAGGTGTCCCTTATACTGGGTTTTCCTCTGTGGGGCAAAGTTAGGCCTCTTATGATTGGCCAAGCAAATAAATGCAGATTTTCAGTGCGCAGCTTTACACGGCAGAGCGGTCAAGCATTATGGTGTAGCCTCTGTGAAATTGGACTGAAACCTGAGATCAAGAGAGGGTAATCTGTGTAACCACAAGGTCTGTCTGATACATAAAACATGTGGCACATTTTACACCAACAGTTCAAGAAGAATCAATGATAATTTTACCATCTTTGACGACGAGGTGTTTAAATATGCTGGACTGTAAGACATAAAAAGGAGACACAAGGCCATATACACGCACAGTAACATGCCTCTTTGTACACCCAACATTACTCCCAATGCTTCCAACCAGTTGGGAGTGCAGTGTCACATTGTGTCATCTCACTTGATGCTTGTGTCACCTTGCATTCAGAACATGGAGCTAATGCTGAGTTAGGTGTTTGTCTCCCACTGCGGCCGCCCATGTAAGAAATAGCATGAGCCCAGGGAAGCACATGGCACCTGGGGCAAAATATATACACTCGGTACGTGTGTTACAGCAGATCTTTTGTTTCATCACATGCCCTTCAAATTACCCCACTGACAGGTACACTGTGCTTCCAGCTGAGGAACGAGCTTAAGTGGACGTCAGCGATCAGTGCTAAAGATTTGTGCCAGCAGTATGTACGTCGGTCCTCAGTGGCCTACATTACTGAGTGAGCAGAGGAATAAAGATGGCTGGATTTAGGCTTCTATTTGGGATCAGATTAGGAGCTACAGCCCAGTGTGACTGACAGTATAATAAGCCCTAAAGATTATGTGTATTATAATCACCGTGTCTTTCCTTTTGCCATTAGTACAAACACATTTATTTTTTTCTTTAACATTGACTGTCTTTGTGTACTGTATATATTGTTTCTACTTATATTCATGAGTGTATGTTTTCCTTTTCCCCTCATAAATTCCACCATCTCCTAAGCCTCCCATTTCCCCCCCTCTGTCAGTCTTATCGCTGTTCCCTTGGCTTTCATTTCTCCGGGGCTTTGATGGGTGCTGTGATGGCAAGATGATTGACAGGCTGAGCTGATTTCCACACACTAATCATGACATCACTGCTCAGTCGATTTCATTTCACATCACATCACATCACTCCAAGGCAGGCTGATTGGAAGGTGAAAGACCAAAAGACATTTTCATCCCTATCTTATTGAGAAATAACGTACGTTGTCAGTATGATGATCTGCCTACACTCTTACGTGTTAGCAGTTATTTAAACCACACCAACCACACACGCTTTTTTATTTTTTTAAATTTAATTCTGTTTTTGTTCCTCACTGCCCTAACACACTTTGCATTAGATGTGTAGTCTTTACACACATTTCCAGTTAATGATTTCCATTCATTTTACAGACTGTATAAACATGAGCAGACTTAAAACATGCTTGAGATAGCTGATCAATCTGATGACATTTTGTCAACTTTAGTTTGTTACTTTATTGTTATGTGGTAATGGACGTGTCGTATAGACTGTAGTACCCATTTCTGCATGAAAGGATGCTCCAACACTTGATATTCAGGAGTCAGTTACACAACAGAACAAAAGATGCCAGAACATCTGAAGTCACAGAATTTCATTCCTTTGTTCAGTTTTCTGCATCTCTGAATATCTCTCTCTTAATTCTCAGATGTCATTGTGAACTTATATGCAAGAACAGAGTTCTTTTGTATTTGCATTCGACCTTAACTACAGTCAGCGGGCCGATTGCTTGGCCTTTGGTATTGCTGCTTGCAGCTTTCTTGAGCAGCACTTATTCAAACAGCTTCACACTGGACACTGCACTTTCTTGGGTCCTGAGCAATCAACCAGCCAAGATGTAGCTGTGACCTCTTGAGGTGTTAGAATTTACATGTTTTTTGGATGAAAAAGCTTACACGGACATCTCACTGAGGTCAAAGCCCGACTATTTCTGAGAATGAAAGCATTCATTTCTGAAGTTTCATTGCTAATGCTTGAATTTTTTAACTTTTCTATGATATAACACTTCTGATCTTTCTGTATCTGTTCTTGAATGTCCTGTAGCAAGCGCTGGAGAACAAGTTGAACCCAGAATGCCGTGCAAAAATGTAATCGTCCATCCAATGCATCAAAACACTGTTTTCTAGTTGGAGCTGCGCCTCGTTTTCAAGCTGTATGTTTTGACTAAAATGAACAATGACAGCAATATAGTCCATGATGAGCAGCGCTAAAATCAACCTGCGTAGTTGTGCCTCCATTGTGACATTAGAAAGTGTCACATTTATCCTGCAAGTGGACTCTTCTTCAACTCTTTTTCTTTTACTTCCTGGATTTTTCCCACATGGAAATTCTCATCAAGAGCAGCTTTCTTGCACAAGGCATTTTATCTGGTCCGCTTGTACGAAGACAAACCAACTCTCTGCAATTATGCAACTTTGTAACAAAATTAGTCCCTGATTCAGACCAAAGCAAGATAACTCTAGGTCTGGAAGCACCCTTACTTAAACAGAACTTAAAGGCCATGAAATGTGTACTGAGCTGAATTGCAAGTGAAGGAAGTCATGGGCAGTGAACTGATTGGAAACCTGTGGCTGCCTTGAAGGTAGGAAATCGAATGTTGGGAGTCTAATGCTGTCTACTGATATGAAGAGTGAAACTTGATTGCCAACCAAAGTTAATCGCTCCACATATTGGATCAGGTTTCATCAGTCAGACAAATCAAATGATAACCTGAAATCACCTCAGTTACAATGGTAGCGTTCATACTAAACAAACAGGTACATCTGACTCCAGGATTTTAATGATGGCAGACAACCATTGCGTAATTACAGCTCAACTAATGAGCTGAGAGATGCTATAAACACTGTGGGTAGCTGAGGGGAACTGCGGCATCTGTGATAATTTTATTATATATTGATTTATGCGGTTTTAAGTAGATTTTGAGATATCCTGCTAAGTTAGGCACAAGAAAACTGATGTCATCTCATTTGCAGACGTTTTTTTAAATTATTTTTTTATTGTAAACACTCAAGATGGAAGCTACATTTCACTCCTGGGCTGAAAGTGAGTCCCACTCTGCCACGGTAAAAATAAATTCTTGACCATAAAGGGAAGGCGAGATGTATGGAGACTATTGACCCCCATATACCCACCAAAGTTTTACATCTACCTAATGCACTTGGGCGCTCATATCCCCCATCACTCTCTCCGTGTCTCAGTCTCGGTGTCTCATTTTATCTCCCTCTCTCCACACATGCCTATACTATACTATAAATAGCAGCAGCGTTCCCCCAAATCATCTTCTCACTGGGGGAAAAGGAGCGTTAAACCTAAATAACCATGCCTTTGCCTGACAGGCAAAAGGCCAATGTTTCACCTCTAAGCCTGACGCTAATCATGGTGACAATATTTAGAAAAAAATGCACACAGATACTCACAGCAGCTCTGTCATCTCTGACATTTCCCATTTTCCATCTTGTTATCTGCAGCCTTCTGTTGACATTCCCAAAGCCTCACGTGCGGAGCCAGAAACAGTCGAAGGAGGGTCTAAAAATAGAAACAGCACACAGCTCAGTGTGCCCAATATGAGTGAGCACGTTTTTAATATCTCCTCATTGAATATGCATGAGATTAAGTACTCCAGACGCCACTGTTTATTGAGTGATGAGCATTGTTTTTAAATTCATCAACTCACTGCGCCCAGCCTTCCAAAGCCGTTGTTTTTCCAGTTCGATACAGATGAATAATGCTTGACTGATTGACACGTGAACAGTGTCACAACAGATGTGATGGAAAGCATACTATGCACAGTGTTGCGATTACTACTACACAGAGAAATGTTTAACATCTCCACTGTAAATATCCCTCGCCTTTCATAAATACAAGCATGCACCCTCTAATTTCTGCCTGTTCCTTGTGTTTTCTTGGAAATGCTAATTAGTCCATCTCCGGCTGCTGCAATTACCCAATCAGATCATTTATTTGAAAGGATAGATTACTTGATCTCCTGAATGCAGGAAAAGAGGTGCAGCCTCTGTCTGCAGCTGTCAGACTCGCACGGTTAAATCTTTTAATCATGGTTTGAGTGACTGAACGTCAAAGGTTGCCCACTCACCCTTGAGGCGATACACACCCACATTTTCTCTGCATGTCATGGAGCTCTCTGAAGGGCGTCAGGGGGGAAAATGTTCCTCTGCCGCTTTTTCTCATTAAACTGTGCTGATATACCTCTAATGATCTGTGCAGGTGCCACTAATTTAAATGCGGGTCATTACTCGTGACCCCACAGACTGGGCAGCATATGCCACAGTACATGCTGGCAGATCCGTCCGAACTTCATACACATATTTCACAGGGACTAACAGTCTGTCGCTGTGGACTTTGTTCATCAATTTTCTTGTCATGATTTACCAGGAGGATGCGGAAAAATAGGCGCAAATGTTACCAGGCAGCTAAAATCCCTTTGCTGAATTGGCTCCAGTGGCAGCCTCTATAATCCGAAGGGACAGGTGTTGCCATGACAACAGCTTGCCCTGAGCTGAGCTGGCAAAGCTTACAAACAAATGATTACATGAGTGAAAAAAACCTATGTCTGTGCCAAATATGTGCGCAAAGAGCACACAAGGTATTCTGCCTCCTCTGCTGTTCTGGAGCACGGCAACGAAGCAGCGTATCCAAGTTCTCAAAACGAGAGCTGGAGACACAAGGTGGATATCACACAGTGGGCATGATATGACCTTGGATACCCATCAGGAGATAACGCAGCACAGGAGCTGCGGACCGACGGCACATGGTGGTCTCCTCGCTCTGTAGGCTGAAGATAAAACTAATATTAGAGCCACTGTATCTCATAAGAGAGCACAGCAGCACCACCAAACGCAAAGGCAGAAGACAGCCTCACAAAGTGCTTCGAGCAAAGTGAATCCAGGAGGGAGTAACTGATGACCAGCAGTCCCAGTACTTCTGACCTCAGATTCCCATCATTTATTAGCAGAAACCTCAGTGGTTAGGTTGACTGGACAGTTATTGTGTCACATAGGCTCAAGTTAAGGTTGTGGATGTTCATCCGCAACAGTTAGTCCCGCTGAGGGCTACAGTATGTGCTGCTTTAACAGATAGGGCCTAATTGGAAGTCATGTCTCGCGTTTCCAAATCCCTGCTCGTTTATTTGCTCTTTGGTTGTTATCAACTACTACTGTGGCTGCTAATCTTTAAAGGGGATAAGAACAAATGCTGGGCTTGCAGTGTTTAACAACTGAGATAAACTGACTTACCTTGTTCAAAGTGTCTGCTGCCATAGGAGTACGACAATGTGGGAAAAACTCACTTTCTAGCCGAGAGCTAGATGACAGGATTAATGCCGCTCTTACATGTAAGTGCTGAAAAAAATGAAGCGACATCCATTGAACATGTTTTAACTCCAATCTCATCAAATACAGTAGCTTGCTCAGCCGCTATGCTTCAAACTGTGATACAAATCTTGCATTAGTTTTGGACGCTCAGAGACAGCATGTCAATTTATGCTCCTTACATTCTACGCTTTCCTTGAAAAATAAACCTTGTACTGGAAATAATAATAATGATAATAACAAATACATCAAGCAATACTAATTTTCTGTGATCACAGGAAACGGTTTTTGCAATTATCTTAGGTTTAGGCAGTCAGGCCATTAGTGCCGCACCTTCTAATGTGCTTAGGCCCCTGACTATGAATAGCCAGTGACCACCATATATGGAGGTGATAATTACTATGGACAGGTGTGTCCACTGTCGACCTGCGACCACAGGGAAAACAAAGAAAGAGAGAAAGAGAAAAAAGAAAAACTTGTCTGACATTGAGAATGAAGTTAACAACATTTAATTTTCTTCTGTTAGTGGTGGTGTGTCAGAGACAGGTAGATAAAGGCTTGGAAGGAGGTAACTGGTGCCATTAACTTCGTGTCCACTGTTACAAGAACGATCCAAAAGTTACACGAAAATGGTTTGACATGAAATTTGATGCAAAAAAATGCACAAGAACACACAGAACAACACAACAGCTACAGGAGGCTCTCCCCAGTCACAGCTCTCTGCTGCAGACAAGCGTATTACTTGCATCATTGGAGAGACCTCTCTGTCAGTTAGCCCTGAGCCTCAGCATTGTCACGCTTGTAAAATTAAACCACCATTAAAACATCTTAATGCAGGCAGTTTAATGCAGGCAATGACTCGCTGTTAAGTTTAACAACATGTAAGAAAGTCTGGCATGAAACCACACCATCTCCCTCCAACTCTCTGCCAGATTCAGGTTCACCAGCTGCCTAGTATGAGCGGAGACAGACGCGAAATTGCTTTCCCACCTCCACAAGTCTTATTTAACCGAAACTTAATTTGAAATAAAGTTTATGTCTCCTACGTCGCATCTGTGATAATTAAATCAAACAAAAATGACATGCAGTTTGGGGCTGCAGTGTGTAAAGAGGGCAGAGGAGGAGCGCGCTGGTTTATTTTATTTATTCAGAACAGCTTTTTCGATTTAAATAACTCTTCCACATTTTTAAGAAACCCCATCTGAGCTTAAATCTGCTAAATACCAACTAATTTAGCTAAATGCATTACATTTTTAATCTCATCATTTTTAACTTACAAGTTTAAAAGTTATCTGTGTATTGTGAACATAACAAATTGCATTTTCTAATAATGACAAGCAACATTTCTGTGCAATATCTTATTTACACAAGCACTACAAGCAGTCAGAAGCAGATGAAGATTTTATTAGTGCCTACGAAAAGGTCGGAGCTACTAGCATATTAATGAATGTCAAAGTATACGTTAATATCCTCCTGTGAACACACAAGTCCGTTCCTACACACTGGACCTTTATGAACTATGAGATGTATGCCACGTGACGCTGACTACGTTACATGTTTTTCATAAGATATGTTACAGCATTTTCTCCTCACGTTGCTTAACAGATGACTACAGTATTACTCATATTAGCGTGTATTGTCACTATTGCATTCACTGTATTAATGGCGAGGACAGAGAACATATTCTTCCCTGTCTGGAACAAAGTAATGCTTTGAGCAAACTGGGGCAAACAGGACATGCTATTCCTCACTTAAAAAGGCAGAACAGTCATAAGAGTTTATTTTATGAGATACTGCGGCAGTCTTATACGTCAGCTATAAATCAGCTGATTGCCTTTGAAATCCGACTTGATTGATTTTGATCGTTGATTTGTTTTGTCATGAAGCATTAAAGTGATGATGCATTCCAAGTACATCGTCAAAGTATTTTATTTGTTTTTAACACCAGAGGGTAGTTCAGATGGAGAACACAACATGATACAAACCCTGCAATAACAACAACACAGTAAAGCAAAAGACATGTTATTTTATATATTATTTGGTAAAAATACAACCCTGAAATCTCTTAATCGATTCCAGATTGTACAGAATTGTACAGCTGTCAGGCTTTTAACTAGAACCAAGAGACATGATCAGTCCAATTTTAGCCTCCTTACTCTGGCTAAAATTTTACTAATTACTTTTAAGGATCCTGGTCTCTCTCCCAGTTATATGTTCGACCTCTTAGTGCCACACACTCCAGGACGTACTTTGAGGTCCTTGGGCAGAGGTCTTTTGTCTGTTCCAGAGGCCCGGCTGAAAACTAAAGGGGACAGAGCATTTGCTGTCAGGGCCCCGAGGCTCTGGAACAGTCTGCCCGAGGATATCGGGACGGCCGAGTCACTGATCTCTTTTAAGTCCCTTCTTAAAACATACTTTTATCAGAGAGCTTTTCCTGAGTTTTAAGTTAATTTAAATTGTCCTTTATTGCCTCTATTTTCATATACTTAAGTGTTTTAATCAGTTATTTTAAAAGTTGTTGTTTTCATGTCTTGTGTGTTTTTATTATTGGCATTTAAAGCACTTTGCAACTCTGTTTTGAAAAGGGCTTTATAAATAAATATTATTTTTTACTATTAGTAGTCATAGTAGACGTAGTAGTAGTATAAGCCTGTGTTGTGATAATCCAGCTCTAACGTATAATTTAATTACATTACAAGGTATCTCTGCATTAATAATGCGAATCCTGATATAACTGCTTTGTTTGTTTGTTTGTTTTACATTGAAGGCTTTACCACATTCATTTTTTTCTCTTTACATTGAATTTCGCATGACATTGTTTTGTCCCTTTACAGATAGAGTACAGGATGTTATACTGTCCTCATTACAACTGAGGACTCAGCAGGAGACATGGTGTGAGATATGACTGCAACATCTGCAGGCGCTTTTCCATTTGGCCGACTCAGCACCTGTAAACAGGACAAAATGGTGCACTTATCTCACAACATGGTGTCCCTCCAAGTAGAAGATACAGTTCCCTTCTTTTGTAGAGTATTAACTGAAAAAAGGGAAGGAGACTTTATCACTTCCTTTCCGCAAAGAATGTTTTTGGCTTTGTAGACCGGCACAGCAAGCAAAAGTGACTGAAACTAAGAAGTAAACATACTGGAAGTCTTTGTGTTGGATTGTTTGGCTATACTGGCAATGCAGCATAAAGTGTTTGAACAATAGTGTGATTTTATTTATTGTAAATGAGGTCATATTTACTTTAGTTTTGTGGGAGAAAATAAAATGGAAATGTTTTGATCATACAAAAACACACAATGTTAAATATCTGTAATTTTTCACTTTCATTATCAATTTATTAATAGTGATGAGAAAAGAGGGACTATATGACAAACTGTTCATTAAAAATCCCCAAATAATGTTCGTTTTGGGCTGAATAAACATTGTAATAAGTCAATATCATAAAACATACCCATAAGATGTTGATATTCCTCAGAACAACTGAAAAATTTGGCCTGATTTCATCTGCACCAGAGGAAAGGAGAATTTAAAAATGAACAGTGTGTACTGTGAAAAAAAGTAACTTTTATGTGATGGTGATGCCAAAGGCAGGTTAGGGGATCACAAAAAATCCTTGCTTTGAGAACCATAAATATCTTTGCCAAATACCCGCGGAATCTGTTAAGTGGTTGCTGAGATTTTAAAGATTAAGTTTGCTCTGCAAGGTGAAACCAGTGGCCACACAATATGCAAACATGTGAATACACTACAAAAACAGTTTGACAGACTTGCAGTGAAAATGGCAGCGATGGGGAATTCTGGTATGGCGTTTTTTGCATGCTATACGCCTCTGTCTTTCTCCATGTTTCCAGTCTGTTTCTCTACTGTCAAAGAGTCAGAATGGCTCACCAGCAAACAACTGGTCTTACACTTCACGATCACGGCAAGCAGTCAGTTGCATGATTTTTTTCATGATGTTACTGTTGACTGTACAATATAATATGCAGTTGAGTTTCAGTTGAGACAAATATTCATGCCTCAGCTGTAGTTTTATTGAGAGCAGATGTTGTGATACAGGTCATGGTTTCAGCACCCAAGAATAAACTTTTAACATAAAACTAATGCCAACAGTTTAGGCAAGAATATTCACTATGCAAAAGCAAACTCTGACTTCAGAGAGAGTTCTGGCAGCAGCATTTTGACTGAGTAGCAACTGTCTAATGTCTTACTGAGGAGGTCAGTAAAGACTGTATTACAATAGACTAAGCTACATGAAATACAGACAAGAATGAGCTTTTCTAAACCATGCTTGGAGACAAAGTTTTTTATTTCAGCTATATTTTAAAGATGCCAGAATGATGATTTTGTTACACCTCTAATGTGGTCATGGAAATTTTAATCTTTATCAATGATTACACCAAGGTTCTTGACATGAGTTTTAGTTCTTAATCCTCTAGAATCAAAGTAGGCACTATAGTTGTCAGCCTTCCTCTTTTTATCACCAAAGAGAATTATTTCAGACTTATCTTTGTTTAATTTAAGGAATCAAAGGTATCCAATTGTTTGCTTTCTCAAGGCATTAAAAAAGCAAGTCTAAAGGATAGTCGTCTGGCGAGCGTGCTAGATAGAGCTGTATGTCATCTGCATAGCTATAAAAAGCAGCCTTATAGTCTGGAAGAATTTGACCAAGAGGAAGAATGTTTAGCTTTTATGAGGGGTAAGATCTGTGGCATTAGACACTGACGAAAAAAGCCATCCTTTCACGTCGGCATGATAGACGGCCAGTTGCAGTTATAGTTTAACAGCACACAGTGGCGGTGGTGGGAAACGCATTGGGACAAGAACTAGGGCAGAAGGGAGTTGTGGTGGATGGGTCCAACAAACACCAACTTTCACCCGGGAGAGTTGTGTTTGTGTCCTGTAAGATTATAATGCCAACCACTGTTTGTTTCTCCGAAACCTTACTATGTGTTTTTGTTGCCTAAACCCAACCATGTATGTTAGTTGTTGTAGGGGAAAAAAAAGCCAAAATTTGCATTGTTGTACTGACGTAGTGTTTGTTTTAAGAGACTGTATGTAAATGGAAAAGTTCCTGTGAAAACCGAAGTGTAGTTTGAAAGAAGACAATGCATGTAACAGGCAGAACTTGACACGGCGTCCCAGAACATCAACAACCAACACACCCAGGGTACCTTTCACGTCATATCTGGACGTGGAAGGCCCATGAACAAATTTTGATATGTGAGGTCGGAGTGAGAATGTCTTGCTTGGAAATGCAGAGGGGTGGGAGGATGAAAAATTGTCTGCTTTGACTTAAAGAGCAATGTATTCATCTAAAATATGTCCTTAATGTGGTTCAAACTTTGAGACTGTGTAAGATAAGAGATTTACTGACTGGACCTTCCATAGCTCCAGGATGAATATCAGTTACAGTAGAGGTAACCTTTAAAACTGTTACCCAGAGTTGATCAACAGGCTTGAAGACAGTTCTTTTTAGCTCATCAGTTCTGTGAATCCCTCAGGTTACACAGTTTGTCTAATTTTGGCATGTAAAACTCTGCTTCATTTATGTTGTTGGACTTGTTTATTTGGCTTCCCATTACAGACTGCACAGGCATTAAAAATTTACAGAGTCAATGCCTTGTGAAACTATTTTTAGGAGCCACAACCCACAAAAGCTACCTTTCCCTGGGTAGCACAGGCTGCCAGGGTAATTTAGGTTTCTAAAACTAGCTCTCACGTTTGTGCTTGTGATAGAAGAGCATTAAAGCATGGAGGCATTATAAGTCCTTCTCTGTGGACTCCGGCTTATATTCTCGCAGAGCTGTCTCATCCAGCAACACTTCAAATTAGCATCTCTGCCCACAGGGCAGTACTAGGAAAACACTGGACTGTCTGTAACGTGGGAGCCAGGAGCTGGCTGACAAAGCCCAGAGGGCCAGAGCAGCCCTCACTGCCTTTGGTTCGAGGTTTTAGAGAGTGAGTGGGAGAGATAAGAAGAGTAGGTGGACAGTTTCATCACTGTGAAGAAAGGGAGAAAGCAGGGTGCTCTCCCAAATAGTTCTGGAGGGTGGTGGTAACAATTAAGGAGAGGCAGAGTTGAGGTGATTACTTAATGTGAGAAAAAGCACACCTAAGTACCCCTAACAGCCATTCAAACCCACACATTCGCTCCCAGGCATGTCTGTGTAGTCAAAATGGATTTAACACTGCATGGGAAACGGTAAAATTAGTACGAAAGCCAATCACATCCATTGAACATGCTTGAGGTCCTTTCAATTATTCAGAAAGCCCGGCTTTCTAATTATGCATATGCACATAAGCATCATCAATTATGCACATGAATTATTCATATTATTAGAGCGTCAGAGCAGAAATAGGAGGAATTGGGCTTTGAATCCAATATTACAAGAGGGGATTTCCAATGTTGTTTTTTTTCATTCCAATTAGTTAAATAGAGGAGTAATCAACAGCAAATGCAATGACTGCTTACTATAACAAGTCGCATACATTCATCAGCCATTTTAGCCAGTGCAGCCAATGAGTATTTACAGTCAGTGTAAAGGTACAGACACACTAAACCAATATTTAAGAACTAATTCTGACAAAGGCCAACCATTGTGGCAACTCAAGTCGCCTGTGTCTCGGCCAAAAATTGCACTTGAACATATCGTAAAGACTACAGCCAGCAGCAAACTAGCATGTTCGTTCTGCCCCTCTTTTGGTATACAAGAAAAAAATGGTATAAAACGATTAGTATAAAACAACTAAATGCTAAAATATTTATCAATTCATCCATTTTATCGGCTCATCTGGGGCTGGGTTGCACCCCAGGTGTTCTCAAGTTAGACAAGATATGTAATCCCTCCAGCATGTTCTGGGTCTGCCCCGAGGCCTCCTACCAGTGGGACGTGCCCGAAACACCACCAAGGGGAGGCCCCCCAGGAGGCATCCTGATCAGATGCCCGAACCACCTCAACTGACCCCTTCCAGCGTGAAGGAGCAGCGGCTCTACTCCGAGCTCCCTCTGGATGTCCAAACTCCTCACCCTATCTCGAAGGTTAAGCCCAGCCACCCCTTGGAGGAAACTAATTTCAGCCACTTGTATCCGCGATCTCATTCTTTTGGTCACTACCCAGAGCTCATGACCATAGGTGAGGGTTGGGATGTATGTCGGTCCAGCGCAGTGCTTGCATCACTGAAGATGCTACACCAAACTGCTGATCCATCTCACGCTACACTCTACCCTCACTCATGAACAAGACCCGGAGATACTTGAACTCCCTCGCTTGAGGTCAAAATATTTATGTTTAGGAGACAAGCATTAAGAATTACAAAATGGTGTGATGCTAATCTTGATGTGTATTACAATGATAACAATAACCAGTAAGATATACCGACTGCACAGGACACACCTTATCTGAGTCAGTTGTAACAATTTTACACCAACACCTGGTGTGATTATGATTATTTCTGAAAACCTCAGAGTATTAGATAAATAGCTCCGGCTTCTGCCATCCCAGATGCAAGCATGAATGAACCCACTGAGCAACACAAACATCAACACTTTCACCCAATCACTACAGCTGTTCTTTCCTGTTAATTCCAATATCGCAGAATCAGTTCAAGACATCGATCTCCTTCACACATGTGGCACACAACAGGAGATTGTGTCAGAAGTGTTTTCACTGACTGGAAATACTCTGTTGGGTTTCGGAGAGGTGTGGGGCCTGTGTAGAGCATGCAGGAGGCAGGACATGACACAGATTACAGTCTCCAGGCATTCCTCGAATTTGTCTAAAGATTTTGGCTTTGGTCCTTGTTTCAGACATTTATGTTGCCGTCTTTGTGTAATGACCTTTCTTATTTACCCTCACATGTTGGATTTCTTGAGGTTTCGCACAAGCCTCGTGATAGAAATGTCGTCAACACACCCACTCGCTTGCTGTGAATTCTTCGGACAATTACCCACTCTATTCACACATGGGCTCAATCGGACATTACACGGACTTTGTACTAGGCAGCTGGCAGGATAAAGTCTGTTTAATGCCCGATCCAACTGATTTAGACATTCATATTCTCACATACAGCTCCTCAGGGTCATGTCTAGTAAATTTCAGGTTTGCAGTGCATGTGTGAAAGCAGCTTCACATGTGCAGCCACAGCCCATGCGTTTTCTCTGCGGTGAAATATTAGCAGCCGTATCCAATCCCAAATGGTAAATGGACTTGTAGTTGTATAACACCTTTCTAGTTTTCCAACCACTCAATGGCTTTTACACTACAATCCCAAGTCCACCCCGTCTTTCAAAGAGGTATGATGATGGGGTATCAAGCCCATTTTTGAGAGTATGTTGGACAAAAAAAAGAAAGGGAGAGACTGCTGTAGGTTGCATGACGCTTGAGCAAGATCCATTTGTTGAAGAAGGCCATGAGATATCGTAAAATGGTCAAAAGAAAGCGGCTGGTAGGAGAGCAACAACTTTAGAATATTTTATAGCTGATATGGGATCCCAAGATAGAGGATAAACCTCCACGCTCAAATGTCCATCATGATGTTTCTCTTTAAACACTAAGAAATGGAGGGCTTTGTGTAGCTCTATATATGCAGGCAGGGAAAGCTGTTGTTAGCTTTATGTGAAGGCCTCACACTCGGACCTCTATAATTAGTGTCCTAGACCAATTAACCAGTGGCCATTTAACAGGGCATATGGTCCATGCTGTTTGGGTCTCTCATCTTCTCATATTTACAGTGTAATCATGGCAAAGTGAGCTAATCAGTGCCAGAGAAACTGTACATGTTTGCCAAAAACACAGCTTTAAAGAGACTATTTATATTCTAAGTTGTTGCGCAGCCATGCCAGATCATCTCTAAAGCGGGTTTATACTTGTGTGTTAGCTCTTTACAGAGCCTACGCCGTTGCCTACACACATGGCCGATGCCAGTGTGAGTATTTAAACTTGTGCGGAGGTGTTTCTGTGTCTGATGATTCAAAACACACCTAAAACACACATTACACATGGCTTAATAGAGATAATTTCAAAGACAAGTACACAAATCAGCTTCACTATAACTTGCAGCATTCACAGACAAAGCACTTTTCTTTATCTGGACATATTTTCCCCACAAATACAACATGCTAATGTTTTTAGCACAAGCCTGTGGCATTTCACATTGTATAAATTAGCCTAGCGGCTACAGGACTTTTCCTCTACTCATATGAAACCAGAGACAACAGCAACATTTAACAAAGGTAATGTTATATAATTTGGTTCCATTACAACTCCAAGTTCACCGACAAACAACTGTCTTATACTGATCACATTTTCCAGACAAATATAAAATGCCAACATTATTAAAACAAGCCTATGGTATTTTACATTGTATAAATTAGCCTAGCAACTAGCGCATATTTCCTCTATTCGTATTAAGCCAGGATAAATCACACACAAGTTTTAAAATGCTATTTTGTGGAGGCTTTATTGTCCTAACAATTTATTGTTTCTTATCTGTGAAATTAAAGTGAATAAAAGCTTTGTTTCCACTGAGGGAAATGGTTTCAGCTTCCACAAATAGACAGGAGGTCTGCGTAGCTGCAACGCGTAGTGACACTTCTAAGGAGGTGCACATCAGGCTACGGCGTAGGGTACGGCATAGACTCAACGTTGTACCAATGGCGTAGGCTCTGTAAGTATAAAGTCCCGGAACTGCCATGCCACCAGTTTTTAAAAAGTTAAACACAGGCAACATATGCATCTGGATCGGCAGAGTGATCTCAGGTCAGTATGGTCTGACAGCATCTTTTGGTTGTAATTTTCAATTTTTAACAGAAGTAAATGAACCGGGCTCATAATCATGATTTCTAAATTTCATCCACCCTTTGTCAAGAATCTTCGAAAGCCCGTGTTTTCTCTCCCACCAAGAAGCCTTCCACTTTCATCTTCCCATTTCTATTTTTGGATCTGTTCTGTGTTGTCCAGCATAGCCTTTCCTTCCAGAGGCTTGTTACTTAGAGCTGGTGGGATCTGGGCATATGTGTCCCTGTTTGTTTCCGATGTATTTTCAGAGAGGTTAATGCGTGCTGACATCACATAAATGTCCTCTCATCCAACTGAGAATATGCCAACCATGCAGCAAGCAAGCCAACTGCACACACGCACGCACACTCAAACTCTTTCTATCACTCCGTCTTTACCTCCCATCTGAGTTGATCTTTCTTCTTTCTATACGCCGTAATCCCATCTCTCTCTCTTTATCTCCATCTGTAAATAACCAGGCTGTCCTGCTTGATTACTCAAACAAGATAATCTTACAAAACACACTGTATCAGTGTGTACAAAAGAGTGCATGAGTGGGTTTTCCAAGTCCTCCATTCAGGAGTGTTTGAGCACTTCCTAGCAATGAAGTACAAGAGCTTTACAATTAATTATGTTTTTTAAAGAAGTAGACACAGAACTTTAAAGTGGAAATACACTAATTTTACACATCAAAGTCTGTTGACTGAAAAAAAACTGGGGGTGTAACTGTAACTGTAACTACTCATTATCTCTGCCTTGAGGCTAGCAGCTATAGCTGTTACTAGCATAACACACCTGCATTTCCAACAGCAGTCTTTTTTTGTTTTTAAATTCCAACTCGAGTTCAAACCAAACAGGACTTGCATCCAGGAAACTACAGCTCGTGTCCAGTGTGAAACCAAAAGTCAATGTTGTGTTAACATTATGCAGTTGACCAACACATTCTCACTCCGACCAAATGTCAGTATGTGACGCAACAAGTCTGTGTGCTGTGAGTTGCTGAGGGGCGTGACAAATTGTCGGTATGTGACGACCTGGGGTGAGAAGAGGTTGGAGAAAGAAATGATGCAACTTCGTACCTTTAATTACTGTATCAAATTTGTGGCTTTAGGAGTAGACAGTGTAAAGAGTTAAACAATGTCCTACAGCATGGTTTGTGCTCAGGATCTGTTGGGGTAAAAAGACCACTGAGCTGTTTAACATGTTCAAGTAAATCTCATAAAATATGACAGTTGGGGACTGAATCAGTGCTGGGTGAAAATTTATGAACAGAGAAATAAAAGTACATTTACTGGAAATAATGCATGTGATTGCCGATAGCAAAATGTTGTGATTTGATCAGCTCTAAAAAGAGCATCAGCTGTTTGCAAAAGACAGTAGTGGCTTACGGTAACATCATGATGCATTATATGTCTGTGAAGGGTGAAAAAAGAGGGACTTAGAGTACTCTTAGAATCTATAGCTCTTCACAAAGAGGTCAATTTTAAGGTCCTGCATTGGGGCAGGGACCAGGCACGTGACCTGCAATAAAGGTGATTCATAGGTACATTATTACCAGCACATTACCAGGCAGTTTTTAATATAATATCCCAGAGTCACATGTATGAAATTTACTTTCCTTAAGGATCACTTTGAACATGCTGGGACAGTCACACACACACACAGTGACAGGGCTAACTGTTAGCATCACAAAGCTAATGTTATCCTCAAGTTATTGACAGGTTTTGTGACAGAGTCGGCTCAGTGTATCGCACTACGTCAGTACAGCATCCTGAATTGATGTTTTTTCTTTTCACAGCAAATGCACATAGTTATGTTTAGCCAACACACGTACATGGATGGGTTCAGGATAAAAGAATAGCGTTTGGCTTTACAATCATATGGGAAGCAAACACCAGCCTCGCGGGTGAAAGTCAGTGGTCCACAACCCCTCCCGCCCGCTTTGCTCGGACTTTCGCCACCTTAACTTACGTTGTTGTCCTGCCGTGTGTCCCCCTGACACTGCTGGGCGCTATGACACAAAAATGGCGAAGTGCTGCATATCATGCCGATATGAAAAGGCAGCTTTTTCCATCTGTGTCTGATGCCGGAAGTCACTGCCAAAGCACTGGTATTTGACAACTTCGGAGGGAGACCTGGTTGACCTCACAACTATATTTGGAATTTTCACTTGCCCCTGCAGTTTCATTGCAAAATGCAGCCATAAACATCGAAACATTCATTACAACTTTTCAGAAAAGCTGCTGTGAAATCAGTTTCAGGCCAGGCAAGTGTGGTATCGCACGTTGTGGTTTCAGTTTGGGAGCAGGTCTTCAAAATCAGATCCATGCAGGCCTTTTGGAGTGTTTGACCTTTAGTAGTGCCATGGAGCAAACAAAGCAATGTGTCAACAAAGGTGGTGAAGAAGCAGATGACTATTAAGCGAACATGGATTTTCACTTTGCTCAATTTAAAAAATCTAAGCAACTGCCTTTGCTGATGTTAAATTTAGCTACATTAAAGTAAATAGAGTGCAAAGAGGGGTGACCTGTTTAAAGTTGCATTGACTTAAAGTATCACAACATGGGAAAAACTCAAACAGTGGTATGTTTGAATATTCCTGAGTTAAAGAAAAAAGGTAATGAAACAACTTAATATTTCAGAAATTACAAAACATTAAAAATGTTCACAAAAGCATAATTGTACTAAATAAGCTGAATTTTGGGGGCATGAGCTAAATTTCTAGCTCGGGGTACACAGACGTGATTAACCACATGAAAAATGCTTCAAAGAAAAGGAATATAAGGGGCATGTGATTGCTGTAGAGGCAGGCAAGATGTCTATGTCCCAGGGAAAGAAACAGTCTTTGAATATTGTTTTTACTTACACAACACAATGTTGTACACAGCCATCCTGTGGAAAAAGGCAAATAAAAAGCAACAGAGTGCTTTATATTGAGGATAATTCTCAGTCTCTGTTTTTCTTTCTCTCCTAGTTATGTGAGGGGCAGCCAGACAGGGCTGTTTGTCTGAGCCTGAGGTACAGCTGCAACAAGGCTGCAAAGAGACGGAGAAGAACAAATGAGACTCAGACTTTTCGCCCACTGCGGTAAATATATAGCAGTATTGTATTCTTTCCATTTGTGCAGACATGTATTGACAGTTTAAAGAATGTTGCACAGGGAGTACATAGTGCAAGGGCAACATGGACTCACAACACAAAAGGACAGTCTGAGACACAATACAGGCACAGAATATACTTTGCCATTAACTGTGTTGAAAGATGCGTGTGTGTTGAAGCCACATGCTATGGCACAGTTTGAGTAGGATGTGCGTGTAGAAAACAGAGCGCTAGTCTGGTACACAAAGAAAAGTGTATACTTAATAATAGACTGGAAAGCCTACGTTCCTGTAGCTGAAAATGTCAGTGTCTCCAAGAATATATCAATCAGTGCAGGCACGTGGTTGACGTGCTCCCGATCAAGAACTGTACAGTTATCTATTTGAGAGAAATTAGGTTGCATTGTTAGCATGCTTTAACTGTATATTTATCCTACTCTCATGGTCAGACAAGCTCATTTTACCCCATCACACCATTACAGTGAAATCTAAGACACAAACAATTAGCTCACCCTGTGGCTAAATAATGAGCTATAATATCAAGTTAGCTCGCCCTGTGTCCCACTTTATCACACTCGAACACTTGTTCAAACCACTGGGCCTCTTTGTCTAAAAGACTACTTAAATGTGCTAACTGGCGCTCTCAACTGAGAGTGTACTTGCTCCCCTGACAGTGGTGCTAATCTACTGCCATTAAATATGGAAGGAGTCATGACCATTTTCATCATACCAGACCAGCCCAAATTATTAAACCCAGAGAGCTGCTCACATATTATGGCTGGCAAAGTCGGCTCTGTCAGACACGTGTTAAACATAATGCTTTTCTTGTCATTTAGTCACTGTCCTCAATACGGCTACGACCTTCTCAAACCCATTTGACACAGCGGAGTCATTAAAGTTGCCACACAAAACTTCGAGCTATTGCTCTGTGTTGCTCGCAGACATAGCCACACACTGGAATATGCCCACATAAGAGCACAACAACCTGACCTTTGGAGTGTCACCAGTCACAGTGGGATATTATGGCAGATAGAGCCACTTGGAAGAAAGGAGGAGCTGTTCCGCACCAAGCAAGAGAAGACATATGTCCTGTACAACACAGTTCATTAACCCCATATGTCACCCTCAGAGCAGTACACTACATACCAGCAGTGTACAGTGCAGTAGAAGAGTAAAATTATGTCTGTGCCAAATAACAAGCTGCTTCACCTTTATCCCTAGAGGATGTGAAGCTAATGATATCTTATGATGATACGTGTGTTAAAAATAAAATAAAAAATCCAGATAAGTGTAGTGGAGATCAGGTTCAATTATTAAAACAAGTTTTTTCTTTACACAAATTATCATTTATTGTATACTGTTTACGTTTTTACTCTCTGACACCCAGTTTCAGTCGTACACTTTGCCATGCATTCTACCAGGATTATAATTATGAAGAGTTATTGTTTTTGAAAATGAACACGTCGACTAAACTAGAATTACCACCTCATGGTTGTAAGCCTCTACAAACCACTGAAGTTGCAGTTACAGTTTACATCCATATCTGTGTGGATTCATATTTACCCGAGACAATGCTTTAAATACAGATGTTGCTGCAAAGAAGCTATGTATTTCAAAACATGGACGCTTCACATATATCTTTCCCCCGGCTGCACAGAAGATCACTCCGAAGTTGTCGAAATCCAGTGCTTGAGCAATGACTTGCGGCGTCAGACACTGATGGAAAAGCCGTCCTTGACGTCAGCGTGATACGCAGCCAGTCGCCCTTATAGTTTAGTCGAGGGAAACACAGTGGGACGTGAACAAAAGTTAAGGCAATGAAAGTCTCAGTAGGGCGGGTCAGAGGGGTGCTGGATGGGTCCAACAAACACCAACTTTCACCCGGGAGAGTGGTGTTCATGTCCCGTAAGATTGTAAAGCTAAACCCTGTTGTTTTTTCCTAAATCTAACCATTTGCGTTAGTAGCTTTTATCTTGAAAGAGACTGTATGTAAACAGTCAATTTCCTGTGAAAATCTAAGTGTATTTTGAAAGAAGACAATTCATGTAACAGGTATAACCCAGAACGTCAACAATCAACACACCCAGAGAACCTTTCACGTCGTGTCTGAACGTGGAAAGTCCATGACCAAACGTTGATCTGTGAGGAGGTCGTAGTGAGAGAGTCTAATATGGAGAGAACATAGAAGAGTTTCAGCAGTTTGTGAGAAGTGCTGGTGTGCAAGAAAAAGTCACAGTACACCAAAGAGTGAAATGTAGAGTAATGTAATGTAGAAATGTTGATATTGCGCACCTTTGCTTACCGGCCCATTTTGAGCTCTCCTGCTGTGTATAACCAAAGAGTGTAGCCAAATGTTGCATTAGCCTGCTGAGCTAACAGACTAAAATATATGAAGTACTCACAGTCTTTAAGATACACTGGGTTCAGGTCTCAGTTTAAGGTCTGCACAGAACCCAATATCACCCACAATAAGCAGGAAAACCAAACTCTGAGAAAGCTGCATCAGTCACCTGCAACAGAAAGTTCATCTTTCCAGTCTCACAACATCAGTGTTATATTCTGTATAACGCAGGACCTCTTTTTTGCTTTGATTGGGGTGCTTACCCTTGAAAATAACTTCACAATGGTGACTAATCATTTTCTGTACATTTAAACATTGAATAGACCAGGACATTTTACATTACACAGAACAGCAGAGCACAGTAAAACTGTAAATACTAAGTCTTATAACAACAAAATATTTGCATCTTCACTTTGAGTTACAATAACCAAAGTCTGAGCTCCATGTTGGCAAAAATCCTTTCAGCTAAAGTGACAAGAATCTAAGTCCCTATTATATCCATGGATTTTGTCGCTGACTGGTTATTACAGCGGGATTTGGCGCATTAACATTCCCAAGATTTAGACAAAGTTGTTAAGATTCTGACAAGAGAAGCTGGGTCAAATGTCATCATGATTTGCAAATGTTGAACTGCAAAAGCTGCAAAGAAATTCAATTCACATTCACAGATGAGATCTTTAAGGCATATTATTTCCATTAAGATCAGTGTCAGGTAATAGAGTGACCGGGAGAGAGCGGATGCAGTGATATGAGTTCGATAGAGAGGAATTAAACGGCACAGAATAATTCTACTCCTTGAGCGTGACAGATAATCAGGGAGCAGTTTGAGCAGCGGATACAGCAGCACCAGCAACATAGTTTTCAAGGTATTTGAAGTCTCGTCACAAAACAGTGTTACACATCAAGCCAAGTTGGGCAAGGTGACTTTAGATTTGGCAGCCACATACTGTATTCTGCCCCCATGAGAAATGCCCCTGTATGTGACTGTGCAGTATGGGAGCCTGGCATGGGTACAACACCTTTTTTTATTTCCTTGACTTCTCTTTTGAACAGATGTGTGGTCAATTGTTGTAATTTGTCTCTGCCTATCTTGGCTGTGTGAGTCACTTTCCTTAATTGTCCTGTAATTGATTGTAGAGCATGTTCATGTGCCATGCGGTCCCCAGGGTGACTGTCTGGAGGTTACTCAAGAGAAGAGTCGAAATTGGTTTTAGGTATTACAATTTAAATTGATGGCTCAGAAGTTTAGTCTGTGTCATATTTGTGATTCCAAATTGTTGTTCACACCACATAGAATTCTAATTAACATCCTCATTGACGCTAAACTAAATGACAAACAGGAATGAGCCAAAAAAGCTGTTTAAAGTCAAACTGAAATTTGGATTCTCCTCACTTTTCAGGCAAGGAAATTTAAACTATAATGAGATGCTATCAACTTTCAAGTGGAGCCTATTATAGTCCTATATAACCTATTACTGTTGATCAAACCCAACTCCGGGGACCGAACAGCCCCGTCTCCTCACCAGATGAGCTAACAGGTTAAACCCGGCACTTGGGGTTTGCTCTGGATGAATTTGAGCTGCACAGTCACCAACGGAAGGTCCTTCCCTGTAGCCACTGGAGCAAGGCAGAGAGACCATAGGGTGGCTAGCTTGGGAGCTTCATTTAGGGTTAATAAACAGAAAGAGAGAACGGGGCGAGGAGGGGCTGAGAGGATGCACTGCATGTAACACTACAGTGAAATAAGATTAAATAGTTTGTGGGAAACACTGTTACTGTTTGAAGTGTGTGTATGTGCCTGTGGTCACCTGGGGCTTGGGACGGAGAGGGGAGAGCTGCGGGAGGAGGGTGCGTTTTTAAATTCTGCCTAAAGCAGGACTACACCCATTTTCAAAATCTGTAGTGTTGTGGTTAGAGCACTCATCTTCCATGCGGAAGGTCAAGGGTTGGTAGCAAAGGCATGCAGTCGCAAGAGGCTCCCACCGCCACATCAAACAGGATCAGATTCCTTAAGGAGGCTTCAGGATAAGAGAGTAAAGAATCTGAGCCAAGTCCTCAGTGAGGACGCGTCTCAAGCCCGTTGCAGACGAAAGGTTCCAGACGTAAAAGCGGATTTATAAATGTAATTCCTATGGTGTAAGACAGTCCAAAAATATCAGTAAATATGAACAACTCTCTCCTAAATTCAAAATTTGAGTTCTAAAACTGTTGTTATGTCACTGGGTATAAAATCTGAAACTGCTCCGTAGCTCCTGTTCCCATTTACTGTCTACGGAGCAGCTCTAGACTTTATACCCTATGACATCACAAGTTTGAGACTTACTTCCCTGGTTTCTAGCTTTGAGAGAGAATAGCTCATTTTTACAAATATTGATTGAACTTTTCCAGCATGCACCCCTTTATGTGGATTGTCAGTCAGTTCAGTTGTAGCTCCGTATAACAATATGAGATTCCAGACTCAGTGATAATTTCCTGTGATGTAGTTTGGATGTAGTTTAACTACTTTTTGAAACTACTTAAACATTGACACGCTACATTTTTTGATAGTAGTTAAGATGTAGTTGAACTACTTTTCATTGTAAACTAGCTTTTAATTTGGTAAAATTGACCATAGCGTTAGTTCAGGCAGGACAAAATGTCAAGCTAAGCTCACATCCCAGCTACATCAGCTGATCTCAAACAGCCAATCAACTGATGGAGCAGCTGGTTGATGGAAGGGAGTCAGCTGATAGATCACATGATTCCTTTCTATGCAACTATTGGTGAATCTCATTCAGAGCGCCCTATTTAAACTGCTCTGGCCTGCCTACTGTTGCTGCTTCCTCTGCAAGCCACTTTGCAACCTGCCTCCACCCAGCTCCTCCTTTTCATGCTGAGTCTGACTTATCAATGTCATTTCTGTTTGTCATTGATGCTGCTCTGTTCTGTTCCTAGGGGTCTTTGCTGCTGCTCTTGCTGCCTTAGGCTTTCCATGTAGGCACATGGAAGGGCAGGAAGGTGTGCTCTCTCGTGCTCTCAGGCACATGGAAGGGCAGAGAGACCCCAGAGCAGAGCCGAACTGCCAAATATAATACTGCAAATGGAAATAAAGTTTTCTTTGACTAAAGTGGTCCTGACTGTACTACAGTTTTAATGTGTTTTCCCCAAAACTGTACACAAGTAAAGACAAGTACCAATAATATTAAGAGGACTTTAAAAGTAAGTTTAGTTTTATGCTGATACTAATACAACACATTTACACTTCCCACTCACACTAAAATTACAAGTTATGTTCCTGCCTAGGACAACATAATGACTGCCAATAAAGACATAATGACCTTAAGTGTCTTTAATTATGCTCAGCGGCTGTATCTAACAGCTTGTAATTCCATATCCGTACAGCAGCTTCTGTTCACCATGACATTTATTGACATTGTTACATCAAGGTGATGAAATGACCACACATCTGCTCATATCCAGTTTCCCTGTCTGATATTTCAAAATAAAACCGAACTGAAAGAGAAATGAAACATGTGTTTGTTGAGGTATGTACAGTATAAACGTCTGTGTGCAAGACTTCCACAAAGGGAGAAAGAGATACATGCTGTCACAGAGGATATATTCTCCTCCAGCTAGCCCAGTTAACACTATTAATGGCTTCCCAGCATGTCCAAAAGCTGTCTCGCCCCCTCATTAGGAGAAAGTGTCACTGCCTGGACCTTTGCTTAAAGGGACCCCAGCTGTGAACTGAAACAGAGCAGACCACTGTCTCCTACTGGGACCGCCCCTGAGCGTCTTCCTCTGTCTGTCTCTCCGTCTCTCTCTCTCTCTCTCTCTCTCTCTCTCTCTCTCTCTCTCTGTGTCGACTCCCTTTCTTTCTTTGTTTCTAAACCCATCCATCATTGCTGTTTCTGTTTTACCCAGGACCCGAGGAGGACTTCTTAATTAGTGCAGTCATTAAAAGTAAAAAATCTTACAAAGACTTTGTGGAGGCATTCGCTAATTCCACATTCAGACGCCATCATCCCTCCGTTGAAGGGATGGATTGGATGGTCTGAATATGCCACTTTATAATGAAAAGGGCTAAATATAAACTCTCCACTCATTTTTAATACAATGATTTATCCATTGGAACAACCATCAAGACTTCTTTAATTCTCTTTGAGATGTCAATGCACTTGTACAGTGTCTGTCTGTTTAATGTGAGGTCTGCAGACGTGTGGGAGGAGATGGACTGGTGGTGAAGTCATGTCAGTATTACTAATGAAATAAAACTTGCACATCCATTAACTATAGTTTCAATAATGTAGTACTTCGAAAAACACAAAAAGACTTGCACATTAGATGCCATAGGTTTAATATGATCAGTGATTCTGCAATAATTCAGATAATGGGAGGCTTCTTTATATAAGCAGTCCCTCTATATATAACTCATTATAATTATTAAAGATGTATGAAGCATGATGAATTTCTTCAGTGGGTGCATGATTTGCCAACTGCACTGACTTAACTGAACAGTATGATGAACTATATTTGATTTGGCTTTACTTTATTTTAACACAAATAATTCAACAGTTTGGGAAACACAACTGTTTGTACTTTCTTTTCAAACGTTAAATTAGAAGATTGATATCACTAGGAGTCAGATAACATAATGTGTTAATATATGCATATTATGCTGCATTCACATGGATACAGGCAGAGAGTAAACAGCAAACTAGATATCATTTTGCGGACGACAGTAGGATGGTAAAATTAGGCGAGGCTGGCAGAGAATACCGATACAACAGTAGATGCCACTGATGTTCAAAGTTAAAATAGTTTGACTATTTGCCATCCGTAGCTCCTTCCCACAAGGCAATCTGGACAGTTACTGGATATTGCTAGAAAAATGACTTAAAATGATCAACATGAAAAAATCCAATTTAATATCTTATTCTATTCTTTGTAAACAGTATGGCCTCGCAATTGCAACATATCGTCATGCATGTTTCATTTCACCATCCTGCCATTCCGACGGGCTGTTTGTTTTTTCCCGTGCCGTCCAGAAGGCGTATTCCATCTGCAGTCTACCGTCTGCCTGACTCCATGTGAACACGGCATTAGCTCAGCATAAACAATACATTTTCTTGACAAACAGTGCATTCGTCTGACTAGAACTTCCATGTGAGTGACTGCAGACTGCACAGGACAAGATGAGACTCCAGGTTGTCACTGTGACAACTGTTGTTTGTCACCAAACACGCAACTCCCCTTGAAACCATAAATTACCTCTCTGTTTGTGTGAGAGTTAAACAAACAAGATACAATGTCACAACACTTTTTTTTTTTTTACATTGAGTGATTGCATGAAAAAATACGAATAGACACAAATTCACACATTTTTTCAAAAAATGTGCGCTCATGGTGCGGCTTAATGAATCTGCCTACAGAGACCAGAGGAAAAGGAAGAGTATAGAGGGAAATAACAGAAAGAACAAGTGAGATTAGTCAGAGGCTAAACTGCCACACAATCACAAACAGACAGTCCTACGTGTTCAGCACGTACAACTGTAAATATCTTACAGCTACCATCTGTACAGTACAGGGCAGGAAGTTTCAGTTTCATGTATCATCATTCTGCAGTGGTGGGGCAGCGGTGCAGATGAAGGGAATATAACTTCAAGATTAGGCTACTCTAGTTAACGACAACTACGCTTGTTACTGTGAGGAAGTGCAATAAAACCTCTGCCAGCAAAGCCAATACTTTATCAATACATGTGACCAGCATGTAGAAAGCCATATTTCAACCCGCTCTGTCCACAGTCTCTCATTCACTGCTATTATGATTTATGATCGCGGTCGACACAAGCACATCGCGCTCGCAGTGCTAACAGCAAGGTGTTAGAGACAAACTAAATGAAAGCTGTCTGTGTGTAGGCTAACACTTTATCTGAACATGTACCTGAGGCAGCGACCTGCAGACAGTGAGTGTCCTCAGTAGAGGAGGGACAGAGAGCAGGATGAATGACTGATACTGATGTTTGTCTTCATGCTGAGATAATGTGACTTTCAAAAAATATTTAGGCCTAATATTTAAGATTGTTTGCTTATAAATACATGAACCTGGTTGTTCTATATTTAAAACACATTGCGTTTATTAGTGCCATGAAATAAATCACATTATTACTCATTATACTCATTATTATTATTTGAGCTTGTTTTATTTATTCATTTCACAGATAGTTATACATCGTTAGTCCTTAAATTAAATTCATTATGAACGTGGACTTAAAATAATTGTTTTATTTTATGGCCTTGCTGCCCTGGCTTTTGGCCTTTGTGTCACATTTGCCCAAATAACATATACCTATATACCTATAGATATCAAATAGATATATGTGATATCAATTTTACAACTCAATATTACACAGCAGCATATTTCCCAGTTACAGCCATATCTGTGAAAACATGGATGCTTCACACATTTTCCCCCTGACAGCACAGAAGATCTGTATAATCAGCGTAAGCACACATAGGCCCCCAAGATTAGTGTCACCAATTAAGTATGTGACCAAATGTCTCCCCTTCTGTTCCTGAGATATGACATTTAATAATAGCCAGAAAAGTATTTAATGCCAAACATATGATGCCACAGTGAAGGTGAACTTTGACCTTTTACATTAAAATGTCATCATTTAACCTTTTCAAACTCTTAGACATGTGTGTGAAGTTTTGTCATACACTGAACAAAAATATATCTTCAACCACAACTTTTTTTTATCAGTTAATTCTTCAGCCCAAGTACACATTTGTATCAAATTTATAGAAATTCCCTGAAGGCCCTTTTGAGATATCGCATTCACGCAAATGAGACACATGCAAGGTCACAATGACCTTGACCTTTGACCACCAAAATCAGTTCATTGTTGAGTCCAAGTGAACATTTGTGCCAAATTTAAAGAAATTCGCTCAAGGTGTTCTTGAGATATCACATTTACAAGAATGAGACAGATGAGGTCACATAGACCTTGACCTTGAGTTCAAGTGAACGTCTGTGCCAAATTTGAAGAAATTCCCTGGAGGCATTCTTGAGATATTGTGTTCAAAAAGACAAGGTCACAGTGACCTTGACCTTTAACCTTTGGCCACCAAAAACTAATCAGTCCATCAGTGAAACCAAGGGGACATTTGAGCCAATTCTAAAGAATTACCTCAATAGTTACCAATATTTAAAGAATGATTGCGTTCACAAGAATGGGACAGACGGATGGACAACCTGAAAACATAATGCCTCAGGCCATGGCTATCAGAGGCATAAAAATATTCTTGGTGTCCTTTAGAGACAGAAAAAACCTAAAAGTCGAGTAGTAGATAACCAAGCAGCAAAGACTGCCTCGCAGTATATGACACGTTTTAACTACTCCTCAAACTCAGTTACAACAGAAAGATCTTCTGCGATAACACACATGAACATATTTTTATTACCTTTCTTTCAGATTTACAGTGAGAGAGAGAAAGTATGTGTTTGTTTGTGTGTGTGTGTGTGTGTGTGTGTGTGCGTGTGTGTGCGTGTGTGTGTGTGTGTGTTTTGTATCTAAATAGCTTTAATTTTGCCTAAATGACCCTCTTTATGATCTAATAGCAGTAATTGTGTTTTTGGCTTGAGTGTGATGTTGACCTTTGCTGTTCAGTTGGCTTTCAGGCCTGCACTGGCAGTCTGGCTCTAGGTCTGAGTAATTTTAATATAATGAAAACACCACTGTTAAATAGCCTTGAAAAATGAATGCCCTATTTCTGTTACTGAACAGGCATAATTTCAGCATACAACATGAGGGTATGATTCCACAAAGACCAATGTGCTGCTGTTACCTGAGGCAGCCTCCAGGGGTATTAAAAGACATGAGTCATAACTGTGAGGATATTAAATTTACTTCAGTTTGGTATAGATTTTGTGTATTTTTTCAATGCATTCTTTATGGATATTTTGGTATGGATATGGGAAATAATTTTTCCAACCTTGCTTTTTATTTACACTCACCAAAATGCATCATTCCACTATTCAATGTATCCTCATATATACGAAAATGCATATGCAACAGTTTGTATAACATCTAACAAATTAACAAATTAGCACCCCACAGATAGCATCGCCACATTGCATACTTAACTTACGTAACTTTACGCTAGGTAAATGACTTTATGTTGAGTTTAGGAATGGTTAGGTGTTTTAAAGTAACTTCCAAGTCGACTTTGAATTATTATTATTATTTTTTATTTTTTTTTTTTTCTTTCCTACTTGTCTGCATTGGTCTTCATAGCTTAGCGCCACAAAAGGGTGCAAGCTTCTTGTGAAGATTGATGCACTGTTGATCTTGCAGTCAAGTATTTTATACCCATAATGCGTGGTTGTGACCGTCACCCACCCTCCCTGGAGACTAGCCTATCAGCCTTTATTGGAAAAGCTTCCTAATATGAGCCAGAGAGGGCCGTGAACCCAGGTGTGTCAAGGGGAAAGTAAGGAACAAGCAAGGGGGAGGGGGCAGGTGCTTAAGTCCTGAGTTATATAGTGACAGTGCATGCGGAGGAGAAGGAGGGAAAACAAACAAACAAATAAACAAACAAACAAACAAACAAACAAAGGGATAAACAGGCAGTGTAGCTGATGTATTGTGGTCTTGAGGTGGTTGTGCTCCATGCAGATTATCAGAAATAAACATATACGTGTCTACTATACTGTACTGAAAAACAAAAACAAAAGAGAAGTCTATACTGAACACCAAAAATGTGAGAGTCTTGGTGGAGGGGGAAAGCCCGACTGTAGAGGAGAGAGAGCGCAGTGTGGAAGGTTAGAGAAGCAAGTGGGCCCCTTTGAAGTGATCCCATCGGTTCTTTGCGATGCGTCACGGGGCTGAAGTAACGAACATGAATGCGTGAATCTGAACCCTCCCAATGTGTTTATGAAAACCAACACCAGGGTCCAGGGCCGGCCCTGCGGGGGAAGGGGGGCGGCCCGTCACCCCAAGACCACAGGAGCGCCCAGACCCCACAACCAGGGAGCCACAGAGGCGGCAGGACACCCCGCAGGCCCCAGGACCCGGGGCGGCAATGGCCGGCCCCCCCAGAGAGCCAGAGACACACCCCAGACAGGCGGGACAGGAGGGCCCACCCACCCACCGCCCGACGCGGACCGCCCCCAACCCCCCCACCAACCACCACCCACCCCCGACCACCCGCCCCCCACCCAAAGACGCACCCAGGGACCACCCCCGACCCAAGGCGCCAGGCGCGGGGGCCCGGCACTGCCCCCGGGGAGAGAACCAGCACCACACCGAACGGGCCGCCCCAGGCGCCGGCCACCAGCGGACGTCGGACCAGACGGTAGTGAGAGCCCAACCAGGCCCAGGCGAGTGAGGGAGGCAAAGAGGCGGTGATGCCGAAAGGCATATGTCCCCCGCGCACCGGGAAACCCGGAGACCAAGAGGGCCACCCGCCCGAACCCCCCAGGACGAGCCACCACCAACACACAGGAGAGAGCGGCCCACCACGAGCAGTGAATCCCCCATCGGGACCCCCCAGAGGGCCCAAAAACCACAGTCGGTCAGGAGGCAGAACCCCGGCAGGAACCCACAGAGCCCCCAGGCGCCACCCGTCCCACCCGCCACAGGGCCACGGGACCCCCCAGACACCGGGAACCCAGCAACACCACCATGATGTAGATGGGCTCCCTGGCTCCAACCCCCAACCCAGGAGGGCCGGGCCCCACAAGCCACGCCATGCGTATCAACAGTGTATGTTAACCCACCACCCCCAACTTTGAATTATTTTAACCAACATGTTGGTTAAAATAATTCAAAGTTGACTTGGTTTCACACTGTACTGAACACCAGTCTCTTGGGGTAAGTCCTGTCATTTTTGACCCATCCACCATCCCAATCTGCCTCTTTTGCTCTTTATACTACTTCCGTCTTTACTGCCGTCAGTGCATTGTGTTGTTACCGTCATGTTATAATTTCCCCAAATACGTGGTTATACACAGATTACTTGTTCAAGATTCCATGGGTTATTGGCCTATACCAGATATGAAGCATTACTGTTTGTAGGTATATGTACAGTGTATGAGTACAGTCTGATTTATTTGCTAATCAATTGTAATTCATGTTGTGGTGTTTTTTGCAATCAAATTTTGGGATCAAGTGAAAATTGTTAAAATACTTGCAGTGCTGTCTCAGATTCTGAGCCTATTATTATGAGCATTAAGTGTTTCCCACAGAATCACACTCTGTGAGAGTAGGATGCTGACAGGTGATCGCGAATGATCAGCTGTTGATGCCGTCCGAAGCAGTGCTGAATGACCGTCTCCATGAGCAGCTCTCCTCTTGCTCAATGCCCGGTTAGCATGAGCTAACACAGCAGCAGCAGCAGCTAATGTCGAGCTGTTAAACAGTCCCAGCAATCTCACACCAGGACTGCAACGACTGGCCTTTATCATTAAATTCTACATTAACCGTTGGCTTATGTTAGCTGTGTGTAGTTAGCCCTGTCACTGTGTGTATGTGACTGTTAGGCACAGCTTGTTGACCAGCAGCAGCAGAAGTCTTATGAAAAACAGAAAAAAAAGGGCAAGGTCGCAAGGAGTTTTGGCTGAATTTGCATTAAAGCAGCTGTGTGGAACTTTCTGTTTTTGTTGATTATAGCGCCCCTTTTGGTCGAAGCAGTGTGACACCCACAGCATGGTGTCGTAAAATTCAGACTGCAGCCTTCGGCTTCATTCATAAAATCTTGACTGCAACCGGCAATTACTGCATGCATTTGTTTTGGAGAGCGAGAGGAAAATCATAAATGTTCTGATATATCTCTGAATTTCTTATAAACTGAGGACAACTGCCTGCTGTGTATTTGTGTTCATGGTCACAGTCACAGATCATTTTGTGCCGTTTGTTGTAACGTTACTAGACAAAAGTGGTTCACATCAGCTAACGTTACATTTAGCTTGCTTATCTTCCATGTCGTCATATATTGAAGTGAAACGGCGTCTAACAAGTTGGGGTATATTCTCTAAATAATGTCCCTAGTGATACGAACTAGGGACAGTTTTATTAATGGTAAAAAGTTCTGCACAGCTGCTTTAATTGTGATCACAACATCATAGAAGGACTGGTTTATTTGTTGGTTTGTGGGCTGGTTCATTATTTGTTTATTTGACAGAACACATTCATTAAAACCTGTTAGAAATATGACAGCCCACCCACGGGCCCCTCCTAAGGTGTTTTGATGACTATGATATGTAAAAAAAAACAGCTGTATTTGTTGTTTACGTGGTTTACTCCTACGACATATTGTTAGAAAGCCTCCTTGCAGTTCCATCAGTGCTGACCATTTCTAGAAACAAGCAGGTTCAATAAAGACTTGATAAACAAATGGCTCCGCTGTTGTCTTCAGGGGAAAAAACAGTCTTTCTCATCAATTTAGGTTTTCTAGAAGTGTTTACAGTGAATTCCTAATTAGACATTACTGTCTGTGCTGATACGTTTTTCACTCATTTTCACACATTCAGTACAGTGTTTTACCCCCTTTTTTTTTTTTTTTTTTTAAAGCACCTGGAAAAATCCTTAGAAAAAGACGAGTAAAATGTTCCAATGTGTTGAAACTACCTTGTCTAACTCAATGACAGAAGTGCTTGCAGTGATTCTGACTACTGGGGGGGAAAACATCAGTGTTACCCTTTAAAAAGGACCTTATATGTGCATGTATCAAAAATTGAAAAGAACAGCTTATAATTTACTTTGGGTAGGCTTTGGATAGGTGTTTTAGGTGAATTTTGATGAATCTTACAGGATGCTTAATTAATATTGAGGCTTAACAACATTGGTGTCCTCACTGTGTTCCCACCAATCCCAGTCACCTGAGTCTAACACCTATCTGCACACCTGCCTCCCATTCCCTCATTAGTCTCCCACTGCTCTGCAAAGGCAGAGGTTGAGAAAAAGGCATTAAAGTTTTCAGACTGGATGGTAAATCGTAAAAAAAAAAAAAAAAAAAAAAAAAATAGTTTATATATACTTGTGGTTTGCTGTTTGTTTATTTATTTATTTTTTTAAATTCAAAGGCAATTCTATGGCACAGAACCCTGGTGTGAACCAAGTGAGCTCACTGTGGTCCTTGTATCCTTTGATTTGTTGATTACAGTCCTTCTGTTTACTGAAGGTCACAGGAGCAAATGCAGTTGTGTCCCTGCAGTGTTTGAACCTACAGCAGTGTTCACCGCTGCCCTCTTAGTGTGTTTTTCGTAGTTTCATGGCCTTTATTTGAGTCCACTAGCCTCTCGGTTGATGATCACTGACCTGTTTAATCAGAGCAACTGTACTATCTCATTCATTCACTTGCACTGCAGTAAGACAGTGTCAGCTCCAGCCAACCATCACATAAACATACTCCTGGGTGCACCCAACCAACAAAACCTATCCAGGCAGCAGCGCCTGCGTGCACTCAGCTGAACTTACACTTCAGGTATGTTCAATAGAGGGACAGTCAAAGACACAATACAAAGGCTTTGAAATAACACCTGCATTTAATTATGTTTTTCATTTCAACTCATGTTAGGGTGGTCGGTAAATGTGGCCACATAAATCAAAATTTTCTGGCCTTCATCGTTTACACCCTGCAAAGCTTTTTTTCCCCATTTGCTGGTGACTGATGACCTTTTCAATACAATGTGGTCAAATGATATTTTCTGACCTTAGATCATGATGATTGAGTGTTTCCAAGCCCTTGCACTGGACGCTTGCACGATGGACTATATAAGGGACTGAAGGATACACCACCTGTGCAAAATAAGCATTTCTGCATTTCCTGGTTGCCTCTGGAAGAAATGGGACTGAAATGGGACAGTCCTTGTCGACCCGATATGATGTATTCGGTCTAGAATTGGGGACTTATGAGTATCTAGGCTCTGAATTGGAACATAGCCTAAGCACATATGGAAGGGAGGGAAACTCCTGACTTTGCAATTTCAAAGGAACCCGCTGGTCCTGACATGATTTAGTGTATTGTCCACGTAACCATGAGGACCACAAACATTAATTCATCTCAGCAAATTCTTCTGACATTGACAGAACTTCAGTGAGAAAAAACACACTGAAGTGTTAAAGTGGGTT
The DNA here is from genome assembly GCA_026686955.1 of Epinephelus cyanopodus. Lineage (NCBI taxonomy): Eukaryota > Metazoa > Chordata > Actinopteri > Perciformes > Serranidae > Epinephelus > Epinephelus cyanopodus. Next base: position 24,079,340 of record CM048916.1, on the reverse strand, counting down.
TATCACTTTATATTGTACCTGCATGTCATCATAACTGTCCTGCATCAATATCTGTAAACCATAGGCTGCTGAAGCTGTGACTCTATTAGCTTTTCTCTGCCTCATGCAAACAATGACGCACACACACACACACACACGCAAACAAATGTACATGCACTTACAAGTGACCCAGATAACCTTTTGTGCCTACACTTCCGTCTTTACTCTAAAAATAGCCACCAACATTAAATGAAATATGACTGCTCTTCAATGTAAATAATGCAATGAGTGGTTAAAGATACAGACATCTACACTACCATACTGTTGGTACATTCACAGCCCTGTGCTAAATTTATTTACTTCCATTTGCTTCACTGATGTCAGTGCGGTTTAAGTCGTGTTCTAAAAACTCTGAAAAGCAAAATGTGACCATGGCATGAACACATTTTGTTTTGAAAAATGTTTTGATTGTTATACAGACTATTTAACATCCTGTTTAGTAGAAAAATACATGCTTCACCCACTTTTAAAGTGAAAAACGTACTTTTTTTTGAAAACGCTGCAGACATAATGCACCATAGTGCTCTCTATAGTTCAGAAAAAATAAACATACAGTATTGTTTAGTGCAGGTGAAGCATGGCAGGGGAAAAAAGTGTTGGAAGGTCGCTGTGGAGCACTTCATCCCAGCCAGTGGTGGCTGCAAAATTTGTTACCCGGCAGCAGCGTACATAATAAATAACATTTAAGACAGACCTATAATATATAATTAAATAATCTAAATGCCTACAATAATACAACACATAGTTAAAAAAACAAGCAGTATGTCAAAGTGCGTAAAAGTGCATCAATAGCCGCTGATGGTGCTGGCTGTGTTAGTGGCCCAGGTGAGGTCGTTGGAGATGTGCAGGCCCCGGTATTTGAAGCTGGACACCACCTTTGCAGCTGCTCCTCCGATGAAGAGGGGAGGGGGAGTGGCCTCTCCTCCTAAAGTCCACAACCATCTCCTTAGTCTTTCCCACACTGATGCAGAGATTGTTTGCTCTGCACCAGGCCACAAGTTCTTTCGCTTCCTTCCTGTACACATTGTTCTTGGACATCCAACCACAGCCGCGTCATCTCCAAACTTCACTATATGATTGCTCCCTTGCGAAAACGGTGAAAAGATGCTGGGTGCGGCACCTACACTCTCTTTTCATCGCAAAATAAAAGACGCAAGCGTTTATTACAAAAAAGGCTATGTAGACACAGGCCCTAAGTAATGACATTATGAAACATACATTACATTAAGTTCAACCAAATCAAGATATGAAGCAGTTTTTTTAAAGGTCTCTCCATTCAGATATCGTGAGACAGAACACACAGTACAGTACTTGTTGCAAAATAGCCAAGCCCTTTTTAAGATAAGGGTTTTCGGAAGGGGCAAAAGAAAAAAACATCCCTGTAATCCAGGCATTAAGAAGTGCAGTGGCGCCATGAATGTTTACATGCATCAACTATATATGTTTACTGTAGTAAGGAAGTCTGGTGTAGCGGTGTCCGTATTCCCACACAATCATGGGACTGAATCTCAGCAGTATTTTTTTTCTTTCTATCAAAAGAAAAGAAAAAAAACAGCATCAGGAATAATGTCGATGACGGCTATTTTTATCTACACCACCTCAGTCATGCATCATTTGTATGCCATGATGTTGACCCGTTAACTGCATGCATACAGGGTTCATTCAACCAAAAGGAGCATAATGAATTAGGAGCAATAAGGCTTTGTCAACTCCATTAACAGCATATGAAGCCTTCCTACTGTATTAACTGGAACATGCTTCTCTGGGATGCTTACCTGCATCTTCCAGCATGTTCCAGCTGTCATGATGATCACAGATAGCCTGTATTGCATTTAATAGGCTACCTTGTCATACAGAGGAACGTACTAAGCACAACAATTACATAACATTTTATTAAACTAGAATGAGATCTAATGGGATGTTTGTCCGGCATCGCCTGACTAATTGTAAATGTGAATTAAACCTCTTAGTGCATTTTTTATTTCAATGAGGCGCTATCAAAGTCCGTAGAGTCAAAATACCTCTGGATGCATTTGGATAGATCTGCAACCACTCAGAACAACAAAACGTGATGAAGCACTGACTGATGTGCATGTAAACAGACTACAACATGCAAAGACTAGCTGTGTTGGTGCAGCATATGTATGTTGGTGAATGAGTGTTGCCATTTTGCCATTAGAATTTAAAGATATTCCTTCAATAGAAAGTTCAAGATCAGTTGCAGCCATGTTGGTTGTTTTCAAAAATTCATCAAAGGCGCTCATGTTTACAAAGCCAGGTTTATACTCCACGTAGTGTTCCCAGCTCGAGGTTATGCAGGGCAGAAAAGACATCGTTACGTGTTTTGCAGTAAGCCCAAAGGCTCTGCAAGTCATATCAAATATGCCCCATATTAGATAAACAGTTGTGATTGTTACGACCCAGGCCTATTCCGCTAGAAATCATTTTGAACAGAAGGGAGAGTAGATGCATCTGCTAGTATATAGATATATTCTATAAATATAAACACAACACTTTTGTTTTCCTCCCATTTTCAACAGGTTCACAAGGCTCATTTCTCTCAAATTTTGGTCACCGATTTGTTAAAATCAAAGATAATCCATCCACCTGGCAGGTGTGGCACATCAAGATGCTGATTAAACAGCATCATTAATTACACAGGTGGACCATAGGCCGGTCACAACTAAAGATCAGCTTGCTGACTGCAGGAATGTTCATCAGAGCCCTCTCCTGTGAACTGAATGTTCATGTCACTACGATAATCTCTAATGTCATTTCTATGAATTTGGCAATAGATCCAGCTAGCCTCTCAAATGCAGACCACAGGTAACCACACCAGTCCAGGAACTGCACATCCAGCCACGCGGACAATTGATGCAACAATTCATTAACACAATCGAAGAATTTCTGCACAAACTGTCAGAAAACGTCTCAGGGAAGCTCATCTGCCTACTCGTCATCCTCACCAGGGTCTCGACCTGACAGCAGTTTGTCGTTATAATTGACTTGAGTGGGCTACTGCTCATCGTCCATGACATCTGGCACTTTGGAGGAGTGTTAACTTTATGGATGAATCCCAGTTCTCAGTGTTCCGGGCAGATGGCTTCATATGGGCAAGCAGAGGCCGCCACCATGACCTCATGTTGCAGCATGATAACGCACGGCCCCATACTGCAAGGATCTGTGTACATTTCCGGGAAGCTGGAAACATCCCAGTTCTTGCATGGCCCTGCGTATTAACAAACATGTAGGGGTGTTGGTGGTTTAGTGGTAGACCAGACGCCCCATGTACAAGGCTGTTGCTGCAGCGGCCCAGGTTCGACTACAGCCTGTGGCCCTTTGCTGCATGTCTTCCTCTCTCTCTCTCTCTCTCTCTCTCTCTCTCTCTCTCTCTCTCTCTCTCACCCCACACTTCAATATCCTATCAATTAAAAGGCAAAAAACGCCCTAAAATATCTTTAAACAAACAAAACATGTCACCAGTTGAGCAGTTTTGGGTTGTTCTGGAGCGACGGCGTGTACAACGGCATGTTGGAGTTCAGGCAAATATCCAGCAGCTTCACACAGCTATGGAAAAGAAGTGAGCCAACATCTCACATGGCCACCATCAACAACCTGGTCAACTCTATGTGAAGGAGATGTGTCGCGCTGCATGAAGCAAATGGTGGTCACACCAGACACTGTCTGATCAGCTTGTAATGTGAAATCCTAATTCTTTTTCAAGACAAAATTGCATACGCGTGTTAGAATGGCCTTTTATTGTGATAATCCCAGGGAACACCTGTGTGGTAATGATGCTGTTTAATCAGCGTCTTGATACGCCGCACCTGTCTGTCATGATCTTGGGTTTTTGTTTGTATGCTGTTAGATGTTTAGATGTTATTTTGTAGATTCATTCCTCGTGTCATGTTTGGTTTTACTTCCTGTCTTTGTGTGTTTTCCGGCCTATTTCTATCACGCCTGTCTTCCTTCAGTTTCGTTAGTCCATCCCTGTTCCCAGAGTCTTCCCCTCACACCTGTTCTGTATTAGTCTTGTTTGCTCCACCGTGGTGTTCCCTACGACATCCTTGTTGTAAGCCAGTTCCCATTTCCTTCCTTTTGCCCATGTCCACCTACTCCAGCTGTGTCTTGTTCTTTTGATTAGATATCTGTGTGTATGTTCCTTGTCAGTTCATCTGTGTTTATTGTATTATCCTGGTTGGTTTTCAGTTAGTTTTTCATCGGCTTTATAAAAGCAGACGTTTTGGTAAAACTTCAACCTGCAGGTGGATGGATTATCTTGTAATTGTAAGCCTTGTTTCCGTCAAACACTTTCGGTACGGTACCTTTGGAACCAAAAGTAACCCTTCAGACATAGTACCTAGACCCTAGCGTTTCCATCGCAAACAGTACCCTTAAATGTGGGCGGGGTTGTCACTCACTGCTCCGTCCAGCACTCATTATATTATCTCTTCACTGGTGACATAGATGAAGTCTGCACCTGGTCTATTGTCCACAGAACAAGGTTGCACGCCAACATTTTCTCAACAAAATATAACAGGCTGGAGTGAGAGTTTCAATCAGATATGTAAAACTAGCGGCTTGGTGTATTTAGTCCTTCTACGGCAAGCTTGGGGGTTCAGTGTTGCCGGAGCCCACAGGAACAACACTCCACAACGCTTTTTTTTGTCCAAGTGTAGTGTTCACAGCTCCACGTTTTAGTACCTGAATTGTGTGCTGGGTACCCCAACAGAAGTGGTACTAAAAATGGCAATGGTAGGGAATGTTCCATTGGTACCATCCACAACTTTTCATAGTGGAAATGGGGGAAAAAAGCGCACGATACTGAACTGAATCATATGGTACTGTTCGGTGGAAACAGGGCAACAAATTTGCCACCAAAACCTTAGAGTAATAAGTCTTTTGTGTGCATAGGGGATGTCTTAGATCTTTAGTTCAAACCAGTTGCAGAAACAAGTGTATTTTTGTTACTGTATACTGTGTATACAGCATAAATTGTGTGTGTGTGTGTGTGTGTGTGTGTGAGTGAGCACTGCACCAGGGTCAGTGTTTCATGGCAGATAATGACATCACCTGCAAAATGATTTTAAATAAAATCTAATTATCTCACAAAGTAAAAGTAGTATCACGCTAATTAGGGCACTACATCTCACCTCACTCCATTAGGATATCAGCCTCACACTCCCCTGGCGTGTGTTCCTCAAGAACACTAAAGGTGGCCGTGGCACACAGTCACATGCACGCATGACTGGAGGACCAACTTCATGCTCAATGACACAGTGTCCACATGTACTGCACCGGCTGTAATAAAAAAGGATGAGGGCTAGAAGGATAGTCAGTATTGTCTGAGAGCCAACTAAAAATCTAGTTCCTCAAAATGAGTCATATTCTCACCTCCCCTGGCAGCAGCCTCTGATGAAATAATCCAGTGCTCACACATAGTATCGTACGCACTCATACGAATAAAAAAGATGAAGCTTGCTTAATGTCAACTACTCCTACACTAATATAGCTCCAATTTGAAACCTATCCTCCCTCAAAGTAATTTTTCCTACAATATTTGATCTCCTTCGGGATCTGCATGAACGTACAGTATTCTGAGCTCTCCAATGTAAGTGTTGCTCATACTGAAATAATATGAGAGTTAAAATGTGTCATCTGGTGGTAAAATTGTCTGCTATTAATCATTAAATGTCAACACTGTATGCGGTTTCTTTATAAAAGACGTTACTGTTTGAGATAGACCAGTGGTGTCCTCAGAAATTTTTCATTAGTGTGGCCAGATGGAGCCGCTGAAAATCTTCCCGTGGCTTACCAAAACCGAAAGCCATATCTGGATTTCAGAAATTCAATTATGCTGTTTACATTTATAGGCTAGTTACAAATGATGTCAGTATGGTGAGTAAACACAATCCTGTGTTAATTTTTAGTAAATATTATTAATTCAGTCAGGAACACTGTTGTCAAAGATTTAACCTTTCATTGCAACAAATGGAGAGTTATACAGTACTTGGCACTGATAGCTCTGCTCTGAAGATGCTCCCTGGATCAGACAAGCAGCATGCTAAACCAATACAGAGAGCGCAATGCAGAAAACCCCCAAAGCTTTGCCAGCAGCAGCAGCATTGTGAGAATGTGCTGTGAATGGTGTGTGACTGATTGGAAACAGGTGGGTTTTCCCTGGGTACTCCGGCTTCCTCCCACAGTCCAAAGACATGCAGGTTAACTGGTGACTCTAATTTGGAGTTAGGTGTGAATGTGAGTGTGAATGGTTGTCTGTCTCTATGTGTCAGCCCTGTGATAGTCTGGCGACCTGTCCAGGGTGAACCCTGCCTCTCACCCAGTGTCAGCTGGGATAGGCTCCAGCCCCCCCGCGACCCTCAAGAGGATAAGCAACTACAGAAATAAATGAATGAGTTGAAACGATCCAATCAGCTGGCTGTCAGCTGGTTACATGACTTCCTTGTCCTGCACGTACTAAAGCAAAGCTTCATTTATCTGATGCACATAGAATAATACAGGTACGGTAAACAGCAGCTACCCAGCTGAAAAATCAACACATTCTCCCTCTGATCTCGTCACATATCGACGTTTGGTCATGGACTTTCCACACCCTGATACAATGTGCAAGGTACCCTGGGTGCCTTGAATGTTGATGTTCTAGGACGCTGTATCAAGTTCTGCCTGTCACATGCATTGTCTCTTTTCAAAAAACACTTTCAGTTTTCCCAGGAAATTTACCGTTTACATACAGTCTCTTTCAAAATAAAAGCACTACATTGATAAAACACAGTGAATTGACTATTTTTTTTTACCTTTGAGGCAACAAAAACGTGGTTAGGTTTAGGAAAAAAGAACAGGGTTTGGCTTTATATTCTTATGGAAGGTGAACACCGCTCTCCTGGGTGAAAGTCACGGTTTCTTGGACCCGTCCACCACCCCTTCCCCCGCCCTGCCCGGACTTTCATCGCCTTAACTTTCGTTGATGTCACACTGCGTTCCCCTGGCTGCACTCGAACGCCATTGAACTATAATGCTGACCGGTCATGTATCATGCCTACATTAAAGTACAGCTTTTTCGTCAGTGTGTGATGCTGCAAGTCACCACCCAAGCGCCAGATTTTGACGACTTCAGAGTGAGACTGGGTTGAAAAAATAGAGTTAAACAAACCCACCTGGGTGCACTAATCTTGCCTCTCAAACTAAAATAAACACTTACAGCCACACAGAAATACTAGCGATACTATACATTCTTAAACAAATAACTACATGTGGTGCAACTCAGTAGAAGAAAGAAAAACAAACACAATAAGCCTACTGCCAGGATCCTGAATCCACGATCTAGTGCCTTATACCAGTTAACATTAGCTACACAATGAAAGAAACAGGGAAATTAAATATGTCACAAGTTAACATTACACAGAGAGACACATGGACGGACTGCTCAGGTTAAATCATAGCCACAACTGGCCTATGAAGCAGCTTTTATCAGCCAGAGATGGGAGAGGACTAAGGCACAACCTCAGGTGGGTGGTCTGGAGGCGGAGTGCAAAAGATTCCCAGAGCAACAGAACCTTTTAGAGCAAATGCCACAATGACATCAGTCTGTAAGCTGGAAGCAAAACACAACTCTTCACCACGGGGCTGTGGGCTACATAGGAGTCTTAAAATGTCGTCTTGTTGTGTTATTGAGAGCCTATGGTTGAATATGATAAGACAAAAGGACTGGATGGAGGCGATCATCAAAAATGCTCCCAATAAAAACTTTTTCCCCGTCTCTTGCTCAGTGGTAGCCATTGCAACGTGAACATTGCGAATGTGAATACACAGACTTTGCTCTAGGAAATTGCTCATAAAATCCATGAGCAAAAATCATGTTTGTTATATGATGACATTTTACAATGCAAAATGTGACTGTGAGCGATAACAAAAACTCATTCAACAAAAACTGTTGAATGAACAAGGAAAAGTTTGACTTCAGTCCATGTTGCAGATTTAAGAGGCCTCCAGGTGACAAACTGACCACTTATAGTAATCCAGCTTAGTGAGACAGGCCTAAGGTACAGCTCTTCCTCAGGTTTTCTTTAGGACAACTCTGCCTCTGAGCTCATGGGATCATAAATAAATGTGTACTATCCCGTAGCGATGCCCACTGAACCTCAACAATTCAACCATTCCCGACAAGGTGCTGGCAAATGTACACTGATGCATATAAATGATTGAACATCCAGCCCTTAAAAGAAATATTTGGCTGTTAAGCTTCTACATGCTCCACTATGTTGCTTTTTTCTTGGGTTGCCCCCTGTGAGTCGAGATTCCAGACCCCTCAGCTGACTGAGACTGCTTCAAGTCAAGCAGTCAGGTTTTTTTTTTTTTTAATTCCATATATATATATATATATATATATATATATGTATATATTTTTATTATTTTTGGTAGTTAGCGTACTTCTGGAGACGTTTTGGTCCCCGGGCTTTGTGGCAGAGTGAGCGCTGTTGTCTTTCACAATACTTTTTGGTACTGTCAGCTGCAGACAAGCTGCGGCTCCACATGGGCAAGAAACTTTGCACCATAAGGCTCTAAAATAACACACAACTTAATATGATACAGTCTCTCGCTTTTTGTTGACATCTAGTGTTGGAAAAAAAATGTTGCTGCACCTTTACGATCAATTGTTAGCCGGTTAGCTTGTGTACTATATCAAGTAAATGCCGGTGAAATGCCGAGAAAGGAAAATGTCAAATGTTCGTATTAAACAGCCAAATCTAATTCCAACGACATAATTCTGAATCAGGTACAGCCCTCCTACTGGGAATTTTCTGTCAAGTGGCCCCGATTTAATGCACCAAATTCAGACACATCACCTTTTGTTAATCAACAAATCATTACTTTAAAAAAAAAAAACAAATCTAATATGTAAAACAGTCTAACTAATTTAATACTAATAAGGTTTTCATGTCCATGATTGTACAGAAAGCAAAAGTTCAAAGTTTAATCAATGTAATAATCACCTGAAACATAAACTGATCTAATAGCTCACATCTCACGTCTCGCTTCCAGTGAGGAATCCAAGTTAGGTTAGTGCCTGGTCACCTGCAAGGGGCCAGTGCCCACAAGGCACCGTGTAAAAATAACCATGGCTAAGCCAGCCATCACTCGCATCTCCGTGGTCAAATTAGCTGAGGCTACATTGTGCACCTATATCTTGACACTTGTAGCAAAAGCATTAAACGGCCTGTTGACCTGATGGAAAGAGCTAGTGATGGACTTGGTGAAGTTATCAAAAGTTGCACGTGTGACTGAGCCTGTTGTTCAAAATAAGAGAGAAAGACTGACCCTGAAGGCTGGCTCCGCTGGGAAATTCCCAAACTTTCCAGTGGCCAGTCTACACCTGGGTGAGACACTTGAAAGCACATTGGAGCTGATGGGAGCTGCAGAGTCAAGTGATAATTTTCCATGGGTTTATCACTACGACCCCTTATATTACACAGTCATGGGATCTATATAAAAAAGCGCAAGTTATAGTTTTTAATATTTTTGATTTTGACTGCTTGCTCAGGTGTCAGTCATACTGCAACTACCTGATTAAAGGTTCATTGATGTGACTTTTTTTTGTAGTTTTTGTGAGTCAAAAGTATCACATCGTGTAGCTGTAAGTTTTAGGTGCTGTGTTATAAAAATGTAAAGTTAGATGTTGTGTAAGGTCAGTTTCAGTTTTGTGCTAAAAGTGTAAACAATACAACAAAAGTGCTCTCATAAATGGGTTATAAAATAAGTGAACGGTGAAAAGCACATGCTGTTTACAGCACACATTCATCAAAAGCACTTCACAGTGCCGTGAACGCATACATGCTTAACCCTGCATTGTTTGTTGAAAAGCTGTGCCTATTTACCTGTACAAAGCTATAAACACGTATTGTATAGACTAAATTACAATGTTTATTTACAGTAACTAACGGGTAGAAAACCCTTGCATCACCCTCGCTGAGTGGTTTTGTTCTGGCACTTTCTCAACTACACAATGTCTAATAACAAAGCATACGACCCAGATGAATTTCCTGTTGACTTCCTTAAACAGCTCTGACACATAGCCTACTAAATAAACTTTTCTTTAAGATGGTGACAGATATAAGACACAGGTGGACGATGCTTTATAAAGGTCTTAACTAGAAGAAAACCCAACTCTTCCCTGTACTTATCGGTATTTCTAGTATTTCTATCTTTAATCCATAATTACCAAACTGGCCTATTGTTTTATAAAATTCACAGTTCTACAAAAGCTCAATTTTCTCCAATATCTACAAGTTAAATCAGTCATTAGAAATAAAATCAATATAACGTGTTATTCTCTCCAACTACCCTACCCAGCAGAACAGATTATGAAATACTCTGCACCTGCCAAAATTTCTTTTAAACCTTTATAAATGAATCTCCAGTGTAGATATCAGCATCCACCATCTGCTAAATAGTAAAGAGATCTATCTCTCCCCTCCGACACCAACCTCTGGATACAGGTCTGTAGAAATTCATTTGAAATGACCAAGAATTAAAATCTGCAATTGATCCAGTGCAAAACCCTCCACCAAGCACACACCACCCAAAACAAAATGTTCCAACACAGACACATGTTTACAATGCACTCCTGGCACTAAATGCACTTTAAGAAAACAAATGTCACCCTTTTTGAAAACCTGGACTCCATTTATCACAAAGCTCAATCGTAACTTTGATTTTGCCAGTGAATGAATGCCACTAAACTGTTCACATCTCCATTCTCAGACACACAAATACACGCAGTCATTTGCATATGCATGTCATACACTCAATATTTCATGACTAAACTGTCCTACATCTCATCCATCTCAATACATCAACCATTAAAAGTCTGCTCACCTACGAACTATTAATCGACCCCACCTTCCTTCCCTGTTCTGTTTTTTCCTTCATTCTTCGTTGTTGGGTTTTTTTTCCCCAACTTTCATTGTTTCGATGTTCCTTTACAAGCTTCTGATGCTTACATTTGTGGTGAGGACACAGGAAAGGTTTTGCTCTTACTCTTCCATGAGCAGTGGTGTGCAAAGACTTTTTGAAGGGCAGGGGCGAAAAGAAAAAAGGGCGCTTTAGTGCGGGTTTTTCCACAATTGGACCACGAGGGTGGGCGACCGCTAGGATAAATCTGATAAATCTTCCTGCAGGTCTTTTGCTGTCAAACCAGGGTTCTGAGTTGCTCTTCTAGCAATCCTACTGGCAGCTCTCTGAGAAAGTTTTCTTGGTCTTCCACACCTCAACTTGACCTCTACAGTTACTGCCCTTTCTTAATTATATTACCAACTGAGGAAACAGCTGCTGTGAACACTTTGCTATCTTCTTATAGCCTTCTTACGCTGGTTCATTTTCTTTGCCCAAACAATTCATATCCAAATTTAAATCCACACTACACAGTTTATTTGATTTGTAATCTTTTTTTTTTACTTCTCTGAGTTACCATGCTGGTGGGAGGTTTCTACCTGGAGATGCAAAAGGCGTGGCCAAGGGGCAGAGAGCTGCTAAATCCTGGGGCCAGCTCATCAGGCAAAACCATCCACTGCCATGTCAGAGGGGGGTTAGGTTTAGTTTTAGTTTTAGTTTTTTAGTTTTTTCCTTTGTATAGATCTATTTAAACGTCCGTAATACTTTCCCTTTTTGTGTTAGACAGTTTGGCCATCCCACTGTTTATGTTACCTCATGTTTCATTTTGTTAGGTCAGTTTGTTCAGTTTGTTTTATTGCTGTTATTTTGAGTATTGTTCTATTTTGGTGACCTCTTTCATAGGCCTAGTTATTAAGTTCTTGGTTTGTATTGTGTTTGCATCTTTTGGATAAATAAAACCCCTATTTTTCTCCCAGCAAACTCCTGTTTTCTTCATTGCCTCACTGCTTGGTCCTTGACACTTCTCCTGCTTTGTGGGCATCAATTATTTTAGTTTTCAGAGTGCTAGGCAGCTGTTTAGAGGAGCCCATGGCTGCTGATTGACAGTTCAAGGTTTCAGGAGGAGTAATTACGAAGCTTTGAAATTTGCATCACCTGGCTTTTCCTAACGATGATTGTGAACAAGCTACAACCCTAACAAGCTAATTAAGGTATGAGACTTTGGTAAAAGTTGTCTGAGAGCTCAAATGTCTTGGGGAGGCCAAGCTTTTGCATGGTGCTCCTTTCCTTTTTTTCACTCAAGGAAAACAAAATGATAGAGTAATCTTGCTTAAAATTTTGAAAAGCATGTTCCATATTTGACCTCTTGCCTTTTGGAGATCAGTTCATCTTCTATTTACCACACTATTCACAATGAATGAAATATATGCACTGGGAAAAATAATAACCGTCTTTACAAAAACAACAGGCTCCCATTGGACCCTGGCTTTTTTGTGCTCAGGCGCTAAAAGTATGAAACACTCCACTGCATCCCATGGCCTTCTTCAGCAAATGGAACTTGCTCAGGTTTCATTATGTGACTTATGTAGGCTACATCATTTTGGTCATGTATTACTAGGTGGCTGTGTATGGTTGGAGACTGCCAAAGGGGTTGTCATCCTCCATAGCCAGTGGGTAAACCTTGAGTTAAGATATTTTATCACTGTATAGTCCCGTTTCCACCAAACACTTTCGGTATTGCACCTTTGGAACCAAAGCTCTTTCATGTGAGGATCAGAATATATGTGCAGTTCACATAACCTGGTAGAAATTAATAAATATAAACACCTGAAGATCCACTTGACTGAGGTGCGCTGAGATGGGTGTGGCGGCGCAGCAGGGGGCGTTGTCAACAGATCCAGCTTGGCGCAGTGACAGTTTTCTGCCAAAAAGCTTCACTGAAGGTGTGCTTAAAGCGCGCCAGCTGAAACCAGATCTACTGTCAGTGCAGGTGGAGCCGAAGTTTGGCTGACCGGCGGAAAGTGCGCACACGTCACCAAAACCTCACAGGCAGGTTTCCAGAATGACTGACACATTAACAATCAAAACAATACCCACAAAAAACACAATTCAATGCAACTATCTGCAATCAGCACATAAATGTATCTATATATCGACTGTCCCGTCACATCTGATTTAAGATCAAAGGGGATTGGCACCGTTTGGCACGCGTAATGGAAACCCAACCTGATTTGATTTACACAGCTGCAAACTAATGAGTTCACATCCCTCTCAGCCAACCACAAACAGCCACAGCATCACATAGGAAGTATATATTCAGCACCTGTCATCTTAGAAAAGTCAAAAGAAAAGAAACAGAGTGAGACTGCGAGAGAGAAAGAGAGAGCATGCGCACGAGAGAAATGAAACATTGATTTACAATTGTGGTGACCTCCTCCCAGGCTACCTTTGCATCATCAGCCCGTGGAGGTCTGCTCACAGTTCCGTATATTCGGGCACTGCGAGCTTGGACCTCCGGACCAAAACATCAGTTTCCTCCTGGGAGGAGTTTGGCTGTCTGACGCTGCTGCTCTCTTCTGCCATGGCGAATTGAGTAAACTCTCATCACGCCTTCGCGCGGCGCATTTAAGGGTGAGGAGAGGGGCTCATTTGATTGGTGTGATGTGTGTATAACCCACTCCAGTGTGACTGCCAAACGGAGAGAGACAGACATGTAGAGCACCTGTTTTGTGTTCTTTTTGTGTTTTCAGTTAACTGACCCTTTAATAATAAATACGTTAGGTTTCATACACAGTACCACTCATGGGAGACATTTAGCCTACTTGGCAGATAATGTGGTGAGTGCACACTGACTAGATGTGTTCTGTGTGTAAATATTCCTTCTTTCTGCCAACAACAACATTTTTCAAGAAATTGAGATCTTTCATGTCATAGTTCTCACAGATTGCAGAGCTTTACTGAGGCCAGTGAGGGCTTTACCGTGTTCTGCTTTCTGGAGGACACGCTCTGCTCGAGCTTTGATCTATGGTCTTGTTACAGTAAAGGACACATTCTATTTTTTCTCCTGGTATTGAATCAGTAATGGAAGGTGGGCCTAAATCAGTGCCATTGGTCATGTAACACCTGGCTTTTCTCTTCTTTATTGTTGTACATCCTGGGCTATAAAAATCTTTGGGCCCAGATTACAGTATAACTCTGTTTGAGGCCAGTGTAAATCCCTGGGATTTTTTTTACATTTGCTCATCCACAACCCATTCAGCCCGTTCCTACCACACACAGCTCTTGGGATTAAACAGATAGAGAAGGGGGCAGGGAGTCTGCTGGGAGCTGGCTCTTTCAGCTTTTGCTTTGAGGATGATGGTCAGCGGCCGTTATGTAAGCCAAGTGGATTTCAAATGCATAGTTGAGCCATTCTCCTCTGTGATGCCAGATGCCTTTGTCTGTGTTCCACTAACCGGGTAGCCCACGCACGCTATGCAACACACATGCAAGCAATTATATACAGTAGGCTTTACAGTGCCTGCCTCTTATGCATTGCAGAGTCCCTCACACTGTGAAGGACACCGGTGCCTACCAACACTTCTTACATGATCACCTTGAAATTTGTTTACAGGCAGAACTTGATAGCGTCAGAACTACCACACACATGGAACAAAGAGGGGAAAAAAGCCTGACATACAGTATAAAGGCCTGTCATATTTTTGTTGTATTTAGAATATTTTAACTGCCTTACCTTGCTGCTAGACAGCCATTAGGAAACCAAAGCTGTTATATCAAAGCTGTCAGACTTCACTGACAAAAACAGTAGGCCCAATTTTACTTCAAAGAACACTGAAGTTACTGGTCAACATCTATTGGTTTGTGTGTATGGTAAGCGGAGCAAGTACTCAAATACAGTGTACACAAACTGAAATCGATTTTTTTTAGGTGGCTAAAATATGTCCACAGCAGTATGTTGCTTTGCTTCCGTGCCGGCTTTGGGTTATTAAAGATGATAGTAAAGCAACTCAGTACATTTTATAAGCACAGCAGCAATGTCAGATAGGTCAGACCAACGTGTTTAACTACATATCTATAAACATTACAGTTACAACTGAAAATGACAACAGAAATTAATAAACAGAAACAGTAATTCATGCATGACCCATGTATTTTTGAAGGCTGCAATCACATGATGAATGCGCTGATGGAATTAAAGAAGGAAGTATTTACAAGCTGTCAAGCAAGTAGGCAGGTTGGAGTGGTGGATGGTTAACAAAGCACAGGACTTTCCTCCAATACATTCCCCTGGGGGATTGGTGTTAAGAACCCTGTGGACTTTGAGTGAACTTTAAGTCATTTGCAGGTATGTTGTTACCATGTTTGTCTAAACCTAAGCTCCCTAACTTTAAGTTAAATACACAACTTTTCATTTAGGACGTAGCATCATTGGTGGGGCACTAATTGGTAGGATATCATACCAGCGTATGCGCCTTTTCATAGGATATCATACAAAGAGTTGTATGAGGATACGTTGTTTCTGAACATAATCCTGGCAGCAATTATCAATCAATCAATCAATCAATCAATCAATCAATCAATTTTATTTATAAAGCCCAATATCACAAATACAATTTGCCTCACAGGGCTTTACAGCATTCGACTACCCTCTGTTCTTAGGACCGTCACAGCGGATAAGGAAAAACTCCCCAAAAAAACCTTTAACGGGGAAGAAAACAGTAGAAACCTCAGGAAGAGCACCTGAGGAGGGATCCCTTTTCCAGGACGGACAGACGTGCAATAGATGTCGTAAATTAATTACTGTAAATTAACAGTAATCCGTATGACACAATGAGACAGAAAGAGAGAGAGACAGAGAGAGATGCAGGACAGACAGTAATGACAGTAGCTTACAACAACATTAATGAAAGTAATAATATTATAATTAGTAATAATATATTAATATCTGATAGTATACATGTGTGACAGTAATCATATGTGTAATAATAACAGTAGAAGTATGACTAATGATAACAGCAGCAGCAGGAGGCATCTGGCAGGACCACGGCAGCAGCACAACCACACACGTCACACCATCCAGGCACCGCTGCAATATGAGTTAACCTGAGAGACAGTGGAGGACAAAGGCTCCGGAGAAGAAGCCGAGTTAGTGACATGCAGTAATAGCACACGAGAGAGAGAGAGAGAGAGAGAGAGAGAACAACATAATTAACAATTTACAAACATAATTTCTAGGAGACAGGGCTGCAAAAAGATTAGACTAAACAGTAGAAACACCTCTTCAAGCTGCAATACTTAAAGCTTGGTGCAGTCAGCAAACTGGTAACTGAGTATACATTTTGGGGTATTTGTACAAAACCTTGATACATTTTTGAAAACAAATCATTGATTACAGGATCATTCCAAAATATTAACATCTTGGGTCTTATTTTCATAGTTTGGGCTTTCGTTCCTACTGGTTCTGGGTAGCTTCATTGGTAAAAAACAGTCAGTTGGCACACAAAACACAAGCAGTCAAACAATCATACAGGTTTAAAAAAACCCCAAATGTTAGCCAAACAGATTTTGAAGAGAAAAACAAAGGTGAATAGTAAAATAATTATTTAAGCTGTGCTTTGTAAACCTCCATCACAGTTTAGAGGCCAACTCCATGGTTTCACGCTGACCTTATGTATTACTGTGATTGTTTGTGCATACAGTTTTCCTAATCGAGATCTCAGCAATATCTTTAGGGGAGTGTATGACTAATATAATTAAGAGAAATGAAGCTTTAACTAGAAAAAACACCCAATGGTTTTATGGCTCCACGCACCACTCACATTTCTCTCACAGTTTACATCCATGTCTATGAAAACATGGATGTTTCATACATAACTTACCCCGGCAGCACAGAATATCTATACAATTAGCACAGTTTAAAGGTGGACACCAAAAATTAGTGTCACCATTTTCAGTATGTGACCAAGTATCTCCCCTGATAGCACTTTACATAATGGCCAGAACAGTGTTCTATGCAAAATATGATGATGTCACAGTGAGGTTGACCATTGATGTTTTGGATACACAATGTCACCCCTGCATCATTAAATTGAATTATTATTATTAAGTAATTATTAAATTGTGATAATAAGCACAAGAATTCTTGAGTTATAGCTGAAAACATGTTTTGTGCGGTCACACTGACCTTGACATTTGACCACCAAATTCTAATCAGTTCATTCTTTAGTCTGAGTAAAGGTTTGTGTGAAATTTGAAGAAATTCCCTCAAAGCATTCTTGAGATATTGCATTTATAAGAATGAGATTACTGCAAGGTCACAGTGACCTTGGCCTTTGACCACCAAAATCTAATCATTTCATTGCTGAGTCCAAGTGGATGTTTTGCCAGATTTGAAGAACTTCCCTCGAGGCTGTTGTGAGATATCAAGTTAAAGAGAATGAGACAGATGCAAGGTCACACTGACCTTGACCTTTGATCACCAAAATCTCTTCTGTTCTTGAGATGTTGTGTTCACAAGAATGAGATGAACAACACAAAAACATAATGCCTCAGGCCACAGCTGTCATCTGCGAGAAGGCAAGTCCGAAGTTATAAACCAGATTAACTGAATGCATTTATAGAGTTGCGATAAAACTTTAATCTGTGAGTAAGCTGGAGACGGGACTGAAGCAGATCCTCCATCAATATAGATTTTATTTTGCATATGAACAATTCCTGCATATCCATGCATACATTATAATGAGCTCACAGGGTGGAGAGAGAAAGAGAGAGACAGAAAGAGAGTAAGAGATAGAGAGAAAGACTAAAATATATATTCCACCTACTGTATTGCAGGGTATAATAAGACAGCAGCAACTCACATTGCTTGCACTTATTTAGTGTTACAGTCTCACAAATGAAGTTATTAAAATTAGTTAACTTCGTTTAAAAACTTATGGTTATATTTTCAACCCAAGTTTTGTAGTTTTTTTTTTTTTTATTGGCCTGATAAAATTTTGTCTTTATGTAACTGGAACCTGATATATCTTACTATATATCTACATGACATTTCATACAAAATAAATACTTATATAATGCATGATACATTAATATCATCACTGTCAACATGAAAACAAAACAGACATCATATAATTACTCAACTACAGGTACTGCAGAGTCAAACAAAAGTGCTTGATAAAAGACAAAGATAATATGCACCCCTGTTTTTACTGTGATTGTTCAGGGGTCAGATAGCACCATGTGACAGTCTGTGGACAGCTCAGAGGATAGAAGCCGTTTTATATTTAAATTTGGTATTTTTCTCACTATGCCTTTTTGTTTTTTCCTTTTTTTTCACTCTCAGTCACAGTATATCTGTTCATGCCCGCTAAGTAGTCCTCTGAGGTCTGGATCAGACAGAGTCCACCTTGACCTGGTTATTGTTGGTCATGAGTGGTGACGGTTTACTCTTTAGCCTCTCCCCTGCATCGTTGGAGCTGTCCTGGAAGAAGATGCGCGCCGTGCACACTGACACTACAATGCGCTTGTACTCCCTCCGGAAGTTCTGGTTCAGCACACCATACACAATGGCATTAAGGCAGCTGTTGAAGTAGGCCATGAAGTAGCTGGCCACAAATAGCCACTCAGGGATGAGGGGAATCACCACCTCTGGTTTGATCGCTACGGCCAGACCGATGAAGTTGAGTGGCGCCCAGCAAACGGCAAAGAGCACAAACACCACAAACATGGTGACAAAGTTTCTAACATCATGCGGCGTTATTTTGGGCCGGTTGTCAGGCTTGACCCGTCTCCTCACTTGAATGACCAGTATCCAAATGCGCAGGTAGCAGTATGTGACAATCATTATGGGTAAAATGAAGTGAAAGAAAACCACTGCGATAGTGTACGCTGAGCTGGCTGACTGTTCAAAGGTGCAGGAATAAACCCGTGGGTCATACTGAAGTGAACCCACAAACAGGTTGGGCACGATGGCGACCACAGTCAGCGCCCAGATTAACATCACATAGCAGACCGAGTTTTTGTCACTGTACAGTTTATCATACTTGAGGCTGTGGCAGATATAACAGTATCGATTGATGGCAATGCCGGTGATGTTGAAGATGGAGCCGATGACGCTGACGCCCATGAGGAAGCCGCTGATCTGGCAGTGAACGTAACCCAGGTTCCAGCCATTGTGGAAGATGGAGGTGAGGACCAGAGGGTACGGGTAGATGGCCACCACAAGGTCTGCCACTGCCAGGCTCACCACAAAGATGTTCCCTGCAGACAAAACACACACCCACCGGAGAGACAAGGGAAGACACATGAGTCATTGACAACAGAAGCAGAGCAGATTGGTCATCCAAATAAACAAGACAAAGAGAGCGTAAGTGATTGTACTGAGGGAATGCCAAATTATTCATTCAGGAGCATTTTGGAGTTATCTGCCTGCTTGTTTTAGCAGTTTTTCTTTTCCCCACCTTTCTGGCAATCATTTATTTCAGTATGGAGAAAGCTATAAAACATACAGGGGGCACAGAAGAAAACATGGATATTAAGAAAAAAGCCATCTGCAATGTAATGTCATCCAGGTGTTTTCTGAAGGTACAATTTCAAGCTTGGGTTAAGGTTTACTGTCACCTTCATCTTTAAGCCAGAAACATCTAATGTGGGCAATGAAGTGGATGGTAAGGGCTTTGTCACAGAGCACTAACTTTGACAAATGCACAACTATCACACTGAAGATCTTCCACGTGATGATCTAAATCAAGGTTCAAGGTTCTTTATTTTGAAAAAGCACTGACATTTAAGAGCAAAGCACAAACTGCCTGGCAGGAAGGACAGTCCTTTTGAAAATCCAAAAAGCTATGGTAAGCATTGGAAAAAGGCTGGCAGTAATTTAAGTGGGCTATAAATGATTTGAAAATATGCTAAAACATGCAAAAAAAAACTAGCAGCACAATCCTTTAGAGACATCCATTTGTTTTTGTTGCTACTTCATTACATAAGCCACAGGGAAAGGGCCTCAAGGCTAGATGTTGAGAGTGAATGCATCTGCAAGATTTGTATCATGTGTATGCGCCTGTGTGAATGCATAAACACATTTGGTAGTTTCCCCCGATGATTTGGCGTGTGTGAACTCCAACTTGCATTCAATTGTCACCTTTTGATGTTGGTGAATAATGAAAAGGAGGGGCTCCCTGTCACTAAATAATGCATATTTCTAATTGCCGGCAAGGACATGATCTACGGGCCGGCCGGTAATCAAGGGCACGCAAGTGTATTCTTTGTTCTAAATCTGATGGGGAAATTAGACATGGCTTGTTGGAGAACACACTGAGAGGTGGAAGACAGCGGCTGTGATCCTCAACCTCTTTCAAGTGAAATACATGACATGCACATGAAAAGACAAAAGAGCAAACATCTTATTACTCTCTGTGGAAACAGCCTCTCGCGTACGTAGCAACACACTGCTTTGTGTCCCCAGTTTTAATTAATTACACAGACCTCTGCATCCAAGCATTATTTACTGTTGAGTGGCCTGTCATGTGCATGTTGGAGGATCCTAACATCTAGCCACACAGCATTTTCACAGCCGTCACTTATACATTAGTGGAATGTGTTGTATGTATAGTGGTGAGTACCATATTACGAGCCTAATGACAAGTCCTGATCCAGTTGCCTATGTGACAACACCCTGTCACAGATGACAAGATGCATTTACTGCATGTCAGATGGGAACTAAGCGCATCATATATCTCGACAATCACTGCAGCGCAAGAGGCAATTTCATTTTTGCGCTGACATTTGGTCTGTCAGTATCAGACACACTCCCCCAACCTGCAGGCGGACCTGTCAGTCTCACCTGAACATTAGAAGCTTGCTGCTGATCAGCCCGGTGGCCTGTTATCTCCCATACAACATACCAGCCATTCTACTGCCAGGGATCACGTGTGGCTATTAATTAAGGTTTGTCCTTTTATATCTGTCATTCATCTGCCCTCTATAGGGAAATAGGTGCACCTGCTGTTGACACAAGATCCCGTGGCAGCTAGAGAGCTTAACTTTATGCATCTGTGTGACTGAGTGTGTGCACACTTTCATATTTATCTTTGTGAGGACCTTGAGAGCAAGAACACTTTTTGAACAATAACAACATTCTTTGATTTCAGGGTTAAGCATGCCCTGTGGTGTTTTCTTGTCTCCCGCGTAGATCAATGTGTGTGGAAGTAAAGCACAAGATATAAACAAAATATCATCAAAACACTGTTCCATGGTACCATTAGTGGTCAAAAATTACACAATGATTTTAAGACTTGGTTTTAAGGTTCGTGTTAGCATTAGCTTTAGTTAAGGTTAGTAGCCTGTAAGTGTTCGGTTTAATTACCTAGCTGTGATGAAGCAGCAGTAAATGATTTTTTAGCCACCTGGAGGCAGAAAAGCAAGCTGTGAACACAACACCTACATATTATCCCCTTACAAGGTTGTTGTGGCAAACACGTGTTAGCAACTAGCTAGACACAGAGAAACAGTGTCATCCATTGGAGATGTATTTTTTTTAATCACACCTAATTGGTCTCAGTCCAATATTCACTCTCCTTTTAGCTATATTTTTTGTCTCCACAAACTTCAACAGGAAATATCTGGCACTTTAGCAGCTACATGCTCCACTGTGCTCCCCTGCTAGTCGCTAACTTTGGGCTGGGCAGGTAGTGTACAGCGGGTTTAACAGGTTATTTTTGGTGTCTACTGTAACTGGAAACAATGTTGTTAAGAGAGATGCCAGGGAAGAAAAGCAATGAAATAGCAGGCCAG
Organism: Epinephelus cyanopodus; assembly: GCA_026686955.1. NCBI lineage: Eukaryota > Metazoa > Chordata > Actinopteri > Perciformes > Serranidae > Epinephelus > Epinephelus cyanopodus. The sequence goes on along the minus strand of CM048916.1, from coordinate 24,057,599 downwards.
CCAACACAGTGAGCTAAAAGAAGCTCAAACAGTCAACAGAGCTGAAGATAACTGCTGAGTCAGATGGTATTCTATTGTGCTGCGTCACCACGAGCAAGCCCTTTTCACATTGGCAATAATCAGTTTGATCAGTTTTTGGCAACAGTGTTGCTGCCTGATAAACACAGGTTTAAGGTTAGAATAAATTTGCAAATGTGTGTATGTGTATTCTTGTGTTAATAGTATTGTGGGGACCGTGGTCTTACGGTGACAATTGGGGACACACTATATTTGCAGACAAAAAGCTTAACATCTTAAGATAAACCATTACATTTTATGATGAAGGTTTGGTTACTGGAAAAGCTTAGTGTTCAGGATGTAGTGACTCTAGTAAAGGAATTAATGTAAGTCAGGGCACAGTCCGCCTCTGTGCCAAAAACACTGAAGTATGTGTGTGTGTGTAGAGATGACTGGCTGCAGTAAGTGAAGTTTCATGCATACTGCCAAATAAGAACATATTTTCCATGTTCAAAAAGGTGTTGACGCAACGCAAACAGTCATCATTAAGGGCCCCCCTTTCCTGTCTCTTGGCTCCTCTTTACTGTAACAACCTTGTTACAGGATTTTAAACTCAAGTCACTCAGTATTAACAGCCTTGACCTTGACAAGGTCACGTCATGAAAGGCCTACAGGCAGCTGGCTCTTTTGGCTGTTGGACTCTCTCCCTCACTGTCTCTGTCACTGTGACTAGTCCTGTGATTGACGCATCACTCTGAGTTTTCATTTGGCCCGAGGAGAGATATGGCCTGGTGCTGTGTCCCTTTTCCATTTCTGCAATCCCACACTTTCAACCAATTTCTGTTAGGATTAAGCTACAAGTGAAGCCCAGCTGAGCATTTCTCCCACTGTAGTTCGCAATGAATTTCGACACACTCAGTGGCAAGCTGAAAAGATAGACAGTGCATTTGGACAATATCCAGCCACCTCAACTTTCTTCACAATTTATGATGTTGCAGCATAATCTCTAAAATGGAATATGGTGATTATTTTTTCAGGGAGACTATCACAAAAATGTTTTTTGACTTGCTTTTAAAGACATACAGAAAATAAAACATCCATATTAGCTTTAACCACCCAAGTCTCTGGTTTGAAAATTAATTTTGGCAGTAATAACACCTCTGAGTCTGTATCAGCCTGGAGCATCTGAATTAGGATTTGGTCCCATTTTTTCAGAGCGCAGTTACTTCAGTTCAGTCAAGCTGAAAGTGAAGCGTCTGTGAGCAGCTATATTGAAGTCTTTCCACAGATTTTCCAAAGGGATTTAAGACCTGGCTTTTACTAGGTCATACCAGGACTGTCACTTTCTTGTCCTGAAGCCACTGCAGTGATATGGAAGGGCTGTGATTTGATATGGAGCTTAGCGTAAGTGCAGTCAGGGGAGTCTATTTTATTCTTAAATCTGCTGATTCTTCTTGTTCATTGACTACTTTCATCTAATTATTTAAGCTCCACCTCTTGGCTCTTCCCCATTCACAAATTTTCACAAAATCAACTAAGAGAAATATTCAAGAGGCTACCCCCTCAAGGTTCACATCTTCCAGTCAAATAAAATTAATACTTTCCACTCATTATATCCTCTCAAAAGCCACTCACTAATCAGTGTATATTTTACTTTCTCTGATCAGCTGCTCCTGCACTTCCATCTCACAACACACTGGCCAAGCTACAGAGCTGACCAGTTATACGGTTATTCCCCATAATGGTGCATTAACCCCAAATTAAGTCTAAGCCAAGAACTGATCTTCATTTAATCAGTGAGACTTTGGACCCATAAACATAGTGACTCCACTGTGTATCCGTCCTGTGGGAACACAAACTGTCACTATAACACAGGGCTTCACATTTGGCTGCCTTCCTTCCTCCAACCTCACAAGTCCTGTGTCCCTCTGCGCTGAAAAGAGCACCCACAGCATGAGACTGCCACCTTCACGCTTTACGGCAGGGATGTTGTTAGACCGGTGGTGAGCTGTCTGTTTTACAGCTGCAGAGTTACATTTTTTATTTTATCAGAGAAATGTTTTGCTCTCAGAGTCATGCAAGCAGTGACGTCTCTCTGTACTCTGACACATCGACCAGCAAGTGCAGCTCTGACTGTTGTCATTCAAAATGTGCTGTCTCAGCAAACTCTGTACTTCTGTCAGTAGTCCTTGGATTCTTTGTCACCTCTCTGACTGAGGCCCTCATTGCCCAGCTGTTTGGTTTGGTACTCAATACAGAATATGTTAGCCTCAGGATAGATGCTTTTACACATTTTTTTTTTCAGTTTCTTGTTGAAATAGTTTATTTTTCTTGAAATCTCAACACAAGTTGTTTTTTTTTTTTTTATCTTACCTGAGATCTATGTGGTGTCTTACTTCTGTCAGTCTCTATACATGTACGTAGGCAACATTATTATCATTGCTAGAAGCTAATTCCTACAGGATTTATGCCAAAAGACTTTTTTTCACATTTCACTTTCCTTCAAACAATGTATGTATGAATAAATAAATCACTGATAAGACTATATCTTTATCTAACCAGGATAATCATGCAGATCTTGTTTACGAGCCCAGACAAAATAAACTGAACAAACGTATCTACATTCTGTGCAAGTTAATGTTTGAGTTCCTTTTCCCTGCAAAGTCGTCTCAAAAAAGCAACCCTCAGCACATCACTTTAAAACTGATCTGAGCATGGACCTAACTAAACATCTTATGAGTGCCTTATTGGCTTATTTCTGGCAAAAAAAAATATCCCTTTAAGTCATCCACCTACTGGCAATCTGTGCAGACAACTGTCTACCAACTGGTGCAAGCTGCTGTTACACCAAAGCCTTTTTTGCATGAATTTGATTCCTCTTTTTTAAGTGACAGAAACAAGCTCTGATAATATTTGAACAGTGGAGATAAAGTTGGTGTTGAGTTTAATTTTAGATTTTTGAGCAGCTGGTATACAGTGTATGTGCACCTTCACCATCCACCACACCCCTGTAAGATATTATGTGCATGTGCTGAAGGTTAGCAGCAGGTGGAGCAAGTCTAACTACGTCAGCCTTGACCCACTGTGCCCTTATGTCCTGACTGCACTAATGAACTAACCATTTCATTACCCACAGTCAAAAGTCAAGTCTAACTGCATACCTTTTCAGAGTAAGTTACTGAGGTCAATGTGAACGTGCAGAAAAAGCATGCAAGGCTTTTAGTAAGCCGCCCTTGGCAGAGCAATCTGCAGAACGCCCATTTTAATGTATGTTAATGTGTGGAAAACCATCCCAGGAATATGAATACATTTCAATATGTCAGGAATATGTAAATTTTAATTACATGACACTACATGTAGAGTCAAATGCATAACTCATACTGTGAATTTCCAATTCTAAACAGCTCTACTTTCATGTCAGTGCAAAATCTGGTGCAACCTGTACTACAAGACGTGCAGGTATTTTCCTGACCTTGAAATGTACTGAAATGTTTCTTTGGTATTTCCATGCCCAGTGCTGTAAACAAGATGGAAGATATAGCATAAAGGGATGGCAGTTCCAAGCGCAAGGCGATGTGTTTATATTTTGCTGAAAAGTGTGCCTTTCATGCTCAAAATCAGGTCCCTTTTGAGTGAAACCACAGTTAGATATTGATTTGGTGATTCCCCAGTAGGTGCAAACTAACTGCTTGACAGAAAGAAACAGCAGCTACAAAGACTGGAAAGTGTAACTTTTCATTGCACACACTCTAAGCCATGGAGAGCCACAACACAACTGCAAGTTTGATGCAATATTGCCAGTTAGTGCTTTGCGGCAAAATGAAAGACTCCCCTTGAAGTTGATTAAATCTCTACAACAATCAGAAGGACGAAATTTGTAAAGTTTTATGGTGAAGTGCAAGAGATGCTCCAATGCCATTTTTTCCCTCCCACTACCATTATTGATACCTGAACTGATGAATCTGCTGATACCAAGTACAGATCCGACGCCAGTGTGTTTAAAAAACAACAACAAAAAAAAAAAACTGCTTCCGTATGAAGAAGCTAAATAAAAGAGACAAACCGAAGACAATTTAAAGTAGGTTTCCAGACCACAGCATTCTGGAGGTATTTTAGAAAATAGTGAAAGGAATACTTTGATGTCCTATACAACATTGCCGACCTCAGGAATTAACTGACATTTACTATTAAATTACACGGTATCAAATTAGTGCATAGACTCACCTATTATTTGGTGTATTTCCAATACTAGTATTGATATCAAAACAACTTTACAAGGTGCAGTGCTATTGCACATGGTAGAGTGCAATTTTTTTGTTCCATCAACTACAAACACTGGACTGCCAGTAATTTACAGAGCACATCCAAATCTTTTAACCTGTTATCCTCTTGGTTAATGCACTCCTAATGTATATAATATACATAAAAATCCTAAGTTACACCACACAGGTCACATAGTGAAAAATCTTGAGACAATTAGTAACTCACCCCTTTCTTACTCTGGTCGCCTTCCTCTTGTCCTTCCTCTTTTATTTGACAAAGTTTTAATTTAGCCTACAAGAGAGTCAGCATTTGACAGTTTTTACGAATATCAATGTGTTGCAGAATTAAAAATATCAATGTTACGCACAGAAAACTTGACACTTAGCTGAACAAACAAATCAGAAAGTACAACTGAAAAGACCTAGTATATAATCAATCTTTGAACATAAATTAAACTTTAACAGGTAATTTTCTGATGCTACATCTTGCCACTCTGGACCTCTAAGAACAAAACTGTTCTTGTATCTCCATTTGGTGACAGTATGACACAAGGAATGTGACTAAAGCGATAATGATAAATCACCACACCCTTCTGACTTTTAGTCCAGATCTTGGGAACAGATACACTGTGATACATATTTGTTGACCTTGCCACTATGATCCAGAGGTACTTTGTTTTGATCTTTGCCAGTGCGATGTTAACACACAGCCCTCAATGATTTACCTTTCTGCACCTTTTCTTCCCTTTCTGTGAATTTTCTTCCATCATTACTGAGGTGCTCATACATGATTCAGTGATCACTAACTGTGCCAACAAATTCGAAAGTCTAGAATAAAGATGAGTCCTTGATGAATGAGAGGATATAAAGTGTTTCTTGTGTGTTGGGGCATTTAGTGAGGTCTTGTGGAATTTGCTCAAAATATCTCCCAGCTACCACTATGACAGAAAAAAAAAAAAAAGGATTATTGTGCCGGCTCCCGGGTGTGCAGTCAGAAATGTGACAAAACGCACACAAAACAACAACTGTGATGTTGGGACTTTACTTGAACTGCATTAATAATAATCCAAAGAGGAAGAGAACGGGAGGGTAGAACAAAAACAGAGAGAGAGAGAGATTGAGGCAGCCCGATGAAGAAGCTGAGTGATTATGTCCCTGGGTCACTATTGGATTTGTGGATATTGTGTTTATGAATGAAGCCAGTGACAGGCGTGGATGATGAGACTCTCTGCACGTTTAATCTCCTCACTTCTCTTACAGCAGCTAAGAGTCTCAGATGAGTACAAAAACACACCGAGTATACATTAATAATAAAACATGTATGCTAGAAGACAAAGTCTGTCAACAGCCTTCTCTGTTATTGTATAGAGAATTTTATTTTCAGCTGCTGAGAAAATAGTGGAAAAAACAGAAGCTCTTTTGATTTGGATTTAGGTAGAAGTGGTTTATTCCTACCCTGGTGTGGCAAAGGAAAGAGGGGATTTACAAACTGACCTCAAGTGCCCTCTCTCCTAGGGAAGCACCAACCAGAAACAGCAGAGTGGAAAGCAGCATTATGCACTGCAAACATGACTCCAGCTCGCCAACAAGCACCACTGCTGTTTTCGTAAAGCAGCCAGACGCAAGTAGCCTGAAGATTATTTAAATGTCAAAATCTTGTTTTTAATCACAAGAGTTAAAACAAACAGCAGCTGCTAAGAAAACGCTAAAGAAAGACTGTGTTTGAACTGAAGGTCCCTGACTCATGACATGTTAATCACTGTGTGATTCTCTTATCAGACGGAGTTTTTCCATTGGGTAGGAGCTTCCTTTGAGGTACTCTCACCAGTGTTGTGATCAAGACCACCTAAACCGAGACCAAAGCCCTGTTTCCTCCAAGCACTTTGGTACACTATGGTTCAGTTCAGTACGCTTTTTTTTCCATTTCCTCTGTGAAAAGTTGTAGATGGTACCAATGGAACCATTCTGTACCGTCCCCATTTTCATTCACCTCTATGTTGGGGTACCTAGCACACAGATCTCGTTCTAAAAGGCGGAGCTATGAACACTGCAGTCTGTTGATTGGTGGACAGTCACTCTGCTTAGGCCTGAGTTGTGGCTGGTTTTGAGGCTCAAGTAACCACTGTTCATACTGTGGAGAGTTTTATTCCTGTTAACTATAAAATGAAAGGATGTTTTACTGCCTCTAAAAGCAGCTGAAGTTGGGGTAAAAAATAACTTAATTCACTCAGTCGCCTGCCGGGACTTTTAATGTGGAGTTGGCGACATGAATTAATCAACACACCTTAAATGTCACTTTAACAACTTTGACCATAACTTTAGTTTTTATATGACATACACTTTTAGTAATGAGTGGATCTTCAAGCGTTTATATATATTTATTTCGTCCAGGTTATGTGAACTGCATATATTCTAATCCTCACTCAAAGAAAAAAAAAAGTATTGCAGAGCATCGTTCCTGTGGGCTACGGAATACTTAACCCCTGAGCTTGTCTTACAAGGACTTAATGCACAAACCCACTATTGTTAAATATCCCATCAAGAGAGACTCTCACTGCAGCCTGCTCTGCCTTGTTCTGAAAATATAGGAGCGCAGCCTCATTCTGTGGATGATAAATGAGGCGCAGACTTCCATCTGTGTCACCAGTAATGAGGAATTGAAGTGAGTGCTGGACAGAGCAGTGAGTGACAACAACCCGCCCACATTTAAGGGTACTGTTTGCAGTGGAAACGACAAAGATCTAGGTACCATGTCTGATGGGTTACTTTTGGTTCCAAAGGTACCATACTGAAAGAGTTCAGTGGAAACGGGACTCAAGTCATGTCCAAAACCAGTGTGTTGAGACCAAGTCAAAACCAGAACCAAACCAGTGTGAGACTAACAATGCATCACACACTTTAAAAAATGTGGAACATGCATACCACAGACTTAAACTAGTCTAAAAGATTCACATTCCCATGAAAATAACCACTGAAAACAAATGTAAATGCCTCTTCATTTGCCTCTTTTATTGTCATACACATATATGTGTGTATGTGTACCGTGAGAAATGTCTTGATAAAATAATCAAAAATTGAGATTATGTATGGAAAGTTCCCTTTGTTTTCTATAAGCAATCAAATACTAACAAACACTAAAGAGCTGAAAAAAGTGGAACCATTTTTATTCAACGCTTCTTTTTTTCCTCATAGATATGATCTTGACTGAAATTGCAAGAAAGTTCAATCAGTCTTTTTTCAGCATTGGCAGTATAAAAACAAAATCGGGGTGTGCAGCAAAATGCTGCCTACATAATTTTGTTTATACAGAATGCGCCTTTTTCAGGGCAATGGGGGGCGTGAGCAAGTAACAAAACGTGTAGCTCAGCGTGTGACGTAAACAGTGACATGGAGCAAAGCTGGTAAATCCTTTGGTGATTCTCTCATAAGTTGGCCCATTCTTCACTGTCCCCGTCATCTGGCGGTTAATGGCCTCTTAGTTTGCGAGAGCAAGGAGGACGCACAATTCCTTGTCTCCCCAGTTGCTCATCTTTATAGTGTCTGTCAGGTTTGCGTTTCCCTCTTGCTACTAGCTGCTTACTAATTCCTGCTGTTTCATGTTTATCCACTGCCAGTGGGTCGCACGTGCGGCGTCATCAACAGCTCCTCCCACAAGTCATCAACAGCCCCTCTCGTTGTGGACAGCTGCCTCAGTCTGTTTAAATTAAAAGGGTTCTGCTAATATGTCTACTCTACTAGGTGGAAAATTGGGCACCTCGATCAGCTCGCCAATCCGGCTCTGTGTGTCTAAACGCTTGCAGCTTGCAGGCAAAACGGCCCAACATGCACGTAAAATCTGGCAGTGTAAAAGGGGCTTTTGTCTGAAACTGAGACAAGATCGAGTAATAATGTGATTGAGTCCCAGATCAAGACCTTAAAAAGCTGGTCTTGGAAATGGTCTTGAGAACAAGATTTCTGTTGAGTACCACAGCACTGGGTTAGCACACAATGTCTTTTGTCCAGCACAAGTTTAGAAACAGTCATGCCTTTTCCGTCACCAATGACAAAGGCAGTTAACAGCTACACAATTCAGATCTCAACTTAATAGTTTGTCTTTGCTTTATTTAAGGAAAGATTAATGAGATCCTCATCTAATTGGCAGTGTTGTGATGTCCTGTGGGTGTTAGCACTGGGAAGCAACTTGAATGAGATTTTCACAACATCTCAGATCCAGTGAGGTTTCCTGCCTAACTAGCCAACCTTGTTGGCACACCTTAAAAAACCTAACTAAGCAGTCTCAATCTCAAATTGCTGGGCTTCTTTCTTACAGCCACCGCTGCAATTTTGAGGATCATGTGTTGTGAAAATACCTGTCTGCCACACTTACTTTCTCTGGTCAGGGAGCAGAGATGACAAAACACCACGGGTGGTGTCACACTGGATGTCAGCCAGGCCCCCACAGCTGGTGGCCTGACACAGCCTGACAGGTCCAGTCACGTCTTCCAGATAAAGCCCCCTAGACAAGTTGTCCAATGTCATGTTGTCAATCTGATTACACAGTCTTCATGTGTCATGAACTAGTGGCAAAACAAGATATCAAAAATTAACCTGTTTGTCAGGCCAGGCATGAAAATTAACATTTGCAACTCGGATATCCGTGCTAAACACCAGTATTGTCATATATGTACAAACATTTATCTTTCCATCACACTGATCTTGATGAACATCAGGTCAATGCGTGGGGATATACTGTACTTTAGATCCCCTGAGGAGCTGTGGGTAGGGTGAACCATGTGGCCACAGCTCGTGTAGCTGCTGGTGCTGCTAAGATTTACAGTACTCCAGCTGCTCCCCAGTGAGCCACACTCTGTGGTTCAGCTACAGCATCTGTTGTAAAGTAGAGGAAAACTAAAATCCATTTGTATGCAGTGTAGCATATTCTGTCTTCTTTTCACCATCCAAGATTACAAACAGAGGACATGAAGTAGGACAATGCCTGCAGAAACCCCCCATCTGAAGCTAAGTGCTGTCAGAATAAAGGTATTTTTGCTGAGTTCTGTCACTAATGTGGCAGGTGCGGGTTATTTTGCTGACGCTACTCTCCAGAGTGACTTTAACCCCTTGCATATCGAGGACATGTGAATGACGTGGGTCCTCTGAAGTCACGTTTTACCCCATTTGCAGTACATGAGACTGCTGTTGCAGATTCATCAGGGTCATCGTTGTGCAGAGACTGTGATGTTTTAGTTATTATGCTGATCTATTGCACATCTCTCCATTTTATAAATAAAATTGATTGATTGATTGATTGATTGATTGATTGTTGCACAATCTTTTGTGCACTAAAATGATGATCATCACTCTGGTGACATTGACAGGTTAAGTGTACATGTTCTACATGCTTTCTGATACCCTTTAAAAGGTACTAAACAGACCATTACTTCAGGGAGATCTTTGATTTTCCAGTCCTCCTTTGGCAGGTAATTATTTTCTAATGGTGAACAATGTGACTAAGGGCTTAGGATCAATTTGTGGCAAAATCAATAGGTCTGGGTATTCTTTACAGTTCATTGATTCTGCTTCTTAGTAAAAATCTGCTTTTTGGTAACTGCTCTTATTAGTGCTGAAACGATTAGTCAATTAATCCAATAGTTGTTTTACTAGATCCTGGAGAAGATATGGCAAATTGTCAAGCTTCTGAAATGTTAATTATAATAAGACTGTTGCTCAGACAAAAAAAGACATTTGAATTTGACACCAGGTTTCTTAGAACTTGTGATAAGAAATTTTCACTATTGTCTGACATTTCAATAAACCAAATGATTACTTCCCGTTGCATCCCCATTTGTCATTGAATCAAGGTTTGGATTATTTACAATAGTGAGCATGTTCACTATCTTAGATTAGCATCTGCTAATTAGCTATAAAAACAAAGTAAGCTGAGGCTGTTGAGAAATGTATTAGTTTGTGCTGATGCCTACATGAGAAGTCAGGGCATCATCAGACAATCATCCTCATGTGAACATGAATGCCTGAGCTAAATTTCATGACAATCGATCCAGTCGTTGAAATATTTCACTCAAAACCATAAATGTCAAACTAATTGTGGTGCTACAAGACAGCTCGATCACCAAAGTCAGACAGATTCATTAGCAGGGAACCATGGATGTCTGTGCTTAATTGTTGTGCCAATTCATAGATTATTTAAAAGAATAAGTGAAAACTTCGCCTTGCTGGTGGAGCTAAAGGAAAAGTCGGAAGACCATGAATGCCTCATGACAATCCATCTAAGATATTTCAGTTTGGATCATAGTGATGGACCATCAGACCGACATTGCCGTCACAAAATCATGCTCCTACATGACTAAAAATGTCAAATGACAATGTAATTCTTTTTGGTTAAAAGGTCAAAGAAAGATACATATTCTCTATCTTGGCATGCAAGGTAAATGTTAACTGTAAATTTAAAATGCCTTGAGTCTGACTGTGGGAAAAGTATATTTATATATATCTGAAGAAATTAGTGATTGCTGTTGTGTTATACTTATCTTGATAAAAAAATTTAACTTGCAGTTTTGCTGTTTTTCCCCTGTGGTACTGAAAAAGGTGTTTGACAACGTCTATATTTTTCAAGGTATTGTGACAAGAGGTTAGACATTCCAGTATTGTGACAACACTACATCAGGACTTGTCTGGTCTATGTAATTGTTGTACTCTTGCTATTGCAAATAGATAAAACTAGTTAACCACGCTAAACAGCTAATCATGACACCAAACCATCTCATAAGTAATATGAGGAAGCATTTTGGATTCAACACCACAAATGGAGGAACAGCTGATAATCAAACATTAATTAAAAGTTTAGAATTGGGCTCGGTGGGTTGTGTTTGAACAAATTACACCTTATACTTAATTTGTCAATTAATTGTTAATCAAATTAATTTTAACTTTTTGATAACCTTAGAGCACTTGTGTAAGCTGATTATGAGGAATAATGACAATAAATGGGGCATGAAAAACACTGTATTCTTACCATGCTGCAGTAATTTCTTTGTGATTTTAGACTTTTTTTTATTTTAGACTCTCCATTTTTATCACAGTTTTTTATGCAATGACACATGCAGTCACGATATTTTTTGTGATGCCTGGCTCAGCCTTGAAAGCACGTTTCCTTTACAATTCCCAAAAAAAAGCACCATTTTTTAAAAACTAAATTGTACTTGAAAATTGTAAAAGCATCATTGTTGAAAGTCGGACAAACACACAGGCATACACACAACGTCGCTATCACCAAAATAAAGGCTAGCAGTTATGTATGAATTTGTTTCCTGTGTGAAAATCCCTTCAAACACACAAAGAGCAAAATGGAAGCAGTGCATGACTGAACAAAATACAGACAAACTATCTGTTGAAAACAGATTTTTGAGGCTTTTCTTATCCCACCTGTCCTACTCACAAAAATCTCCCATACATCTTGCCGCAGTGTTCCACAGGTGATTCAAGTCTGAGTAGTAGTATCTGTCTGAAAGGCAGACCAGTGTGCAGCGTGGCAGTGGGCTGATGGGTTGACCCAGATAGGGGGAGACAGACTTAAAGTTCAACCAGGACACAAAGGAGATGGTTGAGTACAGTGTTGTGGTGACAACTGCTTATTTTTCTATCTGTGGCTCTCTCCACACACAAAAGCATTGATTGTGCTTTACCTATCTCTTTAAAAAAACAAAAGCAACAATCCCCCGTGACAATTTAATCTACAGTTCATACAGCAGCACACCCCAAATTTGCAGCGCTGATTATTTGCCTGCTTGCCACAGTAATTGTTTTCCGAATGTATGCTTCAGCAGATTTAATCTTCAACTCAACTGGGAACTGAAACAAAATGCAAAGCTCGTCTGAGTCTTCATTTCCAGATATTGCTTCATTTCCCAAAGACAAAATGAAAATTGGTGAGAAAGACAACAAAAGTCATGTCAGTTACGCAAGCGCATACACATTCAGCTCCGCAGACAGAGGGCTACTGTATGCATGAACAGAGGTACTGTCTGCAAATGGTCACATGGAGGGTGTCGAAACATCCGATTACACTCGTAGTTGTGCTCAGACTCCACCAGGTTTGTGTAGGACAACAAAGAGCCTCAAGACTTATAATGTTACACAGAGTCATGTTCGATGGCTGAAATGATAACCTGAAGCCTGACACAATTGTGGTGCAGTATATCTCATCAGGCTTGTGCCCATGTGACCTGACACTTACAGTAGGTCACAAATATATTAGCAGCTTAAAGGGAGATACTTTAGGAAAGGTAATAGCAACAACATTTGGACAAATGTTCAGTCCAGTGCAAACATAGCATACAGGTGCATAACTTTTTTGTTGCCAAAACAGTGGACTCAAAGTATCCCACAATGCACCGTGAAAAGCAGTGTGCAACCAAGCAATATATCCCATCATGTGCTGCCCCAAAGGAATGAATGTATGGGACGGACACCGAGACGAAGAGAGGAGAAAGAGCAACTCGATTACAACTTGCTGTGTGTGTTTAATTTAAATGACATGTTGAAGTTTGTTTTACCAATTTTTCTTTGCCATATAATAAACTGTCAATTAAACGTATAGTTAATGTAACGTATAGTTAATAATGGTCCCTGAAGAGATAAAAATAAATCGGCTACTGATGTTCTCCAGAGCTTAACAATTACTGTACAGAGTAGGGCTAATAACGCAAGCTAATGTTAGCAAGATGGGTCACTACTTGCTCTGATTTGTGCCGTAATGGTGTAATGCATTACGTTACAAATTCAATTCACACGTTATTATATGACTGACTGGTAAAACAAGCTTCAACATAACAAAGGATAAATTGAAATATTACCTACATTAGTAGGACAGGTTGCAATTGTGCTGCTCGTTTGTCTGACAGTATTACGTTATTATTATGTTTAATGTGAGCAGAGCAGCCCATCTCACAACACAACACAAACAGCCAATAATTTGTAAAGTTTTATTAACTGGGGGAAAATATGCTCAGTATAATTTCATGTTTTTATCACAAATATGCATGTCAGTATTTGTAATGGATGCTTCACCAGCCGATGTTGATGTGACAAGTTTTAATTGTGCAACAGCAATGACGATGTAGCAATGATGATGTAATTACCATGATCATAATTAATATGATGTAATATGATCATAATTAATATGATGTAATTACTGGCACAGAGAAAAAAAACTTGAGTAGCGTTTCTTCATGTCGCAGGTGACATTAGTCCACTATATTGTCCTCTATATAGAGCTCCCTATATAGCGAGTAGGGAGTAGTGAATGAGTGAATGATTACAGACGCAGCTTTGGTGACGTAGGGACTACTCTCAGGGCTAGTTAGTAAAAAGTTAGCCTATAGCTGGTGAGCTGACTGCTAAGATGCTAGTAAGGGACTGCTGCCACTGCTACAGTCACAATAGCTCTCTGAACTTTTATTTTTTCAGGACTGTGCTGTTAACCTCCCCCTGGCATGTTGTTCTCTGGATTGCAGTGTTTTAGAATTTGAATCTATTTATGGTGGTGGCAGCCCGGGGATTTTTAGGGGTGGAGGGGTTAAGGTTTGATGCAATATAAGTACTTTCTTTGCTCATAAGGTCCAATGTTACTGTGTGATTCTCTGCTTCGCAAGTGAAGTGTATGAACCACACTGCAGACTACAGTCTCTACTCACAGCGACAGGGTGATGGGACGGCTGACTCATATGAAGAGTCCAGCACGGGCTCAATGTGCAATTAAAGTTCATGGTGTATGAAATGTCTTGTTACTGTGTTGCATTATTATTTACTGTGACAATCTGGTGAAATATCTTGCCATCAAGGCGCTATGTCACTCTGCCTTCCTCTCATTGCATTAAATGACATAAATGTATCCAAGCCAGCAGTGAAAGCGTTAAGGCACCGCAACACAACACCACATTAAATCCCACACAATGTTCTTCAAGTAAAAGTAGAGTGAAACTGACAATCAAATGACTACTGTGACAGAAATCAATAGATGTTTGTCAAAAGTGTAAAAAACTAAGTGCACAGGTCAGATTGGCACACGGGCTCCTTCAACCACTCACATTATTACGGTCTCTCTGCCTCACACACACACACACACACACACACACACACACACACACATACACAAACTCGCAGCAACCAATTACAGGGTGGCTTGGATTCCCATTTGCAATTACCAAGCAGCTTGATCCTGTCAGAAGATTGGATTGATCCCATTTAAGTCATTTAGGTCCCTGGAAAGCAAGTATTTAATGAGGAGTTACTGCCACTCATTATGAAATGAGCACACTCATCATGCATCAAGGTTATTGAGGTTATTTTACAATAAAAAGCCAAACTAAGCTACAGTAAAATCCACACAGATTATTTCTGTTAAAAAATTCCAACATTAATAACACGCACAGTATACATGTACTGTACTGTAGATTATAAATGGTCTTAACTCATCTTAACTCTAGTGCTCACAGAAATTATAAGCAAAACTTCAGCAGTGGCCAAATTAATATAAACCATACGCTGTGAAATGCTTTTAGTTTGTTTTGTTTGTTTTTTTCACCCAAAGCCAACTTTTGCATCGCATCCTCCAAGTCTTCACATTAACAAAGGTTTTAATCAAAAGGGCTGCTCCTCTGGTATGTGATTCACTTTTAAAGCACTGAAAACAAAATTAAAGGATTATTTTAATATAATTTGGTTAATTAGAAATAAGATGAACATGAAATTGTAAAGAGAGAGGAGTCTCCCTGAATTGCTTCCTGAAATGGGGGAAAATGGTCATAATTAAATTAAGTACTGGTAAGAGACAGGAAATGAACCTGCGCATATCAAAGACCAAACATTTGTACAACTTATGAACGCCCATCAACCTCGATGACCTCCACACCCTTATTGTTCACTATTCCAACTGAACCTCACGTTACTTCCTGAACTGACAGTGAACTTGTTCATGTAATAAAAAACACTAATGCAGAACAGCTGCATATCAGACTGGAAAGTATGACTTCAATTTATACTACCATATATTCTGTATATTAGAGTAATTATATACAATATATCACCATGAAATGTGATTTAAATACAATAATAGTCAATATTTATGGTAGGAGTTAAAGTTATTTTCCGTTAACTATTAATATACTTTATATTGGTTGTGGAGGAAGTCTGATACATAGTGGAAGTTCAGAGCTTATCACACTGCACAGCTGATGCAGTGTGTGTATCTGTGTGTGTGTGTGTGTGTGTGTGTGTGTGTGTGTGTGTGTGTGTGTGTGTGTGCGCGCTGTTTGCTCCACTTTCTCACGACAGCTGCTGTACAATTTCAGGATCTTGTTTTGGGTGAAAGACTTGCAGCTTGATATTAGAAACCATGAATCCAGTGTTTTCACCAGCACCTCAAAGCCATCTGTCGCCACAGCTTGGACGGCACCATGTTTCCACATTCATATGATGTGCGATGACAAGCTCTCATTTTGTTTTTCGTTCCTTCAAAACTGCACTGATCAGTTTGTACTGAAGGTGTTGCTCGTAGTGATGAACCCACAGATAATTATCACCCGAGCCCTAAACCTTTCCCTCAGCTCCGCAGAGCCTGTCAGCCTGTTGCTTGTGTTGTTCTCTCGCTGTTCTCAACAATCTTGTTTCTAGTAGCAGTCACTGTAGGTGGCGAATGGTTGACTGTAAGCCACCTACCCAGCACCAGTTAGCAGACAGAGTAAATCAATAGGTGGTGGCGTTGGTAGAGACCAAAACAGAGCTTAAATGAGAGTAATTACTAGACTTCTATTCTGTGGACACAACCAAAACCCTCAATGAATTACTATTGCTTTATGTCTGCTAGAAGTTGAAGAAGGAGTTGAGAAGTTTGAACCAATACCAGAACTGGTGCTGGTAATGGTACCTGATGGTACCTTTTTTTGGTACTTTACTTTCTTTGTAACAACAAAAGTGTGATTTTTGTATAAGCTGCAGTCAACAAGCAATTCTGGTCCGCTGCTCATTTCTAATCACACATGGAGCCAAGTCTCTCTCTGTCTGCTAGCTCATTGGAAATGGCGGCTGTTCTCTAACACCTTCATTACAACAACCTTATAATTCTGTGGAAAGGTTTGCCCAGAATGAGAGAAAGTTTGCAACGCTTGCAGAAAGCCATGGAGATGCTCTGCACACCCCCTGAAAAATTTGACCATGTGCCAGGCACTGCAGACACTGCAGACGTTTGATAGGACAACAACGCCAGAAGCCAACAAAGCCAAAACTTTGGCCATCTGTGCCAAAGTTCAGTACCTATGAGAGCATCTGGGTGAGAGCGCTAGGTTTAGGCAAAAGGCAGGAGTGCTGTGATGTGCCCAGAGGCCAGCCACGGGGTTGAAGCTTTGCAGCGCTGCCAGGGTCAACTGCAGACAGGAGATGGAAGAACCCCAAAGCAGGGCAGCTGACCATGAAGCTCCACGGCTGCTCTGCATCTGGTCTTTTTTCTTTTCTGTATTATTTAAGGAACGTCCTAGAATTACTATTAGACACTGGACCCACCTATTCCAATTAGATAAGAGTAGAGGAGCGGAATTGCGTTCAGTCTTCTATGTCACCTCTACAGCTTGTTCAAAAATCATATTTTTGTTACAACAGAGAAAGTGTAGTACCTAAAAAAGGTACCTTTGGGTACCAGGAACCTAATTACAGGTACCGGTACTGTATCGGTTCTAATGTTAGCAGTACCCAACCCTACTCACTAGTGGCCAAGAGGAAGGGGACAGGCAGTGACATATGCATTTGTCAGAACCAGAGGTCATTGTCAAACATTCCTGGCGCTCACTGACGTGTTTTTTTTAGATGTGATTTACGATGTTACTGCAACAGTTGCCCAATATAGTCTGCAGAGACTATAGATAATACTTAGATTCTGCTTTAACATCCACATTTTTAAAATGAAGCGTCTAGTTTTTAACAATTTGTCCATCTTTTGATCTTGCCTCTATAAGTGTGCATTTCTTCACTGGGATTTTCTCAGAATGTAAATGTGCATTTCATTTCGTATAAAAGAGAAGAGCATGCTCACTAGTGTCTCTTGACCTATCAGTGACACTGCCTACATTAATAGCTATACTGGTTAGCGTGCTGTGAGCTGCACTGTTAGTCGCAGTACAAATGAAGTGGCAATTAATATCCATGATAAAATTCTCGACTGCTGTGCTGGTTGTCACAATAATATGCAAGCGAGAGGATTGTATGATAGTTTTAGA
The DNA here is from genome assembly GCA_026686955.1 of Epinephelus cyanopodus. Taxonomy (NCBI): domain Eukaryota; kingdom Metazoa; phylum Chordata; class Actinopteri; order Perciformes; family Serranidae; genus Epinephelus; species Epinephelus cyanopodus. Next base: position 24,040,075 of record CM048916.1, on the reverse strand, counting down.
TGATGAATATGTAATGTAATGAGTTATGTAACTGTCCTCAAGCCAACAATCCTTTGTATATTTTGATATATTGTTGCTGTTCCCATGGAAAATTGAGGTCATACCAGAGCTTTAGCATCTGTTGAGCTTTATTGTATATGATTGGTTTGTGCAGCAGTTATTTCCCTCATGCTATCTGACCCCAATTGACCTGAAAGAGCTCAATGTAATCTCCTTATACCATAGTTGGAATTCTTCCTGCATTTTTTGAATGTCATCTTTTGACTGTGTTTTCAGCCTAACATACCATAAATTTGAGGGCTTTGAACAGATGAGCTGTATTTTATTGCTGTGGTTAACGGCTTATCTTACCATTTTTTTTTCAGAGTGTCACTCAGAGCATAAGCTTTGGACACAGTCTCTAATTTCCTATTTACTGCATGTAACAGCTCTGCTTCAAAGTCACATACAGAGCAGCCAGACTGTCATATTCTCACTAATCCCCCTATTAAAAACCCACTATCTTTTATGCATCACTCGTATTTTCCACATTCATGTGTCTCTCAACCCCTGTGCAGCCATTCCCATCATAATTATACTGACAAGATCAAAAGTTCATTTAAACATACAGCGCGCGGCTGTATACAGTCACACAACCATAAGCATACAGAAGCTGTATGTGTGTGTGGAAAGAAGCATCATGGGCCCCACAGTAACTACACAGAAAAATAAACATGATGTGTACACATGCAGAGCAGCTGGGAGACAGACATCAATCACCCACCCACGCTTGTCATACAAACCCTCTCTCTTCCAGTCTGTGACGCATCACATATAGACATCATATTCTGCAACTATGACATCAACAAGCTGGTGATAGAAGAGGATCTAAACAAAACCATGCTATCAGGAGACATCGCTCCCTGTATGTACAACTTTATAGTTCTCTCAGATGCTTCAGGGTCCATTTGTTCCAGGCCTGAAGAATCTGAGCTTCTCTGTCTGTTTGTTGGTGTTGTTGTGTTTGTTGGGGAGCTAAAGCTGAAGGGTTTGGTGAAATTAATAAGCAAACATAAATTCAACAACATGCACGGCTAACTAGGACTGCAACTAATCCATATTTTCATTATAAAATAATCTCTTGATATCTTTTTTCAATAGACATTTTCAAACTTGACAACATAAACGTTCTAAATGGGTCCCTTTGTGTTTCGATGGAATGTTTGTGATTGCAGGACTAGCTGACAGGACGTAAACAGGAGCCATGCTGTTGCCCTGGCAACAAAATAGCAATGAAAAGGTCTATAAAGCAAGTCATTATTTAGTCTATACAACGTCAGAAAATAGTGAAAATACCCCTCAGGTGATGTCTTCAAATAACTTGCTGTGACTGACCAACAGTCCAAAGTTATTCAGTGTATAGTAGTATTAGAAAAAAGACGAGCAACAAAACCTTTAGATTTGAGAGGCTTATTGAAGGTTGCAATTTTGCTGCAAGATTGCTATAGGCTATTCACAATGGATCAACAGACAATGTGTAATAAGAAAAGGGGATGCTCACAGGGACGAACCCACAGGTTATTGCAGGGCAGGGAATTTCAGCGAACATTTATCGAAACCTGAGGTAATCTCGCGTGTGCCGGTAATTTTGTAGTTTGGTAGTTTTTTTCTAATTCTGTCAATACTTTTCCTTCTGTGTGTGTTCATGTACTGTCCCCTTAAAAACGTACTACTGCAAGTGTAGTCCCGTAACTCTTTGTACCAAAGAGAAATGCCGTGTCCGTCATTTGGACACATTTTGGCTTTTGTGAAGGTGACTCAGAACCGAAAGAAATCAAATGTAAACACTGGGGAAAAAACATTTCAGCGACCAAAGGTCATACCACCAATCTGTTTCAGCACTTGGAACACAATCACCTTACCGAATATGAACAGTGCATGGCTCAAAAAAAAAATTAAAATAAATAAATAAGAAAACAAAGAGACTGTCAAGCATTCAGCAACAAGTGCCTCCACAAAGCAGCTCTAGATAATACAAGCATTTACAGAGGCTACACAATATGAAAAAGATTAAAGAAAATAGTTCATCTTCAATAGTGTGCATGTCCTTCTGGACAGGTCGCCAGGCAACCATTCACACTCACATTTACACCTAAAGTCACCAATTACCCTGCATGTCTTTGGATTGTGGGAGGAAGCCGGAGTACCCAGAGAACACCCACGCTGACATGGGGAGAACATACAGACTCTGCACAAACTGGGAACCCTCTTGCTGTGAGGCGACAATGCCAACCACAGCACCACCGTGCGTTTCCTTCAATTAAGTCACTAAAAAAAAAAAAAAGAATTAAAAATCCCAGCCTCAGTAGTTGAGCATATTTACAGTACAAACCTTGTCAGTGAAATATGAGGGCAAAAAACAAAAACAAAATAATCGTTCATTAATCGGAATCAAGGTAAACTGTTAAATTATTCGTGATATTGATAGAGGTTATATTGCCTAGTCCTAGATTATTGTTTTATTTTAACATCAAAATACTATCACTACTTACAACATGGGAGTTGAACCTCAAGCTTTACCCATTCATCCACAATGACTTTCCACTGATATGGATTTTGCTGCCCTTTAGATTACGTCAACTGATTTTCTGGCAGAAAGCCCTGAGGGCCACCTCTGCTATGTGCTATCAAAAACAGCTTGGCTAAAGAGTTTTAGTTCTTACAAACACCACAGACTTAAAATGATGACACAGGGGCATCTTTGCTATATTTAAAAAATGGGCATTGAGTAATACTACAGGGTTCCCACACATTTTCCTGGACAAAATTTCAAAACTTTTCCATGGCTTTTCAAGGGCCTATAATAGCATTGTCTTTTTTTCTTGCCCCACTTTTCCCGTATTTTTGAAACCTATCAGATTCAAACTCTATGCAAACCTAACTTCAGCTACCTGGCATACCTGAAGAACGAGACTGAAGAAACGTAGGATGGTGAACAGAACATCACACATGGACGCATATTATGTCACAGAAAATAAATTTGCTGTTATGCTACATTAAGGTGGAAGGAGGGTTAGAGGGTTGGATTTTTCCCAAACTTTCCATGTTGTTTTTAAGAAAAATTCCATGGCTTTTCCAGGTCCATGACTGTGGGAACCCTGATACTAGTCTTTGACTGGGAGTGGACGTCACAGCGTGGTAGTCTGATCACAACAATTACACAACCAAACAAATAAACTGTCAATAAAATGTGGTATATAGAAAAAAAGACTGCATTCGCTTCTTTTGTGGCTAATCATATGATCAATGGATGAATGGACCATTATTATATGTGGAAACAATGTCACCATCTGGCCGTCTTCGTCATCACTGTGTTGCAGTTTTTGGCGTCCGACCAGAAATGTACTTAGCCAGGGACACGACGTCTGTTGGTTGTGTAAATAAGGAAGGTGTTTGCAAACATTTTTGCCGTATCACTTTTTAAGTTGCATTTACAGCTTGTTGTGATGCCTTCAAGTGGCAAATAAAATCATTTATTTCAGGTTACATAGGTTATAACATGACTCATTTTCTGACTTATTATTAACAGTGCAGACATAAGTGTATGCACAGCCACACACACGCACACATACACGCACACACACACACACACACACACACACAAACACAGGACTTGACGGTGTTCATTCTTTAGCCCCTAATCCTACCTAGAACCCTGAGCGCTACATGTCTAACCTCAGCCCTTCACCCAAAGTTAAACTTCTTATTCTTATTATATTAGTCTAACCTCAATTGTGAAGAAGTGAGGCTCGGTCAAAATGACCTCATTTCGCAAAAATGTCCTCAGTCTGAATATCAAATGGGTCCTTACAGGGACAGGGACAGGCACACATGCAGACACACACACACACACACACCTGGCCTACAATTACAGTGCAGGGCAGTAATTTGGACTCTTGACAGGATGATTTAGCTCATGTGGGATTAATGGACGCAGATGATGAATGAATGATCAATTACTCATTTTGGATCTGATACTGTATTTAAGCCTCGGCACGGAATTATTGACAGCATCTGCTGCAGCCCATTCTGAGGCCCTAATTGAATTACAGAAGAAGGGGAGGACAGATTCTTATACTCTGCTTTCATCACAATTTGACGCATAGCTCTCCAAACATTTTCCACCCTCAGCGGGAGAAATGTTCACATCGTCTGGCGACATCATCGCCATCTCCCTGAAGGCCCACAAAGCATCTTTCCACACCAGTTCATGTTAACTTTCCAACTTTCTACATTCCAGGATGACTGGAAAAGAGAAATCTGTTCTGACATAACCATTTGGTGTCATAGAAGTCTCCACATTGGTTACAATAAATCTAACAGGGGATTTTTTAACACAACCTTGACCCTGACAGGTCAGAGGTAATTGTATGTTGTTGTGAAAACGCCAACTGCCAACAGTTCACCTCACACTTACATCACTACTACGGTTGTAATATGGTGATCTCATGGTACGGTTGCCAGTTCAGACTGACCTGCTTTATGAAGCTGATCTGATCAGGATTAAAAGCTCTTACTGGTTCACATTAGGAACGTCATGATTTCAGTTTCGATTTGGTTCTTCTTCCGTCTTATATTGTTGGAAATTCACTATCTTTGGTCTTGGGACTGTTTGTTGGAGGAAACAAGAACTTTCAATATGTTACATTTTACTCTGGCCCATAAAATATCAAAACCGGAACATTTTCCCAGCTGATTTAGTGCTTATTGAGAACATAATCAATGGTTAAAGCCCTCCACCAGCAGCAGTGTCCACTTTATCTCCCAAGCTTCATCAAAGTTTGCTCTAATGTTAACACCATTTAATGTTAGTACTAATATTACATTATATTTTTTTCATGATCAGGGACAGTCAGTTCCCACTTGCTGTGGTCCTTGTTGCCACCACCATTGGCCTGGAGAGGTTGTCTTATGACTCCTTTGAGACACTTAAATAACTTTCCCTTCACGTTCACTCCCTACGGTGGATCGGAAAACAAAACCACTAAATGTCAAAGTACTGTATAGCAATGGTATATTGGAAACACTGCATTTTTCTGTTTTTCTCCAGTTAGGGCTGGCTACTGTCAATAATATTTCCATATCATGATATGAGTCTAAATATCATCTTAGATTTGGATATCTGAATATCTTGTTTAATATCTTGTGTTGTATTTCCCTGTGTAAAAGAAACATGTTGCTAGTACTGCCAAACCCACTGAGAATCAGCACAGCTTTACAGCACTTTAGCCACAGCTGAATTAACAACTGGCTTGTAAATAACTCAAAAATTTAGCAAGATGCAGACTAAGCTGGAATTTATACTTCTGCATCGAATCGACACCATACCTACGCTTTAGGCTGACATGCACCTCCCCAGCAATGTCACTATGTGTTGCCGCGATGGAGACCTTCTGTCTGTTTTGCAAAGCTAAAACCCATTTCCCACAGTGTAAACGAAGCTTTAATTTACTTTAATTTCACAGATAAGAAACAATAAATTGTGAAGACAGTAAAGCATCCGCAACAATAGCATTTTAAGTCTTGTGCATGATTTATCCTTAAAGGATTTTTACTTCAGGATTTATCCAGGTTTCATGAGAGGAGGAAATCTCCGCTCATTGCTAGGCTAATTTATACAATGTAAAATTCCATAGGCTTGTGCTAATAACGTTAGCATGTTATATTTGTTTGGAAAACTTTTTCGTTTTAAGACAGTTGTTTTGTCAGTGATCCTTGTGAGTTGTAATGGAGCCAAATTTTGTAACGTTACCTTTGTTAAATGTTGCTGTTGTCCCTGGTTTGTTATGAGTAGAGGAAAAGTCCGCTAGCTGTGTGGCTAATTTATACAATGTAAAATGCCATAGGCTTGTACTAAAAATGTTAGCATGTTGTATTTGTGGGGAAAATGTGTCCAACAAAAGACAACCGCTTTGTCTGTGAATGCTGTGAGTTATAGTGAAGCTGATTTGTATACTTGTGTTTGAAACTGTCTCTAGCCATGTTTAATGTGTGTTTAATGTGTGTTTAATGTGTGTTTAATGTGAGTTTTGAATCAACTAAACTTTATAGCACTTCACGGAAAACCTCCACTGTCGACTAGTGTTTTAGAGGTGTAACTGCAGAGTGACACAGACACACCACCGCACAAGTGTAAATGCTCACACGTGCGTGGGCTACAGCGAAGGGTCTGCCGCACTAGTATAAATCCCCCTTCAGTTGTTGGACCAAACAGAGCTAAAAGATAAATATCGCACATTGTTTCATCAGAGGTCAGAAACACAACTCAATTAGATAAAATGATAATGCTTCTCTGTCTGCTGGATGTTTAAGTAAGCAGTTACATGCTAACATGATTATCTCAGGCGTTGCTGTGTTCCTGTGGTGTTTTTTTGGAGTTTCCGAATAAAGATCCCTTAATACGAGTTTAAGTCATTTTGGGCGATGAACATGCCTTGATAGAGGGGCTGATAGCGTCAGAGCTCACTCTGAGGAACCAGACAATTTGGGACCAGTTCTAAATGGAAATAGATTCTCAAATCCCATCTTTAATGACCTCATCCTTACATACTCTCATTGTGCACCACTATCAACAAATCCTCCCATCCTCTCGTAAGAGCTCAGAGCAGATACAGTGGACCCTCCTGTGATGCATAAATGTCACCCCTTATTCATAAGTACGTGTAAACAGAAGGAAAAGAAATCATCTTAACAGTGATTTGCCATCACTGACAATTTTGATGTGACCAAATACCCCCCCACCCCCACTTGCCTCATCTTCCTGTCAGTGAACAGCAACCACAGCAAAACAAAAATGTCTAATCTGGCACTGAATCACACACAGTGCTTCTAGTTGAAATTTGATTTCATGAGATATTAGGTCGACTGTAGCAGCAGAGTCAGCAAAGAGTGTTTTAATAAATGTCCCCAAGCAGCAATGATATCATCCACATCCACTCACATCTACAGTTTTATCACAGCGCAATATTTTCCATAAAATATATCAGATTATTTCTTCATAATACTACATGCCACATGAGTTAATTAACATATTATTGGAGAAACGGAGGCTTGGACTAGGTCACTGAGCACTGAACGTCTAACTTCCTACTGCATAATTTCCCATTGCTCTTGGAAGGCACCCAAAGAACGCTGGAATGAACCCAAGCGATGTGTGAGTGTGTCTGCAAGTGTGACAAAAGACACTCATTTTGACAATAATCACGGAGAGCATGTTTATGGGTCATTAAAGGAAAGCATACTGTGATGACGAAATCTCGCACACTAAGGTCTCGCTCATTAGAGGAACACGTAGGACTCAACTAATTACTTTACAAACGTGACAGACCACGAAGAATGTGTCATAATCTGCCTCTTGAGAATTTGTGTACACCTCTGCACTGCTGAGTGTGACTTATTATAGCTGAAAAAGGCTGTTGAAAAGCTATTTAAAAATCACTGTTCTCTCATAAGTCTGCAGGTAAAACAAAGTGCAGGAGCCACTGACACTCTTGTATCTTCAATAACAGCCCTTAACAGCACAAGTCTTTACAACAGAGTCAGTTATATAAGGTGGATATTGAATTAAGTGATCTGTAGCGATGCAAAATAGAGACAAAGAAAAACTAAATTGGACGCAGGCTACATAATTGAGATCTAATAATGGAAATATTCATTGGTGATTAGACTGAATTAAATGGATGAGTGGCTGTTTTCTCAAACAAGCAGTTAGTGATAGGATTGGCTGTTAGCACACAATTTTCCATATACACACACTGACATACAGATAATACAGAGCCACATTAGATTTCATTTGCGCCCACCTGATGAATGTAAGCCTTGAGCGCCTGATCGAAATATCTGTCTTGTTAGCAGCTAAATGTGCCACTATATTTGTCTGTCTGTCGTCTGGTGCTGAGCAGGAGGTGTGCAGTGGGCTTATCAGAGCCTTTTACACTGAAAGCTCAGCTGCTGGAAACAACGCTGATGAGAGTGGTGGGTGTGAATCAAACAGTAAAGTTGCAGCTGAAAAGTTAGACGGGGCTAAAGTGAACATCAGAGTTGCTACATGTGACACCTTTCACATTACACTAGGGCTGCTCAGTTGTGGCAAAAATCGCGGTCAATACTGGGATCATGTTTAAAAACGCAATTGAATTTGAAAACATCACGCATTTACTGAATTTAAATGTATTTTAAACTGGATTTTCTTGAACTTTAAATGTTATACAACTGAAAAACAAATTAGTGAAAATTAGTAGGGGTGGGGGAAATAATCAGTACAGCATAGTATCGCAATATTTTGCGTGGCAAAATTGTATCGATACACGGACACCAAGTATTGATATTAATTATATACAATATTCATTTCTGAAAATACAAATCACAAATATTTGGTACTAGAATAATAAAATCAATAGTTTTTCAGTCCAGCAGATGGTGCTGATGTTTCTTTCCTGATAGGGTCAGCAGAGATCTCAGTCAGCGGCATTTGACAGGAAGTTCATTAAAACAAAGATGGTGGCACTGGAGAAAGAAATCAGAAATACGTTTAAATCAACGGGTAAATCGGGTACTCTTTAACCAGGTTCATCCACTCCCACCCTCTTCCCCTGTCGGGAGTTATTTCACCGGCTCACTATACATTATCACTTTTATATATATATATATATATATATATATATATATATATATATATATATATAAGCAATATCTCACAAGAGGGAGTGATCACAGCTGTGATTTGGCCGAGTGCTGAAGACAGTTGGATGATATTACTTTTATACAACAGTTCAACAACAGCTTAAGCAGCAATGCTGAGTAAGGAAATGTTAGCAAAAGGTGATGAAATAAATTATTTAAGTATGTTATGTAGCTCCGCGAAAAAAAACCCAGTTCCCCCGGTCTGTTGCCAGGCAACGCAGCACACACTCCAGGAACTCACAAGCTATTTTGTATTTACATTGATCTGCAACTGTGTAACTTCGTCAAGTTCGGCTGATGAAATGCTGGCAAACCTGGATGTTGGCACGGCCGGATTCAAACACACCTGGAGGTCTGCACAGAAGAGTCCTGGCTTTCCTTTTCCTCGTCCTCTCCTGACGACCACTCATAATTTAATTTAAATGTAATTTTGGGGAAAATATCCATCTTCTTGGTGTAACACTATAGTTTCAGTTTGCGTCAGTGTAGCAAGTGTTACAGCTGGTTAATTAACGATTGTATTTATATTTATAACACCTGTGAGCGGAGTGATTTTACTGACAGGGTTGTTACACAAAAAAATCCAAGCGCAGGGCAGAAATCTGACAGAAATTCCACGAGCACACAGAAGCGTGAGAGAAACAGAGAGAATAGATCCAAGTGCAAGCTGAGGCTATTTGAGTGCGAGGGCAGGGTTTTTGAATGTGAAATCAATAAATAATGCTCTCAAACTGATAGACTACTCTCTTGAATAAAGATAGGGATAAAGCTCCATAGAAAAGCATTTAAATCAAACGTCTGGAGTTATTTTGGATTTTTTTGACACAGAAGGAAAGAAGAACTTGGATATGACACATGCGATTTGCAAGTAGTGTCATATGAGAAAAAAATACTCTGGGAATACTGCGAACTTGAGGGCTCACCTCACCCTCCACCATCCAGAGCTATGTGTGAAGTGTTTCGCTCACGCATTTAATCTGGTCTCGCAGAGGACTTTAAATCTACCAACTGTTACGTTTTTCAGGTGTGTGCAGCATTTCTGACAACTTTTATGATGGTGCTGGTCAGTCTGTATGCTTTGCATCACATTTTGCTGCTTTACAAATAATTAAAGTCAGATGAAAAGACAGTCAACATCAGTTTTACCTCATAAGATTAAGTTTTCAAAGTTTTCCTTGGATGCAGTTGGGGGAAAAAAAAAAGGAATAAATCACAATATATCGCAATATATTGTATCGCAATATTCAACATATTGCAATATCACAATAATATCTTATCGTGGGTCTTTTGGTGATTCCCACCCCTAAAAATTAATGAGATAAATGAAATAAATACTCAAGTTATTAATTAAAAAAATAAACTAGAATCAGTGCCTTGTGGTTGTCTGATTTCACACACCAGTCAAGTTGCACCTAAAGTTCACATCCATGTCTGTGAAAACATGGATGCTTCACACACATCATCCCCCCGGCAGCAAAGAAGATTTATACGATCAGCACAGTTTCAAGATGGACACCCAAGATTGGTCTCAACAGGTCAGCACCTGACTAAATGTCTCCCCTTTTGTTACTGAATTATGACATTAAATAATAGAAAACTGTTTTTGGCGGAACATTATGATGCCACAGTGAAGCTGACCTTTGACCTTCATGTCATCATTATATTCTCTTAGACAACTGTGTGAAATTTTGTCATAATTTCACATGCATTTTTAAGTTAAGGTCTAAAACATGTTTTGTGAGGTCACAGTAACCTTGACCCTTGACCATCAAATTCTAATCAGTTAATTCTTGTACCACGTGAACATCTGTGCCAGATTTAAGGAAACTTTCTAAAGGCCTCCTTGAGATATTGCGCTCATGAAAATGAGATGAACGCAAGGTCACTGTGAGCTTTGACCACCGAATTGTAATCAGTTCATTTTTAAGTCCAAGTAAATGTTTGTGCCAAATTTGAAGAAACTTCCTTAAGGAGTTCTTGAGCTATGTGTTCACGAGAATGAGACGGATGCAAGGACACAGTGACCTTGACCACTGACCTATGATCACCAAATCAAATCAGTTCATGGTTGAATCCATTTGGACATTTTTGCCAAATCTGAAGAAGTTCCCTCGAAGAGTTCTTGAGATATCGGATTCAAGAGAATGGGACAAACCGACAACCCGAAAAGAAATGGTATAGTCAGCACGAAGGCATATAATGGGATCGAAGGGTGGTGCTGTAGTTAGCACTGTCTCATTACAGAAAGAGCGTTCTGGTTTCAAACACAGTGGCTGACTGGGGCCCCTCTGATTGGAGTCTGCATGTTCTCACCGTGTCAGTGTATGTTTCCTTCCTCTCAAAGTCCAAAGCAAGACAGGCAGGTTAGTTTAACTGGTGATTTCAAATTGCTCAGTGTGTGTGAATGGTTGTCTGTGTCAGCCCTACGATAGTCTGGCAACCTGTCCGGGGTGTACCCTGCCTCTCGCCCAGTGTCAGCTGGGAACAGCTTCAGCTCTCCCGCAACCCTGAAGAGAATTGGATCCGTGGACTGCAATCATTCTGAGCATTATGCATGGGAATACATTTCAATATAAAACATTTGAATATGTTTCTTGCTTTTGTACTCATGGTTTGAATAAGTCAAACATTTCCACTTTGTCACTTTTTAGAACCACTGTAAAGGTTAGAAGTCTGCTTGAATTTACGACACAAGCCAAAATAAGAACATCGTTGCAAAACGGAAATGCAGCACAATAGCTGTTTTATCTTGACTAACTTATTTTTATAATCGTTGGTAGCCAAAGTCCCCCAGCCCTACAATACACACTTTCATTTGACCTATATAAAAATGTTTATTAGAGCATTTTAATCACCCACTTCACAAGATCCTCATAAAAAGAACTAAATATCACAGAATATATCTGATTGTTTCTTTTTAAACTCTCTCACTGTTCAGTTTGCTTCATTTCAAAAGGCAAGCCTGAGCAATTAAGAACTGGAAATAAAATGGAGAAAACGAAAATGAGAAAAAAATCTTAAGTGAATTAATAGCTCCAGTGTAAACAGATTTATCTTTCCAGATAACAAAGCAAATTGTTTCTTACTGAAGACTGCTTGAGCTTCCGCCGCCCCGAGTAACATCTTGTACTTTATTTTAGCGGGCCGATCAAAGAGTCCCCTTTCTGATAAGCATTAGCGGGGATACTGTGTTTCAGTCTGCTCCACAGTGAATCTCACAGAAAACATTTCTTGCTACTGGTTATTACATAACGTGAAAGTTCACGGAAGGTTTCAGAGGAAATTCAGAATGAATCTTGTCTTGTGCAGACTGAAGGAACAAATGTGTGTCTCTGTGAATGTCTCTGAGAAATACAGATTTTAATGGTCGGACTCAGTTCTTATTCCCTATCTCTTATAACAACAATACTGTCTCTTACCATTTATACATCCTGTTTTCATTTGTGACAGAGCTTGCACATGTTACCTAAATTGGGAGATCATATCAAACAAAAGACTTGTTGTTTGCCTATTTTAAACTTGTCTTTGTTGGAATCTAGCTACTAATTTTACAATGACAACATGCATCTATCTAACCTCGGATTATTATTAGAACGTTGTGCCCTTGCTCCTTTGCTTTGTAGTCACTAAAACTGTTATTTTTATAATGGTGCAGTCATCTGGAGTGTGAACGCAGCACAGTGCTGTGTCTGAGTGATAAACCACACCGCTGAACCCAGAGACACTGGCTTGATAAGGCTGAATGGGACTGTGTTCACAGGGTTACATCAAATGGCATTCATGTGTCTGCCATAATAATCATCATTACATGCCATTCAACTGAATCAGACTGCTGGCTCATGGGGAGTGACGAAGCTTTTTGATTGAGCCGTTTTCTCGTTAGTCCACTGGGTGAGCTGTGCCATATTTTTAGATCCATTACCTTTAATAACAGAAATGACAGAGATAAGGGAGGAGACATTTGGAAAGTAAGGAAGTCAGTTTCTGTGTGTGTCCCCTTTTTTTTCAAAACTCTATCTGAGGAGGATTGACTGACCCTGCATGTTGTTCTGTTTTTTTCATCTGTGCCTTGCTTTAACAGTCATACAATCTGACGCATTCACAGCTGGAAGCTGCTGAGTCCAACCACAATCTTCCACTGTTGGCCACTGAGTAGCAATGGTGGACTAAGTGCTTCATTCAAGGGCACCTTGCTCACGGAGGACAGCGTTTCTCGCTTCCCTTGTTCTGATTCTCTCAACTGGGATTCAAACTGGCACCCTTCCCCATCACCAGCCTGCATCTCTAACCTCTGAGCTCCTGCCGTGTGTGTATGTGTGTGTGTGTATGTGTGTGTAATCAAACAGTTACAGCGCTACAGTAAACACTACAGTATGCATGTGTTATGCACAGTTCCCCTTGGATGAGCATTAGGTTTTACTTGATCTCACTGCCCTAAGCTTCCCATGTGCGTCATCCCAAGCTCCTATCATGCAGAAAGAAGTTTTCACTGTATAATATTGTAAATGATTAAAAATAGCACAGGGAAGCATGGAAAGAGGAGTGGGGGTGGCGGCTGGAGTGGTGGGGATGGAATCTTAAATGGCTTGCAAATATGCTTTATTGTATGTATAAGTATTTATAGACTCATTATTGTGTCTTCCTTTTGAAGTAAAAACATGCACTCCTCTGCGAGGGTGTGAGATGGAGACAGAGAGAGAGCAAGAGAAAGGAAACACGCACACGGGGTCGCGACAGAGAAGACCAGATGCCAGACGCCCGCTGTTGTTAAATTCGGATGTCAGGCTGGTCGCTGTTTAACACTTATCACAATAACAAGCTTAATTCATTTTGCCCACTTGGCCATTATATAATCGGGAATCCATGGGGCTTGTGTGATAACCGTCTTGTTGCCTGACTGCCTTGATGCAAAGCGCTATTGGCAGAATTCCTCTACAGGTATGCGGTCTGACAACATAACGTCCGTAGAGAACGGTGGGGGTGTTGGATCAGAGTGATGCAAACAGACAGGGTGTCATGGAATATGAAGCCTGGAAGGTCAAATTTAAGTGAAAAGAAAAAAAAAATTGAGTGTGCGTGTTAGGGTGAGTAAGCTTGGGAAGAGGAGGAGGAGTACAAAGAAGGTGGGAGACTGAGATGAGGCGCAAACTTGGCGAGAGGGAATGCGAAAACCGCTACGCAGACTGTAAAACCAGAAAAAGAAAAGACACAGAAAGGTGTTTTCTCAGAGGAGAGATGTGGAAAAGCACAGCCTACATTCTTATCATACAGCAGACGCATATATACAGAATGGATTACCGCAGGCGGGCTTTGTGTGCAGATAATCCTGCAAATATTAGAAAATCAGGAAATCGTCTAGAAGCTGAGGCACCTTGTAAAGAGTGCATGAAGTCAAATGAACGCTTGCTGGGTCAATTTTTCTTTCTCAGATGACCCTGGAAAGAGGCCCAAACCCAGCAGGACAAGGTGGCACCTGCCAAGACTGCAATCATGCAGTCAAATAGAGAAAAACAGACTGATTTTTGCAGGGCAGTTTTTCCATGATTGCTGCTATTAATGTTAAAAAACAGAAGCCCAGTCGCCTATGGCGGAAGCAACAAGCCAACATGACCACGACAGCGATTCCGTGTCTCTCTCTCTGAATGAAAATGTGAGCCTGCGTCCCTTTCACTGTATGTCTGCTTTGTATGACAGGCTCGCACCAATCTGCTGCCTCCCCTTTTCTTGTCTTTATCTCCACTATCATGTTCTGTTGTGAACCTTCCTCCCTCCCTCTCTCTCCCTCTCTTGCTGCGTCTAAGAGTGAACGGCAGCAGCAAACAAGCTGGATAAGGTTGGCAACACAAACAACGATAACATCATGCACTCAATCCCAGCAGCGGAGCCACAGCCCCGCATATATCTGCTACCTAATTAGATCTGTGTGTGATCTAATGTTTGAGTTTTAATCCTCGCAGAGAGCCAAAAAGCCCTCTGACAGGAAATCTGTACAAAGTAGATCTGCAAGCCAGGCGTAATTAAAACGTATAAAGTCTTTTACATGTTGGAGGACACACAGGAGCACTAAAGAAACAGTTAATGCTGACTATAAGTTATCAGGTGCAAAGCAGCCTTGGGGTGCAAAGCAGGCGCTCCTTTTTTTTCGTGTCCTGGCTGACAGCAGGGGCATTAACTAATCTATAGCTGGGAGTTAAGTGCCTCGTGAGTAAAAGAAGGAGATCTTTATCCTCTCCCACTCAATGTTCATTTATTCAGCTTGGCCAAACTATATATTAATTGCAGAGTCATGACCTGCTGGCTGTTGTGGGTCCCCAATTAGTCTGTGTTTTTCACCCACTGAGCCCTTTTCTTTCTGTCCTGATACTGTTAAGCTGCTCCACCATACTGTGCCGCTCTGATGCTTATCACAGCAATCACCGCAGAAACTGACAAACCGAGTGAGCAGCTATGACTCCCGCGCCTTTGCATATCTGTTAGAGAACAGTAGGAATGATAGGAAGCCGTCAGCAGATATGGGCTTTAATTAAATAAAGTCGTCTCTTATGTTACTGCTTGCATTACCTCTTGTTTTACTTCAAATTATAACGGACGCCAGGATAAACACTTAGGATGGTATCGAATTCGAATCTGACATTTCAATCAAGATGGAAAGCACCAAATATGCTCTGACACTGTGTTTATTTTATATGGAGTATAATCTCATAAAGTCTTGGCACACAGCAGATATAGTGCAGTACCTCTTGTGTCAACCTCAGCATACAGGCGCACTCTGCAACCTATGGCCTTTTCAGTTATTGAGGGCCCCTTTCATAACTTGAGCTCTGAGGCCCACTTGAACTCCTGCAAAATGCAGTTTTACTATATAGAAAAGTGCAATCTGTCTCACACACAGAGGAGATGTATGTCTTTTATGAAAAGGGTTGTTCCGTGTGTATGGCCCCTAATTTCCAGGGCTGGTACCTGCGGTTATTCCACAGGCTAGTTAATAACATGTCAGGCATGAAATCCAAAGTGTGGGATCATTTTGAGAAGGTGAGGGATGAATCCAAGGTGATATGTCAACTCATCTTCATTCGTCGTCTACAAACATGACGTATCATCTGAAACATGCAAGTAGCTACATGCCCATTAGCCACTTAGCACAATCATTACTGCTTTGCCGACAGCGTCATTAACAGGCGGCTCGCTCAGTGTGTGACGTGCACTTGTAGATAAAATATATGCCTGTATTAATGAAGGTTCATTCCCAGATAGTACACATACATCTGGCCAACGTTGGCCTGAGGACGACACATCGGCCCTGAATTTATAACGTCTGACAAGCGTCAGCCGCATGGGTGGATATCTTTAAATTTAATACTCTTTTGTCAAACGTCATCAAACGTCTCTGTTACGTCAGATTTGGGTCGGCCCAGTGCCGTAGAATGTCTGCCCAAATACGGAAGTCGCCACAGAGGTGGAATTTCATCTCCGCAGTGTTTGTTTGGAACTGAGCTCGCAGGACACAGCATCTCATCGCAGAAGAGCGGAGAGGACTACGGAGGTCAGGCGGGGCGGGCCAACACTGTGTATCCCAGAACGGGTGCTCAACTGTGGGTGAGAAGAGCGGAGAGGACTACGGAGGTCAAATCGTGAAGTTTAAGGACGCCTTCGGTATGTTGTTAATGTGATTTATGGGCAATTTATCAGTCGAGGTCTCCTCCTCTGCAAAGCAAACTGACCCGGAGGCTACAGGTAATAGCGCAGTTTTGAAACCACTGTTTTTCCGAGATGAAGGACTGATTGTTGAGCTGCTGTTAACCATTAACAGAGTTAACGGATCCTGTTATTTAATAGTTTCAACACTAAATAAAGCAGAGTGACAGACCCAAAGCCTTCAATCTGGCTAAAAGACAGCTGAAATACTAAAAAAAAAAAATACAGTGGTAAAGTTGGGATTTGTTTCTTGAAGTTACGTGCTCATCATCTTTTCTGTCTCTTGCAGGCTGCCAGGAGAAGCGGACTGGCCATCAGATATTGTTAGTGGAAATTTGAAAATAAAGTTTGTCATACTGACTTTTGTCTCTTAATTGTGCACACTTACACAAGAAATAGGGTAACAGTCAGCTATTTTTGAATGTTAGCATTGATTTCTCACATTGAATGGTGAAATATTTGTAGTCTGAAAGGTCCAACCTAAATGAATAAAGGTCATAGTTAACGACGCACATGAATATTAATGAAGGAGCACCCACTGAGCGCAGTATTGATCGTTTGAACGTCGCATGGTGATCATTTTCGATTAAAGGCCGACGTCTCAGCGACGTCTTGGCAATGAGCAAACACTCTCCCTGCTACGTCTTAACGATCTAAACTTGATACATTGAGCTGACGTCAGCCAAATGTACGCGTGCTATCTGGGTTAGTATGAGTTAGTATGAGTATGTAGTCTAAGCGAACACTTAGAGGAGACCGTGCATTCTCCATTGCTGCTCCAAAAATGTGGAACAATCTACCACTGCACATCAGGCGGGCCTCCTCACTGTCTGTTTTTAAAACCCACCTTAAAACCCACTTTTACTCACTGGCTTTTAACCCAGCATGAGACCTCGCTCTGTTTTTATTTGTTTGTTGCTGTTCTTATTCCGTTTTATTTTGTTTTATTTTGCTTGTTTGTTTTTACCTGCTTCTTTTTGTTGTTTTATGACCTTATGTACAGCACTTTGTTTCAACTGTGGTTGTTTTAAAGCGCTTTATAAATAAAGTTGAGTTGAGTTGAGTTGAGTAGTACAGTTTTGTATTTTTCTGTAATGTAGCACAGTGTTACTGATATTATTCTTTCTCACACCTTCAATTCAAACCATTGTGTTGCCCCGCCCAAAATATATAATTTAATACTTAAATTAATATTGTAAACATGTGGACGACTAGTCGACTAATGGCACTAAATGACGACTATTGGTAGAGTAGGAAAATTCTTCCGAGAGTTTTCCTGTAACTTAAGCAAAATGCCAGCAATTTGGTCACTTCTATGGCATTCATTCTCTGTATGTATCTGTTCATGCTTTAGTTCAACCTGTGCCATGCCATACAACAATGATAAGAATCACTTTACATCTATACAGGCTCAGCGGTGCACACCTTTTCATTTAATCAGTGCCCGGCATCAGCTGACGAAAGTTCAGGTATTGGAATTGGTATCAGGAAGGAAAAAAATCTCTACTGACAAATAAAGATACTCGGCTTTGAATAATAATGTTTCTAATGTGTTTTGTTTTTTATCTAAATTACCACTGCACTTTCTCCCTCATACAAAGTATAAATAGGTTAAATTTTTTTATTTCATAAGTTTAATGAATGCACGCAATATGTCTCGTACTGCAGTGTTAAGTCAGCTCTTGGCATTAGTGTAGATTTCAGAGGAGGGGACGCAGGGGACACAACTTTTATTCTGACAGAATTATAGACATTTACACCATTTATGAAGAGGCACAAACTGATGCATGAAAAAGTGTTTGATGCTCAAAGTTTTCTGGCAAAGGAACCCAAAACCCATGTTTCATGTGTGGCCCCCAAGTGTTGAAATGAAATCTACGCCCTACAGGTCTCAAGTTTCCACATCACACTTCTGTAAGTTGCATATTGGCCTACAATGGGCTTCCACACTACTTGTGAGATCACATAATTGTGCTTGACATACACATAATAAAGTTATTTTCATGAAACCCAGTTTTTGAGACCATTTATGGTCAGCATTTGTTCTTTACTGTTCACTTTACTTTCCTCTCTACACTGAGTCAGAGCTGTTTTAAGTTACAGCTAATGCAACTGGATCATCCCACTGCTGCTGCTTCACATTAAAAGCTCTCAACTGGCACCAAATCAACCAGGACTGAAATCTTAAGGATTACAACTTTTAGGTGGGCACGGAGACATGACACCCCCCTTGAGAAGATGAATGTGAAAACAGCATTCTGGTGTCGAGCTCTGCACATGAATCATGCTGCACAGAGAAGCTCAAACAGCCAACACGTTTACTACTTAAGGCAACACTTTAAAAAGCGATCACAACGTGGCAAATAAACTGCAACAGTGAACTGAATTTGGCTCTTACAAAGCAGGAGCAGCTCAACTTCCCAGGCACAGTTGGTATGCACCCAACACTCCTGTCCCTCCGTCACTGTGGGTGAAACTGTAGCGCTTTGATCCAAAGAAGGGGGGGGGCACAGCAGGGTTCACAAAGAGGCGGTCTTGTCATCAGAGGTGGAAACACACGATACAGCCACCCGATATCGATACTGCTGGCAGGGGATACATTACGCAGTGTGGCTCGACAATGCCTGCTGCCTTTTCAGAGACGTGTGTCCTCTCAGTGTTGCTGCAGTCTTCATCTAAACTTTATGATTAAAGTTTTTTGGACTGATGTTTGGTCATGCAGGAAGCACGCAGTTTCAGAGAGTTAAATAAGTAGTAAACACAGGCATTCAAGCGGGCGGTGGTGCAGATGGTCCCTGAGCACAGCAGGAAGTGAGAAACTGATACTGTGAGAGCTGAGGATTTTCAGAAGAAGAGGATCACTTGGTCAGGTATTCCAGATGCAACTGATTAAAAAAACCTTGCACCCGATTTCGACTCAGCAACGTGACCTTAAACCAACTTATTTAATCAAATAAAAAATCATTTATCTGTAAGAGACACAAGTACATTCTTTCCTCTCAGTTCTGGCATACCCAACCCAGAAATGCGCTGTGTCCCGATTTAATCACGCTCATGCAATCTGGACACATACGTGAGGCCCTGATGAAGCCTGGTCTAAAGGATTACACTTTCTCACAGAGCAAGTCTCTCAAATGGCTGCCCTCGTGACGAACATAAAACAGGATGCTGCGAAAATCAACATCTACTACTACAGTATGTACGACATCGACAGAGGAGGATTTGTTTTCTTTTCACAGTCATCTCTTTATTAAGCTCCACAGCGCTGAGCCAATTTCCTTTTAGAATCTCCCAACAAAGCCAATGGATATTTAGAAACCTAAAACACTCATTTTAATTGGAGACACACGCAAATGCCACTTAATTCTGCATTAATGCCTCAAAATATTCATTACACTTACAGTAATAATGCTGTAGCTGATACAAGGGGTGTAATGAACGATCGGAAATAACGTTGTGCCGGCACACAGCCAAGTCGCGCTGAAAAATGGGATAAACTCTGTGTCACATTCAAAAAACAGACAGCCCCTCTCCGATGTGGAGCTCTACCCGAACCCTCAGCACACCGAGGCTCGTCTTTGTCTGTCACTTCAGAGTGTGAATGGTACAGTAGGCGAGTTTAAACCTCCTCTGCTGTTGAACGTGTAAAGTTTTCTGCCTTGAGAACAATCAGCGAAAAGAAAACAGAGAGGATGTGACACAAATAAGACGTTTCTGATTTCATACAGACATCTCGCACCTCTCTTTGGCTCTCATTCACTGACTCGAGCTGACAACACATAAGTGGCAAAGAGCGTGATGCCATTGTTGTCCTGTGAAGGCTGCTGACACCCAATCCTGCAGGGACACTCCATTGGCCATCAAGGACTGCTCGGATTTTCCACTTTGCCACTAAGCTTAAAAATGTATACGTTAACCCCCTTTTCTCAACATGTCATATCAACACACTGTCTTGTTTGACATATAATTTATAACGTAGCAGAGGAGATAAGAGTGGCGTACTAAAATAGAAATCGACAGAATCTACAGGATGAAAAGGGATTGTGGCAGAATTCCCACCAGGTTTGGTTTTCTCCTCTGTTGTCATAAGAAAAGCAACATAAACCCATCTTGCGTTACTGCTCACTCTAGCCAAACAGCTAGCCAAAACAGTCAGATGGGAGTGTTCCTTGTCTTCATCTTCGATTCATTCTTCAGCACGAATTTAAACACTTTTATCTACAACAGAACAGGTACATTTAATATGATTTATTGGCACTCAGTCGAGCTCACAGCACTGATTCTGTATCCAGCCATGCAGCTCAAACTGCTCACCATGTGTTGTTGGCTTCACGCTCACTCGCTCACTGGCCATTTCGTGCACTGACGTAGAGTTTGGCCGTGCAGAGACAGCAGTGTTGCTGCCGCCTGCAATATGTGACCACGACGCCTGCCAGGTTCTCCACTGAGTATATTTCATTACTCGTTATTTAATTTATCCCCTTGTTGTTCGACTGCTGTGCAATCTAACAATGTTCAGTTCATGCCAAGAAAATTTATGCCCGCTTGTATTTCCACGAGGGAGATTCCATCTATTCAACGACAGGAAATTGAATTCTTTGTGGACAGAAAATGTGGCGGTTAAAGCCCACTCCTGGAAGTTTAGTTTTGGGCTCAGTCCAGGGCAGATTTGTGGCTGCATGTCAAACAATCATCTGTGGCATCAGATTCCCACAGATAAGGGCCAGTAAAACAAACAGTCACGGCCCGCCCGCCATCAAAACATTCCAGCAGTGATGAAAGTATGAATGGAAAAGTTTTTTCTATCAATCAATAGGTCTGCCAACGCGCATACAATTTGCCAATGGCTTGCTGAAGTGAAAATTGTAAGAGCCTTAAGTTAGGCATGCACATCTTCAGAAGCTGAATGGAAAGTAGCAAATACGCTTCAAAGGCATGAACCTGAGGAACCACGTCATCAGTCTGTGGCGCGGGACTTAGTATTCACGGACAGTTTTGCGAAACACAATTAAGCCGAGGGTTTTTTTTTCATCAGCTCCTTTTGATCCTCAAACGTTATATTTCCTCAGGATGCTGGGTCGGAATTCAGCGTGGCATAAAGAAAATTGAATTGTCCAATGAGCTGAATACATAAATGGTAATTCTAAGCTGCTAATTCTCAACAATATACAACATTAAAGTGATGAATATGCAGATAATATGTGTTAACCACATGCTTGATTGCATTCCTGCCTCTGCTGCATTATGACCTCCTTACATGTGATTACTCATAATTAATGGAACAACTTCAAAGATGATGTTTCATAGATTTATCTCTCCTCTTGTCCCGTACTTGTTCACACACAATACAATGACTTAGAAAACAGCACAGATGCATTTCCAGCTTCGCAGACGATCTATTTCAAGACAGCTTGTTCTGTTTAAACTCAAATCCGGGACAACTCGAGCAGACTTGCATGTGCGCTTTATCAAACGCTGATAATCGCGAAAGCAGTGGGAGTTTGCAGGGAAATCTCAGTAAGAGGCAATCATATCCCTGTGCATCCTAGATAACACTTAGTATTCCTCGCTGGGGCTCTCCACTCGCTATCCACATGATGGAAATCTATTCTGACCCTTATATTTCTGCACTGAGTGAAATGGTAATGTCAGGAGTGTATTTAGCAAATCATCCTACTATAGCCTCCAAATGATGACAGCCATGATATGTGTAGCTGCCAGTCAGCGTGTGGGAGCCTCTCAGGTTTTCCCGGCAGCCTCCGACTATTACATTATGAGCGTTTTACCACCTTCGCTGAGCAAGACAAACACTGTTGTGTCAATCTTGTACAAACTCGGGGGGCGCACAATTTAATCCAGAGCCCATATCTTAATTAAATTCATGCTGAAGTGGTGCGCACATAAAGAAAACACACACACAGCGCGTGTTTGAGCGTCGATCGGGTAATACATTAAAAAAAATGATGTTGTCATTATCATTATTAAATTAAATCTGCAGGCTGGAGTAACATCGATAGTGGAAAAGCCCCGGGAAGCATTAGTGTAAGCGGTGCCGGGCTTCCCCCGTGGCTTCACACTGTCAATAATTGCTCTAGGGTTTCTCTTCGCTTTGCTCTCCGTGAGCCTGCTTAGCTGCCCGCGTACTTGGTGTAGGTCAGAGACATTATATCTGCTTCAAAAGTAGGCTATGGCAAGTCGAGGTCGATGTGAACTGTCCATTATAATCAGCCGTGTTGCTCAGTAATCACAGAATACATTGCAAGGCAGAAGTAGAAGCGCTGGTGATGATAGTTCAGTGACACAGAGGAGTGAAAATAAAAGAAACATCTCCATTATTGAGGGACAATGTCGCGTGTTGACAAGGTTATGCCGCGTGCACAAGCACCTTCATGTCGGCTCGGATTTTTAACGTCCAGCTCGCCGGCAAAGATGGACAAGCGTTAAAAAATGATTTCATGATTCAATGTTTCACTCACTCACGAGAATTGGTTTTAATTAATAAAGCCGCACTTTTCTCGGACTCTGTGACGCTGTTGTCACTTTAAAATGTGACAGACTTTTTGTTTTGTTTCTAACGCGGCTGACTTTCCCGGCGCGCGCTCACTTTGCCTTCTCTCCTCCGGACTTTAACTCACCTGCATTCCTGAGCTTCTTGTTCCGGTACACGGAGAAGATGACCAGCAGGTTGCCCAGGATGTCGACGATGATAGTGAAGATGAGGAAGCAGCCCAAAGTTGTGGTAACCCACGGCGGGCGGTTCAGGACGGTGTCACTGGGGTCTGGCGAGGAGCTGTTCAGGTGAGACCCATTTATAACCATTGTATACAGTCGCGGAACTTTCTCAACTTGGCCAAATTCAACGCGCCAGTTGCTCCCCCCGCGCGCGCGTCCCTAAAGCCTGGGTTTCGGAGACGCCGGTGGTGGGATACTAAAGCCTCCCGCGGCTTTCATCTTCATCCTCTCCACGCGCGCTTCTCCACCTCCTCCTCCTCCTCCTCCTCCTTCTTCTTCTCTCCTCTCCGTGGACTTGACCCAGCTGCCGCGGCTCAACCCTAGTAGTCTCCCCTTCACTCTGGCAGCCTCGGTGTCACTTCTGCGCCCGTGTGCCATTCACTTTGTCGGTACGCATGTGTGACATGAAGCCGCAACTTCAAACCTTCCCAGCATGTGATCAAACAGTCCGGAGAGCAGCGGTTATATTTTGAGTGAGAAACACTGTCGCCTGCCGGCCGACAGGAGGCACTGCAGGTTAATGGCTCGGCAAAACGTCCTACTTCTTTTTTTTTTTCATTTACCGGATGCGTGTTCATTCATGGCTTTGCGGTCGCTCGCGTTGCTTTATATCAGCAGCCCATTCATTATCATCCAGAGGAATCATTCATGTTTTATCTGTTTCAGGGAAAGCAGCACACTTACCGACGGCACCTGTAAGACAACAGGAAACTGTCTCATTTTAGCACAGACAGGCTGCTGATTAAAGGTGATTCAGCCTTTGAATGATCCACATTTAAACTTCATGTAAACAGACTGGCAAATAGGTCTAAATTGAATCCACAACTTTTGTTTGGTCCACTTTGCACACACATTACCACTGTAAATGCTTCTGAAATAGAATTTAACATCTGTTTTATCCCATGCAACGTACATCCCTTGCTTCAGTGAAACCCCTGACCCTCCCGCTAAACAGACTTCTCATCACCGAGACACTAATAAAGTAGTGTTGTTCGAGCTTCCCTGACAATGGATGCCATAATGCTATTGTTAGTTAATGATGTTCACAATAAATGGGTCAGCCGCCCCCACCTACACGCACACACACATGCACTTCTGCAGCCTATTCTTGAGCTGTCTTGGAGAATGACAGTTTGTCATTATAAAATGTGGAAACTGTCATGTAACGGGTTATTTTCATTTGCAAATTCAAGGGTAGGCGACTGAAAAACATCATGTTTGAGAGAGACAGTGGACTGATCCTATATCAGCCCACCACCCCTGCTGTCTAGTCCTCTTTATCAGTCCCTGTCTTGTAGGTGTAACAGTTGTTCTCGACCTTTTTGGCTCATCACTCCTTAAAAATAAAGCAATGTATAGTTCTAAAAAAAACATCAACTGCAGTACAATAGATTGCAAGTCAGCCAAACAGTGATCATATAACTATTTTTTTAAAAAGGTTTTAAAGGTTGTATTATTCGAAAGGGGGGCAGTAGCTCAGTCAGTAAGGACTTGGCTTGGGACCGGAGGATGGCTGGCACGGTGCCGAGGTGCCCCTGAGCAAGGCCATGGACCTATACCTGCGGGGAATGTTGTTTAGCAGCCCCATCACTCTGGCATTTCTCCACAACTAAGGCATTTGTATGTGTGTGTGTGTGTGTATTTCTCTGCAATCATTATCACATTATCGTTATTCAAAAAACATCTGACAAGGACTGTAATCTGCAAAGACTCTTAACACTTGATTGATTCATTCGTAATTTGTTCATGTTTTATTTTGCAAACTGCACGTCTTTAACGAAAGTGTGTCACTTCTTAGTCTGGAACTCTTATTCAGTTATGCAATCTTTGTTTTTATCTTTTTCTTTTTATGTATGATTGTGCTATTTTTGGCATCAAACCTCTCCTGCACAATGTTTTAACTTTTAATTTCTTTTTCCTGTTTTTTCTATACATGTATGTGCAAAAAACTACACTAGACTTAACTGTAATCAATTTGTTGCGAATTTTTTGAATCAGTTTGGGGAATATTTAAAGAAAGTCCAAATCCTCTGATTTCCGCTTCTTAAATGTGAATACTTTCTAGTTTCTTTATACTTTTATGACAGCAAACTGATAATCTTTGTCTTATCACTATTTTCTGACATCTTATAGAACAAATGAGTAAGTAGTTAACTGAGAAAATAATCAACAGATTAACTGACAGTAAAAGTAACCGTTAGTTGCACCACTAATTTCCTGTGTGTGTAATGAAAATGACGAAGTTCCCCAAGAGGCATTAATGAGGCACTTCTAATAATGTACTTTTTATAATTTACAAGAAAACAGCAACGATTAGAGAAAAGTCTTAAAAATAACTTGTGTGCAAGTGGTTTCCTGTTCTGCTATTTGTCTTGATATACAGAATTGTCTCTTTACTCATCCCCAGATCAAATCAAAAATCAAAAAATTCTATACCTGTGTTTTGTAATAAACATGACGCAAACCTTGCTCCAGTTTAAGGTCACAGGGTGTTACTAGCTATTCCATCCAAAAGTGATTTGATTCATTGGGAAATGCGCATTAAAAGAAATACAAATCCTGTTAAATGTACAGACTTTGGTGAAAACTGCGAACTCAAGTGAGTTTTCTGAAGAACCGGAAACAGAACGAGTCTCGCATTCTTCTTCTTCTCCTACGTTTTCTGGCGGTTGGCAACCAGCTTGTAAATGCATTACTGCCTTCGCGACTCAGAGTGTGGATATCACCATGGAGACAGGTGCGCTATGTCAGACTTAATTCGAACATAAGCGTTTCCATCCCCCAATTTGCGAATCAACATTTTTTCGACTCAATCAAAACCTGGCTAGAGCGAGCGTATTTTAGTTTGTACGAATCAGGGGATTTGAATTTGAATTTTGGCTTTTCCATCATAATTAAAATAATAATTTTCCGATGCGGTACTTTTAGAAGCGCATCTAAATAGGCTGATGGAAACATGACTACTGACTATACTCACAGAGGCACTAGTCACTGACATACACCAGTAAGTTATAGATTATCAATCCTTACATCTGATTTACAACAATACCAGATCAATTAATCACTCACTCTGTTGTTATGACATGAAAGTAAACAAACAAACAAACAAACAAACTGTGAAGTCTTATTATTCCAAGATGCTCATTTCATTAGCGGTTGTTATGTGTTGTCTGTGTCCTTGACTGTCACAGGAAAAAGCCTTGTTACATTATTCACCAAGACGCCTACAGCTGCTAATGCTAAGCTCGACTTGTTGAGAGCCGGACACGTCTTTTGTGAAAAGCTCTGACCTATTTAGCTTTATGAAACCACATT
The DNA here is from genome assembly GCA_026686955.1 of Epinephelus cyanopodus. Taxonomy (NCBI): domain Eukaryota; kingdom Metazoa; phylum Chordata; class Actinopteri; order Perciformes; family Serranidae; genus Epinephelus; species Epinephelus cyanopodus. Next base: position 24,013,612 of record CM048916.1, on the reverse strand, counting down.
TTTAAAGAAATAAATGGCCTAAAACTGAACTGGAAAATTGACAGCTCATTTTTTAAGCTCATGAGGATACTTCTGTGTAGTTGTCTCTATTATTTGTCCATGTTTCACTGATCTGCAAGCGCAGTATAATACAGTGATCAAGCCCTGACTTTGCTGTTATACTGAGGACACTCATCATTCTGTCCATCACAGCTTTATTATGTTTCAACAACATCCCCAAATTATTAGCAATAATAATCCTGAGCCGCCTTTTGATCTTGCTCTATCTATCCTCCCTCTCACTGTCTTGTGTCACATCATTTTACAATACAAACAGCTCATTATTATTAGATATTTGTGAATTGCACTCATGCAAAATAAGATCATTATCTCTCCCCGTTCATCTCTCTATATTACATTTGCCTCTGCCCATTCTTCTGAACTGCTCTGCTCGCAGACATTGTTCAGAACATGTTGTAATCTTTAGTGCACTAAAGAAAAAAGCACATTACAAAAGCCCCACTGTATATCAAAATAAAGTGGAGGGAGGAAAAAGCAGCAGCAACGGCAGATTTTGAATAATTACAGTAGTTAGTGAGACAGCAGACATGTAAGAAGCAGTAAAAGATAGGAGGACAGGACAGACCAAATCTCTGTGTCATTTGCTGAAGTTCAATCATTTCCATTATGCTTGGTGATAAAAGAAGCTTTAGCAGCATCAGCAGAACAAATGGTACGTTTTCAGCTACTTCATCAGGGCTGCAAATAAGCTGCCCGTAATTCCACATCTACATTTTATGGTAAAAGTGTTGCTCTTCTTTTACTGGAAATTAGAAGGATGAGAATATTTTATGAGCTACCAGGAAATGTTATTTGCTGCAATTAAACTCAGTCTCAACCACTGCAGATCTATACCCACCCTTAAGTCATAAAGAGACTCCTGTTATTTCAAATGATCAAACCAACATCTATCAGCTTTAACTTTATTTTATCTTGGGTTTTTTTTTGCAGGAGGAAATATGAACCATAATGACAGTGCAGCTATAGTGCATATTTTTTCAGTTTTTCAAAAGCGGATGAAACCTTTTCCAGACATATTTGTAGAAACAGCATCTAAGCTTCTGGCCTCTGGGCAGGCAGTTCCCATGGCAGCGGCTGACTGATATTTTAGGGCCAGCATTTCTAGGAGACACAATTGTCAACCCAACACGTGCGCTACCAACTGGGGCACATCACAGCCCTGTGGCCTTAAATTTGATTCCCACCAGACACTACTTTTCATTCATGTTATTTTAGCACCTGCTGAGTCATTGACAGCTCACAACCTACAATGCACCAGGGACTGGAGCACGTCATAGCCCTGTAGCCTACGAACATTGATACAATGCAGTTTTCCTTCTCCTTTTTCAGAAAGCCCACATAGCGTTCATCACGTTTTGTTAGCTATTTGAGACATTCGGTTCTTTGCAACATTCAGACTGAGTTTGGATGCCACTCAGAAAGTAAAAGCTAGCAAGCTGGGTTGACTGTCGGTAGCTTCCACTTCAAGGTGTAAATGCTGGTTTCAAGATTCCAGGAACACATCAGGCTTTGGCACCTGTTTGACTTCAGTCAGGCAACTCATGTTTTAAGTGTTTATTTCAACAGCAGTTTGGCGTCTAAAATTCGGCCTCATCGCTCCCTGCAGATATGTTTACATGAGATACGTGGCCAAAACTGTGTAAGTACAACGTTCGTCATGTTCAACATTCATCATGTTCAGTGTTCGTCATGTAATGCCAAAGGGCCCAAAAAGTTTTTTTCCCCATAAATTTACATTAGGAAAGACATCTGTTGTTTTTAGGCACATTGCCCAGTACAATTAAATAGCCCTTAGGGTGCTTTCACATCTGCCTTGTTTGGTTTGGGCCAATCAAACTCAAGTTCGTTTGCCCCCTAAGTCTATTTGGGCAGGTGTGCACACAGCAATCACACTTGGGTGCCCAAAACAACCGGACCAAGATCTTCTTGAAGAGTTGGTCTCAGTGCGGTTACAACCGAACTGTGGTGTGGTTCATTTGTGGTGAGAACATTTTCTGACCTCGATCTGAACCAACTGCAGTCTCATTACACATTGTTTGGGTTAAACAAGCACAAGCATGTTTATTAATGTGCACCTCCTCCTGTACTGCCTTAGCCCATGGATATATTTGAAGGCGATCTCCGCTTATTCTTGACGACAAGGAGTAAAAACAAAATCCTCCGACAAATACAACCACATAAACTCGAGCCCCTCTCCCACTGAGCACAACAGCAAAAGGGCAGCCATGTTACATTCAATTAAGTATAATAAAATTCAGTAAACATGCCTGACAGCAAGAGGTAAACACAAAATCCCTAGTCAAATACAACCATATAAACTCGAGCCCCTACACAAATCAAGTGACACAGGATTATGTTAGCATAAAACATGGAAATTACCATACGAGCGCAATGTCACTTACCTCTCCCATGGAGCACAACAGCAAAAGGGGAGAGGCAAGGTGGGAGACACATCCAAAGGTGAACACAGGGGTACAGACACTAAGTATCAAACGTTCCTCATATTGATTTTGGAGGCTGTAGCGTGTCAGGTAATAACAACTGGAAACTAATTTTGTGTAATTAAAATAGATTAAAATGATCTTTGTCTTGTTCTCTTGCACTCACAACATTATCATTTATTTTCTGAGTTAAGTGATCTCATAGAAATCCCATTTCCCACTAACTCTCTTTCACTATCTTGAAGCTGCAGGGCACATTTGCGTGACGGCATGTTGTTAGTGAATCTGGGCCTCGGAGTTGTGTTGATCAAACATTATTGAAAGGAGGGAGTTTAACTACTGTTAGTGGTGTCCCACACAGGGATTTCATCAATCAAATTAGTGTCAACCCTCTCATAGAGAACTAACGTACCTTTGTTGTGTAATGTATTTTCACAGCAAAAATGAAATCAAACTTAAATTTGTTCCTGTTGAGAAAACTTTTTGACAACACAAATAAGTGCAACAGTCAAACCAAAACCCAAGAACACGTATACTGCTTTCCTTTAATCATGCACGCCAAAATATTTCTTCTCTTCAAAACACCATTTATTCCTTGTTGGAGCGCATGATTCACTGTTTTCCCTGCTGTGCCTTTATAAGCATCCAGAGCAATGAGACTTTTATCTAATGGATAATTGAAGCGGTTTATGAATCAGTCATTTCCGCAGCAGTGGAGCAAGCAAAGAACATGTAACCCATCCCAAGACAAGTAATGAACAGGCATCTGAGAGAGACATATCTGCAGGATACTGTGTTTTGTTTTGACTCTCAGGCTTTTAGGAAAGCACAGCGCTGCTACAAGGGTTGACTTTCACTAAAATGCTCCTAAAGAGTAAACAGGATAATGCTCCAGCACAGGATGCACCTATAAATGCATGTTTTATGCCACCTTGTCATTTTCTTCTTTAGTCTTTAGAGGCACATGAGAAGTAGGAGATGAGACAGAAGTACTTCTTGTATTTTATGCCAGTTTAGCACCTCTGAGTTTAAAGTGAGTCGAAGTGACAGAGCAGAAAAAAGAGAAACTGATCTTCTTTAAAGTACCTCCACAGAAGCGTCTTCACTTTATTGGCAAAATTAAAAGAGACAATTAGAAAGACAGAGATGGAGAGAAGAGGTGTACAGTAGGATTTCATCACACCTAACAGGGACACAGGTTGAAGAGAGCCGTTAGGAGTTTTGTGGGGGAAGGAGGGGATGAAAAGGGGAAGGGTGAAAGTGGGAAAAGGAGAGTGGGAGAGAAGTGCTGTTTGTGGGGGAGGGAAAGGGCAAATGCACCCGTGATGAGGCCAGGAGGGTGCCGAGAGTACCCCCCTCACACACACACACACACACACACACACACACACACACTCCTGCCCGCGTGTCTCATTTGAGAGAGCTGTCAGCAAAATGAAGGAGAGGAGACAGAAGTAATGTAATGAGTGCGGTCTCGACACAGCCCCGGCATGTCTCTGCTGCTTCACTGGTCATCACTACATCCCACAGAGAAACAAGAGTGTTTGCTTTTATCTGCCGTCGCTCCCCCCCTTCCTCTTCCTCCTCCTCCACCCAGGCCGGTTGCCATGACAACAGCGGAGCTCCACCCAGGACAGAGATGTGTATGCTGGTAGAAAGAGGATTATTGGGGTCAGTGGTCTCTGTGTGTGTGCGTCTCTCTCTCTCTCTCTCTCTCTCTCTCTCTCTCTCTCACGCACATACACATGTTTTCTCACGGCATATGATTATGCACAGACACATAACAATACAGTAACTGCTTTACTCTAACCTGAATGGAGCCAGACAATTAGTTTTGTTTTGTTGTTATTCATCGTTTAATGGATTCTCTGAATGGATAATTTCATGCATTTCCACGAAAGAATTAATTCTCCACTGATTAACGCCACATTTTATGTTAGGTTCATATTTATGGATATTTGCTATTATTTGAAAATATTCACAAGTTATTTTTTAAAACCAGTGGTTGAGTTTCTCGTCTTCTTGAAAGGGCTACTCCAGTGACTTACTGTTGAACTTCCATGAGGTTAGAGGACTTGCAAGAGATGGATTAAACAGTGAAGGAAAAAAAAACAAACAAAACAAAAAAAAAAAACAGTGAAGGGTCAAAACAGAAGCAGCAGAGGCGAGGTACTCTTACTTATTGTTCCTGTTAATGGCCAAAACTACATAAATACATTCCCCAGTATTATATTATTATTAGAACCTCTATGTCTAGTAAATGCCCACTTCTTTCATACTCTACACGTCCAGTTTGTTACACATTCTCTTACAAACACAGCGTTAATTACAGTGTTGCAGCATGGTGGTGCAGTGATTAGTATTGTGGCCTCACAGCAAGAGGGTTCCTGGTTCGAACCCAGGGTGGAGATGCAGAGTCTGCATGTTCTCCCCGTGTCAGTGTGGGTTTTCTCCAGGTACTCCAGCTTCCTCCCACAGTCCAAAGACATGCAGGTTAATTGGTGACTCTAAATTGACCAAAGGTGTGAATGTGAGTGTGAATGGTTGTCTCCATGTGTCAGCCCTGTGATAGTCTGGTGACCTGTTCAGGGTGAACCCCGCCTCTCGCTCTGTGTCAGTTTAAGATACCTGCTTTTGTCACTACATGGCCAGACACGTCCCGAACAATCTTTAAAAAATACCCGCTTTTGTTAGTCTTAAACAGGTCTGCTGCTGAAGTCTTAGGTGTCATGCCGTTCATCATCCCGTCCTTCTCTTAATGAGAAACTCAGCTCATATACATGGAATTTGAACAACATTTAAAAAAAAAAAAAAAGAAGTAACATATCCATGGTTTTTGCAAAGCAAATCCCAAATTTTTATTCTGGCAACTGGCCTCACACAGAACACTGTGTAACTCTTGTAAGTAAATCAAGTTTAAAAAAAGGAAACCAAGTGAAACAATTATTTATTTCAACTAGAGCAAGTTAACAAGGAGATTAGAGTTTGGTCATTAGGAGCACTGGCAGACACATTCAGCACTCATTCAGGGTCTGGCTGCTGCTCGCTCCAGATCACTGAACACAATCAATTCACTGAGAAAAATTAGCAAGTTGCTGAAGGGGTCTTACAAGTTGTCGAATCTGAAATGGCTAAATTGGCAACACTGGTCTCCAAGCCAAGCCATCGACCCCTCATGATGTAAATGGTAAATGGACTGCACTTGTACAGCACCACTCAAAGCGCTTTTTACACAACATGTCACATTCCCCCATTCACACACACATTCACACACGGGTGGCCGAGGCTACCATACACGGTGCCACCTTACACTCAGTAACCATTCACATGCATTCATGCACCAGTGGAACAGCCACTGGGGGCAATGAGGGGTTCAGTATCTTGCCCAAGGATACTTTGACTCACGGACTGGAGGAACCAGAGATCGAACCAAAGATCTTCTGATTAGTGGATGACCTGCTTTACCTCTAAGACACAGGATTATTTCCTCAGACTTTTCTTGCCCTTTTTAAAAGTGTGTCCACATTCCTCATAATAATACCGTTATTGTGACATTTCAGCTGGAATTTTAGCCCAGTCACCAGAGGAAAATGTTGCTGTTATACGCTTCTGAAACCACAGATATGCTGCACATTATAAACGTATCATAAATGTTTCTAAAGTGATGTACCTGTGATGTGAGTGTATGAGCTGACCTTGTCATCGAAATATGGAGGGGATGGTGGATGATGAGACACCTCGGCGATATTTCTGCATTTATCTTGCAAGTGGACTCTTCTTCAACGTTTTGTTTACTTCCTGGATTTTTCCTGCATGGAAATTCTGATCAATCAAGAGCAGCTTTCTCGCACAAGGCATTTGATCTGGTCCGCTTGCAAATGCTGCCGTGAGAACACGAACCAACTCTAGGCAAGTATGCAACTTTGTAATGAAATAAATCTTTGATTCAGACCAAAACAAACAAACTCTACGTCTGAAAGCACACTTAAGCCAAAACATGATCTATTCCTGACCGTAACCAAGTGGTTTATGTGCCTAAACATAACCAAACATTAACCACAGTGTTGCTGAAACACAGCTTTGCTCGGCTCCACAGTGAAGCACGTCATCAAGAGGTTTAATGCAGCTCAATTGACATGACAGGAATCTCCACCTGAGTTTTTCTGCCTGCTGCTTCTGTTGTGACTTTGTCTTTGTTTTCCTGCAGCAGCCCAGGGTTGCTCCCTGTTTGCGTTGTCTGAGGAGATAAATGCTGGGGCAGACAGCCGAGGTGGGTCGATGTTAATATCAGCTCTGGGTCTCTCTGTATAGATCAGACATTTTTGGGTCTGAGGGGGGCTCTCGGCAAATTTCTCATGAATGACTGGGCAGATTTTTCTCCTCAGACGTTCAGCACTGTGTAGGCATGTTTAAACAACAGCCTCCTGTTAATCACCCTCTGCGTCTCTCTCAGACGTTGTTTGATTTAACTTGATATTTGAGGTATTTTAATATTTGCGTTTTGTCTGAGGAACTTCAACTTGCATTTGTAAACAGTCTTGTGCACACGCTCTGAGCAAACAGCAAATCACAGCTTGAGTTGTGATTGATGAAAAACTAATCTTGCTGTCAAAAACTCTGACACTCTGACTGTTTTGATTTCCTATTAGAAAAAGTTTTATGAAGTGCGTGAACTGCATAAAAAAGGTATATGGACCTATTTTTTATTTAAAAGATGTGTCTAATTGGCTTTAAAGGAGAGAGCATGTTCACTGGTAGACAGAGCAGTGTGGGGGAAATAACGCAGAGTCTGAGTTATCGCGTAATCACTATGCAGGTTGTCATACCAACTGATCCATGAATCGGCTTATTTGTCTGATTTGTGTTCCTGCATTCATCCAGAAGGATCCGCTGAGTAAAATCATTTGATGAGGCTCCACGTGTCTCTCAGTGGGTTGCTCCGCTGCCTCTGAATCTCAGAGCCATCCTGTCCTCCTCCTGCTTTTACGAGTTGTCATATGCAGCCATCTTGTGGTTACCATACAGCATTACAGCCTCCCATGTGAGAACTAATAACCACATCCCCTGAAGCAGAACACCTCCTTTCCCACAGCTCTGCATTTGTGATTCCATAGTATGAATAATGCATTAAAAGGTATGAAAATCTTAATTTATGTAATGGAAGAACATCTGGTGCCATTTCCACAGTTAATTGGATCCATCAAGCATGAGATTAAGCAGCACATGAGTGGCTGCAAAGTGATTTGATTACCAGCCGCTGCTAGAGTTTTGGATATACGTTCTTCTTCACATTATACCTCTCATTAATGAGACTGTGGAGCCGTTTCAGTCCACACATGAAAGTTTCTGGAAAAAAATGTTTTTCACTCTGCAACCTTGCTGAGAAAGAATCGTCCATTCCCAGTCCGGCTCTCAGCAACAGCCTCCAGTTAGGGTGAAAAATGCAAAGATAGATCAAAGTTTCGAAATCGAGGAATGTCATCTGGACTCTGATGCTCACAGAGGCAGCAAGCAACTTACGGGAAAGCATGCAAGAATTACGGAGCACATTTTCTGTGTGACTCTATGTGAGCCATGAATTAACAAGATTTGATTTTGGCTGGTACTGAGGACTGTTTAGTTGGTCAGAAATGAGGAAGCCATAATTTAATGCCTGTATGACCATTCAACTCTGTACCATTTTCCAGTGAGTCTTTGTAAAGGATTTATGTAACGCATTGCTCTGTTTTTGCTTAATAGGTCATTTATTAAAAGCTTCATAGATCAGTAAGCGTGACAACTTTAGGATTACCAGGCTGTGAAAACTCAATTTGCCTTGTGTTTATCCTCCTCCAGCATAAGTTGCTTTTTAACTGGCTCTTAATTTAATTAGGAATACCCAAATGTATGAAGAAGGAGGTAAGACTGAAACCAATATTACGGTAAATATGTAGCTGGATCAAGAAGAGTGGCTCCCAACCTTTCTTCTTAAGGGACCATTTTGCTGTCATTGAGTAAACTGATGACCCCTTACTAATGGAATCTAACCCTTTTTTCATTTCATGAAATGGTATGGGGGTCATACGCATGCTGCAAATTTGTTGTTTTCAGTATAGATGTGCAACAGGTTCAAAATCCAGAGCGACGCTGTTGCAGCGTGCCTGTTTTCAATTTTTGTCATGTGATAAGGGCAGATATCTTTCCCTTCTTCCATAAATATCAGTCTGAGATAAATATGGAGGAGAAGTTGATCATTTTAATGCAGAGCTGCCAGAGCTTTATATCTGCCCCACAGATAACAGGCCGGCAAGCTGCGAGCGTTTAAACACACAGAGCTGGATTGGCGAGTTGATCCAAGGTGCCCAATTTTCCACCTCGTAGCGTAGACATATTGGCAGAACCCTTTTGGTTTAAACAGAACGAGGCGGCCTTCCATCACGGGAGGGGCTGTTGATGACTTGTGGGAGGAGCTGTTGATGACGCCGCACGTGCAAGCCACTGGCGGTGGATAAACATGAAACAGCTGATAGCAGGAATGAGCAGCTATTAGCAAGAGGGAAACGCAAGCTTGTCAGACACTGTAAAGATGAGCAACTGGGGAGACAAGGAATTGCGGGCTTCCCTCCTACCTCACTGTTTACTTCACACGCTGAGCTACACATTTTGTTACTTGCTCACGCCCCCCATTGCCCCGAAAAAGGCACATTCTGTATAAACAAAAGTAGGCAGGCGGCATTTTGCTGCACTCCCCAAATTTGTTTTTATACTGCCAATGCTGAAATTAGACTGATAGGGCTTTCCTGCAGAGAAGGCACAAGAGTAGCACCCAGTGCCTGACCTTGTGTTTTCCAGGCACTTATAGACGCTGCATGGGTACGGCCCCTAAGGAGGAGGGACCTCCCAGGTTGGGAACCAGTGATCGAGGACATTGGTTCCCAACCTTTTTCTGGAGGGACCCATATTGTTACCATTGTAGACGTTGGTGCCCTAAGGGGGTTGTGCCCCCTGGTTGGGAACCAGTGATCTAGGAGACCCTAGGTTTGGCTTATGAAACAGAGGACACAGGAGCCTGGTTCTGTCCAAAGGTAACAAAATCTACCTCCCAGCACCTCTAAAACAAACTCATTAACATGTTAATTTCTCATTTGTTTATTTTCCATGTTCACTCAGATCCGTAACTTCTGGGGTGTCTGTTGGTTGCCTGGCAACTGGTCCCACACAAGGAAGTGAAAAAGCACATTTCCCCAAACTTTGAACTATTCCTTTAAATATTCTAACTGCAGTCTTGACAGCTAATTAGAGACTGAGAAATCACTGACACTCTATTAATGACTGGCTAAGATTTATAACTGCAGATTAAAGGCTTATTAAAAAGTGAGTTAGTCAGTAATCCATCATGTCTGCTGCTGAGGCCGTTACAGTACATGCTGTACTGTACTGTGGTGGAACTCCTCACGTTTCAGCTGGTCTGGAAGAAGCCTGAGAACCAGATCCCAACCACATTACAGAACAAAAAAAGTACTTGGGAGACAAATCTTACAATGAAAAATGCCTCCTTAATAAGAATAAACAAATGCCCCTTCAATATTAAACAAATATATGAGGTTAGGGGTTATATTGTGTTTCAATGAAAATAACCAAAACACAAAGTAAAGCCTGTGGGCATCACGTTAGCAATAGGCAAGCCCAAGAAAAAACCTAAGAACTGGCCTGATGCAGGTAACTTTGTGCAAAGGTGTCCTTTAGTATTCCCTCCACCCAGGTGTCTGAATTCTCAAAAATCACCCTAAACCGGAACAACAGCAGATAACAAAGGAGTCTCAAAAGGGCCTAAAGACCAGAATCTATCACTGCAACCTAAAATAAACTTTGCGCAAGTCTCTGTTTGTTAAAAGCTCTTTTAAAACAAAGTCCTGGAACAGTGAGCTGATTCTGCTGACCTATAACAACATATAGCCTCCTCTTTTTTCCTGAGACTCCAGACTTTCGTCCATGGATACTTTTTTCTTCAGTGATCTGGTTGGTCGGGTGCCGAGGTGATGACAGGCTGTGATCCGATACTCTGAGTCAGCCCGCTCTGGAGCAGGTTAGCTGTTCTGCGTAAGTTACCATGGTGATGGCTTCATAGTACTGGAAAGTCAGAGTTAACCCTGAAGTTACCTTCGCAGTTCAGGCCTCTGTTATTCTGGCTGACAATATCTGCTAACATGACGTCTGCAGTAGATTGAGGAAGGACCAGAATGCCCTGGCTGTGCAATTACCCACGTCTCTTAAACCCCACAAGGCATCGCCACACCCTGATTGGCCCAGAGAGGAAATGCTCTCAATTCCTCTCTGGGAGACAACACTTCCCTGTGATTACATTTCTTTTTCTCAGTGAAAAAGAAATGATGATGTCATTTTTGCTCGGGTCTGCAAACAAGCATGTTCCTTATGCCCTACATTCAGCTGACAAGCAGGTAGAAAGGTACGAGGAACTGCTACAGTACTGTCACTAAAGACAGCAGCTTGGCAACCCAAAAGTTGCTGAGATTTGATTCAGTGTTTCAGTCGTGCTGGCGATGTGATTCATCAGAGCGAGGCTGAGGAGAGCTGCATCTTGACAATGGTCAGCAGATGTGGTCCTGACTGGAGGTCAAAAGGTCACCTTCCACCGCAGAGCCCAGGAGGAAGAACAGTCGGTCCTGTGTGGAGCCGTGACCAGGTCAGCACAGTGCAGAGAGCCAGACACAGAGCTGTGACTGACTGCAGCGCTGTACCAGGCCCAGACGTATCCAGGTCATGTTAGTTTATCATCCTGGTGTGAGACAACCAGGGTTTATTGATACAAGCAGCCGCGGGGAGTCAGAGGAGGGAGGTGACACGGGGCTGTCAGACGGCAGGGTGGCCTCCACAGCTCAGGGTTTTATCTGTTAGTTAGTTTCTCTGTATGCACTGAAGCTTTGTTGGATCCTGTTATTCCACACTGTGTGGCAGTGCATTCAGACCCAGCACTCATGCAACATTTAGTTATGTTGTAGCTTCACTGAGTCTTCTCTCAGCCACCCCTGTGTTGTCCCGACTGTGTGTAGGTCACTGTCCTGTCGGAGGACAGACCTTCAGCCCCATGTGAAGTGCTCTGGACCTGTTTTTTATTAAAGACATCTCTGTACTTTGTTCAGCTTTCCCTCCACCCTGACCCACCCCCAGTGCCTGCCTCTGAAAAACACCCTCCGGCATGATGCTGCCGCTGCCGCGCCTCTCCGCTGGGATGGCATTGCGCGGGTGATGAGCAATGCCTGGTTTCCTCCAGATATGACACTTGGAAGTGAGACCAAACAGTTCAATCTCAGTTTCATCAGAGCAGAGGATCTTGTTTCTCACAGATCTGTGCCTCGACACAGTCCCCTCTCTGAGCTCTGCAGGCACTTTCCTCTGATTGCTGTTTGCTCATTGTCAGCTGTGAGACCTCATACGGGGAGGGTGTGTGCCTTTACAAATCCTGTCCAATCAATTTAACTGACCACAGGCGGCATCTGATCAAGGTGTAGGAGCATCTCAAGGATGATCAGGAGCAACGGGAGGCGCCTGGGCTTAATTTCAAGTGTCATAGCAAAAGACCTTAACACTTCTTCATGTGTTCTTTCAATTTTCTCTTCTCATACACTTGCAAAAATGTCTAAAGTCCTGTTTTCACTTTGTCATTATTGGACGCAGACTGAAGAGGGAACACATTAAACTACTTGTGTGAAGGGATCTACAAACTTTATCACTGCTTGAAGCTTTTGAACAGTGAGTGTATTTATGTTATAGTTTGACTAGTGATGGATAAGTATAGTTTGGGACTGGGGGCAGGGTGAGACAAGCATGTTGCTTCCTTCTCCTTTTCCGAAATTAAATATTAATTTATGTTTCTCATCGTAAGTCTGTTCATGAGTTTGTCTCTGTTTTGTAGTGTTTTTTTTTCACCATGACCTCGCCCCACGGCACCTATCGGACCTCCTCAGTGATAACACCCCCTCATGGAACCTGCGGCTCGCTGACTTGGGTCTCCTCAATGTCCCTCACACCAGTAGGTGAACATTCGAGGATAGAGCCTTCAGGGTGGCAGCCCCAACCCTCTGGAACTCTCTCCCCATGGAGAATCGCCAGGCGCCAACACTGGACACTTTTAAATCTGCACTGAAATGACACCTGTTCACCCTGGCTTTTGGTTGCTAGAGTGTTATTTTTGTTATTGTAAAGCGTCCTTGGGTCGCTTATATCACATATAGTGCGATAAAGATTATTTTCATCACAGATTGATCTGACAATAATTTTCTCAAATAATCATCAGGACACAATTACGACTTAAATAAAAAATGAACTGTTAAGTTTGAGTCAGTGCTCCAGCCTTCAAACATTTAACATTTACTTTATGCAACATCAGCAACAGCAAACCTATTTAAACTAGATTACTACAACAACTTTTCTTCAGAAATACACTTAGTAAATAACTGCACACAGACAGCGGAGATATTTTTTAGGAATAATTTATTGCCAGTAGGAAAGCGTGAGCTTGTGGCAGTATTCAATAAAAACCTTAACAAGACCATAGCGTTGCTCACACACACATAGACACCTGAAAAAGTCACGTGTCCATGGATAACTCTGCACTATAAATATATTGGGTCCCATTTTCTTGGTGGAAAAATAAAGAGGTTCCAAAGTCAAAATTTACAAACAAACAAATAAAAAAAACAACACAAGAATATGCAGTCGTTCATTGAAGACCCTTTTTGAAATGAGCAGGAGACAATAAACGTTACGAGTACACTGTGTTTCGGAAAAGCCACGCTCTTTTCTTCTTTCTCTCTTTTTTTTTTTGAAACGTTTCCTCTTTTTTTGTGAATGTAAGCACAGTAAGGCTGATAATGTCACACCATTTAACTCTTTTTTGTTGAAAATAAAAGCATAGAATATCTACAAAACCTAGTAAACTTTGAAATCAAAACTGTACATTTAAATTTACATTGAAAATGAGGACTTGTATAAAAACATTTTGCTTGGTTTTATTTATAGAAACGAAGATGTTGACGTGAAATATTCTTTTTTTTTTTTTTCTCTCATGATGCTTTTCCTGTTGCACATTGAAATGTTGACCCTTCAGACAGTCCACTTCCTGTGTATGATGACAGTTAAAGCGATGGCACTGCCAACTCAGAGGGGCAGGAGTTGGACTGAGCAGATGTTGAGATGCTACAGAGTCTCTCCCATAGCTTCATGAGATCTTGTCAGCCGATTGGCCTTCACAACCAGTCTCAACAACCCGTGTTCAGACTCAATTCATGTGTGTGTGTGTGTGTGTGTGTGTGTGTGTGTGTGTGTGTGTGTGTGTTTTCTGTGTACACGTACTGTGCGTGTTTGGTGTGGGTGGTGTGTGAGGGGTTAACATAAGGTGTAGCTGTGGGTTCAGGCACTTTTGTTTGGATCCAGTGTCAGACTTCAGTGTGCTGTTGGGAGTCCAGCGCCGGGATGGCCAGCCGCTCAAAGTGGCCCTCATCGCCGCTCTCATAATCGCTTATCATCACCTCGGACTCCTCGCAGCACGCCGACATGTCCGAGCAGGAGGCTGTGGACGTGTACAGAGACATGGACATGTTGTCCAGAGCTGAGGAGTCAAAGTCCCGACTACAACCTAAAGGGTAGCCCCCTCTGTAGCCACCGGCGCCCATGGTGGAAGCTGGGGTGGTGGTGCCCGAGGTGGAAGTCGCACCCTGGCCCTCGGTGTCGCCCCCGTCGCTTGGGTAGGAGTGCTGTGGTAGGTACTGGTTAAGGCTGTAGAGCTGGGGCAGGGCCGGGCGCTGGCGGACCCCAGCTGGGCTGCCCGGGCCGGTCGCAGGCAGGTCAAAATCTCTGGGCCGCAGCGTGTCGCAGCGGTCGGCGTACTCCGGCAAAGGTGGTGGCGGCAGGTCGTCGTTTGCGGGGAAGTCCTCCGGCGGCGGAGGGAAGTCGCTCTCAATGTCGAAGCCGCCGGGATAGTAGTCGGTGTCGATGGCATTGGGGTCACTGTACAGAGGGGCGGGCGACTCCACAACCTCATACTGTGGGCACTCCTGGATTCCAGGAAGTTGAACACTTGGCATCCAATCAGATGTGTCCCAGTGATATCCTGTTTGAGAGGGAAGAGCCCAAACACACTCGTTAGTGTTCCGCACCAAAGCTAACACACAGTACAGTTAGTTACACCCACCAAATGACATCATGTCAATGTTAAAAACCCCACACCATGCAACACAAACACGTCACACACCAACACGATGAGTCGTTCATTAATAAACACACCACTTTGTGAGAGCAACTTTTTAACACACTGCACACACATTTACAGACTTAAAGACACAGTGACATAAAAATACATTTATTAACACCTAGTTCAGTCTCCATGTTATTTATTCAATTATTTGTTATCTTGTTATGTGCCAAAAATATGTTAAAAAAAACTTGATAGAGGCTTTTTATAGCAAAAAAATCAGTTTTCTTCAGTGTATACATACATTTATTAAATCAAATGATTTATGGTGACAAGCTAACAGCAGCCAACATATCAATCCCTGCTTAAACACACCTATTGAATTTGACTTAAGTCCCTCCAGCTATTCTATCTTGCCCACGTGATGTGTTCACATGGAAACACAATAATAAACTGAAGATAAAGACGCCCTGACTTGCGTATCACTGTGACTTAAAGACAGAGCTGTCGTTCCCTCCACCACCAACAAATCATATTAAATATATACTGTCAATTTTAGGGTTTTAAGTGTTTTGAAAATAGTTACTGTAAACGCTGTGACAAACTCCTAACAGAGGCACACACACACACACACACACACACACACACACACACACCATCCAGTCTGTTAAATTTAAAAATGATTCCCTGAGCAAAACCCTTGATCATATAATAATCATATAAACATTTTCTTTAACGTCACAGCATCAAAGTCATGCATGGGAATGTTGTCAGGCCGATAAACACTCTTACAGAGTCAGACGTGACGCAGAGTGCGCTCAGTGTCACAGCAGCTCGGCCTTAACCCTCTCCTCATTAAGCTCTGGGGTTAGTGGTTAAGAGTTAGATGGGGGGACGAGATCAGGGGGGAACACCAGTGAACACCAGGCAAACAAATATCAAAAAAGTCACCTCTTGGGTTCTTGAGATCATGAGCCAAAAAAGACTCTATACGAGGCAAGGAGGAGGAGAAAGAGAGAAAGAACAAGTCACTTTAAAACCTGAGAGGAGAGAACAATGGGCTGAGAACACCAATGAAAATGTGGACAATGAAACACTGAGAGACACGGTAATGATAAAAGAGAGCGGCAGGTTAATTAATGGACAACAGCTTTGCCATTTTCTTAAACAGACTTGAGGTGTGTAATCAAAAGTTGTCAAAGATCAATAGTGGGACTTGAAGGCAACACTTCTGCGCCTGTTTAATTGAGTTTATTTGCATATCTTTTTAATTAACGGCTGAATCTAGAAAGGAGCGCGTCGGGCTTGGATGAGGTTTGTCAGTGTAAGATAATGGCAGCTCTATAACCTGCACTTCACATCCCAACACCAAGGACAAAACTACTGGCAGATGGAAGCAATAAAAGAGTACCTTCTCCTTCCACCGTGTCAACAGCAGAGTTGACAAGGTGGATTACAGTCACTATGGAGGCTTGTGAGAGGCAGGAGAGGGGAGAGTGGGTGGAAGAGAGCTAGCATTAGTACAAATGCTTTTATAGTTTCAAAAGACAAGAAGACATATGGAGTGCATGGTGGTGGGAGTGGTGCCAACACAAGCGACACTTCCCACGAGCGTCTTTGTCCGTGTTGCTGGACAGGTTTTATCTTTTCTGTATCAACACTGAATGTCACGGGGGGTGTTTCATGGCTGGGCACAAGACAATGGTGGAAGGTGACACAGTGGGCGGAGGGGGAGGGTCTGGTTTTGTTTGCGCAAGATAACACACAACAACAACATACTGAGATGCTACGGGGTGCCATTGACAGTACAGATGGAAGAATCAGTGAAATTCCCCGGAGATATAAACACATTTCCAACCCTAACACAGAGAAAAGCCTGTGTGTGCGTTTAGAAAACAAACCGAGGAAATGAGGAAACAGAGAGGAAATATTCAATCTCTAATTCAATTTAGGATTCATTTGCAGTTGTTCGAGGTAAGAAATGAAGGTTTTGATGACTTATGAGCAGCACAATCCCCATCGTGATATCCCGGTAATGACAGGGTAATAAGTGAGATATGAGGAGGAAAAAACAGGAGAACATAACGTATGTGTGTATACCCTTGTGATATGTTCCTTGATGTTTGCTTTAAACATCCGTTTGTAGCTACACTTAGGAGAAAAAAAGAGACAAACAAAACAAGGAGAAAAGGCATGCTTGTAAATTAAAAAATAAATGAAAGGCAGACCTTGTGAGTGATTTTAAAACAGAGCATAACTGCTTCCTAAAGTCATCAAACTCCTTTTGAACACGACAGATTAGAAAACAGGGTCGCATTGTTTTTGTTTGTTTGTTAAATACATATATTTCTGTATATCATCCCGGGAGAATTACACAGCACAAGTTGTTGTGATTGCTTCCGTCTGTACCGGCAGTGATTGAGGACTTACAGGCTGGACCCCCCTATTTAAAACCTTGTTCTGGATCTGTGGACTGATTTGATCCATATGGGAGCTGAAGCCCCGCAGCAAAAAGAAAGAGAAAAGAACATGTGACCCCAGAGCCACCATTTGGGTCATCCATTCTGAGCATGCAGAGAAACGAGAGTTAGCATCGAAATCAACAAGACAAAAGGTAACTGTTGCAAAACCCTGCAGGCTGATCACACAAAAGAAAAACAAAAGCAATAACTCATCCCAGGTGCAAAACGACATCTCATACATGTACGTGTTATAAAAACATGGCATTTTTCGCACTAGGCTGGCTTGTTAGTTTTTCTTTGTATGACTAAGAGGGATGGCTTTAACATGCTGGATGGCAGCATACCGTTATCATCGCAGGACTCTGACTGGAAGGAGCTCAGGGACTGGACCTCAGACATGCTGCCCCTGGTGTTGTAGGGGTGACAGGCGCTGTCCTCCACAGGCTTCTTGGTCAGGCACGGGTCCAAGTCCACCACTTTAGCTGGAAGAGACAGCACAGTGTGATATTAGTGAAAACCTACACACATAGATGAGATGGCAAACCATATAGTTTGAAAACGAGGCGCAGCTCCAACTAGAAAACAATGTTTTGATGCATTGGATGTGCTGAATGTGCATATTAAGGCAGTACAGGAGGAGGTGCACATTAATAATCCTCCAGGACTGTAACATGCTCATGTTTAACCCAAACAATGTGTCATGTGACTGCAGTTGGTTCGGATCGAAGTCGGAACACGTTCTCACTACAAACAAACCGCACCAGAGTTCGATTGTAACCGGACCGAGACCACCTCTTCAGAAGGTCTCGGTCCGGTTGTTTTGGTAATTGCAGTGTTAAAACCTGCACAAATGAACCACGTTTAGGGGGCAAGCGAACTTGAGCTCGACTGAACCGAACTAAACAGGCAGGTATGAAAGCACGCAATGTAAAAAGTACACGATGACCAGCGCTAAAATCAACCCATGTAGTTGTCCCTCCATAGCGCAAGGCATTGTCAGCTTGTAAATGCTGCCGTGAGAACAAGAACCAACTCTAGGCAATTATGCAACTTTGTAACAAAGTTAGTCCCTGATTTGGAGCAAAGCAGCAAGCTCTAGGTCTGAAAGCACTCAGTGATTTGATCCTTGACTCCTTCAGTCCACATGAGGGCAAGATTGCTCCCAAATTGCTCCTGAAAGCTGTTCAATCAGTATGTGAACGTGTGTGTGTGTGTGTGTGTGTGTGTGTGTGTGTGTGTGTGTGTGTGTGTGTGTGTGTGTGTGTGTGTGTTGAGATTAGATGAGATCCTGATAAACATTTTGGCAACTTGCATGGCAGCCTCTGCCATTAGTTTATGAATGTAACATGTTGTGAAACATTGAGTGGAAAGGCGCTAGATAAATGCAAGTCCTATTGTCTATATATCACAATATGGCAAATATGTACAAAATCTCTGATATAATGTGATTAATGTTCAAAGAATTTCTGCTTCACTGTTGTGCATAAGGCAAAACTTTCATTATCACATGTAAAACCACCACCATTTTCTTTAAATTTAATTTGGGATGAACTTTAACAACAGAATTTAGTAGCAAGTTTCCTGGCTG
This sequence comes from Epinephelus cyanopodus, assembly GCA_026686955.1. Classification (NCBI taxonomy): domain Eukaryota; kingdom Metazoa; phylum Chordata; class Actinopteri; order Perciformes; family Serranidae; genus Epinephelus; species Epinephelus cyanopodus. The sequence goes on along the minus strand of CM048916.1, from coordinate 23,994,871 downwards.
GAGCTTCATAATTTGATTTGCAATTATAGAGGAAATAGAGACAAAGTTAAACTAGTAATTAACTGAAATGTTCCAGTTCAGCATTGCCTTTATTTTTCCTATAATTAGGACCAAATTATATTGTCCTTTCCCAGATATTCACAAGACAAGGATTAGGTAAATATGGACCCATTAAATCGTGTTACCCAGAATTAAAACTAAACATTATCATGATAGGATTTCGCTGAAACTCAGAGATACTTTTGAATTGTTCGCTTTAAATGCAGCACAAGTCATAATAGCAGCAATTTGGACCTCCTGCCTGGGCACAGGTAAGTAAAGCTGTTGAGGACTTACCATCATAATCATAGTCCCAGTTTGGCTTCTGGATGGAGTCGCTGTCTGAGACGGAGTTGGAGGGAGGGGGAGGAGGGAGGTTGGGTGCTACACTGCACACAGCCACAGTCTTGCGGTGTCCGTGCACAGAGTCTGGGTTGAAGGTGCTGAACTCCGGATGCTCTGGGATGGCTGAGCCCTCGAATGAGTTCCTGTCCAAGTTGTTTCTTGAGTCGCTTGGAATGCTGGGAGTGTAGGAGATGGGCCTCACGGGGACCTGAGGCGGGATGTCGGAGTAGATGTTCTTGTTGAGTTTGGCGTCAAAGTAAGGTCTCTGCAGGAAGGAGTGAGGTGCTGTTGAGCCTCCGAGATGTTTATCGTCGTTGTTGTTCTTTGACCTCCTGCGGCAAGCCTTCTTGCGGATGATGATGAAGAGGAGGACCAGGATGAAGATGCTGGACACAAAGACCACGATGCCGATCACCTCCTCCAGGCCGATGTTCCAGGAGGTGGAGATGAATTCATTGCGGACCTCAGCGCGGAGCTCACACATCTGTCCGTTGAAACCCAGCGAGCAGTTGCACTTGTAGGAGCCGTATGTGTTCTGGCACTGGCCTCCGTTGGCACAGGGGTTCTTGATGCACTCGTCCACATCGCTCAGGCACCTGGACGGCACAGTGGAATTTAGCGAGGTGTTAGAAACCACTGATGCAAGAGTGTCAAGGTGAAGATACTGAATAATTTAATGTGTTCAGTTTATAAATTCGAACACATACCTGTCACCCTGGAAGCCTGCTTCACACTCACACACTGGACCGTCCAGACTGTCGATGCACTTTCCACTGTTTTTACAGGGGTTGTCTCTGCAGTACGGCCCCAACTGGCACCTGCATTCAAAACAAGTTCACTTAAGAAACCTAAAAAATATATGAAGACTCCATTTCTGAAATGTGTTTTTGCAAACGTAGAAAGGATATACTACGGTGTCAAGCAATGGGTACGATATAATTTATGAATACAGATCTACAAATTCCCCTGACATGAAAATGCAGGTTCAAACTCAAACTCAAATGTTAGTATTAAGTATTTATTTCAGCATTAGAATTACAACATCATACCGACATGGCATCAATGCTGTATGCAGCAAGAAATTGTTCACTTTTCCTATTTAAAACCAAACAGAAAGGGGTTGTGGTACCTTTGTCCTGAGTACTGCCCTCTGCACTGGCAGTAGAAGTCCTCTGCGCGAGGTACACAGGTGCCTCCGTACAGGCAGGGGTTGGAGGCACAAGGGCTTATGCCAATCTCACAGTGGGTGCCCATGAACGAGGCGGGACACTTACAGAAGTAGCCTGCAGAATTTAGGAGCAAAACAATGACATTTTTAAACTTGTCAAATCCCAGTCAGTTTAGGAAGAATCACTGGAGGTGAATTTCCTCTTTAAACAGCTAAAGGTGAGCCACGTATAAACACAATTTCCTGGTGCTTTTACCTTAACTGTTCACTTGTTAAATTCCGCATATTCATATTAATTCCAATAGAACAATGATGAGCTGAGCATGCTGTTTGGAGTGTGATCTTTTTTTAAATTCAGCTGATGTAACTGAAATTTAACACATCCTGCAGATGTTTTACAAAGAGCCTTCCAGCGATGGTGAGGGATTATGCCCCCTGAACCGCTGGCAGGTTTTTAATGTGAAACAGATGCAGAAGTGTTGAGTTTGCAATAACTGCAAACAGCACTAACTGCAAATTAACACAGCAACAGGAACACATCAGAAAACAGTGAGAGGTCCTGCAAAGCTACCGTAAGAGAGGCCTGACTCTAATAGCCTGTCTTGAATTAAAGAAGAGGGTGATCTGTTTCAGTAGCATGTAGCAGAGAGGAAACTATGCTTGATTTGCAGTTAAGGCTGCATTACATGATTAGGTAGGGATTTAGAGCACAATTAAAACCCCTCTTCAACTCGCTGAGACCTAACATAATGTACAGATACTGAGGTCGTAAAGCATACTAAAAGGACAGCCTTAAGTTTACCTAAAGCTACACCAGAGAGACTCTGAGTGCAATGAGCTGAGCAGGACATTAATGTACCTCCATTAGGCAGCGAGGTGCAGCTGCCTCCGTTGGTGCAAGGGTTGCTGGAACAACTCTCGGCGGGTGCGAGCGCACAGCCTGGGGTGACGTCCACTATGTCCTCCAGCACAGCGTGGGCCCGGCGAGCTTTGGTGTTGAGAGGCAGCTCCTGGCCGTTCAGGGTGATGGCCTCCATGCAGCCGCGGAGCCCGTTGGTGACAGGCAGGCTGCGTCCGTGGCGAGCCGAGGTGAGCTGGCGCACATGACCTCCAAAATAAATGCTGTTGTCGAGGTTGAGGGTTCGCAGGGTGCCCGGTGCTGTGCCTGAGGCGGCGTGCACCCGGTCCAGCACCAGCTTAGCGTAGTTACCATCCACCTCCAGTGTGAGAGTGTGCCACTCCCCGTCGTTAACCTGAGCGCTGTGGACTGACACGAGGCCGGGGCCGCTGCCGCAGTCGAACTTGTACTGCAGACGACCGTTCACGATCTGTCAGAGTCACAAAAAAAGGAGTTAGAGCACGATAAACATCCAGCAGTGAGCAGACTTAACAAAGTTTTTATCTCATCAATTCTGCTTTTTCATTCACACTCCTCAAGATTACAACTTTGGCGGAAAAATCATAATCAAATCAGCAAGCCACAGTTATAAATCAATGTCTGACACAGTCATAAATCCCTCCCCATCAGAAAATACACTGTGCATCAATGTATTACCAAGCCATGAAACAATTTTGACTCTTATCTTGATATAGAGCAGACTAATGTCGACTAGCAACACAAGCTTTACAGGAGATCTTTACATAACATAAACCTTGTGCTGGTGCCTCGAAACAAAACAAGCCCCTCTCCAAACAGTTAGGAGATATTAAAAGCCTCACACGACAGCCTGATAAACAATAACTGCTTCTGTGCCAGCCAGGTTTTAGCCTAAAGTCTGGCATGCAGACTGCTACACCAGACAGACTCTGAAAGGAATGTGTGGAAAACTGCTTTCTGTTCCCCTCCCAGCACTAAAATAGCTCTTGTGTGTGAGATTTTTTTTTTCAACCCACCACCACATTCCCATAGTCCCTCAAGTGAAAGGGGTTTTAAAATGGCTTTTTGAACCCTTCAGCATAGTTGATTGGTACACATGGCTGGATGGTCTCATGGGAGGGCGGGTCAGTTATGTGTTTATTAAGCCCTTCTGATATGGAAATGCTGGGCAGTAATACAGAGGCCAGCTCAGAAATGCAGAGGGACTGTCAGTCTAGACTTAATTATGATAAGCGAAGGTTATCGTTTCGGTTTTTAAGAAGCTGAAGGAATAAATGCACGGTTTACGGCTGAGTACTGAGGCTGGACCAATACCTTTAAGCACACACACATACACACATACACACCTCAAGGATGCTGTAGTCGGTTCCTTTAGCGTACATGACAGTAGCATGGCTGGAGAAGGTCCTGAGTCTCAGCGACAGTTTCATCAGCTCCTTGTTCTCATTCTCCATCAGAAGGTATTTCACATAGCCACTGCCGCTGAATGTCAGTGAGTGGCCATCTGATAACAAGTAACAGACGTGTTAATAATAAGGGTGGGGAAAAATAATACAGGTACAGGTAGAAGAAGCTAGAGACGAGTGAAGGACAAAGAGATATCTGGGAAGACAGACTATTAAGAGGTGGGATGTCTTACCGGAGCATTTGCCCTTTTTGCCCTCTGGACACACACAGCTGTACACGGTATCTCTTGGATCTGCCACACACTCCATCCCCTCAGGACAGGGGCTGTTCTCACACAGGTTGTTCAACACGGGACATCTGCCACCTACATGACAACACACCTCCATTTAGAAAAATGTGTTTCTAACAGGCAGGAAATGTGTAAATGCACGTGTGTGTGTGTGGTGTAACAGTCTACCTTCACACTGGCAGGTTGCAGTTCTCAGATGTCGCGGGGTGACAAAGCTCAGGCGAGCCGTGCTGTAAGTAGACATAGCAGTCTTGTCCAGGGAGATGACCTCATCGCAGAAGCTTAATGGGCAGTCTAGACCCGCACACAGCTTCTGCACCACCCGCACGATCCGAACGCCCGTCATCTCCTCGATCACAGCTGCGGAGGAGTTCAGCTTACGGAAGACGACCTGGAGAGAATTAAAACATCACATTAGCTTTTCTCCGTCACAGACAAAATATCTGTCTCAAACATGCTTTTCACTTTTCTGATGTTTTATAGCCTAATTGACTGATGGTCCTTAGATGCTGCCTAGCAACAAACACTTTGGTACCATCTGCTACAAATGAACCTCTAGAGACACAAAAAGTAATCTTGGCTTACCTCCTGAGACTGGTACGGGCTCCCAGATCTCTCTAAAGCCAGCAGCACATCCAGATCTCCCTGCTCTGAAGGCTGCAGGCTCACTAACTGGACCTCACTCCTCCTGACTCCAGCGATGTTCCTCAGAGCCCGCTGGAAGTTGCGCCAGTAGTCCCCGATAAACTCCTCGGGGGCGATATTTGCAAAGCGCACTGCGATAGAGTTGTCCAGAGCCTGACGAGTTGCTTGCCTAACATGCACGGTGACGTCGGCTGCTGTGGTGAAGCGTCCATCGGTCACCGTCACATTGAGAGGGTAGTGGCCCACGTCGAGTGGTCGTAGGGCGATAACTTTACCATCAGAGGCTGAAACTGAAAACAAGGCACCGCTCTCGTCTGAGGAAGAGGGGGCGAGGCTATAGGTGAGAGTGTCATAGATGTCTTGGTCGGTGGCGTGGATCTTGCCCAGGACACCTCCGGGGTATTCATCGCTGGCGGTGGTCACAAAGATGTCCAGTGGAAGAATGGCAGGAGGGTAGACGCTCTCCTCAATTATGCGTACACTGATGAAAGCGGTGGAAAAGAGCTGGGGTTTGCCGCTGTCTGACACCTGAGCATGACAGAGGAGAAGGAGACATATGGAAATGATGTGCACTTTAAGTTTTATTTTTCCAACAGCAGAGGGCAATCAAGCTCTTCAGTGATATCCTTAAGCTGCCAGCATCTACATACTGTAGGTTCACTGGATATTAAAGCCAACATCTACAGATCATGCATTTTAACATTCACACTCTCACACACATGGTCATCGGCTCAACCCAAAAAACAACCGTGACTCAAATCTGAGTGTACATCTCGTGTGTAACAAGACATCGCACTTACATTTCATATCCCGTCTGCCCACTCGTTTTTTTTCCCTGTGTTCTATCCTCTAAGGTGACACATCAACACCCAGCAACACACACCATCATGCCAACTCAAAGCAAATGTCTTTGATTTATAATTCTCCTGTGAGATGCTCTCTGATGCAGCAGCCTTACTGTATGCCTCTTTCAATTCTTATAGACACTTGTTTGTTGTTAGAATATGTTTAAAGGTTTCAGAGATGGAGAGATGAACACTGACTGGTTGGGGAGGGTGATAAGAGATAGCATGATGGAGAGGAGGCACATAGAGGGAAAAGAGGGAAGACAAATAGATCGGGCTGCTGTGGCATGACGGCTAAATCAATACAACCTCTCCACTGTGGTTTCTTCTCAGCGCTGTGACTCACCTGAGCTTGAAGTAGGTAGTGTTCTTTACTTTTCCTATTCAGCGCTCCCACGGCCACTAGAGCTCCCTGCTGATTGATGTGGAAAGCATCGCCCTCGTTCCCATCCACGATGGCAAAGGCGAAAGGTGGGCCGTTGTGGGAAGCGTCCCGATCGGTTACGGTGAGCTGAAGAACACTTGTGCCTTTCGGTCGATTCTCCTGTGGGATACAAGAGAGGCATGTTTAATATTTCTGATGAGAGGACGCAGTTCTCCTGATGCTCTTTGGCTCTGTAATGTTTTCCAAAAGATAAGAGATGCACCCACAGAACACTGTTGATATGAGAGAAACTGAGTCTGTTTAAACCTGCTGTTAGTATGTGCTGACGTTGACATCTGTGTCTTTCCTGTGTCTCCAGTACACCACCTGTGTTCCAATTTCGTTACAGACTTGCAGCAAAGGGTCAAAGGGCCCTGGTCACAGTCGGACAATGAAGACTCAGTCGTCCAGGGGAGGTGTGAAAGAGGCATGGAAGAAGTCATCTAAGTCAAACTGGAACGACTGTTGTTAAACAGAGGAAGTGGCCTACAACACCACTTATCACCCACTTACAGTCTTGGGATCCCTCCCCAGACGACTTTACATCCATTCTCACTTGAACCCATCAAACCCCAATGACACACAAGATGGCCGGATGGGTCATTGCCTCACATGTGACCTCAAAGACTCTGGAAGGTTCACAACCACACAGAGTTTGTTGCCTGCAACTCTGCCCCAGTCTGTCAGAACTGAAGAAGCTTCTTGGGTGAGAGGCAAAACGTCTTCAAGAAACTCAAGCAAGTCCAGTTGCCTATGATATAACACTTAAGATTACCCACTCACAGTCATTACGTCCACACTGGCTAGTCACGTTAGCAGCTGTGTCGGTACAACTGAAGATATCGCTGTCACCAGAATTCACATGTTTCATCCACAGGACAAAACGATGCATGGTTACGCAACACGTCATCCAATTCATTGTAAATTGTACTGATTGACTTTGCTTTAAAGACCTGGGCAAAGTTACGGATGACCTAATTCTTCGGTTATTAACAGAACAGCTGGTCCACGATGTTGTGGCTCGGCTTCTGATCAGTAAAAGGTAATGTTGAAATTAAGTCTTTGTCTTTAATGTTTTGTGTCCCTGAATGGGCGTCTGATCTATCCCTCATGTTGACACTTTCAAGTCCCGAATCAAAACGCACTTTTATTCTCAAGTGTTAAAAAGACTCTTGATATTCCTGATGATGTGTGGAGTGTGTGCCCCGTGTTTCTTTATTGTTGTGTTGTAGAGTGATTTTGTGCTTCACTTTGATCAAGGATCCATAGTAAGTAAAATAAAGCCAGTCAGGATTTTTTCAGAGGCAAAACAATGTTTCATCCTGAAGTGCCGGAGCTGTGTACAATATGTGCCGAGCCTCCCCACAGTATCTTTTAAATTGCTTTTTTTTCAGTTTTCTAAACAGACAGGAAAATTGGAAACGAAATCATCTTCCATCCGACCTTTGGAATTATTATTATTTTTTATCTCTCAAACTGGAACACAGATTCATCTCTTTTCATTCTTCTCATTCTGGTACATTTTTCCTTTACTTCATACAAGCATCCATTATCAGCTCAGTATCTAGCACATTCCCACTGCCTTACAGCCGTTCCCTTCCATCTCTTATCTGAATTCCTATACTTAAGATGCAGCCTCTGTCTTTTAATTCCCTCGCCCACCCTTCTCCCTCCTCTGTCCTTACCTCTGTTCTTGCTCCAACCTCCTACTTGCTTCTTGACATTCTAGTCGCACAGTCTCCCATTATTCCTCCTTGTTAATCCCTCTCTCTGTGTCCACTGCTTTCCCCCCTGCACCTCCCCCTCACTTTCTCCCTTTCCATCTACCTCAATCTCATCCTCTCCACCTCTAATCAGCCATCTACATTGACCCCTTTCCCCCTCTCACCTGGATGATAAGGCTGTAGTTGGCCTGGGAGAATAGCGGCGGGTTGTCATTGACGTCGGAGATGTCTATGTTGATCATGGCACTGCTGGAAAGGGGGGGCACCCCGTTGTCTGAGGCTACCACCGTCAGAGTGTACCCTGAAGTCTGAGACAGAGAGCGAGAGAATTACCATACAAAGGCAAAGCTGCTTTTGTAAGCAATAATGCAGCAGAGATCAGTAAACAAGCTTCCCTATTAGGCCTGACATGACTCTGATTGGATTCTGCATAGAGAGCAATTAGTTCCTCAGTGGATTAAACTCCATATGTACAGTCAGCATTGTATCTGCTGTTTCTCTTACTCGTTCTCTGTCCAGCTGGCGAGCAACTTTAAGCTCTCCTCTGAGTGGATCGATGGTGAAGGGGCTGCCTTGGTTACCGTCCACATGGCGTACCGCACGTGATCGTAAGAGGGGCCGTCGACATCTTCAGCCATCACCTTTGGGTCGATCAAACAAAGAAAAGATCAATCAACAATCTGTGAATGTGGCTTTACATGGCAATGTAATGATTCTGTTTATACATGTTGTGTTAACTAGGGCTGTCATGACACCAGGATTTTTAACTTCAGTACAATACCCGAATAAAAAAAAGGATGCTTGATACCAAATCAAAACGAGAACAATCCTAGGAGGGGGGATTCAATTTTTTTTTATTAGCAACCTGCCCAGTGCTGGTACATAAAAAGTTACTGAAAACATGACTCCAGTCACGTCATGGGTTTGTTGCTGGAGAGAAGTTCTATCAACCACAGACTGATGACGAGATGATTTTCTCCCCTGCTGTTACATCAGTGCAGCCTTGGATTGAAAATCTAATCTAATCTCTTCTTTTTGTCTTGTTGTTCTTTTTATATAGCTTTGGCACATTTGATACTATGGAATGTAAAATTTATGGAGAACATATTTTTTGAACACGTGGTATCAGAGAAGATTCAAAGTATCAATGCTTTGACAACCTTAACATGTGTTGAAAGCCATAAAAACCTATTTTCTCAATCAGCTGATGGCCGATGGGGTCCCTGCCTGAACACACAATTACCTGCGAAATGGAGAAGAAGTGATTTCTCCTCTTGTGTTTGTGTCTGTGCTTGTCACTTTTTTAAAGTGGGTGGGACTCCACGCACCAATCAGAATTTGATTGTTGAAAATTGCGCACACAGTTCTGATGAAGCAAATGAACCAGTTTTTTTTCAGTGTTGATCTCTTAAACCCAGTTCAGACCAAGAATTCACGACGAGATGAAACTATTTTTGAGTGTTGCAGAGAAATATTGCAGCGGTGTGAACTGACCGTCTGAGCTTGACTCAATTCGGGTGCCAATTGGCTTGTAGTGAAGTCTGCTGGTCAGGTCAAAATGACTGCAGATGGTGTGTTCGCTTGCTGCGGCAGGTGCTCCGTCCCTGCCGAGATTTCTGTTTTTGTCCTCATGGTGTGTCGGTGTCGAACAGTGGGTCACTGTCGCTGCTCGCTGTATGTGCTTATGCCCCCTCACACACACATTCGTACTGACTAACTAACTGACGCTGCTTACTTATATTACTGAGGCATATTTATTATGATTACAGTCTATCTGATTGTACTACAAATGCAACTGTAGCCAGTATCACTATCCTCACTCATATCTTAAGAAGCTACAAATTATATTCAGCCACAAAATAAATCTGAAAAGCAGATATACAGAGAGTTGTTGCATAGAGATGATACACAGTCTCATCTAGTTGCACTGGTGTGAACCAGCAGGTTTTTAGAAAGTTGCAGAACGGCGCATTGCAAGTTGCGTGTTTCAACTCGTCCCATCGCAAATTTTTAGTCTGAACTTTAGGGAATAGTAACTAAAGATGTTTGTTAATGAAGAGAGAAATAATTTAGATTTGAAATCAAGTTTTCGGGACCTTTAAAGCACGATTTTAAAGCAGAGGCCATCAGCTGATTAATCGATGAGTCGTTCTCCAGAAACTAATTAGACACTATTTTGATAATTGATCGTCTGAGTAATTTTTAAAGCAAAATGAAAAACATTTTCTTGTTCCAGTTTCTCATAATCTCAGATTTTTTTGTTTGGGTTTTAAACAGTTGAACAAAATAAGATATCTGAAGATGTCACCTTCGACTTTTTCGTCATTTTCTGACATTTTATAGACAAAACGACTAATTATCTATCAAACAAATAACGAGCTGATTAATCGATAATGAAAATTATCATTAGTTTCACCCTTAAAATCATATCGATGCCCACAATCACTTCGTCCTCCTGTGCAGTCTCCTCTAAAACACACACAGTCCTAAAACCCACCAAGCGTCACATATTGAAAGGGATCCCCGGGGAAATCAGCAGACAGTGAAGATTTACAAGTCTGAGACAATGGCAGGTATTAAAATCTAATTTTCTGATGGGTAATTTATATTCAGGTACATTAGACACACAGATAAATGGCCATAAGCAGAGGTCTTTTATGAGGGGAGGGTGGAGAGGAGGGCAGCGGGGAGAGACGGAAATAGATGGAGAAAGAAATGGAACATGCTAAAAGCTAAGGACTGCTTTATCTAGGAGAGAGGGCTTAATGAGTCAAACGCCTTTCAATTAGACTGTTTGAGCATGTGTGTCAGATAATGCATGAGAACAGGGGTGCAGTGAGCATGAAGAGCATTGGTGCTAATTTAGCTGTGCCACCAGATGGTGATTTGCCACAGGTGCAGATATGTGATAGTGTATGCAGTGAGTAATGGGCAGAAAGGCGAGAGGCTGGGAGGGGAGTAAATGAACAAAGGTGAAAGAACTGGCAGATCTGGCTGTAGGAAAGTTCAGAGCCAGAGATTAAAATTGTCTTCCACCCTGCATGCAGTTTTTTCCTTTTTGTAATTATGGGTTATTTTCCCACAACAAGCACCTTCTGTCCCTCAAGATAGTGTGTGTATTTTTACCGCCATCACAGTCTTTCCCAGCTCAGTATCCTCGCTGACAACGGCTGTGTAGATGTCCTGGCTGAATACAGGTCTATTGTCATTGACATCAGTCAGGTTGATGTTCACAGTTGCCATGTCACTGAGCGGTGGTGAGCCACCATCTGTAGCCTCAATGGTGATGTAGTATTCATGGGACACCTCGAAGTCCAACGGCTCAATCACAAAGATGTCACCTAAGGACAAAGAGACAGCAGGAAGTCAGAGAGGTAGGGAGACCTGGTGTCATGTTGGAATACACACTCTCAATGTAAAAAAGAATATATCAAAAAAGATGAGTCATTTTGCTGCCAAACACTGTGCTTCTTTATTTTTATGTATTGTATTCGCAGCAGTATTTGCAGAGGGGGTAACCTGCTGCGAGTCTTTCCTTCCTCTGCTCCTGTCATACATTCTTTCAGCTGGTTTGTAACTCCACTTGCAAACATTTTCGGCTGAAATGCACCGCAAACCAGAAGTCAAATAGTCATCCATCACTGACTCTCATTTGAAATTCAAAAGTTATGCTTGGCTCAGCTGCTCTAACTTGAATTACTGCCTGCAGCGAGACAACAGGAAAGTATCAAATTTTTGTTTTCCTGTAGTGTCGTGTTGCACGGACAAAACTTCCCAATCATAGCTCAACCTGAGTGACACTCCATGATGGCTGAGCGCTGCTTGCAGTTTCATTACCACTATTTCATCTGTAAAAATTCGCACACAGGATAAAGTGCTTGCTTGATGACACTGCCATTACTCAGCTGTTTGTCCCCATGGCATTTCAGCATGATGTCATGATAATGTTAAAGACATGAATGCAGACTGTGTAGACACAACAACAATTAGATGGCATGTGCGATGACACTCTTGATGTTTTGACTTCCTGTGTCCTGTGGACTTCAAAAAATCTGTATGGTGTGTATCCTTGAAGCCTAACCAGATAAACACATTCCTTTCTCGTGTAACACTTGCAAAAATCATATTTTTGAGCATTTTAGTTAATTATGCACAATAATATCAGCATGTCATCAGCGAAAGTGATGACGCAGTAATTATGCAACGTTAATTATTTGAAATTGGTCAAATTAAAGTAGGAAGCCTGTTAAAGTTGGATGAATTTTAAAGTTTTGTTTGAAAGTGTTACATACAATTAAAATGGCATGATTTATATGTAAAGTAAGCTGAATCAGTACTCTTATTTTGCCCAGTGAATGTGCGCATTTTGAAAAACATTACATTTTATGTCTGCATCTACCAGTTGGCCATCAAAATAAGAGTAGGCATAATAATATGTTTATTCCACTACAGGAGAAATGTTCTCTGCAATTAGATGGTAAATTTTGTGCAAATTGAATATTGTGCATTCCTAATTTTAGTTTACATTCATGCTTTCTGTCTTCCTCATCACAGCCTTTGTTAAAAAATTGCTATACTTCTTTGCACACAACAGACAACAACTATTTATCAGTGAAACAGTGTGAAACCAGGGCAGGAATGCACTTCCTTGTTTGTGTACATGATATAAACAGAACAGGAAACCACTCATAAAACACTGCTCAACAGCACTACTATTGGTCAAACCTCCCCAAAGTACCTTCAACTCATTGTAGTGACAGTAAAAATTCTATTTAAAAGAAAAATCATGTATTCCATGCTCCACATACCAGTACGCCGGTCCACGCTGAACATGCCGTGCTCATTCCCACTGATGATGCTGTAGGAGATCTCTCCGTTAGTGTCCGTGTCCCGGCTGGCTGCCTGCACTCTGAGCACCTGTGTGCCCACCGTCACATCCTCAGACACGGTGGCCGTGTATTCACGATGCTCGAACACCGGCGGGTTGTCGTTGATGTCTAGCACGGAGATCACCACCTGGCACAGTGAGGAGAGACGTGGGGAGCCCTGGTCACTGGCGCGGGCCTTCAGCTCATATGTCAACTGCAGCTCGCGGTCTAGGGGGCGCTCCAGGCTTATCACACCGGTGTGCTCATCGATTGAGAAAAATCCATCGATGGAATCGGCCAGTGAGTAGACAATGTCGCTGTTGAGACCTGGAATGACAGGAAAAGCACAATTCCGTTTGGTTTTTCCAACGTGAAACTTATTTTTACAGTGTAGACGATCTTTCTTGTCGTTAAGATGTGACACCTCAGCTTACAACCTGTCAGGCTGTCTGTTTGTTCATGTTGCATCCCACATCTCAGAATTTTAACTGCTGAGTAAAATGTTATCCTCATCAATAAGACTGAAAGCAACATCAAGAGAAATACGCCTGTGAGTACGGGACGTAACAAGCAAATTGATTCTCATATTGATGTATTGATTCTTGAATGATTAAAATCGTCACCCTCTGTTCTCGTTCCGAAACATCCATCTTTGACGCAGTCTCTGATAAACAGGAGCTGTAAACGTCTAATCCATGCCATCCTCATAACTCACGTCCTCCCACTAGCAAGACGCTCCCAGCAACAAGACAGAGACGGATCACAATAATAATCATAATGCCTTTCTGCAGGTGGCCCCCATTTGGAATATGCTATTATATTCCCATTTATCAGGTAAGTGCCCCCGTCCTCTGTGGATCTCATTACCGTGCTGGAGACACTACCATGGGGAGCGCTGCTTATATGGTTTCCCATCACTTTTATCAGGTCTGATCATCTTTGAGACAACTGCTTAATGGTGATTAAGTGAATTGTGCTGCATCTCAAATGGCTATATTGCCTAAAATGCTGTTTATCACTGTGTGCTCATCTTAGGCCCCTGGCTGGAATGTTTAATACCAATGTAAAGATGAATTAGGGCTGGGCAATATGTCGATGCTTTATTCAAATCGTGATATGAGACTAGATATCGATATATTGTAAATTTTCTCAATTTATCATATAATAAACTGAATACTTTTGGGTTCTGGACTGCTTGAATAAAAAGATAAAATTCAAATACAATTTTTTGGGCAGCCAACTTTTTTTTCTGTTTTTTTTTTTTTTTTTTAAATAGAAAAAATACAAGAAATTAATTGTTAATTGTTCTTGGCTGCAGCCCTATTTTAAAGACAATATTGCACTTTTATTCATGTAAATTTCTGTCATATTGCTAAAAGTAAACATGGCAAATTGCACACTGATTTTTAAAGCAACAACCACATTTCATTTTGAGGTCAGCTTGCACTTTAGGACATCTTTCAGTATTGGAGGCAAGATGGTGAAGAACATGTGCTGGTGCTGTCTGGTGCTGCACCACGGTGGACAGAGCAGCACATGATTAAATTCCTCCACAATGGAGCGACATTAGAAATCGAATAAAGAAAATAACAACAGCGAGGCAGCGCAGAGAGCAAGGAAAGACACTCAGATCCAGGCTGCGTGATAAAGGATAAAGTAGAATCAAAGAAGGAATGTGCGCTCGCATAACTTTAGTTTATCACAGATCAAGGCCACCAGTCTGGATCTGTTTGTCTGTCTGCTTCATAACCATCCTGCACTGATAAGTGCTGCCTTTCAGAGATTGTAACAGCAGGCTGAACCAAGCAGCAGCAATGTGGGTAAGTATCAAACATCTTCCAGCCAAATGGGCAGACGGATCATGGAGGCAGTGGCACACAGCAGCCAGTGCCAAGAATGAGTCCTCGCAGAGATATGCAGAGTCAAATATCGATGGAAGCCAAAGCAGCTCCTTTCTCTTCGGGTGAGGGATACATTAGGCTTCACATTTTGATGGTTGCCTGCAAAGACAGTTGACTGAAGCCTGAGTGAACTGGGTCGAAGCTACAATGCATGTTCCTCCTGTACACTATATATGTTGCTTGGGACTTGCCAGTTGTGCTTCAAGCTTGCACCTAAATCAAAAAACACTAGTCAAACACGCAAAAAAAAAAGAACCCCCTGTGTGTGCAATACCCACACATGAGAGAAATACTAATCAAATCCTCCTCTGCCTTCACTCAGTGTAACTCTAAATAATTATTGCCCCTGGCTAAACTGCAGGAAGCACCTTTTTTTTCTCCACCCCTCCTTCAAGTACCCTTATCCTTGATATTGAAAATGTGAAGCATATTTTGTGCCAGCAAAGCCTCGGGGAAGAAATGTCTTAATACCAGCGCTTTCCATTCACCATTTCAGGTTTCTCTCTGAGGGACCCAATTCTAGCATCCCTTTCATTCTGTCAAGCTGTCAGTCCACCCAAAACGAGGGACTGAAAAAGGGAAATAGAAAGAGAAGGCGTCGATTCTCTGACAGTGAACGGGCCGGAATAGTTCCTGCTCCAGTAAACTGAAGGTGTGATCTGGAACGGCAGGTCCAATAGTTTCCTGGATAAAAGTCTCCGGGAGCTTAAATGACTGTTTAACTGCATGGTTTAAGTTCTCTGTCTTATCCACGTGTTGGCTTCTCAGTGGCTCGCAGTGCCTGCTGAAAGGTGAAGACGGTGGAGATAAATATGTGGCCCTGTGGCTTTGCACCAGGCAAATGGAAAATTGCAATCAGCCCTTTTGAGAATTCAGCTTGAAGAGAGAGGAATTTCATTAGAGTGTAATGGAGCTTTTAATTTGAGGGGTTGATCATTCATGAAATTCCACATTTGTTATCCTTCCCTCTTGCCATTTAGTGTAATGCAGTTGCATAAAGGGAAGATAATGACCTGTGGATTGTGAGTCAGCATTTAGCCACGACACATATGCATTCTTTACAGCGTGGTGCTTAAAATGTTCTTGGATTTATTGTGACCTTGAGTAATGTCTTTGTTTGCCATTAATTGCAATTAACTTTCTATTGCCTCAGCAAGAACGTTCATAAGCTAGTGTTTTGGAGGAGTAACTGCAGAGTGACACAAACACACCACCACACAACTATAAATGCTTACAGCGGCAAAGGCCAATTGCGTAAGCTACGGTGTAAGGTCTGCAAGTATAAATCCCCCTTACGGCCTCAAGATTTGAGCCTAACATACCGATCAATATATTAATTTCTTTGTTATCAGTGAGACGTGTCTTGGTATACTTGTTCTGCAACTGAATTTACTTTTATTAACAGCAATAATGAGCAATACGGTGTTTGAAGCTGTGTAAGAGGTTTCTCTTTTCTAATAAAATCTTCAACAATAATTTTTAAATGACCTAAAAGGGCGTTTGACAAGTGATAAAATAAAAAAAAAAAATCAAAATCCTTTTTTTTTAATCAACTGCTCACTAAACCGCTGCCCCGAACTGCAGTTGTCAAAACACAGCTGAATGACTGTAACTAGGTGCGACAGGTCTGTCAAACTCACCAGTATCAATATCGTTCGCCTGGAGTTTTGCCACATATGTCCCCATCTCTGTGTTCTCGAAGACCGTGAAGGTGTAGGGATCGGACGAGAACTGTGGCGGGTTGTCGTTGATGTCTTCCACAGTGATGTGGATGTCTGCCTCGCAGTACCGTCCTCCTCCGTCCACCGCCCGCATTTTGAACCTGTGCTCGTCCTGCTCCTCTCGGTCCAGGGGATGTAGAGTCTTCAACTCCCCTGAAGGTGAGACAGAGGAATTTAGAGCATAAATACAAACACATAAAGACATAAACTCACTGGGGAGTAGAAGGATGTTGTTTGCTATTTTTAGAATGAATAGAAAAAGGAAGAAAATCGACTTACGGACATAAAAATGTGTGTAAGCACAAGAGATCAAGAATCAAGAGACTGCGTTTATGTGTAAGAGGACAAACCATGTTTGCTCTACAACACTGTGACCCTCTTGTCAGCTGTCGACTAACCAAGAAAAAAAATCCAAACAACTGATGGCTTTCAAGAGAGAGAAGAGAGGAATAAATAAGTAATTGAAGTGTGAGAGAGGGGAGAAGATGGCAAAGAAGAGTGTGGAGGGGGGGAGAAGAAGGAAAACCATCAGAGTTGGCAGCTAAGAGCAGCTTGGAAGTGTCCTGGGATGTGAGGCAGCCAACATTACCACAACCTCTCTGGAAAACTCCGGAGCCTCTTGGCGGTCCTCATCTGCAATAATCCTACTTGTCTGCACTGAGAAAAAAAATAACATCCCCTCTCCATAACAGTAGCGCTGCTGCTAGAAACTCAGTACTGAAGGTTGCCAAAAGACAGCTGGATGGTACTGTTGCCTCGGTTTTCGTCTCTCGGCATATTAAAGCTAAATTTCACTATTATTGCGGGATTCTGTGCAGCGGCAGTAGACGTGTTGTATAGCTGTCTAAATCTACTGGCTTAGTTTGTTTTGTCTGTTTGTGCTTTAACTTTGCATTTATTTTAAAAACAGGTTGGCGGCGATTAACTGGCATTGTTTTCCTTTCTTTTTTCCCACCTTCTTTCTTCTTTCTTCATCCCAGCAGCCAGATGGAATCTCTGATTTAAAGGGTCTCCCAGAAGAAATTATTTGCAGGCAAGAAGTATAGCACTCATAAATTCAATTTAAGTGTGCAACTCTGTATTTTAGTGCCACTGCGGGTCTTTCAGTTGCCCCGTGGGGAAATGTTCTCGGCTCTTTTAAAAATGAATAAGTAAATAACAACTGGGCACAAGAAAACATGCTCGCCTCTTCTGTCTCTGACAGTGATTCACACACATACAGAATCACAAATAAAAAAAAAAAAGCACTAACATTTTGCAGAGGAATTACGATTCTCAAATCTTAAGAGTGTAGAATGTAAGACTGCGGTCTGCTGAGCTTCTTTTTTTATTTTGCGGCTCGAAGCAGAGGGCCAGTGGTGTTTCATGAGAGGCTTTAATGTGCATGTCCCACATACTGCTTCCTAATATTCAGTAACCTGCAACACAGCTGGAATGCAATCCAACTGGATGACTGTTGACAAAAAAGGGCTTCGAAAAGAAAGGACAGAGAAACGTAGCAATCATTTAGAAAGAATTACTATTTTACACAGACCACAAAACATCACAAAATCAACCCTCTTCTTCATACATACAAGCATTAAATTCAGTAACAGATACACACCTGAATCAGAGTCAATGATGAACAATTCAGACCCAACTCCCTGGAGCTCATAAGAGATTTGGGCGTTTGAGCGGATGTCAGCATCTGTGGCAGAGACCTGCAAGACGAGCCTGCCGGCAGGGGAGTCCTCTGGGACGCTCTCACTGTACAGGGACTGCGGGACATTAGAGAGAGAAGATGAAAAGGGGGAGGAAATTAAAGTGATTTCCAAGAAGAAAAGGGCACAGCAAATTGTGCTGGAATAACAACACAGTACTTTTTGTTTTTAAAGTACTTTACCTTTTCACACACTGGGCTGTTGTCATTGGCATCCAGCACCTTGACCTCCACAACAGCTTTGGCAGTGAAGATGCCATCACTGGCAGTAATGTTAAGGAGATAATTGTCCTTCTCTTCACGGTCCAAGGGCTTCCTGACAGAGACCTTCCATTCATTCTGAATGTGTTCGATGGCAAATTGGCCAAGTGGGTCCCCTCCTGTTTGGTGTTAAAAAGAAATACACCACTTCAGAATGATCAACAACTCACAGGCAGGGTAGCAGCCGGAGTCATTAAAAAGACACAAGGATAAAGGTCTGTCCTGAATTTTAAACCGCATTCCTCTAAGTATTCATCAATAATTCCTAAAACCATCTTTTAAGTATTCATCACTAATCCACAAAGCAAATTCTTGTTTCTAAATCAAATATGTTTGCTACACAAACAAACAACAGAAAATGAACATGGACTAACACTGGATTTGGAGTCCTCTTGATATTCCCAGACTTGGCGTACTTATTCACACTTGCTAATTAGCACCAGAGGAAGTATTTTTCCCCAGTCTATTTCAAAGCATTATTCAGATAATTATACATTTCTGTATTATGATGACCTTAATATTTGCCTTGAGCTTCGGCAGATTAGGCGATAACTCAGACTCCTAACAGATAATAGGACTGTGTAATGTTTCAAAGATGAGATATTATCATCATATTAAGTGGCATAAACGGATGATCCCCCCTAAGCTCTGTTTATGAAAAACCGTTACACAAAGGAGTAGGGAGTAAACTCTCTGGGCTTACTAATTATGTGTTTCGCAAAATAATAAACACCCACCTGTGATGAAGTAGTTCACTTGTTTATTGATGTCCTCCGAGTCATCATCCGTGGTGCTGAGGATGGCGATCACCCCGCTGGGAGGAGGGTCATCTTCACTGACTGTGCCTTTGTAGATCTCTGCGGTGAAGCGGGGCGGGTTGTCGTTTACATCGGCAACTGTGACCTCCACTCTAGTGCCATTAACATGTTGGACTTTGTCGCCTTGGTCTGTGGCGAGGATGGCGACTGTGTATCTGTTCATCTTTTCCCGGTCCAGCTCTTTCAAGGTGGTCACCCATCCAGTTTCACTGTTAACGGCGAACAGCTCTGAGATCTCCGGAGAGTTCTGCTTGGGGTCGAGGCTGTAAACGACATGGCCGTTGGTTCCAGAGTCTTGGTCATTGGCTTTGACTTGGATCACTTGAGTCCCGCTCGGAAGGTTTTCCACAATGACTGCCTCGTAAGGGTCGGACTCAAAGACAGGTTTGTTGTCATTGAGGTCTTTCACTTGGATGTTCACATTTACAGATGCCACTATGTCATAAGTCTCGTGTTTGGTTTGGGAAAGCAAAGTGAGTTGGTACCATTTGGTTGTCTCATGGTCGAGGCTTTTCTGAAGCTTTAAGGCTCCACTGTCTCTGTCTACAACAAAAACCTCATCTCCATTGCTCTCAGGAGTATTGCCCTTCACAAGACTGTACACCACTGGTTGCTCACTCTCAGCCTGAATTACATCGATCTCCGTGCCAATGGGAAGGTCTTCAGCAATTGTGTAGCGGTAATGTGGTTCAGCAAATTTGGGAATTGGTGTCTCTGGTGCAACAATCCTGATGTAAACCTGTACAACAGAATGTTTGGGTGGATTCCCAGTGTCCTTTGCCCTCACAAAGAATGCATAGAGCTCATTTTCAAGTCCGATGAGACTCTCTTTGGTTGTAATGACCCCAGAGGTTGGGTGGATTTCAAAGTTCTCCCCAACGTTTTCAACATCTGCTTCAATTGAATATTCAATATCAGCGTTGCTTCCCTCATCCATGTCTGAAGCAGCGATTTTGACCACAGAGGTTCCCCTTGGGACATCTGATGCAATAGTGGCTTTGTACTCAGCTGCTCTAAATTGCGGGGCATTATCATTGACATCTGTGAGAATGACATTGACTACAGAAAAGCCTACTTTTCCACCGCCGTCTTTAGCTATGAGCGAAATAGGAATAACCTTTTCAATGGTATTCTCACGATCAAGGATCTCAAGAGTGAAAATCTCCCCGTTTTCATTGACAGAGAACTTGTCTTTTGCAAAGTCATTGACAATCTGGTATGTTATTTGCCCGTAAATGCCTTCATCGTCATCTGTCGCCTTTGCTTCTGCCACCAAGGTACCAACAGGTGAGTTTTCAACAAGCTCTACCACATAGTCCACCTGAGAGAAGGTGGGGTTGTGGAAGTTGGCACCAGTAACTGTTACCATAACAAGAGCTGAGCTTCTGAATACACCATCTGACACTGATACATTGAGGTTGTAAAGAGACTGCATATGTGGCCTACGATGGTTGGAAATGGCAATGGCGCCTGTGCGTTTGTCGATGGAAAAGTTCTGATCCTCATTGCCAGATATGATGGAGAACTCCAACTTACTGGAGTCTGAGCTGTCAGCATCAGATGCCTGGACTTGAGTGATGAAGTATCCACGTGGGGCTAACTCGCTAATAGTAGTTTTGTAAGTGTGCTCTGTAAATACTGGAGCATTGTCATTCAGGTCAGTAACGTCTATCGTCACAATGACATCACTAGATAGAGCTGGAACTCCCCCGTCCACCACACGGACCCTCAGCTTGTACTGCTGGTTCTCCTCATGATCCAGAACTTGAGCTGTAGAGATTATTCCTGTGTCTCGGCCAATGGTGAAATAATCTGAACTCTTCCCCTTTTCCTCCACCAGCTGAAAGAATACTTCTTGGTTATTTCCGGTATCAGAATCTTTGGCATCAACTTGCAAAATGGATGTGCCGATGACAGATGCCTCTGAAATATTGGCATAGTAGGCCTTTGACAGGAACACAGGGGCATTGTCATTGACATCCTCCAGTATGATATCAACAAACACTTCAGAGTGAGCTCCAGTCAGAGAATCTGTGGCTCTTACATTTAACTTATAAGCGGGATGTGTCTCAAAGTCCAGAGGCTGAATCACATGAATTACCCCTGTGTTGAAATCAATTGAGAACTGTTTGAAAGGATCCCCTTCAGAGATGGTGTACACAATACGAGGGCCTTCGGAATCGTTGGCCTGTACGTGAAGCACAGGTGTGTGTAACTGAATGTTTTCAGGGATTTCAATGTTGTAAAAAGGCTTCTCAAACACAGGCATTGCTTTGTTCACCACTGTTATCGGCACTTCTACTTCAGCTGAGAGTGCTACCTCTCCATTATCCTTTGCAATAACAACAATGACAAAGTCTGTGTTAAGTGAATCCTTCTCAAATTTCTTTTTGAGGGAGATTTCACCAGATGGGGTTATTTGAAAGTGCTCCTGGTGTTCCTTCAGGTGGTAATGTATTTCTGCATTCGCGCCCTTGTCTTTGTCAACTGCTGTGACCTGCCGGATGACCTGGCCTTCCTCTGCGTCCATCTGAACCAGAGCATGATAGGGAAGGTTCACAAACATAGGTTTGTTGTCGTTCACATCTTCCACTGTCACAGTTACTGGAACATGAGCCACTTCATCAGATTTCTCCTCTCTGGTTACCTCAACAACTATATCAAATGTGTCCTGTGTCTCGCGATCAAATGGAATCCCAGTGGTTGAGATTACGCCAGATGTGCGGCTGATTTCAAACCTGCTGTCAGGGTTCAAAATTTTGTAAAACAATGGCTCGTTCACCTGGTTTCCGACAGCAGCAACGACCGCCAGTGTCTTCTTCTCAGAAAAGTTTTCTTGGATGAAGGCTTTGTAGGACTCCCTGGTGAACTTCAGCTTACTCTCCTTGTTTTCCCTCACATTTATCTTTACTGTAGCAACAGCAGCAAATCTACCATCTGAAACCCGAACCTTTAATTCATATCTGCTTCTGAGCTGTGTGACATTCTGAATAGAGATTATGCCTGTAATTGGATCAATTTTAAATTTATCACCAATATTTCCCTCAGAGATGGAGAAGAGAAGTTTGGAGTTCGGCCCAGAGTCTGAGTCTGTAGCGTTGACTTTAATGACTTCCACCCCTTTGTAGGTTGGCACTATGACAGTTGTCTCATACAGTTCTTGGCTAAAAACTGGTGGACAGTCATTAACATCAATTACTTCAATGGTCACGTTGGCCGCCGTCTCTGCAAACAAGCGTGGCATTCCTAGATCATGGACCTGGACTGTGAAGCGGAAAACACTCCTCTGTTCATAATCCAAGGCTGTTGTGATTCTGATGGCTCCGGTGCTCGAGTCAATGGCGAAATAGTTATGTGCAAAAGGTTCGACAATCTGATAGATGAGCATGGCATTCTGGTCGCAATCAGCATCAGAGGCACGGATGACAAAAGGGGTGTTTTCACGAGTCAGAACAACACTGTTGACAGAAGCCGACTCGCTGATTACTCCTTTGAATTCCCTCTGGAGAAAGACTGGAGCATTGTCATTTTCATCCTTTAGGTGAATCAGAAGTGTGGCGTTGCTGGAGAGTCCCGCCATGTTCGTGCCCTGTATGATGAGCTTGTATTGAGAGGTGGTCTCATAATCTAAAGCTTTCTGGGTCACAACGACGCCTGAGTTTGGGTTTATATCAAAGGCATTGTTGATGTTGCCACTTTTTATCTGATAAAAAATGGACGACTGGCTGTCGGCTGTGACCAAGCTCACAAAACTCCCTGGATGGACTGATTCGCTGACTTCTGCAGAATACTCCTTTTCTGTGAATCTGGGGGCTGCGTTGTCAGAAACTGTTACCACAATTTGTACAGTGGCTGTAGTTGACAGAGGAGGTAATCCATTATCAGATGCCTTAACAGTGAGTTCAAATGCAGTCTTGCTGTTGCGGTCAAGCTCTTTGGCTACTGTAATTGTCCCGAGAACAGGGTCGATGGCAAATGAGTTTGCAACATTTCCTGTAAGAAAAAGACAACAAAAGAAGAATACATTTATGAGGCTGAAATGTGAGAGAAATGTGCCTGCAAAATTAATGCAAAACATACATGAAAATAATAATAATAAGAAGAAATTTTCATTCATTGTATGGGAAGATGTAGTTGAAAAGCATTTGTAATGTCAGAAATTTTCCCAGCTACCATCGTCATCCTAAGCCCTCAGTTTTACTCAAAACAAAGCAATTCAGATGCATTAAATCATCTTAGCTATGTCAAATATGCATGTATTCAACAAAAATCCATTAGCCACATGTTTCTTGTTCTCATACAACAGCTTATTGTCGGGGAAAACCATCGTGGGAAATTCTGAGGGGGGATCTGCCCATCTCCCACATATTTGGAGATCCTCTAGACAAAGTCTTCAATATTCTCCTTCTCTTTGTAAAGTATTCCATTCATGATCAAGATCCAGTGGGCAGTAGGACTCAAGATGACTCATGCATCTTTTACGAGCCGATTTCATTTGCATGAATTTACAATGAAAGCTTTCTGCGATGAGAGGAAAAGAAAAACTAGGTAAAGTGTGGCTTAACAGAGTGGCGCAGCAGTTTGGTGTGTATTTACCTGATTCGATGCTGTAAACAATCTCTGCATTGTGGCCCTTGTCTTTGTCAAGAGCCGTGACCTGGAGCACGGCTGAGCCGATGGCTGCAGATTCAAACACACGGCCGGAGTAAGGTGTGCCTATAAACCAGGGTGCATTGTCATTGGTGTCATCTACGTTGACAATGACACGAACAAGGTTCCTCTTAACTGGGATGTCCTGGTCTCGTACCTGGAGGAGGGAAATTTACGAAGAGACACAGACAGAGGAGGGAGAAGGAAAGGGAACAACAATGACAGACAAGCGTTAGAGACCTCAAGGAATAATTCATTCTTCAACAGCAACATAACAGAACAGCAAATTATTCATATTTTTGAAAGGCATAGCAAAAACAAGCTTATCTTAATTTCATGGATGTTTCATTTCCCAATGAAGTAAACAATCCCAAAATAAACTCCATTAAACCACACATAGGAACTTCTCATAATTTATCAAACTATTGTTAAATTGCCAGTGTTCACTAATTCATACCATGACGGTAAGGACGTGACGATGCATAGTCTCGTGGTCCAGTCGCTCAGCTGTGTACAGAGTGCCCGTTCCCGGGTCGAGTCGGAACTTCCTCAGGCTGAAGGGATCAGTGCTGCTCAGGAGCGTAAAGGTCAGTTTGTTCTTCTCGTCTCTGTCCACAGCGCTGATCTGTAGGACCTCAGTCCCTGCTGGCTTGTCTTCGGGGACATTCACCTCATAGACCTGCTGAGAGAACTGCGGCCGGTGGTTGTTGGTGTCAATGACACGGATAAGCACCTAGAAGAGAAAAATGAATTGTAAAGTTAGAACAGAAGACTTGTGTCAACTCCCTAATCACACGTGTGAAAATAATTTGTTTATGTCATCTGAAGTTTTCTAATTTCGTCATCGTGTACTCAGGACTTGTTTCACAGGATAGCTGAATGGCTGAATCTATCCAAAAAATTAAGTGTTACACGTTACTGTTGAACATGTATTTGATAAAAAGCATAAAGAGGATAATTCTAAAGCAGTGGTCCACATCCTGGGTCAAGGGTTAGGTTTACATGTGCAGACAAATGACTTACAAACACCCGATGATAGCCTGAATACCAGTGTGAGTGTAAATGTACTTAATGGGTTTAAACAGAATAATAATTCACAAACAATAAATGTTCACTACACTCAAATGGCCAAAGATGTGTTAATGACCCTCTTTTTTTATTTCAGTCTCTCCTCTGTATACACACACACACACACACAAACAACTTCTGCAGTCCTTCTAAAATGCTCTTCAGTAAAACGCAGTGTTGTGTAAATATAGACCCGATCGATACGTATGATGGCAAAAGCAATATTTTAACTGAATGGCCACTTGATACTGCTAACAGTGGAAACAAGAAATCAATGCTGAAAAACCACAATGCATCTAAATGAACTGTGAGCTCCGCACAGGAGCAGGTGATTAAACTGAGAGTACATGTGTGATAAACCATTTGACAGTGGGCTGCCAACTGTGGAAAGTCTCAGGGCCTCTCCAGGGCTGTTAACAACATATAACATGTCTAAAAGTACTTAGTAACTTTTAGGATGGTTAAATGTGTTTTAGTGTTACTGTTCTGCAGATTCAATATTCTGCTAATATATTCAAAGCTGTTCAGACTCACATCCATGAGACAAATCTCTACACATGTGCTTCTTGCTTGGGACAGCAAAAAGTGCAGTCGCTGTGTTTCTTTTGCCACACACACAACAAAGAATCTAACATCCCCAAACTGTAAAATTCCACTGGGAGCATGTTTTATCAACACCAGCCACTCGTCTAGTGGACTTCCGACAGAGGATTATGGAGAGCTGCTGGAATGCCATCTCTGCTTCCCAGACCAGCGAGGGGCTTCTACCGTTGCCAAACATGGGGAACAAAGGGATCAGCCCAGATTAGACACCTGCATACCAAACACCAGGGGGTGATGTCCCGTAAGGAACCGGGCAAAGCTGAGCTGTTTGGTGTAGGAACAGTGAAGGAGACGTCAGTAACAAAAGCCTTGACCAGATGACAGCTCGCTGGCTGACCAGGATTTGTCAGATCTCTGGTCAGCACAACTGCCCACTGTTGTTTTTTTGTCATAAGTCTGTTTGTTGAGCGCTGAGAGCCTATATCAGAGACAAATATAGACTCAATCCGACAGCACTGATAACATTTACAATCTGCTGTGTGCTGTGATGTTGGCAATGCTGCTGAAGCTCACAGATGTCTTCTTGCAGGGGAGCGTTGGGCTGCATGCTGTCTGTCAGTGCTGTGAACTGGCTGACTGCCACAAGTCATGTGTCATGAGCGACCCATGTCACACTGCTAATCAGTATGCGTAATGTAAAATAAATACAATTTTCTAATGAGGAATTAACCCTGAAAAGGCGTATGAAATTGGGCCTGTACTGTATGTTTCAGCAGGCTGACAAGCCATCTCATTCCAAGCATGTCTTCTCATGTCATGCCAGACATCATATACCACCACATCCGCGATGCCTCACAATCCACCTTTAACACACACTGATGCACATGCGTGCATCCACACACACAGGCTCATAAAATGTGCACTGCCACACATACATCCACACAAAGAGGCTGCCCAATGTGTCTCAATCTGGCCAGCGTCAGATAGCATGTCTTGTGAATAGTGAGGAAGGTGGCAAGAGCTGATAGTGCTGTCAAGAAGCAGAAAGGAATGGAACCGGGTCAGTAGTATCTACATCTATCCACAATGTACTATTTCAGGTGGTTTAGAAAGCAAACAAAAGGCTATTCAGCCTCCATATGCACACAAACTTGCCTTTCCCCTTGCAAGGAGGCTCTACAACACTTCAAAGGAACTTTGCCCCCAAACATCACAAAGCGGCATGATACAGCCTGACTGCAGCAGAAATGCTGGTGTAGAAGAAAACTCTCTAGTCTTTGTATATGGCCTCCTCTGGGAATGCTGGAGAGGAATAAGATTGAGACAGAGACACAGACGTGACAGATGGAGATACTAAAGAAAAAAAGTGCTGTGAGGGTGAGACGAGAGAATGAAAGAGAAGTGACGGAGAAAAACCAAAGAAAGCTAAGGGAAATGGTCAGATTTAGAAAAAGCAGGTTGTGGGAGGGAACGACAGAAATACACACACACACACACACACACACACACTGAGAATAAAATACAAATAGTATACAAAAACAGAGTCCTAGATATAATAGTCGGCTTTGATACTGAAGGCAAGAAAACATGGGAGTATGAGTGAATAAGGTGAACCTTCGAGCGAGACATAAAGACTTTGTCTTTGTAATGTGGACTGAGATAGCACAAGAAACAGGAGACCAGGAACAGATTGTGAGCAGAACAGCTTGAGGTGCTTGCACGGCCAAGGGAGGATGTCATATAGCTGGAGATGGGGGAAGGGAGGCTGGGCTGCATGCCGAGGCTGCCTTGTTGGCGCAGCTCTTGGCTATGAGGTGCCCGAGCTAGAATGCGGCACCCCTTGTCTACATCAGCTGATCCTTCAGAGACGCCTTCATGCAACTACAATGGCCAAATGGAGAGCACAGAACAGAAGGGCCGACTGTTTCCCATAGACCTCCCACAGGCCATGAGCTTCATACTGATATCACCACTGGAGCTGCAGGCAGGTTGGATTAAACATAATTTCCAATTTAGTCATTTGAAAGTAAAACAGACATTCAAAAACAAAAGAGTGCTTACAAGATCACAAAAAAGGAACCTTCTGAATAACGAAACACCTTTTGGGTTTTGTGTATCCAGGAAAGGACACATGGGGGCTTTCATTGTGCTCATTGTCCTCCTGTGCTATGCGTAGGAGAGGAAGCCCTCCTGCCAGGTGGCAGGTTCTGGGCAAAGGCAGGGCACTGGCACCAAGCACTCCAGCATGTTCCCAAAACAGGATTAACACAGCCCACTACCCACAGAGGTCCAGTGCTCTTGTTTGCGTTTTATTCTACCCAAACAGAATAATCATCATCCCTGCATGCCTGGCCAATGAATGTGGAGCTTTTTGAGAAACGGAGAGGGAGAAAATCAGGAAGAAAGACAAAGAGGGAGAAGTAGAGAGAGAGGGAGAACAAAACGGGGGAAAAAAAACATTCCAAGGAGAGAGAAAATAGGCCAGCCTGTCTGGCAACACAGCTTCCACATGACTTTGATTTGAGGAATAGATAAGTCCAACTTTGAGCTTTCACGAGGTGCGCTGCACGTGTGTCATCGGGTAGATCTAATTTTCAGCTAACTTCTGTATGACTTGTTTTACAGGTAAACTAATGCTGTCCCCAAAGAAAATTCATAACGGTTAACAAACAATTAACAACTCTTTTACATTGGTTCTTGGATTCCTGTTATGTTGCAAGAAAGGAGATCGAGAAAACTGATTACACAACATCTTTGATGTAACAATCTGCAGATTAGACTATTTCTTCAGGTGTTCAATGGTTAATCCTAATACTGTGCAATCAGGTTGATAAACTATGGGGTTAATGTAACACGCCTGCCTTGAAAAGACAGAGTAAACCTACCTGAAAATGACACTGATACATTTCACTGTGGTCTGACACAAGCTTTTCAAAACCACAGCCCTCTGGGTTCCTCACTGTTACAGAAAACATGTACTTCTCAGCAGGCAACAAGAGGTGCATTTACAGTTTCTGTTAAACCCCCCGCTGACAAAGCAAATACTGTCAATGCTGAACAATGTTATCGGATAAACAAGTTAGTAGCCAAAACACTCAGATGGCTTTCCTGAAACATGAAGCACTCAGTATGCTGAATCCTTGGGACATTAACGGCTCTCCCAAAAACCTGTGCAAGTCGACCGACTGGTGCTATATGTCATATATTAAACCTGCAGGCTTCAATACTACACTAAAGATATATGCTTCTTTCTCACCCGTATTCTGACTGTCATTAACACATTTCCACTTTGATGTATTCATTCCTAACCTCTCAAATTTGGACGATTGCTGCAGCCTCTGTATGCCTTTTTCAGTCACCTATTTGGCTCTCAGCACATCCCAGGCAACTGGCCTAAATCACATCACAAGTGTGGTTTATAGAGCATACAAATTCACTAAATCCGTTCCCTCTGTGGAAAACAGCTGACCTACAGCGGTCAGCTGGGTCTGCAGGACAGCATCTTACATGCTAGCGCTCATCTACGGGAGAGCTGCAGCTCCAGTAACACATTCAAAAATATGCACATTTGAAATCTGCAGGCAGTGCGAAAGAGTGCACTGTTGCAAGCAGTAAGCTCCATCTGATTTACTGTGGGAGTGATTATTTGTGGGAGTGATTATTCTTTGACCCATTTCTTGTGTGAAACTGATGGTTCAATTGAGCTGTGTTGACTGGGAGAGATGGGATTGATAAAGCTGATAATGGAGTGGCACATACAGTAAAACTTTCCATCACGGTCGGAACATTTGAGGTAAAGATATACTGTACATTTTGAAGATAGATTATTATCAGGAAATCTGCTTTTGCTGCCAAAGTCAAGTTTTCTGTGTAAATGAAGTATCATAACATCACAGCAACATTTGATACCATTTCTTTGCTTTTCTGTGTGAATTAAATCAATAAAATAAAGCTTTGACGTCTAATCAGTGACCCTGCATATTTATATGAAGACTGAATTAAATCATTCCCTGTAATGTGAAAGGGTTCCTGGTACAGTCAGTCCCACTGAGAGTCGAGCTCTGCTGAGAATTAGACCTTTTGAATAGGTTAACCTTTGAATGTGATTAATTTGACTTAAAATGTCACTGCATGCAGTATTACTGAGGGGCTTTTAAATAAGTGTCTGTTGCCAGGGCTTTTAAAAAAGTGCTTTATGTGGCGAGAAAAATCATGGCTGAGAAAATAGGTACTCTGTGTCTGTTTTTTAAGGTTCTGCACTAAACTAAAGGACGTGCCGCTTCCTCGGATGAGCTGCAAAATGCCAGTGAAGGCGGTGCTTCATCCAAGGCTCAGTGGAGCACAGCAGCCAGATGATGAAAGGCTTTATTCATACAGAGTGACAACAAATAGATTCTTTTCCAGCTACAGTTCTCTGAAGCTCCCCTTTGAGGACAAAGGACAAAACATTTTGAATGCCACCATCCCATATGACCCAAAACTACCATGTACAAACCTTCGAAATCTCATGGACAAGGCATGACCATCCGAACAAAAACCAAAGACAACTTGCATGCTTAAAAGCTTTTATCATGGCGGTTCAGCTTTGGTATCAGCTGGGAAGCTCGATATATGCAAGAAGGATTAAATTAGCATAATAATATATTAAAATGCAAGTATGCGACTGCTTTGGAAGTTTCTTTAGAAGCAACTTTTGGTTTCATCTTTCATCAAAACGGTTCACAGAGGGTCTTTTGGTGACTAATACTTTTCTTCTTCTGCATAAAAGCATCTTTTCCGTTGGTTTTGTAGTTTCCAGACGGCAGCATGAGCACACTTGTGTATGTATGAGTGTAATATATTTAGTTATTTTGAGTCCATTCAGAAAAGACTGAGGCAATCTGTTCCTGTCGGAGAAGAGTAAGAGAAGGTTCACAGGTTCAGAGAGAGAGACGCAGCGGAGGGAGGAGTGGAGGGGGCTCAAGAATGTATACTTAAAAAAAACCCTCTGGCTAGACGGCACCAACTTCACAGCAGCTCTGCGTCGGGAATGAGACAATGGAAGATTCCTGGAGTTTAATGCTCAACTGAGATGGCAGAGAACAGAGGAGGGGGAAAACTGACTGCTCATATCATGGTTTAAAAACTTGTTTAACAAAAGAGTCTGATCATTCAATTTCAGATGACTGAGGCTTGACTTAAAGGAACAGTGTGTAAGATTTAGGGGATTTAGTGGCATCTAGCGGTGAGGATTGCTGTAACATCTCCCAGTTAAAATTCCTTCAGTGTCCATTGTTCAGGAGGGTTTCACAGGGAGCTGTTTATTCGCAAAGGTCTC
Organism: Epinephelus cyanopodus; assembly: GCA_026686955.1. Classification (NCBI taxonomy): domain Eukaryota; kingdom Metazoa; phylum Chordata; class Actinopteri; order Perciformes; family Serranidae; genus Epinephelus; species Epinephelus cyanopodus. The sequence goes on along the minus strand of CM048916.1, from coordinate 23,964,262 downwards.
TTCCTCTCCAAATCAAACAGACCAGGTGATTTAAACCAGCATAAACACTGAATAAAGCAACTGAACATTAAAAATCAGTGTTTTTCCGACACTCTCGTCACAGAGGGGCTGCATTCATGGCTAAACAAAGCAAAGCCGTTAGCTGTCATTTATAGCATTCTCTTCATTCTAACTTAGTAGCCCAGAAAACTCTGTATAGCATAAGTCCTGTTTCCACCAAACACCTTTAGTATGGTACCTTTGGAACCAAAAGTAACTCAGACATGGTACTTAGACCCTAGTGTTTCCACCGCAAACAGTATGCTTAAATGTGGGTTGTTGTCAATCACTGCTCTGTCCAGCACTCACTGTATTGCCTCATTATCAGTGACACAGATGGAACCTTTCATTTTATAGTTACAGTCAACTGATAACACTCATTCATGGCTCCAGCTTTTAGTACCAGATCTGGGTGCTAGGTACCCCAACAGAAGGGTTGACCAAAAATGTGTACAGTACGAACGGTCCCTTTTCACAGTGGAAACTAAGAAAACGCCCACTGAACTGTATCGTACTGTACTGCTTGGTGGAAAGAGGGCTACAGCTAACACTACCTGCAGTAAACGAGGATGGAAGGCTGAGCATTTCTGCAGATTTATTTTCTGCTTGTTTGACAAATATTTTGATAAACTGCCGGCTAACCTCCCTTTTTATAAAAATTTGTGACAACAAGCGTTATCAACATCTACTTGAGGAAAATGCAGCCATACTTGTGATTGTTTTGCTTTGTCTACCATGATGAGTGCTGGAAGTTTTACTGGAGTCAGTGTGTGAGTGTGTGTAAGAGCACAAACTCACACCTCGTGCAAATACAGCCACAGAGAGGAAGAGAGAACTGATAATAATTGCTTGATAACCTTATTTTCAGCTATGGAAATCTGACTCCCTAAAGTACCAATAGCAAAACCTGAAACTCCAGACCTTAGCAATACTTTGAGTTTTTAATAATTCAGAGCCTATTTCCCGTTTTGAACCAGGTTTCGGAGGGCATGCCTACTCTTAATTTTAAGCTTAACTTACCCACTGTCTTATATTGTGCACATCTATATTAAAGTGCTATTATCTAAATCTTGCCAAGAAAGTGAATAAGCATATTTCTCTTTTTTTAATCAAAAGATCTGTCTCCCTATCTGTGGAGCTGATAATGAAAATGCAGCTGTAAATCTAATGGTAAAACACAATTCAACCACACCCCGCAGGCAACACCAGACAATATGAGAAGATCTCTTCCAACAGCACCACCTCACTGAATCATAGCCCATATCTTTGTATTACCTGTCCAGTTTTTACAAGGCTACATTATGGAGTTAGAAGTCAGGTCATGTAAGGATGTAATGAGACTCAAACCTGTAAATGGTCAATTTTCTCGAGCCAGTTCAGAGCGATGATAGCATCACGACACAAACATATCATAACAAACAGGACAGTTTGGCCGATGCTTCACTCATTACCCGTCCCATTCTTCCTGCTATTTCTAACATGAGGAAAAACAGAACCATGACAACTGCCTCATCAGCTTCCAGCCATTTCATTAGTGTTTCAATTACCTGGGTGCTGACAGTTCGTGTCCCATCTGTGGCTTCCACCGTCAGGTTGTAATTTGATTTCTGCTCGGCGTCCAGGGGCCGCGCAACAATCAGGGTTCCACTGGCCTTGCCCACGTCAAAGCGGCTGTCATAATTACCACCTGTGGAATCATTTTTTTTTTTGTACAAACAAAGGGACAAAAGATTAGTGACAAACTGTCATTTAGTTGTGTGCGTGTAGCAAGGTTACACATACAGGAAATGGGGGCGCTGAGATGGGCAAACAAACATCAGCTCTCTGCTGTGACAATTTTGAAAATAATGAATAGAAACACTTATGCTGATATCACCGACTATCAGTAGAGGTTTCTTGTTTATCTAAAAATAATTCACATAATTCATGCAATTCCCCCAAACACGAAAATGACGGGCACATAAAAGCAATGAATAATAACTACACAACATATCTTTTACACACTGAATGCTGAAATGTGAAGACTCCATACAACAGTGGATGTAAAATGAAGCTGTAATTCACACAATGAGGGGAGAGGAGGTTTTCCATTTTCTCATGAGACTCTTAATCAGGTCACAGGTTTAGGGGGGAAAACGTGGCACAACATCAATCCAGCAGCACGACACAGTTCAACCACAGCCAACAGGCAGCACCAACACACAGTGTGGGATGATCTCTTAATATGACTCAGCCTATTAGGAGATCCCAGCAGCTACCTTCTGCTGTACAGTTGTGGTCACAAGCCATCTGAAGGATGTAAAACATCTCAGAATCCTCTATGCCGTCTTGCAAAAATCCAACCAAACAGAACATTCCAGAGAAAAGAGGAAAGCGGTAAGCGGAGCACAGAGAGAGAGAGAGAGAGAGAGAGAGAGGAGAAGAAAAGAGACGTGTCAGTCAGACATTGATTAGAGGGAGGACAGGCTGGGAGGAAGAAGGAAGAGGCAAGCATTTTGAAAGCAGTCAATTTAAGTCTTCTCATGCATACAGTGCCTATCACAAGTAAAAAAAAGACACATTCGAGAGGAGACAAATTAAGTTTTAACACTTTAAAAAAGAGTTGTCAATTAAAATTCTGAGGAAATATACTTCATCTCAGCTGGCTCACTCGGGGCAGCCGGGAAAACTATCAATATTTATTGTTTCTGAGCCATTAATTTACAGTACTATGCTGTTATCTAATCTGCTCTCCGAGGCAGAGAGCAGAAGTATGGAAAAAGTGAAAATGAGAAAAATGGTTTGATAATTTGACGCTGGCTAACAAACTGCTACTGGCCTTGCCTTCAATGTATGCATGTTTACCTTAATTAACAACTTGTAAATCGTAACTGCCATCAAATCTACATAGGGGCTAAACACGCAGGTTCTGCACTAGTCTCTACAAACAAAATTTGTCCTTTCACACACAAACACTATGTTAGTCCTCAAAAGAGTTCTTCTACCTACGATGCATTTCTCTAACACGGAGCATTTCGACATGCATGCACACACACGCGACAGAGATGCACGAGAAGGAGGCATTACCTGTGATTTCAAACCACACAGGAACATCAGAGGACTCTGTGGCGACGACCCCCACCATGTGCGCCACGGGGTCACTTTCCATCACAGAGAAGGTGAAGGGGGACTCCTCGAAAAGCAGAGGAGCCGCATCGGCCGGCAATTCTGGTTTGGGGATCCACTCGATGTGCAGGCGACAAGTGGAGGATTTCTGAGGGCGTCCGTTGTCGACGGCTTTAATCTGAGAGATAGGCGGAATGAAAGATGTTACACAGTGTTGTATAACATTTCTTTGCAACTGAGTTTCTGTACGTCTCTGTTGGATCCTCTGCTTGAAACTCTTCAGAAGTACATATGCAGGGAGTTTGTTTTGATTCTTGTTTGTTAATGCTTAAAGAAAATATGCACCAATAAATCTTCTGTAAGTAGAACCACGAATATATGGCACAGAATGGCTTGTGTTTCAGTTGTTAAAGCTTTTCTGTCCTCTGAGCGTTTTGAATAACAAAACACTTTTTGTGTGGTATTCTTTTGTGAATTAACCTTGTGTGAGGACTGGAATTACTGTAAACTGTGGTGAGCAGCGTCGTCTTGCAGCAGGAGACACAACTTACTGGTGTATATGGGGACATAAAATCTAGGTGAAAACACCAAAAAAGATGAGCATCAAGTTAACACCTCAGCAGTTTACCACAGCCAACTGTGATGACTAAACTACGTGTCCGAGGTGGAACACTGACAGATAACATTCATTTTTTCACACATATAACACATTTATTCCTCAGTAATTCTAAGATACTCTAACAGCTGCCATGATGAGAAGATTTTTTTTTTTGAGTGCTGTAAACTGTAAGTTTGTTAACGGCCAATAACAAGTCACAAGAACGATTGACTAATCAGACTTTTGATGACGAAGGCTCTACAGTAATGCTGCATTTACACTGCACCTTACTGCTCAACTCGACTCGACTCGATTCGACTAACTTTTGGTACCAGTTTGGGGGGGGGGGGGGGGGGGGGATATGGCCCTAAAATAATATCAAGATATTTGATATCAATAACTATATTTTTGGTCCACAACTTTTGCTGATGGAAAATTAAAAAGACCAAGTATAGTTGTGTAGCGCCATGCCGTTCCACGCAGTGGAAATGCAGCATAATAAGTCTACAGTAATAAAGCAAACATACTGAACATCCTTGTAACAATGACATCCTAATTGGATAGTGTGGGCTGGTGGTTGGAATATGCTCCCTATAATTTTAAGTAGAATCTTTTTGCAAGTAATTTCCTTCCTCACTTGTGGACCAACATGATGTGTCTGGACCAATTATCTTCTTGTCTCTTTAACAGTGACTTCCTTTACTGCATTTTTAAACACAAAACCCTAAAAAAAAAGCAGGCTGCAGAAACAAAGGAGGTAAGAAGACTTGAGAGGAGAATGAGAACACAACAGTAAAACAATAAACAAGCATCTGTTGTAAACATTTACAGCTCACTGAGAGACTATCAGGCAGAGGACAGGGTGAGGCCCTGGGATAGATACTCACTGTAAGGATGTCGTATTCTCCAGCAGAAGAGAACTTCTTCGAGGACACCAGGCCGGTCTTGGGCTCGATGAAGAACTTCCCGTTTTCATCTCCCTCCTCAATGCTGTAAGAGATCTCGGCGTTAGGTCCCTCGTCGCGGTCTGATGCGATGACCCGATACACTGGGTCTCTCTTGGTGGCTCGCTCTCTCTCTGGCCTCTCCCGCTCCGGGAGCTTGATCTTGTAGATTTTCTCCAGGAACATGGGCCTGTTGTCGTTCTCATCGAGGACTCGGACAATGACACGGACGGTGGTGGATTTGGCAGGAACACCGTGATCAGTGACTGTGATCTGAGGAGAAGGAATAAAAACTTCAGAACAAGAAGAGCATAGACTGAAAGGTTTGGTGCTGACAGCAAGGAGGCAAATATCTGATGCAGTGAACTTTAGATCAGTGGTTCCCAACTGGTCCAGCAACAGGGTCCAGATTCTTCCTTAGTCATCAGTTAAAGGTTCACACGGTTTATTGGAGAACAGATATCAGACGAGGTGTGGCATTAAACTTTTTCAACAATGTTTGGACAGCTGGTTGCCCCATCCATGTCCATGGCAATATTTGAAGTAAATCCTCTAGATGTTAACTTAAGTAGAGCCCAAATGGACATTGTCTCTTTCTGCTCATGTCTGGCCAGAGGGCTCATCCTGTATAAATGGAAGGACTCTTCACCTCCAACATATGGACATTGGATGATGGATGTTATGTATTATTTACAGTTGGAGAAAATCAGTTGCTTTCTTAAAGGATCAACAACCATTTTTAACTTTTGAAGCAGATATGGAAGCTGAAAAACTGTAATGAAACAAGTTATACTCCCCTACTTGTGTCACACAAATTAATTAATTTGTCATCATTTTTTATCTTGTTTTATTTTAACTGTTTCATATATATAATTATTTTTCATCTATTTTTTATTCATTTATTTTTTTCGTTCTTATCTTTAGGACTTCCTTTCGCTGGTCTGGCTTTCTCTGTTTGCTGCTGAGTTGGTGGGGTTGTTTTTCTGTCCTTGTTGGTTCTGTGTTTGTTTGTTGATGCTCTGGGCATCTTACTGAATTATCAATTAAAATACCTTGTTTAACCACACACTTAAATAAATTCAACATTTGGCCATGTCTCTGTGGAGTAGCTGTCCATCCTCTCACTCAAACACACACAGCAGGAAACGGCACTTCAAAATAACAGCTCTGTACCAGAAATTCACTGTGCTTCAGAATACAGTGTGTCACACGTGAGTCACTTTATTGTCCTTTCAGAATAGACCCGTGACCCACTTTTGGACCACGACCCACCAGTTGGGAACCACTGCTCGAAATCATCCCCTTCTATTTTTTACATAAACACATTAGGACGTGAGCCCCTGTATATGAAATAGCTATTGTGTTACGAGTTCTGGAACGAGAGGAGAGTGATTTTTTTTTTTTTTAAAGTAAATTCCTATAAAATTAACAATATTATATAAAACTTTTAAGATCAAACCACCTGTGTTTGAAACTCATCATCTGAAAGCCTAAAAAAATCAAAGAAGAGAAGAAAAAGGCTGTGCATGCTTTTCCTTCATCATACTTTCATTCCACTTCTTTCTCAGCGACTTAACTAGCAGCCAAACTTCAAGGCAACTCCTTCTAAGATTTGCTGGCAGGTTAAATAAACATTTTTACTTGAAAAAACACAAATACACATCAGGCAGTTACCTCATAACCTAGTACTCTGATCTCTACAGTATAATGAATGAATGCTGTCAAATACTTAGTCATGAAGTGCTCCACAGAGCGTGCCTCCCCCTGACTGAAACTGTCTTGATGTTGTAAAAAGGGGGACTTTTTCAGATCTACAAATACAACTCTCTGAGTCTTGTAAGGCAGAATTCTCCAGCAGGGAAATGCAAAACTAAATTGGATTTTAAATATATTCTTTATCCCTACTAGAGAGGGAGAGTGCGGGACTTTAATAGCAGCAATTGTGGTCCCCTGGTTGTGTGGCTGCTCTGTTGGAACCACTTTTGTCTGTAAGGAGCAGCGTTACACCACTGAGCCTGTCAGACTTTTGGGACCTGCTTTAGCCAAATAATTAAGATTTAATAAACTAATTTCATGTATAAAGGTGCACTGTCACAATTTAGAGGTATTTTAGGCCATCCTTTAGTACCAGCTCTAATGCACACAGTGATGTAACTACCAGATCGCCTTGGAAATTAAATAATTATAGCCAAATTAGCAAGAGAGATATTATCATATTTTCTTACATAATACTAGATCCACTGTTGCCCCTGGAGAGTCACTAGCTAGGGTTGGTGTAATCAGGTAAACATGCTTTGTTCATCTGAAGGCTGTTAAGGTGAACCCAAAAGTTTGCTAATCTGAAATAACATTTAATATGTTTGCCTGTGATCATGATAACAGTAGCTTGTATGGCTGCTACACGAACAACCCACCAGAGCTAATTATTTTTAATTAGCTGCACCTCTTCACGGTAGCACCAGCTGCACTGACTCTGCTGCCGTGTGTCAAACTTGCAAACAAAGATTTTGCACTGCTAATAAACATTAAGTCTTACTGCACTCCACTAAAGGCCGGGGGCTTTTTTAAAACCCCAGACATGCTCAGTATAAAAGACGATGTCGCCACAACTGCATCGTTAATGGGGCCCTAATTTAAATCATGACATCAAGCATTACTGGTGGCGTGCTAACACTTTGTAATTTGTGCCACGGTTTAACACTCCGCCATGTCTTCGGACATTTGAGAGCACAGTTTGAGGAGTTTAATCAAAAGCAAAGAGCCACAGGCTGACCTAAACAAACACAATTTTCATAGAGTCCCAGAAAAAGCGCTGCCGACTGGCGCTGGCAGAGATGTGAGCATTTCTAGCTTCAAGCTGCAAAATACTGTAGAAAGGCAGAACAAATGCCACAGTCATTTAAAACCATCTGCTAAGTACTTCACTAAAAACAGTCAGGAGTCCAGGGCCAGGAACACACCATTTGGTGCTATAGTTTCAATTACTAAAGTAATGTGTTTTTGTTTTTCTCGCAGTGTCTGCAGCTGTCCGTAGTACTCGTACGAGCAGAATTAATGAAATGGAATTACAAGAAACTCAGTGTGAATATCTCTCTCAGGGAGGATATGTTACGTTGGATGCGGCGCCCATCCTGTGCTGCTTAATGAACATTTCCATTATGATCACATGGGTTTTAGCCTCCTGTATGAAGGTGTAGTGCCTGATATCACTGATTATATAACATCATTTGATGAGAAACATCCAGTATTGAAATAAAATGTCCCAGCGCGGCATCCCAGCATCACTGCTGTGTGTGTATCTGTGTGCATGAACACTATAGCTACCCAGTGATTCATCACCACACACGTCTCTTTGGAACATTTTCATCAAAAGCCTTTGTTGGATAATTAGACAAACCACACAAAAGACAGAGAAGTTACACCAGAGGGAGGGTGTCTCACTGCATCAGTATAGCACTGCTGTGAAGTGAAGGGATCTGAGCCAAGCCATTATGTTCTGATTATCTATTGCAAAACTTTCAGCTTTTTCTGACCGACCATATGGAAGTACTGTTGTTTTAATGCATCCGGTGTTAATTAAACAAACACTGGGGGTCAGGACAAACTCTGTTTCCACTAGGCCTGGGCAGTATCACAGTATTATGCTACACCAGGGTATTTGGAAATCCTGACGGTATGATTTTCAATACCATCATAAATAAAGGCGTTCTTCTTTCTATTAAATTCATAGTATGTAGTGCACAGCATGCAGCACCAGAGGTCAGTCTACAGTCCCTACTGGTGGACAGGCAGCTGAGGTGACACCGAGGGGAGGAAGGGATAAGTTAAAGGACTGTAAACAGTAGCCCAGCAATGGCACAGACAATTTTTTTAGTTTTATTTTGGTTCGAATGAGTGTGAAGGAAGTGTGTAAACGAGGCAATTACGCCAGTCTTAGTTCCGTGACGAAAAGAAACGACTATTACAAAGGTGTACAATGGTATTTCTTGGTTTAAGGTGGGAGATACTACTTTTGTTAAGACTTTGTGAGTTTCTATTGTGTATTTAGTCATCTGTAAAAGCTACGAGAGCTTGCGGAAAGTGGCAAGCTCACTGGAACTCATCATATATCCTATACCCCAGTGAACTTTCAGGAAGGTATGAAAAGCTGGATATCGCCCAAGCCTAGTTTCCACTGCAGGAACTTTGCCTCAGGAACTCATGTTGGTAAGGAGCTACGTCAACAGTGTTTTGCTCTTCAGATGCATTGGAAACCCAAACAGTAAGGCTCAAAGGGTAATTTTAGTTTCTACTATACTTGTTGAGTGTCGTCCCTTTAGCTTCACAGTGTCTAGAGCTACTAGTGGAAACAAACAATGCATAAACTTGATTCAAAATGTAATTATATATCTACACTGCTTTGTGGTTGAATGTTGTGTCAGTTGATTAAATGGTCAACAGCATATTGAGCACACAAAGTGACTGTCAGTGGTAGACTCATCATTGAAATCATTTCTTAAGAGGAAACACTCACTGGTTACAGCTCCTCATGTGTGATTGTTGTATCATGGTAGAGTGGATGTGTTTGGGTATTGGAGTGCTGGTTGGACAAAGCAAACAATTTAAAATGCTTGTTTTGTTTTTGTCATTTGTTTGCTTGTTAGTTTGTGTTACACTTTCTGACATTTTATAAAATAATTGATTAATCAGGAGAATAGACTCAGTAGGATCTAACTTCCAAGTCAAATAAGCCACACTGGTAGCCTGTCCAGTTACCCCGTGTGTTGCCAGCTGCATGCTGGGATAGGCTCCAGACAACAGATGTGAACGGCCCATTCACCTTTGCATTTCCATTAAAATGTTCTCTCTCCACAGTCCCAGGCCTGAATCCTAAGCATGTCCTGGCATGTCCCACTTTTGCTATTTACCCAGCCCCCTCCTTCCTGGGACGGAGACCTCTCATCCTGCCGCTAGAGCCCACACTCAGACCATCAGGAGCAGCTTTGCCTTTTCTGAAATTCCCCCACTGCCTTTCTGCCTTTAGCTCTCTCTCTTGCTTTCACACGCAGGCACACGACGACTACCAACCCCCATCCTTCTCATCATAAAAGCTGAAGGCCCCCTGTGCTCCCTCCACCTCCTCTTGGCATTTGGTGCAAACAATGCTGACACAGCCCCCACCCTAATTGCTCCACATGTTCCACATGGCCCCACATGTTTCGTTTCTTCTCCTACAACAAGTTCGCACAAAAACTTCAACACCGGGTAGGACTTCAATTTGAATTGTTCTGCCAGCACGCAGCTCATACACAAAGGCATGTGTGCACACATATATATTCTCCTGAGTCATGATTATCCCTCGATTAGCTGCCCCGAGGATACACTGAGGTGTGTGTGTGTGTGTGTGTGTGTGTGTGTGTGTGTGTGTGTGTGTGTGGGCAAATTGTAGAGTTAAGGGATCTGTGCTGCCTCATGAATGTTTGGCCCAATAAAGAGTTTCCTGCTGGATTCCCAATAACCACTGACCAACACACACAAACTTCTTAAGTTGCCATGGTTACACAGCTCTTTCCAGCCTGTGTTCACTCAGCCGCTTTCTACCTATTTAGGTCAAAAGTTACTTGCTTTAAATTATCCCTCCAACTCATATTCAAATTAAATAGGACTGTGCAAGAGTAGCTTTTCATTAGCTATTCTTCAGAAAAATGTGTCTGATATGATCGAGAGCAAGCAATAAACATTATAAAGAAAGCAAGAATATTAGCATGGAGGGAAGAGGCGTGTTGAATTTGGCGTAACATTAAAGCCAACCAGAGTTTAAACTAAGTCTTTAATGTGGTTATTAAATGTCTGTCTGGAGACATTTTGTCAAATGAGACACATTAACAAAACTCAGGCGGGAATTTGCTTTTTTCAAACAGACACAGAGACTTTGAATGAGACACCAATTCCAACCTAGTAATTCAACAGCTTTCAACCACATGTTGGAGGTAGCAATTCTACGTCTCCTGCAAACCACCAGAGGAGCTTTGGATTTGAATGGAAACCTTTTTCTGACCTTGATGTTAAGTTTTCCTCACAAAATCAACAGGTATAGTACAAAATATTACTTTTTATTGTTTTTCTCCATCAGCATTTTTATTTAATTTCACTAATCAGCACAGCATTTCCTTAGAAGAGCCCAGTCTTCCCTCATTCCCCACTTTCATCCCTATCATTTACTCTCAGTCCCATAATGCAATTAGTGCAATGGAATGTACAATCAGAGTATGAAATACAACACTGCTCTGGCACCAGATGCACCAGCATTAACCGTCACCCAGTGATCACTGAATTGTGTAACTTCTAACAATAATTAAAAGGCGTCCAATCTGCTGCCTGTCAGCACCGGAAACACAATTAAAGCAGCTATTATCAACCTCTGTTCTGTGGCAAGGAAGAGGGAGCGAAGCATCAGGAGAGAACAGAGCCCAGCTCAATTAAAACCCACAAGTTTAGACATTGGCCTTTTGGTCTGACAACAGCTTCCTGTCCCAGCTTGCTCCATCCACGAGACGGAACAGTGGGAAAGAACAAAGGAACAGTCACCGAGATCTCCCACACGCCTCCCGCCTCTCCTTCCGATCTCGTCCGGAAAATCAGTACAAGGTGAAATTATTCCGAAAGGACCCTTCTTGAATATACAAGACTTGTTTTTGTTGGCGGCGTGTGGAGCTCAGCCAGAGTTGGCTAGATATGCCAAACATCAGAGACAGAAAATCTTTTGTTTTTAAAGATGTCTGATTATCATGTTGTTCATTATTTTATACATGACTCTGAGTGGCTGACATCAACCTGTCTCCAACTTTTAATTTAGAGTTCATATTTGACAAAATGAAGTGCTTACCTCAAGAATGTGCTCGTCTTGCTGCTCTCTGTCCAGTTTTCTTGAAGTTGTTGTAACCAGACCTGTCAGAGACATCAACAATAACATTAATTACACAGATATAAAATTAATTACATAAAGCACCAACTAAGGAAATCATTTTTTCATAATGAAGTGATGAGAAAATCCTAAACTAATTATCATTGAAAATGCTGGACCAGTGGCCAACACATAAGTGGGCCAGCCAATATTAGCATATTGCAGATAAATCTGTATCAGTATGTATATGTCAGACAATAAGAACTATCTCACAGTCTGTCTATCACATTGCACTGAAATGTTTATTTTGCACCTGTAAAATGTTCCACTCAGAACAAACCTTGCTCATTTAACTGACAAATATTGATACTGACATCAAATATCAGGTACAAGTAGGCTTTATTTTTCCAGTAGGCTTTCTTTTCAGAAAACACTGGGACAGTGAAACAATACCCAGTTACTAAAACTCTACAATACCAATCCTTCCACTCACTGCCGGGTGACATAATCTGAACTCTTCTGTTTATCTCATCACCCGTGAGTTAAGAGTTTGCATCTGGAGGACTGCTCTCCCAGTAGGTCTTCCCTGTTTTTGGTTAAACCAGTTGGCAGACAGCCCACCACACTGCCTAATACTTGTGAAATATCACAAAGGTCTGCAAACAGCAGCATAGCCTTGACACCCTGCTTTTAATCCTTCCGCAAGCTGAATAAATAGAGAACCAGTCAGACATTGCCCCCAGTCCTCAGCACTCTTTGAAACACAGAAAAGGCAACTTCAGAAAAGATCCTGCTGCCAGTTGAAATGTTCCTTGGGTCTTTTTGAGCTCAACGTTCATTTAAAGTAGGACGACTGATGTCTTGTGACGTCAGTCACACAGAGGACTTAAACCAAGCTTTGACAAAAATAAAAATAAAACACGTTTGAGTCTTGAGTTCATAGCTAATACAATTCTGAATCACATTCACAAACAAGGGAAGATGGTAGAAGCAAAGGGGGGGAGGATAACGCTACATGGCTATGTTATAAGCAGAGTTCTGTTCTCACTACCAATGTAATTGCAACTTTGCAGAGACACTGAGTGCAGAGTAGACATGCCAACTTCAACCGCACCAGAGCTGTCTGCTTGCCACACTGCGCCTGATTAGCATAAAGCAAAGGATTTCCGAAACCCAAACCCATCAATGGCACATATGCCTGCAACGAGAATAGCAGGCCACAACTTACAGGTCCTGAAATAGCCCTCCCTCAGCACTGCAATTGAGGCATATGAGCGAGGCGCTTTTGCTCCCCCCATTTTTTATCCTCTCCTTCTTAGGCTTTATTTAATCTTCACAGTGAGCTGCAAAGACACACGTCTGCTGATATTCAGTTGGAAAAAAATAGAAAACGCCAAACACTTCCTGTAGGTGCAACTCATTTGTTATATACTGCTTACTAAACATGGCTTCAAACTGATGGGCAAATAATTCAAATGTTAATTTACACTCGTAAAAATATCTCACCTTTTCCAGGTGTAAATATGAAAGAAAAAGATTTAATTAACACAAAGACCAAATCTGCCACTTCCATCATCCTTAACACTTTTAAATACACCCCCCCTTAGTAGAAAAGAGGTGATACTGACAACTCAAATTAAGTTTAGTAAATTCAAACGACCTGCAGGAATTGTTCTTTGCAGTGTTGCATAGTGTCTGCAAGAAAGTTTACAGAGGATCAGCATGGGTTACATGAGTTAGTGAGCTGTAGATTATTACCGTCAAAGCTAATAGTTCTGCTGTGCCACATCAAAACAGACCGCGCTGACTAATTATTCATGTGCTTTAGCAAGGCTGGAGCTGATGGATGATAATGTTTTTAAGCTCCCCTGTGTGCTGTGTTAGGTAACTCCTCTCTTTGTACATGTATTATAGAGCAGAATACAGATGACAGCATTAACCACACCGAGTCTGCGTCTCTGATTTATAATTCCTCTGCAAATCAGCTGCCTAATCAAAGCCTGGCCAGGTATAACAACAGATACAGTGTTCGTAATGTAGACAGTATGCTCTCAGTATGGAAGCACAGTGCTGTTACATTAGCAACACTAATGAAATCACAAAACAACTGGCCTTAAGCCCACTCTGTAAAATATAAATGTGTTTTGTTTTTAGTTTTGCCTCCCTAAAGATTGTAGAGAAGTCCCATTTTACAATTAGAATTTACACCTTGTCATGGCAACAGCAGGTTCACCGGGAGATGATCACTGGATGCCTTTTGTTTGTGGGTACACATGTGCAAGACTCTCGTACACAAATTAGCATTGCTACCTCCAGCTGAAGTAAGGGAGGGGAAGGGAAATCTGGAGAGAGTGCACTAACAAGAAGGAAAGTAATGCTAAACAGGAAGTGAAAAGTTATTTGGTCCTTTTTTTCAATGTTGTTTCTTGCTTAAGTAAAAATAGCACCAGCAAACCTCAGGTACTGAGCACGCTCAGATTTCATGTACTACACCCTGCTGGAATTTCATTGTCCAGAGAAGCAACACAATTGGCAAGGTGTCATAAATATCAAGCGCGTTTGATAAATATGGGATGTCTTCCAGATACAGTTGTGAATCTGGCAGAGCAGCGGAGTGCCAACTCCTTCACAGCAGGGCAGCGACATTTTCTGCCAAACTGTGTATTCTTAATACACATCTCGACTGCAACAGACCATCCATCATGTAGTGTGCATCTGCCTTTAATCTTATGATCTGTCCCAGGTTCCTCTTTTCAATCGTATAAAGTCTGTCCCGCAGGTGTACTCAGTTGTCTGGAGCTGAAACTAGCGAAGCGTGTTAGCGGAGTGGAGCGCTGAGAATTTCTGGTCCTCGCTTACGAAGCTGTTCGTGCCCTTCGCTTCCACTCAATATTGCTCTACACTCAACTCAGATTGCACCCCACTCAATGAAAAATCGCTCGGCGCTCACTCAGTTTCCTTTTCGAAGTTCTTTATAAACTCCATTGTCGAGCTTGTAGCAGTCAATTTTTGACAGAAAGTAGTGTGTGCACAATTTACAGATACATTCAAATGCATTTTAAAAATGCATGTTATAAGGACCTCGAGATAAAAGGTTTTCATTGTCACTGCTGCCATTTACATGTGAAACAGATACTTTTAAACCGTGGTCTGAAGACTGTTTCGACCTGGACGCTGTAGAACCTCCTACTATATGTGCTGTTTGTTGTCATCCATCACTGTTGAATGTTTTGTGTGTTTTGTATGAATCCTAGCTGCAAACCAATTTCCCTGAAAGGAGCAATAAAGATACTTTGAGCTTCTGGGCTGGGTATCTTCGAACTCACGGTGTGAGTGGTACCGGAGGGAAATTAGAGAGGGATGGAGCTGAGATAAGTGGAGACACTCCAACTTTTTTTTTAAAAGAATCCACTCTGTGTTTCATCCAAAATCCTTCCACTCACACTCCACTCACATGCTCTGGCAACTAGTAATGATTTACACTGTTGATCAATCTTGTTTTCCCAATTTACAAATCAATGTTTTGGTCTAGAAAATACTGGAAACTTGTTAGTAATGACCTGAAACCCAATAAGGACATCTATTCAGTTTACTCTCACATTAGAATTAGAAGCTAATGTTCAAATTGGAGAAACTGGAATTAGTTATTGTCTTGCATTTTTCTCTGCTAAGTTGACTTTAAACGTTTGACCAATACTCAAAATAGCTGCAGATATTTTTCAGTCAATAAGCTGATTGATTAATTCACTTACTTTTTCAGCTCTATAATAGCTCAGTGGTTTTGGGGCACAGCCTCTTGGTGAAACAGTTTGAACCACAAACTCAATTGTACTGCTCTCTCACATTTTTCAACTATTTTAGAATTTTAATGGTGCATTAAACCAACATCCACTTCAAGATGTAGAGATGTCTGGGCGTAGAATCATCTGAAATGCAAAAAAGAAGTAGAAGAAAAAGTACTGCATCCACTGTGGATGAGTAAAGCTATTTCGATGCATGTTGTGTTGTGGCTTAAACTGCATTTGTTTGCTTCTGTTCCATTTTTGTCTGACATGCTGCCAGCTCGCTGCCAGATCTCTGACCACAGGACTTGCCGCCCACTCTAATATCCAAGCACTGATCTCACTTTTGGAAACAACTTGTTTCTAAAAAATCCTAACTATTTAAAATCCAACTCTATTCAAACTTATCCTGCAGGTCCGATCACTCAGAGAGAAGCTTTCCTGGCACTGGTGTTTCAGCGTATGAAGGTTCATACCTCTCTGTCTCTACCTAAACGTTAAGGAACTGTAAAATGATTGCTTGGTAAGCCAGAGCTCACCAGAGAAGTCTGCACTTCCAACCCGCAGCCTTTGTCACAACACACACACACACTCACAAAAGCCATCCTCAGGCGTGGGCTGAGCTGGGCCGACAGTAATTATAGCCATGCTGTTTTGAGAGGGGGAGAAAAACAACAGCAAAGCAGCGGTGGCACTCTCAACCATGTCCTTGAGCGCTACAACCACTGCTCCAAAATGGAGGCCTGGAGGGAGCTAAGGAGTCCAGGACATTGTTGGGCCGGTTCAGACCCAGGCACTGCTGCTGTGATTAGCAGTCTTTAGAGTGACACACATATTTATGTCACACACATTTAGCTGTAACTCCAGACAATCGGGAATGTGCTGGGTGTCTGCAGTGGCTGGACTTGTTGTGCAGTTTTAAAGTCCTTGAGATATTTAGTATTGTTTATGGACTGACAGTATGCTGTGAAAACTCATTATTTAAATGCCTGCTATTTTTCTCGCGTGTGAGGAAAATAATGAATACACTGCAACATTTCTTATCCTGAAACCCAACGTTCAACCCCAGACAGCTATATCAATATTCGCAGCCTTATTATGAGCTAAGTGTCTGCCAACCGAGCCTAAAACAACACTGTGAAAAGTATCGGTTCAAATGATGCCATCTATACTCTCAAATGAAAACTGTGGGAGACCAACATCCAAAGCGACTGTGGGAGTTTAAGAAGGGATTGGTGCCTTAACATAGGTGCTGTTTGTTGCTTTCTTTACAACCAAGTCTTCAAAATAGTGTTGAACAAGAGCCACTGACTGTTCTCTTTTATTGAGAAGGAAAGCAATGCTTGGCATGCCATTTAAATGGCAGCATAACATCCTATTCTGTTGTCCAGAAACACACAGAATTCGACAAATGCAATAAAGGGAGGCCATGTAAGCTACTGCAAACACATTCACACATACAGACAGTCTTTGTGGAAATGAGTAAAAGGCATTTAGTGGGGAAGCACTGCTTGCATTAGGATTGAGATATCTCAGCACCTCACAGCTGCGAGGCTTATTTGTAATCTGAAAAAGACAAGCACGTCATGGAAGACTTGGAGCTATGGGGGATTCAGGTTCCTAAGTGCTGTTGAAAGTGAATGTTATGGGGAGTTGTGTAAATGTGCGAGATGCTTGGAAGCAGAGGAGGTACCACAGTGCTCGCTGGTCAGTTCTGATATGTACACATGATTAATGGGAGGTATTAAAGACGAGGCATTACAGACAGAAACACTAAGAGACTATGTGGGGAGAGAACTATGCATGTTGACATGTTGACAACACAGGCAGACTATTTGGTTTTAATACATATTTTTACATATCTTGTTTGACTGAATGATTTTCCCTCCTTCTTTTTAGACTTCAGTCACTAGACATGTGTCAAATTAAACTGTAAAATTCCAAAGTAGTTTAGTTGCGCTCATGTCTGAAGAATAAATCTGCAAGGCCATTTAGACTGGTGACTACCTGTCAATCAAATACTCACCATTGAGTATAATGAAGTTAAGGTTTGAACTAGTTAGATCTGCAAGGGCAGATAATTGAAACAAAATGTAATCTTTGGCAACAATATGCAGAACTCACATGGACAGAGACCACACATGCACAATTTTCACTGGGTGAGTGCTTTGACAGATATGTGTGTGTGTATATAATAATGCCCAACTCAATACATACACTTGGATTTTGTTTATTTTAAAGCCTGACTGGTCCCGCAAGCACCAAGGCACCAAGGGAATTACATTTTGTGGTGAAATTTATTCCCATCGCCACAACAGGCAGATTCACTCTCTAAGGCAAAGTAAATCTGCACATTTTTTTCACACCGAGTTGTGTCTCGATGGTGCTGACCTCTGAGGAAAGGTAAAGCTGGAGATGTTATTGTAGCTTATTGGTTGTGTTGCACCACCCACTGTATCTAACTAGCTCTGTTGGACTAGTAACTGCTACACAAAAACAGGAATGGTTTGAAGACAGCAAATGGTACAAATACATATTTAGAAATAACTTATTGTCCCCCAGCTGACAGACCTGGTAACTGACAGTTAGAGAGCTTGTTAGCTGCGACAGCTTAACTTGCCTTTCAATAACTCTCTTTACTGAATATAATGATGTACAACCCCAAGAAGAAAACACTCTGGGAGAGTTAACCTCATTGTTGAGAAAATACGAAGAAGCTTGGAGAGATACTGTGATACTGTGCCTGGCTCATTAGCGTGTTAGCAGTTTGCTTGCCAGCTACAGCTGTTAACCATCTAGTCTTGCAAGAAGTCCAGGGTTTCCCACACGTTCATTTATTAGTGACAGCCCACCACAATATCAGCATGTGCCGCTACATATTGATTTTCTATTTTTGGAGCTGGACCGTTCATTAAAAGCACGGTCAGAATATACTGTTCAGCTATTCAGAATACCACACTTGTTTGAAGTGCAGAGCGCACTGTGGGCACAGACGGAGCAGCAGAACAGTTGAAGAGTAGAATGATCTATTTGCGAACAGTGCAAAACACAACAGTGCTCTCATTTTTGTGTTGTCCTGTACTTTTCCCTGCGGTCCAGCACTGGGTCTGTTTTCACTCGCCTCTGCAGCAGCTGCACCTCTTATCTTATCTTGGTGCAGGAACTTCGCCTCGATGATGGCCATTTCCAGGCATATGACTGGGATGACTGAGGGGCAGTATAGCTCATTGGGCCGTATCGCTCTGGGTATCCAGCAGCCCCTACCACTAATTTCTCTTCCATTGTTTACCAACTGTAAACTTGCTGTTGTGACCACCACAGAAGCCCCGCCTCTCAAATCATTCAATTGGACAATGGAATAAAAGCGGAAATGAAGTGGAGTGCTTTTCCAGTCGAAGTTTTTTCAACTCAAAGAGCTCAGAGTGCTTTGGCAAAAATGGCAGGCACCTAGAGCACAAAAATGTGAGGCACATCGCGATGCAAAAAAACGCATGCATAAAGCTTCATTCTCGTTAAAACAATTACAAAAAGCCGCCTCCGGCTACTAACACACTTTCTGCGTGATCAGGGTCTTAAGGCGTGACCAGGTCTCTACAAGGTACCACATACTGGTCCCTACAGGGGACAGCATACTAAGAATACAAAATACAGTCCAATGTGTTGTTGCCTACAAATTTGCACACACATTGTAGTATTGCACTTTTACACCTTCCACATTTAAAGTGATTAAGTTTATGGTTCACTTGAGTAGGTGAGGCATTATGATGTGCACCTGCAAGAGCAACCAGGTCCATTAACCGAGATGCCTTAGAGCACTTCCACATTTACCCTTGAGCAGGAAGATTTAAAATCTTCAAACTAAAACACTGCACATTCTAAATCCACTGTGTGGTGATACTGTAGCATCAGCAACAGTGTTTAATCTGTAAGCTTTGGTTTACCTCACTCAACCTACTTGTAACAGTGACAAGTGCTGTGACAGATCGCTGTCACTACAGCGTCTTGACAATAGCCTCTGTGCACCTACACAAGTTTGCCCTTGTCAAATAAGAACGCCAGCAAATCAGCCAATCAAAAGTCTAATTAAAATGTGTCACTTGATCTGTGTTGATGGCACAAACTGTTGTCACGTTACTATGCTTCAGTTCACACAGAAAGAACAAGCTTACTAGGTCAGGTCTTGTTTTTTTTCTTGCTTTTAGGTCATGAGGTAGGTCACCCTGTACATAATGGTTTGGCTTCACTTTGCACTGAATAAATCACAGTTCTCCAACGGTGCTTTTATTAAGTTGAGAGTTGAGTAAATGTTTACATATCCCTCCTTAATCGTGGGAATTTAAGGCCTTTGATTAAAATTTCAGCTCCATGTTCACAGTTTCAATTCAAACTTTTGACACCCATGCCAAGATGTGGCATTCTTTACTTTTTAAAGAGTGAATCAATGGTATACTTTCAAAAAGACATCCCAGGTTAGATGTGTTCTGAAGATATTTAAACTGAATCTAAGCCAACTAAGCGACCATGACCACTCTGAAGTTTCTAGAGGACAATCAGCCATTTTTCATTTCCACATGTTCTTCTCCAAATGTCTCTTGAGAGCTGTAACAATTGTTTGGCTGCCAAATCACCGGAAACATCAGGAAGTTGTTGGAAGTATCCATTTCCTATCTCACTTCCCCTGATAGTGGAGGGGCTTTGGTAACCCACTGATAAAACCGGTGTGTGTTTTCTCCCTCAAACAGAGAAGGCGTTACTGAAAGCTGATATGTGCACCACAAAGAGCGGATGATTCGCAGCGGCAGTCCCAGTGGCTGTTTTCCCTTACCTTTTCATTCAACCCTGGGGATGACAAATGCACATAAAACCTGTCCAAGGTAGACAAGCTTGCCAAAGAATTACCCACGGCACTCCTTTTCAATTGATGACAATGGGCTGCCGGCTGCAGGCGAAGAAAAGGATGGGCCAAAATTGTTCAATACCAAAATTCACCTGGGTGTATGTTCCTTTATTTGGATTAAACCCCTGGAATGAAAGCTGCCATTTAAGGGCAGCCACAATCAGGTAGAGACAGCTATATCTCATTAAAGGCAAGCTCTTATCCAATACAACAGCACAACTGTCTGGTGACGAATGCAGACAGGCACCATCATTACAGGGTGGAGTTTTCCATGGGCTTTAGGTGCTCTGAGCACATATCTCATACATCAGATCACCACAGATTAGTGATACCATGTTCTGGAAAGTCAATAGACAACACTGGGACAATTAGAGAAACTTTAGAAAGTACTAATACTACACAAGGAAAGGAAGAATAGGTACAAGAGGAAGTAGAGTAATGAGCATTCAGCAAGATAAGATAGCTATCGTAGTGATCTTTGCTCCAGCACTCTCTCCCCTTAGCTTAGATATGAAAAACTTCCTGTGTGTGCGTGTGTGTGTGTGTGTGTGTGTGTGTGTGTGTGTGTGTGTGTGTGTGTGTGTGTCTGTGTGTGTGTTTGTGTCTGTCTGTGTGTGTCTGTGTGTTCTGAGTACATGTTCTGCTTGATTGACCTTTCCTAACACATGCGTGTTCTAGCATAAGAGCTCTGTTCAAAGTCCAGCAAGTCGTAGCACGGTAACAGCGTTTCAGAGAGGAGAGAGAGTGATTCACCAGGTAATGAACGCTGTTCACTCTCCCACAGAAAAGGTGGGCACTCATGTCAACCTCAGATGAACTAGCTCAGAGCTCTGACAACTCCTTTATGAGGGAAAATAAGTGGGCTGGCTGTCTCAAGTGTTCTATGTGCGGACAAACCATCCTCATTCTATTTTGCGCCCAGTCAGAACTGGGCAGTAATGGGTAACTAGTAATGCATTACAGTGATGTTAGTATTTTTCCTGTGACGAGTAGTGTAACAAATTACTAAGGCTGCCCCATTAGAGTCGACCACACGTTAGGTCATTAGTCAGCAAGATTTCATTGGTTGCAGAAAAACAAAGACAAAACAGAAATGTGAAACTATATCAGGAGCTGTGCCTTCTCAAAATAAATCCAAACCTATATGACCGGACCATGTGGGGACTTAATTTGAAAGGACAGACACAGGAAGTGTCCACGCTCAGTAGTCAGGAGTCACGCTAATTTTCAGGGCTGGTACCTGGTTATTCCACAGGCTAGTTAATAACATGTCGGGCAGGAAATCCAAAGTGTGGGATCATTGTGAGAAGCTGAAGGACGAACCCAAGGTGATATGTAAACTCATCTTCATTGGTCGACTACAAACATGACGTATCATCTGAAACATGGAAGTAGCTACATGCCCATTAGCCACTTAGCACAATCATTACTGCTTTGCTGACAGCGTCATTAACAGGCGGCTCGCTCAGTGTGTGACGTGCACTTGTAGATAAAATATAGGCCTATAATAATGAAGGTTCATTGGTACGGTTTGTATTTCTTGTAATGTAGCACAGTGTTAACAGTGTTACTGATACTATTCTTTATCACCGCACATGAGAAGCATGACATTAGAGGAGAAAGAATGTAATTAATACACCAATTTTGTGAGGTGTATGGAAAAAGTAATAAGTAGTGTAACAACTGTTGGCAGGGAGTAATGAGTAATTTACTTTTGAAAAGAGTAACAAGTAATGAGTAATTAATAAAAAAATTAAGTAATGAGCAAAACACTGCGCCCAAGTAATAAACAACATTTGATCTACATATTTCACACAGAGCACACATGACTATCTATCTGATTGTCTCACAATATCCTGTTGTGTTCTGTTGACAACCAGCCTGTGAGTCTCTATCCAGGGAATACAATTCTCCTCAGCCGCCAAATCAAGGCCTGGAACAACCGTGGTCATGTCTGTGGGTGGGATGAGATCTGTGCCATCACAAACTGAGCACTGGTCCATCTTTTAAATATCTCAGCCCCAAACAGCATTATTCAAATTCACTGATCTCATACTGATTTAGAACACATAATTTATATCCAGCTGACTGGCACAATTCTCACCCCACGCGGCTCTGCCTCCTTTTCTCTCTCTCTCTGTTCCAATCCCCTCAAAAGCAAGGCTATATCAAAACATCGAGTTCTAAGCTCTCAGACGTTGGGACTGCAGTAGTGTCTGCGAGAGAGAAGAGCTGGCCTTGCACTTTAATGACAAACTAAAGTCAGAGAACAGCCAAAACAGCAGGACTTGTTTACTTGGCAGAAATAAAGCAGGCCTAAGCCTTTCATCCTGGGCTTTACTGAGCCAATGTGGCTCTGTGCGGAAAAAGGGCACCCAGCGCCACCCAAGGCGTCAAAGTGAAGCCTTCATATGTGTTTGAAGCTTGACAGGCTGCTTGGAAAGCTGCACAGGGCTATAGCCTATGATAGAGGGCTAGCTAGTTAGCGTGGAACACATGCACAGTCCAAAACCCACACACAAAACATAGGCCTTAACGTCTTTTCCTTTTTTTTTGGATCTTTGTAGATATGCCAAGGGCCTATGCTTCCAATGCAATTTTAGAACATGTAATTACAGAGACTTACATGTTGTAAATTTAAACATTTTCAAAAACCTGTAATATGCGGTGAGAATGCCATATTGAGTTGATAATGTGGAGAGATATCAGGCCTATTTTCATCTCATTTAATACCACAGATATAGAAAATAAAATAAAATTTGTAATCGTTCTTCAAGACATTCAGCCCAATCCTGAGCTAAAAACACTGGCTAGTTAAACATGTTGCTGTCATTTTAACTGGCGCTCTGCATAAATCACTGTCCTCTCCAGTAGGCAGCTACACTCGGCTCCCTGTTTTCTCTTGTTTTTTTCCTCTCCCCACCCACCTGTCTACCTCCACTCTCTGCTGCAATCTTCAAAAACAGAGAAGAAAGAAAATCAAAGCAAAATAGCAGTGATTTAATGAAGTTTTCTTTGTCCAACCCACTCTCTGTTGAACCTGACGCAAGGGGCTCTGGTGTCCCACTGATAAAAGTTTTAACATGCTTTGATATGCATGAATGGGTCTTATCCTTATGCTTCAGTGTCCTCTGTAAAAACCAGTTTTCTTTTTTTTTTTTAACGCAACGCAAAGATACAGCCAATTCTACTGTAAAGAGGTTCTGCCCACAGACGGCTTGACCATAAGCTTCATAAAAACTCAGTAATCCTATGGGTGGCACATAATTATTTCAGATATGTGGGCTAAGAAGACTTTCAACTGCTGAATAAGTGAGTGCGTTTATGAAAAGGAAAACTATGTATGCCATAAATTCAAAGATTATTTTACTGTGAATGCATCATCTTCAGCGGGAAGAGAGATAAATACAAAGTCTTGTGTGGAAAACACCAAAAGGCAAAGGCATTCAGTTGAAGATCAGCTGCTTCAGTGTAAACATTCCTTTCCAGCTACGGCCCCATATTATCACAGGTTACTCGTCCATAGAAGGGGGGAAAAAACGGAGAATATATCTGGAGTACCCATGATTGCAAAGATATTTTCTTCACAGCTCAAAGTCTGCATACATTGTTAAAACAGTGTTATGTATGACTGTGTTGTAGGAAGATAAATACTCGATTTCCCAGCACTTTCCTTTTCCAGCCTCCCAGAGTTCTTATCAGCATATGTAAGCTGATCTTGTCATGCATGCAGACGCAATACCAACCTTATGTGTCCGCATACCTAAGGATCTCGCTTTATCATTTATTTTTTTCCTCTTCCTGTCCATTGGGGAGTGCCCAGCATTACTGTGAGGCTTGTTTGGGAGGCACGCTACATGATGAATCCTTATTTGGTCAGAAAATTCACGTTGCCACTTCCAACAAAAATAACTCCAGTTTGTTGATGTGACAACCTTGGGAAACAGGACCACACACGTCAGTGAGGACGAACTGGAGCAACTGCTTTACTGCCTGGTCCTCATTTCAGTTTAATGAGCACTAGCACTCAAAGCACTGAGACACCTGTGTGTAAGTTAGTTAAGGAAGAATAACAAATTCAGTAATTGGCGCTTTCAGATGCAGAGTTTAAAGTCTCATTTTGCTACTCTGATTTATGTTAGTCACTGACTGATGTCCTTGGTTTGTTTTATATTTTTTCACTGACTGAGGGAAACGTAACGGCTCTGAGCAGGTTTATACACATGTAGAACAAATTCTTCAATGGAATTACACTTTAATCTGAGTACAGCACAAGACAAAATCTGTCATTTACAGGGAGACTCAGATTGTACATGGAGCTTCACTCTGCACCTATTACATGTATTTTCTCTGCTGTTCAACTAAACATAGCTGGCTCCTGCAACTTTAAAAGGACCAAATGAAATATTAATCATCACACCATTTGCAGAGGACCATGTGAGAACACACTTTAGTGTTAGAGTGGAAAAACCCCTGTAGGCTCAACCCACTCCTGTCCTGGGTTAAAATATTGTGTTCACACTGCTTTTCCTTCTCACTAGAAAAGGAACAGAAACCTCACAAAGGCTCATCAGCTTGTCAGCCATGCAATAGAGTGCTCCAGGGCTGATGTTTTTCTGTAGGCCGACGCGGAAGTTAGCATCATCAAAAAGCCTATGAGAGCCTATCAGAGTTTGGATTATTGCCAAAAATAAACTTTGAGGCAAACATATGTTTATGATACTTACATGTTTTGTTCAGCAAGATTATCTTCACAAATGAGCACTACTTTCATGATTACTGAAGCCTAAATGCAATCACCAGAAGAAGAAAGCTAATATTAGAACATAAACGAACTACGCTATGTTGACATGACCTGCATGTCACCACCATAACAAGACTGGAAAGCTGTGCTCGGAGTGACTCAGGGTTATGACGTTCTGTAGTCTTATTCAGCCACTTGGTTTTAACACATACAGTAGCTTCAAAGTTCACGAGTGGGCTATTTACTGACGTAACATTAAACTTTCTTAAGCTTGTGTTAACCACAGACCCTATTTCAAGACCCATTCAAAAACCCATTGACCTGAAGAACAGGGAAGCGTGAGTGGTAAAATGCTAACTCATTTCTGGGTTTTAGAACTCATTCCTGGGGTACTCTATAGTATATTCTTAAATTCTGGCCCCAAGTCTAAAAGGATCATTTAGTATGTAGTCATTGTATACATTTGCCACATTCATGACCTTTAAGGAAGCTGCTGGCTTTAGATGAGGCCAACACATGTAGCATTTCATGTTAAATTTGTGTATGTGTATCAGTCAGTGAGGATATCCCAACTGATCCCTGCTTACATGCAAAGAATAAAATCTGACCTTCACAATGTGAGACTATACAACAAGATACTGTTTTTATATCTCATAATTCAGGCATTGGTTAGATAAACAGTCCTGGAAAAGGGCTACCGTTACCCTTTGAGCTGATTTCATTGTGTTGTTAAAAGTTTCTTTCTGAAGGTAGCAGCCATATTCAAGGTTACAATTTGTCCTGGAATATAACCTCATAATTCAGAGCAGGGACTTCCTGCTCTGAGGAGGCAATTTATAGAGATATAAATATCCATCACAGTAACAGCAGTCTTACCTGTCCTGGCGTTCACGGCAAAGAAACCCTGGGGATTGCCGCTGGTGATTCTGTAGGTGAGTTTGTCACTGGCCTTGGCATCTGGATCGACTGCATTGATCTGGATGATTGACACATCTTTAGGGGAGTTCTCCATGACAGAGGGGTAGTAGACAGGTTCTGAGGTCTGCGGCGCATTGTCGTTGACGTCCAGCACTTCGATGTAGACCTCGACAAAGGCAGAGAGCGGCACCACACCACGATCCATCGCATAAACTGTGAGCCAGTAGTGAGGTGTGGTCTCGTGATCCAGCAGTTCTTGTGTTCTGATAATACCTGAGAGATGAGAAAGACATAAACAAACTCTTTAGCCTGCATCATGTCGTGGAACAATTTTATGTGCACCACATGCCATGAGCCTCACATCACTGCCTGCACTATCACTGATCTCTGAGATCGATTCTAGCAGTGAAGAGAACAGAAGCTTGAGCACCAGCTGTGGCTGAACAAGCGGGTATAGGGGTTTGTTGAAGGCACCTTGACTAAAACATGCCGAGGTGGTATATTAACAACAACCAGTCAGTGCTCTCCTGTTTACATTAACTGGCAGGGAAGTTTTTTTTACTGCCATGTGGGGGCTGCAGCCTTCAGCTGAGCAAACAAAAGAGCTTTCAGAGGCCTGTGAGTTGTACAAGTTGACAAAGGTTAATAGAAGAGTAGAGAATGAGTGCATTTGGCAATCTTAAAGAACCAAGGGGGATATATTAAAATGTCAGACTGACTCAAAGAATAAAAGAATCTGAATGCAGTTATGGTTAAATAGCAGAAGGGTGTTTAGTGTAAATACATCCCAATGCACTGAGGCAAAAGACCAGAGGCACAGGTTTTGTACCAACAAGGCAGACTTGAATGTCATACTATGCTGTGTAATTGGTTTACTGTAAAAACATTACAGTTCTGTTGGACACAGACATACACGCTTGACCTGTAAACATGACATCCGTCGACACTAGTTCAGATATCTGAATGACTGAAACTGGCAGGCAGTGTGAATGTTATTTCTGATTGTTCTGAGGAGAAGCTAACAGCAAAGTTCACAGGAGTTAATTTGCTTTAGTGCTTTTCATCCCTACCCGAGGCCACTTACAAGCACTCACCAGGTGCTCGGTAGGTACATCTGAACTGTAGGAAAGGGTTAAGTGTGTGTCTGTGTGTGTAAGCTTCCTTATAGGTCAGGAGTTGACAACCTTTGCTATTGAAAGAGCCATTCTTGACCAAAAAAAAAAATCAAAACAAAATATTTACTTTGATCAACATCATTAATAGGTCAAATGAGCATTTATTAATATGTTTTACCACAAGGTGGCTACTCTGCAGTGGGCTCTTTATGAGTATTCTGTACTTTATCTTCACAGCATTGGCTCTTAATGCTCTATTTTCTGTTTTGGATTTGAAATCCATGGCTAACCTAGCTAGGAAGGCTCAGGACTAGCTACTGCTATTGAGGCTTGGCCAAATTTAGAGGAGAAGGTGCTCCTTGTTGATGAAATGCTATAACATTTTTCCTATTTGGTGTATAGGCAACACATTTTTACAGTTGGAAAATGTAAGAACTTGTTAAGGTTTACAACGATGATAAAAAAAAATTGAAATGCTAAAAAATAACTGTTATTCATTTACATGTTTTTTTGTCAAAGCCACAGGGAGCCACTGTAGAGGGGTGAAACAGCAGCATATGGCTTTGGGGCTGCAGGTTAGAAAGTGTATTAAAATAGGAGTAGTGGTTTTTCAGTTTGAGGAAGAAGATGTGTGCATGTCTATCTGTTAGTTTCCCAATTAAATGTGTACTTGTAGACTTGAGATTCTTGTACTTTACTTGAGCATTTCCATTCCATGCTACTTGATAATTTTTTCTACTCCACTACATCTCAGAGGGAAACGTTGTGCTTTTACACCACTACATTTATTTGATAACGTTAGCTAGTAGTTACTTTGCACAATCAGATTATTAATACAAAATAGAAATCAACTTATGACTTATTATTTTAGAATAAGCTGCCCAGCACTATATAAAGAAATCAAAATGAGCTCCACCTTTACCAGCTGCAACACCAAAGTCATGTCATCAATAAATAAAATGGTGCCATTAGTATATTTCAATGCTAATTCTGTCATACATTAACTTACATAAAATTTGAATGCATGACTTTTACTTGTGACAGTATCTCTACACTGTGATATTGCTACTTTTACTTGAGTACAATATCTGAGTACTTCCGCTACTACTGCACACACATAATTCAAACATAACCAGACTAAGGTTTCTGTTTTTATTCTATACGAGCACGAAAATGTCACAACATGAACCTGATGCATTGTTTCTGTAAAGAAGCAGTGGTTACACTGTCACTTTTGAGTTGAATATAAAAACTGATGAATACGAACATTAACATCAGTCTTCATCAATTTCCATCACATTCAAAACAAAGTTGCTCGCGTTACTAGGTGTCTGATGGCTAAAACACATCACGTCTGACTATCAAACAAAAGCATTTAGTAGGGAAATCAATTAACTGTGAGGCATGCGGATGCCATTATATAGCAGTTACCTTGATTGGTTATTCACTGCAATCACTGTAAACAAACTGATTGACGCTATACGGAGAACATTTCAATACTTTCCTTTTGTTTTAAAACAGTGGGGACACAAAACAAAAGCAAAATCCCCAGAGGGCAAAAACTGAAAGAAATGAGCTGCTGATAATGAAACAACACTACATTATTTGGATAACTTGCACATGTGAGGTCCCATTATTTCCACAAGCACCAAATGTAAGGCACTGGAGGGGAACATAAACACAGAAATATCTTCCAGACAATGGAAACCCTGACAACCTTTATAACAACAACCATTTCCATGTTTATGTTATTGCGATACCTCTACAACCTTGACAAGTGCAATGGAGATTTATGGCTATATTTGATTTGGTTATCTGGAACTAATAAAAGTGAATCATGGAACAGGCGCACCCAGGTCATTACCAGGTATGGGTGGTGTCCATTTTCCAGTCTGAATCTGTAACACACTCACTTTTGGCCCAGATAAAGGAGCCTCCACAAAGCCATACCCATAAGGACACATTTCAAAGGTGGAAATAGTTTACATAGACTATCTTTGCTGCTGCTGCTGCTGCCTTTGTTCACTCACTGTAACTTGATGAAGTGCCATGACGGAGTGTAAAGTGAGAGCAGCCAAACCTCTTGCCTTGGGTAAAGACAGATCTCTCAGAAAAGAGATAACACTCCAAATGACTTTTCACAAAATTGTCAAATTTAACACAGGAGAGGAGTTCGGGGGGTACAGCTCATTTATTCCCTCGCCCTGCTTTGCTTTAGCGTCCCCGCATTTTCGGCCTGGATCCCCTCTTGTCATTAGTCATCATTACAGCTCTCTCAACTTAGCTTGAGGCATGTAATAAGAGGGGTAGTCAGGCGAGGGAAAATAGGTAGCAACCAAATGTTTCCAAAAGCCAAGAGCCCCATGGCGAAAACAACATCCACCAGTGTATCAAGAATGCAAATTTGATGACTCTGTATAATCTAACTAATGGCTTAAAGCTGACAATACACATGGAGAAAAACACAACCAAACATTTGGAGATGTAGTAGAATAAGATTAAAAGATATAACGTGATAATTTGATTGTGATAATTGAAAAATAAAATAACAAATTATTGACTAATTTATGAGCTTAGTGAAGCTGACAACTTGGAGTGGATCCCTACTGGAAGAAAACTTGTGTGGGAAGTTGCAAATGTTAGACATAAATAAGAAATGCTGATGTTTATGTGAGGCATCCTGAGCAGAAACACAACAGGGTAGGAGGATAAATGTTTCAGACACCCACAGAGAGGCAATCAGTAGACAAGGGGTAGGGCTGGGTACCTAGCTTCGAAACTTTTGAGGGAACAACCGAATTCCAAAAATATCCAATACCTGAGGAGTAAATCTCATCAGTATCAGTGAGCCAATATGTGTTGCATAGGTGTAAGAAACGTCTTAGAGGAAATCAAAAGTAGGGTTCCATTATATCAGGCTAAATGCCAAGAGTGTGTGATGCAATATATGCAAAAAGGACATTGTTGCCAAGACCAGCAACACCATGAATTTACCAAAATACTTGAACGCGCATGGAAAAAATTTAAGTGCGGAAAGTTCCATGTTCACTCGCAAAAAGAACAAACCACAACCATCTTCCTGTAAGCATTCAAGTCCGCCTAAAGTTACCGAGCCGTACCCAGCTCCCACACTCAGCTCTGAGGGAGTTTTATATTGTTTATTTATATATTTTATTTTATCTTCCACAGCCTGCAGTCCCCTCCTAGGAGGTCGGGTGTACGTGCGGTAAAATGCCCGGCCTCCCGGAGCCCCAAGGCCGCCGCAGGGTAAGGAGGATGGAAGGTAGGTCGGTGTCATCCTGAAAAACTGAGTCCTGCTGAGATTTTAACATCAAAACATCTTCAAAAACTGCTTTGAGCGGAAAAACGCCAGAGTGCTGGAACACAAACTAAAGAGTTGAAACTAAAAACAATATTGTGTGAAATAGCGTTTATGCTATGAAACGGCTCTGAGCGTGTAAAAATGCCATAGTGTAATATCATTTTATTTCTAGTTAAAATGGATTTTCTCAATAATAAATCAGTATCGAAGTCAAGGTTCCAGTACCAGAAATTTTGAACAATAGCAATTTATAAAAAGGGAACATTAAATAGAGAGTTTATGATGAGATGGGAGGTGAAAATGGTGAGAGGGGTTGGTGTGAGGACAGGAAGTACAGTAGAGCACAGATGGCCATGTGTACAAAATGCACACATGCTGATTAGATATATAGTACCAAAGAAAAGGAGAGACGAACAGGAATGTATGACACATCTTTTGTGCCTGTGCCAACGAGATGCCCATGCTTGAATGCTCATGTGTTTGACTGGCAGGCACCAGCATGGCAGAACAATTCCACTTTCTCCAGGGTCATGCTTTCTGCTCACAGTTCTTTACCCTGTTTCTATCAGTGTACAGAAGATAACTCCATATGCTGCAGTTAAAAAAAACTTGCAACATGAACAAAACTGCAGCTGCAAGAGGGATGTTACCATGCACACTCTTACATTTTCAAACTACATCTGAAGGCCGGCTTGCACACTAGAGTTCTCTGTTCATATTTATCTCTGAAGAGACTCAAAAACAGAACAACTTAACCTTAAATTTGCAAAACGGAATGAAAAGCTATCTGCCACGGGCCTTTGGCTGGCTGGTTACAAACAAAGCACATGAAAGGCGAATCTGAAGAATTTAGTTGCCACACCCATCCCATATACCTAGCCTACCCACTAAGGCAGAAGCAAAACCTGCCCTTAGGCTACAAGGAAAAAAAAAACAGAGCGTGCACCAGCCTCTGCCAGATTTACTTTCCGCTTTTTTTCCCCTTGCTCTTTTCTTTTCCCTCTGGCTTTGTTCTTCAAAGTTGCTTCAGCACAGTGGCAATGTGGTGGAGCCTTCAGACAGCCAAAGGATTTCGAATTATCAAGACCAGCAGGTATTTCACATATGAGTGTACTTAAATCAACGTCCTGCACAGACACACAATGAGTTTATTCTATAACAACTTCCAGTTGCAGTGAAGCCACAGTTTGAAGAGGGTGAAATCTGGTTTTGAAAAGCTGCTTCAAACTGCTCACTGCGTGTCACAAGTTGTCTGGTGAAACAAAGTGCCAGTAAATACAGTATCTGCGGTCAACATAAGATTAAGACTTACAAAATCCAGATTGTCACTCATGCTGATTTTCTGTTTTCTTTCCTGACTCTGGAAACTAGCTTTGGACCGTTTACCCAAAACGTGATTATGTGCTGCCAGTTCAACGTACTCTGGGACTTCCTTGTTCATTCTGCCGTTGAAAAATTGGGGCTTGCTTTGAACTACCTCCGGTAATTCCGCTCACCCCTACCCCACATTCCTCTGCCTTCACAGGCCTCTCGCTCACATGCTTACATAAACTTTCTCAGTGCTTTCTCCCCCCCGTCTCTATCCACAGCCCTGGCAAAATGCTTCAAATTCCACTACCACGTTGTCGGGCCTAGTGTAATAGAGAAAGTCCTAAAGTAAGCTTTTTGTTACCCTGCAACTTAATATCACATCATCCCAAAGTTTCCAGACATCTGTAGCCAGGATCTGTGCTTCAAAGACATCCAGCCTGTTGGAATTAATGCCTGAAACCTTTGAAAAATTCAAAGGTCTAAAGAATGGTCCAAGGCAAAAATATGTTGTTGTTGTTGTTGTTTATTCAAAGCATTGCCTAGAGCATTGATTTCATCATCCATTGCAATATGGTGAGAGGGTTAGTCAAAGGCAAAAAAGACTTAAAACTTTTAGTCACTAAATAGGCTAAAAAATGTATATGCACAGTCCATGTGTAAATCTATTACTATGTTTATATGAAAATGTTTTAGGGAAGTTTATGACCTTGCAACGGTCTTGTAGCTACTTTCAAACTAAAGATGGGGAAATAATTTGTAGTTTTTATGCAGGTTAGCATATGTGCTATAAATACATGACAATGCAAACCTTGCTGATGTTAGTACCTAATTAAGCAACATTTTATTAGGATAAAATTTAGTTTACATCATTGATACGCAGCGTCTTGGTTTTGTTGACCAGATTCCATGTAAGCGAGCTAACCTTAGCTTTGTAAGATGCAACAGTTCAACCTTGGAGTTACTGGGTGTCAAAATTTAACAACAACTAATTGATAAGTTAGAACTACTTTACTGCTAGTGTGTAGGATTTAGGGGCGCCTACTGGCCATGTTTTCATTAGCTTATAATCACCTGAAAATTAGAACCCTTGTGTTTTCTTTACCTTAGAATGAGCCATTTACATCTACATACGGAGCGAGTCAGCCATGTTTTCTAATGTAGTTTACGACCGACAAATGAAACACTGGCTCTACATACGGCCATTTGTTATGTTTGTATGAAATGGTTTTGGGATGTTTATGACCTTCCATAGTTCTCAGTACCTACTCGCTACTTTCAAACCAGAAATGGAGAAATAATTGATTCACGTTTAGAGTATCCATGCAGTTTAGCAAGATGTATGCTATAAATATATGATAATACAAACCTTGCTGAGGTTAGTAGGTAATTTCACAAAACTTAATTAGCATAACATTTTTTTGATCTTGTGTTGTTTTGTGAAATGTTACATAATTTTAAGCGGCATTTTGGTTTTGTTGATCACATTCCATGTTAGCGAGCTAACGTTAGCCTTTTCAGTTAGCGATGCAACAGTTTTAACTGGCAGTTAGAGGGTGTCAAAATTTAGAAACAACTCATCTCTACGTCAGAAGTACTTTACTACTAGTGTGTAGGATTTAGGGGCCATGATTTTAACAGTTTATTATCACTTGAAAATAAGAATCGTTGTGTTTACGTTACTTTAGAATGACCTGTTTATATCTACATACGGAGCAGAGCTCAAAGTTCACCATGTTGTTTCTACTGTAGCTCATAATGGGCAAATCAAACACTGGCTCTAGAAAGTCGTAGTTTTCCTACATGCTTGGCACATGGGAGAAGTTTCAGTTGGTTGCAATCTGGAACCTCACTGCTAGATGTCCCTAAATTCTACAAACTGGACCTTTAATTGCTGCCTATTAAAAGTCTTGAGGTTTAGGGTTGGCGATTGTTGGGGCTGTTTGTGGTTAAACAAAAAGAATCTAACTCTTAAAAAAGGTTTAAATCTGTAGGGATCCTTTCTACATTGTTGTCAGACACTTAGAATAATAGCCTGAGCCTGTCAGTGGAAAAAACAAGCACTTTTAGTGGACAAACGTAAATTGACGGTGCAAATATGCCCTGAGCTGTTTCGCCACTGCTGGCAGCAGCACGGCCTCTCAATTCTGAACCAATTTCCAAAATTGTTGTCACTATTAGACTCTTAGATACAAAACACTGGAAAACAGGGCCAATGTTGAAAAATACCCTTTGTCCTTTAAGCTTCATGACTCTCTGACTCACAGTAATTCCTCTGTTTTGTCTGAAGGGTACACAGGGGTCATTATACATTAGGAGAGGTCTCAGAGATAATCACAATGATGACACTGTATCACACAAAATCCATGTCTATCTTATCTCCTTCAATATCCCGGCCTATTGAGCCAGTAAGCCATTTCCACTTCATGCATCACTGTGCACGCTCTATACTGTCAGTACTGGCAAAGAAATGGCTGTCAACAGCTGGCTAAAGCGAGAACGGTACTTAAGACAAGCTCCGTCATTTCCCCAGCCTAACAATGGAGAGCACTGACACTCTGTGTATCACTGTAATCACACAGTTTTTTGTTTGTTTGTTTGTTTGTTTTTAAAGACAGTACTGATGATAACTTCAGAATTTCTTTCACCCTACTATAAAAAGGGTGTCTGAAGAAAACCTGAAAATCATTTATTTGTGCACTGTGACTACGAGTTGAAAAAAATCTTTTGATACACTTGTTACATGTCTGTGATGTGCGTCGGAATGGGTTTTTCTTTCCTCGTTTTCAAAAAAAATTGCCTATTAATTCCAGTTGAGATAGCTTTTTGGGACTTAGCTGGCGATACAAAGCTTCCATTGTTACTGGGAACAGCGTTATTTCAAAGGCCTTTGAACAGGCCTCAGAGCAATACTCCTTGATTCAATATCACAGTATTATTTAGGAACAGTAACCATACCTCCGAGCTCTCTGCCTGTGCCTCTGGTAACAATGAAGGAAACACAGGGTCCATCTTCATTAATTTCTATACCCCCTCCTTTCTGAATAGTTTTCTATCTTCCTACTCTATATCCCTCTCTATATTCCCATTGTGCACTGTAACCCAAGCTGGCCTAAGGAGGATGTAGACTTTGAGCTGACACAAAACAATTTCCCGTTCATTTGAGTGGAGATTCATGCCATCTCCTCCAGGTAATCCTCTGCTGACCAGGATATCATGTCTTGTTGGCTTCCCATGCAGGAAGCAAAAACTGATCATCTTAGAACCTGGCTATGAATCAATACCGCTGGAGCAGTCACGACAAAAGTTTTAACAACAACAAAAGCTCTGAAGTGGCAAAATATAAAGTATATATACATAGATATATATATATATATGTAATATATATTTCGGAAAATGCCACTAGCATGACTAACAACAAGCCCAAACCATGTTGTACACATAATACAGCTCAAAATTCAAGTAATATGTCATCCATCTGTAAGGATACATGTAAATTGCACTTCAGACAGCAGACTCACGACCAAAATTAGTCACCTCTTGAGAGTTATTTTTTTTTTTACAAATTAACAATACAGAGGTACCGCCAGTAGCTCGGCCCATAGGGACTTGGTTTGGGAGCCAGAGTGTCGCTAAATATGGAGTGTGCAGAGGTGCCAGTTTGCCTTCTGGGGCTCCTATCCATTGCCAGCCTCTTCGTTGTGACATCTCTCCATTTAATGCATGTGTAGTTCCCATTTGTGCTTGTGTGTATATTTCAGGCCCGTGTGTATATGACAAATGAGTGAATTCCCTTTTGGGATTTAATAAAGAATATCTTCTTCTTGTTTTCTGACCTAAGCTATTAACGTTGTCATCATTACCTCCTTGCACTGCGGAATATTTTTGCTGGTACTGTGTTTGCATACTGTAATATTTCACTGGACATAGCATGGAATTCATATACTATGGGTTTTATACTAAGGTTTTAGACATTAAAAAATCTTGCATACTGTTTTTGAGTACTAAACAGCATGTTCATATGAAATTCCAGATGCAACCCAAAACTAAGCCCAGCCAAGAAAACAATCCAGCACATAACTTCCTGTAAAATCTGACGTTCTTACACTTTTTCTACAGATTAAACATACAAATAAAGCTTGTTAATTAGACAGCCTTAGAGGTGCTGATAAGTCCCCCCCATCAAAAAAATTGCAATTGCAATTTTCTAAATTTCAAACTATTTCTTGAACACAAGGCAAAGTCACTGAGTTAAATTATTTTATATAGGAGGCCATATTGTTGTGTTGAGTTGTAATCCTTCAGAGATGTGGCAAAAATAAATGTCTTGTCACATAGGAGCTTTGTGGTGGCCTGTTGGTTAGGACGCATACCACCAATTGTGATCGCAAAGTCACCAATTCAACCCCTCTTCAATTTTAGTATCAGTCAACATGACCATAGAAATTATTGGTTGACAGACAGGAAAATGCATTTTAGTACACCCACTTCACTGCACCTGAGTGTATCTGTGGTCAGGGCTGTCACTTGTCAAGTAGCAGACAGCATGAAATTGGCTGTAAATGCTTGAAATAGTCGCTGAAATTTGAATAAAAGGATAAAAGCATGTCAGTATGTCTTATATCTCTGCCATAATTTAGTGCTGAGATCTCCTTGTGAAGATGCGTGGATGTGTCTGTAGGGACGACGTTAATGTTTTCTCAAATATCACCTCTGTTTGCGCTACATAATGTTATGCACTGCTGTTTATGGCAGTGATTCTGTTTAGCAGCAGCGGCTTACAAATTTAATAATAACAAACTAAAACTGATTAATATAACTGCTCTCTTCGCAGTGTGTTTTATTGAATTAAATAAGCGAGTTTACACAACATCATTATGGACCTCTGAATGGGGCCTGCTGTGAACGACACTGCTTTAAGAGGGTAAACTACTGTCCGCAGCACACCAACAGGAAAAGAGAGTATAGATCTAATTCATGTGTGTTAGCATGACACGAATTAACACACAATGAAGCACATCCTCTGCACAAGGCAGCCTTAAGTTTCTTTAAAAAGATTTAATGGACTGAGAGAACAACATACTTTTAACTGGGGAAAGTGTGTTTTTCATTTAGCAACCTACAATCAACTTTGTCAAGCTGCACATTCCTGGTCCCGTCTCCACAGTAACAGCACTCAAGCAAAGACTATTTGGAATCATGTGCCACTTTGCAGTCCCACTTTTATCTCAGACATATAGGCACTGAATAAAAAAAAAGGGACAGAGGACAGCAGTTCTCCCTTTTAGCAGACTATACTCGATGCCAAAAGCCCGACCATAAACATTTTCTCATTGTTGTCAAGAAAGTGTTTAACTGAAGGACAGTGGGAAAAAGAAGTGAAGGATTTTTTGTGTGTAAATGGAAAACACACTAACAGGACTTTGTCATTATGCATCAAACAGTTTCATTTGCTTTCACAAAGAACGCATTTACAGCAGAGGCTGCAAACAGCTTCGAGTGAAAGGGCAATGCATATATTATCCAACAAGAAAGGGCGATGCATACATTATACAATCAGCATCTGTGTCTCATCTAGACTGAACACTCTCTGCTATGGTCACCTTGTACACAAGATAATTTCACTTCAAGCTGGGACAAAACTTGCTTTGAATACATTTTCAAAGTTGTGTCTAACTCCATACAATCACCTCCACTGCAGCACAGCCTTGAGTTGCTCTTTACTTTCAAATGGAGGTGCGCAAATTGATTGTCCTATGGCCTTCTTTAGCAGATATTCACAAAAGGATTGGAGATATGGACTGTATATCTGCATACCTATTGTCTATGTACAGGGCAGTCTGTTAGCAAGAACCTGGTGCTATGATACTGTAAGCAAGGCAATATATTCCAGTTTTGTAAAATTTAATTTAAGGAAATCTGTCAGTGCTAGCGGTTCACCCTTTATGAATCTACCTGTGGAGTCAAATAAATGACTGAAGACAGACTGCAACACTGAAGGATCTAGCTGTTGTGGTTTAATCACGACAGAAAATGAACCACTGTAACAAATCTTTGCATGTAAAGTATTAATTTAAAGTATGGATATTTTCTTTCACTCCTATTCATGTATTTTTTTTTTACCAAAAATTCAATGTCTACAGAAGAAAGATAATAATACATATAGGTATGATACTTAACTTGACTGCAGCATCCCCTTACTCTTTCTTTATGTGAAATCAAGCACCGCCCATCATACCCCCCTACCCCTCCTGCTATTCAACAAATTTCCTATTACTGTGCCAGGGCTAATCTAATAGCAGTGTTTGTCTACAGACATTCTTAACTGAGTCGTGTGGCTCGCTTGTCCAAAAGCAAAGCCCATGACTTCACTGTACAACGTCCTTCAATTCAAATCCTCAGGACATTTTTATCTAACATTCCTCCATCCTGCAGCCTGAGATGGAGTCCTTCAACGGTTTATGAAAAAGAGCTGAGAAAGTCTTTCTGTGAAGGCGTCTCTCTTCCTTTCCCTTTGACTTAGCCGTACTTCTTCAATTGTCTGCTCGTGCTTTTGATCAATAAGGGCCCAGTGTCTTGATTTGCACAATCTCCTTTAGTCATCCCAGCATAAAGAAATAAAAGGACGGTTACTCATTCATAATAAAAAAAAAACTTGACTCGGTTTGCATCTGTTGGTTGTTGCCTGATGTCTGAAGGTGTGTCAGGGTGAGCGTGAGTCAGGTACACTTAGAGGAGTGGAGACTTGCTTAGGTTCATCATGATAAGAGCTGTTTTATTGCCAGTCTGTAGTAAGTAGGATTGGTAGCTATTGACTGTTTGGATATATCATTGTTTCTTTTAAATGTTTCCACTGATCTGACCTTTTATACGTGCAAGAGTGACATCATTGTTGGGCTTTGCGCACAGAGATACAATCCTCACAACTGTCTTCCCTACTAACCCACATACAGTATGCAGTGCTCTTTTGGATTACACTGAAGCCATTCTGTCCTCTGAGAGTGTGTGTCCAGCCTGAGAGTGCTAGCATCTTTTAAAATTGTTTCCCATGGTTTCAGAGCACTGACTGCAAAGCCTTTCTGAGGAGGAAATTACATCGGCCATTTGCCACACTTGCCTCTTCAAAATTGGCATGAGCCCTTGAAAATCCATATCGGTTGACCTCCAGGGCCCAAACATGTTGAGCTGTAGCCCGTCACTTGGCATACAAGCCCTCACAAGTAAAGTGTATGCCTCCTCCCCGGCACAAAATGGAGAAGGAGGTGGAGAACCACAGTACACTGGTGGGTGGTGAAGGGACTCCAACGTCTTGCATACATATTTCTGGTTCAGTAAACTAGGGCTAAAAGCTAAGGCAGTGCTTATATTCAACAGCAAAATCCTGATTTGTTTCAGCTGAATCTCCAAGTTGGTTAACATGCTTAAGATAAGAACCTGGGAAGCTTTCAGTGTTGCAAAGTTCAGGTTTTGTTGCTCTGAGTCTTTTTCTTCCCTGTCAGTCAAAAATCACTTGACTATTTACAAATTTTCCGATTACAGAGAGGAATGGTAAATTTGGTCTACGGCATGGGAAAGGCCCCGGAAAGGCGTCTTGATAAGAGTACGTTTAAATTAAGATGGCACCGAGCCAGTGACCACGGAGCTTTTAATAACACAGAGAATGCCTGGGCAAACAGTTGCCATGGGCTCCCCGAGCAGTCCGACAGACTCCGTATCTGGAGAAGAAACTTGCATAAAAGGGGTTCTTTAACTTGAAATTGATGTAAATGAGAACATGATGGCATTCAATAAACAGCAATCACAGACACCACTTTTAAATTTAATCACTACGTCTCGCAAAATAATAACTTGTTTGTTCCTTGTGCGGTTTGGGAACGCCAGTCAAGTGGGTAGCGAGCCTGTTTGGCTGTCCTAAAATACAACCTTTGTTCAGATTTGTTAGATAGACCTACTGGAGAATCACTCACTGTCTTCTTGTATCAACCACCACAGAGTGCAGTGTTTTCCACAGCAGCACTTTGTTGCCCACAAAGTAGTATTGTTGTTACTGGGTTATTGTGGATGCCACTGTAAGAGGGATGGCTCAGAGAATAGTGATTTATACTGTGGTGATAGAGCAAACAAAACACTACAACACAGATAAAACCATGCAACAGGCTGATGTACGCTTAACAAACAAAACCGCCTGAGTTTAGAATTACAACAGTCAAGAAAAACAGCAAAATACTTGGACAGTTTTCCTTCACTCCTTCCCACGCTAAAAAATAAATTCCATGACTGAAGGTGTGCAACGCCTGGCATATGGGCACAAGCCACTTTTTCATTTGTTTTCTAAGTTTGAACCATCTTAAAACATCCTGGTTAACATTCACAACATACAGCTGCAGCACTGCATATACAGCAGGGAGTGTACCCATGCTTATATTTTCCTTCTGGAAGCAAAATATTCTAAATGCATATGGTAGCCTTACAACCACACCCTTCAGCTAGTGAAATCATAGGAGGGGCATTACCACCTTGGCTGTATTTAGTTGTCTACTGACCCCAGATGTAATCCATAATAACAGGACCCAACCCAGGACAATCCTATCATTGCACCTCCTGATAATCACTTAATATAGGCCTCTGGGATTAAGTCGAAGATCAGACCAAGCTCTCTTAGTCTGTACCCTATACAGGATTTTCAGTTAGACATGGAGTAGCCGCTGGCCTGCCTGTGGCCGCATCAAGACTAATACTGTAGCACTGCAGTCCACCTTAAATCTACTATTCCTTGCAAAACTCAACTTCCATTACAGTCAGTTTAGTACATACACAGGAAGACACTGAACAACACCATTGAACAGCCCTTATAATTATTGCATGAAATCATTTACAGTCACCAGTTCAAGCTTGTAGCATGTCTGCTCATAACACAAAATCTTATTACAAATCAGATTCCAACGACTACCACAGAAACAATCACAGGCACACCAAAGTTGACAAGCAGCCCTGGAGGACAGATCCTTCATAAAGGCTCGTCTCTTTATGCTAA
Source organism: Epinephelus cyanopodus (assembly GCA_026686955.1). Classification (NCBI taxonomy): domain Eukaryota; kingdom Metazoa; phylum Chordata; class Actinopteri; order Perciformes; family Serranidae; genus Epinephelus; species Epinephelus cyanopodus. The sequence goes on along the minus strand of CM048916.1, from coordinate 23,923,573 downwards.
ATTTACCAGACAGAAGAGAGTATTTCCCAACAGCTTCATTAAGGCGACTTCCTGTCAACTTATTGAATAATTCACATACATCTGATTCTTAACAAACTAAAAATATAAACCACTTCTACAACAGTAAAAGTCAGCAGCACACTAATAAACTGCATTCCCAGCTTTCTTATGTAGATAAGAACCTTTGAGGTTACATGTGCCAAGAGAAATCAATGTATTATGCATTAAGTTTCACTGCCTCATTTAGACATTAAATATGTATCATGCAGAGAGAAATTTAATTTCAAATAGGGGAGAAAAAAAGTCACATTAAGCCTCACGAGAATGCGGTTACCAAGTTTTAAAAGGAGGGCAGAGAGCCAAGTCCAAAACATCCAAATCAGGTGATTGCTGGGTTTTGGGAAGGAACTCCTGGAATTCCAGACTGCTTATTTTGAGCTAATTTGAGTCAGCTGTTAAAATCATTCTGGGCAGCTGAGCAAGTATTAACATATTTTCTGCAACATTATAAGAAACCCACATGCAAATCCAGCCTTCATATGCGGCTATAAAAACCATTTATTCCTTAAATGCTATTAAAGGGACAATTCACCCCAAATTCAAATATACATATCTTTCTTCTTACCTGTAGTGCTATTTATTAATATAGATTGTTTTGGTGTCAGTTGCTGAGTGTTAGATATATTAGCCGTAGAAACGTCTGCCTTCTTTCCAATATAATGGAACTATATGGCACTCGGCTTGTGGTGCTCAAAGCACCAAAAAAATATGTTTAAAAACTCAAAAGCAACATTTCTTCCCAGAAAACATGACCAGGTTACCCACAGACCTTGTTGTGAGCAGTTCCATGTAGGAACTCGTTTCTTTGTATACTACACCATATTACTTCACAGAAGGAAGCGTGCGTCAAAAGTTTATGGATATAAACATTAATGGCATCCTCCTTAGATGAGCTGCAAAGTTAGCTGGCAAAGTAGTGCAAGGTAAGCTAACAGTAGATGGGTGCTTCCTTCTGTGTGGTGATACAGTTGGCAAGTTTTGTTCTGTAGAAAGAAAATGGTTCCCACATTAAACTGCTTAAAACAAGGTCTGTGGATTATCCAGAGCAGTGGTTTCCAACTGGTGGGTCGCAGCCTAAAAGTGGGTCCTGGGTACATTCTGAATGAACCACAAGTGACTTGCTAATTTAAAAATGTAAAAAACACACTTTATTATTAAGTACCGTAACTTTCCAGCACAGAGCTTTTATTTTGAAGTGCTGTTTCCTGCTGTAGAGTGAGTGAATAACGAACAGCTTCTTAACAGAGACAGCAAACTAGCTTGAGGCACGCAAGTATGAGGCTGAACCACTGATCTAGAGTAACCGCGTCATGATTCTGTAAAGAGAAGTTGAGTTGAGTTCAGTTTTTCATGTTTTTTTTTCTTGCCACTTTGAGCACCACAAGCCGAGTGCCGTCTAGTTCCATGACATTGGAGAGAAGGCAGACATCTCTACGGCCAATATCTCCGACACTCAGCAGCTCATACCTAAATGATCTAGCACTACTGCTATGAGTAAAATGTGTATTTTTGATTTTGGGGTGAACTGTCCCTTTATAGTATTTTTTACCTAAGGTCCAACAAATGTGACTGTTTTCCAAATGGGTAATATAAAACACAGTGTGTGTTTATACAGTGAGAGCATGACTGAGGAAGGACGAGGGGAAATCACTCAGAATCTTCTAAATAACACAGCAACTTCTCAGGAATGTCCACACAGGTCTGACAGACAGCTGCTCCATCTGTTCATGCCGTCAATTCTCCCAAACAGGAAAAATGACTGGAATCAGGAACCTCTCTCGTCTCCTAGAAGACTCCCTTACCTCATTGTTCCACACAGTGACACGGACTGAATAAACTCTGGCTGCATAAAACTTTCCTTATGCAAATTATTTCAAGCTGATGCATCCCTGTTTCAGAAATAAACACAAGCTTAGAACAGTTCTGTAGAAACACAGAGAAAAGAGACTCACCAGTTTCCTCATCGATGGTAAATATCCCCAGGCCGGATCCATCTCGTATAGAGTATCGAATCTCTCCATCTCGGTCTTTGTCTTCATCTTCAGCTGATACCGTCATCACAGAGGTCCCGACAAGTGCATCCTCTTTTATAAATCCCTTTTCCACAAACGATCGGAACAAAGGCTTGTAGAGATTCTCGTTGACATCCACTACGTCCACCTCAATGAAACAGGTTGACGACAAGGACATGGGCTTTCCTTTGTCTTTAGCTTTTGCCGTCAGGTTGTACACCTGTTTTGTCTCGTAATCTAGATTCTGCACAATCCGCACAGCACCACTGAGTTTGTCTACCTCAAAATTCCCGTCTCCGTTATCAATTAGGCTGTAGCGTACTTGACTGGAAGGTCCGATGTCGGGATCGTGAGCCTCCAGCCACATTATCACAGTACCGATAGGAAGGTCTTCTCTCACCTTCACGCGATAGTTAGGGGGGACAAATTTAGGTGGATTATCATTCACGTCTTCCAAGGTGATTTTAAGCGGCACTGTGGAGACTAGCTGAGGCTCGTTCACTGCCTGGTCACGTGCGGCGATCTTCAGGACATAAACTGGATGGAGCTCACGATCCAGCGGCTTTGTCACAGTCACCACGCCGGTCTCCTCGTTAATTGCAAAATGATCTGTGCCTCCCAAAATTGAATACTTCACAACTCCGTTATCTCCTTGATCCCGGTCTGTCGAATCTACCTGGATGATTTCCGTGCCGACAGGTGTATTCTCACTTATTTCAACTGAATATGAATCTTGCAAAAACTGAGGGCTGTTATCATTGGCGTCTAGGATCTTAACGCCTAAGAGGCGTGATGAGGATTTCTGCGGGATGCCAAGGTCATAAACGGTAATGTTGAGAGTGTACTGGTCTGTTGTTTCCCTGTCAAGAGGAGAATAAACCAAAAGCCAGCCGGTTTCCATATCTACTATGAAGCGGCTCTCTGTGTCCCCTCCTGAAATAACATACACTAGTTTACCATTAAAGCCACTATCTGAGTCTGTGGCGCTTAAATGGACGATCCGCGCCCCGACAGGCAGGTCCTCTTTAACTTCAATAACACTGGGGAATGACTCCGCAAACTGAGGAGCGTACCGATTGACCGAGTGAAAGTCCATAAAGTTGTCATCCGGCTCAGTTTGCGTGTGGATTTTGCTGCCCTGAAGCAGTTTTTCAGCCAACATGGTAGCGACACCAGTTTCAACACATTTTAACTGGACAGGCTTGCGTGCCGTGATGACAGTTATGTTCATGACCATTGGCCGAGTCTCATGTTCCCCGTCCGTTGCGATGACTTGTAAACTGTGAAAGGACACTTTAGCCGCCTCTCCCTCACTCAGCGTGTGCTTCAGTGAAAGCACACCAGAGTTTGGGTTCAGTTCAAACAGATCGAGATCATTCCCAGCTTTAATATGGTACCGCACTAGCTGCAGCTCATCAGCATCTATGGCAGACACGGTTGTTATCTGCTCTCCCTCGCCGTGATCTCTTGGCACAGTCACTTCACAGTCTACATTTTCAAACAGGGGCTTATTGTCATTCAGGTTATTTAATGTTACGGTGACTGAGGCCTCCACCTCTCTCCGGTAAGGGGATCCCCAATCTGACGCCCTGACTTTGAGATTATAAATCCTTGGCATGAGCTCATAATCCAGGACCTCTGAAGTACTGATGACACCGGAGAAGTAGTCAATGACAAATGGTTGAGGGCTCATATTGGTAATACTGTAGGTCACATAACCATTCTCGCCTCTGTCTAGATCAGTGGCTTTAACCGTTACCACACTGGTCCCTATGGGTACATTCTCATCAACACTGGCCTTGTAGGATGTCTGCTGAAACTCAGGTGCATTGTTATTCACATCAATCACATCAACAATCACTTTTGTTGCTGCTTTTCTGTCACTGGTGATCACATCTAGCTCAAACCGGGGGGCGCAAAATCAGCATTGATTGGTCCTGCAGTGCTGATTAAACCAGTATCTGGATTGATGGTAAACCTGTTCTTGTCAGATTTGTGTCTGAAGGCATACTTTAGCTGTGGATACTTTGGCACGGCCGTTACCATAGTGACAGGTGTAAGGAGAGGGGCAAATTCACTCAGATTGACTCTGTAAACGGCCTTTTCAAATATAGGAGGGCCCACTTTGAACTGTGCAGAAGTGACATGTACCAATTTAGCAGATGAAAATTGAGGGGGGCTGCCTTTGTCCTTTGCCTGTAAAGTGAGGTTGTATCCAAAAGGCTGGCTCTCCCAGTCCACGTCTTTGACTGCTTTTATCTTATACTCCTTGCTCCCGGGGCTGCTTCTCACAGCCTTGAACTGCTGAAGGGGATCGCCAGCCACAATACTCAGTGATGCGATCTCTCCATTTGGTCCCTGGTCACTGTCCTCCACTGTCACAATAGCATAGGTGGGATCATGGTCTGCATCTGAGGGTGCCAAGGTCACGGCAGTAATTACAGGTGCATTCTCATTGGCCTGCTCCACCCTCACTGTGAGTTTGGCCATGCTACTGAAGCCACTGCTGCCGTACAGCTTCATCCCCCTGTCCACTGCGAGGATCTCCAACTCGTACAGCTTGGTCTCGGAGTAGTCTAGTTTGCCAGTGAGTGTCACTACACCACTTGTTGGATGAACCGCAAACATGTCCGTCCACTCCCTGAAACTATAGTAATACTCTCCGTTCGTACCGATATCTGCATCCGTCGCCGTGACCTTGGCCACGCTCGTGCGTATGGCCGTGTTCTCCGGCAGAGAAATGCTATAGGACGTTGGCGAGAAGAGAGGCCTCAGATCATTGGTGTCCAGTACCTGCACCTTAACTCTGGTGCGACACTCAAAGTTAGTGTTCCTCTCTGACGCTTTAACAGTCAGCACGTAGTGGTCTTTCACCTCCCGGTTCAGAATGGCAGTGCTGCCTCCTTTGGTCCTTATTCGCAAAAAACTGAAATCTCCCAGCAGGTAGTCCTCTGCTTTGAACAAGTTCTCATTATCTCCAGAGATGATTTTGTACCGTATCTCCCAGGCTGGGTCTGTGATATACATCCCCATCTTGGTTTGACTCTCTAAGTAAGTCTTAGCAGCAGAGTTCTCATATATGGTGGCGTTGTAAACAGAGTGGGTGAACTGCATGGAGGCGGCCCTCACCATCCTTTGGTTCCCTGCGCAGCCACAGAGGAGCTGCAAGAGCAGCACAAGCAGTGAAACCAAGTGCTTCCCCATTATCGTACCGTGTCCTTCACAGAACCACCTGGGGAAAAAAAAACAAAATATAACAGATTAGTGCAAAAAAGTCACTGTAATTACAACTAATAAAATGCAAAAAATAGCAAATGACAACATCATATCCTCATTTTCTACTATCATGGACATCAGGACAGTTTAAATGCTGAAAATCATATTCCTTTCTTCACTGTGCACGCTGCCAGACTCCTCTAAATGTCATGACAAGTGATGGCCGAGCTGATAAATAGCTAAATAGGCTCCATGTGGAAAAAGATAAGGCAGAGCAGTCGGTCAGGTGACAAGATCTAAGCCTGAACTGATCCCACGTCTGCACAGTGCCAGATGTCAAATATGTGCACTTCATATCAGAGAAACCTAATTTATACGACGATTGGTGAGCTCAGAGAAAAAACTGGCGACAAGAACAAATGTAAATCTTCAATTTTAATGTTTCAATGTAGGGCTGCACATTTAACACTGCCTTTATTGATCCTGTGCAGAAATGCATGAGCATTAACAGTTCAGCTCACCCACTAAGGAGTTAAACATTTGCACAAGCTGCAACAACTATGTAATACAATAACTTACAATGATACTGGACTTTTCTGCCAGTAAGACCGGCAATTAGAAACCCTGCCGCTGTAAATCAAACATAAAGGCTGATCCTTTTCCATCTCATGGGGCTCCAAAGACTGAGGAGATGGGCATGAAACGGCTTTAAAATTGCAGATTCATTCGTTTACAGGCGCTTTACAACGTCTCGGGCTGCGTGGGAGTCCGTACAAAGACAAATAAAAGCAAGACGCTGCTGTGTCTGCGCAGGAGTGTATAATAAAAACCTACAATATTTACTTTTGGCGTGTCAAAACGACCTGAGCAGGGTTTAGTTATTAATGCGTTATGAGGGGTTAATAAGTGACAGAGAGTCTTGACTAGAAATACCTTAAATGAGAAGCTATAGCCTGCAGGTACAAAAGAACCATCTGCTTGTGGGCGACCATTGTAAAAAAATTCCAACTAACAGCCAAAACTTCTACTTTATAAGAGAAATACATTCCTTAAAGATTGCGCATTTGCTGCACTATGTTTCTCTGCAACCTTTTAACTCATGAGCTATTTATATTCAGAAAAATTAAAAAATCTGAAAAGGAAAATAACTTAGGTGCCTTCCGACTGTTTCATTTCAAACCCCATCCCCCAACTAAAGCCATTCACTTCACGAGACGATGGCAGCCGAGCGCTGAGCACAGATTTGCCTGATAAAAAACACTCTGCACTTTCCCAACACCGCGCAAAGCAGCACATAAACTACTATCAGGGTGAATTCAAACAACAGGAACATTTACTTTTTTATCAAAAACAACACTAAAGCAGTAGTTTCCATGAGGTTAAACTTCCCCCAAAGAGGCAGAGAGAGCAGCGGCGGCTGGTTTCTTTCACAGCCCCGCAGCTCACAATAGCCGACCTAACCTATCTCAACTTTTTCACTCGTTACAAAGATGCCGAAGCTGAGCGCCAAAAGAAGCGGAAGCACGACAGAGTATAAAAACAACCATTCACGTACCTCTTCTATTATTAATCTCGTATATTTGGAGGTTTTGCATGTAGTTTATGTAGTCCAAATCTCGGCATGGTAATACGTGGACTTGTCTCCTCTCCGTTACTCCATCTACCACCAGCACTCTCCACTCACTGCTTCCCTTTCTCTCCCACACTGGAGCTGCCCGGTATCTCTCCGCGCTGCGCACGTCCGGATCTACTTTACCGGCTCGCAGCAGGATAAAACCCAGGACCAAGACCAGGGCAGCACACTTTGATCTACTGCCCCTTAAATTATATTTATCTAACAAAAAATATTTAAAAAGGGCAAAAGGAAATAAACGAGGTTAACCTTAATCTGGTTGCAACCACTTCACATCACCTATGGCCCCAAAGGTAGCATTTTATTCATGAGAAGCGTCCTTTTGTAAAACTTCCAAACCCTGGACATCCACTTATGAGCGCACCTTGATTATTATTTGATTTTTCTTTCTCAAATGCTCATTGTGACCTTTTGTGAGACGCACTTTAGTAATCTTGGACTCCCTGGTGTCACGTTTTCCCCCACATATGAATTCTAGTCCCATTCCTCCTGTCCTTCCTCATCCCTTCCTATCATTACAATAAATCCAAATTAAAGTGACCTACAACGAAGTCCTCATATGACACGCGAGATACTGTTACAGAGGGCAAAACCTCGACCTCCCCAAACGGGACTAACCTTAATCCAATATTCACCACTTGAAGCTGCAGCCCAAACCACTTATGTGCCGTGACAAGGATTTTTCGTGGAAAAAAAACACAAGGTGAGTTCAGTGTGACCTCAAGCTGCTGGAAAGCAAACAAACACTATAAAGACAGTGTCAATTAGACAATAATTTATGCTGGCTGTGCTGCAGAATGACCCGTGGATTCACATCATAATTTAGTTGTCAGCATTTTAAAAAAAAAACTGGTGGAAAAAAACTATTTTGCAAATAAAATCGCAGTTCAGGGCATCTGTGATGATGATAAATGGGCTCATAATACGTGCAGATTCAAAGTTCCTCGCGCGTGTGGGATGCAATTTAGATGTTTTAATATCACTTGTGCAGATTATCTTCCTTGTCATTATTCTTAGCCGTGTTATTGCCTTTTAATAGGGCTGGCTTCGGGCTGGGAGTGTAGTGTCCAGCAGTGCGTCCCAGGGTCTGTATTTTGGCATTAGAAGCAGGGTGACTGATGGTGGAGGTACACTCGCCATGAAGGCGCTGATCCCATCAACCCCCCTCCTCACACAGCCATGCTGCCTGCTTCCCAGACCAAACGCTGCACTCCATTCCCTCCACAGGCACTCAGGAGTGTGGCTGCTATGCGATTGATGGCGCTGTCTCACTGCTCTTGCCCGGACTGCAGTGATCCAGCTGGTGCGCCTGCAGAAAGCCTGTGCTGCATGCAGCTAGACAACTTGTCAACTTGTACTGCTGCTGCTTGTGTGAGCGCGTGTGTGTGTGTGTGCTTTTTTTTGTGTGTGCGCGGTGCGTTTGAGTGCCCCTAAGCGTGCGTATTTGCGCATTTGGTTATTTGGCACAAGTCAGACAGAAACTCACTTTTCTTCAACACCCATAAAAAAATACGATTCGAGTTGAGTATAAAAGTTTAAAGAGCCGTTTCTACGAGCTGATGTGCTCTGGTTTTTACTCAGAGCTACTCACCAGACCAGCTGGATGATCGCCGGCTCCAAACTTCACTTCACATAAATCCCGGCAGTTTTTGGTAAATATTTTTTCGCGAGCATCTCTCGCACGAGGGGAGGCTTCTGTCTGTGAGAATCCGCCACCTTGTTCTCCTCTTCAGTCCCTCACAGTTTGCAGAGCCTTCTGTTCCGATCCGCGCACAGCAGTCATCACACTTGGTGGCTTGGTACAGTAGAGCTGTAGGCTATAGTGTGCTCCGCTCTTCTCCTCCACAACGGCTCAGGTGGAGTTGCATACTGTTGCTGCCTTCAGGTGATATCGGAAATATCGTAACCCTATTAGGAGCGCGCGAGAAGACAAAGGCGCAGGGAAGGAACGGCAAAGTGGTGGCTGTCTTGCCCTCAGCCCTCCCGTATGGTGAAGTGACAGAGCTGCTGAGGGTGCGAGGAGAAAGGAAGTCACATGAAGGACTGATGGAGAGTGATGACTTTGATTTTTAGCCTTTATATTTTGGCTGTCTGCAAATTTTATTATCCAATTTGTCAGGCACATAAATGCCACTTAGTCTAATAAACGAATCAAAACATAAACTGTATGTCTGATATATATTTTACTCTTAAGCATTGCAAGCTTTGATGCATTTCTAAATGCATCTATGTTTAATTTGTGGATTATTTTCTACATCAAAAGCACTTGAAAGTCATTTGGAAAAAGCCCAAAGTTTGACAGTATCAGATCTCCTTGAAGGCATCCAGGATTTTACACCTTCAGCTCTGACGTCACAGATGCCACTCTCATTCCCTGCATGCACAGCTCAGTGTGTTGCCTGCAGTTTAGCCTTGTTTATCCTCGCCAAAAAATCAAAGCACCCAACCTCGCATGCATTTTTTATTTTGTTTATGGCTTTCTCAATTCAGCACAGCTTATGGATTGTGGGGGTTTTTGTGCCCTTTAAGAAACCGAAGTGTAGTTTTATTAGTGATCAGCGAGCGCGCTTGAGCATCAAGAGAAGCAAATGTCTTCATTCAGCTCCTCGAAAACATGTGGTTAACAACCACACTCGACACCGTGCTGTGAAGTGGCTGCCAAAAAATGCCAGAGCAGAGAGGGGGATTGGGGGGGCTGTTGGATCCGGCAGTCCAGCGTGAGAATCTCTGCCTAATGTCCATTCAGCACTGGCTCATTAAAGTCACATTTGCCCACAGGCTGAGTAAACGAACGAGACCTATGGGTTTGGTGTGTGTGCATGTGTGTGTGAGAGAAGGAGGGAGGCAAGGGAGGGAGGGAGGGAGGGAGAGAGGGGGAGAAAGATTGAGCTTGTGTGTCAGAGAGCAAGTGTAATGTTTCATCTCTCGCTCCTCTCTTGGTCTCCCCTCTATCTCGCTCCCACTTTTGTCCTAGACGATGTTAGGTATCTGAAACAGCCTTTCTCTTCTCTCCGCTGCCTCTCCTCTGATCTGCCTGTAAAGCTTTAATTGAATTCAGGTCAGGTGATGCCCAGGGCTGGTTCCTCTGCTTTGATCTCACCAAGTGTTTGCAGTCCTGACTGCTGGGGGTCAGGTCCTGGTGCCTTATAGACCCTATACGTATGGGGAGGCTGTATAGTGTTTGCAATGGGGATCACCTCCAGCCCCTTAAAGCAACTACAAGAAACTTATTTCATCTGACGTAAGCCTGGAGAGGATCATGCATTTGGTCATTTGTGTGCATGTATGAGTGTAGGCTATGTGTGTGTGTGTCTGTCCAAAGTGAATCTCACATTCTACTGGACCAATCACCCTCATATTTTGTGTGCACATTGACTGCATGTTCAAGGACCTCTTAGGGTTGATTCACAGTTGTTGAGAAACCTGTTTTGTGATTTGTTGATTGTTTACTGCTGAGTCCTCTTATGCCGGGTTCGGACTACCCGATTATAACCGTCCTATGGCGTCGGCTTTGATCAGGAACAACCAGTGTCATGTGCGATAATCGATCATTTTATTCCATGTAGTGCGTCATAGTAGACGAGATGATGCATAGACATAGTAGGCGTCTGGGATACCTCACGATGCCCCAACAGAAAGTCTGGCATGTTGATTTGTCTTTGTCTATCATGACCAGTGAGTGCTGCCATTAGCATCAAGCTAGCTAAGAAAGATCCTTCTTTGGAGAAAGGTACAGAGTGTACCAGCTTCATTTGAAATAGACGACATTAGACACAGCCCATTATCTGTCATTCCCTCTGTATTTTTCTATTTCTCAATCTGCTCCCATTTGCCCTGTTAAATTTGATGCATCACGCCGTCATGTCAAACTCAACACTTCCTGTATCCATTTGAAAATAAAAGCCCCATATCACTGCAATGGAGAGAATCCCTTTATTTTCTAAAAAGGCTTTTATTCTGAAAGATTTGCAGGAACTTGCTGTGGAGAATTCAGTGACTTGCACGCTTTTCATGCGATACTTCAAATGTACCTCCTGCCATCTGGTCAGTTTTTATATTACTACAAAAACAGTTCGGCTGGGACATGAACACCCAAAGTAACGGAATTAATAATAGTAATGAAAACAGGACAAGAACGATCTGATGCACACGTCGCAAAAGACAAGTAGTGATGGTTGATCGTGGACCAGTGTATAGTCTGTCATGTCTGTCAGCCAAGTCACGGCAAGATTTAATGACTCAATAATCAACTAATCTGAAATAGTGACTGTCAGGATGGACAAACATATCATGCAGTCTGAAGCTGGCATTAACCAGACAGTGAGGGCCGCAGGTTATCATTTTGATTCATTTCATTTTGAGCTGGAGCATCTGCAGATGAATTCCATACCTGACATGGTGTGATCCACCAAAGCTAGACAAGATACGATATGATGCAAAAACAAAGTTTCTGTTACCTTTGCAGCCATCTTGACTGTATCAAGCTGGGAGGGATAATATATTGGGCTTATCTGAGCAGTATAAATTATTTAGAGTGACCTTGATAAGCTCTGGCAGCAGCTGATCAGGCATACATCTACTGAGTGCAGTTTTCTAGTTCTGTGTCGATTTTGGAGCCCCCTGTGGACAAAAAGGGCAGTGTTTCCTTGAAAAATCATGATCTGGCCAGCACTTGAATTTTTTTTTAAGCAAGTGAAAGAAAAATGCAACTTATTTCAATTCTATTCTGCTGTTTTAAGCACAGCATTTGGCAGGATGATTAGCAATGAGGTAGTGTGATGTATCTTGTTGAGACTATGTAAGATTAATAACTAGTGGATGAAGTACCTAAAAAGTCATACATGAGTAAAAAATATCTGACCAGAAAATGACTTTGGTAGAAGTTTGAGTCACCTATAAGAATATTAGTTTAGTAAAAATCTTAAAAGTATCTGACATTTAATGTGCCTAAGTTATTATATTAAATATACTTTAGTATTAAATGTAAAAGTGCAAGTAAATACCGTAAAAATGCAAGTGGTCAGAATTCAGAGGATCATGAAGTTTATTTCCTCCAAACATGAAGACCAGCTTAAAACTTGGAGCGTACGTTACACTTGAAGAAAACTTCAGCTCAAAGGATTTAAAGAAAACCTTTGAGTATCCAGGGCTGACACACAGCAGGGGAGCAGTCAGTGCACAGTTACATGTCACGAATCATCTGCAGTGAGACGCCAGTTTCTGCTTCTGTCATGAAGTCGGTCTCATCATCGAGTGACATGTCGTCGCTAACATATAGCATCTAATCTGACATGCAGCTTGACTGGAAAACCAAACTTTGAGAGCACTTGTGTGCACTTGCTTTTTTGTGATAAATTTATGATATAACTTGCAAGCTGGGACCACTGATTCATCAAAGTGTTCGGTTTTAACGAAGTGACAAAGCTGCTTTGGGGTATTGTAGTTGAATTACAGTAAATGTTGACCAATATATAAAAACTCTAGTAAAGCAGATACTCCCAAAAGAATACTTAATTGTAACAAAGCATTATTATTGTCCAGCTTTTCTTTTATTCTTCTGTCAATTATTGTATTTTTCTCTTTGCTAACCCTACTCCAATATCAGCCATAGGCACAAAATATAACATCAGAAATAAAAATTCTCTAAAGAAAAAATGTCCTCCTGCTCCCTTTAAACTGGCTAATGTTCTACTCACTGTGAAACCTTGCCTGGGAAAATGTAAACACAGGCTCTGTCACCCTGCATGCCATAAATCATATCATCTAATTTTGCGGGGAATGGGACCCAGGGACAGGCATTAAGAATTAATCCGTAGAAATAGCCAATCTTCTCGCTGATGGTCCGGTTTGCTCGTGTAAGTCATATAAAGTCATCAGTATTAAAATGAGACTATTTCAAACTATCAAAAACTCCAGTAGCTGCTTTAATTATCAGTTAAATCAACTTTGCGGAGAAAATGTAAACTTGAAATCAGGAACCACAGGGGAACAACATCCAGGAGGTTTTTTATAGGAGACCAGTATTCTTTTTTTATGTCACTCTGACTGCATATCATGTGATAAATTGACGACTGACTCATCAGTTATGTCTCCTGTGCCGCCCATAGTGGTGTGAAAGACACTCCAGTCTCGAGTCAAAAATCCTCATTATAAAAGAGGCTACACTATGCGGCATGCTTCCTCTCATGTAACACACTGCAGGCTCAATTCCCTCTTAAAATCATACTAATCCGCTACAGATTGTCCTCGTGTTGTTGAGAGATGTTAGGAGCGGGCACGGACTGCCGTGCTGAGTGAGTTACTTCTCCTTTCCACCCATGACTAATGTCTTAAGCTGTAGGTTCCCCTGCAACTTGAAACTGGAGAGAGATCAGGGAAAGATACAGATGATTTGTAGCGCGCCTGCAGCAATAGAGCACCCAGGTATCTGTTTCTCCCACCAACCAATCTGTGTAGAATCTGAGTCCTGAGGCAGAGCTTAACTGTAAGAGAGATTAGAATAATTCAATATCCACCCTGCTGTAGTGTCCTCCAGTAAAGACACTGACCCTCCCGGAGCTGGTGCCACTATTCTTCAGATGAGCCACTGTGCAAAAAGGAGTACATTATCACAAAATGAGCTACAGTACTACCCACAGAACTGATCTTTTGGCTTCAAAATTAAGCACACAATGTACCTGGCACTAAGTTTGTGGAGGGTTTTTTTTTTTTTTTCCAGAAACGAACATGATAAATTTATGTGAAATAATAATAAACAATCGACATTGCCCCTGCAGCTACAGCTGGAGACAAACTGCTGTGCTCTGAAAATAAAGTCTTCATGCCGCCTCAAGCAAAGCAGGAGATTATCTAAGCAAAGCCCCTTGGTTGTAGAAGCTTCCGTAATTACCTAAAAAAAAAAGACACAATAATACACTGAGCTATATCTGGAGCAACCTGTTTGGAGAGTTAACATTACTGCATTATTTAGTTGGTCGTGTTACTTTAAGAGAGCATGCGAGTGAAAAATAAAATGTGTGAAACAGATTAGAGCACTTCTCTCTGCATGCAAGGTTATCATGGAAACCTGTACCGTGTCCTGGGGGAAATCAATAACCCACGTCTTTCCCGGTTTATACACTCTACATTTCACTCACACTGGGTTGCATTTCGAAGCTCTTTGTTATTCACTGGTTCATAAGCAAAATAAGATGGCTGTCCTCGGAGACGTCCCCAGATGGATCACAGTAGCGCATTCAAAATGTACTGTAAACAGACTGTTCACCTTATTAGCCATGAGAACAAAGTCCATCTCGTCACCCAAGAGGGGAAGGGTGCTGAACACGATTCTATACTGTATATTTTGTACATTTTGGATTCTACATTATACTCTCTAACACTTGCACGTAATATTTATTCATGTATTAATAGCCTATGAAAAGGAACATCGATATTTGGGGGAATATGTTTATCCACTTTGCTGTTGAGCGTTAGATAAGAAGATTGATACCACTCTCTTGTGTAATAGCTGTATCAATCTTCTCATCTAACCCACACGTGTTTGTGCATTTCCCAGAACAATGTGCCATGTTTGGAAATACTTATTTGTTCTTTGTTGGGATAAAACAAACAGGTAGCCTACAGCATGTTCACTTGTGAGCTTTGGAGGTGCTAGAGAGCAGATAGCTTAGCCTATTTACCTTTCAACAGAGCCAGGCTAGCTGTTCACCTGTGTGTCTTTATGCTAAGATAAGCTAACTGACTATAGCATCTACTTTAACAAATGTAAATGTATGATGAATATATAGCTCGGGATAGCGGCTTGTTAACTTAGCTTAGCATGCTAATTGGAAACGGGGGTAAACAGCTGGCTACCTGCACCTGTAAAGCTTGACTGACACATTATACAGTACGTGTTTTTTTTTTAGTCCTTAAAAAATGCGGACGGTAAAAATGACAATTTGTGTTGACTGGTGAGTTTAAGAGGTGCTAGTAGCAGATTTTGTTACCTTTGGACAGAGTCAGGCTATAGCTCTTTATCCCTGTTTCCAGTCTTTATCCTAAGCTAAGCTAACAAACTGCTTCATATTTAAAGGTCTAGTGTGTGAGATTTAGGGGAATTTAGTGGCATCTAGTGGTGAGGACTGCACATTGCAACCAGCTGAAACTTTTCACGGTTAAATTTCCTTCAGATTTCTTTGTTCAGGAGGTTTTTATCAGTAGCCGAATTATCTGTAGAGGTCTCCTTCTCTCCAAAACAAATGGACAATGTGATTAAAATCGGTAAAAACACTGAATAAAGTAGTTTCACATTACAAATCAGTGTTTCTCCTACACTGTTCAGCACCTCTCAGATGGGCTGCTAGTAATGTGTGCTCATATTCTTTTCTGATCCAGATGTTCAGGCGGTTTTTACCAACTATTTGCAGAGGTCTCATTCTCTCCGAAACAAAGCAGACCCAGTAATTTAAACCAGTAAAATCAGTGAATGTAGTTGTTTCACATTACAAATCAGTGTTTCTCCTGCCGTGTTCGCCTCGTCAGAGACGGGCCGCTAGCTCAGCACCTGCTAATATATGTTTCTCCAGCACTTGCAAAATGTAAAACCACAAAAACATGAATGGCCCAGGGCAGTGTTTGATTTGTCTGTTCTGGGCCACTGTAGAAATAATACAACACGGTGATCTCGATGGACGAGGGCCAGCTCCTTATGGAGACATAAACAACTCATTCTCAGGTAATGAAAACACCATTCTTATTTTCTGGTAATTAAACATAAAGAAAACAATATATTCCATTTCTGCCCACATGACACCCTAAAGCCTACAAGCTGGACCTTTAAACAGACAAACATGAGAGCGATCTTCGTACTATTCCATGAAGCCTATCAGAGGAGTATTTTATTTGATCTTGTTTAATCGTGAGGCTCATGCATTGAAACATGTGTTTGTTAGCGGTGTGTCAAATCACCTTCCCTCCTCTCCTCCAGACACTCTGGACTCTGGAGTGCTGATTGACTTGCTGGTAGAGTAGGTGGCTTGGGGAGATAATATCTCTGAAGAGTGTGTGCTCAACATACAGTATCATGACTGCTTACCATATGCAGTGCGGCCTATCTGTGCAATGTCATTCCAAGCCAAAAGCTTGACTGAGGCAGAATACATTGTTGTGATTTAGGATAAAGTAATTTAATCTGCTTTAGCGTGCAGACCAACTCTCTGAGTCTGCAACATATATGTTACTGTCACACATACGCAGCTCGCCAACATGCAGAATCTGGTTACGTTTTTTCTGAAGCACACCTCCTTCAGCTTTCTCTCTTGAGAGGCCAGCTCTTTGGTGTGACGTAACGTGTAAAGGCGGTGGGGGATAAACAACAAATTGAACACAACCCTGACTGATATTTTTGATGTACTGTATTCCAGCAGTCATTTTTGTCCTTACTAAATCCTAATCCCACTGAAATTGTGTCGGGATTATACACAAAAGGCGCATTTTGGACATGGATTTGCATGGATGGATTAGTAAAGCCTTGTAATGGAGGCTCGTGCTTGTAGAGAAACCTCCATCCTCTTGTTGTTGCACATTAAAACGACGCGGCGCTCCACTTCATGTTAACACACATTACTCATTTCCCACCCTGGGAGCACAGATAATTTCTCATTGCTATAAAAGTTGTGAATTTGTATATATCAGCAGGAAACAGATGCCCGAGTCAGAAACATTCTGCTTTACAAGGACAGTTTCACATGTCAACAAACCACTCCAAACAGCACACCCAGTGCTGTATGTTCATTTGCAGCTTAGGGCTTTAAGACAGTGATACAGAGGATTGTGCTTTGAACCCCCGAGGATGATGCTGCCTTTCACTCTCACCCAGCCCACATTTTCCCTTGAACAAACTGGTGCTCAGGAAACAGAAAATTGCAAATAAAACGAAACCATTAAGTCCTTCACAGTGTATTCATTCGGGCTCCTCAAGACACCGCCTCGCTCTTCAATCGCATTCTTTGTACAAAAACAAGCCAATCATGGTCCTCTGGCAGTCATGTATTATGTATTTACAGACACATTTGCTTATCTAATAGGAGCCATATCGCGTCTCAGATTTAGACAGCTTACGGAATGCCCTGAGGCCCTCACACTGCTTCCTAATCCTCAGATCTAGGGGATGTGATATCTCTCCTGGGAGTGAATGAAAGGACCTAAAAGGACCAAAGTTTGCCTCGTTCTCTTTTGCTTTCCATCTTGTGTACAAAACAGAGAACATTCGTGTGACTAAGTGCTGGAATAATGCGTGTACGTCCTTGGCAGAGTCACAGCAGAGGATGGGTGCTTGGTCCTTGCCTGCAGACAATATTTTGTGTAATCGCATCTGCAGCAAACAGACAGGCCACGTTCAGTCCCATTCACAGCACATACAAATTAAACGTGTGTAATTGAAGGTGTCTTGTTGCTGAAGTCTGTCAGCTTTTTGCCACAGGTAACACCAAACCATGGATCACTTTTACGCTTAATTAACAATTTGCAAAACCCCTCCCTCCCAAACAGCAGCTGTCCAATTAGCTTCCGTAACTAGGCACAGCAGGCTTGTCACTTGGGAGCGTGGTGGGGGTGGCCTTTCAAAAAACCAAGGAAATGCATTGAACGGTCATTTTCTGCTCTAAATTAAGCTGCAAATGTGATCATGCCTGGCTAGCTAGCTTACAACATGCACCAGGATGTATTTTAAAGACCAAAGAGAGGAGTACATGTAACATCAGAAAAATCCTCCTTTAGGATTAGGGTGCCATGCCATTTTTCCCAAATTCCGAAGCCTTGTTAGTCTGAAAAATGTCCCATTGGACTGAAAGCCCATTTGTCCAACAGCCCGTTATCCCAAAAACCAGTGCCTATTGCTCCCAAGTCCCGTTTCTCCGAGAATACACACTCCCTGGAGTTAGTTTCAGATTCTCAGCATTGCCTGAGCCACTGGTCTCAGGTGTTCTCACCGACCTTTTGTGGCGTTTCTCAGTTGAGTTTGAGCCACTGAATCTGTTTGCTTTTCACCCACCCGTTCCTGCTTTGTCAGAGGCATTTGTGTCAACAAATGTAGGCGGTTAAAGCTAAAACACAAACCATCACGAAGTGGCCAACCAAGTGTGCCTAAAACTTTCACATTCACCACAGCATTGTTGAGAAATGTGTAGTTTCAGTGGAGTCACTATGAAAAATTGTGGTGGGGATATTGTGTCACATATCTGTGGTTTACAACGTACATGCAAACATTTTTCTGGTGATTGGGTTGTCTAACTCCAAGGAATGTGTATTTTAGAAGAAATGGGACTCTAGAGCAATGGGCACTTGTTTTTGGGATATCAAACTTAATGGTACTAATGGGACATTTTTCAGACTTTCCCGGCCTCACTCCAGGGTCGTCGAAGTCTGGCACTTGAGTAGTGACTCGCGGCATCAGAAGCCAACGAAAAAAGGTGTCCGTCAACGTCAACATGATATGGGGCCGGTTGCCATTATGGTTTAATGGTGCCCGGCAGCACAAGTGGGAAACCTGGTGGGACAAGGATGAAAGTAAAGGAGGCCAAAGTGCAAGTGGGGCGGGCCAGAGGGGTGGTGGGTGGGTGGGTCCAACAAACACCAACTTTCACCTGAGACAGTGGTGTTTGCGTCCCGTAAGATTCTAAAGCCAAACCCTGTTCTTTTTCCTAAACCTAGCCACATGTTTTTGTTGTCTAAACCCAGCCACGTGCGTTAGTTGTTTAAGGAAAAATGTCAATTTATGGTGTTGTACCGACATAGTGCATTTATTTTGAAAGAGACTGCATGTTAACATTAAATTTCCCATGAAAACACAAGTGTATCTTGAAAGAATTGAACCTGACTTGAGGTCCTAGAACATCATCAACCAACGCACCCAGGGTACCTTGCACGTCGTATCTAGATGTAGAAAGTCATGACAAAGCGTCAATATGTGACGAGGTCGGAGTGAGAATGTGTTGTAGTGCCAGTCTTATTGCTGTAACAGTCCTTGTTTTATTTTGAAGTGCTACGCTCTTGTGTCATTGTAGTTTCCCATCTTCCATCAACCACACTTGCCGCCACTTACTCACCTGCCCCTGATTATCCTTGTAGCCATCCCTGTGTACATATACCCACCAGCTCCTTATGTCTCTGCCAGATTGTCTTTGCTCCTTTGTGTCATTGCGTTCCAGCAATCTCTGTGTTTGATTCCCTGGATTTTTTTTTTTTTTTTCAACTTTGCCTTTTTTGGATTTTAGGTTGTTTTGCCTACTCCCTGTTTGTTAGCTTTCTGGACTCCTTATTTGTGTTTTACCTTTTTTGAACCCTACTCTGCCTCGTGTGTGTTCTCTGCATTTGAGTCTGGTTTTCATCATACAATAGCATGATGTATGGAGCAATATTTGGGATTTTGAGTGATAAATCTGCCCCTGTTATTATTATGAACTGCATATGTGCACCAACAGAAAGCTTGACAGACTAACAGTAAGAGTTGTTTACTGAATGTCAATTCACTTCAGTATTTATTTATTTTTATCTTTACATCAGTATGTGTTTGGCTGTCGATTTGGTTCTCAGATTGCCAGCCAGAAATATTGTTTCACGTTTGCTTCCCGCTCCCCACAGTTACTAACATTCATGGTACATGAGACATGTATTCTCATGGTGCATTATGTGCATGAAACTGACATTGTGAGCTGGACGTCAGCTCTGTCTTCTCTTCACAGACTCGCAGCGGGAAAATAGCAAAGTGCTTCGGTGGCACATAATCTACCCTCAGGACATGTTCAGAGACGGCTGTGCTGGTGGCACTAACAACGCTGTTACTGTAATAAGGCGATGTGTTCCTGTGTGTGCTTGTGTGCCATGCTTATGTGTTTTACCGCGTATAACACTTTATATAAACGAACTGGCTCTAAGACAGGGACTTTACCTGAGGTGCATTTGCATGTTAAAGTTACCGCTGCAAGACCCAGAACTAGAAATCTGTGCCAGAACGGAGATGCAAATCAGTGGAGCAGCAGGTGGAGAGTGGCCTTCATCAATGTTTGATGGGCTTCTTTCTTTCTTAGCGGCAGACTGGCAATATCACAGCAGCACGAAAAGATAAACAAGAGGCAAGCGCACACAGCCAAGCTGAAGAGCAGAGGGTCAATTTAATGTTACTTTTTTTCTTTCTAAATCAATATTCCATACGTAAACATTCTAAAAGAATAAAAAGACCTTGAAAGAATAACTCATTCCATTTTCATCAACTTCCTCGTCTCCGCCGGAGCTAGTGAGTCGCTCGATGAGTGAAAGCCCTTTCTTCACTGTCTGTCATTCAATTAGATATAATGGGGTAAAATGTGCCATGCTTGCAGTGCTCAGGATTATTTTTAATACATCAGTTTCCGCCCTCTACTCCATAAAGAATGACATCACACACAATACTTGCTGACATTTTGACACTTGTTGCAGAATAGATTTGTCGCCTTTGGAGCAGGTTTACTCAGTAATCCAATTGTAAAGTTTTTGATTTCTTGGTATAAAAAAGCCTTTGAACTGGTGACGCCGCTTTAGCTTATTTGGATGTAGGAGTTCAGGCAGCTGCACACAGCGGTCACTCAACTGGGGCTCGTTTTTTTACACACTGTACATGGCTTTTTAAAGTTAATAATGCCTTGTGGCGATACTGGCGCACGATCATCTGTGAAGGTGCCTTTAATCAGGAGATTAAAGATAGTTTCTCTCTCATGTCACACGTCCAGATGATGTTTACGTCCAGTTTACAGGGACAGCTGCTCACATCTGGCATCAGAATACGCTTCATGTCGTACATATTAGGAAAACAGTTATACTGCATCTGTGATGTCACAAGTGACTTTCTGAGCAGATGTTGTGAAGCCTGGAGTTGAGTTTGATTTGCTTGCTGTCGTCTTGGCTGTCAAAGCCTTAAAATTCACATTTGGAGACAGGGACAGGCAGCAGCTGAGAGTGATAGCCTCAGACACCTGTCAGTCATAGCAAACACACTAATGATAATATTGTAAATGAATTCATATGCTCTTATTGAAACAATAATTGCCACGATTACCATGTGCGCAGAGGAATTAGCTATTTGCAGCCCAGTGCTGCATTTCTTCTGCGTGTTATATCACGGCTCTACTCAGCTCGCTGTTTTCCGTGAGCTGAAAGTGTTATTATTTTGCAGGCTACATGATGTTCCATAATAACATAAATTTCACCAGTATTTTTACTTGCATTCAAGCCATCATCTCCCTCTTGGTAATTGTTTCATTTTATCCCATGAAGCCTTCTGTGAAGTCAGTTTCCATTTTAACACTACGGATGAATCATTGATCATCCTTGTGACGTTTAATAATAATGATGATTGAGCCTTTACAGCGATGATGGTTTGCAGAAACGTGATGAATAGGTGGAACAGACATTATAAATAACCACAGCTGTGAATTAAGACCGCTGTTCTGGTACCGTTGGAGAACCTTCTTCTCTGCTCTATTTCTCATTGACAGGTCTAATCATTGGTGGAGGGATATACAAACAAATTTTTAAGGGAGTTTCCATAACCATATATGTCGAACGATGTGTGTGGAAATGAGGGACAAGATTTTTTAAAAACAGAACCAGGTATACGCACAGCTTTATAAATCTGACGAAAATTCTGTGTTTCAATATTTCTGTCTTTCAGTTGTGGTTCTACACAGAGTTTCATGCATGTGGCCCCTGGTACCAGTTTTTAGTTGAGTTGAGTCGAGTTGGATCCAAATAACAATAATAATAATACATTCAGATGTGTCCTCCGTATTTTGTTATCAGTGTTTACAATACATTTTATTACAAAGACAGAGCGGGACTCAAGGGGTTCCCCTGCAGAGGGAATACAGTAGAACAGAAGGTGCCTTTACATGCCTGTTGAATAGGGGTGGGAATTGCCAGACTCACGAAATTCAGGCATGATACTTAGGTCACAATACAATATTATTTTAATATCGCGATATGCTGAGTATTGCGATATAATATGTTGTAAATAATAACCTTTTTCCCAACTGCAAATTCTTTCCCCAGAGCAAAACATTTTTTCAAATTTACCTCATTAGACAAAGTTTTCAGTCTGTTCATCTGACTTTAATCATTTTTATTGCAGCAAAATGTGATGCAAAGCAGACAAACTGATCAACACCGTCATAAAACCTGTCAGAAATGCTGCATACACCTGACAAAGTGAACTGCTGGCAGATTTAACGCCCTCTGTGAGGCCAGATTAAGCACATGAGCGAAACACTTTACATGCAGGTATCTCACTTACTGAATGGTAACACCCAGGTTAGAAGTGTTCTTCCACTGCATTTCGCAGGAGGTCTGCAATGTGTGCTCCAGTGTGACTGGTTTAGAGAATGTGAGACAGCAGTCGCCAGTCCTCTATGGGATAACGTGTTGTTATAGTCAAATATGAATCCACTGACTTTGAAGTCCAGGCGTCCCAAGTTAATGCCACCCTTCCTGCTGTACTCAGAGATTTCTCAACTTTATGCATCATTGACTGTGTTATTTTTCTTTGCTGTCTTAGAGTGTTATGGTAGTTTTGTGAAACTAAGTGTGTCCAGTGGTTTAGTGTTAGCGTAGCTATCTCTGGATGGTGGCCTGTAAGGTCTTATGTTCGTAGTATTTCGAGAGTATTTAATTTTCATATGATGCTGCTTGTAAATTGCATGTGTCATATCCAAGTCCCTTTTTCCTTCTATGCTAAAAAATTCCAAATAAATCCATATGTTTGATTTAAACGCCGACGGCGCATTTCTGACTTCTTTCTGCGGTGCCTCCATCTTTGTTTTGATGAACATCCAGCTAAGTGCTAGTGCTAATGCACCATGTAGTGGACCAATAAAGAGATTTATTTATTATTCTAGTTTCAAAAGTTATATTTAAATGTCTGTTTGCAAAACATTAATGATAATGAAATATTTGGCATCCATGTATCCATGCAATATCATCAGGCAAAATATCACAATACTGTATCGCAGTGTATCGATTTTTCCCCCACCCATACTATTGAACAATAAGGTAGTCATGACTTATGTTTTCAGCTCTAGATCTGGAAGAAAAAGAAAAAAATGAAGCAGACAGGGAGATAGTAAAATGACTCACAGATTGTTTTTGATCTATTGACTCTCTAACTACATTTTCAATGAAAACTTAAGCTACATTGATGAACTGCAGCATTAACGACATTAAATGCCCCACATGGAGACTGCTGAGAGTACGTTCACCCCTCTCTGGCTGCCCTCCCTCAGACTGCAGTCATTAGCTATTTAGTAGACATTAGGCTGACCCTCGTTAGCTGATGACCTGCCATACACAACTCTGCTGCTGACTCAGCACAGATGTCCGGCGGAAGCTGAGCCAAAGTACAGTGCATAACACAACAATGTGCATGAAATGACAATAAACTTCCAGTGCTAAAACAACATGGAGCTAATACAATTAAATGTCATTGTCTGCCTTTGCGCTCGAAAAACTGAAAAGTTCACGGTCTGTTTTTTTGCTTATCTAATAACAATCACCTCTCAAGTGCATGACCTTTTCCGAGAACAGGGATCAATACAGCTTGCCATGATGCTGCAAACAAACCACTGTTTACTTTACCTTAGCGTATCTTTCACTCATTTAAAAAGGTCAACAGACTCTGTTATACTGATAGGGCGATAACCCTGCCCTTTCGCTTTTGGATTGATCTGAAGGTTGCCGCAAAATGGACTGTACTTGCTCCTGCTATCCATCTTTTCCCTGTGTCATTCTGTATGTATGCCCGTGCGTGTGTGTGTGTGTGTGTGTGCATGTGTGTGTGGATGAGAGTGTTTGTGTGTGCTCGGGCTTTTGGTACAGTTCATGTATTGTAACACTCTTCAAAGAGATGGGTCAAAACAGTGTTTTATCATCAAGCAGGTTCGGCTCCCCTTTGAAGGTCTAACGAATGTTTCTTGCAGCCCGGGCCCTCTTTGGGTTTGTGTGCAAAACATTACAGAGGCAGTTGCTGTGGGGGAAGTGGCAACAGCGGCAGCTATTGAAGTTTGGGAAGAATGAAGGCTGAGGATTAGGCTGTTCAAACATCACTGTCCTGTGCAAGCCTTGATATGACTGCACCTGGGAACAGGCTGTTCTGTGCAGTGGCAGTTTCCCAGAGTCCAAGAGCAGCACTGTTAGTACAACAAAACTGCCTCAAAAGAGTTAGAGAAATGAGCACAAGCTCTGAAATGTAAAACACATCCTGTGGACACGTGTTAGGATGAATCACTTATGTACCGTTATTTCACCAATATCAACTTAGTATACAAAGATAAGGTTTTATAAAAATGAAAACGTGCAGTAAAATGCAGGCCTATTTAAACCGTGTGTCACCCTGACCTCTAAAATAGAGCGACAGAAAGTAAAGCTGCAGAGTCAAACTATTGCCATTTTCTGGGTGGACTGCTGCTATGTAATCCTGTTGGCATTGAAAACTGTAACTCTCTCATTTTTCTTGCACAGGGGAGGTTATCATTTAAAGAAATTGTGCTCATTTCACGAAATTGCGGGAGACCAGGCTGGTCTTTGTGATGTCAGGGGGCTGCTGTGCAACCACACACACACACACACACCTACACACACACACACACACACACACACACACAGAGGAAATTGATATCAACTCTCAATCAAACTTCAGACAGATTATGAAGGTAAATTAGTGCATCACAGCCTGCATCACATCCATCCTATAGACCCTTTTAGGGCCGATGTCACGATGACATCATTTTATTAGCTGGAGGCAAAACAGGACTCTCCACCACAGGGCTGTAGGCTACATAGGAGTCTTAAATGTCACCTTGTTGTGTTATTGGGAGCCAGAATAGAAGGAGTCATGGCTCAAAACTTTTTTATCACAAACCAGCTGCCACTGCCCATAAACAAAAACAAAGACAACTATCGTTAAATGTGATAAGACGAAAGCACTGGACGGAGGCGATCATCACACTACATATCAGTTTAGGGAAAAAGTATTTACTGTTGTAGGGATGAAAAATGCTATTTGTATTAAAAGTTATGTCCACCTCATCAGAAACTGGGGAGGGACTGAGAGGAATATTGGATTTCTCTCTCTCTTTTTAGTGCATTATCTAATGTAAGCTTTGATAGCAAAACAAAACTGAGGGAACTCTTCAAGTGTTGTCCTCCTTTGTAAGACTGGCATAGTAATCAGCCTTCATTCCTGTCAAATGATATGATGATGAATTAACAAATGGTTAAGTTAATCACACATTCACTTCGCTCAGTGCTCTGCTGCTCTGAGGCTGCGCTGCTTTGGATAACCAAACAGTACATTCACACAGCGTTCCAAATTAGTGAACGGTCCAGTTTGTTGCAGAGTGCACTCAGAATGAATATTTCTGACACACCATCATCTTCCTCCACTGTCTAAAACAAGCCAACAGAAGTCCACTTAAACAACTCAATGCCACAGCTCTCAGTTCAGTCCAGGATGGCCTTCTACATAAAACCAGGCTCCACCTACAGCCCTTTCTTTTGCCTAACTCCAACCAGGAAGTGACTTCAGGTAACTCCACGGCAAAGAGAAAAGAATTAATTTACAAAAGCAAATAGCAAAGTGACAAAAGAATGTAAACTAAATGTGGGTGCCTCATCTGCTGTCAAAGCGCTTATACATCTTTAAATTAAAACTGGTGTTGCTTATATTTTAAGTGACTACAAATTAAAGGTAAGTGAACATGTGGTAACGGTGTGACTGTGGGCACGGCTGTCACCACTTTCATATTAAATTAGCTCTATATGAATCCTCCTCTCACGCCACAGTATAAAGTCATAAAACATCTGTACTCTGATTTCTTTAAATACTTCCTTACACATGTAAATTGATTGTGCACCTGTTAAGCTAATCAGACACTTACAATTTTATACATGCAGTTTATTAGCTACAGATTTATTATATTACTTTGCACGAGCAGCACAGACTAAGTGGTTTTTCGTGTGTGGGAAATTGAAAAGTTTTAAGGTTTCTGGTGAAACTTTGGCGACGTTTGCAGGCAAATGTGTAATCATTTGCACTTCCTCATAAAAAGCACATCAGGCTGGAAGTCTTGGGGCGAAATGAATGAAATTTTGCCCTCTGAGATGGCAAAATTCAATATTTTTAAAATGGATTAGATATTCATATATTATGATCAGGGAGAATACCAACTGAGAGGGAAAATGATAAGGTGGCATAAGTACAATTGACAGACTGCTGTGAATAATCTCCAGCAAAGCTTTCATCTACTATTTTAAGCTCGCAGCATATTTCAGGTGAATAAATGCAAGACGGGGAAATTGGACTATTTTTATACCATCTGCGTGCAACACTAGAATCACAAAAAGTGTCGTCTGTCCCCTTTCCACCTTAAAGAGATCCCTTATAATGTGGGTTTGTCAAAATTTCCTTTAGAGACTTTGTGATTTATGTTCTCGCACAAACAAATGCAACACAAACAGTATTCTATTTTACGCTGATATGAATACACAAACACACGAGCTAACCGAACAGACTGAGTGTTCCCATGAGAGTCAATAAGCCTACGTGTTTAGTCTCTGAGCATAATTGATGAAGTGCTGTTGTACTTGCGGATCTAACAGTTTGATACGGTGCTGTG
The DNA here is from genome assembly GCA_026686955.1 of Epinephelus cyanopodus. Classification (NCBI taxonomy): domain Eukaryota; kingdom Metazoa; phylum Chordata; class Actinopteri; order Perciformes; family Serranidae; genus Epinephelus; species Epinephelus cyanopodus. The sequence goes on along the minus strand of CM048916.1, from coordinate 23,896,973 downwards.
TAATGCTACCTGTATCAAAATGCTGTTACAGCCGACTCCCTGCAGAGAGAGGCCGCTTCGTATTTCCGTCAGTAATTTCTTTCCCCCTCCCCTCTCTTGCTGGCTGGAAATAACAAGGAGAATATTCCCTCGCTTGTCTCATTTTGCTGGTCTGCCCCCCGCTCTTCACCGACAGGAAAATGCCAATAGGAGAATATTGAACCAGATAACAGACTATGACAGTGTTGCTTTAGTGAGGTGTCAGTGACATTACAGAGGATTGCTCCTGAAAGTGGAAAATCCAATCAGGCTGTGACTCTCCCTGGAGCCAAAGGCCCACAGACTACAGAATGATTCATTCAAATTCTTTGATCAGACCGAGTTATCTCCCAACTCCTCTGGGATTGAAGACAAACTGAGGAGATCCGGACCTTAAGGAGGGAGACAAGAAGTCGTCTTTATACTGGGATAATGTGACGCGAATGTAATGCGGTGCAGCACTGAATCATTGCAGTGATACATTATGAAAAAATTAAATAATGGGTATTATTTCATCCACATGGTCATTAGTACACAAATTGTAACGTCTGTGTGCTCGGCTTTATGAATAATATCCGTAATATAACGTGTGCAGCATGTGAATCTGTTTCTTTTTGTGAGCAGCAAGGAAGTTAAAATATTGATAAAGAATAATATGACTATTTTATCATAAGCAGTAAAGAAATCATGAAAATTGCATCGCCTTTGCAAAGTTAGCGAGACTGAAGTGAATATTTAATTCTTTCATTTCATAGCAGGCTGATGATATATAGCAAACTGGGCGGCAGTAACTGGAGAGCCTTTGGACGTAGCTGATACTGGAGAATCAAAAATATATTGGATAGAACCGAAGTATTTCACAGAACTGCAGGGGTGGCCCGGGATGTTATTATCATCATCATTCATTTAGTCCCACCCTGAAATTGCCCTTGGCCAGTGACACATGACGTCCAATCTTCAACCTTTTAAAGTCTCTGGCATGTTTATGCCCTTAGTCTTTTTTCAATGTGTGAATGGCCGGGGCTCAGGCATCAAGGCATGTCATTAAAAGATCATGAGCACACAGCCAAGGCTTGTGGGTTCATGGTAAGACACAACAAATTGCAAATACATTTATACATTTATTCATTTCACAGATGCTCATGTTGTGACCCACAAGTCAAGAGGAGGGCAACGCTTCCGCAGTGACATCTGGGCATTATGCTCGGCCATATGTTATTATGTTCCTTTATTTAGGTCCCTTCTAAAAATAACACATTTAAATGCTAGGCATAGTGTGCTTTAGGGACTATTTTGATGAATACTTGATAAAACGTATTTATTAAAATAATGAGCAGACAGAGGTCTGGTAATTCACTTCCTTCTAACTCCACACTCCAAGAGTTTCTTTCACAAAGCTCCATCTGGAGCCTCAAAAGGCTTCATATCTATATATCTATATCTATATCTATATATATATACATATATATAGATATGTGTGTATGTATATATATATATATATATATATATATATATATATATATATATATATATATATATATATATATTATAGTAGTTGGTAGAGTTCCCCTTCAACATTTCAGTCCCAGTTGATTTGGTGACACCTGTGGTAACTAGTAGTGACAGCCAATGACAATATTTTAAACCAATCTGCTGTCAAAAAATGCAAAAAATGACGAAAGTGTTGAGAACGCATTTTTGATTTACAATCTTCAGTGCGAACCTCAGAGACAAAGGCTGAATCCAAATGTCTGGACTTCACCTCATATGCAGACTTGCGGACTTTGCGGCCGTGTTCCAAGAAAGTCTGGGAGTGCTAAGGGCTGTCCAAATCCACAGTTCAGCTAGTCCGCAAGGGGCCTCAAGTGGACTTTTTGCAGACTTCCAGATAGTCCACTTGAGGTGCAGAAGTATAGGCTGTAGAGGGAATGAAAATAAAAAATGAAAATTTTATTATTGCAGCCTAAAAGGCTCTGCAGTGTAATAGGCAAAAAAGTAATGTAAGTAATTCCCAATTTATTAAGTTAGCATTTCTGTTCTGACTGCATGTTGCCTGTTATATAGAGATGTATTAATCGGGATTTATATTTGTGTGACAGACCCTATGCTGTAGCCTATGCTCAAAATTCGGCTCCATTACAACTCACAAGGATCACTGACACAAACACGTTTTCCAAACAAATACAACATGCTAACGTTATTAGCACAAGCCGATGGCATTTTCCATTGTATAAATTAGCCTAGTGACGAGTGGAGCATTTTGTGGAGACTTTATTGTCTTCATAATGTAATGATTTTTATTTGCAGTCCACAAGTCAGTCTGCAAGTCCAGAGGGTGGACGTTTGGATTCAGCCACATACTTTGTGCTTCACGAAAAAAAGCCACCTCTTGCTTGTTGAACACTTTTAATGTGAAGTAGCAGCAGTAGGAAATGTTTGGGCAGTACACTGTATTATAAAAGAAAGTAAACAGTGAGGCTGATATTGATGAGATCAACAGTAATGCTGGATTGCATGTGTGCACAGTTTCCTGTGAATCCCTTGAGAGCAGAAAGGTAATTTGAATCCAACACAGGATGTGGATATGGAGAGGTAATTACAGAATGTAACATTTAATGGCTATTGCATGAACACATGCAGGCCACACATAGCATCAGAAACAAGGTTTGATTTAATTACGATCTTAAGGATTATAATTTACAGTGTGTTTAAGAAGCAGCCTCCCCTTTACACATTGTATTCCAGAAACCCTTGGAAAGATATTCTGTTATTAGAATTTATGTGCAACAAATGCGAAAATGTCCTGAAACCATATTTCAGTTCGCCTCTATCCATTTATCTGTCGGCTGGTCCTTATTATGAGGAATAACAGTAACCTATGAAGGTGAGGGCATCGGCTGCTCCATCAGTAATAAACTGTAGTTGCCAACTGGCCACAAAACAAGTAGCAATGCTAAATCTTGATGCGCTTTACACCAGTAACATGTTTTTCACACACACTGTTTATCTCTGAAACTGGATTTCCTTGTCAGTGTTTATCAAGATTAAATCAGCCAAATGGTGTCTGAGCTTTATCTACAGAGTTTAGAAGAAGAAAAAAAAAATCAAACAATTAGAGACTCCAATTCAACCATATCAACGATAAGAATCTGAAATTACAACTTTCTATTTCCACTGGGACAAGAAAAATTGCTACTGTTTGCTTGCAGTAGAAAATTGCCACAACACAATTATATTGTCACCAGCAACTTATAAAGTATTTCCCATGTATTGACCGCAGTCTGTGAACAAAGGCTACACACTTCCCTTTTTCCTCCAGCCCATTTATTCTTAAGATGGTGCTTCTACCATAAATCTTTGTCAGGCTTTTATTTTCTATTGATCACTGAAGTTGCTAAGTAGCATGTTGGTGCTGGGACCGAGGAGACGAATGAACTGAATTGATTTTGTGAATTGGATTTAGACATTTATCTTTCGAGGCCATAGGAAGACGCTGAAAATTGCAGATATCGCACTATGTTTATCAGCTACAGTGGTCTCGAACTGACCAAGATCTGTTCTTTAAAAATAAGACTTAGATGGAGGAGATATATTTTCATTTCTCTGCCATTTGGTTTGGTTGGTCAGATGTGTTAGAGTTATTTTATCAGAGGTTGTTTGTTGAGAACAGCCCTCTGCTGCTGGAATTGGTTTGATGAGAATGATGTGACCTGAACATACAGTAAAAGCAAAGCAATCAGCTTCAAGAGGCAAAAAAAAAAAAAGCTCCATAAAGCTGCACAGCTGATGTTTATCTGTGGGTTCATCACCACGAGCGACCCCTTTTCGTATTACACACAGCCATTTGAGTCAGTGTTAATATAAAATGTATTGATTCATTGAGCTTTAAATTATGAGCAAAATAAGAACAGGACGTGTAATTTCTTCATTTGGGGTCCCTGGTGGCTCGTGCACTCTGAGCAGCCACTCTGTCTGCTAGCGCCTCGACGGCCATGTTTAATGATGAAAGATATGTTGGAATTGCGCTTTTTTTCCTGTCATTGCATTTTGTTCATTAAGCCTCCACTACAGCTAAATGGAAATGCCCTTCAGTTGAGGCAGCAGACCACCCAATCTGGCCCCTGGTGAATTTATGACAGCTTCCTCCCCCCAAACTTCCGAGCAGTTGTACCCTGAGGTGACAGGCACGTCACCATTATTTACCCTCATGCCACCGCCAGCAGAATCAGCAACTGGCTCAAAGGTCAGCAGGCCGTGTCTGTCTGCGCCTCAGCCACCAGACGCTCGCTCTTTTCTCAGCCCGCCTGAGCCTCACGGACACTCCGGGGAAATCTGATACCCCCACAGCTGCGGCTACCAGAATCAACAAGTACATATTCTGTGCAGTCCCACGGCACATCCGTGGCAGTGACAGATAGAGCTAATTAATTAACAGTTCATTCTAATGTGATCTTTCGCTCTCTGGATCCCTTGATCATCTGCTTTAATCTATCCTATGGAGGATACAGTGACATCAACTCACTTGGCTTGTTAGTTAACATCAACTACTGAAACATTAGCAAACACACTGATGCCAGAGATATAGGAAGGAACTGCTGTATTAAAACTACCAGACTATTGCTTTGTTACAATCACACCACTACTATTTATAATAAATAAATAAATGAAAAGTATTAATTCTGATATAGATGATAATGATATGATAATTCTTTTTTTTAGTATTTAATACTGTATTAAGTTAAAAAATGTGAGTCATGTATAGTTTCATGAATAAAGGTTTTATGTTCTGTCATTAACTGACTGAAATTTTGGATGACTCCATGTCTTGTGGTGTGCACGGGGCTATTGTAAGAACTATACTGTATATAAAAAGTTAAACAGTTGGTGTCCATTTGCTATGTCACGTCAACATTAATTCGTTTTCATTTTTAAACAGCATTTTAAAACAAAAATGCGTTTTAGCATTCATTCATTCACTTATTCACTTATTCATTTTCTGTCACCGCTTATCCTGTTAGGGGTCATGGAGGGGCTGGAGACTGTCCTAGTTGACACTGAGTGAGAGGCTCACATTCACACCTACAGCCAATTTAGAGTCACCAATTAACCTGCATGTCTTTGGACTGTGGGAGGAAGCCGGAGTACCCAGAGAAAACCCACGCTGATATGGGAAGAACATGCAAACTCACTGCACAGAAGGGCTCCCACACCCTCTTGTGAGGCTAACCACTGCTCCACCATGCCGCCCTGTTTTAACACTATTTCAGAAATAAACTCTGTCCATACTAACACACCTGAAAACACATGACACTTCACAAACACTGGGCATGTGCATGCCGATGTAGGCAGGAAGCAGACTGTCTGCTCTGTGGTTGGTTGCTTAGTTACATAAAACCCTACGGAGATGGTGAAACATAAGACCAGACGTGTCTTTTGCTTGGATTGATGACGAGATGGAGCTGTAACACAGGCACATAACACTCAGGGCAATGAAAATCAGATTGAGAGTTGTTGCAAGGCAAATATAGCAACATATCAGAATATCGAGAGCATTATCCATTGCCAGAGGAAGCCATGGCAATAGGAATGGAGCAAAACTACCCACACAAGAATTACATGTAGCTGTAATGTTTGGGCTTGACACGTTGTGACTGATGAGATCCAATTGGGAAGCAAACATGGATGTCTGTTTTAAAAAGTCCTTGTTTCCGCCCATCCAAGTTAACCTGCAACCTTTTTAGTTTTCAAACTAAAATGGGGTTAGCCGCATTTTTTAAGGTGGATACTAAGTGTAAATGTAGCATTAGTTATGTATTAAAAAATAAAAATGTGTTAGTGAGGATGTAGTCTTATTCTTTCAAAAACAGATGAGCATTGCCAGCCAGCACAATCAATTGTCGGTTAGAAATAAGAAGCCTGCTTTTGTCTACATGTGCTGTAAAACCTGATGAAATCTGACTCCACACGTCATTTTGAGGAGAAGTGTTTCACTTGAGTGTGACGGACAAACCTGCATTTCCTTTCTCATAGCCATGCACTGAGGACAGAGTAAAGATATAATCCACTATCATTCATCTTTTGGAGAAACATTTGTGGTCTCTTCTGTCAACCTCCTTCTGCCCGAGTCAAAAAAATATCTTTGTTAATGCATTAAAATGCATTTGCATGTTTGTGGTATGAGGTTTTGATTTTATCTACCTTGGTTATGGAAATGAGAACTCAGTGAAATCAGGCTTGAGAGATGAAAGGATAGAGGGGGGTCGATTGTAGATTACTCCTCAAACAGACAGATAGGTAAACAAAAGATAGTGTCGAGCTTCTCACAATATGTAAAACCACACAGATTTTTGTTTAGACAGTGTTTGTAATGTGTCTTCAAAGCCAAGCTGACATCACATTCAGAAACATTAAAAGATCCGAGTTAAGATAGTGGAAATGTCAGCTTTCCCCATCTAGAGAATGTTATTTGCTTTCTAAATAAGGTTACATTCTGCTCACATCCATCATCTACAAGCCTGGAGGGAGTGTGAAACCGTAAGACAGCTGCTCAGTATGTATGTGTGATGTCTGTGTTTGTGTGTGTGTGTATGGGTGTGTGTGAACCAGTCATAGGCTGGTCAGTGATATGACACAGACACTGGAAGCAATATAAGAGAAAATGAAACATCGTCCGTTGGTAACTCCCACATAAAAACTGTATTACACTATGGCGTGGTAAGGGCAGTGATGTTACACCCCACTGCACTTGATTACAGCTTCAGCAGTGTTGCTCATGGCCGCCTACATGTGTATGCGATCACCGTAATCTTGTACAGTATATCCCACAGTTATACTATTATCAACACAGGCGTTCTCACTTCTCGCCTGCTCCCAGACCTGAGCCTTGCTGTGGGCCATTATTTTACAACGTAGCCCGATAGGCTTGATGTTAAAGGGGGGTGCAGACACGGAAAATTAGCCCTGATGCTTTACGCCTGGAGGCAGGACACCAGCGCTGCAGAGTAAAAGTTTGTACTGGTGCCAGCAGAGAATGATGGATAATACACTGATTCCAAACCTGCAGTCAGAATCACAGCTTTCACTGTCTGACTAATGGATGTTTGGAGAATTTGTAGTCGCAGCCAACATCCAGTGTTTTCACTGTTTATATTTTTGGGGGAAAATGAATACTTGACCCATTGTGACCATGAACACGGACCAAAAGTAGGAAACACAGCATACCTCTGCCAAGGGTGCACCATCCTATGAATTCATTGTAAAAGAATTTTTAAAAATCTGCATCTGGTTTGGATCTGTACACAAAATATAGCTCTAAACAATCCTGCGCAAAGACCAAAACCAACAAGCTGGAAATAGTGCCAACAATTTCCGACTTCCACACATGTATCCTGTCTGTGGCAATCAGTCCCAAGCCCCTTGGTTGCCACTGTAGGCATGCATGTCTATAAAAACAACTCACAAATATGTAGTTTCTCTGTTAAAAAAAAAGGCTCTGTAATTTCCTGAAACAGCTGCAACCTGCATATAGCAAATGGTGCTCAAACTGGAGGAAATACAAAACATGCTGGGGACTATTTTCAGCTGTGGATGGATACAAACTGGTAGTTATTGAGGGTATCAGGAGGTTGTATATGGCACTGAGTCAAAATCATACCACAAACCACCACAGTAGCTATTATCATTGTAATTTAGGAACATGAAACCCAGCTCATGCTGTGGTTCACTGATGTGTTTTTAAATTTTTAGTGGAGGTCTATGGCACAGAGGAATAAGCTAATATTAAGTTACTATATCAAGCTCTGGATACACAGAAGACATTTACTAGTAGGATGAATTTATCATTGGTTCTGGTCTTTTGTTGCCAATAAGAGAAATATGAATTATTGTCCTTTAACCTCCTCGATGGAGGAAACTGTCAAACCTGGATTTAAAGTTGAGGAGATGGTTCTTGGCATTAAAAGCTGGAGAGGGCCCGCAGCACTAAAGTTTTAGTAGAATTATTTTATTAAAGAAAGGGGACCCCAGAAATATTTCATCTTGCCCAGAGTTGCTGTACTTACACTGGAAAGACGGTACAGAAACTAACTAAATAGTTAAACTTTTCACCAGCGGTACAAATTACTTTTAGTGCATCCAACAGCGAAGTTCACTTGAAATATGTATCGAGGTATCAAAACGCTGTGTATGTTCCAGTAATAAATATCTAGTGAATCACGGTGCCAGCTGAGCCGAGGAGATCATAAAGTCACAGCTGTAAGGCACAACATCAAAGGACAGTCCTAACATGGAAGCTTACGTTGACAGTTTGGAGATACACAAGTGTCGCTTGATGTCTGAATCGGTCCCAGAAGTGGCCAGCTGCTTTGGAACATGCAGAAATACCAGTTCTTGTGATGAGTGTAATAACACAGTATGGATTTACAGCTGAAAATCTAGAAAATAAATAAATCAGACAGGAAATGTAAAGGCAGGGGAAAATACAGCTACTTTTGCCAGTAATTCTAACATACACACATACACACACCTAAAACCCACACCGTTAAAAACAAGCACTCTCCTGGAATTAAAAAGCTGTAATGTCTGCAATGTATGTACATTTTATAATGTTTGAGCTAAAATCTGCGATGTAGTTGTTTACCTTTAATGTACAGTCTCATCACACATGCGCTGCACACACACAGGAGCAGTCGTGGCAGTGGCACAGAGCAGCTGGCTGGGCTTGTCGGCATGTGTATGCAGCACAGGAGTGCGAAAAACAATCGCAGGGCATTGCCGGTGACCTCCCTGCATCTGCACTTCCAATGGACCATTAAACACACAGCAGCCACATTGCACTAGTTAGTGTGAAGCATTAGGAAAAAATACACAGACGTACACTGGCTTTTACCAAAAGAAAATCAAAGCATTGACTCCAAAACACTACATTAATCAGTCTGATTGCAGCCTCAGCCAGCAGGGATGCCCACGTAGAACATTGGTTTACTAAGGACAGGCGTAGGCATTTTGCCCAGTGACTTTACTGACTGCTATGTTGTCCTGTTCATGAAATCAGAGGCTATGCTTTAGGTTGTCAGTGTGATTTACCCAGGTTGCTGTCATGCAATGTTCACATGTATACCTATAAAAATTAATGCACCATAATTCATATATAACCCACCTAATCATGAACCAGGGATTTGTGTTTAACCCATGCAATCAGGATGGCTGCCATCATGTCACCAATATGGTAACTTGAGTAAAGACGGAAGTTGTATAAAGAGCGAAAGTCCATGTAAAGAGGCAGGTTGAAGACCAGTGTTTCTGACCATGTGAAGTCAAGTGAACTTTGAGCTATTTTAAGACACATCATCAACATGTTTCTTTTCATGAACTAAACTGACATAACTTGCCCAAATCTAACCTGTGTAACTTAACATTAAGAACATTTGTACCAACTTGATTTTAAAGATATACAATATAGGATTGTATATTGTTGATTGGTGAAAGTAAGAGCAAACCCCAAATGCCCTTTGCTTTGGCATTTTTCTCACCGCTATATTTGTGTCCTTTTGGCACGGTGTCTCTGTGATGCCTGCGTCTTACAGTCTGGCATCTGGTCGCTACCTTTTTATAAAGCCCTGACCTCACCTGAGTGTGTGCGGGCACACTGCCATAAATGTCTCTGTAGAAAAATACACCGCCACACACTTCTAGTGGGTCATAAGGGACTATTGAGATGGATATTCCATATGCTGCATAGTATAAAAGCCATTCCACAATCAGTAAAGCTAATAATGCTGATAGCAAAATGTTTAGTACTAGCTTGCGGGCTGTATCCTTAGATGTATAAAGCGAACTGGATACAGCATTGGAGGAGAAGCCCTGTTCACTCCTATGAAAGTCACTCAGCTGTACATGAAGCCAAAAACGTCTGGGTATAGAGTTACCCAGATCGTCTTCACTCATGGGCCCACTGAGCAAGCGCGCTTGTATTTCCTTTCACGCTGCTTCTCAACTGCATGACCTTGGCCTTGCTCACATGAATAACTCTAACTGGATTCAGCTGTTTGTGAATTTTACAAATTTTAGGACACACTGATTTAAATGGGGGCTGTGTAAGAGTTTGTAATGGTTAGATGATGTAACTAAAAATAAAAAGATCGGCTGTTTCACAAAGGTCACTGTCACAATCTAAGTCTATGGGGTCCATGACATCACACGTCCCGGAAATTGTAATTCCACAGTTTGTCCACTGTGTCAAAGACTTCAAAGCTGGTGCAGCTCCTGGGTGCTTGGCTGTGTCCCCCAAAAAAGTGATTCATCAGTATACATAGAATGCTGCTTAGACAGCCTTTATGAATCTTATAATTTGGAATGTGTGCTCTTGAACTGCCAGCCCGATTGTTCACATGTCCTCACATAGCCCTACACAACAATGCCCTGCCGTGGCTGCAATCAAACCCGTCTCCTGTAAATGCATTCGAAAAATATTTGCATGAGATTTGAGAGTCAGTTTTTGAATAGCTACGATGATATGCCAAACTCAAACGTAAATACTGGTGAATGCAAAATTTTGCTTGAGGTCGCATCAACTGCAGACACGGAACCTCTCAGTATTATACAGAAATGTGCCTGCATACCTTTTCAAAAATAATGAGATCAGAGAAATGCGTGTGGCTGTCTTCTCAGAGCTGGTAGGTTGTTTTTATTATACAGAGAGCGCTCTCACATTTATGTGGTGTGTGTTTGTGTTGACACCGCAAAGCTTTGCTCTGTGTGGTGAGACACATATCCTCAGAGACTCTTCTTCATCCCGCCTGTAAGCTTAGTTAGCTGCATAATCACTTGTTTGCCTCTGAAGAAGAGAAAGGAGGTTTGTTAAGATACAATGGTAGTCATGGGGCAGCAGCCACACACACACACACACACACACACACACACACACACACACAAGTGCCACTTCATCCCTGTCACTGGAACTGATGGCCATCTCTCACTGACACAAAGAGGATTACTGCATCACAACGTCCGTCCATCCGTCCGTCCGTCTGTCTGTCAGCCATCTATCATTCTTCATACATCCAGTGATCCATTCATCCATCCTTCCATCCAACTATCCATCCACCTATCCATCCATCCACCTATCCATCCATCCATCCACCTATCCATCCATCCATCCTGGGTCACTGGGGTCTCTTCTTGTGCACTGGGCAAAATGCAGTGAAACCCAAGTTGCTATCACGGGGCCACCAAAAGGATTATTTTGAGTATAATCTCCTCACTCTGATGATCTTATCTTAAAACACATCAAGGGTAATGGATCTGAATTACTTTCAATTAAAAGAGAGTGGTCATTGTGGGCTTGCTTACAGTATAATGTAATGAGGCAGAAAAAGACTGATGCCTCTGTCTTGTATTACCACCACTCGAATATTTAAAGATGATATTGTCATTTTGATGTTATATGTAAATGTGACATCTGTATTCCAGTCTCTTCTCTGATTTATAGGTCATTTAATGGAGGTTTTGGTCAAGAGAATGTTTTTACCTGTTAGACCAACAATATATCGCAGCACATCAACATGACATGAGGTGTTCCCCAAGGCTCATTCCTTGGGCCTCTTTTATTTAATATCAACTTCCATTGTTACTTATTATGCAAAGCTCTGTCACCATACAATCACATCCTCATTTCTTCATGTTAGAAGTAATAGAACCCAAATTAATGATAGGATGTGTCAAAACTTTCTTGAGCTACGTAAGGACAAAACTGAGGAAACAGTTGTGGTGCAAAAGGAGAAAAGCCAAGAGGAAGAATCCACCTTGACTATTTTTCTCTGAAAAACAGTCAAAGGGCAAGCCAAAATCTCAAGGCACACCTGTAGTTATATCTGTGCACAATAGCCTCTGTAACATGTTGTAACTTACTTCTTAGAGGAAATGGGTGTGCACAACATACTGATACAGGCAATTAAAAATCCATTCATACATTCTTGCACAGGACCAGTTAAATTAGTAAGATAATAATGTGTGGTTATCATAAAATCCTGCAGCACACCTGGATTTGCATCATGGCACAACATTTGAGAACCACTGGTCAAACGAAATGTTAACGACTATTTTCAAATCAGCAATTATGTCCTGTTTCTGTTATCTTTAAAATCTAGCAAGAATACAAAAATGCATGTTCAGGAATGACTTTGAGACTTTTTTGTATTTCCAGTAAACTCAACTACTGCAACAGTTTTTACTCAGGTCTCCCTAAAGAAACTCTCTGGAAACTTAAGAAAGATGCTGTTAGTCTCCTAACAAAGATGAGGAAAACTGAAAACATCCCACCTATTCTGAAGCCTCTGCATCGAGTTCCCCTCTCTGAATCTCTCTGTGGTGTAGCGCAAAACACATCTCTGACTGTCTAGTATAGTGCAACAGTTTCTAGGGTCCGCATAAAACATGGAAAAGCATGTTTCACAGAGCTAGAACAAACTTTTAAAAGATAAAAAGATGAGCACCAACTTTTCCTACCTGTAAAACTAGACTTAAAATATTTATTGAATTCACTGCTTTTGACTGAACCTTGAGCATTAACCACTTTGCGCTGACATCTCAAATTACCTTTATTTATCTGTTTTTATTTTTATTTTTTTATATCTTTTAAAATGTCCTTCATCCTTTTATGCTTAATTTCATATTTAAACTTTTAAATGCAATTCAAAATGCCTGTCTGAAATGTTCTTTATAAGAGAACCTGCCTTGCTTTGCCTGGATATGTGAGTGCAAACAATATTGATTTAAAACATGACAAACGTAAAGCTTTTAGATCTCACCAGCACCCTCTGTTATCTTACTTTGTATTCAACCTTAATTTGGAGATTCAAATTTTACACATAGTAATACATTCTCACACACGTCCTATCACACCAATGCTTCCTTGTGGCATAGTGTGATATAATGCTTAATTTTTTCCAAAGAATGCAAGGAGTTGACGAGACATGGTCTATACTGGAAACACTGCATTTCTGACCTATACTCATGCCTCCTAAAAAATCTTCCATGGTACTGTATGTCTTCTGTGCATTAGGACAACCTCATATATTTGTGTTTATGTTTGGCCCCGCTGAGGCACTGCAATAGAAATCTATATGGTTGTAATAAAATATGGTCTCTATGGTTGCAGGCTTGCAGCCACTAGTACATCCCAGTGTGCAGGATGAAGGGTGAAACTATTTCCTTGCTGTTTCTTGCTTGTAGGGACAGATTTGTGGTTAGCAACATCTGAGCAAAATCCCACGGCAGCATGCTGTTCGACCTGCTAAGGGACTGTCAGCCATACACTACAGAGCCGCAGATAGACAGGAAAATAGGAAAGCACACACAAATAAACTCATATTCAAACAGTATATATGGATTTTCTAAAATAAGAAATACCACTGCGAGCAGAGAGGTGTTGTGAAATGTCTCTGAAAAGTGCTCGCAAAACAACATTATGAAATAATAATTCAGTATCCCTCTGATCACATCTATAAGCTACATTATACTGTCACAAAGGGCCAATCACATGCAGCAGACTGACTTCATTTACTGTTGGAAGTAGACTGCCAGTCCTCCACTATGGTCTGAAATTGCTGTGCTTGTGTGCTAAACAAAGGCTTGTTTCTTCCTCGAATAATGAAGTCTCCATCTGCTGGAATGGTTAGTGTGTGTATGTGTGTGTGCATGTGCGTGTGTATTGTGTGGACTACCCAGCTGCTGACTTATGTAAGGGGGGTTTAGTGTAAACACATTTCCATGGTCAGAAAGGTGTCAATCCCTCTCTTTTCTTGCTTCACCTTCACAGCTCATTTACTCCTTCCAGCGGGATCAAATAACAGTACAAGTCACCCGAAAGAAAAGCCTCAGAGTTTCCTCTGTTTTCTGATAAGAATCCGGCCTCACCTTTTGGGCAGGGACGTTTGGAGAAGGTGAGGCAATTACTCACTGAGCCAATAGTCTTTTATCTGCCATTCAATGGAGCTTTTTTTCCTGTTTGATGTGTTACTCACAGAACATCCATCCTGCTATAAATTCCACGTCTCTCAAATGTCCCGACGCCACAAGTACAATAAATCTGACATTTTAATTTGCGTGTCACACAATGTTCATACAAGCTCTAAACCCCAGCCTGTAAAAGTTGCACAATAACAAAGCAGGAAGTGTGTTTGTGGAAAATGATATATGATACCGCTACTACAGGCTTCACTTGATTAATGACTCTGAATCAACAGTGTGTTTGTTTGTACAGCAGTGACCACAGCTGTTTCCACACTGAGGGAAGGGTTAAAGCTTTGCAAGGCAAATTTTGTAGAAATGTAGAAATACGCAAATTAACTACAAAGTGGATCTGAGGTAACAAACTCTTTAACATCTATTTAGATTCACCTTATTTGACCAGATGGTTTTGGGTGCTGTGTGTCGAGTGTAGCATATCTCTTAAAAACCAGCATTATTACTGTTATACTGTTATGTGTCCGTGTTTTTGTTATGGTGAGTGCGTTTTATTTCTTGTGGACAATTACTGTAAGGCAGTAATATGCAGCTCCTGTGTCCAAGACAATTTTCCCTACTGGGACAATAAAGTATATCATATCGTACCGCATTGAATCATATTGTATCGTTTTGTATTATATAATATCGTATCGTATCGTATCATATCGCATTGCATCGTATTACTTGATTGTCTAGCTGATTACCTCCTTGTCTTCCTTAGCTCTCCTCATTTACATCAAGCTCATAGTCCAGTACACTTACAATATTGTTTTTCATGTTTGTTTCTTTAAGTATTTTCTCAACGCTACGTTACTATTTTTTCCTTTAAAGGTGGAGTGCTTAGCTTATTTTTGAGGGTGAGATACCAGCAGTAAAACGGCAAGGAAAAACTCAGCATGCAGTGTAAAAGTGCCTTCCAAATGGAGGAAAATGCCATATTTTATGTTTCTTAAGCACAAGGTTTATCAAGGTTTTTCATATCCTGTTTAATATTCAGTAATCATGAGTAGTTTTTTATGCCTCTCACATCGTTTGGAAATGAGTGTGATATGGCTAGACAAGTTGGCCTTAATAGTCTTAAGCGCTGCTGCACTATTTAAGTGTAAATTAAATTATAATAAAAATAATATGGTGGCACAGAAGTTGTTTTGGAATATTAATAGTAATTAGGTGTTAGTCTGAAGAGAGGAAGATGTTAGAGGTTGTGGCTGAATATTATTTGAAGATTAAACAGACCCAGTGTTTCATATAGCTATTATTATTATATTCTATTTCTTATTACATTATTTAGATTTCTAATTATATTATATTACTTTATGCAACAGTAAGCCTTTTATGGACCATCAGATGGGGCCGGGAATGCCATACACAGGAGGTAGATCATTGAAAAGCACAAATTAAAGGTGCTCTGTGGAGTCATGTCTACAATCAGTGTAACTCTCCAAAACACATTCTGCGTATCCTTGAACTCTAACAAATGAGATACATAAAATGGGAACCCACTCGTGGACAAAAACACTCCATAGTGCTTCAAGAGGTCACAACCTCCACAGGGAACCTTTGGGCACATTGTGTTCTTTTGTCATAGCTGCACACTGCACATGTAATCCACTTCATAGGGTCCATAATGGCAGCATATAACAACTTATCATGGCAATGAGAATTTCAAGCACTGCAACTAGGATACAACATTATACAGGTAATACAATATAACTGAAAGGGCGCTTGTAGAACACTGACCTCTGCCAAGGCCGAATGCCCTCTATCTTGCAATGCTGAGAAAAGTGGAAAATAATTTCTGCTCCAAAATGTAATGGGTTCTTCCTTCACCCTGCTGACGGTGGATGCATTGTTTGAAACAGTGCTTGAAATGTGGTATATAATATGTAAGCCATACAAAGCCACAGAGAAGTAAGAGCACAATGAAAGATATAACAGCCTTGCATTAATGCTGCCAGTCGGGCTGCTGTTATTGGATGCCACGGCATTATATTGCATTGTTATTGTGTGTATTTCCTATATATGTGCGGCTCATATTGCGGTACTGCGTGATTACTGACTATTAAGCACATCACAAATTGGATGAAATTTTTAAGCACAAACTTTCAGTGAATAAATTCAAAAGAAGTGCTTGAAAAACTGACAGCCGTGAAACTGGAATGTGAAGTGCACACTCCATTCACACACTTTGTGTCAGGCAGGTCAGTTTAATATGAAAAACATTTCAAGCCACTCTGTTAATAAAGGCTTTACCCAGCACATCAGCCCTGAAGTGCTTCTATTAATCCCGTAACTGTGCAATGTTTAGTGTTATTCAGTCGCTGTGATAACATTTGCTTATTGTATTACCTGACATAAAAAGGTGTTCCATTACTGAAAGAGGTGTGTGTTTATAATCTAATACAGCTTTATTCAGAACTATTTGACATGACCGTGCATGTCTTTGAGGCAGTGCAGCGGAGTATTATTATTATTTTTGCACCTTACTGACAAAATAACTACAGGCTACTAAAGAAAATGGTTAGCATCATATTTTATCCCAGTCAGACCTTTGAATGACTCTCCTCTGTGGACATTACAGAGTTAGTGCGCTTCATCTCTATCCATTCTGAGTGCTGCACACAGCCCCCTCCGTCTGTCATACTGAGCACACAGATTTATCTCTGACAAATAAATCAGGAACTGAAATGACGGACTTTGACTTAGTCATGACTTGTAGCCTGCCTTCCCCACTCGTCGGCCACCAATTGGCGTATCTGTCAATCACTTGGCCCCCGCGATTTCTATGTGCCTCAGATTATGTATCGTTTATCATCTCAGCTCATCCAACCCCTGCAGCTGTCTATCATTTACCATAATCATCTCTCTCTCCCCCTAGGAAGTTTGCCTGTCTCCGTCTCTGTTCCGACTCCCTCTTGGATCATTTTTCCCTGTCACAGGCAAACTATAAAGTCTACCCCTCCCGTTCCCCCTCCACTTTCTCCTTCTCTTTCCCTCATCTTCCCTCCCTTGATCCCTGCCCTGGATTTAAACCTAATGAGTCCTTTACATTTCCCCTCTGCCTCCAGTGATATTCAGGATCCTAACTGGAACATCAAATGGGCAACTTAAGAACTGCCTCCACAGGAAGCCATTGGTTCCTAAATACAGTTTCACATGTCACAATGGAGGACAAATTCAAACGGGCATCAAAATGCCATCGTTCACCATGTGTTGTGTTAAATCTCAATTCTCAAAGGTACAGCAGGAAGTCATTTGAAATTGTACGCCTGCATTACAAAGGGAATTCTTCAGCTTTACTGTTTTTATAAAGGTGGCAGAGTCAGACCACGCAAATGCAAAGCTGGGTTTATCCTAATGTCAAGTGCACAAGGCTCAGCCTCAATTTCCATATAATAATAAGTCAGCTCTCTTTAATGGGTCTTTGCAGACAGAGTAATTTGAGCCACTATATTGTATGTGCTCCCATAGGCTACACTCCATGTAGAGAGTTCCTTTTCAACTGAGTCCTTGACCCGCATCAGACATGAGTCAACCATTAATGGAATTGTGTTGCTGCGTGTCCAGCAACCCGTGAGGAAGACCCACCTTGAGATCAGGGTCCCAGCAGCGTGTGATACGGGTCACTTGATGGAGGAAAAAAAAGGGGATTGATGTGAAACCAGCGATTAACTGGCTGATTTATGCAGCCCATGTACTTGCTAATAAATAAGATGAGCCTCAGGAAATAGACCGAAGTAATTTTGGGTGAAAACACTACTTATCATTAAACTGACTACTCTATAATCTCTAATGTTGAACATTTATCACAGTCGACCTGTGAGCCTCTGCACATCGCTGCTGAAAGGGGGTAAAAGCCTATGGGAATCACTCCATATCGTCTTCAGCGAGCAGCGCTTTAATCTCTGCTGCAACTCTTGTACAGTGTTCGGTTTGTGATGTGGTTTGGTATGTAGCCACTTTCACTTCTGTGTGCATGAGACACTAATCAAACGTGCACAAGATATATGCTATAAAATCATAATTTTGCTCACCAGCCTTGTTGAAGCCAACTCCTGATTACTTGGGTTGCACTGTCGAACCAGCGATGCAGGCCACAAGAGATTAATGTTATATTAATATCATAATAATTGCATGTAAGGTGGACTAAATTTCCTGGTCCTTTGCAGTCAGGTCAGGTTTTACCTTTTCCAAAGCATTTATTTAGCATTGGTTTGTTTTTAAGTCCAGCAACTTTACTGTTGTGATTTAAAACAAAGTTAGCAGTATCTGTTTTCAGCAAAAAGCTCCAAGAAGTAACTGAAAGATAACTGTCCAGCACCAAATGGCACACAGACAAAGTTGGAGAACGTAGGGGAGCATTTAGCAGCTAAAGAGACAGAGTTTTAAGGAAAAACATAGCTAAAAAGGAGAGCTAAAAGGAGAATAAATAAAAGGTATTATATCTCTAAATGGCGCACCCAGGAACTTTTTATAGGGGTGGCCGGATGGGCCACTGAATATCTTGCCATGGCACACCAAAACTTAATGCCATATCTAAATTGCATGAATTCGATGATGTTGTTCGCATTCAACAAGAATTTTTCAAATAGGCTGGTTGTCTTCTTCCTTAAAAAGACAAATAGAAACCTTTAAATTTAAAGGAGTACATTGATTGTAAGGAGAAAAAAAAAAGTTAGTCGACCAAAAAGGTCATTAGTCGGCAAGATTTCATTGGTCGCTTAGTTGCAGAAATATTACACAGGCTAGTTAATAACATGTCGGGCAGGAAATCCAAAGTGTGGGATCATTTTGAGAAGGTGAGGGATGAACCCAAAGTGATATGTAAACTCATCTTCATTGGTCGACTACAAACATGACGTATCATCTGAAACATGGAAGTAGCTACATGCCCATGAATTTTCATAGTTGGGGGCCCTACTCGGAACAAGCCTACCCAAGTCTGGGGGAGACTCAAGGGTACCTGTAGAACTGATTTTCATTCAGATGTCTTGATGAAAGAATTCAACAGACTGCTGTGAAAATGGCCATGTCAATTGTTCCCTCACCAAAATTTTGTAGCATTACTTAGACCCATTCTCGACAAACTACGTCGACATGATTAGTATCAATGGATGCCTTAGGCTGTCTTGTTTCGTAAGATGCCACTACCATTGTTCTAGCTTAAAAATGAGCACGCCGCAGCCTCTTAAAAACAGTAATATCAACCTTCCCAAGCGCTCCGTTGTGGGCACCACCGAAAAGCTAACATTGCTCTGTAACTGCTTGATGTTTCAAAGAGCAGCTAATACATTCACCATATAGAATATAATGTCATATTATGTGGAGTTGTGTTAACAGGTGTCCCTTTACCTAAACCACATCTCAATTTGTGTCTCATCTGAATGGCTTGAGGCTGATGAGTTTTAGTCATGAATCTCACACACACACACACACACACACACACACACACACGGAAAATGTATCAGGCAAGAGGAGAAGCATGCCTGAGTTTTCCTACCTTACTATATTCTGTCTATTCTCCTCATAAGAAATGTTAATTTTTAGATCGCTCGTCTCTTCCTACCTTTCCTCTCCTCTCCTCTCCTCTCCTCTCGTCCCTGGCCTGTCAGTAGTAATAAATGTACGACCTAATGGGCTGCTGTGGTAAAACTTGAAAACGGAACCACCGCAGAGCGTCTCTGGCATCAGCCCAGGCTCAGAGAAAATTTCCTCGCTGCCAGCCACCGACTACTCGAATCAAGTGGAGACAGAGCAGGCTGATATTAGGGATGAGGGGGCGCAGAGAGCCTCTTGTACGTGATCTTCGTATCTTGCTGCTGATGGAAAAAAAAATAATGTGTGGGTGTGTGCACATGCAAATGGTTTGGGGAGGGGCAGACAGGCAGATGAACAGACAGATTGAACTGAAACATTCCTGAAGACAGTGAAGCAAAGACGTGGTGAGGCATGAAGGCCGTGGTGAAAGATAGAATATTCACTCTAATAGAGAAAAAGAATATCTAATTTTAGAAAGTCACACATTCATTCAGTTATGTGCTACAGTATTCACATACACACATTTTATTGAGTGGTTGTCATCTCGAAGGTTCCTACAGATCGTATGAACATCAGTGACACACAGCTCCCTGGTCTCAGAACAGAAAGCAGCTTAATTAGAGACTTTAAACTTAGTTGTTCTTCATTCAGTGGTTTCTCTCCCCAGTTTTCCTTAATAATGTAGGAGAACATCTGGGCAGAATATGAGCTGCAAATTAATTAGAGCTGAACTTACTGTAGTAGATAAAGAATGGCTCTTCAGTAAAGTGGGATGTCATTACTCCTGAGTATCTGAAGACTCATTACAGATGGATAAATCAATTTGTGCTTAGAATACTGGACGATCATGGTCATGCTTGAAAAATACAATGGAAATGGAAAACAAATGGTCTCCTGTGTTGTGCCTTTATGTTTCCTTGACCCATTAATCCACCTCGACCTCCTCCCTGCGTAGACTTTGTCATTTCTCTTGAAAGGACAGTCTCCCACATTCACTGCCCATGCAGGAAGTGCCCTTAAAGTAGTGTACTTAGACATTGAGGTAGAGGGGCGAGACTAAGGCCGAAGACGTTAGGTCGCGTGAGGTAAAACATCAGAATGCTTGAGGACACGGCTGAGGGAAGCTGCCTTATTTCAACATGGACATCGGGATCAATGGCCAGTTATTCAATTGGATGTATGTACTTATTGGATCTATCAGAGGTAACTACATGTTCCTTGTGATGTTTTCTAAACTATAACTGTCCGTTGTAGTGTCAAACGAATATTGTAGCTAATCGCGGCTAGCGGTTAGCCTAGCTAGCATGGTGACGTCAGCTAACTGTGTGTTGCTAATGTTAACGTAAGTCGAGTGACAGCTTCTTTCTAGTTCAAATCGAAATGGTGTTGGGACGTTGTAGCTCAGACTGTCCTGTTGATTCAGGAGTCGGACAGTCGAGGTCAAGCTTGAGAGATCAGGAAAACCCGCCGGTGGACGACTAGAGACTGGTTTCCTGTCCCGCTGCTGCGTGCCTTGGACTGTGGTGGTTCTTCGCGCACTGTGTCCCTCACATTCTCCCGGATTATTGGATTTAAAGCAAATGTGCTGCTTCATAGATATTTAAATTAGACAATTCATTGTGGTTATATAAATACATAAATAGATTAAAAGTATAAAAAGGAAGTCATTCATACTACTCATCAGTCCATAATGACCATACTTCAATTGCTAACGAGGGCTGCCCCTGTCAAGAATATTCCTAGTCAACCAATAGTCGTCATTTAGTGCCATTAGTTGACTGTCGCCAGCATGTTTACGATATCGATTTAATTATCAAACTATATATATTTAGGGCGGGGCAACACAAAGATTCGAGTTGAAGGTGTGAGACAGAATAGTATCAGTAACATTGTTAACACTGTGCTACATTACAGAGAAATACAAACCGTACTAATGAGCCTTCATTAATACAGGCCTATATTTTATCTACAAGTGCACGTCACACACTGAGCGAGCCGCCTGTTAATGACGCTGTCGGCAAAGCAGTAATGATTGTGCTAAGTGGCTAATGGGCATGTAGCTACTTCCATGTTTCAGATGATACGTCATGTTTGTAGTCGACCAATGAAGATGAGTTTACATATCACCTTGGGTTCGTCCTTAACCTTCTCACAATGATCCCACACTTTGGATTTCCTGTCCGACATGTTATTAACTAGCCTGTGGAATAACCGCAAGTATCAGTCTTGTAAATTAATGTGACTCCTGTCTGACTGCTGAGCGTGGCCACTTCCTGTGTCTGTCCTTTCAAATTAAATTCCCACATGGTCCAGTCATATAGGTTTTGATTTATTTTGACAAGGTGCAGCTCCTAGTAGAGTTTCACATTTGTTCGTTTGCCTCGACTAAGTGACCAATTAAATCTTGCTGACTGATGACCTTTCTGGTCGACTATTAGGGGGCAGCTCTATTGCTAACGTTACGTTAAAACACACAGGACGTAGGTACATTAAGTGACATGAAGCTGAGTTAAAACCACAGTGACTTTTTGTTTCACATTGGACATGATCTATGGTCTCCTTGCTGAAAGTTCGGTTTTGTTTGACCCATCCACCCTATGTGCTCTTTTCTGCTCTTTATTCTATTTCAGTTGCTCTCAGCATCTACCACTGCTGCAGATGGGTTTACACTGGATTTAGCTGAATGCCCTGTTTGTCAAGCTAAAGAGTGCCTTTGGCATTGATATCACACGCTGAGTGCCATGAAAAAGTGTCGGCATATGACACCCTGAAACTGAGAGCGAGCTAGATTTCCTCACACACATCCCTTTTTTTTTAACGAATCACTGAGTAAATAAGCTCATGTAAAAGTTCATGAACATGAATGTAAAGATACACAGTCGGCTTTCATCTTCGTTCATGAAACATCATGTAGAGAAGCAAAAATGACACAAAAGACAAACTGAAACGTCTGCCCAACATGTCTAATGCCACAGTTGTGCATAACAGCTGGCTCACATTAGTTACTGCACACCCCACATGTCATGAGCCTACAGCACTGCATATTAAGCTGGTGAAATGCTAATATTGGACTCTTCAATTATTGGAAGCCTCATGCTCATCAGTTGATCTATATTATGATCATTACCTACAGAAGTTTCTGGAGTTTAAATCAGAAACTGCAGCTTAGTCCATAGTAACTGCAGCGGAGTGAGACTCAGATGCATATAGACCTCAGATCAATAAAATCAATTCCAATTTCATCACACAGCGCGCAGCAAAAACTGCAAGGTCAGTTTTAAGAATGTCTATGTAAATAAAAGAAAATAGATTGAAGGGGAATAATAAAGTTTCAGGGATGGGAGTTGAAACTTTAAAGAGTTACCAACTGGAATTATTTGCAGTGTCAGACTTTGTGGTGCAAGTACCCTTGACCACAGTGAGATAAGGTATTATCTGGCTCTCTTGTTCACTGTACCCCCCGTCTTTGCTCTTCTTTCTCATTTATTTCCTTCAGTCGTCCAAGTATTGGTATTTTGTTCCTCCCTCGTCCCACTCTATTTTTCACTTCAGCATCCGGCCCATAAAAAACACTGGCTACCTGGTTAGAAAGCAGACCCTGTCCTGACTCCCTCACAGATAGCTGGTTGTTTCCTGCCAAGAGTTTTACTTTTGAAGTTTTACTGCTTGTTAAATGTCAACCTCACAAGCAATTCTTTTTCACATTTTATTACCACTGTTGTCCACATCTGGAACACATGGGACATGATAGATAAGGCATTATTTGCTGTTATTTGGGCATAATAAAAATGTAACCAAACTCTGAATCAGATATAAGCAAATATACTGTAGAGTCTAGTGACACTTATGCAGGAATTATACTTCTGCGTTGTATCGACGCCGCACCTACAGCGTAGGCTCTGTGTTGACGTAGATCCTACGCCATATCCTACGACGTAGTCTGACATGCGCCTTCAGGATTTATCCTGGCTTCATATGAGCAGAGGAATTATCCACTAGTCCCTAGGCTAATTTATACAATGTAAAATGCCATAGCCTTGTGCTAATAATGCTAGCATGTTATATTTGTTTGGAAACATGTTTAGTATAAGACAGTCGTTATATTGGTGAACCTTGTGAGTTGTAATGGAGCCAAATTTTGTAACATTACCTTTGGTAAATGTTGCTGTTGTCCCTGGCTTCATATGAGTAGAGGGAAAGTCTGCTAGCCGCTTGGCTTATTTATACAATGTAAAATGCCATAGGCTTGTGCTAATAACATTAGCATGTATTTGTGGGGAAAATGTGTCCGGATTAAAACACAAGTGTTTGTCTGTGAATGCTGTGAGGTATAGTGAAGCTAATTTTGTACTTGTGGTTTGAAATGGTCTCTATTAAGCCATATTTAATGCGTGTTTTGGGTGTGTTTTAAATCAACTAAATTTTACAGCACTTCACAGAAACCCTGTTGCTGACAAGTGTTTTGGAGGTGTAACTGCAGAGTGACACAGACACTCCACCGCACATGTAATGCTCACAACGGTGTAGGCCACGTGCACAGAGTCGATGCACAAGTCGAAATCCTGCTTTAGAACGGATATTGCCATATAACAGGCTGCTAATCCATAACCAATAGGTGATATGAAGGGGGACGCCATCCCCCTTGGTAGCAAAATGACCAATATGCATGCCCTCTGTTAACCTGTCACACCGCTCCATCCCACGGGTCAGGACCCAGGTACTGTCCTATCTGGACCCAGACCTGTAAACTGCATTCGCATCATTGTAGCACTGGTTTATTGACCAATAAACTTACAGAACAATTGCATGTTAAATCATCTCACATGATGAGAGAGAAATTAATTTCACATAAGGGGACAATGACAACAGAGCTTTCAATAAGAATGGAAAGACTCTGACAAATGAATTTTTCCCACAGGCAGTTCAAAACCAGTATGTCTTACCATATGTTCTAAGACCGTGGCGATTATTAGCAGCGGTGATGAATCACACCCACTTCTTAAATGTGTTTCAATGATCCTACCAACAAGTGGACAGCTGCGACACATCGCTTTTCACATCTGTGTCTATCATGTGTCTTCAGCTGCCCTGACCATGTAAATACAGATTTTTTTTCTGCCTACATCACTTACCTTGAAGGTCAAAGGTGCCCCGCACACAGTTATTATGCCCACGCTTTCGCTAGCTGCTCGCCAGCATGTTCACTAGTCACGCCTGCAGTTGTGTTGGTATTGCTGGAGATATCGCTGTCAACAGAATACAACATGTCTCCTTCCATGATGGATAGTCACATAAAACAGCAAGCGCTGTCTACTTGTGATTGGATCACCGAAGTAACATGTAAATACCAGGTATAAACAGAGCTAGACTGCCATGTCATACAGACTGTTAAATGAGCCCAAAATTCGTCCCCTAACATCATCCTTTCTGGTTTCCATTAAAGTTTGGACACTGCACTTTCACACAGACTTTGTAATGTACTCATGTCTGAATGACAAAATGGAGCCTGCTGTCTTTATGGCATTATAAAAACACTGAGCTGATTACAATGTAGATCAAATGTGACTGGTGGATACACTGTGGACATATTTAGTTGAATAATGATCCTTAAAAGGCCAAGCTTGAAGCACATCAATATCGAGGAACAGTTGCTTAGTCATGATATTAATCTTGTTTAGGGAGCAAGAAAAACACATAACAATACTGCAGAAACACTCAAAGTAATTACCGGCAAACGTGTCTTCAAGGTGCTCTGTGAACTTTTCTAGAAACAAACAAAAGTTTTGTCAGCATTCAGTATTACTCACCAAGATGGATTGTGTGTGTCCTTGTGGTCTACCAAAACATGTTGAATGGAAAACATACTCTTAAAACATTTTCAAAGCTGATATTTTTTCAAATATTTGAAATTGTGCATTGTTTTCATTCATCAGTACCTTTATATGTTCTAAAGGCTCTGGTTTAAAGTCAGCTGTTTCCTGATTTTTTTTCCCCCTTAAATGTCATGCAAATGAGAAACCTGGCTCCTGTAGGGTAGCGGATTAGAGAAAAGTTATTACCCCAGGTAGATTTCTCTGCCATGTTTAGGCGTAATTGGGTTTCTAATCACAGACAATTACATGGAGCGATGCGTCCTCGTATTTAAAAGAACTCCATCCGAAGTCAGACTGAAACAATTACCTGCATAACCTGGCTGAGTAACCTGACTTGACTTTTGTTGGTGCATTATGTGTCTGTTGCTGCATTTTAGTGCACATAAACAATACCACAACCATCAAACACACTTAGAGACGAGAGTTACTGCTTTGTGGTTGTACCAGTCAACCTGCACTTACAGTTCAAATCCATGTCTGCAAAAACATTGATGCTTCATACACATTTCCCCCCAGCAGCACAGAGGATCTATACAGTAAGCACAGTTTCAAGGTGGACACCCAAGATTAGTGTCACCAATTCAGTATGTGACCAAAGGTCTTCTCTTCTGTTCCTGAGATATGATGTTGAATAATGGTCAGAAAGATTTTTGTGCAGAACATTATGATGTCATACTCAAGCTGACTTTGACCTTTTGGGTCTAAAATGTCATCACTTCATATCCTATTGGTATGAAATTTTGCCAAAATTAGTATATGACCTTTTGAGTTTGGGCCAAAAACATGTTTTGGGAGTTCACAGTGACCTTGACCTTTGAACACCAAATTCTAATCAGTTCATTGTTGAGTCAGAGTGGACGTTTATGTCAAATTTTAAGAAATTCCTCAAGATGGTCTCGAGATATTTTGTTCACCAGAATGAGACAGATACAAGGTCATGGTGACCTTGACCTTTGACTACCAAATTCTAATCAGGTCATTGTTATGTCAAATGGACATTTGTGCAATATACGGAGAAATTCCCTCAATGTGTTCTTGAGTTATCCCGTTCACAAGAATGAGACAGATGGGGTCACAGTAACAGGGAGTGCTCACTGTGAGCTCAGTAAATAAGGGTCTTTTACAGGTCTCAAGTTGGTGTTAATTTTGGGTGGGTGTGATGCCAGATATTTACTGTAAAGTAACATCTTTGGGCTTTAAAACATCATATAAGACATAAATTGTAGTACCTTGGCATTAATATGCATGTAGCATTAATATCACCCTATGGGAATTTGCTCATGATAGTTGCTTTTAATTTAATATTAACACTGGCTACAGTTTCTTGAGTTAGCTCTAAAATTTTCTCTGTGGGAACGTAGTCCCCTGATCATTAGCTTCCACGGCGTAGGAGCACTGCTGCAACGGGAATACTGTGAGGACTAAAAGACAACATTCAAAGAAATATGATAACATGAGCTTAATTAAATTCCCAATTGTTTGGCTTGAAAGGATTTGAGGCACTGTAAAAAGAAAAAGAAAAAAGCATGATTGATAGAAATGTGTCATTGCAATTACAAAAGTGAGTGACAGACGGATTGAAGCATCACCCATTTAAAAAAAAAATGTTCAGAAATTCATCGAGATGCGTGCATAAATTAGATGCGGCTAACAAACACAAATCCCAGTGTTTTGAAATGTTCTTTATATCTTTTAGAAATGGCGTATCGTACATTCCATTGTAATTCAAATAAATTTAAATTCAAATACAAAGGGGGGAGATAATATTATTCCACTACTATCTGTTATCACTGGAGAACAGCCCACATCTTTGAATATGGATACAATAAGTACTGAATAACAGGCTTATTTTCTTTATAACAACTGATTGGTTCTGGTGGATTTGCTATTGTATGTAGGCTCTGCATGTTTTAAAGAAAAGGGGAATTTAATTACATATTTGACAATACAGAGCACCTGTAACTGTATCATCCATCATAGCTATTGACAATAGTATTTCACCATGGGATATGTAGGAAATCAATACACTGTCAAACTAAAAGAAAATAGACTGCATCATTAAAAGGGCTTGGTCAGTCCACTCTGACTGTGGGAACTCTGAACAGTTGCCTAAATATTACCTCATGAGCAGGGTTGCTGTTCCTGGTCAGAAGGCACCAGCGTTGACTGTTTTCACAGATTTGCTCTCACTTAAGCATTGCAGAGTGCCTGCAGTAGAGCCTGAGGCAACCTGGCCAAGGGTTGTGTGATAGAAATGAAATTGTCCAGAAATTATGACTCGCCCAAAAAGTCTCTTAAATCATCTTCTACAGTATGGGATGAAGTTGAATCCAACAGTAAATGATACATCCCTTTTTAGAGAAACATGGTACCTTGTATTGATCAAAGTTTGAGGAAACTGGTCACTTGAATATCTAGAAAAAGCCCACCTGCTAACCCTGATCTGAAAGTAGCACTCCCTACAGAATTAAAGTAACGTGACTCTGTATGTTACTCTGTGACATGCTTAAATTACTACCACATGAGGTGATAAGGTTACAAAACGTATTTGGGTAACAAAGGCTTGACCCACCCTACTCTGCCTTACTCTGCCTCTGATTGGCTTGGCCTTACAGTCTTACCTTAACCCTAACCAGTCTCACTCCTTTCGCCTAAACCTAACCAAACTAACTAACAGAAGCAACAGGTATTGGCCAGTCAGAGAGAGTGTTGTGGGCCATACCTTCGCCATCCTAGGAAAAATGTATTGTGCTTACACTATTCTTTGCAGTAAGTTTTTATCAGTGTTACCAACTTGGTGACTTTCTTGCTAGATTTAGTGACTTTTCAGACTCTTCTCGCAAATTTATTCCTGAGAGGCGACTAATGACCAATTTAGCAACTTAATCAGATCATCAAAGGGCAGAAATATATTATGATTCATTTCCATGCATGCTGCTCAGAGTTATCGCAGGCCACGACTTTTCCGCCATCAGCATTGGGTCCCTCTTACTCTCTTCTCTTGCACTGTGCAGTAGCTTAGACGCCGATTGCTTTTTTGGCAGTTCATTTGTAGTGAGTCTCTGAGGTTGCGCTGAAGTTCTTGCTCCCTGGATTGGAAGTGCAAGAAAGTGGTGCATTAGAAGCACCACAGCTCTCATAACATTCAGTGTTTGTTGAGGAATTTTTCTATTGAATCTAATTCAGCAAAGTTGTGATGCCTCTATTGATGTCTGATGATTTCACAGATATGCAAATGAGCATGTGATGTCATCTGCTGACTTTGAGCAACTGTTGGAGCTGCCAGCTAGCCCACTTTTGTTAGAAAGGAGTTTGCAATATTGCTTTTGACAATCACCACAGGACTGAAGACAGTGAGACAGTTAACTCTAGTCTGAATCCTCTAAAATGTAGAACAAACACACTGAAGCTACCTGTGACTCAACATGCATTGGTATAACATGAAAAATGAGTAGTAATATCTAGTGGGAATCGTTGCTAATGTAAGTGCCATTCCAGTGATTACTACTCGAGTAGCCTACATCAAAGGCATCTAAACCCGGTCTGCCAGTCCCTCTGCTTTTGGAAATGCCCACCCAAAGAGTTTCCACAAAATCTAGGAGCAAAATAATTGTATCCACACAATACCTGCTTATCTTAACATTAGATACCGTGTACAGTTGTGTTCAAAAAAGCCATTCTGTCGTATTCCGAGAGCTGTAGTTGTCGGTTGTCGGTCAGGGCTGAAAGGTTTCTTTACTCAGTATAAGCTCGGTCCTTATCAGGTTGCTGCTCAGTGCTGAGAGTTGACCTTCAGACATTATCTTCCCCCACTCTCCTCTCATCAAAGGGAGAAACGATAAGAACTGACTGTGCAGTGATAGAAACCTTCCATGGCCAGTCGTCTTCATGCACTCCTCCCTCGCAGCCCGCAGACCGGCCGGCTCTGTTATGGGGACTCCCCCAGCAAGAGATTTACTGCATCGGTGGTCATCACGGGAGTAAGGTGAGGGAGGGGGAGCATTGCTCATAGCACCACATCAAAAATGAGACACGACCTTGAGGTCAAACACACAGAAGACAGACAAGGTTCAGTAGATTGTTGGATAAGGTGATACTGACTGAACAAAACATTCAAAGTTAAGTCTTCTACATCACTTTTTTTTTTGTTGATGAAAATAAAAAGTGCAGATGTGAACAACACTGAATGGGGCTGAAATTGCTTTCGTTTGGGCTGCAGCCTCACCTCAGCAGTTCTCTTGGCACCCCGTCAAACAAAAATTTCTCTTGATACAAAGAGTGTGACAAATGATTATGACCGAGGCCGCATTTGAATTTTGGTGTGGCGCCAGGCTGTGAGATGGCATTCACACGCCCATCTGGTTGCAGCACCTGGTGTTGGTATGTTCTGTTCGAGTGGGATGCAATTAATGTAACCTACAAAGGCAGGATTTGTTTGTGCTCATTGGCTGGCCCACCTGCAGATGCTTTTGGCAGGAGACTATTCTGAGAGTGGCAGTCAGGGGAGATGGCTCCTTCTCCATGTGTTAATTAACCTGGAGGTGACTGTACAAAGAGGCGTTTTTGGCTGGGTTCTGCTGCGAGGGGGTGAGCAGGATCCAACAAGCTCTACTGTGTAAACGTGTTCTTATGTCAACTTTTGAGAAGAGAAAAAGGAAACAATCTGAAACTGTTTCTCAGCTTGTCAGTTGATGGCCACTTTGAATAAGAGATGTAATCAAGGAAAACTCACAAACTGCATATGATCTATAATCAAACAAGCGGATATAACAGTGATGACAAGAAGCCTTATATAATCTGAGCCAAGATTCTGTGTCCCAGTTAGAAACTTATTTTAGATTTACATGTCAGCAATTGATGCCAACCTAGCCATCTAAAGTCATTAACAGCTTGGCATCTTTATTAAGACTCATCTATTCCTTTATGCATTTGGGAAGATGATGACAACAGAGATAACTGGATTGTATTTTTGTCAAAAGGGAAGACAAACATATTTTGAATGTGAAGGCATTCTTAACCTTGTAGTCGTAAAATCGTAATTGACAAAATAACGTCAAATCAAGATTGACTAACTAGGTTACAGACATTTAGTCTCATTAATGAAATGTGAGCAGAAGGAATTTGTGTGTAAACTGTTTGCAGAAGGAAAGTTATGTGTATTTCAGCATTTATCAATAAGTTTGTAGCTCTGATCTTTTCATGGTTACTAACAGAGTCCACACCTGCTTCTGACTGCTCGTAGGGCCTGTGTAAATAAGGACTGCACGTCATTATTGCTTGTGATTATTAGAAATTGCAATTTTAATTTGTATTGTGCTCTCTTATGTTCACAGTACGCAGATACCTTTGAAACACGCAGGCTAAACATGACAAAAGATTAGAAATAATACAATTAGAGAAATTAATTGGCAATTAGCAGATTTAGGCTCCAGATTAGGTTATTCAAATCAACCTCATACATGTGTTTTCTACATTTCTAGCATCCTGTTCCCACTTGCTTCAATCAGGAAAGAGAACTCTAGTGGTGGCTGTCAGAATGGATAGTGATTTAACACTTAATATAACATGAACATCCCCTTAGCGTCTGAGGCTGCTGTTAACTGCTCCAGTGGAGGCATGTCGCTGTCTCGGTCAGGAATACTTCTTGAAAGAGACTGAGAAGAGCCTCCTCCTGTAGCTGTTGTGTTTTTTGTGTATCCTTATGTGTTTTTTGTTTGTTTTTTTTTGCATAAAGTTTCATATTGATCCATTTTCTTGTAACTTCTTGATTGGTTCTTACCACAGAGGACATGTGTTACCTCCTTTCAGGCCTTTGATTTACCTCTCCCTTTCACACCACCAATAATAAAATTATACTGTATAGTCCATATCCATTAGGTGCACAGCTGCCCACGTACAGTTTCACATGGTGTGAGTTTGGGATACAGGTCATAGGAAATTGCAGATTAAATAGTCAACTGAACCCATTAAGAAGAGCAATGTATGCAGACAAAGTTTTTGTGAATTTGATAGTACGACTGCTTTATTGAAAGTACAGTCTCTCTCTCTCTCCCATCCTCCCCGTCATGCTTCACTGTCCTGTCAAAAAAAGAGCTGTCCTGTTCTACATATCTACCAAGTTTAGTAAAAATAAGAAATAAGAAATAAAAAATAAGAAATTAGCTCTCTAGCTTTTTTCTCACCCCTTCACCTAAAATAATGGCCTCATATCGGAAAGGTTTTTTTCTCCCTCTCTTTCTTCTTTCTTGCTCTGTGTCGGCAGGTCGGCAGGACGCACCTATCCATAGTGATTATCACCTCCATATATGGTGGTCACTGGCTACTCATCGGCAGGGATTTATGCTAATTGCTGACAAGTGGGAGCACACTGTCAATAATTGACATCAAGTGAATAAATTATTAGTAATTAATTAAATTATTTATGATTGATTGATATTCATGAACATACACACGTGCCTACCATTAAATCTGAGTTTTCCGAGGCGTTCATGAATCCGGTGTAGATTGTTAGTACCAAGAATGTTATTCTATTATTCTTAAATGCCAGAAGTAGCATCAATAGACCTACTGTCTACAGCAACAATAAGTAATTATGTGTCATCCCTTCCTTTAATGCAATTTCAGTTAAAAAAGCAGATGGCAAAATGGCGTTAAAAAAACAAAAAAACATTGACATGAAATCTGTCAAATTAATGAATAGCACATTACATTATTCTTTATGTTCTATATGACTTGTCTCTGAGGGACAGTAAATGCATTCAGCTCCTTATTGCTCACAATCTAATTATAAAACAAGACACAAAAGCTTGTTCAGGTCCTATTCAACATTAGTTATGACTGTAGATAGATCTGACTTTGGACCCCCCCAGCTTGCATTACACCAGCATTTTATTATCACTTTAACAACATACACATTAAAGTTATAGCTACAGAGTTGCGCCCTTCTTCCCTGGCTTAGCTTAATGTTTTGTTCCCCAGCAGCAGTATTAATGTCCACAGTATGAATAATACTTACCTCTGAGAAATATTTACAACTTACTAAAGCAAATTCCATTCATAAGCATATAATCATTTTAAAATACAGAAAATTGTGTCCTAACTAAATTCAAACATTATCCTGTTTTCCCATTTCCCATATCGTGTTACCCTGTAATTACATTTTTGAATGTTGTATATTTTAGGAAATACTTTCACTATTTTTCCCTCTTACATGCAATTATGTTTTCCCCTTATGCCGTAACTTAGATGTCTATCTGTACACACACATATTTACCCTAGTAAGGTTCATTTTTTAAACACAATAACATTGCAGCTTGTGCTTTAATAATAATAAGTGATGTTGAGTAGCATTCAGAAACTACAGCTGTTCACCATCCTGATGTAAGCACCACTGTGGCAGCTATCGTGTCATATAGTGCATTTGCTAATTTCCCAGTAAGACCTGTGTGTTATGACCCCCGCAGTATTGGGATGTGCTGAGTGGGAGCTCTGTAGGAGAGGCGAGTGTGGGCCAGTGTAGAGGGACAGTCACTCTGATTTATACCCATGTGGGTCATTTCCTGAAGAATGTGTTCTGTACTTAACACAGATGACTCACATCCACTCCAGTTTGTTTTTATGCTTGATACCAAGAGAGCCCTTCATAGAGATACTGTACATCTTTGTAACAATACCATACAAGTGTCAGCTTCATTGCTGTATCAACAAATCTAATGTTCCTTCTGGGTTGAACTATAAAAGTTCAGCATTATCTACAGAATTCTGAAAGCTTTCTGTGGCTGTGGACATATTACTTCTAACCAAGCCCAACAGCCACATACTTACAGCTAAGTATATTTTACAATTTGTGTCGTTTTCTGTCATTTTGTTGCTGGTTTCCTCTCGTTGAGTTGTGTTCATTGGGACATCGGCTCACACTGCAAGTTCATAACATAGTGATTAATAGCTGTGGTTGGTAACATATTGTTTTTCACTGAGCACAAGTTGCCACTGTTTCACATGTTTAAGCTCTATTTTCTTCCAACAATTACTTCAAAAGGACAGTAATTTATTAATGCTGACTTATCAGCTGCAGCATACATATCCACGGCGTCAACGAGAAAAACACAAATTATTGTTTGCTCTGTTTGCGAGATAGCAAGGTTGGAAATTCTACATTTCTGCGCAGCAAATTGAGACAGTGGCACTGTGTG
Source organism: Epinephelus cyanopodus (assembly GCA_026686955.1). Classification (NCBI taxonomy): domain Eukaryota; kingdom Metazoa; phylum Chordata; class Actinopteri; order Perciformes; family Serranidae; genus Epinephelus; species Epinephelus cyanopodus. Next base: position 23,863,348 of record CM048916.1, on the reverse strand, counting down.
AAGTGAGATAATTATTAATGCATTAGCGATGGGCATTTGCATGCTCTGAATACCTTAAACAGACATTGGTTGTCTCAGATTTAAGCAGGCGCATTAGTTGTTTTGCTGGAACAATTACCGCCTAAAAGGCCTCTCCAAACAAGCCATGCAATATTCATCATATTCTTCTGGTTAACGGCCCTTTGAGATTGCCAGTTCCGTGTCCAGGCACAGGAATACTACAAATTATGAAACAAGGACATCATTATTGTCCAAGCTTATTTAGGCCTAAAAGAATCCATAGAGTGGGACTGACCTTAGTGATTTTTACTCATTTGCTGTAGCTGAGAGAGAAGAGAGGACAAACGGCGACGGAAACTCAGTGTGTGTGTGATAAATGGAGGTAACTGAAAAGTGACTTAGCTTCGTGTTGACTCACCCTGTGCTTTTCACAGCAGGTGTCCGCAGGCTTCCTGTGGTTTTCAGGTGTGTGGGTTTAGCAGTTGTGCTTATTCACATAAATTCTTTCTTTCCATAATCACACACTGGAGCACACTTTACTGTGAGGCCATATAGATCCAGTAATCAGCACCCAAGAGATCAACACAAAACCCTGAGATTTCACCCTCCGCCCTTTTTGTGTGCTTATTCTCTGTATATTTACTGTTTGTGTGCCTTAAAAGCACCAGCAGCGATCTTTTCCTTAACTGAACAGAGTAGGGCACACATGAGAGAGATCTCAGGAAAGGAAAGGCAGGCAAAGGTACACATATAAACCTACATGTTAACATGAGTTCAAACCAGGCAGATGAGAAGCGGAAACACTGGTGTGGGTGAGGAAGAATGTACGTATAGGTAGAGATTCATCACCTCAAAAATACTTCATTTGTAGTGGATGTTGAATAAAAAAAATTATATGGAAATAAATAATGGTTACTTTTTCATCATTTTCCCAATTTGCATAAATGTGTAGCCTATACACTGATTTAAAAAAAAGTGTTAACATCTCATCAACTATGTGCGTCATACGGCTATGGCCTGGTGTCTTTTCCTAAAATTTGCTGAATCTCGAGGGCGATGGCTAAACTAAGGTCTCCTTAGCGAGGCTAGCCAAAAATGGGTCTTTTGATAGCAAAGGTTGCCGAGCTTTGGTTTAGGCACAAAAAACACCTAGTTATGGTTACGACAAGATCATGTTTGGGCTTAAAATACAATTACAATCTGAAAACACAGTGATGAAAAAACTTTTCTTGGCAATATCCTCAGTGGAAAAAACGCGATGGGTCGCCAAAACACAACCAGTTTTGTTGTTTGTTGGCATCGCGCAGTCCACCTTCCCCTCCACCTCCCAATTAAATCGTGATATAATACATATTAAATTTGTGGAGTTGCCACTTTCCTGACTTATTTCTGCCTATTGTACTTTCTTCTTTTCTGATCCAGCATTAACATTGATTACTTGTACAATTGTTTTTTAGAAATGTATATGAAGTACAGTGTTGGCTGTTGAGAGGTGAGCAAATCTAAAAACAGATTCCTGGTCAGTATTTAGCTGCTTTTAAAAGGATATTGTCTTTCCCAGTGTTCTACACAGAAGAGCCATTATAAGTCACGCTATATTAACATTCAGTGTAAAGTCTTGTTTTGCTGTTTTTTGAACTTTCTGTCTGCACAAATGCCAACTTCTATGTACGAGCATGTTTCTTTTACATAATTTGATGTACTTTGACCATGAAAATGTCTATAATTGAGTCCAATACATGTCTAAAGGTCAGTGTGTAGAAATAACATGGTGTTGGGGAAAATGAGATGAGAACAGGTAATTGAACAGCTAAGAGTGTTATATTTTCTTTCTAGCACACAGATGGTTTAATGGGGGAAAAAATTCAAAGGGAAGAAAAGAAGCTCATCTTTGCTTTGTTATAAATGCTGCAAGTCCTATTTGTGTCTTGTTTTTTAAGGTTGGCTGTATTTTAGCAGTGGCCATAAATGATTTGCATCGTCCAAAATTAAGAAGCCAGTGTCGACACACTGGATTCAAAATATGATTTCATCCAGAGAGAATAAATACATAGATGACAAACAAATATGGATTGCAGACCAGCCTGCTGGTGATGAATGATGATAGTGAGGCCATCTCACCAACATCCTTCACCTCTGCAGAATGTAGATAGTTCACCAGAGCCCCTTGACAGTTTATCAGGACAACATGCTCAGGTCACAAAGCACCAAGAAGGTCCCTCCCCTCCCTCCCAACCCACAAACCATTAGATCGCCATCATGGATCACTGCTTCGAGGGCTGTCTCCCGACACAGGACTCGCTCCAGGGTTTAAGGGCCCTGCGCAGGACATTGTTTAGCTTCTCTTGACAATTATAAAGAAACTATTTCTCTATGCATTTTCTATATTTTCTATACCAGTTGCTCCACAGTTTTGGTCCAGACTGAAATATCTAAACATTTATTAGGTGCATTGCAGTGACTTTTTGTGTCTTGTATGCATTTTTGATCTGGACACTGTTGAACCCTCTGAACCTCTCTGTAAACTATGTGCTGTTGCTGTTGTTTTCTATTAGTATTAATGCGTTTTACATTAATCCTGGCTGCAAACCAATTTCCCCGTAAGGGACAATAAAGATACTCTTTTTATAGTCATTCATGGCCGCCAGAGGATGACAACCGCTGACTTTGGTCACTTTGACTTTTTTTTTTTTTTTTTTTTTACGTCTAGCACTACCATGGGGTTGACATTTTGTGGTTTTAAGTAAAATGGATACATTGCCATTAAATATGGTACACGCATTCATGTTCCCTTCTGGGTGAATAGAAATACATTTAGAGACCCCAACTTTAGTGTTATCATCTGAATGTTTCCAATACTTGGGTTTATGACCAAATACCTTCAAAACTAATGATATTCCCTTCAGCTGCAACTGCGGCTATTTAGCATTAATTAGCAAGTGCTAGCATGCTAACACCCTAAACTAAAATTCTGAACATGGTAAACATTATACCTGCGAAATGATCAACATGATAGTGTTGTCATGGTGAGCATGTGAACATTCAGAGCATTTTTATAATTCCCTCCACATGCTTCCTGCTCAGGGTCAAAGGGACTAGCAACAGCGGTTGACAGAACAATCTCTGTGCATTAGGTAAAATTTGCCTTGTTGTCATGGAATTGTAGATGTTCAAATTTCCTTTATTCCCATTTTCTTTTTCTAAGAAGTTTGTGTCCACCTTCAACGTATCCTCATACAACGGATTATATAATATTAGCACCCCACAAATGACGTTATTCACTCAACGTAAAATTAAGTGCTTAATATAAAGTTATGTAGGAAGGGTTTAGGAAAATGAACATAGTGACAATGTAAATACCTCAACGTTCACTTGGTTTCACATGGCTCCAAACACAGGTATCCTGGGGGAAAGTCCTGTACTGTTTGACCCATCCACCCTTCCCTTTACATGGGCTTTTGGGCTTCCCTCATCTACTCCCTTTAGCCCATTGGTTATGTGATTGCAGCCTTTCCAATTACGTAGGTTATATATGAATTACTAGCTCATGATTATTGTGGTGGTGTGTGTTTTTTTTTTTTTTTTTTTTTTTTTTACGTCTACGTACGAACACTGCATGAGAACAGCCTGCCATGTTGGCTTCAAGGCTGAAGCTCTCAGTTCATTCTTAACCTTGGAAACTGCAGGTAAAGCAAACAGTTTTGCCACAAACTTCATCATTTGTCCTATCAGTCTTTTCTGCCCTACAGTTAAAGGAGCAGTTGCCATCCCCTTACAGTCAGAGCAGATTCAGCTGCACTGTTGCTGCAGTCAAGGATATGATTAATATGCTGCTTGTGGGCTGCTAGTTTGCAAACAATCTTGACATCAACCAATCATCATTATTTAGACAAACTTTTTTCCCTAGAAGCACTTTGAACAAATTATTATGATGTAGCCGACAGCCCTCCTGCTATAATTCTCATTTATACAAAGTTATTTCATATCACCTGGCCCTGCAAGAGACGCAGTCTGATTACGCACTCATGTTATTTATGTAAGGTTACTCTATTTTCTGTTTCACTACATTTTTTTAAAAGATATTTTTCTGGGCATTTTTTAGCCTATTATTGATAGGACAGGTGAGTGTGAAAGGGGGAGTGAGAGAGAGCGAGAGGGAGTGACATGGACTCAAACCTGGGCCACTGCGGCAACAGCCTTGTACATGGGGCCCTGCCCTGCTCTACCACTAAGCCACCGACGCCCCCTGTTTCACTACATGTTTAAATGCTGTCCAAATGCATGTCTTCCCCTTATGTGAAGGACTTTAAATTGTGCCTGTGTTTGAAAGTATATTCAAATCAACTTCCCTTGCCTTGACAGGAGGAGGCACGAGTGTATTTTCTGAATGCCAGAGTTGCACTGCACTGTCCACTTTATGCCAACCCTTCCCTCAAGTTTACTCCTGGCCAATTGTGTTGCAAGGGGTGTAATTTCAGTTTCTGAATGGACACAAATTGGTAACAAATTTCAGAATAAGTTTACAGGGTTATTGAGCACTGAGCAGCAATTTAATGTGGCACAACAGAATATAAGATTTTAAATACAATTGACTTTAATGGTGATGTTGCAACCGTCTCAATGAATACAACCCATTAAAAACTGTTGTCTTGCTGCACAGCAAGAGATGAAGCTCATGCATGTTTTCAAATCACTGAACAGGTGAAAGGCTATAGAAATCCATCTGAATGGTTTAATTTGTCTGAATACACATGGTTGGAAATGTAGAAAGATTTTTTTTTTCCTCCCTGGAAAACCTCCTGCTTGTATTCCTTTATTTAAGCTCTTGGCCATAGTTGAGTGTGAAGAGAAAAGCACAGCATCCACTTGTGGAACTGACCCAGAGCTTCACGCTGAGGGAGGCGAGAGTGAACAACAATGCTGCCTTTCTCTCTGCAAAGCACCAGAGACAATTTGGCTCTATGTCCATTTGGCTTCTGCTCTGGTCATCCATCCATTCCTGAGTACAGAGCCTTCATCTAAGAAGTGTATTATGGTCAACATAATGGTTTAAATATAAAGACACTTGAGAAGGACTTAAGCATTCTAGATTATGTGCACGAAGGCTTTTAGCCAACCAGGTGTGATGGAGCTGTGATTGAAACAAAAATGCGTGTGACAAGATTCAGTTTTTAAAAATTTCAAAAAATTACATATCCTTTTGAAAACATGCCAAGACATACAACATTCAAATTAAATTGACATTAAATGCCAACTAAAAAATGTTTGAACAGAATTTCCCATTTTGCCACATAATAAACTACAGGTACGGTTAAATCCTGATAAGCAGCAGGATTTTTTAATCACTTTCCAATGTACTTGGATGTCCTCCACTTATTTCTGTGTATGCACCCACACATACAAACAAATCCACCCAAGCACAACTCTTCACTCCAAAACAGGTTAAGCCTTCATGAGACTGGCTACAATAAGATGAATGGGATGAATAAACTCAAACGCTTTCATCAAGGATAAAACAAAAGCACAAGACTTACAGCTGACCCCCTCTGCATCACGATACAACGCACAAGGCTGCCTCAGGCGTCATTAATGACAGCGGGGGCGTCTGCCAAAGCATCAAAACGTGTAGGCGTTAGATCATGTTGACATTACAGTGTTTACATTTCAATTCATCCCAGTCTTTGTTCAGGGGTGATAGTGATCTGAACGCCAAAAATATTTGCTAATTCAAGTTTTCCTAAGATCTGCACAACTGTTTGATGGACACATCCAGTGAGGCATGCATCGGGTGACATCCTCCAATGAGATCAACTCAGCTGAGACTTGAATAACATAGAGAATGAATGACTGAACACGTTTCACTCTGTGTTATGGCCCAGGGGCTGTGAACCGACCACCGTTTCCCTCGCTGTCTGATAAAGTGACCTTATACAACCTGAAGCATGGGCCGTTAGCTTGCATGTTATCTAAGGGTCAGACATTGATCCATCAGTGTATTTCACACAGCACCGTAGTGTAATGAGTAGAGCGAAAGTGAACTAGTCTAATGGCTGAATGGGGAATATGTTTTATGGAGCCATGTAAGACGACAGTCTTAAGCCATGTTTTAGCCAGTTATTTATGATGAACTTTAAAAGAGTTAAAGCCTGGAAACACCAGAAAAGGGCACAGGGACATTCATCGATATGTCTTTGTGAAATGTGGTTTAAAGGGCTTGGTACTGTATCGACTGCTAGCAGTACGAATTGATTAGATACTGTAGCTGGTGAGCTCACCATTAAAGCCCTGCTTCCATTTAACACTTTCGGCATGGTACCTTTGGAGCCAAAAGTAACCCTTCAGACAGGACCCAAGATCTGTTTTGGGTTTCCACCACAAACATTACGCTTTAACGTAGGCGGGATTATTGTCACTCACTGCTCCATCCAGCAGTCACTGTATTTCCTCATAACTGGTGACACAGATGGTTGCAGAACCAGGTTTCACGCCGACATTTTCAGAACAAAATAGAACAAGCTGCAGTCCTTCTCAGGCAAGTGCAGCCGGTGGGTTCACTCATTACTAAAAGTCTGTGACATCCAAGAGAGACAATAAAAACTTAAATAATAGACAAAGTTGTCACATTGAAATTTAAGGTGTGCTAATGGATTCACATTGTCAACTCATACATTGAGTAACATTGCGAGCATTCTCGGAACCCATCGGCTGTATTCGCCGTCTGACTTCCGACTTTCATTCCGGTTTGGAGGAGGTGAATTTCTGTTTCCTCTCCCCGCTCATATAAGCAAATATGCTGAACCATTGCGATGGATGCAGAGTTTGCAGTGACGTCAATTATGTTCCGCCTCATTAGTTCACCGCACGGACTGTTTAACCTGGCAACAACTGCAGCCGGCTCAAAAGTGATTGGTCAATATCACGCGGATTACAATCGGAAACCAGGACTCTTCCACTCTTCTTCGCAAGGCAAGATCTAGTAAGTCTGTATATAGAGACTACATTACAAGTAAATGTTCCACCTTAAAAGTCTCCGGCAGTTGACCCAGTTGACTCTGGTGAGATGAGATGAGATTTACGATTTAACCATGAAATTTTACCATTTTATATACAAGTGTTAATGCCCTCAAACAAGGACTCTGTTGTAGCAACTATCAGCTCATCTATAAACACAACAAGTAGGATTTTCTTCCCCCTCACCATAATCTAAATCTCTACTAATAAACTCTTCAAAGCACTCGAATTTTGATAGATGGCTGTCTTTGATTGATGCCAAAATCTGAGTCGGCTTTTATGCATGTGTTTCCTAAATGCCATCACTTTTATTAGATTCACTGAAAAGAACTTAATGCTTCTAACGTTTGTGATGTCCTGTTGACTTAATTTGGAGCCATTTGATGTTCTCTGATTAAGACCTTATCATCGTTTGGGGGGGATGTGTAAGAAGAGGAAGTGGTTTATGGTGCAATAAAGACTGTGAATGTCATCATCGCCTGCCCATACCAAGGTAAAACGCCTTGCATTATGGGGGTCGTAAAGCCCGGAGGGATTTAAGGAAAAGACCGCTCAGTGATGTCAAGGTCAGACAGACAGATAGGTTTCTCCGCGGTCATTGCTGCTTCATAGAGCTTGTAATATGTTTAATCAGGACTCTGAGAAACAACATACTTGTGATGAGTAACATATCAAGGCATATTGTAATAGTCTTTATTATGGGTAGAATAAATTCTGTTGTGTTAAAAATACTTGTGTCTTAATGTTTGCATGTTTCAGCATTTGCACAATTTAAAAGTTATAACAAGGTTGCTGTCACTACCAATCTGAACAGAAATTACAGAGAACCAATCACAAATAATGGGTTGTGATAAAGACATGGAGATGTTCTACCAGGAGCATGTACTGCAAAGTTTTAATAACATTCTTACTTTACAAGGAAGTGCAGAACCGAACCATAATTTACCTGCAAACTGTCTGCAGGACAATGTACATGTAAGTTAATAGGAACTTTGCCTTCAGCAATGAAAACACCTCTCACCGGCAGCCCATCAAATGTCCTCAACATCCTGACAGCCTGGACCCTCATGGGTGGCGGTTACATTGTTAGAGAAAAAAACAGTGTCACCAGAGATCCTGCTACACCATCCTCGGCTGTATTAGCAGGGATTCATTTTGTCTTCCTCCTCTTTTGTTCGACCTGGATTATGTTCTGTCTGCCGGCACATACCAGAGCTCATCGGCAGTCAGAGATCTGAAAAGGTAACAGGACGCAGGAACAAACAGCTTTTGTGCATAAATGTATCCGAGGCAACCGTGGCTCTGTTTCGCGTGAGGTCACACAGATCTCATTATTGAAAATTAGCATCTATTTGGAATTTAAAATGGAACAAAATCATCAAACCAATCGTCAATACAAAGAAAGATGGCAAACTGGTGAAACCAAGAGGTTACCCACATTCTATTAGAAAATGTACAGACAGCAAAACAGTTTATTTTTAGCTACAACACAACTGTAATACACAGAAGCTCCCGCTGGTATAACTGGCATCCAACAGTGTGCAGCAGTTTACAGGAGTTAACCCAGAATTACTTATAAACAAAAACTTGAAAGAAAGAAATTTGTCTCTCAAACACACAGCCTTGTTGTCACTTTAAATGCCAGACAGTGGATGCACTGTCAAAGTCAACCGCATCTAAAAGGAATTTTTCTCTTCAGCATGTACAGATTGCATTTTATGTCTAAATTACAACTCTGTTGGGCAAAGGGAAAATGCTGGCAGCTATTCTCAGGAGAGCTACAAACATTACTTCAGAAGAAGGATGGCTCATAACTTCAGGGAGTCCCTGTCCTTGAGTGTGTTGACATCTGAAGGATTTATTCAGCGAGGATGAATATGCTGCTCTAAACATCCATCTCTAAATGTGACACGCTGGTATAGAGAGGTAAGACCGACTCACAGGGGAAGTCTGTGGCACTGAAGACTGAATGGTGTTATTAAAGGTCAGTGTTTGGCTCAGGCTGCAGATGGAAGAGCCGACCAAAAACAACCTGTTCAGAGAACAGTGTTGTCCACAGTAGATTCAGTCAGTCAGTTCCACAATGGTCTGCAAAAAGATTTCAGGTAGATTTAGCTGTATATGAATGACATGATAACAACTTGTAAAAAAAATTAAAGAAAATGACAAATCTAGTCAGTTAAGTTCACTCATTCATTCATTCATTCGTTCATTTACCATAACCACTTATCCTGTGAAGGGGTTGTGGGAGCCTATCCCAGCTGACATTGGGCAAGAGACGTGGTACACCCTGGACAGGTCACCAGACTATCTCAGGGCTGACATATAGAGACAGACAACCATTCACAGTTGCATTCACGCCTAAGGCTAATTTAGAGTCACCAATTAACCTGCATGTCTTTGGACTGTGGGAGGAAGCTGGAGTACCCAGAGAGAACGTAATGGATGGACAAGTTAGCATGTGACTTAATCTTGCAACATCTTGCGACTTTCCTCGCAGGCTAGAGATCTCAATCTCAACCCGAGCCTGATGAATCCTAAGAAGCCTGATGGGCTAGACCGGGATTGGACTGAAAATTTGCACCGATTGGCCAGGTTTGGCAGGGCTCAGGATGTGGAAAAAATAATATTAAAAAGTGCAGGCAGGGAGTGAAGGAGAGGGAGCACCCATAGGCTCCATGCTGGGCTCTCTGTCCTTTCTCCCTGCTGGGGGCAGGGAGCTTCTCCAGCAGGGAAATACAGTGTAGAGAGTCAGTGATCCACTCAGCTGGTCTATTTTGTGCTGGAGGCGCATGCGGCTTGGCTCCGTCTACTAGAAATTCTGTTTGTATGCAACTGATTTGAAACAACAAATACACTCTTAGGTGACTGTAATGCTGTTTTTATTTCAGTATCTAAAAAATCGCAAACATTCTTAGACTGAATGTATTGGCAAAATGGTCACTGACAGCACAGTTCAGTTGTTATTCATCAGAACAGACAATCTTGCGATACAGTACACACTCATAGTGACTGTAGCCTTGTTTTTGTGTTAGATTTTTAACCAAAATCACAAACTTTGCCTAACCTTAACCAAAGTGCTTTTGTTGTCTAAACCAAAGACAAGAGTCTGGACACAAACCCAAAGTTCTGGTGTCAAGGTTCTGCACTTTGTACGTCCACCACCCCTCAAAACACCTCCTCCAGAAGCCCACACAGAACATGAATGTAGTGCTTTGATACCCGCAAGAAATGCTGTCTCTAAACACAACCCAGGCAGCGATCACGTTGCCACAACAACATGATTAGGAGAGCAAAGTTTTTCAAACTCGGCGTGATGGGAATCAAGGCAGTGGAATCCAACATGCAGAGCAGGAAACACGAATTGCCAAGAAAACTTGCCAACAAATGCCAAGTATTTCCAAGTGTGGTTCTGACCTTGTCTCCTCCATGAGACAAAAAAGATCATGCTTCTTTTCCATCAAAATGAATGCATGTATGTGGGTTTTTTCAATGTGTAAATCTGCAAAAAATGGGCTATAGAGTCCTTTCCCATAGCCAACAGACAAGTATGCCTTTCTTTGTGTGTGTTGTTTTTTTTTTTTTTTTGGTGTGCCACATTTGACGTTATGGGCAGGTTGGAAAACAGGTTAGTAAACAGTAGAAAGCAGCATGGCGGCCAGTGAAAATGTTATAGTGGTTGCTTCTCTTTATATATCTCTTACTTATTCAGTCTCTCTTTCAATCTCAGCGCAGACTAATTTGGAGCGATGTTTCAGCGCTGCTTGGGTGGAGACAGACAGTATTTTTTCATGGCTCATCCTTGCATCTCACCAGGGCTAAAACTAACATGTAAACCTGGGTGTTGTGTTTCCATCAATGCTGATCAGAGCCGTGACTGCTGCAGTGCCCCAGGTGCGAGTAGCGATTCCAACCTTTCTCATTACATTAAAAAATCAGATGCTAGCAGTTCTTTGCAGGTGGGAAGGGGGCTTTGGAATAAAGATTTGGGCAAAATTGTCTCTTACCCCTGAGTAAGTGATGCTGGTTAATGTTTGTTTCTTCCTGCAGTTTTGGCTACTGTAAGACTGGTCTTAAATATCCTTCCAAGAAGCATTAAAAGTCTTAAAAATCTAAACTTAAACCTAAATTCTGACTTGCTTCAAGCTGTTGGAACCCTGACACAAAGTCCTCTTGTGACGAAGAGACATGAGAAAACTCAGTTAGTACAATTTATTTTTGTTGGATGTCTGTATCCGGTTCTCACAGTTCCAAAATAAACAAGTTCCTTTCCTCAAATCAAACCTGCAAACAAGCTAGGCTTCTGGAAAGCATTTTAATGACTGGAGCTCTTCACTTTTGTCACTTATCAAGCACACACACACACACACACACACACACACACACACACACACTCATATATGGTCCATTTGGCAAGCGTCTTTCCTGTGTGGGGAAAATAAAGTTGAAGGGGAGTTTGCCAGCTGAGAGCTGGCTAGCTATGCGGCAGAGGAAGAGGTGGAGGAGGAGGAGGAGGAGGAGGAGGAGGAGGAGGAGGAGGAGGCTGAGTTGCATGACCGTATACCACACCACAGCCCACAGCACTAAAACACAGAAAGAAGCAGTATCCATCTACATACTCCATCTGCGGAGGAGACAAATGAACTGCAGTTTTATAGCTTATCCTGCTGAGCCGAAACATAAGAATGTGCTGGAGGTTTTTAGAGAACCAATTGGTAGGAAAAATGGTGAGGGAAATGCTGACTTGTAGGGAGCTAAAAAAAATACCAAACAAACTTTGCTGAACAAAATGGGGATGGCTGGCTGGTTGAAAGGCTGAGGTTATAATGTAGTGCTGAGGACACGGTAAATAAGTTCTTTCACTTGACACGTTCAAAGCATTTTTATCTAATGCAGACATTACAGACACTGGAGATCAACATATATAGCAAATCTGGTGATCTAAATGAAGCTGCTTTTGGTGATCTTTATAAAAACCATTCCTGTGCATCTCTCACCACGTGTACACACTGCAGTCCTCTTTCTTCCTGGTATCAGCCACATTTCTCTATCACACTGCCAAATGCACCAGCTAGGACGTTAAAAGCAACAAAGATGAAATGCTGTTGTCTCTTCGCTGGTTACCTGTCCTACATTGATTTTAAGATGATAGTGCTCGCTTTTAAAACATGATTACATGCCCCCAGGCTATATTTTTAATTCTCTTTGAGCCAGTGTGCAGCCTCAGATCCTCAGGGCGCTTTAAACTTAGGATGTTAAAAGGCTTTGAAACAAGTTGCCCAAGTAGCAACGGGTCACAGAATAAGTATCATATGTTAAAAGGCATAAAGCTTTCTTGAATGTAATGTCTTTTATCTTTTTAATTATTAACACAAAGTAGATGAAAAAAATAGTATGGAAAAACTCCAATAAAAGCCCCCTTTTAACTGCATTTAACAGTTACAGGTCTGATATTAAGGAGGCATGGTCCACCCACACAGGTGTGTTCACTTGCTCACCTGATTAGAGCCTCTGGGCTGTGAGGACATCTTCATCACTCTGATAATGCTGCACCTATTAAAACTGGATGACTTACACCTTATTATTCTTATTTGAGCCATGTCCTAATTTCATACCTCACATTTTGTTGAGTTATATTCACTCTATTTTTAGAGCTTGATCAATAAGTCCCTGCTCCCTAAAGCAATTAAAATAAAATACTATTATACTATTTTCCCACAATACCATGCACAAATGGAACTAGACAAGCTACGTACAGCTGCACAAACTTAAAATAAAATGACAGTATATAAAATAATAAAATAGAGAGAGATCTAATAGACCAGCTCGGCTGTATTCCAGTGTGATTTCCAGCATCAACCTGAGCAGAGGTCTAATTGCCTAAATTAAAACACCTGTGTGGGTTCATGCAGGTCCTTTAAAAAGAGAAGCTCCACTCAGAATTAATCTTTTGAGCATGAATCACTCTTATTGACTTGGGGGGCGGCTGTGGCTCAGAGGTACAGTAGGTCGTCCATGAATCGGAAGATCGGCGGCTTGATCCCTGGCTCCTCCAGTCCGCATGTCAAAGCATCCGTGGGCAGATGCCGAACCCCAAATTGCCCCCAAGGGCTGTTGCGTTCGTGTGTGAATGCATGTCAGAGGTTACTGAGTGGCAGGTGGCACCACGTATGGTAGCCTCGGCCACCAGTGTGTGACTGTGTGTGTGAATGGGTGAGTGTGACATGTATGTAAAAAGCACTTTGAGTGGTCCGAAGACTTCAAAGGTGCTATACCAGTGCAGTCCATTTACCATTTACTGTAGGGTGCTTTCACACCTGCCCTGTACGGTTCGATTGGACAGGTGTGAAAACAGCAATCGCACCAAGACCTTATGAAGAGATGGTCTTAAACAAATAAACTCTTGTGCGGTTAATTTGTGGTGAGAACATGGTTCAACCTCAATTTGAGCCAATTGCAGTCACATGACACACTGTTTGGGTTAAACATGAGCATGTTACAGTCCTGGGGGATTATTAATGTGCGTCTCCTCCTGTACTGCCTTAATATGCACATTCAGCACATCCAATGTATCAAAACATTGTTTTCTAGTTGGAGCTGCGCCTCGTTTTCAAACTGTATGGTTTGACAAAATGAACAATGACTGCAATATAGTCCACGATGAGCAGCGCTAAAATCAACCTGCGTAGTTGTCCCTCCATTGTGACATTAGAAAGTGTCGCATTTATCTTGCAAGTGGACTCTTCTTTAACGTTTTGTTTACTCCCTGGATTTTTCCCACGTGGAAATTCTGACCAATCAAGAGCAGCTTTCTCACGAAATGATTTGATCTGGTCCGCTTATGAACACTGCTGTGAGAACACGAACCAACTCGAGGCACTTATGAACCTTTGTAACAAAATTAGTCCCTGATTCAGACCAGAGCAAGACAACTCTAGGTCTGAAAGCACCCTTAGTTGCAAAAACATGTGTAGCTTGTGTCTTCACAGACAACTGAGTGTGGTGATCAGGTTGAATGAGACTGATTACAACAGTGGAGAGTTTTCAATGCATCAAACCACCTCATCAGTTTGCTCAGAATGGCAGAAACCATCTCCAGAATATGGCTAAATACAATACATTTATGGTGAAATTCAAAGCAAGAAGTCTATCAATCCAGTATTAATTTACATGCAGTCAAATAACTCATTTCCCATAATAATATGCCTTTAATTTAAGTGCTCTAAATGGCATAGCTTTTCAGGAGTTACACAAAATCTAATTTTAATATCTTCACAGAACGAAATTAGTTTCTGAAGATTTTCAGTTAAACTCAAAACCTGCCTTTTCTAGACAAAAGGTTATTTCACATTAAAGTGTGCTTTCTCTTCACAAATGCCTCACATCAGTAGAGTATAATTTCTTTTAACAGTGAATGCACATTAAATTTATTAGCCATGTTTTTAATTTCCTTGTCTGTTTTTTAATTAGTTTTTAATTGATAATTTAATTGTGTTTTGTTTTGGTCATTATCATGCAAACGTGGTTTAATTATAATTTTTTCTATTGCTGTGTATAAATGTATATGTTCAACAAACACTTTCAAAAATACTAAAATATATATATTTCTGAATGTTTGTTCAATAACCAGGTGTCCTAATGAAACTTAATCATGACAGACTCCTAAAATCAATTGCACAATGTTGTGTATCTGCGTGTGTGTGTGTGTGTGTGCTAAGGTGTGTCATGTGTTGGCACGATAACACAGGGTGAGTGCTGAGAGTAAATCTTTGTAGAGGTACTTGGCTCACCTTCTTGGTACTAACTGCACACCTGCAGAGCATAGATTAGACCTGAATTATCTGAGGAGCGAGCCTCTGCTGCTGCCTCTCCTCCCTTAATCTCAGCTTTCATCTGAGGTTTGTTATTGCTGTTTTCCTCCTACTGAAGGAACTACTCCAGGACTCGGTGTCTCTTAGAACACCTTAGATGTGGATAGCATGTTAACCATACAAACTTTTGTAATACCACCACAGCAACTGCATTTTAAGAAAACTGAACTATTAAGTGCTACATATATTGTTGTGCACCTCCAGATAGTGTTTTTCAATCATAAGTTCTGGTGCAGTCTCCTCATAAGCCATCAGTAAGTATACAGAGGCCATAAATTCTGGCTTATAGGGTGGATTCATGGATGTGGAAAGATCAGCCGCATACAGGTGCACGCATGCAGTTTGTGAAACTGACGAGTAAAGGTAGCAAAGATACAATGATGGTGGTTGTGTTCATTGCAGACAGCTGTGATCAGTGCGATCAGAGATGAAACTGTAAAAGTAAATGTACAGTGTAGGTTTCAGATTGTCTATAAGGTTGTCATAGAAATACGTCTCACAGAAAAACATGAAATGGTCATGACCTCTTACTGTGTGTTCACACCGGGCGCGAATGAAGCAAATTACTCGCGCGTAACGCAAGTAACGCGCCGCACATAACGCGCGAGTTTGGACGCCGGACCATTTTGTTAATTCGCGTTATCGTGTCAGTTGCGCAATTAGCGAGCCTGCCCATTTTCACTAGATAACAACATCTTGTCCGCCATTCTCTCCTCAACCATGGCTGAGATAACCACCATCACTGCTTTGTACCTGCTCTGGAAGTCCCAGATGCGTCGGAAGGCCAAATGCCGTCGTTTTTGGGTTCACTCTATCCTGCAGAAGCATATCCAACTCAGCGAGTTTCACCACCTCCTCCAGGAACTCAGTCTGGATGATAGCCGCTTTCAGTGGTACTTCGGGCTGACTGGGGCCCAGTTTGAGGACCTGTTGGCAAGGGCTGGCACCAGGATCTCCCGACAGGACACCAACTACAGGCGCTACATTTCAGCTGCGGAGTGCCTGTCCATCTGTCTCCGGTGAGCAGCAGTTTATTGTTGTGTCAACAACTGCATGTCAACCAGCGACGTCGGGAGAATCTCAACACTGATTGACTTTCGCGGCTCAGCATCACGCGAATTCGCCTCAAAAGTTCAATATTTTCAACTCGAGCGACGAGGCGTTGGACACGAATTTTGCGTCTTTGCGAAGTTTACACGCATTTGGGCTTGAGCCCTTTCACGGTCCCGTTTAGCCTCCTTCTGTTCTTCTGTTCTTTTAGATGGTGCTCCTTGTTTATCCGCCATGACATCAAAAGTCCTCATAGGTACATCTAGTAAAACTGTTATGTGCTCAGCAATGCCCGTTGTGTACCACTTACTCGAAGAAACACTCTCAAACACGGCTCTTCTTCTTCTCTCAATTTATTGACGGATCGCAAACAACTTCAGGTGCATACCACCACCTACTGTACAAGAGTGTGCAACGTGTCCGAAATCATTCACTACTCCCTACTACATGTCATTTAGCCTGTTTCTTCAATCCTACTCGTAAACACGGCTCCTTCTTCTTCTGTGGTTTAATGGCTGCGGGCCGCTGCGTGCGTGCAGACTTACTTCCACCTCCAGGTGCCGTATTCTGGTTTGCTGACTTCCGCTGTGTCCAACCCGACTGAGGCTACGCTAAATAGCCATATAGAGAAAGGCTTTGTTGTCGCTGTTGGGTCCAAATAAATATGCGGATCTTCAAGGGGGGGGTTATATGAACTAGGGACAGTTTTATTAATGGTAAAAAGTTCCGCACAGCTGCTTTAACAATGCATTACATGGTGAAGGGCACGAAATGTGTTAGCACATCAAAATAATTCCAATGTAAAGTCTAAAATGAAATGTCACCATTTTATTGGGAAATGCTGAAATATTGGTTAGATTTAGGGCAGGGGTAGGCAACCTGTGGCTCATGAGCCACATGCGGCTCTTTAGCCCTTCTTCAGTGGCTCCCTGTGGCTTTGACAAAAAATTATATGGTAATGAATAATGGCATTTTTTCACATTTTAATTTTCATTTAAAAAAAAAAAAAAGGTTTTAACATCTCGTCAACAATGTGCGTCATGCGTCCACAGCCTGGTGCCTTTTCCTAAAATTTGCCAAATCTCAATGACGATGGTTAGTCTTGAGTCTCCTTAGTGAGTCTACGTAGCTATTGATTCCAAATCCAAAAAAGAAAACCTCTCGGAGGAAAATAGAGACATTGATAGTGAGTGGACAGATTTTTTTTGCCTTCACCACTGACACTGCAATGTTTAAGTACCAAATTATCATAAATAGCCCACTGCAGAGTAGCTACTTTGTTGTAAAACAGTAACGAATTCTCATTTAGACCTATTGGAAATGTTTATTGGCTAATTGGCAAAAGGTTGCTGACCCCTGTTTAGGGAACGAATAACACTAGGTTAGGTCTAGAGAACAAAAGAAGATTGGTTAAATAACTACATAGGGGACATAACTGACGTAATATTACGTACTTTATGTAGTTACGTAAAGTGTGACGTCACGTCACTATGTTGACTCTTGGTGTCACACGGTACACAAACAAGAGTCACTGGCATTTTCATGTTGCCAGCACGTAATTTAACACATCTTGTGCCCACCAACACGTAATTTGTAAAATTCCCATGTCCTACTTCTGAACTGTTGGGTAAAGCGAAGCTGATTAGCATCAACCTTGGCCTTGGAGGCAAAAAAAAGTCTCCGAGTTACTGAGCCGCCTTGTGAAGCATGAAATGTGGTGGCCTTTTGTAAAGGAGGAGCTTTAAGTTTGACTGTGACCTAGACCTGACCGACCAATGAACACTTTGCAGCATTTTTTTTTTTGTTTGTGCAATATTGTAGGAACATTTATATTTGTCAGTTTTCTTTGTCTCAGGATGTCTTCACAAGACCATCGATGTCAGCACATGAAACACTTGGTCATATTGGTTATACGCATGACCTGAGAGAGATTTTAGAAATATGTCAATCATTATTCAATACAGTATTAACTCATAATCCTACAGAGCAAAGTTCCAGAAGCACAAAAGACATGCAGCATGTCCAGATACATTATAATGTGAGCAGAGCTGGTAAAACAGTAGGAAATCAGTTCACACTCTAAAGCCTCTGAATCTCCCCAGCTGTAAATCTCCCTGGCTGTTAAAGTCTTGTTCCTACAATGAATTGTTTCAGGAGGTTTCATCCTGATATCACACCAGTCTTTTGGAATACACTCAGTTATATGTGAGTGCATGTATTGTAGTATGTGTTAGTGAGTGTGATGGTGCTTGTGGGGTGCCACTCCAGGTGTGAGCTTGGTGGTGGGGGTGGGGGTTATTGCAGTACACCCAGTAAATTAGACTACACCAAATTGGAGAAAACTGACTGCACCAAATGTTTCAGGTACAGAATCTGAAGACAAGAAAATGTGATGAGCCTGTGTCCACGTGGTGATAATCAGACTCACTTCTGCCTTGTGTTTTGCTTTTGCTCCTTTGCTTCCTCACACACATCCCCACCTGCTTGTGACGGACTGAACGCATTTACCTCTTCCCTTCCTGATTTTTTATAAATTTAACATTTTACTTTTTCCTGAGCATAGCGAAACGCTGCTCTGATTAATTACATTAGAGCAAATGAACAATGTGATAAATCAATCACTGTCACCTACAGAGCTGAATCAGACAGATCATGACACATCTCGTCCTGTGATCAAATTAAGATGACAGTGTTAACAATCAGCTCATTAAACATGTGATCTTTGCTGTTTGATGTCGTGCTCTGCTCTGTTCCCATGAAGATTAACCTTTCCAGGATATGTCATTTTTCCCCTGACATTAGTGGAATCAGTTTTGATTTCAAGTGAAGCATCTGCTATAAGATGCTGTTGAAAGCCCTGACAGTAAAACTGATCAATGGAAATACCAAGTGACTCCAATCACACAGAGGATAAAACTGGATAAAACAAAAAAGGCACCATGTGGTAATACTGATATTATCATCACTGTAAGAGTTTATGAGTTCTATAAATGTTTCAACTTTATATTATTTCAGACAACACAGCAAACCCGTTCTATTTGAATTAGCACAATAGGAGGGAGCTTCGGTGTATTAAAAACAGCAAAAAGATTACCATCTTAAATACAATAATAGCAGGCCCATGAGTATCCGTGCCTGACTGACTCTAAAACACATGTGACAGATATGTGAATGCAACTGCAATTGATCACTTTATTTACAACATTTCACCAGTTGGTGAGAAGTGACCAGTAGGGTCAATAGGTGCCACTTGGACACGGGATGAGGCTTGATCAACCTTGGTTGGTTTGCCATGCGTCTGGTTAAAGTTGAGACAGACGACTTTTCAACGTTTTTTTTCAAACGGTACTATTAGGTAGCCTGGAAATCCAGACTCAAATCTAGAAAGATTTTGAGTCTGGCCCTCACCGATACACTCTTCCTACCCAAGGGGCGGCACTAACTGAGACATATTAAATGCTATGACATGCAATTGGATAGCACGATAGCCAATCACAGCAAAAAACAAGGTGACGTATTCATTGCAGTTAGCCCCATTGGTTTGCCGACCAGTGGGACTAACTGAAAAAGATAAGTGTAGTTGGCTTAGCGTTTCTTCCAAAGCTAAATTGAATGGATGCGGTCCTTCGGCAGCTGCCATCTTGGCTGTTTACTTTCAGACTCTTACGGCGCAGCGCTGTCGTCATCATGTTATGCCCACCCAGAGCCCGTCTGTGTCAGATAGACTGATCTGATTGGTCCGATGGCGATTCAACGGGCTCTGCTCGTCGGGGCCAGACTGTCTGAGAGGAACCCCCCACTGGGGAACCCCTCTCTAGGACTACATACCTTCAAGGCCTTTTTTCTATTTGATTTGCACTGCCAGTACGAATACTGAAATGATGTACTGTAAGCCAGACGATGGTTTTCAGCAACGTCACTTTTGCTTTAACAAGTCAAAATAGCAATTTATGCACCCTGTCACATATTTGCTCAAGGCCTGGACTTCACTGTCGGTCCATGTGTCCATGTTTTCCTCCTTTTCTTTTCTTTTTTTTGTTGTGAGCTGTTGTTTGTGTTTTGTATTGTCTGTTGGCGGTTGCCCAGTGCTGCATTGTCACAATCACTTTCGTCACTCATGGTCCCGCTTGTGCTGGGAGGGTACGTACTCTGAAATAGGAGCTAAAGAAGTCAGTCAAAATGGCGTTCTAAGAACTACAGTCGTTCCTAGGTTTTATGGTGCAGACACAACAAAAAGGGGGGTCCTAACACTATGAAAGGGTTCCTCTGGTCCAAAAACACCTATTGTCTGCACCACTGACAAGAAGACAACCAATCGTTTTCTGTTTTCCTTAGCACATAACAATTTGTTTTTTTTCATTTGTCAGATAGTTTCCACAGTTACTTCAGTTCAATTGTCTGCCATTTTCACCACTGCGAATACCTGCAAAGAACTTTCTTTTATAACTGGGGATAGCTACCAGGGAAAACAGAAGCCCTATACTCTTCCTGTTTTAGTTGTGCAATGGTTGATACACCTCCTTTGTGTTGTAAATCAAGCCTTCATCTTCTGTGATCGTACCCAGTGGGGGACAGAATGGCATAGTGAGAGCGAGGCTTACAGTGAACCAATCTAGAGGCTGAGGGTGTCATTATTTTGTCATCATTAATGTGCAATTAACATTTAGCCCACTACATAGTTATAAGTTAAAGCAAAGAAAACTTAAGTCCTGAAACAGCCAACGACCCCCAGGAGATAACGCTAATGATGTGTCCAAATATGTGCATCAGAGGATGTACTGTAAGGACGGTGTCTTTGCTTGAAGTGACCATTACTGTAAGGTTCACAGGCTGTATATAAGGTTGGGTAATATGGCTTTAAACTGCTAGTGTCTGATCTATTGGATCCTTTGCTATCTGGCTAATTAGCCAGTGGAGCTACAACACAGATACCACAGTTACAGCTTGTTTTGGAACACTGCCATGTTTGAGCTCAGCTGACAACAGGTAATTGGACCCAAAGGAAGACTTTGGGACTCAAGGCATGATTTTTAAAGGCAGTTCTTAAAAACAGTTCTGCAGGTTTAAAGTTCAGGCCTCCAGTTGGCGACTGGCAGGCAGGTCAAAATCAAGCAAATACACAATCAGCACCGAAGCAGGGCAGGGGCACTCAGGACAGGGATTTCAGGCAGGGAACAGAGAATCAGGAAACAGAATTGGCTACAGTGCAATGGTACAAAAGAAAACATTGATTATCGGGCTGAGACAACTGTGCAGTTCAATATGTACAGCATACTGGGGACTGATGACTCTCTGCAGGAGGAACTAGTGGACAGGTGAGGAATGACAGCCTTTTTCACAGCAAACATTTCGACTTGTTAAAGATGGAAAATCAGAGGTGTTACCAATAACATTAAAAATGGCTCCATTCTGTTCAAGTGTCCCAGTCACATAGGGCAGTGAGACTGAGCCAACACTAGCACAATACCAAGACCTTAGCTCTTGTACATTTAAAGCCGTTGTTTACTTTTAACAATTAAACATGTGTTTTTCCTGCTACGACGAGCCAAAATGTCTCTTGGTTAAGTTGAGTTCTCTCCTACAAGTTTCTGATCCCCAAGGAAACGTACATGCCTGCTGTGGGCTACACTGGAACACTTTGAAAATACTTTTAAAAGTGTAAAGTCTAACACTCTCTCACATCTACAGAGTGTGGGCTTTTAATCACACACTATAAGATATTTTTAAGACTGGGGATCTTGCAGGGTCACTGTTTTCAAGATGACAACCAGATTGCTTTTGAGGATTTTTCCCATCCTGCTCCTGGTTTAAAATATTACACCAGACTTCCTTTAAAAAATATGACAAGGCCAATTCCTTAAGTGTCCTCACAAATGCATCTAGTGAACAAATGAATTTATTGGATTTTTTAAAAAATCTCAGAAATGCTCTGTGGTCAAAAACAATAAGTGTATGTACACACATTTCACAGTTTATCAGAGATCAGATTATGAAAAAATATATTTTGACTTATTCTACTTTGCTTTAGATATCTATTCAAAATAGAAACTTACAGAAATTTACAGAGGAATGTCTGAAGAAAAAAGTGTTTTTGCTTAATGGAGTCCTTTTTGTGTAGCTGCTGTGTAGCGGTCTTTATGTCTTCATCCATCTGGCCCGATAATCACACTGAATAGCTGTTTTGTTTTCACCTCATTATTCAGTCTGATAGTATGTTCCTTTAGCTGTTGTTTACAAGGGGTTATTTGGCCCTTAACAATCACTAGTGGGTTATGTAATTATTCCGTTTAATACAGATTTATAAGTGATTTTTGTGAGACCCACAACTTGTACAGCTGTGTCCATGTCATCAATGCTTGTCGCCATCTGAGTCACGGTTTTTGTGTTGCCATTTTTTGTAGCTATAGCACAGAAAGATGACATTTCCGTTCTTAATCCCAGCCACACAGATCTGATTGGTTTAGTTGTTTTTCCAAACGGGGACAGAGCCATCAATGAACACCAGACCTCTTAGAATTGCTGAAAAAAAGTCACGGGCATCAATTCAGAGGTCTGGAATCCGGCTTTATGCCTCCACACATGCCACATGCTGTGTGGCATAAAATGGAGCATGGAAATGTGGCACAGAATTGTAGATTTACAGCACTGCATTCCATTATAGATGGCACATTTTATGTTGTACCATCTGTTAAAGACACAGGCCAATGCTGAAACATATATCCTGACATCTCAATGACATTCAGGAGGGAGAAAGCATCTTCTTAAGCCATGTGAGAGGGTCAAATTTATTAGGTCAGTTCGTGTTTTGACAATCCAACATCAACAAAGTTCCCCGCAGGGTTTATCCTAAACCAGGCTGGTCTCCTCTTTTTTAGATATCCCCTTGTGGCGTTCTCTTACTCTAACCATCCATCAATCCATTAAAACCTCAGCATGAGGTTGCCTGAAGAGGCCGAGGTTGGTTAGAATGGGACAGTGCAGCTCCAAAAGTCTCCCCACCCCCATCCTCACCCCTCATGTTCAATGGAGCATTTGAAGACACAGCAGGGAGCTGCTGGCCATAATATGGGGATTTCAGTTGGCAGTCAGGTGTGAAGTGTCTGACAGACAGAAGGGTCATCTGGAACTGCAGGGAGCCAATATCACTGCCCAGTATTTCGCTAAACACAGAGGGGGGACAGCTGCAACAAATACCAGGAAAAGCAAGGGTGAGCGGAGGGAGGAGGAAGTCACAAATCATCAAGGTGTAAGGTAAACAAATGTATAAGATGTTCTTTGTGCTATCAAAGGACTAGCTCAAAATGGTAGGAAGATCTTTTCTTTTTAAAAAAATGCCGGGCTGTTGTCATGCACCGTTCATATGTTTTCCTATGAAAAGCAATGCAACAAAATTCATACATATCCCACGTTATAATGATCCAGTAATCTGTGCATAACATACATATTTTAGACGGCTGTGATCACGTGACTGATGTGCTGAAAGGAGTAAAGAAGGAAGCAGTCGTGAGTCGTCAGTTTAGGAGGCTTGGAGTGGCGGATGGGTCACAAAACACAGGACTTTTCCCAGGAAACCGGTGTTCGTAACCATGTGAACTTTGAGTCATTTTAAGGTACGACCTCACCAGGTGTCTTTTTCCAAACCTAACCACAGTAACCTCTCTTGCCTAAACCTAACCTCCGTAGCTTTACTTTAATTACATGTGAGGGCACGTCATTTGTGGGGCGCTAATTCGTAGATTATCCAACGTGTTGTCAGCCCAGGTCGTCACATCGCTGCTTTGTTAGTGGCCTTTCATGTCTACATACTGTACACTCACTGGCCACTTGGTGGGTCAGAAATTGGTGTAAACAACATGAAAGCATGGATCCATCATGCCTTGTATCAACGGTTCAGGCTACTGGTGGTGGTGTAATGTGTGGGGAATATTTTCTTGGCACACTTTGGGCCCCTTAGTACCAGCTGAGCATTGTTTAAACACCACAGCCTACCTGAGTATTGTTGCTGACATGACAATGAGTTCACTGTACTCCAAAGGCCTCCACAGTCACCAGATCTCAATCCAACAGAGTAACTTTGGGATGTGGTGGAACAGGAGATTCGCATCATGGCACAGCTACGAAAGGTGACTTTTGGCGTCTGGTATCTAAAGCCGAAATCACTGACAAAGTGACGGTATTCGACGACCTAAGAATGAGAACAGACTGGAGTATCTTACAAACTGTTGTGTTTGCATTCTTATAGGATACTATAAGAACTGTTGTATGTTGAAAATGTATAATAATTTGTGTAAGTGTAGAATTCATGGACATTCATTCAGAACATTTCGTTATGTGTTATTCTAAATGTGACCCAAATGATTCATCACCACATATATCAAAATCACTTCATCCACAACCACCACATCGTTCACACATACAGCACCTCCATGATTTACTACACCTATTAATGGCGTTTTTACCCGCAACAGTTTTCAGTAATATATTCATTGTATTTAGTGAATTCAATGTTTGCACACATTTGTGTATTTTGAATCCAGATTTATGACTTTAGGGTTCGGTGCATGAAGCATAGGGTATTTTCTTTAGAATATAGAAACCAATAGATTTTAAAATGGAGCTATTTTAATGTGCATGGATACTTCTGGTAATGGACAGTTATTCTGCCATGTCCACGACCACCCTGTTCAGCAGCCATTTAGCGGGAGAATATTGTAATAGCGAGAGTCATTTATCAGGCCTGATGGCTCCTCAGACAATGACTCTGTGATTTCAGGACCCCACTGACACAAACAGCTCTCACAGCCTTTTCTCTACAGGAAACACATCAGGAGTGGATGCTCAGCCTCTGTTCTTTGCTCCTTTTTTCTCACACAAACTACAGCCTTGTATTCTCCTCCTAATTAGGAGGCAGAGAGGATCAGATGGATGATGACAAATGAATCTCCAAATGGCTGTCGCTGGAGATAGAGCACCTTTTGGTAGAGTTTCTTCGCTGCAAGAATGGAAGTGTTAACAAGCTTCAAAGACTTTTTTTTTTTCCTTTTGTACACACCTTGGTCCTCCAAAGCTGTGAGCACATGAGGAGGAAGGGAGAGGATGTTTTTTAGCTTGGAAGGGGTGCACGAACTACTGAGGTATTCTACACACAAATATTTGAGATTGTAAAAAGACTGTTTTTCATTGCTTTAAAAAAAACAAAAAAAACACAAAGAGACGAAACTTAAATATATGATTTGGAAAAAAGTGTTTCTTCACACTGTGATATGCTGACACATGGTATTTGTTTAATTGGCCGTTCTCTAAGCCCTGCCCCTAACTAGATAGCAGGCTAATTAAACTTATGTTACTGTGTGAGTTGGTGAAAATGTGTCTCTGGCTGACATTTACATGTTTCCAGCTGACTTTTCAAAAAACCCTAAAAAAAGGGGGGGCCAAAAATATGCACACGGATGCTGCATACATGATACCATGCTAATAGACTGAGGCTAAAACTGTGCAGGTCCCAGGCAAAAAGTCAGCATCCTTACCAGTTAATGATTCATGTAGAATGTGGAGACAAAGGAGCAGCGTTGTTCTTGTATCGCAGCTAATTAGTCTTTGTATCATAAGAATGATAGGGAAAAATGTCACTGTTAATTCACTCTAACATCACCCTGTTTAGCTTCATAAGCTTACAGTCCTGGAAAAGCAAGACAAAAGGCTATACTGTTTACATTTTCAGTGTTCTTCACTCTTAAAAAAGGAGGGAGAAAGTGGAGGAAGCGATGAAGACTAAATGTGTTCAGAGAAAATAATGCTATCTCTGGTAACAAATTTGGCAGTGGATTGCTGGAGTGTAAGTACACCCAAATCCAATAATGAGCAAGAGCCTGACCCTGAACTCATTGATGGATCACTGAATGGGCCTACCAGACTCACCCCCATGGGCCTGCTTGGCCTTCACCTGCAAAATGTCACTCTAATGAACTTGTACACACCACAAAGAGACTCAAAATGACCACAAAGAGATGCAAAGGAACAGCAAAGACACTAAAAATGACTAGAAACAAACAAAAAGGAACCACAAGGAGACAAAGAATGACCACACAAAATTATATTTGGAGACACAAAACCACTAAAAGATGCATATGGACTACAAAGAGACACAAATCTGCAACAACAAAAAAGGGAAAACCACCATAAAACTGTGTTGAGTGTCCTATGGTGGTGGGGCATTTTACATATCTGTGCTTAGGGGCCCATTGTCTCATAATCTGCCCGTGTCTTAACTCTGGTGTAGCTAGCACTAAAGACTGGCTAACACAGTGGGGAAGTGTTATAATGAATGAGACAAAGTTTTTTCCTTAGTTTGTTTTTAATGCAACCTGTAACTCCACAAAATGTATTAGCTGAATAAATGCTCCTTGGCCTTAAAGGTGAGGCTGTGTTTGGTTGTTATTAGCCCTGGTTCAGTTCAGTTCAGTTCAGTATGCTTTTTTTCCCATTTCCACTGTGAAAAGTTGTGGATGGTACCAATGAAACCATTCTGTACCGTCCCCACTTTTGGTCACCCCCTCTGTTGGGGTACCTAGCACACAGATCTGGTACTAAAAGGTGGAGCTGTGAACACTGCAGTCCGTTGAATGGTCAACAGAGGACGGTCACTCTGCTCAGGCTGAGTTGAGGCTGGTTTTGAGGCTCATGCAACCACTGGAGAGTTTAGTAAACTGTAACTATAAAATAAAGGATGTTTTGCTGCCTCTTGCAGCAGCTAGAGTCAGAGAAAAAATATCTTCATTCACTGGGTTTTTAAGGTGGAACATTAACTTGTAATGTTACTCAGTGCATGAGTTGATGCCATGAATCCATCAGCACACCTTAAATTTCACTGTTTGACCATCACTTTAGTTTTTATATGACATACACCTTTAGTAATGAGTGAATCATTGTGGAGCGTCGTTCCTGTGGGCTCTGGCAACACTAAACCCCTGAGCTTGCCTGAGAAGGACTAACTGCACAAACCTGCTATTTTTATTTATCCCATATCCAGCCTGTTTTATTTGGTTCAGAAAATGTCAGCGTGCAGCCTCGTTCTGTGGACGATAAATGAGGTGCAGACGTCCATCTGTGTCACCCGTAATGAGGAAATACAGTGAGTGCTTGACTTAGCAATGACTGACAACAACCCTGCTCACATTGAAGGGTACTGTTTGCAGTGGAAACACTAGGGTCTAGGTACCATGTCTGAAGGGTTACATTCGGTTCCAAAGGTACCACATCGAAAGTATTTGGTGGAAACAGGGCTATTGTGAATCAGGGGTCTTCACTGACCCAAGACCCCTTAGCAGAAAGATAGGCGCATCAGCCCCGCACAGCCTATTAAACTGGGTGTATGGGGGTTGTCAGGTTGTCATATCAGCCTCAGGATGCAGTTTGGACCTGTATTTGCTTTTCAGATAGAAGAAGGTGGAAACTCTCAAAAAAAAAATAAAAAAAATAAAAAAAATGGCCTGCCCCCTGCAGTAACTCTGAGGACCCCCTAGGACTCACAGACCCCCTGTTGAAGACCCAGGATGTAGTTAGCTCAGCATGCTGTTAAATAATTTGCTGATTGATTCGCTAAAAACTCCCCATACATACCCCAAACTATAAAGGAAAAACCAAAAACATATTTTTAAAAATACTAAATGTGGTTCGATTATAAATTCCCCCCTTTGACACTGATATATGTGAGCACACACTGTGTGGCAGACACCCAGCTGACCCATCTGCTACATTAGATACAGTAAGAATAAAAATCTTAAAATGTGACATGCCAGATTCACATGCGAAAATAGCCACTGTTTGTCTAACCTGATCTGATAATACCCCAAGCTTCAAAAATGTGGAAGAAAACAAGATGTGCCCAAAACACTGAGGGCTGCTCCCATACCGTTTTAGCTCTAATCCGATTTCATATTCTGCCTGTGACCGTGTTGAGGATCAAACTCCTAAAGCTCACCCTCCACGCTGACAGACCTGTGGTGGGTACCATGATCTCTGCGGGATTGAAGAGTGTCCCACTCCAACAATATATGACCTTTTCTGACACCTTCTGCTGGGTAATGGCCAGGCGGTGGCTTAGATTCTGCCAGAATGATTTGATCAGGAATTGATAGCGGTGACAATGTACAAGGCGGGTTAAAACTTTTTAAAGCTCAAGCCAAATCAGTAGTTTTCCAAATGTCAAAAAATGATAAAGGCAGCAGGAGAAAAGCGGCACCGAGATCAGGCGCACCTTGGTTTGTTTTAGAACAACATCATGATGCTGCGGCGCACAAATACTCAGAGACTGTAGATGAAATACATCTGTGGCTGAAGAATCTGTCAGCTCTGCTCACAGGTGAATCATGTAACACTTTCCCCATCAGCTGACAGACAATAATTGAATTCAACCTCGGCGAGCACGTCTTCACGTCACATTGTGACAGGTTCCAAAGTTACTGTGATTAATTACTCGGGCTGACCTTGAACTTAGACTCCAGTTATTCAGTAAATCTTAACAGTAGTAAATACTCTATGTTGCTACCAGTAAACTGCAACTTGTAAATCTACTAATCTAATATCTAATGCTGTGCTTAGTGATGCTCATGGTGACTACTGAGCACACAGAATCCACCTAATGGCCTCACATGAAGAGAGGCCGTGTCCTGAGAGGACTTTCCTGATAATTAGTTAATAACTTGAGTGTACCTGTGAATAGATTAACCCAAACCAGAGCCTAATAAATCCTCTTTGGATCTCCCACTTTGTGGATTTGCTCATGAAGAACAGCAGATGCATGCCTCGGAGGCATCGGCTGATAGGGCTTATGGGAGGTAATCAGGGCTGAGCCCAGCACTGATCTCCCATTCCATTTGTTTAGGAAGATTTGCACCTGTCGCTCTCTGGTTTCTGACAAACTGACTGTAAACAACATCAACAACATCTATTGCTACAACTCCTTAAAATGCAAAAACAAATTATGAATACTGAATTCTAATATTTTACCTAACAGACTCTCAATCAAAGGGTTTAAGATAAAATTTATAATTGTAACCAAAAATAGTGGCAATGACCTCAAGTATTTTGCTTTTAAGATGTCTGATTCCTGAGGTGGAGAAGATTAAGAGTCAAATCAGTTTAAGTGAGCTGTGATTAGAAGGGGAAATAACAAATAAAAGAGCAGCGACTGAATAGATAAGAAGTCAGAAATGATTATTAATACCCACAGAATAAAATAATCAGAACAACTGATTTCTTAGGATAACCATGCCTAATACAAAATCAATCTTACTGCATTAAGAATCAGTGAGGATGGGGGGTGTCCCAGCATTATGCATTACATGGACCGAGACTTGAACAAAGCACACACATGTTGACTTGACTTCAGATAAAAATTCAAACCATTGAATTCTGGCCCTCATAAAAGCAGTATCGATTTTCCATTTTTCCAGCCTCACTGGAAACCCACTCCATCATACTGCCACTTCTTGTGACGTTAGTTTGTTGACAGCGACTGCCTCTCTCTCTCCAGGGCTGCTTAAATCACTGTCTCCATTTTGAGTCCTGACTGTGGATGAAACTGAACCTTTAGCATTTTACCTCACATTTTTTGTTGGCCTGCTGGAGATAATCACTGACTTTAGACAAAGAAGTAATGGTCTGAGTTTACACATGTTTTTCAATTATTTCAATAAATACCAATATACAATATATTCAAACAGTCAAAACATAACAAATCCAATCCAGTCATAATGGCATTTATATCCACAAACATTATCTGAACAAGATTTACAGACCTATGCGAGACATGGCTTTCATTGAAACTAATTTATTTGATTCACTGAACAGGCTGTTCTTGTGCGCTGTTCATATGGATACCTACAGAAAGTAATACACCACAATTTGTATGTACCCATGTAATCAAGTAACCCATGTAATTAGGAAGGCTGCAATCATGTGGCCATTGCACTGAGGGGAGAAAGAAGGAAGTAATATAAATACCAAAAAAAAGTGTGAGGTGGCAGGTTAAAAAACACAGGACTTCCCCCAGGAGACAGGTGCTTGGTAACGGTGTGAAATCAAGTTTGAGTTATTTTAAGATACTTCATTACCATGTTTCTATCCTAAATCTAGTCTACGTAACTTTGCCTGCCTAAACCTAATCTACATAACTTTACTTGCCGAAACCTAGCCTACGTATTTTTGCCTGCTTAAACCTAACCTTTGTAACTTAATCTGCCTGAACCTAACCCATGTGATTTTACTTGCTTGAACCTAACCTATGTAACTTTACCTTCCTAAACCTAGCCTATGTGACTTTACTTGCCTAGACCTCACCTACATAACTTCACTTGCATAAACCTAATCTTCGTAACTTTACCTTCCTAACCCTAACCTATGTTACATCATTTACCTAAAACTAGCCTATGTGACTTTATTTGCCTAGACCTAAACAGCATAACTTTACATGCCTAAATTTAACCTATGTAACTTTACTTGCCTAAGCATAACCTTTGTAACTTTATTGCCAGACCTAACCTATGTGACTTAACTTGCCTACACCTAGCCTACGTATCTTTTCCCTTAAACCTAACCTACGTAACTTTGCCTGTCTAAACCTAACTAACATAGCTTTAATTCCCAAAACCTAACCTATGTAACTTTACTTGCCTAAACCTAACCTACATAACTTAACCTGCATAAACCTAACCTTCGTAATTTTACCTTCCTAAACCTAACCTATTTTACATTACTTGCCTAAACCTAGCCTATTTTACATTACTTGCCTAAACCTAACCTACATAACTTAACCTGCATAAACCTAACCTTCGTAATTTTACCTTCCTAAACCTAACCTATTTTACATTACTTGCCTAAACCTAGCCTATTTTACATTACTTGCCTGATCCTAACCTACATAGCTTAACTTGCATAAACCTAACCTTCGTAATTTTACCTTCCTAAACCTAGCCTATGTGACTTTACTTGCCTAGATCTCACCTACATAACTTCACTTGCATAGACCTAATCTTCGTAACTTTACCTTCCTAAACCTAACCTGTTACATCACTTGCCGAAAACTAGCCTATGTAACTTTACTTGCCTAAGCATAACCTTTGTAACTTTACTTGCCAGACCTAACCTATGTGATTTAACGTGCCTACATCTAGCCTACGTACCTTTTCCCATAAACCTAACCTACATAACTTAACTTGCATAAACCTAACCTTTGTAATTTTACCTTCCTAAACCTAACCTATGTTACATTACTTGCCTAAACCTAGCCTATGTGACTTTACTTGCTTAGACCTAAGCAGCATAACTTTACCTGCCTAAACCTAACCTGCGTGACTTCATGTGAAGTACATAACTTCATTTGTGGGGCACTAATTCATTAGCTATACAGCCCATTGTGTGAGGTTATGTTGCATAATTACCCCTCTATAGTAAGGTTTTGTTAACAGTATCTGGCATGTTTTTTCCACAAAAATAAAAACCTAAAATACAGTTCATTTGCATCTCCATTTTTCATGTATTTCCTGAATCATGTGTGTGTGTGCAAGCCAGGGAATATCAATTAAACTGGTTTTGGGTTTGTTTTGAAAATATTTATATTTTAATTTTCATAAATCACATTTTTTATTGAGCACTCAAGGGGATATCAATAAAACTGGTGTTGGTGTGATTTTTTTTTAATTGGTTTTATCTGTTTTTGCAGATGAACTCTGCTCCCTCCGCCTCATTGAAAAATCCTCAATCTAGAAATATGCTATTTATGTTATATTTCAAAAGACAAAATACTAGTCACAAGATGTCTTCTGCTCCACTGTCCATTCTCAAGTTTCCACGTCACATTTCTGTAGGTTGCATATTGGACCATGATTTACTTCCATACTAGCTGTGATGTCACGAACTTATGTTACATAGGCTACACATCTTAAATGCAGATTTAAATTGAGCACAGAAAAACTTTGCCTCCTCAGCAGATGAATGTGAAAACAGCCTTTTAGTGTCAAACTGCACATACATCATTCTGCACAGTGAAGCTCAAACATCCAAGTGGAGCAAAACACATTTTGCAGCAGAGGAAGACGTTTAAATGTATTTATTTAGCGTACTTAAATGATTAAATCCATTTCCCTAATTCCCTTAAGGGAGTGCAGAGGACTTTAATAGTTGGTTACTGTTACATCACGCTGAGCTGTTTCAATTGGCAAGTCAACTTAAATGTTCAAAACAATTACAGAGCCGCTTAAGAACCATTAGCACTGTTTTGACAATTATGCCTCTATTAAAAGTACAAATGAACTTCAAAATTGCATCGAGTATGTACATTCAAGTGATTGTTTCAAATTAGCCGTTTAATTTGAGTCTCTCCCCCCTCCCATTTTTCTGTTGAAGTTTTGACAAGGCACACTATCGAATATCGAGTTGTAGAAGAAAACAGTACATGAAAACAGAAATAATTACCTGACTATATGATGGCAAGTCATGCAGTGGGGGTCAAAACTAAATGGCAGTTTTGTGCCGATTATGAAATAACCATTAGACCTTACTGAAGCCTGCGTGTCTGTAAACCATGATTAATAGCTGAGAAGTGGTGTTTTGCTGGCCTTATTTTAAGACGGTGTTAGTGACGCTTATGAGGAGGCTTTGATGAGTTTTTAAAAAAACAAAAGAATGAATACAAAGTGACTGAGCTGAACGATGACAAAAAAAAGGAATAAAATGTTTTCTGTGGACTTTCTTTGATCTCTGTGCTGATAACAAGTGTACTAATACGAAACTGCTGGAGGAAAAAGACAAATTAACTGCTCAGTGAAACGTCTGCAGTCTCTCTCTGTCTGATTGGATGGGGTCCAGACAAAGCAGTGGTCTCTGTTCAGCACTGAGAGGCCTTCTAAAGCCTGATTAATGTATTGACAGGCTCGGGGAGTAATTGATTGCATTCAATGGGATTGTAGTCATCAGCAATCTACAAAAACATTGACAACTGTGATTCATTAACGCTTAACGATAAAAACACAGTCCTCAGAATACAGATCATTTCAAGAAAGACAAGGTGATTTACCCCTTTAACTACTCAATTTAATGACACATCAGCAGCATTTTAATCGAGTTTATAGACACAAATCTTGACATAGGTGTTAATTATGAACCCCGTATGAGCAGAGTTTCCAGACGCCAGGCTGTACGTTTGGTTTAAATTATCTGTGATGGATTAGGGCAAGCTATACCAGTGATTAATCTTATACCTCTGCCTCTGTTTCGTCTTTTTAGCAAAATGAAATAACTGACAAAAAGAAATTCCTAAAAATTGTAATCTGTAATATTCTCATTGAATTAAATGCCATTTGTGCTACTAATTATGGTCAGCATTTTTTATTAGCAAGGGCTATAAAGTGTATCGAAAGTCAGAGTGTTCTAATGCATTGTTTGTACGTATACCTATGAATAGGAATGCACCACACTTCATATATAACTAACGTGATCATGAGCTAGTAATGTGTGTCACTCCCACATAATAAGAAAGGTTGCGGTGACATGACCATTGTGCTGATGGAAGTAAAGGATAAGGCAGTATTCAGACCAAAAGACTAAATGTCTGTGTAAGGAATGAGGTTGGAGTGGTGGATGGGTTCAACAACACAGGACTTTCCCCCAGGAGACCAGTGTTCAGAACTGTTTGTAAACCTATTGTTGTGGCAGTTCAACTTAGAACCCAAATGCAAACAACCAGAAAACTGAATGGTTTGAAGAAGTGGAGCTGAAGGCTTGGATGAAATGGTGGCTGAGGTGGGCAGGGAATGGCGAAGCAGAGCAGGCAGATTAGTTGAGGGCAGAGCAGTCCAAATCCCCTGATGCCACTGGGCACTGTTAAACTACAACAGCAACCGGCCGGGTATCATGCCGACGTTAAGGGACACCTTTTGTCATTGGTTTCGTAGCCCTCAAGTCACTGCACAAGCACCGGATTTGGATGACTTTGGAGTGAGAGCGGGCTCGTCTGTACCGAGCACTGTTCAGGTGTGCAGGTTCAGCAGCTGCTGGCACACAGGAGGGCTGCCAGGAGGAGGGTACCAGAGGGTCATGCCCAGCAAACACACGGAGACAGACTGAAAACAATCATGAGACACTAGGGAAGGGAAACAGGAAACACAAGAGAGAGGCAAAGCCAAAACATCTCTATACCTTTACATTACGTATGTTACTTTATGTTAAGTATGTCACTTCATTTGAGGGGCGCATATTTATGAGATATTATACAAACCATTGCATCTGCATTTCTGTAAGACTGTAACAGGATTCCTTGCATACTTACCTCTCTATGTTAAGGTTTTAATTGTTAGCAGCAAGGTCTGCCATTCCCATGCTGGAACAAATTGCATTCACGTGCATAAGAGATGCACGATAAACAATGCATGCATGCAATCCAGTGTAATTGTATCTCACTTAAATCACTTTTACTGCTCAATGTTCACTTTCTGAACAAGGTATTGGGCTATTGAGGGTACTGAGATGCAGTTAATGCCCACTGAACATTTCCCGGTGCAACTGCTTCACATTAATAGTATACAACTGGCAAAACACATGGTAGCCTTAACTGTGAAGCAGTCACAGGAAATGCAACGCATGTGTATTTGAGACTGGTTAGCGCTGACCTCGATAGGGATCTGAGCTTAAACCACACGTGCTGTTCCCACCAGTAACCACGGTTGTTGCCAGATCAGCCCGGGCTGAAATGTTAGAGCTCGCAGCTTTAAAAAGGAATTGATCATCTACCTAAGCAGAATGGTACCTTAATGAAACCTTTAATGCCACAGAATAAAGAAGCATAGAGACAGCAGTCCAACAAATTTGTCCTGAGAACGCTTGATATTTTTATCACCATGTTGATTTATTCAGATAGAAAACAGTGGTGACAATTTGACAGTGCTTGAAGATCTTGGCTCACTAGTGGGCCATATGTCACTGGATCAGTAGAATACTGGACAGAGACAGAAATAACCCTTGGAAACCGCTAAACCACTTGGCCAGCTCACTGAAGCCAAGATTAGTCGCATAATCACAGGCTAATAATGCCACAATCTGCAAGATTAGTATTAAATCATGTTAATCTGTTCACCAGCAATGCTTATTTGGTTGTTTTGGCTGCAAAGCGATTATGTTCCCTCAGTGTTAGGATGTTGATTTAAGTGTCATGTCTACACACACTCAAGAACTTAAATGACTTTGGAATCACTTGCCAAGGAGACATTATTATAGTTCCTTTAATCTAATTTGTAAAATACATTTGGCAGAGTGACAGGATGCTGCGATAAAATCATGATAAACATCAGCGTCAGTGCAAATAATCAGCCACATTAAAGACTGACATTCCATTAACTCAGGAAAGTTAAAAAATGTTATGGCTCAACTAAAAAACTGTAATGTTTGTGCAAGTTTTTTTTTTCTATCAGCTAAAAATGACAATTCTTGTTCTTAAGTCAGTCTAACTTAAAGGAAAGTCCACGGCATGTCAGTGCCATCAGAAAGTAAATTA
Organism: Epinephelus cyanopodus; assembly: GCA_026686955.1. Lineage (NCBI taxonomy): Eukaryota > Metazoa > Chordata > Actinopteri > Perciformes > Serranidae > Epinephelus > Epinephelus cyanopodus. The sequence goes on along the minus strand of CM048916.1, from coordinate 23,827,870 downwards.
GTTTTTATAGTTTATAGTTTTTATACTCGAAACATAAAGAGCACTGATAGCACTATTTATGTCATTGATAGTGATTATTGTTAGATATCTTTAAATGGTTTATCTATTAATTTATTACTGGAGCAGAATAGTCTGTTATTCTTACACTACACAAGGGTTGATTTAAGTCAGCAGCCACACTGCAAGTGTCAATGAATGTTTTTCCTGTGACTGTTTTTTTCTGTGTTAAGAAAGTGAAACTGTTTCAATTAGAGCGCTGATTCTGGGTGAGTTTTCAAAACCATCTGAAAGTGTGAAAAGAAACTTTGTTGGTGTGAACTAATATAAACACTGACATGGGAGTTTTCCTGCACCCAGTAGTTTCTTGTCCAATCAGCGCAGCTCCTTCTCCTCCCAAATCATTAACCAGTCTGTTCATTTTCCTCCTCTAATCATTCATCACCTTGTGGTCAAATATGCATGCATATCATGATTTCTCAACACTTATCTGGCCTGTGAAGTTTTTGATTATCAAGGTCCCCGTGACCCCGGCACTTAGAGAGGTGTGAAGGTGTTAGCTTAAATTTGTAATGTCTGTAATTCTGTAATAAATCTGTAATCCATCAAGTTAACCCTGAATAGATTAAAAAATTACAATATCCCCGTCCCCTTAAACATGAATTATTTCACATCAAAATCTTTTGTGGCTTTTTTATCATACTCTATCAAGCAACCCACCAGCACATACTTTAGGTCTGCTTTCAGACACAAATCCGTTGTTTCTCTTGAGATAATTTTTTCTGACTTGGGTTTATTTTGGTCTTGGCCGCTGGTCAGAAGTACCAAGGCTAATGTGTTTTCTGAGAAGTCTTAGTGGTATGAACATAAACGAGTTGAAGAGGTGAGAGACAGTGTGTGTGTGTGTGTGTGTGTGTGTGTGTGTGTGTGTGTGTGTGTGTGTGTGTGTGTGTGAGAGAGAGAGAGAGAGAGAGCCAGAGGATGATTGTGTGACAGAGAAGGGAAGTGAGACAGAAAGGTGATGCTTACCTCCCTCTGGCAAGAGTCTTTTATCTCAACAGTATTGTCTAATCCTGCGGGGTGAGGATTTCAGCTGTTTAAGTGTAGATAATCTGTAAGATTTTTCCTTGTGTGTGTGTGTGTGTGTGTGTGTGTGTGTGTGTGTGTGTGTGTGTGTTTGATACAGCCTAATTTCAAAATCATTTTTTTTGAAACTCCTGCAATATGAACATTTTGTGATTCATAAGATTACACATGTTTGTTACAATGCTGATGGAGGATGTTGCTCATTCAGAATGCTGTGTTACACCCTGCTGTGCAGTATTTTGATCAGTAATTAAAGGTGTGACCGAAACATCTGACAAATTTTCCTCTTGGGCTTTCACAGTGTTGAAGTGTTACGGTGTTACAGTAAAGTCATTTAAGTCAAACATTTATGTTTATGAATTGCTGTTATTTCCAGTGGTTCAGCCAGATAAGGATCATCTTGATGTAGAGCTCTAGATTTCATCCACAATAGGCCTCAAAACTGCAAACAAGGTTATTCTCAAAACAAAAACCATGTTGGTTAAATAAAATGTTGCCAGAGCCAAGAAAAGCTGTATAGCTGCGACAAGAAGCTCTATAGCTCTGCTGGTTGGCTGGTCCACAAAAATGCTCCCACCCTTTGCAGACCACAGGTTTTGCCCGAGGAGCCAGGAATTTGGCATGGTGTCCACTGCTATTGTGAATTTGCTCTCATTAATGTGTGATTTGATCTCAATGTAAAGTTACTGGGATGGGCTGGTGGGCTCAGGGAAAGAGACACTTTTGGGCCATATCCACCAAGGTGCTTTTTCCCCAGCTGAAAAGGAGGTGTATGACACAGAATATCCACAGAAGTAAAAATATTGGCACAAGGTAGAGTTACTGCTCTGGCCCTTGCTCTAGATGGAGGGGAGGCTGAAGGACGCAGGTCGAAAGAACAGACCCGTAGGTCTATGTGGGTCTATAAGAAGAAACATATATGTACTGTATATACAGTCCATCCATCTATCCATTTTCATCTGCTTATTCGGGGCCGGGTGGCCATATCTCCTCCATTGTTGTTGTTCAGCACATGCAAATGTGAGATGTGACAGCTGGGGTCCGTTTCACAAAGCAGGTTCAACAAACTCTGAGTCTAATCCTTAACTCTGAGTTGATCGACTCTGAGATAGGAAACTCTGAGTTTCCGGTTCCAGAACAGCTGATTTGAATCAGTTTAATCAACTCGGAGTAGTTTCACCTGGAGTTAAGCGCGTGCACCACAACTATAAAAAGCCAGCATCAATGGAGCCCCGATTTGACGAGTCACCATGGCAACGGGGAAGAGGAGGGCTGCGTTTTTCACCCCACTAGAATTAAAAATCTTAATGCGCTCATACTGAGAGTTTGCACACATTTTCAAAAAGAAGTGCATAAGTTTAAATGTAGTCCTTTGCTATCACAATAATATTACAGGGGAAAACTGCTTGAATGGTAGCCTATTAATTTATTTCATTTAGGTGCAATCTCGCGGGGGAGAAGCGCACTTGGCAGCAGTTTAGGATGAAATATAAAAACATTGTTCAAACAGGTAAGACCTCAGCATAATCTCATGGGGGTACCTCATTTTGATCACGCTTTACATTGTAAAGTAAATATTAAGTGACTGTTTGACTGCGCAGTTGTTTTATCCCCAACATAATGCTGTTTTCACACACATAAATGTCTTCTCATCTATATCATGTTCTGTTAAATAATTAAGCCTATTTAAACTAACACAGATTTTTACTCAGCCAACAGAAAGAAGGCAGATGCCCGTAAAACAAGCACACTTTTCTGACCGCCCTGCATACAGTTGTCTTACTCAAGTGCTCAGCATCTCCGACATTGTACAAAAAACTTCCATTTGCAGAGAAACGCAGCGCAACACACACTATCTATGTAGACGATGTACTGTGACGTGAAACGGTACAGCTCAAAAAGATAATTGTGTGGAAATGCTCGAACATCTATGTGCGGTCTGATAACCATCTCCCGACGAATATTTAATTCTCTGCGCAGTAATGCTGCACCTACATCCACAGGATCATTATCCAAAGGACATGCCATGTGAGTGAAAAAAGTCGGCACCTACTGTGCCTAATGTACTTCTAATACACTGACTCGCTACGCCAAAACTCGCCTGCTGACTGAATGAATGAGGAAATCAAATGGAGTGTGTGGCTCTGAAAGAGGGCGGAGACAGAGAGAAACTCGAGGTTCATTGAGAAAAACCTGCTCCCGACCAGGTTAGGTTCATAGAGTCTGTTACTGCGGTAACTGACCGAGAGCTTAAGTTACCTCTGTCTCTGAAACAGGCTAGAGTTACCCCTCTTTCTCTGGTTTGAGTTACCTCCCTTTTTGAAACGGAAAACTCAGAGTTTCCCTCTTTTCAGGGTTAACAGACTCTGAGTTTTCACTAAACCTGCTTTGTGAAACGGACCCCTGGTCTTCATGGTATTTGTCCCTTCTCCTGTGATTGAACAGCTTGGGAAAAAGGGATGGTAAAGCGCAGCGTTTTACCCAGAACTGAACATTTCTGAACCTCAACTCTCTGCGTCTAGGAAAAAAACAGCAAATGTGCAGCACTCAGTACAGAATAAATGCTCAACACCTTCTCACATTGCTGCCATCTGTAGCATAGTGTAACTACGGACTCAGGATTTAAAGAATATGGTGTCCAAAAGGAAAAAAAAATGCTTTGGTGGACAGAGTCCCTAATGCAGAGGGCTGCACAACAAGGAAACAAAGCATAAAGAGAAAACACACCTACGAGTTAAATTATATCACACTCTTTTAAATGCACAAATTAAATTGATTGATTGAAACTGATCGACTGTTTGATTTGTTCTGTCTTTTTTGTAAATATTAACACTAATAGTGCAAAATAAAATAGCTGCATATGAACAAACTCGTTGGTGTCATGGCTCAGCATCAGGCGTCACATCCTTCATCTCAATAACCTAACCTACAAGCAGGAATATGTTACCAGCAGTATCAATGAATAAGAGATTATATCTCAGGAACAAGTACAATTGTAACATTTATTTCTTTATTTGTCAGGGTTAGACTAATTCTTACAATGTCAGTTGCACTAATAAATGCATGATGACACGTTTCCCCAAAAAAAGAAAAAAACAAACAGATTAACTGATGTCTGAGTGAATCTGATCATGTCAGAGATGACACAGATAACAACAGACTAAAAGGAAGAAATGTGTATTTTAAGGGGATTCTTCAAATGCTTAAAAAGCTTCTTTTGCACATGAATGAAAATTGAAGAAATCTTGCCCTTAGTGGAAACTCATAAGTGTTCCAGGGTCAAATATGCTTAAGAGCTTGACTTCAAAGTGTTGAAGTCTGTAGGACCTCAAATAGATTTCTAAATGAATTAAACACAAATTTTGCAAGAACTGATAGCTCATGAGGGACACGTCTGAATTGGAACACATTAACTAACTAAAAGGCCCTTCATTGGCTGCAGGGATATTAAAGAAGACTTGCCTCTTTTATAATTACTGGAAAAGCCAATGAATCAGTGAGTGACAGCTTATTTTGACACATTGTCACCTACACTATCACGGCATAAAACACAACTGCCATTCTGAAGAGTGAGCGCTTGATTGAAATGGGCAATTAGCAATTTAACAATTAATTAAAAGCCTAATTGCCTTTGCAAATTTAGCCCATATGCAAAAGGATACTTGGGAGCATTTAAAAAAAAAAACGACTAACACTTTTAATCATTTTCATAAAATGCAAAAGGCACAGGGGCCACATATATGATTAATTAAACACTGGAGCATATGGCTTCTGCCAGCCAAGTGTGATTTCACTGTGGATTACTACAGTTACACCCGTGGCATCGGGCCCTTTTAATGAATGAATGAAATCTTTAATCACGACACTTCCTCCATAATTAATATGGTCCTGGCTATTTTTTTTAAATCTAGATGTTTAACACAATTCAGGCTATAGCTAAGACAAACTAGGTGTTAAATGAAATCAGCAAAGTGGGCACCAGTTTATGTATATACTGAGAAAAAAAGAAGTGTGAATAAGGTGGTTCATCCTGAGCATTTAAGTGTTTGGATTAGTGTTAATTACTCACATGATAGTCTTAATGATCAGTTGCAATGGATATAGAGGTGCAGCGCTGATGAATACGGTATGTTTACGCTGCATTTATTTTCAGTCCGTTCTGTTAAATTGACTTTGCAGCTTATTCCATTGTTTCTGTTTCGACTTCTTCATTTTCCTGAGATCTTTCCTCTTTGTGGTTTCCTCCAGATGGATCTCTTGTGATTGCAAGTTGTTCAGGCATCCTTCTGGATCTGTTCCTCACTTGACAAATACTATTTCATATTGGCTCCAATGATCAAAAGACTAACAAAGAAAATGATTGGATTTGCTCTGTTTGAGTCTCTGTTGTGGTATTTTGTAGGCAAAGCACTGTCCTCACATTTGTTTTTTGTTTTTCGTTATTTATACAGCTCTAGTTCCTGGTGATAGTTGCAGTGAGCCATAACAAGCTTGATCTGCCGTATGGTTATAAAACACAAGTTCTGTCCCCCAGCTTCCTTCATTATGGGGCTACTCTCGAACTCTCGTCTGTCACACACAAACACACTCACACACATAAAGACACAACATCTTTCTATCTGTATTGTAGTATGACTCATTTATATATTTATATATATATGTTCATCTGGCCCACACTAATTAATTTTCTTGCCATGAGTCAGAGGAGGTGAGGCTTTGGTGGTTTGTGTAAACGCTGAAAGGCTTTCTGTCAGTGAGGCATCCGGCTGTATTTTTTTTTAGGAATATATTTTAGTATTTGGAGTGGACAAACTTGAGCATCTGTGCTTCTCCGCCTGCAGAGAGACTCCACAGTGGATCATCCATCACTCCTTAGTGGACATGTCAGTGTGAAGAGCTGCCAGAAGACTCTCCACCACACACACACACACACACACACACACACACACACACACACACACACACACACACACACACACACACACACACACACACACTATTTGTGTTTTTGAGTGTATTGTGGGAGTATTTACAGTCTGCTGTGGGTGTTTTGTTCTGGTTTCAGCGGTTAGTCAATGCAGGACCCAGACATATCGGGGAAAGCTTCACCATTAGAGATCAAAGGTCCAGCCTCTGCAGCATCTTTGATTATACATGTGTCATCTCACTGCTAAAACTGTTATCACTGAGACTAATTTATGGATCAGTCTTCAGAGAGAACATATATATCAATAGAACATGGACATCTAGCGTAGTTATTCACCAAAACTACACTTTAATCATGTGTCCACTACATCTATCATAATAAAAACACAACCCTAAGAGGAGCTTTTTATGTGTAACAGAGTGAATATTTGGGAGCCATTTGGAGCGTGAACTAAAATATTTCATGTGTCAAAATGTGGTTTTTGAAAATCAGCGTATTAAATCAATGTCAGGCTGTGTTTTCTGCTCAAAGCAATCAGTCAACAGGATCTGTTCGGCCAAGCAGAGAATGCTGAAGACACTCTCTCTGTCTGCCCTCTCTTTAATATAAATGAGCGTTCAAGTATACACAAATACAAACAAACTCTTTTTCCATCTTGAAACATGACTAATGCTGTTTCTCAGTTAGCATTCCTTCGTACTTGCACTTACTATTTTGAGTGCACAAGTGTGTTCACACTGACTATTATGGCAAAATGCAGTGCACAATGAATACCGCGATGATGTACTCATAATGGCAAAAAGTTGAGTGTGGAAATCTGGATGTTTCTCTACCTCAATGGGCAGCATTTTGGCTATGTAGTGCAAGAAGAGAGACCACCAAACCTGTGAACATGGCAGCCGAGCACCTGCTGTGGTTGCGGTAAACAAGCTAGCAGATATTTTGGCAGGCGACAATTGCATTCAAATGTTGGTGGTAATGCTCGATCCGGTTGCAATTTGGCAATAAAGGGAAGAAGAAGTTATGATATATTGCAATCGGCTTTTACGGTAAGTGCAAGCCAGCCGTTCTGTGTTTCCCGGGTAAGCAGGAAACATACAACCTTTTTTGCAGGGTTAAGCTGGTAACATAGAATCCGGGAAACATAGATACGCTCCCGTAGTGTCTTCTATGGTCACCACCTTAATTTAACATGTCTGCATGCAAATTTGGTAATTAGCAGAAAAACAAGGTACACATGAGAGTAAGAAAAAGTGTCCCTCAAACCAATGGTGCTCATGGAGGGGAATGAAACATATAAAAGGCCTTTACTCTGGTTTTGCTGATTTTTGGTCATAAACCAAATTATTGGGAAAATAAATTTTTGACCTGATGATGACGCTTGATAAAAAGTTAAGTGATCACCAAAGTTATTACAATTCACCCTGATGGGAACATGAATGCCTGTACCAAATTTCATGGCATTCTGTGCAATAGTTGGTGAGACATTTCACTGCAAAACACAAGTGTGAACCTCATGGTTGCCCTATAGAAGTCAGGAGATCACCAAAATTGTGATATGTTTGATCCACTGGGCACCCAAGATATCTGTGCCAAATTTTATTTCAGTCCATCCAATAGAGAGTGAGGGGATCACCAAAGTTACTAGCGCTCCTTCTCTGGGCACCATAAGTGAAAATTGTGGTGCAATCCCTGCTAAGCCTAAAATTTGGTTCAAGTGGTGCATGACAATGTTTTAGTATACAGTAGCAGTCATATAGTGACAGTTCAGGTAAAATTTGTGCATTGGGATGGAATTTTTGAACTTTTATGCCTGAATAACTTGAATTTTATTGAAGTATAAATGAAATACATAACAATACTTCTGATGTAGAAAACGTATTCACAGAAAATTATGCTCAGCCCACAGTGTCCATTTCTCTGTCTTTGTACCTTTGAAGCCAGTGATAACTTGGCATAATGACAGCTATGTGAAGGATGCAGATATGAATGCTATATGATTAAATGACAAACTCAGGTTCTTCACGACTGTTTGTATGAAAGCCTCAAGGGCCCTTCATGAAACTCAAGATTGAATTGAAGACTGTGCCATGTGTATAAGCCTGGGAATACTGTGATAGGATTCTTCTACAATCCATTATTGCATAAAGGACAGTCCCAATAAATGATATGCTAATTGAGACCACAATGTACTGTAATATAGTGAGAAATAGGGGAATCGTGTAGGACAGTGAGAATATGGATTAGTCTCACTTTTCATCACAGAGAATCAAGACAATGGAGGCAAACTAAACAGAAATGTGTGTCAATAGGAGGGCTGATTCTTCCATCTTAATTTGGACTATTACAGAGTTCCATTAGAAAGTAAATGCCACATTGATCCCTGACAAAGTCCTTGAATAACAGAATGCAAATCAGTTTGGAGAGGAAGTTAACTCTGTGATTACAGAAAGAGCTGCATTAGTCCCCTTCCCCATGTATACGGGAAGTTGTTTCCTACTCCTCTCAACTACGTAAAATAAGTGCTTCGAATGGCATGGCGGAATAGCTGCCATTGTGGCTAACAACTTCCCGAAGCATTACAATATTGAAAATGGGGGTATGCTTAAAACAACTAGTTTGTGCAACCATGTCTGACGGTGAAATTCCTTTTATCTCTTTTGTACAGCCACACTTGAAGGACAAGACATGATACTCTGTCAAAGGCATTCATAATGTTGCCTTCAACTGAACAATAAGTCTCTAAAGCCCTTCAGACCAAAGATTTTCCATTCCTTACAATGTGCTGTTCAGAAACGTTTCAAAAACCTGATGGTTTAGACAAACGCAACTGGATGAGACATTGTATCATCTCTATGCAACAACTCTCTGTACTTCCGTTCTGATTTCCAGCTTTTCAGGCTTATTTTGTGGCTGAATATAATTTGTAGCTTTGTAAAATATGAGAGAGAATAGTTATAGTGGCTACAGTTGTAGTGAACAGAAACAAAATGAGCATCAGATGGACTGTATTCCTAATGTATATGCCACAATGATATAGATAAGCAGCGCCAATTAATAAGTCACTGAGAATGTGTGTGTGTGTGTGGGGAGGTATAAGCACATACAGTGAACAGCAGCAACGACTAACTGTCCAACACTGGCACACCGTGAGGACGGAAACAGAGGGCTTGGCAGGGACGTAGCACCTGCTGTAGCAAGCGAACATACTGTCTGTGGTCATTTCGACTTGACCAGTGGACTTCACTAGAAGCCAGTTGGCTGTTGAAACAGATGAGGTGCCTTATGTTCCAAAAAGTGGAAGAAAAAAGACAATTACAGAGCTGAGGAACTGTATTTTGTGCCGTGTAAATTAGATCAAACTTTGAGCTGTGACCAATTGGAAAAGAACATGAGCCATCCTTACCGATTTTACAGGTATTAGTGTGGAATAGTTAAGGCAGCAAAATGTTATTCATGTGCACTGGTGTTTTTGGCTTTTCATGTTTGGAATGGAAGACAGTCTCCACTTAATTGGTTAAAGATGTAAATAAATAGATTCCTGAGCACTCCATAAGCTATTACCATATGATAAAGACGGCTATATGGGCACTGATTGTATAATTTTATTTTTGAAATACCCAGTGTAAATCTGCTCCTGCGTTATGCTGGGTACTTGTGGTGTAGCTGTACTATGGAACCTACACATAACTGACTTCAAAGTTACTCTTTGGTAGATGAAAACTGATATGATATTATACATACTACAGAGTGCCAAAAATTGATTAACAAACGGTCTCTCCCATAAACACACATCTCTCTTTCCTCTCCCTTGCGGCTTTAAGATGCCACTAAATTTTAATCAGATTTATCACCGTAAATAAGTATACCACTGGTTGGCAATGGTTGTGCACTAAGGAAAAGAAACCCCACCAACTGTGCGATGACATTTTAAACACATCATTATGCCAGGAGCGAATGGAGTGGAGTAATTGCAATCACATGCTTTTCATACACCCCGAGGATACTGCTGTGTCTGACAAATTCCTTATAGTGGAAAAGATTATAGTTCCAAGATTAATATTTATGCCATGCTGAAACTGGTAAACACACAAACACATGCACATCAGCATCATCAGTGGGGTGCTAGTATCACTGTCTGACACAGAGTGGCAAATTTAGAAAAGGATCTGAGTGTGTTAATTGTGATTAATTGAATGAATGCATCAATTAGTCAATCATGTGGTAATTCAATGAAATAACCGACAATTATTTCATTAACTTTGATTAAACAATTACTCCAAAGGTAATTAATCTCTTTGGTTGTTACAGCAACTTACTTTTCATTCCATTTTTAGCAGTCAGATTTATAGTTACAATGATGTATCTGATTGTTCATTATCTTTGGTTAATGTAGGGTTACCCATGACATATACTTTTGAACTTGTTTTTACTATTAGTCCTTTTATGATCTTGATCACTCACAATTTTCTGAATTTTCCTCAGAAACTTCCTCCTTTTATGCACAATCCCAGAAAAGCATTTTTCACTCCTTTGCGGTTTTCTTTTTTATTTAAAATAAATTGATAAAAACTTTTAAAAAAAAATCCCCAGCCTGGTTTAGAGTAGTGTGTAGCACAAAATGAGCTAAGAAAGGGTACTGTCTTCTTTTGGAAGCTGATGCGGGAAATTGTGGTGTTCTGGTTTTCACATTTCAGTGCAGCTTCTGAAAGTAAACGTCACCACTCACATTCAGGCTGAATCAACTGAACCACTCTCAAGAAATTTCAATTTCACCTTTGGACTTGTTTTTGACATATTTATCCATGAGATCTGAAACAATCTGCATTTGCAAGTTATTCATATCCTCAACTTCCCCTCTCCATATCCTCCAAGGTTTGGTTTTAGGTCCAGGTGTTTCCTTCATTTATGTGTTGCCACAAGGCTGCAATATTTAAAAAAAAAAAAAAAGTATGTCTTTCATCCTGTTCACTGTTATGCTGATGACACACTGCTTTATCTGCCTTCAAACCCAAACAATTATATAATAATAATTATAAATGAGTAACATGAAAGCCTGTAGTTCACTCCAAGAAGGCAAACTCTTACTCTGATTTACCCCCTAATTTTCAGTTGCAGCATATTAGCTTTGCTCTTTCCATTCTTACCTTTCACAATAAAAGCCCTTGACGTATACACTCCATCACTGCTTACCAGAGGGTTCAAATACTGCTCGCTGAATCAAAAAGTTGATTATGGGACACTGAATCTACTTCTATGCTCATCATTGTCATGTAAACCACTTTGGCTTAAGCACTGTTGTCATTAAACACCAATATAAATATGGTGCACTAATATTAGATTATAACTGTTACTATGAGAAAGTTCTGAAAGGACTGTCTGCCACATTGGAATCTAATTTCAGATTATTTGCAGATTCTTTACAGCAGCTGAGATGTTCAAACAAAACTATTCACGTTTGTTGACTTGTTATTTGAGGTGGAGTTTAAAGCTGAGTAACTGACATGATTGCCCATTGATGTGAATCCCACCAGAACAGCTAATGTGATCATGATGAATGCACTTTGTAAATCATTGCAGGGTCTATCAGTGAGGTGCTGGCATATTTTTTGAAAAACAGGCTTTGAGCTCCACACCCTGTAGGTCTTGCTGCTGTTGGCCGTTCAGACAAAAAAAAAAAATTCTATTCAAGCAGCAAGACATCCAGATTAAAATGAAACAGTTCTGACTTCCAGCAGTTATGATTGTCAAAAAAATACAACTTTTACAGTGATTGCTATTTTGTCAAGAAGGGAACTACATTACAGTTTTTACTGTAACTTTCTTTCTTCATCCCTCTCTGCCTCTCTTTGTGTGTTTCTCTGGTGTTGTAAGGGAGAGAAGGTGCTGCTTTTAAAATAAGACTATTGCAGAGATGTTTCAATAAGACATTTTAATTTAGTGCTCAAATCATTAATTAATTGTCAGGGCAATTTTTTAACCAAACCTGCTGACTTAACCAGCCCCTCTTCCAAAAATATGTATTAAACATAAATCCACAGGTGACTGTTTATCAGATGACTTTTGGACTAAATGGACCTGTGTAAGCGTAACAAACAATGGTGGATACAGGATGCTTTTAAGGACTGGCTATGGAACAATCTAAATGATTAATAATACTCACATCAGCACTCATACAGCCCCATCTGATAGATAGCACTACCAAGTTATGGTAAGCTGACCGACCACTGGACAATAGTTGCATGGAGACCCAGAGATACAGGACACAGATACAGGAAGTGTTGCTTACTGTTTGTAAGTAGTGCTTGTCAGCAAAAGTGAAAGTAAAGGCCAACCCCAAATTCACTCTGCTTGGTGTTCCATGAGATCTGAAACAATCTGCATTTGCAAGTTATTCATATCCTCAACTTCCCCTCTCCATATCCTCCAAGGTTTGGTTTTAGGTCCAGGTGTTTCCTTCATTTATTTGTTGCCACAAGGCAACAGTAAAAGCCAACCCCAAATTCACTCTGCTTGGTGTTTCGTCTCACCTACAAAAGGTGGAGCCATCTGGACTTTAGTTGAACAGGCTGTTTTTGTTACCGAAATCTGAAGAATCAATTAGTTCTCTTTCAGAAGACAAAGGTGTGAAGTTGTTGAGGTGTTCAGTCAACATGGATGATCTCAGGAGCATTACTATGGCCTTGCCATACCAACTGCTGTTGCTTGAGCCCAATTTCCCACCTATGACAGTAGCTGGGAATGTTTCCAGTTTTGGTTGAGTGGCTGGTTCCTCCATGGCTGATAGACCAAATTGTGTCCTGATTGGTTCTTTAGGTGGCTGTGAGTGTGAGTCGTATGGATGCTGTATGCCAGTATTAGCAAGACAACTAGCATGACTCTCAGCCGATGACGATGAGAACTTAAATTCTAAAGTTGCTCTAGACAAAACAATAAAATATTTACAGCAATAATTTATTATCAAAATTATTATTTTGATGAGGGTGTTGGGTGGGTATGCACACATGAGAGATACTGTAAATTATTTTATATAGTATGTATATTTTCAGCTTTACCTTTTATGTAAAGAGGGACAATGCCTGCCCAAGCAATGTCCAAGCATTTTGCACTTTAAATTGATCCATTTATTAAAAAAAATATATTAATATACTAAAACAAGATAACTGTATTTATTGAGAGCATACGCCCTTAAAAATAAAACAAAACAAAACATGAATAGTCCAAGTGGGTACTTTAAAAACACTGATCCCTATTTCTGCCTGAATGCCTGGTTGTATTTAGCTGAAATTTAAATTGTTTGTAATTCTGCTAAGATAATTTTCTGTGTGAAAAACATCTGTGGTTGTTGGCGTTTTGGGATGTTCATGCAAACTGTACTATTACATGCATCTTTTCAAAATGTACCTATGGACTGAGGCTTACACAACAGGGGTATCTGATATTATTCTGTACGTTAAGTCAGATCTTTTTCCATTCAGTATAATAATCGGTGCCTGGTCCATTAGTCCTAATTATATCAATCATCATCCGCAGATCTGAAATGGCATTACACCCTGCTGGGAGCGTTTATGGCCCTGTATTCATCAGAGACAAATTGAAATTCAAAGCACATGAAGCGCAAACTCAAATCACGCCTCCTGCATCTCTTTTGAAAATGTCTTTTATTTTACAGGGTCTCTGTCTGTCTCACTTAATGTCTTCGGTATGAGTCTGTACCAAAGGAACTAATTCTGAATTTATATCTGAATTCTCAGAGTTTTTATCCAGTCTAGTTCTTAAATCAGATAAAGTTATTATTGTAGGCGATTTTAACATTCATGTCGACGTTGATAATGACTCCCTGGCTACCGTGTTTATCTCATTATTAGACTCCATTGGCTTCAGTCAGGGTGTACATGAACCCACTCACTGTTTTAACCATACCCTTGATCTAGTTCTGACATATGGAATTGAAATTGATAACCTAACAGTCTTTCCACAGAATCCCTCGCTATCGGATCATTATTTGATTACTTTTGATTTCTTTTTACTCAATTACACGCCACTCAGCAACAGTTACTATACTAGGTGTTTATCAGATAGTGCTGTCGCAAAATTTAAGGAAATGATTACTCCGTTGTTAAATTCAATACAAAGTCCTTCAGTAACAGAGGTTTCCCATACCGACTTTAACCTCTCCCAAATTTATCATTTTGTTGATAGCGCCGTAGGCTCGCTGCGAATAACACTCGACTCTGTAGCTCCTCTTAAAAAGAAGTTAACAAAGCAAAGAAAGTTTGCTCTTGGTATAACTCTCAAACCCGTGAGTTAAAACAAATATCGTGAAAGTTTGAAAGGAATTGGCGATTAACCAAACTGGAAGAATCTCGTTTAATCTGGGCAGACAGTCTCAAAACTTATAAGAGGGGCCTCTGCAATGCCAGAGCAAACTATTACTCAGCTTTAATAGAAGAAAACAAGAATAACCCCAGGTTTCTTTTCAGCACTGTAGCCAGGCTCACTGAGAGTCAAAGCTCTATTAAGCCTTGCATTCCTTTAGCCCTTAGCAGTAATGACTTTATGAGCTTTTTTAATGACAAAATTCTAACTATTAGAGGCTAAATTCATGACCTCCTGTGCTCAGATAGAACCTATCTAACCTCAAACACAGCTGTAAGACCTAATATATATTTAGATTGCTTCTCCCCAATTTCTCTTCAAGAATTGACCGCAGTGATTTCTTCATCTAAATCATCAAGGTGTCTCTTAGACCCCATCCCAACTTGGCTACTCAAGGAGGTCTTACCTTTAGTTAACAATCATATATTAGATATGATCAATATATCATTATTAACAGGCTATGTACCACAGTCTTTTAAGGTAGCTGTAATTAAACCTCTCCTAGAAAAGCCCACCCTGGATCCAGAGGTGTTAGCCAACTATAGACAATATCTAATCTTCCATTATGTCAAAGAACCTTGAGAAAGTAGTTGCAGACCAGCTGTGTGATTTTCTCCATGATAATAATTTATTTGAGCAATTTCAGCCCCTAGTTAGGCTGACTTAGGCCTAGTCTGCCGGAGGACCCCCTATGATACACCGGGCACCTTCTCTCTCTCTCTCTCTCTCTCTCTCTCTCTCTCTCTCTCTCTGTCTCTCTCGTATCCTATTACTGTATCTTGTTTACTCGGCCATTCTGGATGTCACTAACTCGGCTTCTTCTCCGGAGCCTTTGTCCTCCACTGTCTCTCAGGTTAACTCATATTGCAGCGGTGCCTGGATAGTGTGACGTGTGTGGTTGTGCTGCTGCCGTGGTCCTGCCAGATGCCTCCTGCTGCTGCTGCTGCCATCATTAGTCATTAGTCATACTTCTACTGTTATTATACACATATGATTATTATCACACGTGTATACTGCCAGATATTAATATATACTTCCAACATATTGTACCACAGTAGCCAGAACTATAACGATAATATTATTACTTTCATGAATGTTGTTGTAAGCCACTGCCATTACCGTCTGTCCTGCATATCTCTCTCTCTCTCTCTCTCTCTCTCTCTCTCTCTCTTTCTTTCTGTCTCATTGTGTCATACAGATTACTGTTAATTTATTATGCTGATCTGTTCTGTACGACATCTATTGCACGTCTGTCCGTCCTGGAAGAGGGATCCCTCCTCAGTTGCTCTTCCTGAGGTTTCTACCCTTTTTTTTCCCCGTTAAAGGTTTTTTTTGGGGAGTTTTTCCTTATCCGCTGTGAGGGTCTAAAGGACAGAGGGATGTCGTATGCCGTAAAGCCCTGTGAGGCAAACTGTGATTTGGGCTTTATAAATAAAATTGATTGAATTGATAATCAGAAAACTTCACAGTGTGCTGAAATATGTCAGCCCACTGTATAAGTTTGACATGGTCGTATTGACGTGTCTGCCACATGGCTGCACTGTTCTTTTTTTATCCCCTACTTCCCTTAAAGGTAATTTTCCTCTTCCCTGACAATTTAATTCATATCTCTCACCAGATTTCGTAGAATAATAAAATTTTACAGCAGTGATTTCATGAGACTGTCAAAAGACCTCCGCATAGCCTGCATTTCTATATGTCATATTGCCGCCCCCTCTTTGTACTGAGGTACATGGGTGCACAGAAGAGGTGATGGAAACCCGTTACAATGAGTAAAAGATCCTGCAATGAATGTGTGAAAAGCGGGAAATCATTTTCATGGGGACTTAAATCAGCCACATCAATATGTATCAATCCAAAGCATTAAAGACCATTTTTCTTTCATAATAAATGTCACCTTGTGTCGGTACATGCAGGCGAGCACACACTGACAATCTAGAATACATGTTTTTAGTTTATTCAATGTAAATGAAACATGACAAGTCTGCAAACCTGCCAGTGTAGTAAGGTGGACCTGTTCTTGACACAAGATACAATAATGGCCTGGTGACACCACAAATGTATCTGCATGTCTTTGGGTAAACATGGTTAAAAAAGCTTGAGGGAGTTCTCCAATGTCAGTTGGTATGTTACTGCAGCTGGTGAGTTAACTCCTAACACATTAGCCTGCCAAGATCCTGCCAGTACCAACAAGTCACAAATACAATGGTCACAATAACTCTCTGAACTAACTGTCAGTCAGCAAGTTGGCTCGACTGCTTACAGAAGAAGACATGTATTTGTACCATTAATTGTTTTTGGTGCAGTTTATACTCTGATAGAGAAGGCTGATTTGAATTGGTTGACCAGTAAGCTAGCCCTCTGCTTTATGGACTGCCTGGCTTTCCATTACCTTTCCATTTCCATTTCCATTACCATGTCATTGGTTAATGGCATCAATTGTGTGTCAAAGTTAATCAGTTTAACTCAACACAAAAAATTGTGAGCTAATGTTCATGGCAGTAAATGAATTGATTCTAATGTGAAATTGAACTTTTTGAGATGCTAGCATTACCAGGCCTTTCCTTGATGTGGACCATTTCACATTATTCAACAAAAGCCATTTTACAGTAAATTACAGTAATTTTTACAGCCATGGGTTACAGGTGATCGTCAGTTTTCAGTGCTGTGGGGAAAACAAATTTCTTTTCGTTTACATTGAAAAATGTAAAAACAAAAAAAGGCTCCTGTGTAATTGTGCAAGTGTAATTTCCAGTGAGCCGCCTACAGTTACCATAGTGATTTATATCAATTTATATCAATATCACCTTTGCATAAGTCCACCTGCTTAGAGTTTAGATGAATGAATTAGGCCTCTGCCACATATTTTTGGAAATGAAAACAAAGGTTTTGCTCCCTGATATCCAAACACACTTCTCTTCCTGTGTCTCTCGATATTGCTCTGTTAGCTACTACAACCTAAAAACAGTAAAGAGTGGTTTATATGTCCGGTGTGGTTAGCTAGTCGCCTCAAGTCTTATCTGATTTCATGAACTTTTGTACGCATCCCAGAGAGCAAGATGAGTCATCAAACATTTGAAAGCTTCTTACAGGAAGACAAAAGACAGGGATTATAATGTAAAAATACTCTGATATGGATTTTTGGGACAAATATTTGGCATATAATGTGATGAACTTTCAATTAAAGCAGGAACATGGGATTAAAACTGGCAGGATGTATTTTCATGTAATGGGGACTTTAAGGCACTGTATATATTTTAGACTGTATTATATTAATGTGGTGTTTCAGAAGCCCAAAAGTTGCAAGCTGCATTCTACTGCATACTGTCTAACTTGCAAAAATAAACGTATTTGTGATGTTTCAGTTAAACCTTCATCAGGCAGGCCATCTTAACCAAGGAGTGGCTTTAAGTCTGCAACCAATCACATTCTCCACATGCAACAAGAAGGCCGACATTAGATGGATTTATATGACTATGTTGAATATTATACATGGAGCTAAAAAGGTAAAACACTCAGTAACAAACATGAATGTACCCCACATAGCTCACCTTAAATGGGTGGATTCCTATAAAAAGAATACTTAAAGCCCTGAAGACTAAACTGCACGCTCAATAAGATACATTCCCGAGTATCGCAGATTATATCCAACTCCACCCACCAGGCTCCTGGAGGGAGAGGCGGATCCGAGAGGGCTGTCACACAATTCAAAGGCTCTTTTCCATTTTGGCTTAAGGGCTTAGGGCTGTAACTTCCTGCTGTGAGTCAGCACACCACAGAATGAAGAAAACAAAACATATTGTCAGCAACATGCTGTAAAATTAACCACATAAATGTATCTGGTAAGAGATACAGGTGTCTCTGAGGCCTCAGCAGCCTGCTCAAGAATAGTTTCTTTCTTAGAGCATCATCTAACTGAACTCTGCCATCTGCTGAACTCTGCCTACACACGCTGACAGTCCTCACACACACTGACACATATAAATCACGCATACACCACGTACCTACAGTACACCACCCACGCCTAACTCTCCTATTATTCCTGTGATTGTGGTTCCTATGCAACCTTTTCATATTGCCTGCTTCTTTGTGTATTTGTACTGCTGCTATTCTGTAATCAGTGTATTGACACTGCTGCTGAACATTGGCTCAGGTTATTGGCTTTCTCCGAAATAATTAGTACAATATTTTTCTTTGAGAATGATGGAAAGAAAGCTTGTAAAAGTTCTCAAAAGTAAAACAGTGACAGACATTGTACAACCTGTAATGCCTGATGTTTGGCATTTGTATTTTGTAGCATTAGTAGTATTTTTTATGTGTAGAATCTTTGCATTTATGTGTATCTATGTGAAACAGCGGACATCCTGGGATACACAGCAAATTTCAGATTTTGTTTTTTCTGATATAACGTGAAATTAAAATAAATAAAAAAAACTGATCATCATCAGTACAAAAGACTTCAAATGCCTGCAGCCCGATCATAGAATTACCATAACCTTAACACCTTAACATCATTTACTTTCCTTTACTAAGGGAACTGTAGTGAAGCCTAAATCCACAAAAAAATCACACTCTAGTGTATCCTTTACTCTCGATTGGAATTTAATAAGATGCACTGTGTTTGTAGTCATGAAGTTGACCTAAAATGATTTAATAATCAGGAATTTGATACTGTTATTTTATCATTTCCTTTCAAACCAGTTAAACATTTCATATTGATAGTCATCTGGCTCTGTGAGGCTGGTTGACCATGCAGCATTTAGCATCAACCACATCAGACATTTTCCGAACATTGAATGGATTTGGCTAGTATTGCTATTTCTCTGGACTGTTAGGCTGCTGAGTTTCTTAATGTCATAAATTCATCTTTCTTTTTTTTTTTATTGAACTCATGTAATTTAGCAACAGTTACTCTCTAAAAGCAATGACCTTTTTTAGTTGTTTTATGCGTTTCAGGTTCGGCATCTTAAAATTTGTGGCATTGTGCTGCCTTCCGTTCAGCCGCCAAAAATACACATCTCTGCCACATTCCTGTCACAGATGGATTTGGAAAATTCTAATTTAGAAAGTGGGTTGTACATACACACACACACACACACACACACACACACACACACACACACACACACACACACACACACACACACACACACACACACACACACACACACATATCCATGTAGGCTTAAATGCATGCATGCCTGTGTGTGTAGTGACTTCCACTATTGCTTGGTTTCAGGTTACCAGGCCTCCCTCTCTGTCTCTCCTGTATTTCAGTCTGTCTTTTGCTCTGCCGGCTCCAGGAGTCTGGCTGTCTGCTCTCTAAATAGAGTTGACCTCAGCGCAAACTTGGCGCTGCTTCTGTCTTTAACTCTGCATGAGGGGCGATGCATATGTATGATGTGTGTTTGTGTGTGTGTGTGTGTGTGTGTGTGTGTGTGTGTGTGTGTGTGTGTTTGTATGTGCATGTGAGAGCTGATCTTTGTGTATGTAGTTACATTTCCATCCACATGTAGTGCAAATTTTAAATAAGTCTTCAGAAAATTGGGAAAGGAAATGCAAATTTATGTGTTTTTTTTGTTTGTTTTTTTTAATCCAGATTCAGATTAAGACAACTTTATTAATCCCACCAGGGGCAATTTGTTTGAATAGCTTGCCTTGCACAAATACTATACACAACATACAGTAACATGTAGATGCATAAATAAATGAGTATAAAATAAAAAAACTTAATAGACATACATTCATAAAAAATACTATAAAAAGAAAAAAAACAGAAATTTACAAAGAATTTAAAAGACTAAAAGCAGAGGGGAATGAAAGACTTTGATTACCACTTAGTTTTACAAGCAGGTAAAGCAAAACAATGACCTGACGGCAACAGAGAAAATTCGCCTGCAAGAACATGTCCAGAAGAATTTAAAATAGTTAGTGTCGTTGTGTCTTTTTGGAGGGTTTGTTGATTGCAAAAACCAGTCAAGTCCCGTTGTGTCATTCCTGTGATCTGCCATTTTGAATTTGAAAAAAACAACAACAAAAAAAAATCACTTAACATCGATCTTTTCCTAGGAAGTTTGATCGATCTGCATGAAACTCGGCGAACATAATCTAGGGACCAATATCTAAAGTTCCCTCTTGGCAAAAGTTGGAAAACTTAGTAAAACTGAGCTTCTATAAGGCAATGAATATTGCAGAGGGCGTGGCTCATCACATAAAGGTGTATAACATCTCAAGGGTTTCACCCATCACCACACAACTTTGTAGGCATATGACCACACATAATCTGAGGGGACCCCTCCATTATTGACCCCATCAAACAAAATGGGGGCGCTAGAGAGCTAATTTCTTATCTAGGCCTAACCGCCATATTGATTTTTACTAAACTTGGTAGATATGTAGAACAGGATGCCTCAAGGTGACTGGAGAAATTTAACTCTAATTGGCAACTGGGTGGCGCTATAACAACAGAGAAATGCTTAAAAATGGCTAAAATGCGACCAGATCGCTGTGGCTCCCCCTGTGGACCAATGTTGTTGTTTTTCTCATTTTTGGTATGACTAAGTCATGGTATGGTATGCTGTACATAATCACGGAAACTGTCAGTGTGTCATTCTGTCAGTCAGTCATTCTGTCTGTCCCACGTTTTTCTACTCACTGACGTGGTCAATCTGTGTGAAACTGCACATAGGCATTGAGGACTGGCACAGATAGAAGGTGACAAAGCTACCAATGGGTATGGACTAGTTGTTATTTAATTTTATTCACCATAACCTGCATATTATAAAAGCACAAAAGTGGAGAGAGTCAGACATTCAGTACAGTAGAGACATAACTCACTGCCTCCTGTGTGCAATGGGATCTGATGTGTGCAAAAACATACAATTGTACTAAAACTATATTCTTTACTGCTGCGGCTTTCCAGTGATGCAACAAAATGTAAACTTTGTCATCCTTACCACAATACCATTGTGCGTCCTGACATACATGTTATTCACATCAAGTGAATCTGGATAAGCACCCAAACCACTGAAACCAACCGACAACATACATCAAAATCATATTTAGCATGTTTTCAATGGAGGAAGAGTTTTACCGCTCAGTTCATGCTTCAGAGAACATAATGGCACAGGGGATGAAAACAAGAGGCCTGGAGATGATTCAGAGTTACTGACATGATAATGCGAACAACCTGTAATTGTACTGGAGAGTTTATATCTCTTAAGAGTGAGACATTGCACTTTTCTTGCCAAGACAATAGCAGATGGAGACAGACGACTGTACAGACATGTATTTTTCATGAAAGCTTGTATGAACTCAGATTCACTTTATGCCGAGGAGCCTATGCCAATATGCAGTCTGCAGATTTGACTTGGCATGTAGGGACTACTTCCTAAAGAGAAGCATGTGATAATTTCACATTATTATATACAGTTTGATGTCATAATTCAGATGGGAGCAGGTTAGCGTGAAACCCATCACTGCAAGCTTCCTGAAAAGGTTACTGTGCATGCAGAGTTCTTGACTGACTGATTGTCAGGAGGAGGATACAATTTCCTATTAGATTACTTTTGGATGATATAGAGTGACCTTTTCTGGGTTCACTGCTTCATATTTTTGCTTATTTGCCCTTTAAACCAGCCTTTGTGTCCCTGGAAATGTGGTCATGCTCATGAACCCATCAAATACAGTTTTGAAAACTCTTGGATCATGTAAGATAGACCTCCTTCCTCCACTGCTTTCTGTATGTAAGGTAGCTGGATCTGTAGGGTCCATCTTCACTCTGCTACAGGTCTAATCTATACAGCTGAGGTTTGTGGGGCAAATGAAACAAGAAAGCCAGCACACCATCCTCTACTCGTGTGAGTTCAGGGAAAAGGGTTAATTAGGTTTAATTCAGAGGTGTTATTCACTCACTACATCTGGAAGTGCTTATTCAGCAAAACAAAGAAGAGAGGTGACTTTAAAACAGCCCTTGAAGGTGGCGGCTTTTAACTGCTGAGGACGGACAATAGATTCTTTCAGTCCATATGACATGAATTTTACAAGACAAAGACACATGCATGCAGACTACATGAAAGAAATGTCCGCCAATGAATTATCCATAGATACATTTGCAGGTGGTAAGACCCTCTTAGCAGTGTGCCACATTAAGGCAATGTCCACACATGCATTGGTGTATATGAAAAGGTACCTTTATCTGTGTTTGTATGTTTGCCTATGTCTTGTACATGAAAACTGTGTTTTTGGTGACTGAAAATGGAGCTTTTGTAAAAATCATTCAAGGGTGAAGATAGTCAGGAACTCAGTTGTCAGTGTTGAGTGTAGACGGGGAAACTTTTTGGCTTGTAACATAAAAGTATGTGTTATTATCTTCTTTGTGAAACCAGCCTCACTCCGGTCGTCTAAATCCAGCGTTTGGGCAGTGACTTGCGGTGTCAGACACTGATGAAAAAAGCCGTCCTTTAATGCCGGTATAGTTTAACTGCACTTGGCAGCGTAAGGGGGAAATGCGGCAGGACAAGAATGAAAATTAAGGTGGCGAAAGTCCAAGCAGGGCTGGTGGGAAAGGTGGTGTATGGGTCCAGCAAACACAGACTTTCACCCGGGAGAGCGGCGTTTGCATCCCGTAAGATTCTAAAGCCAAAGCCTGTTCTTTTTTTTCTAACCTCAACCACGTGAGTTAGTTGTTGGAGGAAAGAAAAAAGTCAATTTGCGTTGTTGTATTGACCTAGTCCATTTATTTCGAAAGAGACATTATGTAAAAGGTACATTTCCTGTGAAAACGGAAATATATCTTGAAAGAAGAAAACCTTGCTAACAGGACTTTTATATGTGCAGTTACTGTTCCACTATAGTGAGGAAGAGAGGTGTCACAATGTGCTACGGAGATCATTGCTCCAGGTAATAGCTTTTCTTCAGGCTTCTTCTTTGCATGGCTTTAGGGTTAGGGTTATAGTGCTGCTTGGCTTGGCATGCTCTTGACCGCATCTTGTCTTTTCATTGGATGGGACAGATTTTTTTTTTTTTTTTTGAGAATGATGGAGGTTAAGCCCCTCTCCCCCATCTTTTTTTTTTTTTTTTAACTCAAAAATACCCCTCTATGAGTGGACAAGGCCTCACATGTATTGGTTGCCATTTAGTCATTCAAACCTTTCAAAATGTCACAGACTGGAAAACAAATGATGATACTGGATAATTGTTATATCCAGTAAAGACTGTCATTTGTATTACCTGTCACACACTTCACCATATTCCGAAACAACACATGGACAACCATGGCATTCTGACCCCTGAAAAAAAGGGGCTGCAAAGGACCAACAGCTGGTGCCATAAAGAGGTCACAGAGAGAGATCAGCCTCCTGTGGCTCCAGGAGTTCATAATTAACACATTTCCACCTGGTACATCCTCCATCCTTTACACCGTCAGACCACGGGGCTTTGAAAGCTCCATGGAGCTTTGGCAGATCAAAGCTGTGGAAACTGGCTCTCTCAGACTGAAAGACATTAACCCAATTACCTTTTAAATATTCACTCTACACATGTTGTCAATTAGAACAGACTGGAATTACTCCAGGTGTATGAAGTAAGAAAATAAAGACGGAATACGCTTAAAACATTCTATTTAAGTAGAAACACTGATTGATATAAAAAGCATTTTATAATTTTTCTAACATGTTTATTGATGTTAGGAGAGAAGCTTAATTGCTTTTTACTGCTGCCAGTTAGATAAGAAGTTTGAAACCTCTGTCATATTTGTTAAATATAAAGCTAGAGTCAGCAGCAGCTTAGCATTAATAAAACCTTGTTTTTACTCTACATTCTTTGCAAAGATTAAACAAAGAAGATATAATATGTTAATTAGTGGGTTTTAGAAGTGATGGACGGCAGATTTGATAACCTTAGAACAGAGGTGTATCTGTTTCCCCTGCTTCAGTCTTAAGCTAAGCTAAGCTATGTTAATCGGCTGCTTGCTGTAGCTTCATATTTAAAGAAAAGGTATTTTACTGCAAGAAGGGTAGTGTCTTCATAAAACTGGGCTGTCTATGCAGTAGAAAGATGCACATACTTTTGAAACTGCTGCTACTTGACCACAGAAAACCAAGTAAGAGGGCTGTGGCAATCGCTTTTGCTCAAGAGGTAGAAAACCTACAACTACCAGAATGCACTGTGCAGCACTGGCCCTGTAACCCGGTCTCACTCTGAAGTCACTGAAACTGGTGCTTGGGCAGTGACTTGTGGCGTCAGACACTGACAAAAAAGCCATCCTTTAATGTCGGCAATGTCAGGAGGGAAACATGGCGGGACAAGAATCATAAGCCCCTTTTACACTGCCAGGTTTTCCGCGAATGTTGGGCCGTTTTGCCAGCAAGCTGCGAGCCTTTGAAACAAAGACTTTCACCAGGGAGAGCGGTGTTTGCATCCTGCAGGATTATAGAGCCAAACCCTGTTCTTTCTTCCTAAAGCTAACCACATGCGTTAGTTGTTGAAGGGAAAATAACATCAATTTGTGGTGTTGTGCTGACGTGCATTTATTTTGAAAGAGACTGTATGCAAACTGTAAATTTCCTGTGAAAATATAAGTGTGTTTTGAAAGAAGTGGATGCATGTAACAGGCATAACTTGGCATGGTGTCCACAACCAATGCACGCAGGGTATCTTTCACATCGTGTCGGGATATGGAAAGTCCATGACCAAACTACGATATGTGACGAGGTCAGAGTGAGTCCTGCTGATAAATGATGTCATGCAAGTTGAATACAGACAATGATACGCAACCGGCTGGCTGGTAACAAACTATCTCAAATCATAGTAAAACAGTACACTAAAATATGTTTCTAAAAACATTTCAGGGGGGGAAATAGACAATATGATAACAGAATCTTGAATCTTGATCAGCACTGCTAGTTATACTGTGTGATCCTCCATTTTTATAACAAGGAAACAGTGTTATGCCCACTTCCTGTTCACAAACTCTCAGGTTTGAGCCGAACAGTGCACAAAAACATGTTGTTGAAAACATTTCAGGTGAGAAATAGACAATGTATCAGAATGTTGGTGTGGAGTTTGTTGTCACATACATGTACTATCATACATTAATATATACTTATAGCATATATGCTACCATTATACCTTTATCATTATTAAAATTATTATCATTAAAATCAATGTTATTGTAGATATGGTCATTACTGTTTGCCCTGCATCTCTCTCCCTCTCTTTATCATCTTGTCATATGGATTACTATAAGTTTATTATGTTGATCTGTACTGGACACACAACATCAATTGCACATGTGTTCATCCTGGAAGAAGGATCCATCTTCAGTTTCTGCCATTTTTTATTTCCCCCTTAAAAGTTTTTCCTTATCTGCTGTGAGGGTCCAAAGGACAGAGGGATGTTGTGTGCTGCCAAGCCCTCTGAGGCAAATTGTGATGTGTGATATTGGGCTGTAAAACTGAATTGAATTGAATTTGGTCTTAGTTTGAGGGAGAAAGAGAAAGACGGGCAGCGCTCTCTTCATCCGATTCTATACTCTTTGTGTCCATGGTGCAGTGTTACAGTCTGTAGTTGGAGCAACAGCCCTAGAGCCAGAGATTTGAGCTGAGAGATGAGCAGGGAGATCTGGGCTCTGGTAAAACGGAGGAAAGTTTACCACAGTTCATTTCCACACTACCCACACTGTTATGATACAAAGCTGGTTGAAAATCAAAATCCCTTTAATGGACAGATGTTAGGGTGGCATCCATCTTCTCATTTAACACACTTAAATTGTATTATTTCAAGTGATCCAATATACATACAGTATATAATGGCGAGGATGACGGATTAGACTATTCATGTTGTGGAAAAGCTGCAGGAGGTTTATGTTTCACAAAAGCTGAGAGAATCTTCTGGTGTTTTAGGCACCCTGTCATCCGAGAACAAATTGTCATTTGCGGTTTTGTCTTTTTTTGGACAGAAATGGAAATGGAAAACAATGTGTGTGTGGGTGTGAAAATGTTAACAATAACTGTGCAGTGAATGGAAAATGTAACAAGCAGCAGCGATAGATAACAGGAGGGCACAAACGACTGGGGGAGGCATTTTGGGGAAATATAAGTTGTGCCGCTGTTGCATGTTGACATTCTGTCTGTGATCACGGATGATTAGCAGGACTCTGTCCCTGAGGAACTAAGCCCACATAAAGCCCTTCACTCTCACTCCTCCCTCCTGCACTGAGCCTCTCTCGGGCAGGAGAAATCACTCAGTGTGCTAGAGACGTGCCAGCGTGCGATCTGTGTGTGAGAAATGGATTTTGAATATTTGGATCAGAAGAGGCTTCTGGGTGGAGTAATGCCTGATAACACTGTCACTGAGGTAATCACCCGTGACAAATTCTTCCTCAGCAGAGAAGGGGGCAGCCACAGATGCTGAGGAAAAGAAAAGTTTTCTGGCTGATTCTGGGAAACCTGTCAAACCAGTAGTTACCAGTGGTGAGTTTGGCTCCAGTGAGATGCAGACCATACAGACAGACTGTCTCTGGAACCTTCTGGTGCCAATTGGTCAATGTCAAAAACCAGAAAACCCAGCAGTTGTAAAGATTTCACTGCCTTCATTTCTCTCCCTTTCTATTAGCTGCCTTATTCTGGCATTTACTGCTCGGGTTTTTAATTAACTTCCCTCAAAATGCACATGCATCTTGAATCCATTCCCTGTGGGGAAGAAAAGTGTTATAAAATTAGCTTGATTCAATAACTAAAAGTCTACTGATTTGCTTTGTACGGCCGTAGTTAGGCAAAGGGATGCTTTGAGTTAATTGCTATTATCAGCATGCTAATGTGCTCACAGTGACAATGCTATTATGCAGAGCAGCATCATAGACTCTAAAAATAATGGTCGTAGCGAATGTGACGTCACCAACTGGTTTGTGGTCTCCTGATTTGAAGCCTTGAGTTTGGCATTTTGTCACGATCCTGTTTTTTTGGGAGCCAGAAGAGACCATATTTGAATGAGAGGGTGGTTCACTGAAGGAGTCAGGGTGGGATCTAAGCCACAGACACCTCGTAAACAGCCTGTCATTCAAAATGGCCCGCCCTCAATTATGCGTAACTTGAACCTTAACAAAATGTAAACTTGTGAGTTAAATAAGAATTCCCCCTCCCTCCCTGTACAGTTGTCATGAATTGGCAAATCAACTATAGAACAATGTGGCGTGTATGTCACAGTTACATCATAGCAGATGCATGCACATTGTGGTGGCAGAAAAGCAGTGGAAACCCGAGGGACACAGTCAAGATACCCAGGATAAAAATGTCTTCTTGTGCTGTTGGATGTCAGAACGGGAATACAAAAAACATAACCTTCATTTATATGGAAAACCATCTCCAAGGATGTCATCTGAAGCTAGACAAAGACCTTTACGGCTGCTAGAATTTGATGTAAACAAACAATTTACACAATTTTCACAAATGCAGTTTATAGAGCCCTACAGTTACAGCATGACATGACTTAGGCCTATATTTACTAACACCTAGTGGCAGCAGTATGTACATTGTTCCAAAATGTATTAAACAATAAAAATAAGTTAATACTAACCAAGTCATGCAGTGCAGTTTGATGTCAGTATATAGTTGTTTGACTTATTTATGTCGTATACAGCTATATTGTATATCTGTTTACTGACTCGGCAACACGTCTGTCTACAATAGACAAAAATCACATGACAGGTCTCATTTCTTAACATCCTGGACGTGACCGCAAAGTACAAAACTGTACGAATCAAGAGATTTGTATGTCTTGAGTTATTCTTCCGTATACACTGGATTTTTCCACAAGGTACATGAAGATGTCTGGTCACTGTAACTTTGGCCCTTTAATTAGGTTTTTGAACCAGTGACCAACAGTCAGTAAACTTCACCCTATTGCTCAGGGTTAGTCTGTTAGTGGAAGTCTATACGTCATAGACATATAGACGTTCATACATTATGATCTACGTGTAGTAAAAAATAAAGTTCTGTCTCCAGTTGTCAACCATGGATTTAGCTTATTGTCCTTGGTTAGTACTTGTGGAGATGTTTCCATATAATATAATTTAATGTGAAAGTAACATTAGACAACTTTTCAACTCGCTAGCTAACACTTTCTGTTTATTAACTCCTTCATCATAACAGAATATAGTGACTTTTAGAAAGGACACCACAAGTTTTTTTTAGATTATCAAACGGACGATAGATCATAGAAGTTTGTTTCTAGCTGTCAGCGATCAGCCATAGGTAGTGCGCTAGGAGTGTGTAACAACTCACCTGCCGAATCAACTAGCCCTGAAAATGGATGTGAGCATTTAGACACACAGAGCTGGATTGGCAAGTTGATCCGAGGTGTCCAATTTTCCGCCTCGTAGTGGAAGTTTATAGTTTAAATCGACCGAGGCGGCCTTCCGCAACAGGAGGGGCTGTTGATGACTCTGCTCGTGCGACCTGCTGGCGGTGGATAAACATGAAACAGCTGATAGCAGGAATTAGCAAGCAGCTAGTAGCAAGAGAGAAACACAAACCTGACAGACACTGTAAAGATGAGCAACTGGGGAGACAAGGAGTTGCGCGCCCTCCTTGCCCTCGCAAACAAGAGGCCATTAACCGTCAAATGACGGGGACAGTGAAGGACGGGCCAACTTATGAGAGAATCGCCGAAGGACTGACCAACCGCGGCTTCCCTCGGAGTACGTCACTGTTTACGTCACACACCAAACTACACGTTTTGTTACTTGCTCACGCCCCCCATTGCCCCCAAAAAGGAGCATTCTGTATAAACAAAAGTAGGCAGGCGGCATTTTGCTGTACACTCCTATTTTGTTTTTATACTGCCAATGCTGAACAAAGACTGATTGGGCTTTCGTGAAAATTTGCACAAATCCTATCTAAAAAGGGCTCAGTTTTAGATAGGAGTTGTCGGTTTGTTTAGGCTTTGTGAACACTGCATGGTCTGATGACTACTTTACACTTTCACTCAGCATTGTTGCACCACTTCACAGACAAACGGAGACATCTGCTGCACGCAGTGCTTTTGGTCCACCTCAGCGTCCACCGTTTACAGTCCTCCAGAAACAACAGTTAAGGATCAGGCCCGGTCAAAGCATGGGATTGCTGTCCAAGGAAAACTCACATGTCTAAAGCATCACTCACATCTTTTAGTGAGCTCCTTCATCCTTACATCAAAGGGGAATCAACGGTGATGAGATACACTCTACTGCATTTGAAAAGAAGGGAGAGGGTCAGCGAGTGTTTGGAGATAATTTTGTATTCTAGTGTAGACAGAGATATTCTATAAAATGAAGGTCGTGTGGACAATCTTTTTCCTTTTATTTTTTTAAGTGGGAAATATCCATTTTCAAAAATATCTGTATACATGTAGACAGGCCATTATTCTGGCATTTACTTAATTTTCTATTAATTTCTCTCAAACTACACGTGCCTCTTGAATTAAATCCCTTGTAAGAGTATTATAGTAATTAATTAAGTTAGCTTAATTAAACAAAAATCACCAGAAGCAGTGCTGCAGACGAAGCTTTTCAGTCCCCGTGCTTCCTGCGGCGTTCGTCCAGACGCATGTCGGAGGTGACCATAGTTATCCCTGAAATATGTCTTTTATTAACAGTATGTGAACACGATGAACTTTTTGTGAGTTAAAGAGAAAAGATTTAGTTGAGAGAAAGTAATTTTTTTCAACAATTTGTCATTTTCCATTTACAACTATTGTTTTGCAGCTGCCAGCGAGTGAAAACTGTCTTTAATGAAAACAGAAGAAATCTATTAGATTACCTGAAATAGCTTTAATAATGCTTCCCACACAGAGCTCATGTAACTAATTATTCAGTTCTCTGAAATGATTTCATGTCAATAGGTTACTTGTGATCTGATTGTGTATATTTAAGTATATATATATATATATGCCTG
The DNA here is from genome assembly GCA_026686955.1 of Epinephelus cyanopodus. NCBI lineage: Eukaryota > Metazoa > Chordata > Actinopteri > Perciformes > Serranidae > Epinephelus > Epinephelus cyanopodus. The sequence continues at coordinate 23,797,549 of CM048916.1, read as the reverse complement.
TTTTTAGTCTTAACAATGTGCTGTCAACATAATGGATGTGGAAAGAATTACTGAGAGTTATAATGTTCTGCATATAAAATGTATACATTAACTGGATAGTTTCTGTACTCAAGAGTGGGATGGTGAGAAGTGGGTGTTTGAAGGGTGTAGAATAATCACAGATCTTAGTGTGAAAAGAAAAGTATTTCCTGTGATTATAAATGCATATTTTTTAATTGAAACAAGAAGAAAAGGGAGTGAGTGAAGTGTCTGGTAGTGTTTTTGTGCTGCTCATTTCAGCGAGGAGACCTTTTTCCAGCCTTGTATTATTTGCTTTTCAGCCCTCAGTAGAGCAGAGTGATTTCTTTGGATGAGTAACATTAGCCAGCAGTTTATCTTCACTGTATTTCTTAGAGGTGGCTAAAGCCAAGAATGTGAGGAGTATGTGGAATAGCACGTCATTTCTTGTTAACATTAACAGTTATATCCAAATCTGTAAAATCTATCTTTTCTCACCTTGGCATGTTATTTATTTCTCAGTGGATTTATCTCCACACTCCCTTTGATGACACCTTGTCTCACACATTTGCGTTTACTACCACCCTCTGACACTGAGCCTTCAAGGCAGAACACAAACAACTCATGCATTAACTGAAACGTTACAGAGGAGAGGCTGCAAGTAAAAATAATTTATCAAGTTTGGGTTTGATGGAGAGTATAGCTGTCTGTTTTAGTTTTGTCTGAATGCCGCTCAGACGCAGCAGCAGCAAAGATGGCAACAGAGAAGCGCCTTTTTTTGATAATAATGGCTCCTCTAGATGACAGCTTTCTTACAGCCCCAAAACACTCAGCTTTTCTGAAATGCCCTGTCTGTCAAAACACGCACAAATCTGACGCAGACAGATGCATCATCACCTTTGTCAAACAAAGAGACACTTCAGAAAGAAAAGAAACAAACTTGAGATGTGACTCATGAGCGGAGCCTTCATGATTCTTGCAGTGGCATTTCTCCATTGCAGAAACATGCTGATGTTTAAGGGTTTGCCTGGGACGCAACACGCCACTGTGACCTATGCATATTAAGGGCGGTAATCTCCAGGCATCTCATGATTCGATTACGATTCAGAGGGCAACGATTCGATGACAAAACAGTTATCGAAGCATCAACATTTGATTTCTGTACATGATTTATTTTTCTCACTGCGCTTGCATACCATCTGGCTGTTGTACGGGTCCCTTTTCCATTCCAATTTATCGCCAAAATGCTTCCCTACTCTATTGAGACCAGTCAGATTGTCAGTATCTGCGGTTATACACACCAATCTATTGTGGGATATTAAAGGGATAGTGCACCCAAAAATGAAAATTCAGCCATTATCTACTCACCCATATGCCGGCGTAGGCCCTGGTGAAGATTTAGAGTCCTCACATCCCTTGCAGAGATTGGCGAAGGGAGCAGCTAGCACACCTAATGGCTGACAGCGCCCCAGACTAACGTCTAAGAACACAAAATTGAAACCACAAAATATCTCCAACATGCTCATCCGTAGTGATCCAAGTGTCCTGCAGCCCCGACATAAAAAGTTGTTTCCAAAAAATGTCACTTGAACTCTGTTGTAAGCCTCACTGTAGCCTGTAGCTCTGACTGCTTCTCTGTGCTCCGCGCATTTCTATATTTTTTTTTTTTTTTTTTGGGGTGCACTATCCCTTTAAAGCCAGGAAGGTGTCCAGTGATTATATGCTGTAATTTTTCACAGAAAATAGTATGAAAGAGTTAATGGTCCACAGCCTATTTATTTTGAAAAGTTACCTGCATTAAATAATTAATTTGAAAGCATCTCACAGTCTCTTGCTTGATGGGAATAGCAATGCGTCTATGAATCTAGTATTTCCCCCACCCATCATATATTGATAGCAAGCAGATTTAGCTTACTTAAGAACACTGGCTTACTTGTTACTGCCGTTTGTGGACAATTCAAAGTTGAAGCTGATGGCTACCACGTGCCTATTTTTGTGTCTTTATACACTAACGTTGACCAGTGGTTCAGTCCATCTGACAGAGGGGGTCAAGTGCCATGTGTAAGAATCACAAGCACTGTTAAAGTAAACATGTGAGGTGGACTGCAGCCTGACTAGCAAAGTCAGAATGCCCTCAATCAGAGACCACTGAGGGAAAAGCCAGGGCACAGAGAAACAGTGAAGGAACAGCAGGTATGACAGGCAGAGCTGATGGTGAGAAGGGAGGCAGATTAATGTTAGTGAATAAAACCTGCTGTAAGGGGCTCAGTTTTAAAGCTGCAGTGAAGACATTGGTATCATGTCAAACTAGAAGACCCAAGGCAGTGCGGCTCTGGGCATAAGTAGTATAGGCGACTAACTACATAACTACATAGCAAAGCATACTAAATAATAGAGAGGACTTTTTCTCTGTATCATTATAATGTCAAAACGACAAAAGCTTTCTGGTGCCCGCTCAGCTACCACGACACTACTGAGAGGAATACATGTGGAGAGAAAGAACATGAAAAGAACATGTCTTGAAATCGGCAAGAGGAGAGCTAATTATCGTCACCCCTCAGCGGCACCAAATGTGCTCGGGCTGCCACTGACCTAAGGCATCCACTGGTACCAACCATGTTATGCTATCTTGTCAGAGAGGGGGCCAAATAATGCTCCACAGTTACATTAAATCTTGGTGAGGGAAAAAGAAACACTGCCTTTTTTCTCAATGACGCATTTAAGTATTTCTGCGTACATGGGTCCCTGAACAGTCTTGGAATTGCGTAATTTGGGTGTGACTGGTAAACTGAGAGGTGACAGCCATATACTCTTTACAATATTTCAGTTCACCACACAATTTAACCAATATATAGCCCTTTTTAAAACAGGAAGTGCAAAGTCCAATCAGTCTTTTTTCAGCATTGGCAGTATAAAAACAAAATAGGGATGTGCAACAAAATGCCGCCTACCTACTTTTACTTGCTACTAGCTACTCATTCCTGCTATCAGCTGTTTCATGTTCATCCACCGCCAGTGGCTCGCACATGCGGCGTCATCAACAGCTCCTCCCACAAGTCTTCAACCCTCCCGTTGCGGAAGGCCACCTCGGTCTGTTTAAGCTAAAAGGGTTCTGCCAATATGTCTACCCTACGAGGTGGAAAACTGGGCACCTCAGATCAACTCGCCAATCCGGCTCTGTGTGTCTAAACGCTCACAGCTTGTGGGCAAAACGGCCCAACGTGCACGAAAAATCTGGCAGTGTAAAAGGGGCTTATGATTCAAGTAGCCCTCAAGATTGAACGAATAAATATGGAAAAAAATATCAGGCCTATTAGTTCACTCCTGATTTCATCTTATGATTTAATACCTTGTAGTAATTTCTTCAATCAATGTAATTCTCAGTGTAATCATTCACTGAAGGGCTTTTTTCAGCCCAGGACAAACATGTGACTACATCTGCTTTTCAAAATACAAGGTCTTAACACAGAGCAGTTACATGTGGAAATATGATTAATTGGATTATAATCGCAGGAAGTATATATCTCTTTCCCTAATGGCTGGCCTGATGAAATCTGCTCGAAACAGTTGCCATTTCATGCAACAAAGCAACTCAGTCATTGCCTCGAAATTAATATCTGCCGCCATTATCATTGTAAACAGCATTATGTGTCATGCTGGCATGAAGAGCTTAACAGTAACTGAGGGGAGGTGCAGCTTAGCTAAAGGTCACTTAAGCCTTGTGTTCCAATCTGTATGTGGCTACCATGTCCACTTTGGGCCAAAAGCTTGAGCAATGGAACAACTGCCATCAGATGTGGTGACAGCAGCAAACAACTTTGTACCAGACCAGGCAGAAGTGGTTTCTAACAACAAAACTTCACTTAATGTTACACAACCAGAACTTTTATCAAGGTTAGGGCAATGTTAGTGCCATGGTTATATAAACTTCACTATAGTGGAAAATGTCAGGTCACTCCGAGCGTCACAGATGAGAGAAACTGTTGGTGCTCATCCATCACTTCAACTCCATCACCTCACTTTTTACTGTGCAGTTTCAATATGGATCTACTGCCATTTTCTTCCTGCACTTCTTTAGCGGTATGAACACGTATCTCTTCCGACCTTTTTCCCACTTCTCGACACAGCTTGAACTCACAAGACATATAGTCACATATCAGGGTGCTGTGAAGGAATCACTGAAAGGAAAGTGGCTGCTCTCTTGAGTCTTGTGTACATGAACCTTGAAGTGACAGCATATAATGAACTGATAAACATCTCTAGACACAGTCAACTGCTTTGCCCACACACATACACATATAGGCACGAGGCAGCAAGCTAGAAGTGAAAACGCTGCGACGAATAAAACAGCATGTGGGAAATAACACAGTATGGAAAGTGATAGATGTATTACAAAGGCATCGAAATATGAAAGCACACATTAAGAAAAAATGGAGTGGAAGTACTGTTAGCACACTAACAGTGCAATATCTGATTTTAGAGAACTAAAGAATCAGAAAATAAAGTCAGGACATGATATTTAACACCATTATCCAAACTAGAGCAGCTATGGTTTGCATGTGATGTGGGTGGATGGCAGCCTATATTTGTTGGTGAGGTGCCCCCACATACCAATTATTGCACCAGTTTGGAGTTTGCTGGCATAAAGAAAGTTTGGCTTTGAAGCTACAACCTTCTGCATGAGAAATTACGGCTAAGAAAAGCCCCATTTCCACCAAATGCTTTCGGTATCGTACCTTTGGAACCAAAAGTAACCCTTCAGACATGGTACCTAGACCCTAGTGTTTCCACCGCAAACAGTACCCTTTTTTTTTTTTTCAAGTAAGGATTAGAATATATGCCGTTCATATAACCCAGAGAAATCAATATATATATAAACACTTGAAGATCCATTAATTACTAAAAATATATGTCATATAAAAACTAAAGAAATGGTCCAATCAACAGACAGGTATGGAACGGTTCCATTGGTACCATCCACAGCTTTTCACAGTGGAAGCAGAAAAAAAGCATACCAAACTGAACTGAACCGTACTGCTCAGTGGAAACGGGGCTAAAGTGAAGATAGAATGTCTCTGTCTCAGCAATTTCACCTTGGTCCAGGTGTGTAGTGACAGTAAAATTGCTCAGTGAGGTGATGTGATCAAGTGCAAAATCTTGACTGATAAAAAGAAGATGGTGAAGGTATTGCTGGCACCAATTATTTTTCTTAACATTAGACATGTTACTCAGGATTTGATCTGATTTGACATGGTTTGCTTTGCTCCGTGATTTGAACTTGTTTGACACTTGACTTGAAACCCTGATCTGATGCACATGGATTCGGATGAGTCTTCTCTCACCTCTGAACGCTGTGTGGAAGCTTGTTTTTCAGATAAACTGTACTCCTTGGTTAACCATGAGATAAGTTTTTGCAGTGCTGCACGTGTCATCCATCCAGTGGAAAAAAATGAGCATTGATTGGCTGCAAGAGCATCCATTTGCATTCAGACTGGTCCATGATTTCCAGTTCTCTCTCATTAATCACATCACTCACTTTATCCCCCAAACACTTTTTTTTCCAACTTTGTAGCCCAGCAGAAATGATTCGCCAGCTGATACGCAATAATAATAAATGAAGTTTACTCCTCCCCACCTCATCATTGCATGCAGTCAGAGCATATTGATTTTTTTTTCATTCACATCATCTATATGAGATGTAATTACCCTCTATTCCCCTTCCTGTTATCCTCTGTGTGGTGCAGCTGAATACCATTAGACTCAGGTAATATCAGACATTTACATACAGCATATTTCAAAGCAAGTCCTTTACTGCAGGACTGTAAATCATAAAGATGATGCCCCCAGTTCGAAAAAAATTGAGATATCATCTTCTAATATGTCTATCTTTAAGGCATCGTAAAAGCAACCTTTCACACACAATACTTTCTGACCTTCATTTTATCCCCATCATCACTGTAATTGATTCCTTAAGAAAGTTTTGCTCTGCAGTGTTACAGTAGGTAATTACATATTTGGCTCAGAGGTGTTCCCTGACAAAAGTCACCTTAACGCTTATGAAATAAATCCTGGGTGAACGTGGATTCTAAAACTGATGTCACAATTTCAATATGAGAAGTTGTGGTGATCCATCAGTTACTGCAGTGTTGAGATAGAGTCGGCTAGAGCATAGGAATAAGATGAGAACGCGCCAAGTTGTAAATTTGGAAGACAAAACAATCATGGGCAATCTGTGTCAGATATGGAAGTGGATTTAGCCATTATGCAACTGTGCTGAATTCTGAACAGTAGTTGCTAATATTTCCAGAAAGTAATAGTTAAACACACAAAGTACCTGCGTCTTTAAAGGTCCAGTGTGCAGGATTTAGAGGGATATATTGGCAGAAATGGAATATAATATCATAAGTATGTAGCGCATAATCACCTGAAAATAGAAATTGTTGTGTTTTTGTCACCTTATAATGATCTACGTAGGGAGCAGGTCCTTGTTTTAGGAGATCATGTTGCACTGCTGTGTCTCGACACGTTTTTACTAGTTTAAATCACCAGGTCCAAAGTTTTGAAAAGAACAAGACCCAAATAAATGCTGGTTCTGATAAAAATCTTCAGCAAGCACTTATAAGCAAGTACTTGACTAGCTGCAGTAAGAGAAACACTGATTTGTAACGTTAAAAAACAGCTTTAGTCAATCATCTTACCACTTTTAATCACCTTGTCTGTTTGTTTTGGAAAGGAGAAGACCTCTGTTGATAATAGATCTACCGATTAAAATTGCAGGATTTTCCAGCTGGTTGCAATCTGCATTCCTTGCTGCTGGCTGAAACAAAATCCCCCTAAATCTTACACACTGCTCTCATGAATTATTACCCTCGAGTGCCTACTTCTGTAAAAATTCAACCCAAAAAATGTATTTCATATTTGAGTGAAGATCCCAAAGTTTCCAAAGATACCAAATATATTGAGGTGAATTTTTGAGAAATGTTTCTAAAATGATGAAAAATGGACAGAATATTTCCATTTCATTAAACGGTGCAGCCACAAAATCAAATCTGTGTGATTTTTCCAATTTAAAACTACTCAAGGTAAACATGTTATAGATGTTAGATGTCATTATAAATGTTGTGTTCTCCTGATCTTAGAATGAGCCGTTCATATCTATATAGGAAGTAGGTCCTTGTCCGCTGACAGTAGCCCAGAATGGACAAACCAAACACTGACCCGAGATAGGGCCATTTGCGTTTGCATTTTTTAACATGAAACTAGCTTGCAATGTGCATACAAGCAGTATAAGGAGGAGGTGCCCAATCTGAATGTTGTGTTTACTAACAGTAACAATAATTCGTGCATAGTTTACCTTTGAGCATAAACTGCTAGGGAATATTAGGGAGCTGTCAGGCTCCCATTAAGCCCCATTCCCTCCACTCTCTCTGCACTGTATACAGGTTTAAACACTGCCTGGGCCCAGAGTTTGTGTGATAATTTGATTTAATGCATTCATTTTGGAATATTCACCATATAAGCACATAAGCGAAATAATAAATGTCCTAACATGATATTAAGACACATAATAAAACAGGACCCACCTTAAGGCCCCTGTAATGCCATTTATTGTGCATATTTCTAAATAAATTTTCAATTAAATTAGTTAAAAACTAGTTAACATACAGTAAGCCTTAAGCTGTAGGGCCTCTGGATACGGGGAGAGCTTGACGAAAACAAAGGCTGTGAATTTAAATGACTCATATTCGCATTATATTCCTATCCACAGTCTGAGCTGCGAGAGTGCCCAAGATATGTATTTGTCCCTCTAAACACAATTTGCCCCATTGCATTGGTTTAGGTAAGGTAGGCACTTCGGTGTTGACTTTCTAGCCAGATAAATTTAATGAAATCAAATATAAAGGCCACTAATACTTGCTATTTTATAATAAACATAATCTTGACAGGCAGCCTCAAGTGCCAAACGTGTTGCAAGTCAGTTTCAAACCAAGACATAATCCATGATGTTTAAATGCAAATATATTTCCATACTGCTGCTCTCCATCCCAGCTTTATACGCACCATACATCACTGACTAAACCTATTAAGGTTTTACGTTTGCCATTCTAAACACCTGCTTTATGAGCATCTCCTGCTCCTTTACCATCAACACCTTGTCATTCTGATAACATGTAGACTGAGATGATTTAATCTGCAGCGGAGCAGAGCGCAGGAGTTGTCAAAGCTGTCACTGACACTGCCTCATATAGAATCTTATACATATTAGTAATGACATGAGTTGACTTTTGTTGTTTAATCACGCCTTCTACAATATGTTGTTAATGTTGTAAAGGTAAACAAAACAAGCCTTGTTTTGCTTACAATAATAAAAGATAAGAGTATAGTATCAGTGACCGGTTCTCTCCCACAGTACCTCTACTCTCAGTCAAGTCTGCTTCTGGCTGCTGCAGGTGTATTAACTCAAGGTCACTTACTTCAACCCCTCCGTGTCAACTCGTTTATCCATTTCAAGCCTGCTGTTACACCTCTATTGGTGTACAGAATCCCATCAAGCAAACTGGCGCTACCGCCCTTTCTAATTTTGTTCAATTTGAACTGGTATTTGCAGGGATGCCCTGTAAAATGTCTTCAATTTAGGGATATTATACTTTTATTAGAGATGGTGGGAGCGTACAGAATTGAGAGATGGAGGGATACTGGTGGCCCAGGGGGACCTTTAGCCTGGTGATTTTATTTCTGAGAACACTTTCATTTATCATGATCTTTTTGCTCTTGGAAAGCTGTGTAATATCACACAGCTGTCGACCTCGAGCATCTCAGCATTCCATTACTGAGTTATAGGAATTCCTAAATTCCCTATTCCTTCTCTCAAAGAGAAAACACTCGCTGGTGGTACTCTTTATTTAACACAATCAGAATAGTGCAAAGGTGCACCCAATCTTCCTGAACATTTCTGAGATGCTCATGTAAGTAACAGCCTTATTACCTGCATGGCTTAGAGTCGAATAAGATAAATAAGCCCAGTTGCCTGTAGAAAATGTTGGATTTGTATGTTTCTGCAAACAACACATACATTACATTTGTATGTATGGTATCAACATTTCCAAAGTGGCGTAGCATATGAGCTGACTTTGTCATCGGGATGCCGAGGAGAAGGTGGATGGCATGACACCTGGGCGAGATGCCTGCCAGTGTAGTCTAGTGTTCGAGGCCAACAAACAGCAAAACTGGTTGTGTTTTGGTGAGTCATTGCTGTGTATCAATTGGCTTTTGAGGCACCAAACATGGGTGTTTGTAGCAACTCCAATCTGGACAGTGCCAGCCTGACATTTCACCCCTGCCTTTATGATAAGCTAAGCAGGGTTCCCAGGGGTCTTTAAAAGCCTTGACAGTTTGAAATTGTCTCATAGCTGTAGCTTCATATTTGGTGTACAGACATGAAACTGGTATCAGCTGTTTCATTTAAAGGTGAGGCTGCAACCAGCTAAAAGCAGGCATTCCATGGCCGAGCGCCATGGTGCCTGATCTCCCGTCCTTTCCATCACTTGGCAGCACCCGCTGTCTCCTCTCTCGCCATTGCTAAGGAAAGGACCGGACAGGTGGTGTTCACAGGTAAGGCACCTGTTCACCTCCGACGGTGACAGTGCAGCCGATGTCGGCTGGAGGAGAAAGAGGGATCTATCTCCCCTCGAGCTGAGTTGTTGCAGTGTTTTAGGGGTGGTTTCAGGGGTGGTGTTGTAATATCAAACATCTACTCAGCCATGCTCAGTAACACACTGCATTATCACACTTTTGTGCAAAAGCCAATGCACCCACTTATATGAGCTCACAAGGTCACTTGCAAGGATTTAGATAAAAGCGGTGTATTCAGACCTATTTTGGCAAAACAGGATCAGACTGAGCATATAAATGGACAGTGGCGAAGTGGATTATGCCTAAGAAACTGTTTGGAAGTTCCTATCAGTGCTGCTTTACTATCATGACAACCACCTTTCAAGTCCACAGGGGGTGAGTGTTTTATCCTTGAAGGAGAGATTCTGGATGGAGTGCCACTTTAAACGTGTTTGTGCACACCATGTGTATATTTCACTGGGTTTCTGCAACTACCAAGGCAATTAAAAAGAAGTTATAAAGAGACGTTGCTGGCTAGCAGAGATAAGCCTGCACACCACTGCTATCATACAGCCATTTATCACTTATTTCTGACTTTGACTTCTCTGCTTGTTACCAGTCTGCCTTCCCAGATTGGAGTGTTGAAAGATCCAAAAGTGACTGTTTGAAGATCTGAATATTATTGCTACTCTCAGTTTGGAGAAGCCTGCATCATTAAATTCTAACTTTATTTACATTTGCTTCATATCTACAAACACTTAAGCCCCTTAATGATGTGAGTGATTCTGCTAACAGACAAGTAACAAGTAACAAGTAACAAGGAGCCAAGTAAAAATAATGCCTAAGCATCAAGAAATTAAAGGACATGAAAATATAAGCATTTAAAGATATGGAAAGTGGAGAAAGCACAGTCTTGCTTATGATTTCTCCAAAGTGTCTGATGTTTACTCTTCACTTTTCTTTCTCATCATTCTCCTCCTTTCTCTCGTCTCTGGCTGGCTTCCTGTTATTCCCCACAGCCTACAGTCCGAATGCCTAATTACAGCGCACAATAAAGTAGACAGACAAGATTTTCATTACTTTTCCAGAAGCAAACTGAAATGTGATACAGTGTGTTTGCTTTAGTTAAAACTGATTAACACAAACTGAATCATCATGGGCTCATTTTATAGCTCATCAACAACGGGTAAAAGAAGGAAAACACTTTGGTGTAAAAAAAAAAAAAAAAAAAAAAGTTTTATATTGCAATAATTTGTTGAGATTATGGAGTGTGAAATCTTGGTGACAATTTCCACAAGTGTTGCTAACAGTTTTTCTATCTGACAGCACAGTCTTCATCCAGATTTTACATTCACTTTGCCCCCCTGGCTGTTTCTTGTTATCACGATCACCTCATATTTTGCCACCTTTACTGCTATCATACAAACCTAAGGAATAAACGCCATTCAAAACATTTGAGTAAATCTCAACAGAACAGGTGGAAGAGAGATAAACAGATCAAAATATGGATCACGAAATGTATTCACTGTTTGATTACCTCAAGCCCATGTTCACACCACAACAAAACAAAATTGTGCTGCACAAAATTTGTGGCACCGTCAGATAAGCTGCTTTATAAAGTTACCAGTTAGCACATCCGGATGACAATACCACTCTGTTATTGTCAGCCCCTTTCTGGATGAAGGCCATTGTTAATGTCAACATGTTAATGAGCCGTTACAGGAGCAGCCATGTGTACAAGCCCAATGGATTGCACACTGTCAAACAAAGACAGCCGATTTAAAGGCCAATACCCAAATCACTAAAACATGACTCAGCTAACAAATGAACCGTCACAGGAAAGTTCTCTCTAACTCTGTACTTTGCCTGTTTGTACTCAAGCATATGCTCGAGGATAACACAGACAGCTGTGCAAAAATATGATTTAAAGTTGATTTGCTTTATAATCACACACATAATTGTTTTATACACAAATTTGCTGGTTTTGCAGATGATGTCACACTCTATGTAGTAGGCATACTGTACATGAATTGCAAACCTTATATTGTGCCTTAATGTTAAAGGACAACATTAGGCCATGGATAGATACTTTTTAAAACAGGCATTGTTGAGCACATTTTTAAACCATGATGCATGTGAGGTGGATAATCTGTATGCCTCGATTTGAACGGCTTGCGTTAAAACAAATTTGAAACCTGCTCACACCATTTTCTATAGATGAACCAGTGCAACAGGAGACACAAACATAATAAAATACATTCACTTCCACCGAATTAGGATGCCAGCAGTAATCTCAGAGAAAGATATCTCAAAACTTGGGCAAATTAAACCAATTATTTTCGCATGATGAGGTACTGCTAAAGCAGGGGAAGCCACCTGTGGCTCCGGAGCCGCAGGTGGCTCTTAAGGCCGTCTGCAGTGGCTCCCTGTGGCTTTGACAAGAAATTATGTTGAAATGAATTGAACAATTGAATTAATTTATCAATTTTGTAGGCCTGAAGGAATTCTTACAGTCTCAAAGTGGAAATATGTGAAGCATATAAAACCTGTAAAAAAAAAAAAAAAAAAGATAAATGCAAAAAAGAGTTTTGATATTTCAACAACCAAACTGTGCGTAATACATCTACTGCCTGGCACCAAAATGTTGCCAAAACTTGAAAGCAGTGGCTATTCAATTCAATTCAATTCAATTCAATTCAGTTCAGTTCAGTTCAGTTCAGTTCAGTTCAATTCAATTCAATTCAATTCAATTCAATTCAATTCAATTCAATTCAGTTCAATTCAATTTTATTTATAAAGCCCAATATCACAAATAACAAAAAAATACTTTGGCTAGTCTTGAGTCTCCCTAACTGGGTAGCTATGGATGCTAAATCCAAAATTTTCTTCATAATTTTTTGTCAAAAATGGCTCTTTTGATAGTAAAGGTTGTCCCCTGTGCGAGAGAGAAGTGAGAAATACAGTATCTTTTGTTGTAATTTGGCTGAACTGACATTTGAAAGAGTAATTTAAAGGGATGGTTATGATCTTTTAGAATGGGGTTGTATGATGTATTCATATATAGTCGGTGTATTACCTACAGTTGGTGTCAATCGGCAAGGCCCATTTGGAGAAGCACACAGAAGTGTCAACATGGAAGCTAAGTGATGTACTGCTGTGGATGAGAGTAGCAACCTGAAAATGGCCCAAATAAAACATTTTAGTGTACACTAAATTTAGAATATCTAAACTATCCCTTCACTCCAAGAATGATATTGTTATTAATCTATGTTTGATGGCTGAAGGGAGAAGTTGGCCTTCAGGGCATGAGGCCAGAACTTTTAGGAAAAAGATGTTTTGGATGAAAATTAAAAGATTTCTTTAAGACTAGCATATCCCATGTGCTGCTTAATGTGCGTTAGTGGAGTCAGTTTAAAGTGAACCTTGCTGCACTTAACTGGTTACAATTATCTACATTATTTTTGTGTTGTTTTTATCTTTTATGGCCAAAAGCAAAAAGGGAAATGGAGGCAGCTAATTCTGTGACTGATTGTGTTGAATGGGCGTATTATATCGTCTCATATCAATTGTAGGCCCCTAAATTAAACTGAATTGAAACTGTATTGTGGCAGACTGTGTGATATCAGCCAGTATTGCATCATTTTCCAAAGAATCGATATAATACATCATCAAGTATTCATCATGATGAAGGTAGTTATTTGCACCCCAAGTAACAGTTATAGGCCAGGAATCACAGCAATGAGCCAACAAAGGCAAGTGATAAGAAGACTGCTAACATGCAAACATAATGCATTGTGGGAAACACTGGATGTACACGTAACTTTGTTTACACATAGTTTACATTTAAACAGCACAGTCATTTATCTTTGTCTTCAGACATCTTTTGATGTTTTTGAAGATGAACATGGTCACCGCAGCCGTGTGTCTGTCACATTTAACAGTATGGGGCAACACTCTGTTGTGCACTTGTGCAACTGCAGCAATCAGGACAATAACAAAAGAAACTAAGAACAGGGGTCCGTTTCACAAAGCAGTTTCAACAAACTCTGAGTCTAATCCTGAACTCTGAGTTGATCTACTCTGAGATAGGAAACTCTGAGTTTCCGGTTCCAGAACAGCTGATTTGAATCAGTTTAATCAACTCGGAGTAGTTTCACCTGGAGTTAAGCGCGTGCACCACAACTATAAAAAGCCAGCATCAATGGAGCCCCGATTCGACAAGTCACCATGGCAACGGGGAAGAGGAGGTCTGCGTTTTTCACCCCACTAGAATTAGAAATCTTAATGTGCTCATACGGAGAGTTTGCACACGTTTTCAAAAAGAAGTGCATAGGCTTTGCAATCACAACAATATTACAGGGGAAAACTGTTTGAATGGTAGCCTATTAATTTATTTCAATTAGGTGCAATCCCGCGGGGGAGAAGCGCACTTGGCAGCAGTTTAGGATGAAATATAAAAACATTGTTCAAACAGGTAAGACCTCAGCATAATCTCATGGGGGTACCTCATCTTGATCACGTTTTACATTGTAAAGTAAATATTAAGTGGCTGTTTGACTGTGCAGTAGTTTTATCCCCAACATAATGCTGTTTTCACACACATAAATGTCTTCTCATCTATATCATGTTCTGTTAAATAATTAAGCCTATTTAAACTAACACAGACTTCTGCTCAGCCAACAGAAAGAAGGCAGATGCCTGTAAAACGAGCACACTTTTCTGACTGCCCTGCCTACAGTTGCCTTACTCAAGTGCTCAGCATCTCCGACATTGTACAAAAAACTTCCATTTGCAAAGAAACCCAGCGCAACACACACTATCTGCTGGGATGTGAGAGCATACGATTGGTGCAAATGTAAGGACGGATTAGGTTGTGTATGTAGACGATGGACTGCGACGTGAAACGGTACAGCTCAAAAAGATAATTGTCTGGAAATACTATGCGCGGTCTGATAACCATCTCCCACGAATATTTAATTCTCTGTGCAGTAATGCTGCACCGTCATCCACGGGATCGTTATCAAAAGGACATGCCATGTTAGTGAACAAAGTCGCCACCTGTGCCTAATGGACTTCTAATATACTGACTCTGATTTTTGATTTTTTTAAATGACAGACGGCAGAACTAGGCTACGCCAAAACTCGCCTGCTGACTGAATGAATGAGGAAATGAAATGGAGTGTGTGGCTCTGAAAGAGGGCGGAGACAGAGAGAAACTCGAGGTTCATTGAGAAAAACCTGGTCCCGACCAGGTTAGGTTCATAGAGTCTGTTACTGCGGTAACTGACCGAGAGCTTAAGTTACCTCTGTCTCTGAAACAGGCTAGAGTTACCCCTCTTTCTCTGGTTTGAGTTACCTCCCTTTTCGAAACGGAAAACTCAGAGTTTCCCTCATTTCAGGGTTAACAGACTCTGAGTTTTCACTAAACCTGCTTTGTGAAACGGACCCCAGAAGGCAACGGGACACAGAGACTGCAGGTAGTGAAAACAAAACAACCGCTTTCCATTTGACACCAGCACCATGGAGCGCCTCAGGACTCTCTTAGGGTTATGAGTGAAGGATACAAACATGTTTGTCTTGTTCTATTTTCATGGAAAACAGAAACCAAGAGTTGTGTTGACATCATTCAGTAAGTGAAGAAGAGACTTTCAGTAAACATACCAAACACCCTGACATGTGATCTGACTTTACTTTACTATAACATCTGGGTTAGTGTGCAAGCATATTTAAAATTAGTTTCAAGAAGTATTTGAAAACCTTTTTTTAAGATAATAGAAGCTTTGCTGATTTGTTTTTTCTCATTGACTGTAACATGGAAATATAAGCAGTGATGTGCATCAAGAAATGTTGAGTGTATTTGTGTTTAATAGGTTTGATATTTAACATGATCGTATTGAACTTTTAATTATCTTTATGTGCAGTGAAAGGCTAATGGACGGATAGCCCGCAAGGCCCACAAGGGATAACACATAAACCCAAAATCAAATAATTGTGCCTTGAGCTGTGTTTATCTGGACCAATTTGGCCAGAGGCTTAATCGAGAAAGCAGTTTTGCCTGTGTTCATTAGAGAGTAATAGATTGACATTAATAAAATGATAATCACTCCAGTGTGTTTAAGGATGAGTGTGAGGAAATTAAAGAGATTGATTTTGGGTGCCTTGTTCATCTCATAATTATTTTATTACCAAATCAAAACATTTGCAAGTTTGACCAAATCACACAGCCTTATGCTTTTACACAATGAACACAATGCTCTTGATTTGTTACATTTTCTCTGACAGCTGTAATTCCAAAACATTCAACGACTGTATCATCATTTGTGAGTGTAGCTTCAGGCACGATTGATTTGTTTCACCGCAACATGTAAACAGCAGTGCTTTAAACACGCCTAGAGGTTTCTCACAGCCCTCAAGGGCTTGACTGTGTGTTATAGGCTACAACTAATCATTCTTCGGGGCATTATTGTCTGTATAATATTCACTTGTTTATCTCTCCCCATAGATCTGGATGAAATATTTTCTCCCAGTATAAACTCTCATTGTTATTCAGTGAATGCACCGAGGCTTTGATGCATTCATGAGAGGCTCTATAGATAAGAATCCAGTTCCATTGTAACCCCAGTTAATAGGTTTGAGAGGAAAGGAATGACATTTTAAAGAACATAAACAAATAAATGATTTTTTTTTACTGCTACGGCACCTGACAACTGCCAGAGTGTTTGTCTGTGTGCCACTTTTGCACAAAGGTCAAACTAGAGAAAAAAAAAAGGTTACCCCTTAGCTTCTGTCAGTTGGTAATAGACTCAAAACTGGCATGCTTATGATGTAAGGTAAAATATCAAAAGAAAATGCCATAAAACAGTGTCAACACCACGGTGTTGATAGAACAATATATGAGGTTTTGTTTGTGCCGAACTGGTGATGATGGATATTGATTTTTGGATTTCGTAGCATCTTAGATGTTGTTGTTGTTTTTTTTAACTTTGTTTACACATTTCCTAGTGCATTTACACTGTCTTGAGGGGACAGTATGAGGTTATCAAATTACCAGCCCTACAGAAAGCATTTGGACCAAGGTTGTCCTGAACAAGGGCTTGTTTTCGAGTTTAAAAATTTGAGTCAATGCTAAAGTGTCTATTCTTACTAATGGCCAGCAGGGGGTGACTCCACTGGATACAAAAAGAAATCCAACTGACCCTTTGCTAAGTCCTGTCCCTGGACGCAAACTGATACTCGTTACCTGGAGAGGTTGGAAAAAGATATACGTTTCTTCCCTGTTCCAAAACCAAAATCAAACCCTGAAAAGTGTAGGGTTAGCTAGCTAGCTACTGAAGATATAGCCTACTGAATGTGTACACATGCTGCTTTTGCTTTTAAATGATTATAACAGTGAAACAAAGATAGACCCTGCTGAACAGGAACAAGTGAGGGGGAGCAGGGAAACTTTGCTGATATTTAACCAGCTGTGTGTCATCACAGTGTGTGCTGACAAACGTTGTGTGGCGATAGGTTTTCTCCCTCTTAAGCAAAGGCATCCTTTTTTCTCTGTTTTCTCTGGTTCTGTGGCACCGATTTCAAAAGTACTTGCGTCTGTCTAATCTTTCCTGCAGTGAATTACTTTTTTAACAATTTCCTAATTGACTTTGCGATGTGAAAAAGGTCTCATAGTGACAAACCCACAGAGATTTATCATCTCACTACACTCACTCTACAGAGCGTTTTAGCATCTTTGAGCTCTTTGTTTTGGTTTTATGGCTTCAGCTCATCAAACCTGTATCCGGGTTCCAGGTGAGCGGCTCCAGCACCAGTTAAGTATCACAGACAGACAAAGCAACTAACTACTAAAATCTCTTTGCATTTGTGCAACTGTAAACAGACAAACAAACAATACAAGCATAAAAAAACAACTAATGCAGCCTTAATGATGCAGCGACTTTTGATTTCTTGATCAGTATGCAGGTAGCAAACACTTTGCCAATGATGAAGTGTTTATCCTGCTGTTTCAAACAATAAATAAACATCACAGTGCCACATATAAAGTTCCTGCTGACACAACGGAGGGTAAAACGTTAAATGGAATACATAAATAGAAATATGGGTCCTTATTAGGCTCCAACAAATATTTAGACTTTTCACAAGGGTGTCAGTGGGTGGTGCATAAACACTATATTTCTTCTGATGAATTAAAAAATAAATGTCACAGTAATGGACTGCATTTTGCTGAGCAAGCTCAGCATCTCAGTAACAGATTTGGTGAGTATATTACACTATTAACTCCGGGCTAATGACAGTAGCATTGGCTCAATGACCACTGCAACATTAACTGACTATTTTACTCCCAACAGCTTAGCTATTGTGAAGCAAATTTGCAGCTTATTAGAAATGTGTTGTCTCATCACTGTCAGCATAAAATACAGCAGAATGACAGGACTAAAAATATATATGCGCTTAGGCTTTATCTCAAAATTTGCCTCTAAACTCAGGGCATGCCGAGACACAAACAGCCTGGGTCTCTCATTTCCTTCTGTCTGCCAGGACATCATGTTTGACATGATAATGTCTGAAGGGAAAATCCCAAACAAAGGCAAGCAAGGGCGGAGAATAAATGGAAATTTGGAATGTTAAGCTGCAAACCACAATGCATCAGATAATAATTTGACTGGCAAGTCATGGATGTATATAACAATTAATGAGAAATCTGAATATGGTAATACCAGTTCTTACCTTGGTGCCAGAAATGCATATTGTGTAGGTGTCTTTCACTAAGTGCCTGACTGCCCAGTAATTTGTAATTAGCTTTAAATATACCACTTGGCTTTAAATATACTGTACATTGGATTTAAGTGTTCCAATCATCATAATTGCAGAAATCATTTTTAGAAAAGTGTTATCCTGGTTTTTCAGCCACATTTTAAGTAATACATGTTAATCACAATATATTTTTCTGATTTCTAATCAAGCTTCACTTTTGTAATCACTGAATCACCTTCTATGTTTTATTAATATTTTCTCATTCAATTTTGAGAATTAATTGGCATCAGAAGATCATTTGTGAAATTACGATACAATTTTTTAGCCTCCAATTAATTTCACTGATCCAGTTAATTAAAGTGATTTAACTGTAGCTAAGCAACACATCACTTGCCACTCAGCAAAGTATTTGTCATACTGTTGATATTCACAAATCACACTATGATGGCAGGTTTTCAGTGCCACATTTTTCTGCCTTTATTACAGAGCTAACACAAAAAAAACTCTGCATCTAAAAAAATACAAAAAAACTCAGAGATTCAGAAACTGTTGAACCTTTGTTTGGCTCCTGCTTATAAAATGAGTCTACATCAATGGGCTTCAGCTAACTGTATAAGTGGTCGTTTTCACCTGGATCTGCCACCAATATATTCTTTATATGAGAATAAGCCATATTCTCAACATTAGGATACTGTGGTCTCCCTTTCTCTATGTCTGTGCCTTTCTCTCTCCTTCTCTCTTTGCCTCAGCCAGCACAGCTCAGTTACGATTTAGGTTAAATGGGGAGGCATGGGACACAACTTAATGAGAATTTGTTTTTGCGGCTCTGCCAGTAATTAGTTTGTTAAGGCAGAACAAAATGAGCGTGTCTTAGGAAATGTGAAATTGAATATTAATTAAATTACAAATGGAAATCATGCTTGAATGCTAAGAGCAGCCAGCAGACTGTGGCTATATATCTGTGGATATGTTTTAAAATGGAAACGGTTTCATTTATGGTTGCATATAACTAAGCTTTATCTGCTTTTCTCATTTAGTTTGTTTGAAAATTAATAATTGTTTAGTAGCTCCACACAAAAAGTAGCTGAACCCACATGCCGGCTCTGTTGCTCTTATCCATGATGTGCTGTAGACTGTAACTCTCCCTGACTTGGATGTGTCAGATGCACCAAGGCAACCAGGTAATGAGATGTAGATATCCCACGCACCAATTTCAAACCCCGTGTTCTCATCCCATGGCTGCCTGTCACTTCTAGAGCAATGGCACGCCGCATCAATAACGACTATCCCTCAAACAGCGGGGGGTGGAAACACAAAGACAGAGTCCATGACACAGAACACAGAGGGAGAAGACAAGGGCAGGAGGGTATCAAGCGTTGAGGAAGCGCTGGAAAAATCAACCGAAATAAGCGCAGGCGTTGAAACACTGACTGGGACTGCCATCAACGTGAGGTTGAAAGATAGAGAGGTAAAAGCATCACACAGACATGTAGTGAAATGTGTGTGTGGTCAAAGTGTGTAAACCCTGGGTTGCCACTAATGCATGTGAACAGGAGTATTGTGTAAGCACAGAGTGACAGAGGACTGGATGAATAATTCAGTGTCCTCACTCCATGATCTCCACTGTTCAACATGCGCTGCCTGTTGCAAAGCCTGTGAGGGTGTGTGAGTGTGTGTAAGAGGGAGAAAGCGAAGACACTCACCTAATCACGCTTATGATTATGTTTGTGTTTGTTTGAATTTACATGTTTAAGATCAGACATCCCTCCAGGGGGAAATTTGTCAGAGAAAAATGCCGCAGAAGAAAGAAACATCAGGGTAAGCTTTGATAGATTCATATTAAAACTATGATACAACACAAATAATATCAGTGAAGATGTAGGCATCTGAAGAATGACGATTTCAGGCCCTCAAATGGATTCTTGTACAAATGTTTTTAAGCAGCCTATCCTGTATTGTGGCTCTGAAACACTCGCCTGAGGGAGAAGGCAATATTCTGGGTGGAGGGTATGAGACGGGTCAGAGATTATTTTCTGAGCCAGCCTGCAGCCTGACCGCTGACTCCTCATGGCCTGAAGGGGTTGGTGCTGCATTACTCCTGCAACCTTCCGAGCTGTCTGCCCCAGATGACATCCTCTTGCCCTTTTTTCCCCAGATGTGGAACTCACATGGGTGGAAAGGTTATGTATTGTAACCCTCGCTCTATGATCACACAGGTGGCCCTTTAACAAGGCTTCACAGATTTAGTTGTTCACCACAAATTTACAAACTGTACTCTCCCAAGGGGGCACAGAAGCTGAGTGGCTTGCTTTGTTGGTGTTAGGTTTGATTTCGCCAGCCTTTTGGGGCCTATTTATGTGGAGTTGCACCCTGCCCATATGGCTTTGCTTTACATAGACTCTGGTTTCCCAGAGGTTACGCATTAGCATGGCACAGGTGGTACTCTGATTTCAAATATGTATGCATTTACACTCCTCTGTTTTCACCAACACTGCTGGGAAAGATAAGGCCCTGACTTTGCACATAAAATACTGAATATATTTAGAGGGAAAAATGCAACTCCACATCTCCAGTGTTAATGCCGTGGAATATGAGAGCTTACCAATAATGTACAAGTGTAATAGTATTCTCATATTATATAAAACAAAGATAGTTTTGAGTCTCTCAGCAGCAATAATAATATTATAATTTATAATTAATTAAACATTTTATATTCATTGTTATGATAATAATAGGGCGGCATGGTGGTAGCTTGGTTAGCACCATTCCTGGTTCGATCCCGGGTGTGGGAACCCTTCTGTGCGGAGTTTGCATGTTCTCCCCGTGTCAGCATGGGTTTTCTCTGGGTACTCCAGCTTCCTCCCACAGTCCAAAGACATGCAGGTTAATTGGTGACTCTAAATTATCCGTAGGTGTGAATGGTTGTCTGTCTCTATGTGTCAGCCCTGTGATAGTCTGGCGACCTGTCCAGGGTGTACCCTGCCTCTCGCCCAGTGTCAGCTGGGATAGGCTCCAGCCCCCCCGTGACCCTCAAGAGGATAAGTGGCCAGAAAATGGATGGATAGTAATAATAACTAATACTGGTTATAGAATAAAAGTGAATAAATGTTAAAATACAAAATATCTTTCTGCGTGGAGTTAGGGGACAGGAACTGTAATGTCAAACTGTGAGGGAACAGTTCAACATTGTGGAAAACACGCTTATTTCCTGTCTTGCAGAGAGAATGATGAATGATGGGAAGATTGATATCACTCATGTCTGTCTTGAATATGTAATTGGAGCCAGTTAGCTGAGCCTAGCGTAATGATTGGAAACAGAGGCAAACAGCTAGCTTGGTGCAATCCGAATTCAAAGAATAGTCTCCCCAAATAATTTAAACCAAACAAAGCTCAAACATTAATAGACATGTTATGTTTACAGAGGGTTTTGTGTTGGGCTTTTCCTTGATCAGATGCAATAACTTCCTGGAATCTACGCCTCCAGTCTGTTCTCATTCCTAGGATGCCAAATACCACCACTTTGTCATGCCCCTCAGGGGGAACTATCAGTGCCAAAGGCACCTTTTGGCATTTTTATGAAACATTTCGGGCTTTCAATCAACTCCAATGTGAACCCCTGTGGCAATACTTGATGCTGAGAACAACTGCCGTAGTCCACAGAGCAAGAAAGTCTGTGTAGGGATTGAGTGAGAGGGTGTGGATGGGTCAAGCAAAACAAGACTCTCACCCAGGTGGTTTGTGTCTCATATGAAATCTAAAGTCAAGGTTTTTTAATGGAACATTTACCAATTTGCATACGCTATTGTTAAATAACAAACATAATTCTTTTAATTCTTTTATCTTTTAACATGATCTTTTTGTGAGACACTGAGGGGCATGACAAAGCATGTGTATGTGAGAATGAGAACAGGTTGACCCTTGGGCAGGACGGGAAACAAATGTATTCAAACTGTCGAATTACTGCTTTCACATGTTGGTTTACAGAGAACCTGAGAACAAGATAAGCAGATGAGAGGAAGGGTGCATGTATGTATGGATCTACTCGGCCTCATAGAATTAGCTTATTGATCTCCCTGGGGTTTGCCCTTATAAACCATGACATTAGCGAACATTGATTTATTGTGTTAGTCCAACTAAAACTGGACTTTTTAAATACATGTCTACATGTTAGCCCGACTGAAATCGTACTTAATTGAATTTCTCAAATTCAGACTAACACACCCAGATAACGGGATTGGTATTCGAGTTACTTCTGCATGTGCACAGTCAGTCAGACCCAAACTGGCCTAGATGCTCTGTATAAGCTCCAAAGTTTCTGCCACAGGCTTATACCTGGACGCTGAATGGCATTGAATGCATAACAGAAGAAGCCAGTAACAACCTGGCAAAATATACATCCAACGTGCATCTCATCTGTACGAAAGTAAAGCGTACAACACATAAGAAATGTACAGAGCTGTAAAGTTGTCCACCATGGTACCAGTTTGTTTGTCCATTGTCTGGTCTGTGACATGATAGGTGTTACGACCCCAGCTCTTGGGAAGCAACACAGAGGAGTCAGACGACGTGTGTAGCAATTAAAGTAACATTTATTGCACAAAAGGAAACAAAGGATAACCAAAAGCTGAAAATGGAGGCTGGTGACAATGCAGCTGGCCCAGGCTGCATGGTGGAAGAGAGAGTGGGTGGAGCTTATTTGGGCTTTTAAAGACCTCTCAGCAGGTGCCAGAGATTAAGAGGGAAACTATAGGGGAGGAGTTTGATTACCTGAAAAACCAAAAGAATCAGATTTGGACATAACAATAGGTCAATCGGAAAAAGGTCCAATACTAACACATTGAAAGCGAGCATATCACCACCTATGGTAGCAGAGTAGGGCATACAATAAATTGATTCCCCTCCAAGGACAATAGTCCAATTAAATGGCCCAGTCGAGCTGTAACCGTAGCTCGACTTAACTGTGCATGTAAACGTACTGAGTGGTGATTGAAACTGGAAGGGTACTCATTAGACGCTGTGACTGAGATCTTGGGGAGCATAATATAACCATTATTCTGCCTCACACAGGCTTCACCCTCGAACAGGGCTGGATAAGTGCAACCCCTGCTGTGACACTGACAAGACTGCATAACGTTAAGGCTTGTCATAGGTCACACCAGAACAAAGCACCACGCTCAACCTAACCAGACTGCACAAGCAGAAGGCTGAAAGGTGGGGGGTAGTTCACTCTGGGACAAAGACCCACTGGGTCCTGCTCTATGGGTCAGCAGGTGAAAGAAGGCAAAGCGCTACCAAACTTCCACACCAACACACGCTAATTGTGGCCAAGCCCATAATCACAGGTTAAAAATAGTAGTGGAAAAAAGGCAGATGGAGAGACCTGGGGCACAAATCATCTATCCAGGCTGCTAAACAGAAGGTGAGGGCCAGTGTTATTAACACATGCCAGTAGCAGAGGACTGTTGCACAATACTCTCTTCCACCCACAGCTCTCTTTTTAGACTGAGGCAGAGAGAAAGGGCTGCAAACAATATTAGACAATTAGAGAAGTCCACAATCCCTTGCTCTGTCTTTATGCTAATGAGGTGGCAGGAGGGTAGCAAGTCAGCAAACACAGGTCTAGGTACTGACGACACTGCAATAGTGTAGTTTAATAACATCACAAACAAGTCAACAGGCGTTCACCCTCACTTTGAATAATTCTTGCCTCCAGAAAAGTTGGACAAAACTAGAACATTTCTCACAAGTCAAATCAGTGTTTTGAATAAAATACGTTAACTTTAGGAGTTTCATAATTTCTCTCCTTTGAGTAGGTTATGTCCAGCATTTCAATCGAGGTACATGGTGACATTGCTTCAATTTTATGACAGCAAAAGATAAGAGTGGTCTTGTAACTGGAGAGGTTGTACTTGCTGACGCCAGTTCAGCCATAACAATCCTCTTTACCTGGATGTGAAACCGAAAGTGGGCACAAACGCTCACAAACAAAAAAAAAAGAAGTTTGACCATTTGAGGGAATGGGTCTTTATATTTTGTCATGTATTGCGAATTTTCGCAACAAATATAGAGCAATAAAACGTATCGCAATCAGTGTGCAAGGTTTCTGTGTGTGACGATTTTTTCGGATGATGCTATGACACCATGGGTTTGCTCCCAGACCCCTGTCTTTAGGCTACAAATACACTTTGGTTAAGGTTACGAAAAGAGCATAAATTCAATTACATTTTAATAGAAATGGTAATAATAAGTTAGTCACTAAATTTGCATACTGTATTGCAAATTGGCAGTTTGGGTGAAAAAAATGAAATGCATTGTCAGTGAACATTTTGCTGATACATTCAGTATCGACATTTTTGCAAGTCCCCAGATATGTGAATTACCAACATTTCCTCATCATGTTTATAGAAAATGGGATGCTTTGGATTATGCTTCCCTCAAAATCCACTTTTTATTTCAAATGAGTTATATACAAACATAATTTCTAGGGCTGCGCAAAAAGAGCACACCTCTCTGCCCTTCCACGTGCAAATAAGGAAAGCCTGAGGCAAAGAGAACAAACCTTCCTGCCCTTCCATGCGCCTACATGGAAAGCCTAAGGCAGGGAGAGCAGCAGCAAAGACCCCCGGGAACAGAACAGAGCAGCATCAGTGACAAACAGAAATGACATTAGTCAGACACAACATGAAAAGGAGGAGCTGGGGTGGAGGCAGGTTGCAAAGCAGCTTGCAGAGGAAGCAGCAACAGTAGGCAGGCCAGAGCAGTTTAAATAGGGCGCCCTGAATGAGATTCAGCAATTGGTTGCATAGAAAGGAATCATGTGATCTATCAGCTGACACCCTTCCATCAATCAGCAGCTCCATCAGTTGATTGGCTGCTTGAGATCCGTTGATGTAGCTGGGATGTGAGGTGACTGAGCTTGACATTGTGTCCTGCCTGAACTAATGCTATGCTCAATTTGGGGGAAAACTTTTTTCCCACCCTAACAGGTGCATCAAAACTAACAGGAGTGTGAGGGAGCTGTCAGTCAAGCACCGTATGGATACACCCACACATTCTTTAGAAAATATCTAATCAGGCGACATAGGTGAAAACACCTGTGCGGGGGTTCAAAATGTGACAAAGTAACTTTCTGTCCAGCACTGATTTATTCAGATAACTAAATAAAACTCAAGCATCATGCAGCCCAGTAAATGCACCTCCTGAGTGCCTGCGAGCTAAAAATGAATAAATACTCAGTGACTCTGAAGTAGAGAAGCAAATAAAGACGTCAAATAAGGTCTCTGTTGTCAGTGAGAGTATCATGCAGTGTGTTGTATCTGTCACGTCTGCATTTCTTTGGTTACCCCATCTTTGCTTCACAGATATGCCCAAGCCTCTCAGCATTTTTCTCCTGGGCATCTCTTCTGCACTCTATTTACACTTAAACCACAGTTTGTCACAACAACATTGTTAAGAGTTTCACTGTGTGTGTAGGTGTGCGTGTGTGTGTGTGGGTGTGTGTTTGTGTTTGTGTTTGTGTGCGTGTGCGTGTGGATTGATTCAACTCTAACCTGCTCTGTCTTTTCAGCAGGCTTTTATGAAGCTACACACAATAGCTGCAACTCCACATTATAGACTTATGCAGGGATTCATTAGCCGATTCCCCAAAGAGAAACACTGCAAGAATGTCAGCTCTTACCTCTATTGTAGCTCTCTTACAAAGCCACTAGAGAAGCCCACACAACCATATTTCTTTATGTTTGTTTATTTCTGTTTTCTTGACAGGATGTCAGCACTGCACTTTTGTGTTCTCCAGCGAAGCTCTTGAAGAAGCGGTTACAAAGAGATCAAAGTACTATCACTTACAAAACCTCTTGTTTTGATGTTATGTGTTTTTCTCAAGATATATATTTTAAAGAATCACTTTGGGGCTCTATGCATTGGCAGAGGCACTAATGGAGTCGGGTACAGGATATCTTGTTTGCACTTGTGGCTGTTATGCCATTTCATGTCTACAAAGGAACTCCCTTGCGTCGATGTAGGTGGAGTGGGGCAGCTGAGGTTGTGTATAAGCAGGTAAGGTGGTGCAGGACAATTGTGGTATGAAATTACGCTTTCAGTTGGACTGTTCAGACCACCCTGATAGCTCACATGAATGGGATTTTGGTGGTTTTAGTTGGTGAGGGCACACACACACACACACACAGACCTCTTCAAGTTTTTATCTGAAAAAATATTGAATATAATGAAGAGATTTCAAGAGAGTGCATTTCCATCCACCTCGTCTTATGCATATTTTCAATGTGCGCATAAAAACCCAAGTAGAAAGGCCAAAAATTTGCAAAAGGTCTTAATTATCAATGTTTCTGTGCTTAGGAGAGGTGGGTATAGGTAAGAGATAACTGCAATAAGTACAGTGGAAACAAATTCAGTGAATTAATGACGATGTACAGTGATGACGTACTGTCATTGCACAGGCCACTTTAAGCTCCCTACATTTTCTCTGGATGGCTTCTATCATGCTTACGCACACAGGGCTGTTACAAGAAATCGTCCACAGCACATAGCTGTATTATTAGTTGTCCAAAACTCTATTATACATCTGTTGCTTTGCTTTCTTTTGGGTTTGACTCGCGCTCCTTTGATTACATCATCTCGTTGTACCCTCATCAGCAGTGGCACCTGACCAGGGTTAATTCCGCCTACTGTTTATCTATATGAACCAACTACCAATATTTGCATAACAGTAGTGGATGGAAAAGCACAGCTATTCCCATTCTCTGTTGCCACTTTTCAAAAAAAATCAGTTAAATTTTTTGCTACAATTGGATGGAAACCCAAAAAGCGGACATCGCTTTGAACATCATTTGGACTGCTTTATATCAACACCTGAGGTGCTGTGTTTTCATATTCATGATGATGTGCACTTGTGTAATGGGGCTTTGTGCCTTTTGAAGAGCAATTTTCTCGCTGGAGAAGCTGACCTGGATTCTCCTTCAGGCCCATTAGGAAAATGTTTGCTGCTTTAAAAGTCAAGGAGGGGAGCTGGTTTGTTTGGCCATTACTGAATCCCACCCACATTTCCCTTACTCCTTAGATAACAGCAATTGCCAGGGTGGTATCTGTGGGACTGCAAGCAGCTTAAAAATGCCCACATCAAAATTTCCTGAGTAGAAGACTAAAGACTAAAAGACAGGAAAGTGGGCAGCACTAGCTCAGTCTGCCTGGCTTGGGAGCTGGAGGGTCATCAGTTCAAGTCCAGCTCAGACCAAGTACAGAGTGAGGACTGGTAGCTGGAGAGGTGTCAGTTCACCTTCTGAGCAAGACATTGAAACCCTGAACTGTTCGGTGTGCCATCCTGTGAGGCAGCCCTCTTGCTCTAATGTCTCCATACATTCCTGCATGTGTACAGGTCCTGTTTGAACACAAAATTTCCCTTGAGGGATTAATAATTAATCAGCTTTTTGTCATCAGAGATCTGTTCACCATATTCGGGGTAATTGCAAAAGGGACAAATGCACAACACTTCTAGATAACTGTTACTTTTTCTTTCTACAAATAGTAAAATGTTCATTTTAACTTAAAATTTAAGATGATGATGAGAAAGTCAAGACAGAATCCCCAGTTCATTTCAGTCCACATTATTTTCAGTCCATATATGCTGTCGTGAACGTCTGTAGGTCTCCATGTTTCTACTGTTAGGCAGATGACACACAGCTCTACATCTCTGCTTTATCTGATGATGTGACTCCTGCTGACAACCTTGTGATTGTATTAACTGGAGGTATCACGATAAAGGTTGGCTCAAAGTGTTCTGTAGTCACATGAGAACAAAACAGAGATTATGGTTCTGGTTGACTCGGTAGATTAGAATCCATGACTATCTCCAAAGGCAGACTATATCCATGCCACAGTTGCAGAAACCTGACACAAGCTGCTGCTCAAAGCATTCTTCCATGAAATATGTTTGCTGGTAGATTTGCAAGTGAGATTAATGGACAAAAAAAAGTAGCATGCGCATGCTTGATATTCTGTCACTCTACAGGGCTGCTGCACGCAGCATTTTGGATATATGTATATATACATGTCACAACTAGTCTTGCTATCCATTATGATTAAATTCATAACTATCTAGTTTTTACAGAACAGCAATTCAAGATGCTGTTGAAAGGCAGTTCTATATAACAATAACTTACTGCTGCAAAACAATGTGGTTTTTATTATTGTCAGTGTTCTGGAGTTAAAACGTGGACA
The DNA here is from genome assembly GCA_026686955.1 of Epinephelus cyanopodus. Classification (NCBI taxonomy): domain Eukaryota; kingdom Metazoa; phylum Chordata; class Actinopteri; order Perciformes; family Serranidae; genus Epinephelus; species Epinephelus cyanopodus. The sequence goes on along the minus strand of CM048916.1, from coordinate 23,768,956 downwards.
CACATCTGAAAGATTTATAGTTTATTTTCTTGCTGGCAACTCACTGCTGTGAGGTTAAAGTCTCAGTGATCATCAGACATCAAAGAAAACAGACGTGTTGTAATCCTAGTTCAAGGATAAAATGCAAATACACTACAAGCCCTCTGTCTTCACATCCATGACTAAACTGTCAGCAAAGGTAACAATCGCACTGGCCAGCAGAAGTGACAGCAGAGTATTTCCACCATCTGTTGTGGTTCCTCAGTTGTATGGCAGACTGTGGAGGCATTGGAAACAATTACAAGATCAACGCTGGACTGAAAAGACTGGACCCTGACGCTAACCCCACTCTCCTCTTAACAAGATTGTCCCAATTATACCACTTAACCCAGTTATTTGTCGTGTCAACCCACTGGCCGGTTTTGGTGTATCCCCTCCTCTCTAAATTTTGTAGCAATGTATGAGTTGTGCTCTGTCTCTGAAGGCTTTACATCAAAGGTTGATAGATAGATAGGAGAGAGGTGTATGCAATAGTGGACAGGTGTTTGTATTAAGGATAGCAATGTATTTTTTTTATTTCTTTTTCTGACAGTGAAAAAGTTGACAGGAAGCAGGGGGAAAGAGAGAGAGAGGGTTGTGACCATAGACTGCAAAAATAATGGACGTAGCTACCGTGACTTCACCCACTGGTTTGTAGACTCCTGTTTGGGGGTTGAGTTCGGCATTTTGGCCATCGCCATCTTGGTTTTTTTGGAGCCAGAAGTGACCATATTTGGGCAACAGGTTGGTGGTGTGGTGGAGTGAGCGATGGATCTCACTATGTAGCTGAGGACACTGTCTGCAGACAGCCTCTCAGTCAAAGCAGCTCACCCTTAACTACGCATAACTTTAAGCCTTAGTGAAATTCAGCCCCTTTAAAGTCGTCATGAACAGGTGAAATGCTGTAGAGACCAAAACTGTACCATGCTGTGAACATGCTTATTTCTGTTGCATTTTAACATGGGGTCTATGGGCATTGACTGGCTTCTGGAGCCAGCCCCAAGTGGCCATTCAAGGAACTACAGTTTCCAGCAATTATGCGTCAGCTTCATTTTTCAGTACCAGAAGTTCCAGCTTGATTATGATATGCAACAATTATCCCAGTGTTGCCCCCAGAAATATTTTACGGGGGTGGCCAGACGAGCCCACGTAAAATCTTGGGATGGCACACCAAAACCAATCTCTTATGCTGTTGAAGTATATCGGCTAGTTAAAGAGTCACATACAGATGTGTGCTACTTTTACTAATGTGTTATGTATCTGGGCATTGTTCATCAGATAGGCTGGTTGCCAAATAGACAAATATACAGCTTTGATATGAGGAAGTACATTGATTGTAAGGAGCAAAACATTTACTGGGAACAGGCCTTGTTTAGTGCACACTGATGGGTACCCATAGAACCCATTTTCATTTAGATATCTTGAGCTGAGAGTTCAAAGGACCCCTTTGAAAATGGCCATACTGTTTGTTCCCTCGCCAAATTTTTGCCTAAATGGAGGCTTTACTAAGCCCCCTTCTTGATACGGTTGGTACTAATGGATGCCTTGGGTTATCTAGTTTCACAAGATACCACTGCCTTCAGGCTCTAGCATATAAAATTGAGCATGCCACAGCCTCTTGAGGACAGTAATGTCTGCCTGTGATTATTTTTGCTGGGTGGTAGGGGGGCAGATGTTGTATCAGTGGGGTCTTGCCCTCCTCTTGGGGGTGTCACTGAATGATCCCAGGCTGGCTTTGAAGTGACAATTTTGCCGTTACGTGCTGTAACCACCTTGCACTCTTGGATGAGTACACTAAAATTGGGGGAAATATTGTGCTCTTTCTGAGTGACTTAGAGGAGAAACATTAGAGTGCACTTAATCTTCTCTTTTAATTCAAGAAAAGAAACAGTACTTCCCGAAGGTTAGAAACTTCATATCATGCACCCAAACATGCTGCTAAAATTATAACAACTATGAACATATACCTGCCACTCCCTGGCTGAGAGAATAAGTAGTGAGTGATCTATCTTCCCAATCCAAGAAACATCATGGAAAGACAACACCATCATTTTCACATCACCATGTGCCTGAGATATCACATTTCAGTTAAACGTGTTTACCTCTTCACCTCCATCCTGCATTAGTGTTGCAGAGAATTCTTTTCTGAATTCCTTCTGTGTACATAACAGAAAATTGATGCTTTGACCTAAAACCACCCACAGTGAGTGTAACAAAGTGAGCTTTGGTCTTCGTACCCACAGATTACATAAACATAATCTAATTTAAGACAAAGACTTTGACATCACTGCACTCACTGTTACTGTTATTGAGCAGCATGTACATTTTCCATTGACACCAATCAGAGTAGTGTAGAGATCTCTCAGTTCATAACCCCTGTGGGCTTGAGGTTTTGTGTGTGTGGTCAGGTGTATCAGGACCCTCACACCCTGCCCTGTTATCATTTTTTTTTTGTTTTTACTTACTCTAAAGAAAAGCATTTACTCATTAACATTGAATGCTGAAGTAGAAAAGCAGTTTCCATGCTTGAGCTTCCTGTGGAAACTGTGGCAACAGGTCAAGGTTCTGGCATTCTGCGGGTATTGCCGCCGCCCTGATAAGCACATACCCGCTCCTCTTTGGTTCAGTCAAATACCCACACAGTGCTTTCAACCACCATCTCATCTTTGTGGGCCCATTAGGTTTATTTGACTGCAGAGCAATCATGTAAGAGGATATGAGACAAGAAAAGACAGGAAATAAAGAAGTAAGTGAAGACAGATAAAAAGGTAGTTTTTAGTAAAGACCAAAAAGTGGAAGCAGAGATGGGAAATTATTCCACTGACAGAGGTCAACGTGAGGCACTCCTTGAAGGGAAAGCTTCTCTTTCTGTGATGTGAGATAGGTAGTGACTGCTGCTCTGATTGGAGTGAGGTGGGTCATTACAGAACTGAGGTACAGGAGGGAGTAGAGTGATCAATGGCGGCAGAGTAGAAAGCACTGGCTGAGTGTAAAACTGGATAATGGCCTGGGGACGGATCCCTTGAAAGCCTTTAGCACAAACACAGTCATTTTGAAGTGCAGCAAACATGTTGTAGCAAGACTAAGGCTACGTCCACACTAATATATTTTCATTTAGTGCAAAAACACATCTGGGTCTGGGCCTAGTGTCAACACCACTATTTGAAGATGCTGCTGACCCTGTTTTAGTTTGAAAACTCCAGGTTTAAGCCTGGACAGGAAGAGATTTTTAAAAACAGTGACACAGACAAGTTTGTTTCCTGACTGAGTCTTATCAGTCATGACCTGTCAAGCCAAGTCATAATAGCTAGATCAATATCCCTTTTTTATTTCATCCCTCTTGTGTGGGTAAACATTGCTCCTTTCCCATAGGTTGCCATGGGTTCCTCCAATGAAAGATAACACAAAAGAAACATCAGATCACTGTACCGCTGATATCACCACTCTAGCATGTCAACCTATTTGCTGTGCAATGACTCCCAAATTGTTTTCCGTCACCTTGACCGCCTTACTCTCCAACCTGGTCTCATTCCAAAATCGTCGAAATCTAGTGCTCGGGCAGTGACTTGGGGCATCGGACACCAACGGAGAAACTCAGCCATCCTTTAGCTTCAGCATGATACACGGTCAGTCGCCGTTACAGTTTAATGGCACTCAGTGGAACAAGAACGAAAGTTAAGGCAGTGAAAGTCCAAGTGGGGCGGGTAGGAGAGGTGGTTGACGGGTCCAACAAACACAGACTTTCAGCTGAGAAAGCGGTATTTGTGTCCCATAAGATTCTAAAGCCAAACCCTGTCCTTTTTTACGAACCCCAACCATGTGCTTTTGTTGCCGGTGTTATACCATTGCAGAGCATTGATGCTGAAATTTCCTGTGAAAACATGAGTGTATTTTGAAAGAAGACAATGCATGTAACAAGCACAACTTGACACGGCGTCCCAGAATGTCAACAACAAAACACCACTACGAAACCTTGCATGTTGTGTCTGGAAAGTCCATATCCAAACGTCGATATGTGACGAAGTCAGAGTGAGAATGTGTTGTACTCTCATGTGCTACTTTTAGCAACAGTTCTAGGTACTTCGTCCGCAGTCCAGGAAAGGAAATCTCTCATCTTTTTTTTTGCCATTGCTGTTCTTTATCCGTTGTCTCTTGTGCATGTCCTCTGGATGTGAATGGTCAGTTACATTGCTACATGCCTACAGAAATCGTTTTCATTTCAAAATGCTGTTTTACAATGAAACTGTATTATGTCGCCTAAGGGTGAGGCTGTGCTTTGGCACATCATTGTTTTGTGCAAAATGCTAAATTCATTGTGCTATCATGCTCACAATGACTGTTTCCATAGTGATTTACCATTTAGCACATTATGTTGGAGGGATGTACATTAAAACAAGAGTGAGTCTACACATGTAAACTTTTTGGACTGTGTCGTACGTACAAGGTTTTCTCGTCTACTCTATCTGTGTACTTCTATTCTATTCAACTGTACTCCCTTGCTATTCTTTTCTATTCAGGACAATCTAGCTATATCCGACTGTATATGTCTGTCAGCAGCCAGTTATCATGTACCTAATGTATACAGTCACAATAGCAGCCAGAGCCTGAACACCCATATACCTCCATCAGTGTCACTATCTGTAATTGGTTTGGAAACTGATTTAATTGTCTGGACGTCTGTCTCACAAACTGGGCAGATAGGGCGCTACCTCTGGTTATTGTAACTCCTGCTTGCAGGGATATATTAGTATCACTACAATATTTCACCAGGATTTCATCAGTTCATCCAACATTCACCAGTTTTTTTTTTCTATTTAATTGGATATCATCCACTCCATCCTCCCCACTCAGCCCTCATGATGGCACATACACCTTAAAACTCACTGACAATTTTCTATTCCAGTAAGTCGCTGTCAAAGAGAACTGATGTTAATGAAATTCCTGTCAGTTCCTCATCAAGGCTGTTCTCAGCAGAATCTCCCCTAATGAGTTTTCGAGGGATTTGTTATGGCCTTTGACACACCTCCTTCTTGTCAGCAGGTGGTTAGGTGTTTGTAGGAGAAATGATGAACAAAATGAAGACTTCCTGTACCCTAAGCAAGAGCTGAGTAAAATAAGTGAAAATTTTGAATATGTAATACATTTCATTAGTATTACTGTACACCATGGAAAAAGGCTTTAAATGTCCCATCTAATTATTGACTGTAAACAGCAGGCATGCAAGTGACACAGCGCCAAAAAATCCCCTGCTAATATAGTGAGGCAAAACACCAAATGAGAGTGAATCTGGGTTTGGCTTTTACCGTCTCTTTCGCTGGCGAGAATGTTCATAAACAGTAACCGACAATCCAGCCAGTTCTCACACCCAACTCATCAAATACCGCAGTTTTGTCAGTGATCTGAGAAGAACCCTTCCTGGCAGTGTGATACAGACTGGGGGGGTGACAGTTGTTCACACAGCAGGCAACAATTCAACTCATCAATAGCTGCCGCTTTGTCAGTAAACAACAGCGTCACACACTGACCCACAGAGGCAGTTTCAAACACCGCCAGCAGCTACCCTAGTATAAGAAAGGTAAAATGTGTGGGGAGGGCAGGAAGATGGGTCAAACAAACTCCTGAATTTCACCCAGGAGCCCACTGTTTGTTTCCTGTGCGCATCCAAATGCCAATGGAGTTGTCGGGCAGGAAATCCAAAGTGTGGGATAATTGTGAGAAGGTGAGGGACGAACCTGATATGTAAACTCATCTTCATTGGTCGACTACAAACATGACGTATCATGTGAAACATGTAAGCAGCTACATGCCCATTAGCCACTTAGCACAATCATTACTGCTTTGCCGACAGCGTCATTAACAGGCGGCTCGCTCAGTGTGTGACGTGCACTTGTAGATAAAATATAAGCCTATATTAATGAAGGTTCATTAGTACGGTTTTGTATTTCTCTATAATGTAGCACAGTGTTAACAATGTTACTGATACTATTCTTTCTCACACCTTCAACTCAAACCATTGTGTTGCCCCGCCCTAAATATAATAATTAAATTAATATCATAAACATGCGGATGACTACTCGACTAATGGCACTAAATGATGACTAATGGTCGACTGGGAAAATTCTTAATCAAGGTAGCCTGAGCTAGTATGTGTATAGCATGCTACGCTGGTGACGTACGTCAAAAGGCTACCTAGCACGTCATATTTAGATGGGTAGGTCCACTGATAAAGCGGCGGTATTTGAGTTGGGAAAAAAACCAAGTGACTAACGTTCCTTTATTCACTCATTTATTTCACCTAAATGTTTGACTTGTCTGATGACCTTTTACTACATTTGGTCAGTTTTTGGACGACATACAGAGCACTCATTTATTTGTCAATCTGCAGCTGCTGTGACCAGCTGATGAATGCATTATTGTGACACGTGTATAACACAATACAGATACAATATGGGCATTTAGACAGTTGCAAAGAGGGAGGTGTTAAACACATTTGTGTGTAAGAGTGAACACAGTCACATGCTTCAGCACAACCTGTTACATGATGTGCTGCTCAGCTTTCTATAAAGTGAAGCTTCAAGTTTAACTTTCTATTGTTAATGTTAAATGTCAAAACATTAAATGAATACACTGGAAGAAAAAGTAACATTCCACCTTGATTTACTTTACCAGTGACAGACAGGTGGAATTATTGCCTGTAGAAGACTCATTATTGCATGTCAGACTTTTAATTTGTTTCTAAATCATCCCTCCGTCCGTCCATTATTTATATCTGCTTGTCCTGTTCAGGGTCACAAAGGGTGGGGGCCTGTTGGAGCTTACATTAAGGCAAGAGATGGGCTGCCAGTCTTTCACTGTCTAAAACACATAAACAGACAGCCATTCACACCCACATTTACTGCTACAGTGCTGGAAAAACGAAGACACAAGCGGAATGAGTCCACATAGAAAGAATGAGGCAACAACAGTAACAATGTTCGTCTTTAACAGAAGCTCTTTTAAAAGCCCCAGTGAAGGCCGAGACATGTTGGCTTTTACATGTTTAGCCTTTACAATAAAGGCTTTTTATTATGTGGAGTATATATTTCTTCTATTTGAGATTGCCTTCCTCTTATTCTGTTTCCTTCTCTGTTTCCCGACATCATCCAACAGCCTTTTCAGATCTGCGTTTGATTACACAGAGCAACCAGTCGTCTCTTTTTCCTAACAATGTATGTCTATTCTAATATTTGTTGTCTCTCGTGTACGTTCCAACACACCTTTACTATTATTAATGTTGCTACTGCAAGGCTTAAAATGATAAATGTTGATTTGACTACACTACTGTACTTGAACATTTTTCACATAGTGTAAAACACTAGTAACACTGGGCAGCTGGAGTTGCATTTTCCTTTGTAACTGTACTCAGTATTCGCTGTGCAAACACGGGGCCTTATCTCGCTCGGCAGTGTGGGTGAAAACAGGAGAATGTCAATGCATATATCCGCGATGAGAAAAGCAACTTTGCCATGGCAGTGTGTAACCTTCGAGCCAGTTGTGCAGCGTACTGTAAACCAGAAGGCCATCATACAGTAACTCATGATCCACTGATGCCTGTTCAGCTTTAAAGCTCACCTTACTGTAAGAAAATGTAGAAAATATATCAATTCACTGTAAATAAAGTATTTATTGAAATGATAATATGTGACAGCCTTGGCATTGTCAGCTGGCTGACCAACAAACACCAACAAACCAGGTCAACATTTCCCAGCAGCAGCAGCAGCAGCAGCAGCAGCAGCAGCAGCAGCAGCAGCTCTAATACATATGTTTTGTGTAATTTTTTATAATAATCGGGGAAAATGATGTGGAAAAATGATTCACTTCAAAATTCTATTGATAAGCCATTTCAGTTCTATTCTTCTATTGATAATAGCATCTCACAAGGGGGAGAAAATGTGTTTTTGATCGTTGCAGCCAAATGAAGGCAGTCCAAAACCATAAATAAGTTATAAAAGCTTTTATTGAAGGCTGGCTTGAAATCAATGCTTTTTGACTAAAAAACAAATCACAGTGTGCTGGGTAATGTTCCGCAGCTGAGCTGTATTTAACGTCTTATCAGATCTCACTGACCAGACAACTGGAGACCTGTTTGCATTTTTTGCTGCATCTCAGGAACCACATAGATAAGGTAAATTAGACCTATAATGGATTACATTGAGACATAATTTTTCCATGTAATATGACAGCTACACATAATCATTGTGTTGCTCTTTTTAATTTGCCGTGGTGAAGCTGTGATGCTTGAATCAGTGTTGGAAAGGAGACGCGCAGATGTGGAAACAAGATTGAAATCACCAGAAAGACAAGACGTCTGCCTCCAAAGGGTTTTGTACTTGTTATTACAGGATGTTACCAGACCAGAGGAATTCCAATATACAGCAATCTGTCAGGTTCGTCAGTCATAAAATGTAATGTCGAACACAAGCTGCACTCGGATATCTGCCTGAGCGTGCCCACACACACACACACACTCACAGAGGTATCTCTGTTTTCATCAAGCGAAACATTCACAGAATGGTACATTTCCATATCAGAAGTGATATGGAACAGCCCGTGATTTTCCCCCTCAACTCACAAATGGAATTCAAATAAAAACGAGAGCCTTCCGCAGCGGCATGGAAATGAGACGTCTTGCCCCCATGATGTCAAGATGATGAAATGAAAAATTATAATTTCACAGATTAATAATTTTATTGTCACTTACAGTAAAATGTCACAGTCTTCCTTTACTGTTTACTGTTAGAGCTGGGGTAATACATTTTCTAATTAACATATCTTCTGGCAGTGTCACTCAAATGAAATGATACAGAGAGAGGACGAGGCAGATTTCCAATCATTGTTTGCCACACCCAGCTCACACAGACCCCTTTTACACCTCTGCATTAGATCTGTAAGATTCAGACAAAGTACCTTTCTTTTCTTGTCTTTTCTTTTCTTTAGAAAATGACCACATTTTAAAGTTAGGGGTTGAGCTCTTAACAAAGAATCTATTATTTCCATTTAGCCAGGCTATTGTTATCATAAGATTAGGTGAGTAATATTAGCTTACAGTTTTAATGGTTGGCTGAGCATGCTGAGCCTTGTAACCTTACTAGGTAACATTAGAAAAATGAGCCTCTTAGTAAAAGGTGCTGGGTTTCTTGCAAAGTTCTGTTATTTTTGAGTGTCTGTATCATGCGTTCCTGACGAGGGATGGGTACCGAAACACAGTTTTAAATGAGCCCTGGGCCTAAATTGCCAAAGACTGTAGTATTGATAAACTATGACATTATGGATCCTTTTATTGGTACTTTTTTAGTATTTTTTATTAATTCATTATCATCCTGCAGACTCTTACCTGCGCTCTGTGCAGGGGTGGACCTCCTCCACATAGACACACACATCCACACACACCGCCTCACGACATTGAGTAATAAACAGCAGAGACACCGTGGTGGAAACAACATGAAGAAAATGCAAAAATTAGTTGAAGGCAACCACACTCATGACTGTAAGTGCAATTTCAGGTTCACAAATAAAAAGCCAATACTCTATCAATACATATGATCAGCAAGCTTAAACATATAAACATGCAGACAGCAATATTTCATTCTGCTCTGTTGGTTCAGTCTCTCATCCACTAACACTAACATTATGTTTTACACAATGACAGCAGGCTAATTTGACTAATGGCTAATTTTACTAACTGTAAAAGACACATTTGTAAAACTGTTTTCAGGACACCTCAAACTGCAAACAAGGTCTGTTATAAATGTTTGTAAAAATTGTAAACTTGTAAAGCTGTGAAAAGCAATATAAAATCCAGGATATCATCAATATGTAAAGACTATGAGCTAAGCGGGAACAATTCTGTTGGACTGGACAGGCGCCATCTTAGGGTCTTGCTGGTTGAACCTCCCACCCCGAGTTCAAACCTGTGGGTGGGGGAGCCCTTCTGTGCACAGTTTGCATGTCTTCCTCCCACAGTCCAAAGACATGCTGGTTAATTGGTGACTCTAAATTGTCCGTAGGTGTGAATGTGAGTGTGAATGTCTGTCTCTATGTGTCAGCCCTGTGATAGTCTGGCGACCTGTCCAGGGTGAACCCCCAACAGAATAAGCAGTTACATAAAATGAATGTTTGCACAATACAAACAAAACAGGGACCAACTCACAAGACTCTGGCTCTTAGCACTCATGATTGAAAACCCCACAGGGTACTGAAAATATATGTCTGTTAACCCTGAATTAGTTTTTGGTTCAACATGTTTCTCTCACCATTTGTACTTTTTTCTTTTCGATTATATTCCTTACTCTGACTGTTCTTACTGGTTTCACCTTTGTGAAATTGCCACCCAAGTAAAACACAAATAATTAATATTACTATAATGTAAAAGTACCATAATACACATAAAACACACCAGAAAGGACTCTGCAATATGTTTGTTTACGCCGACAGAGGGAAAAAAAGCACCTTTGCCCTTTCATTTATCTTCCATATATTCCAATGCAGATAAAAAGATAGAGATGAAATTGAAACCAGACACACTTCTTTTCATGTCTGTGTATAAACTGATACCCAGATTTCCCTCTAAGCGTGTTCTGTATATTGAAAGTTCCACTGGCAAAGCTGGTGAACTGAAGTCCCTTTAAAGTTAAAAGAAAATGTACTTCCACACGATGCACATCCTTCTCTTTGCATTAACTGCTGGAGCAATTAACCCACAGTTAATTAGAAAATTTTCCCTCCTGTAATTCAGTTGGATGAGACTGAGGTGCAGGATGGTACAGTGGATGATTCATGGCCCACTGGTAATCACACAAGAGCAGGAACCAGGATACTTGAATTAATCAAACCTTCATTTGCTCCACCAAAATTGCCCACCGCGGCTTTATGATTTAACTGTGTTTACCCACTGAATATATATCTTCCAAACACATCCTTTTCTGAGCTGTTCAGTATGCTTGTAGAGTCCTAGTTTAAACAGTTCTGAAGCAGTTTTTAATACCTTTGAGTATTCAGAAGTGCTGCTGAGTTGGACGTGCATTACAATGACCAACGTTCTTTCAAATTCTACAGAGAAGGCGTATGGGCTTTTATCTGACATATTTCAAGCAGGGTTAGTAAACGGGGAGAGAATATGTCAGGCATTTTCCTGTCCATGAATACACTGTTTGTTTGTATAAACATCTATTTTACATTTTTCATAAATACCCACGACACTCAACCATCCACCAGCTACCCCTGAGAGTTTGTATAAAAACTGGTAAACACTCAAAATGGCTGAAACTATGCAGCTTTTTGGTGCAGTGACCTCAAAATCTTGACTTACTACTTTGTAATTTTGTCTCTGAAAAGCCAAAATGTAACTTTTCACTGATTGCCATGTGAGCTTTCTTCTTCTTTTTACCCCACTGCGCTGACAACTTTTTTGATGTCACATGCACATTTGAGAAATGAAGATTCAGCCACTTTCCCACTGGACAAAAAACACTAACACCCACTTACATCTGCCTTTTGTATGTAATGGCAAAGGTTACAATCAGCCTTCCCTCCTGGGAGAAATCACTCTGCAGGAGGTATTTATCAGCTTTGACTGGGAGTGATGGAAACACGGCATTTGGGTGGACATGCTAATTTTAACCCATTTACTGAGAGGATGCAATATCAGGCTGCCACAAAATGCCATCAATCTCTGTCCAAGCAACATTTGGACATCGTTCAAAACTAGGTCTGCACCAAGACTTACTTTACTACCTGTTTTCCAGTCAGGCTGTGAAGCTGAAAGGTGACACGCCAGAAAACACCAGACAAATACACAGCACTGGTCTACTGGCAGGACCGATGGTATGACAAAAATCACCTGCGCTATCTAGTATATCATTTATAAAAAGCCATTAAAAAAGGGCTTCCCATCTATTAACAGTGCTGAGTTCAACCACATAACTTTGGATATCCTCTGGGGCGTCTATATGTAACAGGTTTTCCTGCATTTAAAAACTGTGCATCCTCATCCTTGTTTGGGTAGAAAAAAGGTTATCAGTTTTTGGACTTTTTAATGAGAGTCAGTGTGTGATGGCTGGAGGCTGTGATGTTATCGGTGACACCCATGGCCAGGTTAACCTGCACAGAGGCCCTGAGACATAAATGAGCTGTTGGATCCCCATGAACACAAATGGTTTTCTATGAAAGAATACTTTCTGACCCGCTGTGTGGTAAAACAAGTTCATATAATAAATACTACATATAAGCACAAAACTGAAATAATGAAGTTCTTAAACTAGGTTTTGACAACGGGGACCCTCTCCATGACTGGGCCTCAAGATCCGGTAATTAAGCAGGACCCAGCTCAAGGCCGCTATCACATCAGCTCATATATGCTTTAGTGGTTCAAATTTCCCAAAACATTTTCAATTAAATTAGCAATTAGTTGACACACAGTAGGTCTGCAGCTATCAGGGCCTCAAGGCAGTTTCCTGCTGGATAATTGGTAATGCAGCCGTAGTGACATCACCCAGTCTGGCTCCTAATGTAGTTATCTGAACCAGATAAAAAGTGAATAAGAAATAAGATAAGAAATGAAACTACGCCTCCTTACAATTTTAACACAAGATCTTAGCAGCACTTTGTGAAGTATATAATCATGCATGGAGTGATCCTGAAAACACCGTTTAGATACTTTATTTTATTTTGTTCTAACATGTTTGGCTGAGCCTGCTGTTGCTCACAGAGCGCAAAATCGAAGTGAGAAATGTCAAATTTTTCAGCTGTGACCATTTTGGGTTTGACGGTTAAATCTGCCGTTCCCTCACTCAGACCTAACTGGTCTAAACTGGCCGCGAGTCAGCAATTTTCACACGCATACGCATGGATACACATACAGCTCCCAATCCCTCCCAGTGGACCTCTGTCACTGCTGCTACAAACACCTTGTCTACACAGCCTGTGCAGCGAAAAGAGCACAGCAGCAGCAGCTGCAGCCCTCAGTCAGGGTGACTGGATCATTTCAGCCACAGTAATGCCCTGCAATCTGAAGCACTTTGACAGAGCTTACAGCTCAATATACAATCATATACTCACATGTGTATTTGATATGAAGTGTGCATGAAGTGCGAGCCGTCATGTGTAGACAGCTGCATGGCTTAAAATTGAAGCATATCTGCTCCATCAGACGTAGGACTAAAAAATGTGGTGAAATGACACGGTGGAGACATGTTGTAACGCCATTACTGTTGTAAGGCCACTATTAGCTCTAATCATTGCTGGCGCCAGGGTTCTTTCTCTTCTGGGGCTGAGGGGAAGCTTGACCAATACATGGGAGTACAACACTTGTTCATGACTTCAGAGTTATTTATAAGGAAGCTCTGGGGTTTCTTTGACTAAAAGCAGATATAGCACACAGCGAATTTGATATGAATGTAGTTTTTAATGAAAAATCGCTATAGGCCTAATAAAAGGTAATGCCAAATACATCTTTCGTGTGCAAAAGTAAACACTTCAGCAGCAAACCGTGCCCATGTAGCCACAATTAATAACAGCACAATGCATCCAAAATGCAACAACTGTGAATTGGTAGTAATGATTCAGATGAAAAAGCTATTACAACGTCAGTAACATAGCTTTCGGCGCACGAGCACACACAGCCGACACCCCCGAGCCATGCACGTAGAAATATTTTCACTGAAGATGTGCTGCACATTACAAGAGGCTACAGGAAGACTGCTCAGATGTTTCCTGCATTGGCGGTTCTGTCAGCCGTTAATCCAAAATATGGCCGCTCCCTCGCATTGGACACATTTTCTCCTTTCTAATATGTCATTTTGAATGATAGAAGAAATCCTTTTGTCTCTCTGCTGAAGCCACTCATGGGAAAATCATAACGTTACGTCTGCTCCATCATTTGCTGCCATAAAACTTCATACTGACGGCTCCTACAGTGGGAGCCCCTCACGTCCAAGATATTTTAGGGTGCTTAAAAGCAGCTCCAAAACAACTGACCGGGCAGTTTTCTGGTCTTTTTCAGCCTGCTCAGCTTGTTCGCGCTATTGATTGGCTCCCGTTATTGCAAATCTCTCCCTAAGCTTTGCTGGCCATGACCTCCTGCACTTTGACCAGACGGGGTGTCATTATAATGTCAAATAGGAGCAATTAGGTAAAGTCACACATTTTAAACATCTTTTTGCCATCTATATTCTGACAGTCACCTTATTGTAGCCTGTTCAAAATGTAAAATATTCAGAAAGCCTATTTGGTGTGACAAAATATCCAAATACAGATGGTATTGTTCCACCCATTGTCAATAGGAGGTGCTGCACCCCCTATTGATAAGGGCATGGGCAAATGGGCACGGGAAGGTGGGTGCTCCCAACACGTTCTTATCCCAAGTTGTCACATATTGCATAGTGCACTTTTACGTCTACAAATTAAGTGCAAGGTATCTTCCTGTGTCTGCTGTTAACACTCCAGGACACTGCTACCAATGCCAGGACATCAACGAAAGGACATGATTAGGTTTCCAAAAAAAAACCATGATGGTTTGCCTTTACATTCATAGGAAAGCAAAAAGCAGGCTCCCGGGTGAAAGTCCGAGATTTATTGGACGCATCCACCCCTCCCACCTGCCTGATAGGGACTTTCCAGATCCTTGTGCGTCACTGGCAACGTTTCAAACTAAAGCTGTCCAGCGGCATTTCATACCGCCACGACAGGTCCCACCAGTTGCGTTATGAAGTGAAACCGCCTGGCTGACCGGCGGCGATCATAACAATGCAAAATGTGGCTTTTGGCGTAAGTGTCTGATGATAAAATCAGTGACAAAGCAGCAGTATTTGATGACTTTGGAATGAGAGTGGGCTGGTGCTCCTCAGCACTAGGGATTGGACTGGGTACAGAATATCTGGTTATTCATTCATTTTTCTTTATTTAAAAATGAAAATGAATAAAATGCAAATGTTGAGACGTACCTATGTTGAGACGTAAGCCCAGTATCACAAATCGCAATTTGCCTCAGAGGGCTTTACAGCACACGACATCCCTCTGTTCTTTGGACCCTCACAGCGGATACAGAAAAACACCACAAAAAAAAAACATTTTAATGGGGAGAAATAATGGTAGAAACCTCAGGAAGTGAGGTGCCCATTCGTGGCGCCAATTTATCTACAATCTGTGTGACTATGTATTTCACCATAGCAACCGTCCCAAATTACTTTTATATTTTCAATATTCCCAACTTTTTTATTAGTTTTTTTCTGCTAAGTACTCTGCTGAGTACTCCACAACACCCTGAAGTTGAGGCATAAGAAGAACCCTCTCTTCACCTGCAAGGACGCGGCACATCAATTAACTCTGAGCATATCAGCCAGTCATGCCAGCAATGTGATTGTGCTGGCAAGAGCCTGAAACTGGCATTAGCTCAATGCTCCCCAATGGTGGAAGAGGCACATGTTAGCAAATACTGAGCAAGAGCTTTGACATTTTTACTGCCGCTGAGCTATCAGCAAATTCAGTTATAGTACATCCACAGTGAGGAAACTGATGGAGTGTGATAGCAGGGAAGATTTTACACATACTAGACCTGATGGCTTTTGAGTTGTCTCCTTTTGAGTGGCATGACATGACCTCCCCATCTGAAACCCAGTGAAGATTCAGAGCTAGACTGTCATACAAGTAACCGCCAGTGGGTTGGATGTCTGTTGGCAGCTCAATTACCACACAGCTAGAGAGAGATATTTGAGTTGCTTATCAGCTGTTCGCCCATGCAGGTGACTCAGAGTGAGCAGAAAGTAAAAGAGGGGACTCCAATTATCCATCGAGAAAACAACCCAACCTGGCCCCTCTGTAAAACCACTGTACAGGTAATGGATAACAATTATCCTTCAACCATATTTTGTCATACAGGCCTCAGAGATATGCTGCGCTGGATTTGTTAATAATATTGTTAACAGTGTAATTTGTCTGTGGCTGGTGTGACATTAATGCTTTTTATAGGCAGATATGTGGTGGTGTTGTTGAGATAAGACTGGTAGAAGTTACTTTAGGATGAAGCCTGTCACCTTTGATGACTATGCGGCAATGGTGTATCATATCAGTGCCCTATATTGGCACTTTGGTGTTATTTTTAGGGACTCTTATTGCTTAAATCCTTTCTTCCATATCACAGGATTAAAGGATTCCCAAGGTGTGTGTGTAGTTGGATTTCTACCAACCCCCCCCCCGAGAAACACTACCTTCAGCATCTATCTGGAGTGTCTGCACCGTACTTGACATACATTCAACACATTGGTGCTTTTTAAGGTATCAGCATTTACTTCTTAGAAACATCACCTGCACATTAAAATGCCGACCTCGAGAAAAAAACTGATGGCTCAGTGTGAGCATTTTACAGCACTTGGTAACAAATTTAATCAAGGGTGTAGGTTTCGTTTCAACGTATTTGGGGAGGGCACTCATGAAACCGGGGTGGGTGAGGGTCCGAACACTTAATGTCCTTTATTATCTTGAAATTTCATGCACCAATTTTGTGCCTTTTCTGCATCAATTTAGGGTTTAAATGTCTTTAATTTTTTCAAGATTAAAGTCCTCTGCCACTTTCATGTTTGTACTCAGGGGAGGCAAATGAACACACTCTGTATTGAGGGGGATGTGTCCCTGCCTCATGTATTCATATGTTTGGTGACACAGGTAAATTGGGTTGAAGCATCACTCACAAGAAGTCTGGATCTATGTCGAATTCACATAATGTTTGACATGTTATTTTAACATCTGACTGACAGTATGCAGCAAACTTCAAAGCACCCACTGCCTCTCTTTTCACCTGTGTATCCAGGACATACACTCCAGAGATGATGATACAGCTACACATCTCCTGATGCTCAGGTATAGGCTGCACTTATGAGCTGAAAATGGTGTTTATTCTGCACAATCCATGACAAAGAAGCCAATACCACCACACAGGCTCGGATCAGGCAGGCTCCCTCTCTAAGTCGACCCCCTCCAGGTTTCTTTCTTGAATGTTGAAGTCCCCTGGCTGAGCTACAGTGTCCTCAAATAATGCCCGCTCTGGGACCCCATCCAGGGACTCTGTTCAACACACAGACACAGACAACAGTCAGAGCCTTCCTCTCAGTTGCATAGAGGTGACCCTCGTGCTCTCCGGGGAAAACTCCAACACAGCGGCGCTCAGCTGGAGGCTCATGGTTATCCCCACAGGGACATAACCAACATTTATTCATGCTTTAAACCGGATGATTAGACTGTGCATCAACTCTGCCATTTACAGTCTAATTTAAAGCACAGCCATTGATGTGTGTGGAGTTACAGTAAGTCTTACGTCTGACCACTTATGGTTGTACTGAACCATGTAAGTTATCACACGGGGTTGTTCCTATAACCTCTGCAAAATTAGCTGTTATAACAGCCAAACCATATCAGTGGGAACTATTGGGCGCTATTATGACAGATTTAGTTTTTCAGGATGTAAACTTGCCTCGCCATTCATCACAAAGTGATACAAACTTGCAGCAAACAAGGTCTGTTGAATAACAACATGATTATTTTTGGTAGCTAAAAACAGATATTACAAATTAAAATGTACCATAATACTGTGTCATGGCCACCCGTGCAGTTGCTAAGGTGATGATCAGGTTAGTGTTATTACAAAGCTGCTAAATGAGTACACTCAGATGAATAGCTGGACAATATTTGTTATTATTCTAATAAACAAACTCTTAAAGGAGCTGCATGCAACTCTCAGAGTATTAATTTAGGGGCAAACAACTATTTACTATGTAAAGATGTAGTGGAGTGAGAGAGCTTTGAGCAGAGAATGAAATCACGCTCTCAGCTCTGTGTGCATGTTTAAAAGTACCAAAGCAAAAGTGTTATTCATTAAGTGGCGATGACATTTTTGTTACATTTATAATGTGGGATACTGTTGGCAGCTGACTCTCTAGCCTCAGATGTCGGTGCTTTTGCCTTCATCAGTAGGCGTACATGAAGGGTCACCACGTTCTAGCAATGGTAGAGATGTGGCGTAATATCTTTTATCTGTCTGTCAGTCCAACAAAACTCTGTGTATGTGTGTGTGTGTGTGTGTGTGTGTGTGTGTGTGTGTGTGTGTGTGTGTGTGTTCCACGTTTTTCTCCTCACTGACTTGGTCAATCCATGTGAAATTTGGCACAGTGGTAGAGGGTCATGGGAGGATGTGAATGAAGCAATATTACATCAGTTGGCCAAAGGGGGGCGCTATAGCAACCGATTGAAATTGCAAACTTTGAATGGGCATATCTCATGCCCTGTATGCTGTAGAGACATGAAACTTTGCACAGAGATGCGTCTCCTCATGAGGAACAAATCTGCCTCAAGAACATATAATTTCCGGTGATATAAATTTTCCACCATTTTGAATTTTTTGAAAAACACTTTAAATCGATCTCTTCCTAGGAAGTTTGATCGATCTGCATGAAACTGGGTGAACATAATCTAGGGACCAATATCTAAAGTTCCCTCTTGGCAAAAGTTGGAAAACTTACTAAAACTGAGCTTCTATAAGGCAATGAATAATGCGGAGGACGTGGCTCATCACATAAAGGTGTATAACATCTTAAGGGTTTCACCGATCACCACGCAACTTTGTAGGCATATGACCACACATAATCTGAGGGGAGCCCTCCATTATTGACCCAATCAAACAAAATGGGGGCGCTAGAGAGCTAATTTCTTATCTAGGCCAAGCTGCTATATCGATTTTTACTAAACTTGGTAGATATGTAGAACAGGACTGGAGAAATTTAACTCTAATTGGCAACTGGGTGACGCTATAATAACAGGTTGCTCAGCTGGCAGCTGCAACTACACCGCTAATTCCTTCCATGCCTTGTCTTTCTTCTGCTGCCACAATTCCACAAGGTTTTCCTCTTTACTGGAATCCCAAACATTTCTATTGGTGCGTTTTGCCTCCATGGTGAGCTGCTATCCATCTGTTTGTTTGGGTGTAGCGCCAGCGCGTCATTTCATGCTGCATTTCTACTGGTTGGTTAGTAAACGTAGGTCGTAACAGCAGTTACACAGTGAGATGGTCATCCCAAATTTCTGACACTGTCAGAATTTTATCCCAGGCTGTCTTTGATCACAAGATCGTGACAACAGCCATCCTTGAAGCTCTCTCACTGTGTAAAGTAGGACCTCTGTTTTAGAGCCATGACCAAAGATATCTCCACATTTCTTTCACGTTGGTCATCTGTCGTCTGGGACAGCCCGAAATCGCAGTGTATACCAAGCTTAAGACAGAGCAGTCAGTCCTGGGGTTGGCAGACCTTCTCACCGTACCTCTTTGTTTTCCATCTTTTGTTTCTTTTATCCCAAAGCACATTGTCACTCATCTACTTTAAACACTACTGACACTAACCATTTCTCCTATCTATTTATGACTTGTTTCATTATTTGTTGGTTAATAAATCACTCTAAATTTTTAATATTCCTGCATGTCTCTTACTTTTTGTAAAGCCTAAGAGTCAGGTTGTGACAAACAGTATACAGTAGGAAACATCATCAGGGCTTAACGTCAACATGCTAGAATTGCCACTGTGAGAATGTTCGGATGTGATGATGTGATTACTTGCATTAGCTCAAAGTACCGCTGTGCCTAAATACAGCCTCACAGAGCCGCTCTCATGACTGTGCACTTACAGTCTTTATTTAATCGTGATGGTTAGATTTGTATTTACAAGCCTCGTATCTGATTGAAAGTAGACATTTAGAAAGCCGGGTAGTTACAGTATCAGGTCACTATTTAGTTCAACTGAAGTGAACATCGCCAAAATACAATCTGCTTTTAGGTGTGACATTTCCTCATTAACAGAGTAACAGCAGACCTCTCTGATTCAGACAGGATTAACATTACTGAGTGGTGCTGTAAAAATTAAATTATCTGACCTCCTTGAGAGACGGTAATCCATTCCGAAAAGGGTTTTACAGACTTTTTCCTTTCTTCTCTCTTCCATTTACTACTTAATGAGATACACCCAAATAGCTGGAGTGGCTCAGTGATCAAGGCTCCAACCATAAAGTTACACTGGATGCACACAATGTCTGCTCAGCACATTTAAATTAACTCTTGGCACTCTCTGTGTGCTCTGGTTGTGCCGTCGACTTTAATGATCCCTTACAAAACACAAGCACATAAATGTAGGGTACAAATTCCCAGCTATGTCGCGTACTATCATCAAATTGCTCTAACTGCTATTCTAATTATTCAGAGGCCAGTGAACGGTGTTGAGCTGCCCTGTCTCTTTTGATTGTGTTAACAGAATCTGAGTTGCTTATTAAAACCACCCCTTACCATTGGTCTGGCATATCTCTTTTAAATTTATATCCAAAGAACAAAGGACAAATTAAATGCTAAATAATTTATGTAGATTTTCTTGCAGCTCCAGAGGAGACATAATTTATTGCTCGTGGTGGTTGAGTTTCTAATTCAACATAACATTTGTTATGGAAGATGCCAACTCCACTCCGCTCATGACATACCCAGATGCATATTTCACCCTGTAACATGTTTTATCAGGTGATTAGTGAACAGTCCTCTCTGTCTGATGCTCCTGTGGATTAACTATGATTTCCTCTGAAGTCTCATGGGCTTATTTTTTTCCACACAGAGAAGATGTGGGTACAAAAAATGCCATGGTTTCAGATCTCAAGTATTTTATCTATATACCACTGAAAACCTTACTTGATGTGCAAAGTTTAGGGAAAAGCATCCTTAGCTAATATTTATTAATAGAATGAAACTAAAAAACTAATGAATCAACATTACCACAACTGTCATCTAATTCAGGTGTTGCTAAAACCTTGCTGGTGCAAGGGAGTATATGACTTTACCTTTTCCAACTAAGAGACCTGAAACACCAAGCGGATGGTCGGCTGTTGGTCAGTGTCGGCTGTCTGTAGGCACTAGTTTTTGCAGTTTGTCTCGCACCATCGGCAGCACTGGGAACTAATCAGTCCTCGTCAGCTGTTTCTCAGCCAGTTCACCATATTGATTTGGCCATGGCAACGGAGCTCGGAGCACAATCACTCTGATTGGCATTTTAGCTCAATGCACGTAAAGTAAAATGGAAGTGAGGAAAGCAAACAAGCGAATGTAATGAGGGTATGACTGTTTCCTTATGCGCGGTAAATACAGCAGCATGGTTGTGCTGTTAATGCACTGACTGGCCGACTAGTGTCTTGAATTCATCCTGTCAGTCTTCTGGTTTCCCTTCTAGAATGACAAATACAGACCACTACTGCCTGCTACTATGAAGGGTTATTTCCTCTTACGCAGGTAAAGAAGGTTTATTCTTGTTGGCCATCAACTTTAGTTTCTGAGATGTCTTCAATTGTAACTTTTTTCCCTAGACAAAGGTGATGTGAAGCAGTCGGCCTTCATCGCCACTAGCTCTTTGATGTTGGTTTAGTGTGTCTGGGCCTTCAGTCCCACCTCTAATGGGAGCGTACAACTACACAAATAAGCAAACTTTGTCAGAAAACAGTGTGCTTACGTAGAGCCAACAGCCCAAAGTAAGAAGCTGATTGAAAAAGCATTTACCTTTAAACCTTTAAAATCCACTGTGTATGTAAATTATGTCCACCATAGTAGGAGGCATATAAGCTTGTGGTCATGCTGCGGGGGCACCAGCCACGGCTTACTATAAGCAATGCTATGGAACACAAAGTACATACACCACTTTTTTTTTTCCTCTTCCTTTTGTTTCTATAGAAATTACACAGTCTACACAAACCACACTTTACTCTCCAGTCCGGAGTGCTGCTACATGGCACAAGACAAGTATCGGATCTCCGTTTGGATTTATAATTTAAGTGTATTTTTTATACAGAAATTACATGGCTGCACCAGTGTTTTGGTGGGTTTGTCTTTGTCGTGTATTGCAAGTGCACAGTGGGAAAACAAGACAGGACTGTAGCCTTCATGTGCGGCAAGCTAACGGTCAGTTTGGAAAATAAAGCAAGAAGAAACAGGAGCTATTTGAAATGCCCAGTGAATGTAGGAAGAGTGGGATTATTGTATGGACATGTATGACCCATGGTTCAGCAGCTTCAGCAAAGAAGAGAGAAAAGTTTACCAGCGTTTAGCAACTACTTTCATCTGGCCAGTACTGGGAGATGATTAATTTGAGTTTGATAGGTGGTGCAGATGGTTTATTGTTATGAGATACTATAGTGTCATGAGCTGGTAATTGCCAGCAATTTATGCTTTGTCGCTAAACACAAAACACAACTTAAAATTATGCCTAATGTCACACAGATGGTTATGACTTTTTTGCAACAATTCAGTTCATAGATATTCCACGCTGTGACTCGAGGTTGCGCTGTAATATTGTAGAACATATTAAAAACTAATACTTTAAAAGAACTGCCGTTGGTACAATGTTTATTTCGACAATAAAACTCAATCTGGAATGTCTAACTCTATAAATATATCAACAGCACACAAAGAGAGAGGGGCAGATTACAGAGTCCAGACATCTCTGAAATCAGTCTGAGGATTTAATTTGTGTGGTTCACGTTTCTTGTGACAGACGGGTAGTGGAACACGCAGCTCACAGATCAACATGTGCAGAACAAATACAGGCTGCAAGAGTACAAAGTCTCATTAAATTGGTTCAGATTTTGGTTCTGATTAGATTTGAATGAAATAAAGGCTTCTTAGATGAATGAAGATCCAACTGTTCCTCACGCTGCTGTTGCAGATATTTCAAAATGTAACGCAGAGAAAGCAAATCATTTGGGTCAGTCGGTGGCTTTAATCGGATAAGAAGAAATCACCATTATGTTTTAAAGCAGGTCAATCCTAATCTGGGAAACGGCATGTATCCTTCATCATTCCATTCATCCTCTAATCCTCGGGATGACAGCCACCGACATTACCGGGACAACAGTGTGCCAGACGACAGCCCTGCATTGTCAACTGCAACACCCACTGGGATTCTCAAGTATCCATATCCAATATGAATTAGAATGAGATTCACTGCAGGGATTTACACTAGATGCTTGGTCAGTTCATGACAACATGGTAAGTTAAGTGCACCAGCAGCGAACGACAAGGGAGCGAGAGCGGGATTACATCATGTAACTGAATGTACGAAAAGATTAGTGTGTGCATGTATTTTCATTTAGTAATTTTCTGTACAACAGGTGAGCTTTCCCTGCTGTCTGCCACAGATAAAAATGTAATCAAGCACCGGTGATGAGAAAAATCTGAACTGATACTGCATGTGAGGCAAGAATTTATTTTAGTCTTATCAGTGTAGATCTGATAATGAAACATATAGCTCTGCATCCTGTACAGCTCCCATTCAGTCATTTAATTTGTTTTCTTTCATTTGTGACTGACAGTAGCAGAAACAAGAATATGGCTGGAATTTATCCCCCCTTTAACGATGAATAACATTTAAATTTATTATCAGTTTACAGTCACAGAAGTAAAATATAAAGTGATTATCTTTGTTTTTGTAAGAGCGAGCCACACTCTCTGCAGTAATGTTAAATTACCATCCATAAGTGTAGCATTTCTTTCCAGGGTAATGATAAAAAAAAAAATCCTAATACATTTTTAAATACAAGCGGAGTTGCTGGTTCCAGGGGTATTTTTCTCCACTTTAAATTCCCATTTCCATGTTTCTATTTCAATAAAAACCCAAGTGTTCCTCAACATGAAATAGTCTTCAGATTGTTCAAACACATTCTCACTCCCAACTCGGGTACTTGGTCACCGTCTGTCATGTCAAAATGTGACATGCTAGGTACTGTCCTGTGTCACCTGCGGATGTCCGGGGATGGCATGTCAGTTTACATTTATTACATGCATTGTCTCCTTTCAAAATAACCTTCTGTTGTCACAGGGAATGTACAGTTTCTGGTATTTAGTCTTTTTCAAAATGAACTTTAAATGTAGGTAAAAGAAATCTTTGGCTTTTAGATTAACTTCCTTAAGTTTAGGCAACAAAGGAATGTAGTCCAATCTGGGACTCAGTTGCAGAGAAAAACACCAAACACCAAGAACACTTTATCAAATCCAAATCTTTACTTGGGAGGTCAGGGGTCAAACATGGGAAGGCAGAAAATTCAGTTCAGGGAAATCACACAAACAGCAAAGTCCGGGTCAAAAAACAAGGAATAAAACACGAGAAAAGACGAGCCATCCACTCGCCCTATGGAGTGGGTGCCTCTGTGTGTCAGTACCAGGCGCCAACTGGCCACTGACCAAGCATTTGTATTTAACAGGTTGAGACCAGGTTGGAGTATTTATATACCTTATCAAGGTTTACTCCATGGCTACATGTTTTAATAATTTCAGCTATCTGTTTCTTAAAAATCACATTTTTCTTTCAGTTAAGCATGAAGGAGTGATCTAACTACTACAATACCATGAGTCTTTGCACTGATACTATGGAGGAAAAAACAGTCAGAGGTGCAAATCAAAGCTTTTCTTGGTGATTTCATTCAAAAATCGACCCACAATTTGAATTCATTTGAGACGGAGACTGTAAAATCAGTTTACTTAATAGCATAATTTTTAGCTCCTGCTGACATTAGCATCACCGTAATAGAATTCTGAACTCTGTGACTGTGTGTGTCTTTCCAAAATGCACCTTGGGAGCCATAGTTAACTTCTCATCCTATTTTAATGTACACAAGATTTAACCCATGACTTCTTATTTCTGACAGAAAATGGCTTTTACTTCCAAAGCCAGGGGCACAAAAATAGCTCTTTCTACAACTTTATATGTCATTTTAAATTATTTATAGGATTTCTAAAATCGGGGGATTTTATTTCTAAAATCCCTAAGTCTTATTGTCATGTTTGTCAGACAACATACCAATCCTTTTTCCATTGAAAATTACTGATTTTATGACAATAGATAGATCAGATAGGTTTTCAAAATGTCTTTAACTTAAAAATCAATTTCAAGTTGCATTCACATTTTTGCTTCTGTTTCTCCAAAGCTGGAAACAAATGATTAAAAATGTCGACTGTACACAACACGGGCTGGTGGTTTTGGTTTGTTAATCAGATTAATCTCTTCAAAGCGAAAATGGAAAAACAAACATTAATTTTCCCTGTTTGAAAGCCAAAAAATGCAAAATAAGATCAGATGTATTTTTCTATCTTATTTCTATTTAAGACCAAAGGGAAAAACTCTATTCACCACCAAATTAACACATCCACTGTCTGCATGGCATCAAAGACTGCTTTGTTTTTTAGCTCACTGCTTGGGAAGCATTTGTTCTCTCGGTCATAGAATAACAAACATGAACTCTGACTATGGGTGAAGACTCTGTTATCTACTGCATTTCAGTAATGGTAGTTAATCAATTCTGTAGATCTTACCAGCACAGACTTCTGATCTCAGCTAAATGTGCTGTAGTTGTGAGGTTAAAACTGTGGATTCTGAGAGGATATTACACAAATGCTTATATTAAGAGAGCAGGTTTTGGTTTTCCCAAGTCAGAAACTCATTAACCACCTCCAAGATATGAAGGGAAGAGTTCCAAATTGCTCCAGATTTTACAAAGGGCAAAGTCAATTACAGACTTAATATGAAACTTGTCCAACCAGGATATTTCCAACACAGGTGGTCGCCAGCGCAGGTGTTTAGAAACACTAACAGATGGTTTGGGTCTCTGTAGAAAGTGTGTGTGTGTGTGTGTGTGTGTGTGTGTGTGTGTGTGTGTGTGTGTGTGTCGGTTTGTGTATGTGTGTGTGTGTCGGTTTGTGTATGTGTGTGTGTGTGTGTGTGTGTGTCTGAGCACATGTATGTTTTTCATTTTCCCCAAGAAAGACTTGAGCCTTTCAGTGCAGAACTGAGTTAGTGATGAAGATGATGTGAGTGAAAAGCTATTATTTTCAAATAGATTATTTGGACAGAAGGCTACACTTTTCTTTTCAATATCTTCAATCAGCGTCCTCGCATGGAAGAGGATGCCTAATGGGTTTGTGATTTTATTTCATTATTATTTCTTCTATGACAAACCACGGCTACATATTACTGTGATGACATAGTAACACCAGGGGAAAAACCTTGTGACAATATATAACAAAATTAATTTAATGAAGGTGATGGATGACTTTTATAAGCTCACCCATAACATGAATTTGTAGGCTGCTACAGCTGCAGTTTATATTGTTAAAGAGAGGAAGAATGGGAGAGTGACATGGTGAGTACTGTCATTGTTTATCTGTCATTAATAACAGATCATACAAATATAAATGTGATCAGTAACACTACTGTAAAACTGAAATCACTGAAGTCAGCAGGTTTATATTTGGGACAGGCCTTTAATTCCTATTGTGCAAAACTATTGCACAGCAAAGATTGTTCAAATTGTTAATTTGAACCATTACTTTATCCTGGTAAACAATATTCAGAACTTGGATTACTATTTATGAAAAACCTTTGACATTTATTTGATTGGTGGACCCTTACCGACTGAAAGAAGTATGATGAACTCACCGGATAATCAAGGAATGGACACATATTCTGACTTTACGACAGCTTCAGAGAAGTCTTCTCTGGTACTGTCTTCTTCTGGTGCTCATGGTTTCAGTAAAATTAACTGAATGATTGGTTTATGGACAATCTACCTGAGTTAACGATGTGTAGCATCTCCATGTTGACAAAATGTTAAACATATGTGTGTGTGATCTAAACAGCTATCTAGCATTATCTAAACTAGCTAGCCAACAACCTGGTTTTATACATCCAAAGAACGTCCATAAAATTAACTGTCTGGAAACCAGACCATGCATCTAATTGAGACAGGCTTATATTTGTCAGAATGTGTAGCCACACTAAGCTAGGTGTTAATGAAGTGCAGTGGTTAGCATTGTCACCTCACAGCAAGAGGGTTCCTTGTTCGAAACCCAAGGTGAGGGGTTCAAACCCAGGGTGCGGAGTTTGCATGTTTTCCCCATGGCAGCGTGGGTTTTCTCCAGGTACTCCGGTTTCCTCCCACAGTCCAAAGAAATGCAGGTTAGTTGGTGACTCTAAATTACCCGTAGGTGTGAATGTGAGTGTGAATGGTTGTCTGTCTCTATATGTCAGCTCTGTGATAGTCTGGCGACCTGTCCAGGGTGAACCCTGCCTCTCGCCCAGATAGGCTCCAGTCTCCCTGTGACCCCTAACAGGATAAGCGGTTACAGAAAATGAATGAAAATAAAGACCGGGCTGGTAAAAGGGACTGGTCGTTTACTTGGGAGCAGGCTGTCAATCAAGTTTTACGTTATATGCTAATGTGCACAATACCAAACCAATTGTGATACAATGATCCATGACTTAAAACAAATGTGGGCTAGGTGCTTAAGTGACGTGGGGTAGGGAGGAAAATGGCCCCTTCCCTACTTCTTATACCACCTACTTCAAGCCCCCTTTGCTCGGACCCCATGTTCAAACTCATCCTTCAAACTACACGTGTCAAGTTTTATTATTGCATTTGCACGGTTGTGATGCTTTCAAGTCCAACAACAGACAGGCAGACTACTCAAAACCACCTCTGTGGTAGTTCCAGCTTTAAAATGTGTATCCATGACAACATTTTGCCATGATAACACACACGCACACACAGACTCACCAGGACAAAACAATACCAGCCCTGAAGCTGCTGGTAACAAAATGGTGTTAAATGACTGTTAAGAATGGTTTTATTTCAGTCCCCAGAGTGATCACACCAGCAAATCCTGCATGCATGTTTCTCTGTCTCTCACAAACAGACTTTCCGTTTATATTCCTCCAGCTGGACCGTGAGGTGCTATTTAAAAGTACATTTTTCATTGCATATTTGGCATCATGTATTGTATGAATGAAACAGGGAAAATGTGTGTGTCAGTACCGCAGTTGATATGCTGTACTTCCCCCAGGGATTCAAATGGAGCATAAGAGGATAATCCCTTTCTCTTGGAATCCAGAGGTCCTTGCATATTTCCAAAATGATGTAATTCCCTTTTACTGGTCTCGTATGCAAAACTGAGCGCAGCCAGGGACAGCCTGACATAAGAGACCATGAAAGCTTGAATATAGATCACTTCAAATGGCTCATAAATGGCTTGCATCCCATTTATAGCCTGTATCCCTGTGAGAGTCTGCAAAAGGATCTGAGAGGACAGAAGACTGCATGCATGGATGGTTGAAAAACAGCAAGGGCAGTAATGTAAAATAATGATTAGTAGTGGAAATGTAGCATTCATTATTGGACTGACTCAGGAAAAGCATTGGAAAAAAACAGCGCCAAACCACAGATCAGTAACTCGACAAATTTGCAATTGTTGCAAACCTTAGATTATTTGTTGAGGGTTGTAGTTTTGTTGAGTCTCCACAGTATTTCTATAGAAAAAGTACAAGATTGAATATGTCCCTACCATTGCCCTTTTCAGCATATAGTATTTCATTTTGAACCCCTGTTAGGAGCCCAGGTGACTGCGATCTTGCAGACCATGTAAGCCAATCCGCCTCAGTGTGTCTAAACACTCGCAGCTTGCTGACAAAACGGCCCAACATTTGCGGGAAATCTGCCAGTGTAAAAGGGGCTAATGGTGGCTCTAAGTGATACCCCTAAAATCTCATGTGGCCCCAGCCTTGCTGTTTGAAAAGGTCTATAACTGGCACTACAAGGCAAATATATATGTAACCAACCAAGACCAGATGTGCAACTGTCATTAGATAATTGGTTGAACAGGACTTCAAATTTGTTTGATGATGGATTTAAGGTTGGGCGTTGCAACAGTCAGTGTCCAAGTACCACAACCCCCATGCCATTGTCACATTAGAAAGAAAGGAATACACAATTAATGTTACCTCTGATTTATTACACTGGATGGATGCACCTTCGTCACATTTTCTCAAGAGCTAATATGATATCTTTTAATATTTAATTACTGTTTTGGCTGACATTTAGCAGTGTGAGTTTTCAACCTGCTATTGGTTAAATATTTAAAAGTCATTACAAATCACATTTTGTAAATGTGTTTTGCACCTGCATGTCCCTAATCTTTCTGATATGTTGCTTGTTTCTACAGTTGTTTGTCCCTGCAGCTGGAGGTGAATGCATACCACTGAGAAAGGCAAATAAATGTGTTTTCATGAGGCAAAAGCTTTTAAGATGGCAGTGATTGCTTTGTGGCATCCCATTTGTTATATGTTGTGTATCTTAAAGTCCACAGAGGCAGCAGGCCAAATGACACTGATGGAAAGATAAGTAGGTACATCTCATCCTGCCAAATGTACCTTGAAATGCACCACAACTTTTATATATTGCAGTTCTTTACACAGTGTGGGCTTTGGAAGCTGTTTTGTCGGACACGGATGGAAACTGATTGCAAAAGATTCTAAATGCCATCTGTGACAGTGTACCGCTACTGTCAGATGTTACTTTAAAATCTTGTCATCTGTTTGAGCCAGACATATTACTTTTTGATGGAATATTCGTATGTTACAACAAGAAAAGAAATGTTCACGATGGAGAGAGAAAACGAGTCCTGTGCGAGTCCATCATGAGATTATTTGGCTGTTTGGAAACTCATTTCCTGAAAGTTAGTGACGTTTGAGAGGCAATGATGCTGTGAGAACATACACAATGCATCAAAGTGTCAGTAGGTCTGACTTTACTGGGCGAGAGTCAGAGAACATATATACACTAGGGTGAATATATGTACTCAGAGGATGGTCCGAAAAAGAGAAAATATCCAGTGAGCAGCAGTTCTCTGGGTGAAAATGCCTTGTTGATGACAGAGGTCAGAGGAGAATGGCCAGACTGGCTCAAGATGATGGAAAGGCAACAGTAACTCGAATAACCTCTCGTTATAACCAAGGTCTGCAGAAGACCATCTCTGACTGAACAACATGTTGAACTTTGAAGCAGATGGGCTACAGCAGCAGAAGACCACACCAGGAGCCACTGCTGTCAGCTAACAACAGCAAACTGAGGCTACAATTCACACAGGCTCACCAAAACTGGACAATAGAAGATTGGAAAAACGTTGCCTGGTCTGATAAGTCTGGATTTCTGCTGCCACATTCAGATGGCAGGGTCAGAATTTGGTGTAAACAACATGAAAGCAAGGATCCATCCTGCCTTGTATCAACGGTTCAGGCTGCTGCTGGTGGTTTAATGGTGTGTGTGTGTGGGGGGGGGGGGGTATTTTCTTGGCAGACTTTGGGCCCCTTAGTACCAACTGAGCATGGTTTAAACACCACAGCCTACCTGAGTATTGCTGCTGACCGTGTCCATCCCCCTTTACGACCACAGTGTACCATCTTCTGATGGCTACTTCCAGCAGGATAACGCACCATGTCACAAAGCTCAGATCATCTCAAACTGGTTTCTTGAACATGACAATGAGGTCACTGTACTCCAATGGCCTCATGGATGTGCAGCTGACAAATCTGCAGCAACTGTGTGATGCTATCATGTCAATATGGACCAAAATCTCTGAGGAATGTTTCCAGCACCTTGTTGAATCTGTGACACCAAGAATTAAGGCAGTTCTGAAGGCAAAAGCGGTCCAACCCGGAACAAGCAAGGTGTGCCTAATAAAGTGGCCAGTGAGTGAATATATTTATACAGACAGAGTTGACAGGTTCAGTTGATTACATGATACAACCATTAATTATTCTTAAATAATCATCTATGTACCTATAAAACTACAGTGCCCCTTAAGTCCAGAAAGGTGATACTTCTTATGAAGCAAGTGAGGTTGTGGCCACAAATTCTGTCTGGATCAGTATATACATATATATATATATATATATATAAATAGCCACTTATACAAAAAGACAATTTTTCTTATTTAGATTCCATCTAAGGGAGGGTGTAAGCCAGAGTTACAGCTATCATGCTCCTGTTTTAATACACTGTTTAGGTCAGAATGTCATGTTTAGTGCCTAAGGGTTACATATAGTATATGCAACGTATTACACACATGAATAGTCTCCTATTAAGAACACTTCACTCTTGGTGAAGACTATAATTGTAGTGGCTTTGACAGTTCCCAGTGGATGTCCCTGCTAATGTTCAAATGACAGATATGTCCTCGGTGTCGTCCCCAAAGACATTTCAATCAATTCCACTTGAGCTTAACATTTCAATATCTATGTGTAAATATTACATGTCTGACAGTTCACAACACAATTTATTTTTTCCTCTATCTAATAGTATCCCCGCTTATGTGATAAATTATGTGAAGGGGCAGTGACGTAACGTGTGAAATATATATGGTTCTTTAATCCAGCCATGAGGATTACTGTCAATCATACGTCAAAATTTTTAGTCCTTGTTAAAATTCTGTCTCTGCGGTCTTCAGACTGTTCCTTTGATTAGCTGTTCTCGTCATGTTGGATAATCCCTCCATCTCATTGCTATCTTGAGAGGCTTATACCATGACCCATTTGAACTTGTCTTAATCTCACTACCTCTGCTACCTTCTTCCTTGACATCACATCTGTTCATTCGAAGGCATGCAATGCATCCATCTAGCTATTTTCTTGCCATCTGTTGTGTGTCTGCCTCAAAGTCTCCTTCCAGTCAGTCAAGCCTTGTGCACCTCCAGAGAAAAACGCATTGGCGACGTCCTTTGCAGGTCCTCAAACTGGCAGCACCAGTGATGAATGTGGACGTTGAACCTGCACTGATTGATGTTCTATATCAGCTGATATTGATCAAATGACTACATAATGTGGAATGTATCTGAGAATCATCACCCAACTCTGCTGTTTCCCCACAACTCTACAGAACGTTCAAGCATCTTTCAGCTCACACAGTCCAGAACTTTAATATTGTAGTTCAGCCGAGTCCAAACATGCTGCTGTACTGTAGATCCGCAACTATAGATCAGTAACAGGTGAATCCACCTCAAGTATGAGGTACAGTTTGCTCAACATCACACACTCTCAGACAAAATCTTTCAACCTTTGCCCTGCCTGGTAGAACAGCCACCCACAATCAGAGCACTAAAACACAAGCAGCTGCTTAATAAATCCAAATTTCTCCCTATAGAAATATCATTAAAACACTGCTGTGACCTGGGGGCACACAGAGTGTTTAAACCTCTCCCCACTGACACAACACAGCTTTTAATATTAACACACAATATGGTAAACAATCTGCTAAACAAATTAAACCGCATCTCAGCAGTTTGTCTTAATGTGAGAGGAACAGGTGACGAAAAACATAAACACGCTCCATAAAAAGCAAAAACTTCACAAACAAGAAAATAATACCCAAATCGTCAGCAAATGGCTGAAAATGAAAACTTTTCACTGAAGAATGTCACTGTAGAATAACCACCCCAAAACACTGCTGCGACCTGTAGGTGAATGAACGAGCAAAGATTTTATGGATTTTCATTTCAAGTTACTATTGCCTCTTAAAATACACTCAACATCATAATGTGTGCTCTGCTGGATGTTAATGTTAGCCACACAGGGTTATTTGTATTATTATGCAGTGTTCAAAGGCGGGGAGGTTGCGTGGGTGTACTTTGTAGGATCCAACCAGAGCTAAAATGACTTACATTCATCAGGTGGACACAAAAACAACTCCAAATCAATGCTAATATTGCTCTGTGTCTGCTGGTTGTGTAAATAGCACACATTACACATGCCTCATATCAACTTTATAAGGTTAATGTGTTTTAACTTTGTAATGTTAATGTTGTTTTTACAACTTTTTCCTGCCGGTACCAAGAGGCCAAAAATCTAATAACACTGCTTTAAGAAAGATTACATGTCTTAAAAATGTCTCAATAAATACATAAAACTGATGTGTTGTCATAGTAGTAAAGGACTTACAGTGAAATCATACACACACAGCTTCCATCACTGTGTGCATTAAAGCTGCAGTTGTTATCTTTCATGAAAATAACTTTGTGTCATATTTGCATATATTCTGAAAGTAGTACATGAGACAGATGGTTTGCCAAATAACTCACGTCTCTCCTTTTCCTACCGGCTCTAAATATAAAATGTGAAAGTTTGTGACTAGTCCACCAGGTTGGATACAGTCCACTGAAGTACTGGCTGCACCAACGCTACACAGAGACACACCGATCAGCCAAACAATTGGTGGGTAAAGTGAATAACATTTAACATCTCATTACAATACAATGTTCTGCTGGAACCCCTTGGGTCCTGACATTCATGTGGATGCCACTTGATGTGGTCCACCCACCTAAACATTGTTGCAGACTAATTACACTGCCACATGCCAACAACACTCCCTGATGGCAGAGCCCACCCCTTGCAGGACAATGCACAGTGCCACAATGCAAAAACTGTTCAGGGTCGGCCCGAGGAACAAAGAGCTCAAGTTGTCAACCTGGCCTCAAAATTCTCCAGATCCCAATGTCATTGGGTTTTTCGGCTGTGGGGCCCAATCAGAATTGGAAGACTGGCGGTTTGATCCCCGGTTCCTCCTGTCCGAATGTCAAAGTATCCTTGAACGAGATATTGAGCTCCAAATTCCTTCTGATGGCTGTTCCATCGGTGTGTGAGCGGTTACTGAGTAGCAGATGGCACCATGTATGGTAGCCTTGGTCACCGGCATGTGAATGTGTGTGAATAGGTGAATGTGACATAACGTAAAAGAGCTTTCAGTGGTCGGATGTTGCTATACAAGTGCAGTCCATTTACCGTTTACCGGTCCTGGGGCTTGCCAATGCCCCATTGGCACCCCCGATCAATGGCTGGGCCTCCTGTCGAGTTATGGACACAGGACCTCTGGGCGTGACCTGTGGTGTCTGGCACCAGGGCGTTCGCATCAGATCCTTTCAATCCAGTGGGTTGTGAGGTGGCATACTGGCACATCCCATGGTTAATTAATCAGATTAGGATCTTTGGAATTTTAAGGCCAGATTGACACCTTGAGCTCTGTTCCTCGGGCCATTCCTGAGCAGTTTTGTAAGTGTTGCATGATAATTGTCCTGCCACTGCACAGGGGAGTGCTGTTGCCACGAGGGGTATGCGGAGGTGTTTGGGTGGGTGGAGAGTGTCAGGTGGCATCCACATGAATCTCAGAACCAAAGGCTTCCCAGCACAACACTGCCTTTTAATGTAATGAGCAGTGTTATTCACTTCATCTGTCAGTGGTTTTAATGTTGTGGTTGATCGGTGTAGAGTAGGCAGACGATTTTTTTCCCCACAGAGTAAGTGTCTCATTAAGTGCTGTGTGAACACAGCAGTTTCAGCAAATATGACAAAAGTTATTTTTGATTAAAGTCACCAACCCCGGGTTTAAGTAGTTTAGCAGTTATCAGAGCTTGTTGACAATTTTGAATACTAAACTGAAATTTGTAACTGCTGAAAAACATAAGAAATTACCACACGCAGGAGGTAGATGTAACATTTGCATACAAATCTCATGCATTGTAACACAATTACAGGCATCTGTAGACTATATAAGCCTTTGATTTATGTGAAGTATGCTGACATTTTCTAATAAAAGTTTAAGATATTCCACCCCCCTGTCTCTTTTCATGGTGCCACCTTCCACTCATTCTATCAAGTAGCTATATGCTATTACTGCCCACTGACTGTTCTTTGTGTGCAGAGTCAGACAGATCGTGTGGGTGTTGTTTTTGAGACGAGATGAACTTTGTCTTATTGAGGCCACAGATGACACATAGCTATTATTTCTTTAACTGTCATGGTTCATCAAACGGAATAATTTGAGTTATACATTGTCGCTGACAAAGTTACTCAGTCCTGCAAGAACCTAACATTAATGGTGTCTCAAAAGTTAATATTTTGTAGTCGTAGGCCCCAGCATAAGGTTGGTGATCGTGCTCTGTGCTGGGAATTTTATGACCCAGCTGGTAATTACCAGCTCACAGTAAAATGACTTGACCAAGTGTCCTAATTAACATGCATATAGGTAGTCTCTCCATGATTCATTAACTTTAACTGAGGGGAGGAGAGCTCCCTCTGGCACCTTTTAACACACCAAATTATGCACATACAATGCTGGCTAAAGTTTTATTTCACTATCGGGTGAAGTTTGCATTCAAGACAAGTGGTAACCACACTGGCACAGTTAACAAACAAAAAAGAGGCACTTCACACCATCACGTTTCTGCTTCCACTTCACTAATGTGCCTGTTAATGACTGCACATTAGATCAAGCGTCTAATACAACAGAGCGTGCAGCTGGGATGGAAATAGTTATGATGTCCAACCAAAACAGCAACGCTGCTCTTTACTTGTTTTAATTTGATCCTAAATAACAGAGCAAAAGTAATTACTGTCTTAGCCACTCTCCCTCTTGAATCATTTTTACTCTTGGCTCGTAACATTTCTGATGGGGTTAAGTTAGACTTTTTGGGTAAAGTATTGAATTGTGCCCATGGTTCTTGTTTTTGTCAGACAGAAAGACAATAGAAAGTCTTTGAGGGAATGCCATTTAGACATATTTCTTTCCTGTAGCCCGCAGCTGTGTAATTAATGTTTGGAGTGATGATCAAACCTACACTCTAATCTTCAACATGAACTTGTGAACTCAAGAAAAATAAGACTTTTTTATTGTACCACTGACCACTCTAAATGAGAAAAAGGACCCATATGCCAGAACACTCATACCTAAGGCTTTCCAATCTCCGTTTCTACGTTTTATAATTCATTTTCAATGGTGCACTGAATCTTTGTGATAAGCTAATTTAGAGAACAGGGCCAAATCGCCTCCTATTTTGGCAGTAATGAGCTGTGTGGTTTGTAAAACATCAAATGGATGGAAAACAAAGAATGGTGCAGTATTTTAGTTTCAGATGGCTTCTTTGACATCCCTCCATACAGCCAAGCTCAGCGTCAGTATAGACTTTAATATTTCAACAGCTATTAGATGGCTTGCTATGAAATTTGTAGAAACATTTATGGTCCCAAACAATGAATGAATCCCCTGACTTTTCCTTCAGCACCGCCAGCAGGTGAAAATCTCTATTAGCCCAGCAAAACTAAAGGCATTCACAGAGCCGCCAAGATGGCTGTGGTTTTATTGACATGTATTAATTTCACATTTAACATTGCTCACTTTTATATCGATCTGACATTTATAGCTATAATTAATGTGGATGGTTAAGTTTTGAAGTTCTAGTATTACCCTAAGTTTCGCCCGGCATGACATTTTCATATACAGGACAAAATAATTTGGATCAAAACCAAAATATTAAGTGCCGGTTGCCATTGTACTTTAACGGCACCCGGCGGCATCAGGGTGAAACGCAGAAGAATAAGAAGACAAGAACAAAAGTTAAAGTGGCAAAAGTCTGAGTAGAGCAGGCGGGAGGGGTGGTGGATGGGTCCAACAAACACAGACCTTCACCAAGGAGAGTTATTTCTTAAGCCAAACCCTGTTCTCTTTTCCTAATCCTAACCATGTTTTGTTGTTGCCCAAACCCAACCACGTGCGTTAGATGCTGGAGGGAAAAACCCATCAATTTTCGCTGTTGTATGATGTAGTGTGAACTTCAACAACCAACGCACCAAGGGCACCTTGCACTTTGTATCTAGATGTGGAAGGTCCATGACCAAAGGTCAATACGTGACAATGTCACAGTGAGAATGTTGTGATGGAAATAAAGAAGGAAGCAGTCACGAGTGGTTCAGTCAGGAGGCAGGTTAAGGTGGTAGATGGGTCACAAAACACAGGACTTTCCACTGGGACTTTCTCCAGAATACCAGTCTTGGAACTTTATGATCTTTAAATTAACTTCAAGTCTTTTTTAAGGTACATCCTCACCATGTTTGTTTTCTTAAACCTATCTACAGTAACTTTATTTGCCCACACCTAACTGTAACTTTATGCTAATTATGTAACTTTATGTTAAGTACATAATGCCATTGGCTAATGTGTAGGATGTCACACGGATTGTTGTATGAGGATGTGTTGAGAAAGATGTGTTGGGTCAGTGGGTGAGGCACAGGACAATCACGCTGGGGTTTGAATCCTGAGTGATTCGACAATGGCTTATCATTTCTAGACTTAAGTGACTCATTATTTTCAGTGTTTAGGATGTATAGAGCTGCTGAATGCACACTATGTGCATGCACTTTAGCAGAATAGCTGAACAGACCATTTTGTCATAACATTATATTTTGACATTGCTAGGATGTCTAGCAGTATACACATAAGTGTAAATAGCTACACTGGATATTTACATCCCGGGTGTACTGTAAATAGCATTGTTGGTAATGGACACCTGGGTGGTAATAGTGTCTGCCAAAAAAAAAAAGTTTAAAGTATCTCTCATCAGTAATCTGTAAATTCCAGTGTACTGAATGGATAAATCCAAAAATACCAAATTAGGGTTTTAAAGCCAGATCAGTCAGTATTATGAGAAGGATGTTTCAATTTAATCTTTAATAATGAAGGAATAATGATAAATGAAGAACAAGTAACTCATTGGTATTACAGCTAACACTCAATTTTCAACTTGATATCCATCATCTATTTTAATAATAATCTTTGATTTTGTCTTTGGCATATCTGTGGTGAAGGATGTCGTCTTGCACAGCCTTTAGCAGTGATGGATATCTCTGAACAACTTTCACTGCATCTTCTTTTTCATCTCGAGGCGATAATTAGACTGGATCATGACATGAGAAATAATGTCATTTTAAATGTAAAACTACAGTACATGCTGTGACTGCGTGGCTGTAAGATCCTAAAGAAGGTCACTCACCACACACATAGTAGCCATGAAGTAATGTCTGGCCAGCGAGCAGCTCCCATCAGATAGGTAGAGTCAAGACCTCTAATGGGCTGAAAATGACAATCCTTATCTTCAGGCTGGCAGATGTGGATAAAGTACACAGATAAGGAGAGAGCCAGCTGACGCTGATACAGTGTTAGCGAGGACAAGGTGTGAATAGATCTTTAACACACAGTTACTTCTGGAATGAATGTTTCATTAAATGCATTAAGGGTATTTAAAAATAAAGATGAAGTCATTTGCACAAAGAGTGAAGAGTAAAACTTTTAATGAACAGATATTGCTGTGAAACTTCCCCTAATTTACTACATACATTAAAGCAGTTATTTTTATAATACAAGTTTAAATATGCAAATTGAGCATGATTTAATTAAATATGCACTAATTTGCTGCACACTAGAACAAAAATCTGAACTTTGGATAAAACCAAGTTCAAAATTCTTGTTTCATTTTGTCAACACATTAGAGTCAAATGTTTTTACATTTTGGATATCTAATTTTATCACTCCATAAATCAGACAATACTGTAGAAATAAATCAATAAATAATTATTTTAAGAATAAAATATTACATAAAGCTGGCTTTGAATGAGCAAATGCCTCTGTAAAAATCTTCCAAAACTCTTCAGGAATCAAAGTGGAAGGCTTGTTGTATCTAAATGCTGCTGAAGTGGAGATTTCTGGCTCAGATTACGACAAAAAAAGTAAGACACAACAGGTGAGCAGTGTAAACTCACAGATATCACCATGAAACTTCCCCACTTGATTACTTAAATAAAGACATTTCTTTTTTGTATTACAAGTTTTCTGAAATTTGATGGTTAAATTTGCAAATGAGGCATTATCTAATGAAATATGTGCCTTTTCATAAGTTTCAAGAACCAGCGTCTGAAATAGAACAAACACCTAATGTGTATTTTGGACATTTTCTTTCCACTAATCTGATGGAAGACATGTTATTGAAGTGAAATAGCCCAAAATCTCAAAGGTGACCAATGCATTGTGAAAAATATATTGCTTTCATCTGTATTGTCTCCCCTTCATAGACAGTAAAAAGCAAAAACATCTGGTCCTAATTAAATCAATGGTGAGATTGTGAAGTATTACCTTTAATTATGGGTAATTTGTTAACAGAAGTGTGATGTTGCTAATATATTGTTCAGAAAAAAACTTAAGGCTTTAACTAATTATTTTCGTTATTGATTAATCTGATGATTATTGTCCTCCGTTAAGTGATGAATTTCCAAAAGTCTGGGTGCCATCTTTAAACGTCTTGTTTTGTCCAACCAATGCTCCAAAACCCAAATATATTAGATTACAGTCACGTAACATGAAGAAAAACAGAAAATGTAATACATCTGAGAAGGAGAACGAGGGTATGGTTGACATTTTCCCAAGAAAGTGTGATGAGTAAGTTAGTTGCCTTTTTTTTTTTCTTTTTTTTTTTTTTTTTTTGATTGACTAATTGATAAATTGTTGTATTGTGTGTTCTGATCTGACACATATTTAAGATCACATCCCTTATAAAAAACTGTAAAATCCCTTTGAGTCCGTAAGTGCTCTCTCAAGTCTACTCTCTGATTGATGTATTAAGGTATAGGGTGAAGAAGAAAGCCTTTCTCAGAGATTCAAACATTTTCGAAACTCAGTAAACTAGTTACTGTTTGGGTTGTTTCTCTTCTAAACAACGGTAAAGTCTGCCCAGCACATGCTGCCAAGATGCCCGGTTCCCACCTCTCCTCTGAAGTGGAAGAGACGGTGACTGCGGTAAAAAGTTTGGGTGGCACAGACCTTTGTGGGACATGCGCCGCTTTTAATTTGGTCCCTCCAGATTAAAGAGTGATGCGTGTCAACAGGAAACAGAGACGCTAGTTGTAGAGAGCAGGTTGAGATTAATGACATAGCACTTGTTAAACTTTCCTTTCAGGCCTGTTTCTCTCCCTCTCATTTAGCTCTTTGGTCATTGTTTTAGTCTGGCTAATGTGGCATAATGAGAGTGATACATCAATGCTGTCTGTTACGTACACCACTGTGGTGAGATACTGTGTCAGTAGATTTATTCAGTTGTTTGGGCAGAGAATAAACAGCATGAAGTACAGGACTTTCACTGTTGCTGGAGAGTGAAATTCCCATACAACACTAATGGATCATCAGTACATAATAACAAAAATTGCTGTTGTTTATGTATATAATATAAGACACAGTTAGTTTCTCAAGTTAGTGCAACTGTTGTTTATGCTTTTCATCCATGTGCACCTTAATAGACCGAGTCTGTAGTATTTTGCAGCAATAACTACTATTTGCTATGCATTAAAATCACATTAACTCACTAATAACTAAGATAAAGCATTTATATGTTGCCAAAACTGCCCTTGTGTGCGTAGAATCAGACGTTTTTGCTTAAACCCTTAGATAGATAGATAGATAGATAGATAGATAGATAGATAGATAGATAGATAGATGAAGACACCACAGCACAAACACTTGAGTCTGCAGACAAAACCCTCAGACAATTCATAACACTGGACATTACAATAAAGACAATTTAAACATCCATCAAACAATACAACAAACAAAACAATCAAAGTGCCCACAGAGCATCACCCAGGTTCACCCATTCTGTTTAACAGGGTTATGCTAAAAGGTATAAAGGACCTCTGGGCACGGGAAGTTTTAAGAGGCGGCACTCTGTACCTCCGTCCTGATGGTAATAATTCATACTCATCATGCAGAGGATGTGATACATCAGCGAGGATTGCCCGTCCCTTTCGCGCTACCCGGGACTCACAGAGCTCTGTCATGCTGCGCTGCTTCTGACCTGCAATCTTGCTGGACATGTTGACAATCTTATTAAGTTTGTTCTTATTGACAACTGAAAGTGAAGAAAACCAGGCGATAAAACAAAAAGTCAAAATACTCTCTTGAAAGGAACAATAGAACAGAAGCATAATATGTTTGTCAACACCAAACTGTCTAAGTTTCCGCATAACGCATAGTCGTTACAGTCCTTTACTATAAATAGCATTTGTGTTTGAGTTCCACGTCAGTTTCTTATCAATGACTGTGCCCAAATATTTATATTCATTTACAGTTTCAATACAATCGTTGTCAATAGCTAAATGTTGACGTGTTATTTTATCCACCCTAAAATCAAAAGTCATTTCCTTTGTTTTCTTGGTGTTCAGCTGAAGAAAACACAGTTAACAAACTCATCCATACAATCACACTATTTAATTTCATCGTCCGTTATCAAACCAACGATAACTGTATCATCGGCAAATTTAACATTAAAAACGTCAGATGAATTGGCTCGACATTCATTGACGCTCCCCTGAGGAGCCCCTGTGTTGGTCCTAATAGGGGAGGACACTGCACTGTTCGCTCTCACGCACTGCGACCTGTCAGTGAGAAAAGACTCAACCCATTTAATAATATTGCTGTTAACCTCTAG
Source organism: Epinephelus cyanopodus (assembly GCA_026686955.1). NCBI lineage: Eukaryota > Metazoa > Chordata > Actinopteri > Perciformes > Serranidae > Epinephelus > Epinephelus cyanopodus. Next base: position 23,727,723 of record CM048916.1, on the reverse strand, counting down.
CTGGGACAGTCTTTCCATTAAAATATGTGGCCTATTGAACGCGGATGAGAAGTCCATGAACATCTCACGGATATATCGTTTTGATTGATCTATATGACAGTAAATTTTATGTAACACATAAAGCAGAGCGTCATCTGTGCCTCTCCGCCTGGTATATGCAAATTGCAATGGATCGAGTTTACTTTGCACGTCACTGAGCAAGTGATTTAAAACAATTCTCTCCAGATATTTAACAACAACAGAGGTTAAGGCTACTGGACGATAATCATTTAAAGTTTTTGGTTTAGATATTTTCGGAACAGGCACTATTAGTGAGGATTTCCAGGCGCTAGGGACAAAGTGCGTCTCCAGTGAGATTTTAAACAGATAACTAGGTTTGACAGACTTCTTCTGTTGTAATAACAACTTCTTGGCCAGGTTCGAGATGTTGCCTCACCAGATTGCGCTCATTGTTAAAGTCTGATGTATCAAACCTGCTAGAAGCTGTTTAATTCATTTGCAAAAATCAGATCATCCCCATAACTACCTATCAGTGATGTTCCCTTCTTTTCCTGTCCTGTCATTGTGTAAACTCCCTGCCACGCTTGTCTTAAATTGTTCTCCCTCATCTTCCTTTCTATTTTCTGTTTGTATTTATTTTTATACTTAATGACAATCTGCCTGATTTCTTTTTGCATGACTTTAACCTGTCTACTATCCCCCTGCTGAAAGGCTTGTTTCTTCTTCTTCAGTGCTACTTTTAACTCCCCATTTATCCACGGTTTATCATTTGGAAATATTTTAATACATTTAGTTGGTATTGTACTGTCCACATGAAAAAGTATATAATCTGTTACCAACATACTGACTTTATCCAAATTAGTGTTATTGTCAATGAAAGTGTCCCATGTTGTACAGTCAAAGTATCCCCTCAGGCAGTCCACTGAGTCAGTATTCCATCTCTGGATTGTTCTCAGCTCAGGCTTGCTGGTTTTAAGCCGCTGTTTGTAGAGGGGGACCAAGTGTACAGCGTTGTGATCTGAGTCTCCTAATGGTGGTTTCAGGTACCCCCTGTATGCCTCCTTTATATTACCGAAACATAGGTCAAGTGTCCGCTCTCCTCTCGTAGGACAATGGATGTACTGATGAAAGTGGGGCAGGACATGTTTTATAGTGCAGCCGTTGAAGTCTCCCAGTATGAGTTTGGGAGCGTCAGGAGCAGTATTCTCCAACCTGCACACAGTGTCATATATGGTGCCTGCAGCAACTCGGGCATTAGCCCTCGGATGAATATAGACCAGCGTGACAAATATCTGTCCAAATTCCCTAGGGAGATAATGTGGTCTGAATGATAGAGACAGGAGCTCAATGTCCTCAGAGCAGTAGGACTCCCTAAGTGTATAGTTTTTGCACCATCTTTCATTCACATAAATGCATACACCTCCACCCACTTTTTTCCCTGTCATCTGTGAATCACGATCAGTTCTTATGGGATCACCAAAGCCTGCGACCTGAAGTGATGCATATGCAATATTCAGGAAAATAGAGAAAAGAATAAACAAAATGTGTATGTCATATTTAACAGTTCTCGAAATTGAAATAAAGTTTGTTTTCTTTCTTTCAAATATTAATTTTTAAACTGTAGCAGAAGTTTGCAATGAAAAGAAATAATTTTGTGTCCATGCATCTGTATGATACGAAAATACATATTTTTAGTAATAATACATGAGGAAAATAAATATAATAATAACAACAACCATGTCACTCAATTATTTAACAATAAAAATAGTCTGAGGCTTTACGAAGATGCAGCAGATCAATCTGTTGTACCTGAGTTTGTACAGTATTTGAGCAACATAACCATAACCAACATAGTATTACTCCTGTCAACAGTAGAGGAAGAAAATAAGGTGGTAAACAAGCTTTTCCCTGCTTGTCATTAAGGCACAGTTTATAATCAGAGAGTCTCATATTTCCAGGGGCTGCAAAATTAGTGAGAATGATACAAGGTGGAAAAAATGTATTTCGTGTTTTCTTTAAAAAAGCAGCTAGAGTAAGCAGCTAGAGTGGAATAGTTAAAAATACATTTATAATTATCTCTGCAACATGTAATGAATCATCCCAAGCAGATACACTGTGAAGGTTTTTGAAGTCTTTCATATTATATAGATTAATATAATGGTACGTTGTCCCTCGGTAGGCCCATTTGTCGCTCAGCTCTCTCATTTTGCGTTTTTACTGGAGAGTGGAAAGTAATGAATGCATATGGAAGTGGTCCATGCCACGTGGATCCTCCAAATTGCAGCCCACTCACAACCAACACTCGGAGCCTTTTGAGTCACAGTGGCCTGTAATTTACACAAACTCACACTGTCACATTAGTTACAAGTAAACTATTTCATTAAAGTCGAGATCCAGCTTCTAACTTGACCATTAAACAGATGCTCTAACACGGGATGACTCATAATAAATGCAGCAGTAAAAGAGTGCTCCTTCAGTGTCAACAAGTAGCATGCCTGTCTAATAAGGCTGTTTCAACATCCAGCAGAAATGTCCAGCGACAAGGCAATCAAAATGCAAAGTGGATGACTCGATTGATTGTTGGTTTGTTTGACTGATTATTGGACTCAGAAAACATGCCTCATACTAGTAATATGTCAGTATGCCCAAGAGATGAGCCCTAACCTGTCCTTGAAGAGCACATTTAAAATTAGATCATTCATTAGATCATATTTGCTATGATGGATTTTTTTTAAATTTATCATTGTGCCTTCACTGAAAAACAGTTCTTTGTTTCAGTCTGCCTGTTTTTACTTACCCCAGACCTGTGCATTTGTTCACGATGCACTATGTAGGCAGAGCAGAGTGAGGTTCCTTACCTGCTACACAGACTCCATCTCTGTAGTGTGTCATTGCTGCCAGCTTCACTATGTGTGTTTTGAGTTCTGCTAAGTGATAAAGTAGGTGGGAATTGAGGCTTATGAAGTTTATAGGCTATTTTAAATGGTACTGCTATCAGCTGGGTCATTTAAACTACAGGATACATTGATGTGATTGATTCATTTTAATGTGAAATGTAAAAATACCCTGAAGGTTGCTCTATTGCTTCACATTGCCTCTGGTAAAATGAGACGTTACCCAGTGCCCATAATGGTGAGCGTGGTTGCCGATGCAGACATGCACCACGTCCATGTCGCATGTATTTTGGTTCTCCATTTGTGCATTTGGGTCCTCAATCCACAAAAAAGCTCAGCAGCGTTTCCACCTGCTGAGAAAGCTCAGGTCCTTCAATGTCAGTACAGACACACTAACCATGGTTGACAAATCACTGACAGAATCTGTTCTCACCTTCAATATGGCATCCTGGTACAATTCACTTACAACCAAACAAAAAACAAAACTTTCCCACATAACAAAACAGGCTGGGAAAATAATTGGATCCCCACAGAACCCCCTCACAGAACTTTACACCCAGGCAGTTACCAGGAAAGCCACCGCCATCACACAGGACCCCACCCACCCCCTGCACCCATCCTTCCAACTACTACCATCAGGTCGCCGGTACAAAGTCCCACTTTCCCGGAAGAACACATACAAAAAACTTTTGTTCCCACTGCCATCACCACCCTGAACAGTTTAAAATAACAACTGAAGTCCCACCCAGATACACTGCTTTGTCGTATATCTCTATCTATTGTGTTTTTTGTGTCCTTGTCTATTTTATTTCAGAGCTTGCCAAAGACGAATTTCTGTTACTTGTGACAGACAATAAAGGTTTATCTTATCTTATCTTATCTTATCTTATCTTATCTTATCTTATCTTATCTTATCTTATCTTATCCTGTTCAGACTGGACAAATGGGGGAAAAGAGAGACTGTCAGGCATGTTTGCATCATCAGACCCACAGGTCGCCGGGATGCCTATATACAGTACATTAAAACCGATGTGTGGCACTACCCAGTAGTGCAAACCCTTTCTGAGAATGAACTTTCATTTGACAGTCCCAAAAACATCTAATTTTTTCATTATTTTGGCTCAGCCATTTCAGCAGCCTACAATTAACATAGTAGAGAAAAAAAATAGGTCCTAAAATGGAGCCTTGTGGCACCCCACAGGTTCCAGTATGGTGCCTTCAAAATCCCACTTGGGCTGGATCATTCATCAGACCTGTACAATTTGGCTTTAAGGACTCAGTGGGGTAACTTCAATTGAAAGTTTAAGTAAGATCTCCTGAAGTTAATATATCTAAACAGACAAACACCGATGAAAAGTATTAACATTAATGCTGTCATGTTACTAGATTTGATTTTGTTATGACATAATTTGGGGTTGCTGGCTGCACAATGGTGTAGTGGTTAGCATTGTTGCCTCACAGCAAGAGGGTTCCTGGTTGAAACCCAGGGTGGAGCCTGCTTGCCCTCCTCATGTTGGCGTGGGCCTTCGCCGGGTTCTCCGGCTTCCTCCCACAGTCCAAAGACATGCAGGTTAGGTTGGTCACTTTAAATAAGCCGTAGGCGGGAATAGTTGCCTGTCTCTGTGTCAGCCTTGTGATAGTCTGGCGGCCTGTCCAGGGTGTATCCCGCCTCTTGCCCAATGTCAGCTGGGATAGGCTCCAGCCCCCCAACAGGATAAGCTGTTACAGAAAATGAATAATTTGGGGGGAAACCTCTTTTCTTTCATCACAGCACTGTTGAGCTACCATATGTACAAGATGCCATAGAGCTTTGCAAGTCAATAATTTATGTTGTTCTGAAACAGTGGGAAAACTCTGAACACTTTCATTTCATTTTGGGAATTTATCCTGACTCAGGACATAAGGACAAAGTGATATTATAGTGAGTGAAACCACAAATGACAGCAACATTATACCTCAAGAATGTGACTGAACTCAGATCCAAACCAGACGCCTCACTGGTTCATAACAAGGACTGAAGACAGGAACCACTCAAATGCATCAGGAACAACACATCTGCCTTGAATCAGTATACTTTATCATCATTATCACCATCATGTTTTCATTATTGCTGTCAAAGTAAAGAATAATGTAATGCAGCTGCTGTTTAACTGTTATAATTCAACAATTTAACACCGTGTAAGAGAAAGTCACAGCATAACAACAGCTCGTCATCTCTGAGTCGTCAGGATTCAGTCATTCTTAGGCTGCTCGGAAAGACAAGGAAGCAGAAACAACTCCTGTGGGGATTTGCTCTGCAGGTCAATATACTGATACATCCTGAAACTGCTTCATGGAGACAGAGAGAGATGTGTCCGTGTCTGTGTGTGTAAGTGAGAGATGGGGGGGCTTTATGTCCGTTTCCCCTTCACTTGCCTTCCTTATGAATGGTGCATGAATAATAAATGTCAGAGCCAACATAAACCTGCCTTCCATTGTTGCATCAGATGATGGATTGGTTTGACTGGGGCGTGCCCTTCTTTTGAACATTGTTGCTCTTTGATTTGATCTGGCAGCTGGGGATGTGTTGGAGCACAGAGAGGTATAGTCTTTCATTGTTCTACACCACTGCCTCTCAAACCACGAGGCATCAGGGGACGAGCATGCAGGTTGTCATTCCTCAGCCAAACACTTCTGCAGCTAATTAAAATACCTTCAGCAACCACAGGGGAGATCTCTTCAGTGAAATCACCTGCAGAAATGTTTGGTTGGAACAAAATCTAAAGGACACATGGGCCTTGTTGTACACACATGGCAGGATACACAACAGCTAACAGTTTGTTCCAAAATGTGTAACCAGCCAAAATAACATTTATCTTCTCCAACACAGCAGTTTGCCTTATTTCTTATTACGGGGGTAATTCAGGAGAAAATGTTCCCTTATTGTCACAAATTAATGTAAACCTGCTTGAGACAGCCCTGTCCCCGACTATTATTAGCAACTAATTTGCAATAGTAAATATGTCCTGAATGAAAAGTAATGCTGGTCTGATCACGTTTTTTTATCTACATAATGAGGAAATGTGGCTAATTAAAGCATCCGGCAAGTCACAAAACTGTTGATACTGAATCTGTAAAATGTTTACTGACAACATATTTTATTTGTTTCCTGCCAAAATATCACTCTTGCAATGCAACGTTCATTTGTAGTGACCACAGTATTATTAAACAGTATTATCCAACTTTTTTATGGTTGCAATATGTTCATTTAACCCAAATTCAGGATCTTTCCACAACCTTGACCAAAGTGCTTCCTAATCACAGATGGGACTCAGGATATGAACTCTGGTGTCACAGTCCTGCACTTTGTATTCCTATCATCCATGTCTGTGCTGCTCTGCTATGTTGCCTAAGATTAAAATCCAGGCAGCTATCACATTTCAGTCAGGAGAGACAGGTAAATGAAGTAAAGATAATTGTTTATTACAGTTTACAGATGTACACATTGACAGCTGGTATGTCATGATTAAGATTTGACAGACTTAGCCGCTTAAACTCTACTGGGAGAATTTGATATCAAAGGGTGTCCACCCTGAGCACCAGCAAGATAAATCCACTCATGGAGCCACTAGTTGTGGTGGTGGCTGGTGACGTTGCTGAGACTGAATGGCTGATGAGGCTGATGAATCTGCTAAGACAGAAGGGACAGGGTGCGTACAACACAGGCGGAATTTTTACTTCTGCACTGAATCGACAACGTACCTATGGCGTACCCTGACATGCACCTCCCTAGAAGTGTAACTACTTGTTGCAGACCTCCTGTCTATTTTTGTAAGTTGAAATCATTTCATTCAGTGGAAACAAAGCTTTTATTTACTTTAATTTCACAGATAAGAAACAATAATTTGTAAAGGCTTCGGGATCTATCCTGGCTTCATATGAGCAGAGGAATTCTCCGCTCGTCGCCAAGCTAATTTATTCAACGTAAAATGCCATAGGCTTGTGCTAATAACGTTAGCATGTTGTATTTGTTTGGAAAACATGTTGAGTATAAGATAGTTTTTTTTCTCTGTTTCTCTCTTTCTCAGTTGTAATAAAACCGAATTTTGTAATGATACCTTTGTTAAATGTTGCTGTTGTCCCTGGCTTCATATGACAGGAGGAATAGTTCGCTGACCGCTAGGCTAATTTACTGAATGGCAGATGGTATGAGAAATAAATTACAGGCCAAAACATAGACTCACAAGTCAGTCTTTAGACGCTTTGCTTAACTGCTGTTGTCTTTCTCCCTGATTTTGTGTTTAGATGGGCGGATACAATTTCAGAGTTTAAAAAAGCTCCCTACGTTGCAGAACCAATAGTAAATCCGCAGGGCGGTCCTTCGGTTTCTCGCTGAACTCTTGTGCTCGTAAACATAGTCTGACTGCGTTAAAAGTTTTAAACAAAGTCGCTGTAAGTCCTTCATTTCCACAATATTGTGGACTGAGCATACGTTTGATAAATGTCTCAGCATCCATTTTCAAGCTCTCTGTGTGTTTGTTTCCTTGCGGACGAGAAAAGGGGGAGCGCACATTTCCGGGAGGGCGTGTCCTTTTCAAAAATGCAAGAGGCGTTGCTTTGTTGCCGGCCGTTTTCTCCAGTGTGTTAAACACACTTTAGAAAGCAGTGTCCCCAGACTATCAGAAGGCAGAGATCAATCAATCAATCAATTTTATTTATAAAGCCCAATATCACAAATCACAATTTGCCTCACAGGGCTTTACAGCATACAACATCCCTCTGTCCTTAGGACCCTCACAGCGGATAAGGAAAAACTCCTCAAAAAAAAACCTTTAATGGGGGAAAAAAAACGGTAGAAACCTCAGGAAGGGCAACTGAGGAGGGATCCCTCTTCCAGGATGGACAGACGTGCAATAATTTGTCAGCAGAACATAACTAAGAAAACACTTCAGTAATATATATAAACGGAATTACAAGGGGACATGGTTGGTTGTAGGTTGTGGTTTGGATGGATGGTGGATGTACAATGTGCATGACTGAGCAAATGAAAGCCATAATTTGAAACACACAAAGGACTGACACATACATTACATATGAGGTTTAAAAGATGCTGATAAGGCTTAGTGATGGTGGTGTCACAATACATTAAATGTATATTGATTTTTCCATTTAAACTAAATGGATGAAATGCATGATCTTGCAGTCAGGATCACACAGGGAGCTTTTTTCAAACACCCCATGCTTTCTCCATGCTTTCTTTCCTTTTTTCACTCTGTAATGGTTTTGAAAACATGAGCCTCCAAACTATGAGTTCACACTGAGGAAATGGCACATATTGATTTGCTCACAGAGGAACTTCCACTTGAACATGTCTCAGCTTAAGCAGCACTGCGCATTATGCCAATGTCACCCTCTGGTTGATTGAACAGTTTCACAAGCTGAACAAGCTGGTCGAGCTGCACCACTTGGAGGCCCTGATTTTGACTATCCATGCACAGTTTCAACACTTAGTCCTTGTTTTGTTTTGTTGTTGTTTCTGTGCAGTTCCTCTGAAAGACTTTACTCTGTTTTTACATTTTCCTTTTTTTCTTTCATACATGTCTTCCATTTTTATGTGCTCACTTTAGACATTTCCTCCTACAACCTTTTGTATTTCCACTTGTTTGTGAAATGAACACCTGGCAAGAAGAATTCAGCAACAAGTTTACAGTGGAAAAAAGTATCGCACACAAAGAAATGCTTCTTCAGTGTTAATCAAATATGTTAAACCATTTTTTTTTCAAGACGGAATAAAAATGTGTTTTAACCAAAAAGGATGAATGACATATTTAAAGGTCTAATGTGTAGGATTTAGTGGCATCTAACAATGAGATTGCAGAGCTGAAACTTTTCCTGTGTGCCAAGCCTGAAGGAGAACTACAGTATGGCAACACATTCTAACTCCGACCTTGTTGCATATTGACGTTTAGTCATGGACCTTCCATGTTGTTGATGGTCTGGGACACAGTGTCAAATTATGCCTGTTACATGGATTGTCTTCTTTCAAATACACTTCCGTTTTCACAGCAAAACTTACCGTGTACATACCATCTCTTTCAAAATAAACACACTATGTCAGTACAACAATGCAAATTGACGTCTTTTAAATCCAACATCTCTTCCATGTGGTTGGGTTTAAAGGGATAGTGCACCCAAAAATGAAAATTCAGCCATTATCTACTCACCCATATGCCGATGGAGGCTCAGGTGAAGTTTTAGAGTCCTCATAACACTTGCGGAGATCCCAGGGGAGAGTGGGTGGCAACACCTAATGGAGGCTTACAGCACTCCAGATTCAAACATCCAAAAACACACAATTGGACGTTTGAATCTGGGGCGCCGTAAGCCTCCATTAGGTGTTGCCACCCACTCTCCCCTGGGATCTCCGCAAGTGTTGTGAGGACTCTAAAACTTCACCTGAGCCTCCATTGGCATATGGGTGAGTAGATAATGGCTGAATTTTACATTTTTGGGTGCACTATCCCTTTAAGCAAGAAAAACACATGGTTAGGTTTACAGGACATGAACACAAGTGAAGGTCTGTGTTTGTTGGACCCATCTACCATTAATCCCGCACACCCTGCTTGGACTTTGCCGCCTTAACTTCTGTTCCTGTCCCACCGCCTTTCCCCCGACGCTGTTAAACTATAACCTTAGTGTCTGACGCTGCAAGTCACTGCCCACACACTGGATTTCAACGACTTCGGATTGAGACCGGGTTGACTATGGGGTCTAACGTAAAAATACAAATGGTCCCAACTAGAGACAGTGTTTGGTTTTTCCTTTCTTATCCACTATAGAAACAACATGGCGAACACAGTGGAAGAGGACTCACTTTATATGTAGGTTCAAACAGCTCATTCTAAGGTAACAACAACACAACAATTCTTGTTTTCAGGTGTTTATAAACTAATAAAAACATAGTATGTATCTACTATTTCTGCTAATAGACAACCCTAACTCCTGCACACTGGACCTTGAAAAATGTAGGTGGAAAACCAAAACATTTTTGTCTTAAAATACTTACATGTAGCTTGCAGAGCGACAGAAACTCTTGCTTAAAAGGAATGCCACATATTGAGTAAAGATGAGGCCATTAATTAGATCGTAATATTAATCAGAACAGAATGATCATGCTTTAGATACAAAACCTGGTTTGAATTTCTGTACCGTATGCAGTCCAGACATGTCTCTGCGTTATATTGTGCAGATTCCTCCTCCAGACTGATACTCTCTCTCTAGTTGTATCTGTTCATTACAAGTGCAAGTACACCACAGACGAACAATTTAGAGCATGTAAATATGGAATCCAATCCCAGCATGGATGAAAAAACAATAAAAACTGAGACATACAAAGTGGGTACATTCACACAGGAGTTTCAAATAATAAGTGACAGAAAAAACTACTCTGTATTTGTCAATGAATGTGATGTGTGAGTCACAGTGTAGGAGTCCATCTCACATCTCAGGAGACACTTCATCAATAATTAAAGGAATGAATAATTTATAGGAAATCATTAGGGGTGACATAGCCCCCGTCTCTATGTTTGTGTTTGAGATGTCATACTAACACACAAAGTCTTCTCCTCACAATGCCACATACCAGACAGCACATTGGTATTCATTTTGGGATCACACAACCCATCAAACGCATTCAGGTAAAAATATGAACCTGCTTCTTAAAGTCAGATCTAGTTGTTTGTTGTCAGGGAGAAACTGAATTACTTCTGCTTGCTAAAGTGTTTGAGTAGAACTCTAAATTTAGAGACCCCTGAAGACATCCCTGATGATGCCATTCCACTGTATTGTTTTGTTGAAGCTTTGAATTTTAACCAGATGAAATCATCTGTATTCCACATTGTCAGGTGGGACTGAAAGTGTCTCGGTAGAATAAATGACAGCCTTCTGATTTAGCTCCATCTGAATACCTTTTGTTGCTAAACTATTTTCTGTTATCTCGTGCATTTCATCTCACCCACAGGTATTAGAAACACGTCTGGTATTTGCAGGTCATACTCTGGCGGATTTGTGGCTGCAAGTTGCAGCATCATGACATTTTATTATTATCTCTTCCCGTGGACACACGTGTGGCTCCAGAGATGACAGCTGCGCTTGCTAAACGAATGAATCTCATCTAATTGTTTGTCAGAACATGAGACACAAGCATTTACTGTCACTGTCAGGTTGCTAAAGATGACTTCACAAACTCACACAGGAAATCTGGCTTCACTATTTTGTCAGTCAAACCTCATGCAGACATAATCTCACTGCAGGCGAAGCCTTAATTATTGCCTGTAGATCTTTGCCTATATAAACAAGCCTAAGGTCCTTACCAAGTTTGAATCAGGATGCATCACACACAGTTTCAGAGATTTTCTGCTGTCTGATCACAAACATACTCATACAAGATTAAAAAATAACGGTGCATGACACACTACACAACATTATTAAGATCTTGCCAGAGGCGGCTACGCATCACCTTTAGCTTTCTCTGTCACGTACACGCTCATCTCTTCATCTCTGTCAGCCTCCTTCTCTCCCACAGACTCTCTCTGTCTCCACTCTTGGGTCCCTCTCATATAATTTTTTCCTCCAACTTCTCTCTTTGTCTGTAGGCTATGTCTTGGAGGGCATGTTTTCTTGGCCCCTCTCCACTAGGATTTCCTTCACATTAGCTGTCCATCAAGTATGCATGATAGGATTGGTGGACACTATATCAAAAGTGCTTCCTTCTTTTTTTTATCACATGATGTAACTATTCACATTTTTGTCAGTAGTTTTAAAACTATGCCCAGTCTGGAAGAATCAGATTTTGATCACTCACAGTGTCTTACACTGATGATGACAGGGAGTCCTAATAGTTGATGTAAGGAATAATTTTTGCAGGATTATGTCATTTTATAAGATAAATTCTACTTACTGCTTTCAAACCTTGAACATATAAAACCTATATTAATAGAGAAGAGATTTCCACAATTGGCCTACCAATGGTTACTTCCAAAGCCCTGTCTGTCATCTAGTTAATTTGGACAATCAGATTTACATAAATAAAAAATACACTGGAAATAAAAATGTATGGTTCTCACAAGAATCTATAAATCTGTTTATCCTCTTCTTTATGTTAGACAGCACTAACAATTTTCTTCTGCTACTGTCAGCCTCACTGCTGCTGTCTATAGTTGTTATAGTAGTTATAGTATTTCAGCTTCTTCTTGTTTTGTACTGCACTCAGATCGCCACATACACTCCACTCTAACATTTGCCCTATTTTCATTTTATTCTTTTTTTTTTTAATGACAAAAAACAACTATTTCATTCATTCATTTTCTGTAAATGCTTATCCTGTTAGGGCTCATGGGGGGCTGGAGCATATCCCAGCTGACATTGAGCAAGAGGCGGGGTACACCCTGGACAGAATGCCAGGCTATCACAGGGCTGACACATAGAGACAGACAACCATTCATGCAGTTTAGAGTCACCATTTAACCTGCATGTCTTTGGACTGTGGGAGGAAGCCGGAGTACCCGCAGAAAACCCACGCTGACACGGGGAGAACATGCAAACTCCACACAGAAGGGCTCACCCAACCTGGGTCCGAACTGCCCACCATGGGTTCGACCCAGGAACCTTCTTGCTCTGAGGCAACAATGCTAACCGCTGCACCACCATGCCACCATGTCAATTTCAATTGAAAAAAAAGGGGGCATGGGGGTTGTGGCTCCTCCTCTAATTTGCAGCCTATAGTAAGATCCACCACTGTGTCTTGTTCTGTAGCACTGCTCGGGTACAAGAAGCAAATCCATATCTTACAGACAATCATCAAAATCAAGGTTTCCATGACCATGCTTTTCAAATGCTCAATTCTCTTTTATTATTTTTACAAAAGACCCCTATGAAAATTAATTTCAAATCACAAAGGCACAAACTATTGTGCAGCACATTTTTCTCTGATACTGTGAATTTGTAATTCACTAAAGTGTTCCGATCTGACAGGTAGGAGCTTATGTCATTGAAAAAAATCTCCATTTCAAGGGCTTACTTCAGGATGAGATAGGTAGGGGATAATTCTCAGGAGCTAGATTTGAGAGATGGGGGGGAAAAATGGGGAAAAAATATAATATTGTTGTGAGAGGTAGCTTGGTGATGTCTGACTGAACAAAGAACTCTTCTTTTGAATCTCCCTCTGAGAATCACTAGACATAAGAGCCTCCCCAAAGATGTATTACTGTGAATTGTCCCTCCTTACCCATGGGATCTTACATGCTAGAAAGTAGGAACACAGTCCAGATATTTTAGATGGCATCTTGGTGCATCATATTACTCTGAAGAATTGGCCTGCACTCTCATAACTTGAATATATTTTCATGCACTAAGAATTGTACCGCATAAGTCCTAAAGTGCGCAAAAGGTTTATTTATCTAATCCTTGCACGTACATTTAAATCTAAGTGGAGATGTGTAGATGAGTGGTTAAGCCAGCAGAGCCTCGTTTAAGCACAGAACTTGTGTAAAATACTTGTAAAGTAAAGGTGAGCCTTGAGATCAAATGTACACCAGGAGCTTCTAAATGCTTTGCTCAAGGGCTGTTGTTGAGATTATGTGTTTCCTTCATCCCTTCACGGGAGATTTAAGTCAACAACATTCTCGTGGTTTGCATGTTTTACATACTGCATTCTTGGCAGGTGTTTTCACATGTGGCTGTATGAAACAGGACGCACATACAAATTAGTCCTTTTGCAGATGATTATTCTTGAAGATGGCGAATGTAGAAGTAGCACAGCAACTGATGTTTTCAGTACACGTACCTCCACATGCACACAGTAGGTTTAATTAACTACAAGTTGCAGCACTGGGGGAAAAAAGTCAGTTAACAACAAATTTAGAGAATTGCATTCACTTTATTTGAATGAGCTGCCATCAGATTTTAATTAATTAGACACAAACAAAGAGATTGGCGAAGAGACATTTCAGATATAATTAAGATGTCGTCAGTTGAACTACTGTAAACAAAGTGTGACATTTGGCGGAAAGTAAACAAATGAGACAGAAAGGTTATGATTGAATATCTGTTTGACCTGCAGGGCTAACGGTCCCTGAAGCCAAAGCTCCGAGTAGGCATTTCTGTGCAGCGACTCAGCTGCTGATGCCAGGCTGTGACTTGGCAACCTTGTACAAGTGTCAATGACACAGCAAAACAGTAATGTTTAAGACAAGGTCAAGTGGTTTTCAAACAAATCCATCATCTGACGTAATTGCAATGAGGTCAGTTTAGGCTGTGTGAGCATTCATTATTCATGAGCGGGTGAGAGGAAGTGTGAGCGTCTCGCCAAGTAGAGGACAAATGAATATAAACATCACCATCTCTCCTTCTCTTCTTACCTTTGTCTCTGAGGGGATTTTACCCTTGGATCAGTCTCAAACATACATCAATATATTGACTGGAATAATGCATTGAACTCCCAGAGGAATCCGTTTCCTTCCCTCCTTTTCCTGACAGCGTGTGGAAGATTGAAGCCATCCTCTTTCTCATTCAAGGGAAACTGCGCTGGCATTAAGATGTTTCAATCAGTCCGCTTTGAAGACAAGTAGCAATGAGAGCGTGCGGCTAATGAGGATTTGCTGAAAGATCAAATAAGCTTTAAAATAGCTGACACTCTTGCAAAAGTATTGTAAATTAAATTAATGCATTCTTGGAAAATTAATAGATATGCATGGAACAAAATGTGCCTCGTGCACACTGGGGCCCAAATCCAAAGGGAATTGAGACACAGTGTATGAATTCTGCTCCCCGTTCTTTATCTTGACTCTGAGTGTGGGTTTTTCCATTACCAAAAGGAAGTGGGGGCAGCCAACCCCAGACTGTCTCCCAATGGCTTAGCTCAGTTGGCTGGAAAGATAGATTCCCAGCGTCCCACTCTTCTTTCAGTAAAATCACAGGAACAAACAGTGCCTCTGTTTAATTTGGAACTCACCTCGCCACAAAATATGATTAATACATAACGTCTTGTCAATTACAAATAGGCATAAACAGGGCAGAAATTATTAATATATCACTGCTGATGTAATTCAAAAGCACTGGCAGTGGAGTGGAAACAACAAAAGGGAGGGTCCAAACACCAGGCGAGAAAGCTGCTGATGAAAGATTGGCCTTAGTAAAGTAATGGTACACCCAGCCCATTCTTTTACTGTACTTTTCCACACCTTTCTGTGCTTCTGCTGATACTTTGATCTGACTAGACTAGAATTAAACTGTGGCCCTACATCTGCCACCATGCTGTGCCACCCACCTCACAGTGCCACAGTCATAAATCGTTTCAACCACAGAGGCAGAGAGCTGGGCAGTCTGGTTTCTGGGAAAAAATGTGGTCTGGCTGGAGTTTAGTTAATAGAGAATTTCTCTTTTCTAACCATGTCCCTCTGCAAGTTCACTTTTTTTTAAAAATGACCATTTTTTTTTAGTTCCACTTTTCCACACTGGTCCCTCCTAAAGGAATGGTACAGTATTTTGGGAAACATGCTACTTTGATTTCTTGCCAAGAATTAGGTAAGAATAGTGATACCACTCTCATGTCTGTCGGTTAAATTTGAAGCCACCTGTGGACAGTTAGGTTAGCTTAGCATAAAGACGTGGTCGGCAACTTCACAATGAAGACACAACTTCTGTAGTGACTGCTTCTAGTCAAGAAATATTGCAGAGGAAGCTTGCAGAGGAAGCAGTGTCAATTGGCAGGCCACAGCAGTTTAAATAGGGCGCCCTGAATGAGATGCACCAATTGGTTGCACAGAAAGGAATCATGTGATCTATCAGCTGACTCCCTTCCATCAATCAGCTGCTCCATTAGTTGACTGGCTGTTTGAGATCAGCTGATGTAGCTGGAACGTGAGCTGAGCTTGACATCCTGTCCTGCCTGAACTTACGCTTTGCTCAATTTCTGGCACAAATGTCCACTTTGAATTAAGGAAGATTAGAATTTGGTGGTCAAAGGTCAATGTCACTGTGACCTTGTGTCAGTTTCACTCTCATGAACATGATATCGCAAAAGAAGTTGCGAGAATTTCCTCAAATTTGGCACAAACATGCATTTAGACTCAAGAATGAAGTGATAAGAATTTGGTGCTCAAAGGTCAAGGTCACAGTGACCTCACAAAACATGTTTTTGGCCATAACTCAAGAAATCATTGACAAATTATGAATAAAAATGAATGAATGAAAAAAGAAAAAAGTCTAATAGTATAAAATGATTATGTGATGACATTTTATATCCAACAGGTCAAAGGTCAGCTTCACTGTGACACCATAATGTTTAACAAAAACACTTTTCTGGCCGTTACGCAACACCATAACTCAGGAATAGAAAAGGAAATATTTGGTCAGATACTGAATTAGTGACACTAATGTTAAAACTGTGCTGATTGTATAGATCTCCTGCGCTGCCGGGGGAAGATGTGTGTGAAGCCACCATGTGATTCACTGACATGACTGTAAACTGTATGCTGAAAATTATGTGGGAAACTTTATAAAAAAAAAAAGAAAAAAGGAAAATCATATTGGTGCTTTTTGTATTGTATATGGTATGAGCTGTCAGATGAGAAATACATTATCTCCCGCCCAAACAACCACATGTTAATTCTAATTGCTCAACCATGCTCCTTACTACAGCATTTACTGCTTTCGATGAAGTGTTAAGAACATTAGACAGCTCTCTGTCTGCCTCCATCTCTCTACGGCTCCTTTGCTTCTCTCACTAAAAGTCAAGGGTGTTTTGTTTTTATATTGCAATAATGCTACTGGACCATGAAATGTCATCCTCTCCAACGTGGTGCTTCACTTTCCCACTGGGGCAGAGGTGGCCGGGGAGGGGGGTTGACATTATGCTGCCACATTTTAGGACTGCCTGCTCCTAACAACACACTCTCAGTTATTATTTTTTTGATGCTTAAAAATGACTGTCACAGCTTCATTATATGCGCAGAGCGTACACAGTAACAGGAGGGGAAAGAGAGTGCATACATTCACCAAGGCTGAACAATTCCCAGAAATATCTTCCAGTCTTAGAGCGTAGAAATTATGATCTGAATCAAAAACAAATGCAGTGTTCATGGAATACATGTCCTTGATCCAGCACTGCAGCTTATTCTTTTTTTTTAATTCTCTTTTTGGCTATGGTTTAAGCCTGCACCACATATTCAATGTGATATCTGTAATTAAAGCAAATGAATCTTCATACATGTTTTATGTTTCCAACAGAATACAACCATTAAACAACAACAATAATAATAGAAAACAATACATGATTATTGCTCATCTGGCTGCTATTAAATACATTAGAATTACATAGAATACAATCAAAAACATGAATAAAGATTATAAAAAAAAAATACTGAAGTTTTTATTATATAATTGTGTCATACAATACAAAATACTGTATTAAATATAAATACTATTTGTCCACGCAATAAGTGAGTCTCTCTAAAGTCCTCAACTCCAAAGCTGTTCGTGTCCCTACTTAAAACACCACAGTGAAGAATAGCAGGAAATGAGAGGCGTGATCTCAAGTGGAATTCCTCCACGTTCTTGTTTCATGTCTAACCCATTAACCACAACGATTCCCCTAACCTCCCAGCAGTCCTTTGTAGTGGGTTTTTATGCCAAATGGAGCGAAAATACAGCTTGACTCAACAGTGATCAGCGCCCGGCCTGCAGAAAGTGTCAGTCAAGGAAAGCCATGGGGATAGAGGGAAGAGTCCTACCGCAGCTTGTATGGTTTTTCACAGGTGATGGGGCTGACAGGCAGTGCGAAATAGGAGGTCCATGTTCTGTCTGATTAGCCTGAAGCTGTTAGAACTGCTCCTGGGTTGTTATATTGCTGCAGTCAACAGCGGGGGGTTGTGTCACTCTTAATACTCTGATCATACACTTTTGTTGAGCACTAGGTCTGTTATTGCCAGTCAGAGTTGTTTGTGATTGGTTCAGAGGTGTATGTTAACATTAAATCCTGAAAAGTATGTGGAGTTCTGTACTATTACGTGTACTCTTACACTGCTTATATCTGATATTACACACATATGGTATCTGCAACCCCATTTAGACCAGCCATCACATGTTCATGATCCTTAACCTGACTGTAGCACTGTATGTATTATAAATACTGTATTTTGGATTTGCACCTTTAATATTTGCACTGTTATATTTGCACTCCCCTCACTTTGTATTGCAACTCCTGCGCAGCAGTTTCTCTCTGGATAAATGTAGTTTTGTCATATTTTATCTTTGAGCTTAGATTGCTTTGATACACACTACTACTCCCTACTCTACTGCTCCCAGAGGTCAAATATGAGCTTCCATGCTCAAATGTTTACAATCAATAATATTACCACCATCCTTAATCAGAGAACAAAGAAAGCCCTGCATGTAACCATAGCAACAATACCTCTGTTACACATCAAGAGCTGCCTTTATGAACATTATTTACCAGCCATTGTATAAAAGCCAGTCTCCACTCTTTCCTGATAACTCTGTCTTTCTACAGTACCTGCATATTGCAACTATGACATGGTTAAGGTTATGGAAAGATTGCGGTGAATACCTTGGTTTTTGTGGGAAGTAAATAAACCAGATATTGTGTTGTAATTTGTATTGTGTTGGTGAATGATAAATTGGCCGTTAGGTGGATTTTGTACACATCTTCCTGCACTGGCACTGAATGTTGGCAATGGATGTACAACGTGAGGTGTGAAATTCTCCAATATGAATATAATCCTAGGCTACTGGGCTGGCAGTCTCTTGCATTTTTCAACAAATGTACTGTCAACGCCATGTGCAAACAGCGCTAGGTTAACTGTTGGTTGTATACGTACGTAAGTTTTACTTACTTTAGATTGAATACAATATATTTAAATATTTGTTTTCAAGGCGTTGTGGGTGTAAATCATATGATGCATGTTTGTTTTATATACAGTGCTGCCAGGAAGTCTGTGAACCTTTTAGAGTTTTCTGTACTTCTACATAAATGTGACCTAAAATCTGATCAGACCATTTTTCAAGTCCTAAAACTAGATAAAAATGACCCAGTTTAACAAATGATACAAAAATATATACTTAATCATTCAGTCACTTATTTCACAAAGCATTATGTGTTTGTTAAAAGGGCTAACTGGGGTCAGGTGTTTCAATTAATGGAACGACAATCAGATGTGATCAGTTGCTGCCCAGTTGAAACAATATTGACCTGGGTCTTAGAGTAACTAGTTAGATTTAATTAAATGCTACTTATCAACATGTTGGTGATTACAAAGCGATTACATTCAAGCATATTCTTTCAGGTGAAAAGTTTGTTGAGTGAAACATTAATTCTGTTGCTTTGCATCTTTTCACTGTGCAGGAATGTCTTCTTTTGGCATAGATTATCCCTGGACATTTTTCAACTTTACTGCCTAGTTTAAAACATTTGTTAGAAATAGAATAATCAAATAAATCAAATTTTAAAAAGGAGTAATTAAAATAGTTACATTACTTATTACATTTTTAACAGGGTAACTGGTCATCTGTAACCTGTTACATTTTACAGGTAACCTTCCCAACACTGGTCTTTACTATCAAGGTCTGGTCTTCAGCACTTGCCAAAGTGTGCCATACTTCGAACAAAGCAGATTACTGCAGAGCTGTTGATGGTCACCAGGCTGGAAAAGGTTACAAAATCATTTCCAAAGAGTTTCACCTTCACCAATCCAGTGTCAGGCAGAGAGTGTACAAATGGAGGAAATTCAACATCAGGAGTGGTTGTCCAACAAAAATCAGTCCAAGTGCAAGATGTGTCACAAAGAAACCCAGGGTAACATCCACAGGCCTCTTTTGCTCTGGCACATGTCAGTGTTCATGAGTCCACCATCAAACACTGAAAAAGTGTGGTGTGTATTGCAGGATAGCAAGGAGAAAGCCACAACTCTCCAAGAACAACATTGCTGCCTGTCAAAAATTTGCTAAAGGCCGTGTGGGTGAGGGGTATTGGAAGAATGTTTTGTGGACACATGAGCCCAAAATAGAACGTTTGGTTTAAATGAGAAACAACATGTTTGGGAAAACCAAACACTGCATTTTAGCAAAGCAGCTTCACCCCAACTGTGAAGCATGGCAGTGGCAGTGTCATAGTTTTGGGCTGCTTTGCTGCCTTTGGACCAGGGCAGCAATCTCTGAGAGATCTATGATCTACAAGACAATGTCAGGTTATCTGTTCATATAATTAACTTCAACAACATACAGGCAATACAGCACACCTAAACACATAAGTCAGTCTACAAAAGACAGGTTAAAGCAGAGATCTGAGAGAGCAGATCACGCAAGGAGACCCTGCAGCATCACTGAGCTGAGGCAGTTTTGTGTGGAGTAAAATTCCTCCAAGCCCATGTGTGGTACTGATCAGCAGTTATAGTGTGTGGTGGTGTATTTATCTGCAGAGACTTTGCCCTCTGCCTGTGATTTTGTTATTTTCTTCTCATTTTCTGAGTTTGGGACATTTCTGGGCGTGTACCCTGCGGCGCTCAGGTGAGATTGGGCTATAAAAAAAGGTAGTGACACCAAAATAAAGCCAAACTGAGGTTGGCTTTTACTTTCACTTTTGCTGCCAAGCATGTTTACAGACACTAAACAACAATCCTGCATTACATACCCTTAACTGGGTCCTCTTTGTGTATTTTTAGGATTTAGATGAAGATCTGATCACATTTGAGATCACTTTTATGCAGAAATACAAGAAATTCAAAAGGTGCACAAACTATTGGCACTGTGAACTTAATTCCAAGGACAAATACCCAATGCAAAGAAAACTGAGATTTTTGGACGTACAAAAGCAAACAACTAGTTTCCACTCCTGCATGGAAGCTGTCGGAGTTTGCCTGTGGATATTCTCATTTATCCAGGTCATAGTTATCTCAAGGCAACTGAATCAAACTGGACTTAGTTTTGTCTTAGAATGTGAAATTGGAAAAACCATCTCTCAATAGAGGTCTGTGACACCACCTATCTCTCCACCTATAATTCTGTCCTTTCATCCCTGCCCAGGAGATTTAACAGCTTAACCTCTAAAAACAATGGTCTCATGGGACTCTAACGCCTCCAACGACCACCGTTGCAGCAGGAGGTTTTTCCACAACAGTTTGTCAGACTACTTCCAGCCTAGTCAGACAAGCATGAACTGATGAAGCCTCTTGGATAAGAAGATAAGTCTGTTGGAGTGTGTTTCACTGGTGTGAGAGGAACAAGTGTTGATGCAAAACACTTACAAGAGCTTTGTGTTTGTGAAAATGTTTATGTGGAGTATGTGAATGTATTTGAAAGTGGGAAGAAATATGTCAGATTAAAAAAGATTTGTTACTGTGAGAGGGAAACAGCAGGAGTGTCTCTGCTGATGTTAGATGTCAAGTATTGAATGTTAAAGTGACAGATTGGCGGTCAACATCGTGATGTGATAAACTTTAGGAAAAAAA
Organism: Epinephelus cyanopodus; assembly: GCA_026686955.1. Lineage (NCBI taxonomy): Eukaryota > Metazoa > Chordata > Actinopteri > Perciformes > Serranidae > Epinephelus > Epinephelus cyanopodus. The sequence goes on along the minus strand of CM048916.1, from coordinate 23,706,329 downwards.
CTGATAATTATGCTGCACTTCATTTGGACTGTGTGAATATGTGTCAAATGATTTTGAAAAATTGAAAAACTGATGGTTGGATTTATTGGAATGAATGCCAGTGTTCAGTAGATGGAATTCTTCATTCATGAGATTCTTTGCGAACAAAGCACCAAGATCAATATCTACTATACTCTAATTGGGCAAGACATCAAACTTCGGTCAGCATCATTGCCCCATTTTAGGACTATATTTCTAGATTCCTTAAGAATGATTTACGAGTAAAGTATAATCAATACCTTCATTACTGCTTGTATAATTTGCTACCTTATCTTGAAAGCAGGCTAAAGTACTGAAGCAGCTGTAGGAACTATGACTCTTTTCTGGTGGGAACATAAAGAGGAAATAATGTGATGTTACAGTTCAGTGTTGGTGGATCATTATCATCATCATTAACATCTTATTCTACTGTCACAGTAATATCCATTTAGAATAATCATAGTCTGTTTATTCATCATCATCATTTTTATCATCATAGTCATTCAGTTTCGTGACAACTTCTACACCCTCCTGTAATGATGCAGGTTTGGAGCTGTGCACTAGGCTTAGCAGTCTGGAAGCTTGCAGGTCCATGCGCACTTGCAGGCCATATGTTGCAGGGCAGCCGTTGGTGCCCCTCATCTAGTCTAACATTAGCATGCCTGTAAAGCCCAGTTCAGACCAAAGACATGACGAGACAAGTTGAAACAGGCAGTTACTTGCAATGCACCATTCTGCAAATGTTCTGAAAACCTGCCAGTTTACACCAATGCAACTAGATGAGACAAAGTATCATCTCTATGCAACAGCTCAGCTCAACAGACTGTATAGCTACAAAGTGAACAGAGGTAGATCAGGTTGATGGATGGGTCAACACATGTCTTTTGACAGCAGTAGGCAGCTGTTCACTTTCCAAATGTGAGTCCAACCTTCACTCACCTTTTACATCTGTTTTGGTCTCCACCAGCTTCTGAGTGAAACATCTTGCTCTCCAGTAAATCCTCCATTATGTTCACCAGCTAGTTGCCAGTGTTGGGGTGTAATGCATGACCAACAGGATTTTGGTTAATATTATGTCACGTTGTGTGTTACCACCCAAATTTAAGTGTTTAGTGTTTTCATTGGTCATTCATCCACACTGCGCCACTTCCGCCAGTGTGCCACCAGGAAAAATATCCCAAGAAGGGTTTTGTATCTTGTCATGTGATTATAGGCTTCATTATAGAGGGGTAATGCTGTACTGTGCATTATCATGTTCAATGTGTTTCCATTCACATACCTGCAATGCCTACAATGTATCCTGTTTGGATTTTGCATCCTAAGACTGCCTGAGAGCAGTTGGGATAAGTACACTTGCTCTGGTGTGTTTCTTCCTAGTTCCAATGATTGGCACATCGGTGATGCCGTCAAATGTCTGTTAGAATGTTGGTTGTTTTTCCATTCACATCCACTACAATGGCAAAGCAACTCTGGCACACCATCCCTATCTTGTACACAGCTCTCTCTGATGCGTTTGTAGCTGACCACCACAAAAGGAAAAGGTGGGTCTTCCAGCTCCAGTGTATCAATTAGCGCTTGTCACAGTGACTGACTTGCACACCAATCCGTACAATAGGCCTTTAAATATTGATCCTTATTTCATAATTTATCAGACTTCTTTGTCTGTCTGCCTGTCCCTGTGTCCTTTTCATTTTCATCATGCTATTATAAATAAAAGCAAAACATTTTAATGGTAAAAGTGGTAAAACCTATATGTCAATGCATGAATGAGTCAGATCTGCGTACAGCTGGATTTTAAATGAACTGCAATAACAGGAGCTTCCATGCTTTGATAGCTGCTAGGAAACAACAACATTTTATAGTTGTTCTTCTGAGGTAAAGTAACACAAAAGTAGTGTAATAAGTAATACATTACTCTACACAGAGAGTAATATTGTAAAGTAGCGTATCACTTTCAAGTTAAGTTAACAAGAAATATTTAATTTATTCCATTTTGAGAATAACTTGCTCGACACTGCAAGCCGCTAACTGCATCTGATAAGCACACTGCACCTGGAAACAGTACTGATGAGAGCAGTGGGACTTGATCAAAACCGCAAAGTTGCGTCCATAAAACCAAAACAATAGGCCGAAAGACACTATTAGAACAACTGAGGGGAACTAGGTAATAATTCTCTGTGGGTTCATCACTATGACTGACTCTCACATGCATTTAATTCATTGTCACTATAAGAATATTGATTATAGCAACTTCAAAGAGAACTCTTTAGCATCAAGGTGTCAAACTAGGGCAATAACCATCAACAAATTCTAGTTCTCTTTTTCAAAATCCTCATGGAGCTTCTCTCTCGTAGCATGATAACTTTCTTACGAACTGCTTATAATCTTACAGTTCTTCTGGAAATTAGGTAAAAGATTCAGGCAGAAAGACTTCAGTCATTGTAGCTGCGGTTGGTAACATCAACTATGATATTTTTAGTGATGCTGTTGCAACTTATGAAATTAAAGAAGTGGGTGTGTTTAGTCATGATGTTAAGCCACTAAATATGAATGTAATCAAGAGCAGAGAAATCCTTTCAACTCAGTTAATCAAATTCAAGTGCTGATTTCATACAGCTCTCGGAGAACACCATTAAGGAGGTAGTCTTGCTAACTGCTGGCCTCATTCAAAGGGGGTTGTTTCTGAAGTGGCCAAGTACTGTAACTAAGTTCATTGCGAGTGCATCACTGATCCAGTTGTATTTCCTCTTGTATTTGATTTAAGGAGGATGAAATGATCTTTGAAGTGAATCTCTTTGCCTCAAGTGTCCTTTCAGAGTGACTTCAGAGGTCTGAGGCAGTTTTAATGTTTTTGCTGACAGTTATATTTAATATCAAGGGAGAGCTAAGTGTCGATCAGCGGCAGCCGCAATGATCAGCTAGACACCGTGTAGGAGTCTTGCAGTACCTGAGCAGTTATTACGGTCATGCTGAGCTGTAATCAGTGGGGCCTGTCAAGTAGCCACCATTACTTCACTTCATAAGTCTCATATGTGAACACTTATACAAAATGCTGTAAATGAGCAGGAACTTGATTAGGATGAAGTTGATGAGGTTTAAGTTTTGAGTCAAATGTGATTTCTGTGCAAGAGGGAAATGCTTCAGTGAGTATGTATGTTTTAATCTTAATAGGAATTATTTAAAAAAAACAATGCATAGTTATGATTACATCCCAGTCTGCAAGTCTATTAGAACTTATACTGAAGTTTTGTGCAATTGGCCTGAATTTAAATCATACTCATTTGAAGCAGCCCCACATACAGAAATAGGATTTGATCTGTTTCAAGTAAATGTAATTCCAATTTTTCTACAGCGTTTGGATAATAAATAGTCCCACTATCTCTGACAAAAGAGAAATGCAATTTTGAAAGGATTCAGATTAAAGGGTGAGACCTCTTACACTTAAATATTTGCAAATCTTCAGTGTTTCCCTGTCGGAGAATGTAGTCTGCATCCCTGAGCTTCAGCTCTTTGCAAAGTCACATTTCATTTACTGATGTGCTTTTGCAAGGCCTTTGGCAAAAGGTCAGATGTTTATCATACAGTAAGTAGGGGTGATGCTTTCACCCTTGGTAATCTGCTTTCTCTGTAGAGCATTTGCTCAGCAGACATAATTTAATGACACCAGATATACAGTATGCCCTTGACTCATCATATCTAAGTAAATCAGTAATCAGAAATCTGTCAAATAATCAGACAGAAAATACGTAGCAAAGTGCTGGAGCCAGTGGGTGTTTCGCCTAGCTAAGTGCACAGATGTAATATATCAAAGAATACAGTATTAAGTGTTTTTACGTTATAGTGGCCAGTACAGTGTCCAACAAGGGCAAGCACACTACGACAGAAACATTTCCATTAGGAGAACATGCTGCAGCTTCGGACATGATGCCTACACATAAACAATTATGAAAATCCAAAGCAAATACAACAATGGAAATATGCTGCAAAGGGATAACAAGAAGTGCCTCAGAAAGCCAAAACAAACACCAAACACTGCAGAGTCAACTAGAATTACAGCCTTGTGATAGTATGCATTTGTGAATCAGTCGAATTACAGTTTGCATCCATGTTTGTCAAAACATGGACGTTTCACACACGTGTTCCCCCCGACAGCACAGAAGATCTACAGTCAGCGAAGTTTCAAGGTTGACACTCTAGTTAGAGTCACCAATTCAGTGTCGGACCAAATGTCTCCCCTTCTGTTCCTAAGTGACATTGAATAATGGCCAGGAAAGTGTTTATGCAGAACTTAATGATGTCACAGTAAAACTGACCTTTTAGATGTGAAATGTGATGCTTTCATCATTATATTCTGCTAGAAATTTGTGTCTAGGATATGAATTCCAAAGTTTTGTGAGGTCACAGTGACCTTGACCTTTGACGTTTGGCCCTTGACCACCAAATGCTAATTATTTTATCGTTTATCGAGTCCAACAGGACGTTTGTGCTGAATTTGATTTAATCTCCTGAAGCCATTCTTGAGATACTGTGTTCACAAGAATGAGACAGACGAGGTCACAGTGACCTTCACCTTTGACCACCAAAATCTAATCTGTTCATCACTGGGTCCAAGTGGATGTATGTGCCAAATTTGAAAAAAAAAGAAAAGGAAAAAAAAAGTGGGGCACTCTTGAGATATCGTGTTCACGAGAATGGGACGGACAACCCAAAAACATAATGCATGCATCACTTCCCGAAAGGCTTTGGCAATGAAAGTGAATGCACAAAATTTGACCCCCTGTGGGTCTGATTGTCTGTTGCCCTGCTACAATTCAATGAGCTGTTTGCAAGTTGCTGTTGTCATCATTAGCTCACATTTGGCAGAAGTTAGTATTTATTAATACAGTAACTTTTGTCACCGCAACAATGTTGATTATCTTCAACAGCACATATTTGAAAGTCGGCCTTTTGAAGAAAGCTCTCCAAAGTAGTTGCCTCCCCACCATTTTTTCTTCCTAAAAATGCCACTGAGCACAAAACCTACCAAACAGTACATATTTTTTATACAACAGACAAACCCCAAAGAAGTAAAGTACTAAAAAAATAGGAGTTGACTAGATTTTCCACAAGCCATAGATCACGCAAAGATAAGAGGTGTCATATAAATTATGTTCACCTATCCAGGAGAAAAATGGCCAACTCAGCATTAATTTAAATTCCTTTGGTGTGACTCAGATTTTTCCTCTCTTTGAGAACTCTGAAAAGCTCCATATACCATATGTCTAATGTACACAAACATCAGAGTGGTATCAATCTTGTCTTCTTACTCTAGACAAGGAAACAATGGCGTAGATTTCCTCAAATTACTATTCCTTAAATTTAGGCTTACCTAATTATTCAGCAGCAATAATTCTAGCATCCACAAGCCTGGATAAAGCTGGTAATCACATGGCTCTGCTAAAACCAGGGTTCTTCAATCCATCTGTGCCAGTGTTCACACGAAGGAGCTGCACATTTAATCAGTTTCATTACCAGAGGCTACAACATTTATCTCCTTCACAAAACTCAAACCATATTAACATTATATGTAAAATACATGTTTTCGTCTAAATCTTTCAGGAGAATAGAAGGGACCACGTCTGAGTTTGTGTGTCTCTGTTTAACAACCTGACATCCTTGCAGGAGGGGCACGTCCCAGCCGACTCAGGAATGTTTTGGTGAACCCCACTAATGGGGGTGAGGGTGCTCATTTAGCAGCCAGAGAGAGTCTCGTTTAATCCCACAGATGTGTCTTATCAGTGTTTTCCAGTTTTTATTACCTTACTTCCTCTACTCTGTATTCTGTGCCTATTTTTCCTCCTCTGGCAGTACAGATGGAAGTTGGAGAAAGACAGCGGCGCTGACGACAGAGTGTTGGCTGCAAGAGAACAGACTCATGCTGCACCACATGAGGTGATAGCACTGGTGGCTGTTAGAAACTTTCAAACTAACTGTAACTCATACAACTGCTAACGGGGGCCTTTATTCATCCTCACTCAAAAACAGTTTTAATTTTTTTTTTAATTTATTTTTTGGCCTAAAAGGCTAACGCACTATTTTTTTTTATTATTATTCAAGATCTCTGTGTTCCCTTCTCATCCAACATGCAGGCTTGAAGAAGTTAATGTAATATGGTTGAAAGCTCCAGGGAGAGCTTGTAAGTAGCTTGTTTTATGTTTTGGGGTCTGTCTGTCCCATTCTCGTGAATATCTCAAAAATGCCATGAGGTCATTTCTTCAAATTCAGCACAAACGTCCACTTGGACTCAACAATGGACTGATTAGATTTTGATGGTCATAGGTCAAAGGTCAAGGTCACTGTGACCTTGTCTGTGTCATTCTTGTGAAATCAATATTTCAAAAACACCTTGAGGGAATTTTTTCAAACTCTTGCACAAATATTCACTTGGACTTATTGATGAACTGATTAGATTTTGATAGTCAAAGGTCAAGGTCAGTGTGACCTTGCATCTGTCTTATTCTCATAAACATGATATCTCAAGAACACCTTGAGGGAATTTCTTCAAATTTAAAACAAATGTCCACTTGGACTGAAGAATAAACTGATCAGAATTTGGTGGTTGAAGATCAAAGGTCAAGGTCATTGTGTCCTAACAAAATATGTTTTTGGCCATAACTCAAGATGCTAATTATGACAAAATATCACACAAATGTCTAATAGGATTTAATGATGAAATGATGACACTTATAGCCAAAAGGTTAAAGGTCAACTTTAGTTCAACTTCATAATATAATTCCTGGCCATTACTCAACATTACAACTCAGGAACAGAAGGGGAAACATTTGGTCAGACACTGAATTAATGACACTAATCTTGGGTGTCAACCTTGAAACTGTGCTGATTGTGTAGATCTTCTGCGCTGCTGAGGTGAAGATGTATGTGAAGTATCAGTGTTTTTGCAGACATGGATGTAAACTGTAAGAGAAATTTGACTTATATATCGAGGCATACGTACAACCACAGGGCACCAAATCTAGTTTTACCTAGATTTTAGATTAGTTTAATCAGACATTTAACCCTTTATTTATGTTAGAACACATTAAAAACATGCCTGTATTTTCTACTGCATGACAACACTGCAGTTAAAAGGGGAGAGGGCAAGTCTGGAGGAAAAAATGTTGATATTTGAACTCAACACCCAAAGAAATACATCCCCTCCCGTTAGTGCTCCTTCAGAAGCTACAGTTGTATCTCCAATGTTAGTTCTGTTACTCAAGGGCAAGGACGTGGAAGAGAAAGATTTGTCAGCATAGTGTTATGTAGCTCAGTCTGAGCCACTCTGCTTCCCATTGACAGAGCCAAGGCTGTGTATGAGCACTTCTTTTTTTTTTCAGCAAAACACAAAAAGGAGAGCAAATGGACAATGAACAGGTATTTCCTGAATTTTACAAAAAGTGTACTGTTGAGAGTTACAGACTTAACCTCTAAGTGTAAACGGGGTTAACCCAGAGATCTCACATTCAGACTTAATGTATTTAACTTGAATTCATTAGTGAGACATGACACTACATATATATAGGGTGAAATTTTATACTAATAAACATAACCATGAAAGTTCCCCAGCTGATTACTAGCAGTTAGACATTTTTTTTTCTAAAATGTTATGTGTAAATATGCAAATGAGGCATTATCTAATTGAAAATACACCATTTACATACATTTGCAGAACAGAATCTGAACTAAAATATACACCTCAATGTGTATTTTGAATGTTTTCTTTCCATTATTCTGAAAAAAGTCACATTATGGAAGCAGAATAGCCCAAAATGTCAAATGCATTGTCAGTGCATGAAAAAAAACTACATTTTCACCTGGGGTGTCCTGCCTTAACTGATCTGAACAGTTTCTCTCCATATAATGACTCTGCAAATGCCAGTGGGTGGAGCTTGAGATTCCCCAAATGTAGCACTAGAGGCTATATGGATGATAAGATGGAGTGCAGACCCCCTATAGCCCCCACTGCCTTGAATCTGCAGCAGCAGCCTCTACTTCATATGAAAAAAGAGCAGGACGTGGTGGTCTGACAGAGACTAAAGCCAGAGACGATGTCATAGGTGGGAGAGATGCAGGTGATGGAGTGGACTGAAAAACAGAGTGAGAGAGATGACGTGCTGAGAAGGGGCAGCAAAGGCACTGAATGAGCGAGGAAGAAAGGAGGTGGAGTGAAAAATAAAGGAAGAATTTGAGGTTGAGGGAAGAAGACAGAGGACCAGAATCACTAAACCTGCCTGCTTTGAGCTGCATTCTACGCCTGGAGACCTGTCTTATTTATCAAACAGCAGAGCCGATCTGAAAACTAGTTTAGGTCATCTGATGCACACATTGCATCAATTCATTGGAGTGCATCTCTCTCCTTCATGCATGTGCATTGAAGGAAGAATGCAGCAAAGACATGGCTGGAGACATATACTGTATACTTTCTTTATACAGTCTATACTTTCTAAACCTTGATTGGAGTCCACCTGTGTTCAATGAAATTAAGTGGACATGATTTGGAAAGGCACTCACCTGTCTTACAGCTTACAATACATATAAGAGTTGAAACGAAGCCGTGAGATGTGAGGAAGTGCCCGCAGAGCACAGACAGGCTTGTGTGGAGGCACAGATGTGGGGAAAGCTACAACAACAAAAAAAAATCTGTTGCATTGAAGGTTCCCAAGAGCACAGTGGCCGCCATAATTCTTAAATGGAAGATGTTTGGAACAACTATTGTTTGTGCCATTGATTGTGCATCCGGGCATGCACACGGTAATCTGTGTTCAGAGAAAAACAAATGGCAATGGGGTCCTGGACACCTGTCCTGGATTCATTTCTTGTGGTCTGCACGTCTGTTAGGAGAAGTGTTGGTCACACCAGCCAGCAGTGTCGTTTTATTCCATGGGCTGTAAAACTGCAGATAAAATGCAAATGCTGAAGCTCTTTATGGGCACATACTGAGTTTGAGTTCAGGTTTATTTACATTGAGGCTCACAGTTAAATGAACAGATGCAGAATTTTCATTACGGAAAATGACCTATATATATATATATATGATTTTACATTTAAAGAAACATTTACATTTAAAAAAAATTAAAAACCAGACATATCTATATACACACATGCACCCATACATACATACTCATACACACCATACATAATACACTTATAAACAACCATACACACACTTTCATTGTGATAAAGTCTATCTTAACTTTAAAAATAGGAGGCTTGGAGCTTTGTCACAAAGCAACAGTTTTTTGAGGTACTGGAGGGAAAGTCAGAGACATAATTACAATCGCTGCATAAATTAAGTTTTGGTGATGTCGGTTCAGATAGAACTAGTTTGACCTGCAGTCGTGTCACCGGACGTTTTTTAGGCCATAAAAGAAGCAAAAAAAAAAATGAACCAGTGTGAATACACACTGTGCCTTATAATTACTGAAATAGCAGATATTAGTGCACCAACCTCCTGTTAAACCAATTCAGTATCAGTGGGGCTTTTTGGGTTACTGGCTATTGTGAAGACAGGCTTTGAAGGGCTTTGACTAACGGTGGCACAAAAGCAGCATGACTTGAAAAAGCCAGGCCAGTGTTTGGAGATAATTATTTGGCTGGATTTTGCCAGATGGAAATCCAGGCTACATTGAGTGGAAAAATAGACGGTTTTCTGTGTTTTTCTGATAAGTGTGAAAATATAAAATGTCTCCGGCTCTTTGTTTTCAATTGTTCTTGTAGATTATGAACGGGGATATAGTGTAGGTTTAGAAAACAGAGCTATTGGAAGTTGGGACCCTTAACTTCCTGAGACCCGAACTTTTGTTTGGTTCGCATTTTTAAATTATCCTAGCTATTTTGGGATTAGTAGGACCCCATAAGTATAACAAACGAAACACTGTCAATGACAATAAAGTCCCAGTGTATTCAAACAAGTACTTGCTAATAAACAGAGTCTTAGCTTGTTACTGTTGCTACAATTGGTCAGATTTGTTGCCATATCAAACTACAAACATTATTAATCATAAATAAACAAGTTTCAATGATAAAATGTGATCACGTTTCGGACCTTGTCTACATTTGTGCTGGGATCGGCTGCAGACTGACTTGGCAGAGATGACTGGCATCTTGATTTTACATGGATTGGTGTATTGTGCTCTTACTACCACTAGATGGCACAAAAAAGTGCCCACGAATGAGGACAACAGGTCTAAGTTAAGCAAAATGAAGCATAAGGTCATCGCCGTCTTGTTTTTTTGATTTAGCCAAAAGCGACCATATCTAAGTGAGAGGAAGAGCAAGGGGTGGATCTGACTGAGACCGAGGACACTATTGGCAGGCAGCCTGTCACTCACAGCGACCCACTCTCAAATGTGCAAACTTAAAGGCTTTAAAAATGTTAACGTGTCAGTTATACAAAAAAATCCACCCCCCCATACAGTTGTCATGAAGGGGGAAATTAGCTAAAGAGAACAAAAGTGATTTTTTTTTTTTAAATACCAGGCTGTAAACATGTTTATTTCTGTGGTAAAGCTGGGCATTCTAACATGGAGCATCTATGGGGATTGAAGCTTCTGGAGCCAGCCTCAAGTGGCTGTTTACCAAACTGCAGTTCTTCACAACTCCTTGTTGGCTTAATTTTTCATATTTTTCATATTCCCCTCCACCCAAACAAGGCAGTAAACAGTTTCCTGTTCATGCCAGACCTCAACCGTAGATGCACCCAGCTACTGGAGCCATTTAGCTTCAGCTTGCAGAGTACACCTTGTGTTAGGTCAGATCAAGAAAACTGAACCACTCAAGAATTTATTGTTGTAACTCGACCAAAAGCACCATATCCAGGGTTTTGGTGCAGTTGTTCTGGTTCACCCCTGAGTATGCTTGATCTGTCTTTAAACTGCCCAAACAAATCATACCAAGGAGGAAAATTGAGCAATTCAAGAGGACCAAACAAAACAGGTTTGAAAACCTACTTAATAAAAATCTCTCAATAAAGAGTTTTAGACCCTGAACTTAACCAGCACTAGATGAATCATGATCATGTTATTTAAAAATTGAAGCAGAGAAAGTACTTTAGAAACAGAATAAAGGCAAAGGTATGAGCAGTGGTGTAAAGGTATACCTGAAAAGTAAATGCCAGAGGTTCAGGTACAGTTTTTGACCTTGTAGCCTCAAAATATTTTAGTGTTTCCTCCTTATTTATTGCGTGTGTGTTCTGTGGTGAGTTGCTGCACGCTCACAGGAATATGAAAAGTTATATTGAGATAAAATGGACTTAATTGGATATCATGGCTAGAAATCAGACTCATTACTATGATTCATATCTTTACCTGTGGAGGCTGATGGATCACCTTGGTGGGTAAGGAGGTCCACAAAACTAGAGAAACGGACGACAATCCTTGTAGGAAAACTCCTGATTCAACAAAAATCTTACTTTTAGCTTTGTAGCGTGTTGTACTATCATTGATAAAGATATGATCTGGTGGGTCATTTTATTGGTTTTTAATAAAGAGCTGTTAATCGTCCTGTCTGTGTGATTACAAAGCCATCAATATTCATTCACTCTAGTGCCAGTTTAGCTCAGGTCCACTCAATTTAGAGGTGTGTTCTCATTAACATTAGGTTAATTGCTCTGAAAGGCTGCTCCCAGTATACATATAATGTGCTTAAAGTCACATGACTGCTTACCAGCCTTTGCCAAGATGTGTTTATAGAACAAATAATGAGAGGGGAAAATAATTACAAGAAATGATTAAACACTAAATAGTGCCATGTGGTTATGGCAGTCACTTATAAATTAAAAGTAGTAAGACAAAGTTTGGCAACTGGTTACCTAGCAACAGATACCGTGACAGGGGCTGAAATATTCAGCTATATTTAGGCCTCTGACTTACATAGACTGTTGCCAGGATGTTAAATGAATCAGTTTTACATTTTGAAATATACAAACTATTTTAGCTATCCAGACAAAGCCAGGAAAACACTTGTGTTCAGTCGTGTAGTGTTTATTCTGTTCACTAAGGCCGGCAGAGAGAGATGTGTCCAAATTCAGAGGCCAGAGAAGATGCAGTCCAAGAAAGTGGGTCTTCAGGCAGCTGAAAGGCCACCTGAACCTGCACCACCTCTCTAAAAAGAGACCAAAATAAAAGGTTTGTGTGGGCGGCTCTGTGCATGTCATTAAAATGAAACATTTCCAACTTTATCACCACATTGCCTTTAGACAACGAAGAATGTGTCAAAACCAGGGGTAAAGGTCAATATATCCATATAGTTTCTGTCATATGATAAACAATATGTTGAGGCTGCTCATAAGATCGACAAAGAAAACAAAGAGGAGATGACGTCTGAATATTTTTCCTGTGCAGTTTATGCTTTATAATTTAGAGTAACATGAGGCACTGACTTGGTTCCATTAAAGTTTCTGTAATTCTGGAGGAAGATTGTTGATTGTTGAGTCTCATTCTCAGGTTGTCACATTCAGAAGACCATAGGTTGGTAGACAGACTGAACCACCAACCCAAAGCAGCAGGAATCACAGTGACGTGTCTCGTCACTTTCCTCACTCGCTTCTTCTCCTTGCATCTCAGTCCCACCCACGGGAGGCAAGGACGAAGGAGCTGAAGCTGCCAATTGAGAAATCCTTGGTTTCATAGCGTTAGTCAGCGTCAGTTACATATAACTTGGCATATGGGCTACGCCTAGGTGTCACGCCATCCACCATCTCTTTCACCTCCCGATCACAGAGCCAGCTTGTACTATGTCACTCAAGAAACACTGATATGATCCATATAGATAGTGCAAATGTAACATATTGATGGTTTGTTTGTTGTGATCTCATCAGACCAGCAAAGGTCCAGGATGCGAAATGGATCGGATCTCCACCAGCAAGTTAGCAGGGTGCTTGCAGTACAAGGGAGCTTGTGTCATTTCTTAATCCATATTTTACTTGTAAAGCCCTCTCAAAAGATATCAAAATGATTTTGATGCTCCATTATAAACACAGTATCAGTCTTATGACAGTTTCTTTTGTGTGCTTCATTGCACTTTTGCACAAGTTCCACTGGTTTGTTTCCACCAATGGTTTAAACTGAACAGGTGCAGCAGTAATAATGACATTCAAATTTAGCGTTACATTTATTTAGCAGATGATCCTGTGCTTTACAATGGTAACACAGACAGACTGATTAAAATACTGAATTTCACATAATTGGTAAAAATTTTGTTTTTGCAAAATTTCCCTGGAATCAAATTTTCCCCAACAATCAAGTTAAAAGCGAATTTATCCAGATCTTTTTGTGAAGGCTGCTGAGCCCAACGGAAGCAATGATCAGTGTATTTTCAAGGCTCGTACATGTAGTTGTATATATGAAGAAAATCCCTGTCGCTTGTTCGGGTTTATTGGAGATTATTGTGTGTATGTATTCTGTGTTTACCATATGAATGGGCGTGTGATCATATGTGCGTGTGTTGTTATGAAATACATTATGTTATGGTCCTGCCTAGTTTAACAGGTTTAGCTTGTAGGGTGAGTGTGATGCATTCATTTCTGGGCATTCTTACAAAACCACCCACACACTGGGCTTTAATGCCAGTTGTGGTGATCAGACACTTTGAGACTTATCTTCAAATACCTTATTCTGATGTATGCTGTTTTTGAACTCATTTTGCGTTCTGCACTTAAATAAACAAAATGCCACTCACCTCCTAAAGAGACTCATCAGGAAGCTGTTTAAAATCAGTGGTTTGCACTTTTAACCAAAGGATTGTTGGCATTGAGTTTTCCCAGGACTTTCACTTGAAAGCATTTTCTTGTGATTCTTTTGTTGTTGTACTTCTTATTAAAGGGCCTGTAAGTGTTATTTTTTTTTTGTTGAAATTCGTGTTTAATGGCTCTACATTCTGACAGCCATCCCTGAAACACAGTGTTTGATCATTACCACGAGTCCCTCTGCTGTGCAGTAAACAGAATTAAATTTCCTGGTATCCTGTTCCCACTTTATCCAATCCGGAGAGAAAGCACTACAAAGAGGAGATCCTCTCTGTGTGGCAAAACAGGCAAGCCAACATTACCTATTCCAACACTCCCAGAACCGTTTTTATCACCAAATATGCAAAGCAACTGAAGACTGCTGAAGAAAAGAAACAACAAAACAAAGCCACCAGAAAAAGAGACAACAGTCATGCACAACCTGCATTTATATTGGTGTGGCTTTCAGGGCTGGATTGGCCATCTGGGATATAAAGGCACATTAAACAGGTAGAAAGGCCTGTAGTTTTTTTATTAATTGACACTGAGTTGGCCCAGTCACATCATTAAATCTGTCCCACTCTGGGCTCAGTCAAATAGTGCATCTGCAAAAAGAAATTTTACAACTCATCTGTTTCAATTTTTTTGAGGCATAAAGTTATTTTAAGTTAGAGGTGGGACACTTTAGCCCCGTTTCCACCAAGCAGTACGCTACGGTTCAGTTCAGCTAGAATCTGAGAAATAAATAACTTAATTCATAGGACCGACTGCCGGCAACTTTTAAGGTGGAACGTTAACTTGTTATGTTACTCAATGCACAAGGTGACGATACGAATCAATCAGCGCACCTTAAATTTTTTCTGAAAATGTAGCATGCAGCCTCATTCTGTGGACGATAAATGAGGTGCAAACTGATAAAGGGTGAATACAGTGAGTGCTGGACGGAGCAGTGAGTGACAACAACCCCGCCCACATGAAAGAGTACTGTTTGCTATGGAAACACTCGGGTACCATGTCTGAAGGGTTACTTGGTTCCAAAGGTACCATACCGAAAGTGTTTAGTGGAAACGGATTTTGACTGACAGGCTGTCAGCGAGTCAAATCCACCCCTCACTCCTCCACACCTCCACCCTCTCATTTAAATATGGCCTCTTCTGGCTGCAAAATACCAAGAGGGCAACAGCCAAAATGCCAAACTCAAGGCTTCAAAATGTGGGTCCATAAACCAATGGAAGACTTTATAGTAGCTACATCCGTTATTTTACAGTCAGTGGTATCCCGTGGTGGACTTGGAGGCTGTAATCCCACTGTTTGGTCAAACTTTAAGGCTTAGCTCTGTTCTTGGAAGCTTAGGGGAAACGTGGGGAGCAGGAAGTTAACAAGAATGGACAGAAAGTTTGCAAAAATGCTGATATTGCTTACACTTCCTCTAGCTCCTGTTTTAATTGTTTGATTTGGTTTTGTCGTCTTGTTTTTGAAGTTTTATGTTTTTGTTTTTTTTCCATTAGATCTTGTGTCCACATTTAATTTCTTTAACTGGCCACTTTGTACTCTTTTGTGTCTCTCTCTTTCTCTCTCTTTTGCTCAGACACACACACACACACACACACACACACACACATTTTGCTCATTGAATTTTCTTTCAGTTTTATCCTGCACTGCACATTATAACATTTTTTGAAAGATGTCATAGTTTATGAATAAATTTAATTTATTTTTATCTCCCCTCCCTCCATTTTCTTCATTTCCTTCCATATTTTATTTCCTTGCTCCCCTCTTCTGTCTCTGTTCTTGACTCTTGACCGAGTAATAAATCATTCAGTCCAGTTGAAGGAGCTTGGAGCACACTCACATGGTCTCTGTGACCTAGAAATACTAGCAGCTTTCTTCTCCACATGGTTGGCTCTTTGACAGAGCTCTTTCACGTCAGCTCTGGCCCTGTGAGGTCTGCCCTTATCTTCTGGGCACACTCTTGCTGTCCTTTCTACTGAGATACACTGCAAGAAAATCAGACAGTATTCTGTATGCATGCACCATAAGTGTTTTATGTGTTCTCATAAGTGAGGACACTTATGGCTTGGCAGTAATACCAATTTCAAGAATGGTCTTCAGAGAAAATGTTTCTACCTACTTTATTCACACTAAAAAATAAGCTCTTACTTTGACTGAAGTTATCAGAGATGGTTTTGCACTCTGAGCTTTTTGTTAATCACATAATAACATGTATTAAAGTTGCAGTGTGAAGGATGTGGTCACTTCTAGCGGTGAGGATTGCAGATTGCAGCCAGCTGAAACTTCTCCCACGTGGCAAGGGTGAACTTCTGGTTAGAATTTCTTAAGTGTTGATTGTTCGTGAGATCATTTCCTCCTCAAAACAAATAGATCAGGTGATTTAAACTTAAGGTAACACTTTGCTTGAAGCTATCGACATAAGAGTGAGGGTCATAACAATAATAATCATTATGTCAACTTGTCATGAACACAAATAGAGGCGCATTTCTTGTTAATGTCAAGTTGTTCTGGTAATGTCATCCTGGTTAACGTCAAGTTGTCATAATAAGAACATCCCAATCAAATTTAATGTCAACTTGTCATGACAAAGACATCATCTGGTAATGTCACTTTAATTAATGTCAAGTTGCCATAATCAAGACAACCCTAGTCTCTATATACAGACTTTACATTCAGTGAATGTTGAGTCTGTAGGGAAACCCCGGAGATCTTGCCTCCGGAAGAGTCCGCATGATATTGACCAATCACGTTTGAGCCGGCTCGAGTTGTTGCCAGGTTAAACGGTCCGTGCGGTGAACATAATTGACGTCACTGCAAACTCTGAATGGTTCAGCATATTTACTTATATATAAACGGAAGTCGGAAACAGAAATTCACCTCCTCTGCCCAAATCAAACCGGAATACCAAAAAATCGGGGGTCTGCCCCCAGAGGCTGTTTTGTTGTCTGCCGAAGTCAGACGCTGAATACAGCCAATGGGTTCCGAGAATGAGACATCTCAAATAAATTTAATGTCAGCTTGTCATGACAAAGACAACTTCTGGTAATGTCACTTTGATTAATGTCCAGTTGTCATAATCAACCAAACATTGTCAAGTTGTCATTACAAAAACCAAATGACACTTAAGGACAGCAGTCATAAACGTTTATGACATATACATAATGTTTATGACAAGTTCATGACCGTGTCAAGTCATAGTTATAACACTGTCATGTCACTCTTATGTAGATACCTTCAAGTAAAGTGTTACCAAACTTCAAACACTATATAAAGCAGTGTCACATTATAAACCTCAGAAGCTGTTTGGCTCGTTGCAGAGGGGTTGGTTTGTCCGTTTTGGGCTACTGTAGAATCATGGTGGGGCAACATGGCAGACTCAGTGGGCCATGGATGTGATGTGAATGGCTCTTTCTAAGATAACAGAAACACGGCAATTCTCATTTTCAGGCAATTAGAAACTTAAGAAAACATACTCATGTCCCATTTCTGCCAGTTTCTGCCACAAGTTGATTCACTTGTAAAATTAAAAGCAACCACCTGCAATACAGTGGTTCCAAACAGAAAGTGAGCATCATCACAGTCATGAGCAACAACAGACCCAGAGCATGTTTGAAGTGGCTCAGCGCACCACCAGCCACTGAAGTGAGGCTGTACAAAAGTGTAATCTCTAGTCTTTTGGTGAATTAAGCAAATCAGTGCTGCACTGAAAATTAAATGGCAATCCTGAAACACTAGACAAACAATCTATGTGAAGGAGGCTGCAGTGCTGTGATCCTGTCTTTGAGTGGGCTTTTTTCTATTTTTCTTGCTTTGTTTGTTTGTTTGTTTGCCATTTCACCTTTCTACAGTGAGATACAGTTGTTCGCCAGAAAGCTTCAAACTGGTTGAAAAGATATCCGCACACTTGTGTTTGATATCCGCACACTCTATGCAGTGTTTCACTTCACCGTTTAGCTCTCTGTCTGTTAGACTTTCATCAGAGTCCAGTAGACCAAAAGCACTTATTGATGTTTCCAACACCTTGCCAAAACTACGCTGGGTGGAGCGCTGGTCATCCTGTATCATAGCCAAAAAAAAAGTAGTAAATTCTTCGTTGCATTTTTAGAAATGATCAGCATTCATAAATTAATTTCCTGTTTGTTATTTTCAGGTTTTGGTTTACACAATCAATATCACAGACACACAACAAAACATTTCTACAGGTAGGACCTATCTGACTTTCTAATCCATTAAAATACTCAGTGAAGCCCTAATGAGTTAGTTAAATGATACAGCTTTACATTACTTTTAAACTCCAATCTGATTTCTTTTAGCCTACTAAAGCAAATATTAAATGATTTGAATTACAGTGATGCTACAGCTTTCACAATAACGCCATAATTAACAGCAGAATAAAGAGCTTTTCAATAAGGAGGGATTATTTGAGAGTATATCTATACGTTGGCGACAGACACTGTAGTCAATGAGGTCTAATCACTACAGACACTGTAGTGATTAGACCTCATTGACGAGAGCCTCTTATTTAACAAAGGCCCATGAAGACTGGAGAGCAGAGGCCCCATGATTCTGCTGAGGGTGAAGTTAAATGACAGTCCACTGAATGGGAACATCCTGAAGGTCACAGTGGGGATGGAGAAGTGGTCGGTTGTGCGAACAACTAGATCTGAAAGACATATTCCCGATGTCTCTCTTATCCTACTTTCTCAATTAACTTGTTAATATGAGCAACGTGGTTCTACATCAACACACAATGTTCTGCCAAATTACAAACCATCTTGATTATTTCATATGCAAGGATTGTATATCTTTGTGTTTTTTGTCGGTTGTCAGTGGGGCTAAGTTGGAAAAAGATGATATTATATTCTAGTGCAGCCCTTGTTCCTGGAACGATCTGCAGACAAAGCTCAATCTTGAAACCCTTATCTCTTTAAATTGAAAAATTATAAAAAAGGAAATGGTCACTGCCGGCCGCAGTTGCTTCAATTAACTCAGAAACTTTCAACTAAACTTTGCTGCCTTGTCAATGCACTGTATTATGTAATGTATTTTTGACATATTTTTGCTGTTGTGAATTGATGATGACGTCCTGGTGCTATTTGACCATGACTTGGCCAGATCTCAGAGGCAGTCTTTAGTTTTTTGTCCATTTTGGGCCACTGTATAAACATGATACCCTGGAAATCCAGAGTTCTCCCGAGAGCACAATTTGAATTTGCTCAGCGAGTCATTCTGGCATCAGTAATGATGCTCATTACCTATGCCCATGAAACCAAGCTGCACCTATCACACCGGTGTATCTGATATAGGCGGGCCAGAGGCGAGCTAAACAGATGATGCCAGCGCTGCAACGACGATGTCCGGAATCAGTCAGTAAACATTGCAAGATGGCTACGGACAAACACCAGTTGTTTGAAATAGCTTTGGCCGCTACAATGAACGAATACGACTTGGCTTTTTCTCTAAAAGAGGAACAGAAGACGGCGCTCAAGTCTTTCCTTTGCAAGAAGGACATTTTTGCTGTTTTGCCAACTGGATACAGCAAGAGTCTAATCTACCAGTTAGCTCCACTGGTAGCGCTCTGGATACGTCACCCTGTGTATTGTTCTGATTGGTCGTAGTTTTATCCAATTGCGTGCAGTGATATTTACAAATGCATGCTTGGTGCCGCCCTCGAGTTGGGCCATTTTCATTACTTGTGGCCAGACCCTAAATCTCTCTAGATTTGGGTCTGGATTTCCAGGCTGTAAACATGGCAATCTCCTTGGATGAGGATCCACTCCCTGTGTAGATATATTCTTATTTTGATGTGATTATACACTAATGAAAACATCCCGCTTGTATTATATTCACTTTCTGCCAATATATCCCCCTAAATGCCACACACTGCACCTTTAACCATTGCAACCAAGTTTTCAGGGGCTCTAAGGAAACAGCATACAAGTATAGATTTATGATGAGAGAGACTTTCACAGAGGTGGAGATGGAGAAGGTTATTGCAGGTAGAAATAGCAGATATTCACCTGTGGAATAAATTTTAAAATAGCAACAGAGAAGAGATGGGCATATTCATGTGAATGTTGTCCAGAGCTTCATTACAAACTAAACAATACTGGCAGCACACAGAATGAGTGTCTGACCAGACTCGGTCACTAGATCAAAGGTGCATAAAATTCTGGTTGCACTCTGTAAACACATTTAGTATTTAACAGCTGAAATCTCTGCTCTTTTAAACTCAAAGAACTTAGAGCAGCACTGAGCTGCACTCTTAGGGATATATCACAAAGCAGTCTTAGTCAGAAGGTTGAACTTATCTTGGTAAGTTACATTTCTTTACTTGTATTTCATGAAGCAAGCCTGTGGTCAGAGGTTCAGCAGATTGTGGGCTATATTTCGTGGAGTTCACAAGGGAGAGCATGGTAGATGAAGCATAAGAAAAAATGCTTTAGTATGCTGAGGTGTTGGTAGGGTTGGACCGGCTACTTTGGAAGGCCAGGCTGCGCCCGCAGGGAGCTGGTTGCAATAGGTCTGTAGTCCACGTTAACACTAGCAGGTGAATTGGGCATTCAGCAGCAGCAGTGTGAGCCAGACTGACTGAGGAGGAGGTTCTCTGACTGGGGCACAAAGTTGCTCAGACAGGTACCCTTGAGTGTTATTAAGTCAGAATGGCTGTGTGACTGCAGAAAGCTTGCTGGTGCATTGTTTACCAGCACTGTGCTTGTTTTATTGATTTATTAACCTGTTAATACGTTTGTTTGTCAGCATTGCATGCTAGTGGTTATATTGTTTGTCACCATAATTGCTTTGGCTGAAAAGACATAGTAACAACTGAGGATCAAAATAAGAAAATCTATGTTACAACTGAGATAGAAAGAACTCACTGTGCAAAGGTGTACACAGAGTGCGGACACACACTGTTCTCAGGTGTTGGTGAAAATATCTGCTGATATAATGTGTTTTCTGAGGCACTGAATGGGCTGTTTTCAGCTACAGCAGAGGTGTCAGCTGTTGTATTGCTGTTGAGAAGAGCAGATGCAGGCAGGCACACACTCTTATCACTCCGTGTGTGTAGGTGCACAGCTATGCAGCGACTTTACACATTTACAGTCAAAGTTAATGAGAGAACCACTGAGATTTTTGCAGGAAGCAGTAGTGAAACAGTGAGAACAATGCTGGTCAACAAATTCAGTAATTACAAATCAGACAAAAATGAGACCATAGATAAGCGCCAGACCAACTCAAACAGCAGAATAAATGTTGCCATTTTATGTGTCTGTATGTGTTACAATTGTACGTTTGATAGCTGATGGATATGTTGAAACTTTTTGTGTCTTCATGTTTCAATTTTCAATTTTATGTCATGGTTACTGTGCAGTTGGGTTTTGGCATTAAAACTATTATGTTAGTGTTGAGAAAACATCATGTTTTAGCTTAGAATACCTAGTTTGAGCTCCACAAACACAGCTGGACATGCCCTGAACTCTCAATGAAAAACATCTGCACCCCTTTGGTTTCACACAGCTGTCTATGTATGTATTGTTATGATAGCTTGCCATGAGGGAGACGCCCGAGGCAAGACATTATGAAGACAAAAGAGACTACACCACAAATTATCTATGTAAATACACATTCACTTTGAACAACCACAAAGAAGAGTGAGCTGGCCAACTGGTACGACAGAACAGAACCTGAGGGGTGTCCAGCGGTCACGAGGAGCAAGAGCAGTGGCCTGGCAGTGAGTCAACCACACACACCCCCCCAGATAGGAAAGGTCACACTCACCCAGAGAAGTCCAGGTTCATTTTTCACATCTCATGCAACACACAGGGAGGGGCACTAAGTTACAGGCTTGCTAGCCTTGGTTGATGTGGTTTCACAAGCAACAAGGTAAGATTGAGGAAAAGAAACATGGTGACGTAACTCAACATCCACTTGGTTTTACACGCTTCCAAACACTGTTTCTTAGGGGAAAGTCCTGTGTTTGTTTGACCCATCCACCACCCCAACATGCCTCCTTACAGGGACTACTTATGTCTGTACCCCTGTCAGCGCATTGATCACAGCCTACCCAATTTTGTGAGATAGACATAAATTACTCGCTCATTAGTACATGAGTTACATACAAATTGTGGTGCATTACTTTTTGTTGGAAGGCTACACGTACAAATAGTCTACAAGAACAGCCTGCAGAAATTTACAATGCAAGTATTTTATTCTAGTGGCTGGACTGTGTAACAAGATACTACAACCATGCTAATGACTGTGAGGCTAAAGTACAGCTGAGGCTGATGGGCATGTCCTGAGTTCTGGTCATGAGCCGATGTATTAGACAAACTGAAAATCTGACAATTTGGTAGCACTACTGGAAAGGCCAGGAAATCACCAAAGTTACTACTGATTATGGGGGTAACATAAATGTCTGATATTGGCATTCACAGAGGCATGTCCATAGCATGGATAACATGAATTACCAAAATCAGGAAACTTCACATACTGTGTATAGTGGCTGTAAAATCAGTTCACTGTCCCTCATGCTGGAAAGAAACCACAAAGTATCACAACACAGTAATTAATCTAGTAAAATAGGCTACACATGGAATCCACAAAAGTAAGATAAAAATGCAAAACAATTAACCTGACAGTTAATTTAAAGTTATTTGCTGTGTGAGCTACACATTAGCTTCAGACAGCAAACGGGTAAGTTAACCGGTTGCAGAAAAAATAAATTCTATTTTATCATCAATCAGGAAATAGCAATAGCAGACAATGGTCAAAATAAGATTCAACTGTAGCCGGAGAACCGGATGAATCTGCAAGCTTATTTTTTATTTGCTCTGGCAGATGCTTCTGGTCCCCCTCCAGTCTAAACAGATTTCCACCCAGCCGATCCCTCTTTAAACTGATCACAACCATTTATCTTATATGGGGCATGTTAGATATGATGAATGTCAACTTCAGGAGCATTCCCGATGTAAAATATGTGATGATGTCACCTCCCTCTGGGGACACAATGACAAGCATAAGTTTAACTTTGTAAAGAGAAGTTGTGGCATTTCAAAAAGAAGATGGCTGCAGCTGATGTGGAACTTTCTGTTCAGGCACTGTTTTCAAATTCTGACAATAAAAAAGGCAAAACTCGTTTACAGACATATTGATGCTACGCCATCACAGCTCATCTCTTCATGCATGCACATAACTCAATGCCTCATGTAGACGTGGCCAGTGAGAGTGACACTGACAGTGAATGATATACTGTTTAAAATTACGGACGTAGCTACTGTGACATTACCCACTGGGGGGTCTGCCCATTATTCCGACATCCCATTGTTCCGACCATATTAAACCCATTGTTCCGAAATCATCATGATGCCCTGTGGTTAAGGTCTGGTTAGGTTTAGGCACAAGAACCACTTGGTTAGGGTCAGGAAAAGATCATGGTGTGGGTTAAAATGAAAAAGAAAGTGGCAAACACATAAGCCGTGAACCTGCTTCACCTCAAGTCTATCCCAGCTGACCCAGAGCCGGTCGCGGCGCACCATCAAGGCAGAAATACGCCCACCGGGAGCCGTTCAGCACCGCAGAAAGCTCCCCACACAACCCAGACCCCAGAGTTGATAACAGGAGGTTATGGTGTTTCATTCTCTCCTCTCTATGACACTTGTATCTCGACCGGTAGCCTACTTTTGTTGCGTTTGCTGATCCTCTATTGTACACAAATACAGTATAGCCTAGTATAATCACATATCGGAACAACGGGATGTCGGACTAATGAGAGGTGGGAACGATGCTACGGCACCACCCATTGGTTTGTGGACTGCCATTTTGAACGTGGAGCTGTGAGAGAGCTAGGTGTGGATCTGACTCATGGACTGTCACAAGTGGCCCCAGCCTTAAATATGTGTAAATATAAGCCTTAATAAAATTTAAACAAGTGAGTTCCATAAAAATTCAAAACCTGTACAGTTGTCACGAAGGAGAAGATTAGCTATGGAGACAAAAACGTTTTTTGTATCACTGACTCGCTTTTAGAGCCAGCCTCAAGTGGCCATTCAAAGAACTGCAGTTTTTGTCACTTCCATGTTGGCTTCATTTTTCAGCCCCAACTAATATTTTTCATTTATACAGTTAATATGAATGACTCAGTTTCTCTGTGCTCATCCAATCCAAAACATGAACAAAACTGGGATAACCCTCATAACTGGAATACTTTCATCCACATGAACACACTCATTCATCCATCTGAAGCGTAGCTCTGAGGCTGACCTGACGTGGGTGTTTTACAATTTACTAGGCCCAGCTGATGACCTCATTGACAAACATGCTCTCATACACTCAAAACTAATATTTACATTTGGTGGCCTGTGTGCTGCTGTTCTGATGGTCCTGTAGATTTATGACAGTACGGTGTAGAGTTTGATTTTAGTGTAGTCCATCATTGCTTTGACAGCAGCTTTCTGTTGGAATGCCCATTTTGATTACAGTATGTTACATTGTTCATGTTAATACATATTCATTTTCAGGACAAGCATGAGAGGCCTCGGGCATTGTGTAGTAAATAACATTCAAAAGTGGCCTTGACTTTTTTTGTCAGACCAGAATTGGAATTTTTCTCTTAATTTCTCCAACACGAAAAGTAAAACATTAAAGTATTCAAAGCTCATAAGCTATTCACACATAATTTAAGCACACTGTTTCTCATAAACTATAATTATAGGTGCATTACCATTATGCTTCTAACAGAAAATACTGTAATGAATTATACATAAAAAAAATCTAGCACTCATGTGAAGACTGCAATCACCTCCTGACTTTTACACAATGTTTATCCAACTTTAATGACTTCGGAGCACTTTTCTGTTTGTCTGAGTTTTATGCAAATGATACCGAATGAAGGTGGCAACGAAATGCAAGAGATTCCTGTGAAGCCATCAATGATTAATTATCAATGACCTTTTCATAATGACAATAAGAAAGCCTCTCGACACAGTAAAAGTAAAGAAAAGATCTTTACCAAGTTTAAATCACTGTATTTCCGCACCAGCTGTGAAAGCCTTTTTTTATCACTTACGTATTTACTCAGTTTATATTAGAATCTTGGAGCACCTGCTACTTAGTTAACTGATCTACCCTCTTTTTATGCTTTTGTGGCTTGTGTACACAACTGAAATTAAATGCACAGAGGTATATTGTGAGAGAAAGGCGAGAAAAAGTCTTGAACTAGTATAAGTATCATAGCTTGAGCAGAAATAAAATGTACAAACACAGTCTTGGAGAAAGTGTATGTGAATCTATATATGAATCACAAAGTGCTGTATTATAACAACATTTTGTGTGTCCAGTGAGTGTGAGAATGCATGGACATGACCTCACAATACTCGTGTGATCACACTAAATGCCAGATTAATTTCAGATTCTCAATGACAGCATGTAAGGGCAACGGAAACCCATGTTTGCATTCAGGAGTGAAATAAGAGGAAGTGTGATTTTCTTGCACCGCTGTGAAAAGTCTTAAACACCTTGAGGACACCAGCTGCATATCTAAAGCTTCAGGAGTGCAGCGGGAGCATCTTAAGCCCTCTGTCAGTGTCTACACTGGATGCATTCAGCCACAGCAGTACTGGTGCACTACAAAAGTTTTGGCACCTCAACATGATATTAGTTTTGTTATTCTCAGAAGTTGGAGAAAAAATGGACTTACAGAACAACAGTAAGACTCGGGATGCATTCACCTACGTTAAAAGGTTACTCCACCGATTTGTCATAACACCTCTGTAACATTGTTCTATGTAAAAGTATCAAAATTGTTGCAGCAGGACTACAGATATTACCTTTTCACTTTGGGTGGATTTTCAGATGGGATATAGGGGCGGCTAATATAGCCTTGAGCTGCTACTGTACCATCAAGCAGAGATGAGAATTGGACTGCAGTGTTTCTCAGCTTCTACCCCCAGATTCAAACTTTTCAAAGCTTTTAGTCTTCGGCCTCAACCAACGCTATCTTGAAGTTAAGTCAAGGCTAAGTTGAGGCAATTGATCGGTCTTTGCACAGCTCCCTCTGGAGCCACAAAAGGCTTCATACAACTTTTTCACATTCACTGTAAACAAACTTTGAACTGTAAATCGACATACCTACCTTTTAACTTTGAATTTATCCTCAGCTGTCGAGTGGCTGGTATATTGTTATTGATCAGAAGCATATCTGTTCAGTCAAACATGTCTCAAACTGGGGACAGAGGAACCATTGGAAAGTAGTGTTGAAAGATGGGCTGTAAAATGATCGACACTGCCCAGAGACAAAAATGATCATGGTCATTGTATAGTGATGAAGTGTGAAGCCAAAAGCAACTAGACTGGTATTTAAAGTGGCAGTAACAGTAAATGTGATTTAATACTGCAGGTCAGAGAGCTCTGGGGACATCGAGCAAACTGCTGTCATTTTAATAAAGAAGTCAGACAATAATTGGCCCTCCTCATCATTCTGTGATTTTACAGCATACGGCATGAGTCTGCGGACAGCAGGGCATGATGAAACTGAAAGTTGGTGCAGCTCTTCATCATCTCTTACTATCTGCAATATATTAAACTGATAAGCTGTCAAAAAATGCTGAAAATGACCGTTTGTAGACACATTTATGATTAATAATAACTGTAGGCATCATTGGAAACCACACTGCGTTTCCTGTGACTACTCCAAAATAAAAGTCAACTCGTGTTTTGCCTGTTAAATGCTTTTAATGTGAAGCTGCAGCAGCAGGAAAGGTCTGGTTTGCATTAGCAATAACTTAATACAGCTTTTTTAGGGCAGATGTTACTCTCAACACCCAGTTCTGCAAATACATAAATGCTGAAATGCTTTCAACAGTGGGCCACAATTGTTCAAAAGAAAATTTCAAGATCATTACTTCAAATTCTATAAAAACTGACCAAAGAAAAGGATGAAAAAAGAAATTTCTTGAAGTATTTAAGCCATATCTAGCTGCTTTTGACTTGACACTTCTGTAAAGATTCATACTTGACTTGGGGACCATGTATCTGAGTATAGGATCTCTGTCACGTGATAAGAGGTGGTCGTATATGGGTGGAGAGGTCACAACCACTGTCACGGTTCAAAGATGGTTTCTGCTTTTGAATGTGAATGGCTTTGTTGATCTTTCTCCAGATGTCCACCAACTCCTGATCAGTGACCTTGACCCCTCCTCAGTCGATGCTGTGACCACTTACAGACCATGTTCATATTACTAGTGATCTATCCTCCCTGTTTTCTTCTCGGGTTGAAAGGTTCTGTCCTCAGGGAGTACAAGCAGATCTGACACTTGAAACTGCCATCTCTTATCACTTGACAAGATCCTGTATTTAGGTCATGTGATAACACCTGAGCGAGTTTCATTTTCTGAGAAAGCTCAAGGACATGGTCAAAAGCTCTTGGAATAGCTGAGTAAGTGAACCTGTTGTTTATAATATTTATCACAGAAACTGGTGGTGTGTGTTTGTGGCGCATTTAGTTTAAACACACCGTAAGAAAAAAGCAAGCAGCTGTGTAAAACACATCATTTAGCTGGCGGCTTTTGTGAACCACCATAGTCCCTGTTTACAATTCACTGTTTTGTGATTTGAAGAACAAGGCATTGAGCTGTCACTCTGAAACTAAAGCGCCCAGGGATGAACACAGCAGTGTGACAATATGATCCCACAAAAACATCCCAGGGGAGACAAACACGGAGCAAGAAAGACAGAGAGACTTTGCAGGGTTATACCATAATGTCACTTTCCTCTGCAATGAAACTGTAAGTAGACGTGAATGGAGAAAAACAAAGTAAAATAAACCGACTCTAAAGGTAAACAGACCGCATTACGGTTACATAGATTCTGATTTAATATAATCTGATTCTGGTTTCTAAGTGCAGTGTTTCGCTCTGTGATTGTAGGCAGATGCTGTATCATCAGTATGTTTAAATTTCAGAAGAGTACCGTATCATTCCCCACTGCTTCTCTTCATTACTGTCTTTTTCGCTTCACTTGCTGCTAAATCCCCAAAGCAGAGCACACAGAAGCTCAGAGACATGCAGTCTCCTCTGCTAACAAACTGACCCACTCTCTTTTTCATCCATTGCACCCTCATTCACACCCATTTTCCCATCAACACTTCTTTCTATCCCATCTCTGCTCTCAGTATGTTATATATATTTTACCAATGTATGTTCTAGCAAATTACACTTTGAATTTTCTAAAACATAATCAACATCTAAAGGGCTAATCATTTAAAAATAGATCTCAGCAGAAGCAGGATGGTGATAGTAAACATCTTCTAAATGAAGAGCTGCACTCTTGAACCTGTGTATGCTGCACAACATGATAGGACAGGTCAGGTACTGATGAAATTTCTAGTTGGTTAAGCCAAGATGGCCAGACTTTAAGGAATATAGTCTCTAAGGGATGTAGTGAGCTGGGTTATGTAATCATCTTTTGTTTTATTCAATAATGTTCCATCTAAAATCTTAAATAAATTAAGTTTTGTGGTTTCTCCAAATTATGAGTGTCTCAAGTAGCAAGAAGAAGCTATTTGCTTCACTTGGACAGAAATGTATGCACTTAATTTGGCTTTATTTCTTGCTGCTGAACATATATCTGTGTAATTGGTATACTCTTCACTTGCTGCATGTCGTCCCCCCCACTCTCTCCCACTTCACAATCTTTACTCTGTCCTGTCCATTAAAGCCCCCCCCCCAAAAAAAGGTAAAGAACAGACTTTGTTGTTACATTTTTCTACATCTTCAATCCTTGAGAACACAGCTAACTCAAAACCATTCATTTTCAGATATGCATGCTTCTGACAACAACCCTAAAAATAGTCGCACTCTAGATTTCATCAGTATTCCAAGGTTTTCCGTTGCTGTAACTCTGCGGTCTCAAATCAGAAGCATCTTTCTACCTGAAAGATGTTACCCTCACTGGGGAGCTACAGTAACAAAAAAGTAGTGAGATGTGACTGAGACAGTATCTGGACTTTTTACTGTGTATGAAAAGCAGACAGCCTCGGAAGCAAGTGAAAGAGACAAACTTAATCATCATAATATTTGTCATAAAATGGGAGCTAATAAGACAAATTTGTTATTCTATAAGGAAAATTGTATCACGCTGCTGCTCGTTTTTCTACTGAACTAAAGCATTTAAAGTGTAGCGTTCTGCCTCTCTGTCACTCTCCCCAGACACATTCACACTTTCTCCCAGAGTGTTATGTGCAGTTTTCTACCTGTGCACCAGATGCCCTCAGAATTTTTCACCGGACTGTTGTTCTTACTTCCCTCATCCGTTGCTCACTACTTATACCATCCCACTGTCTTTGTTGCTTTGTCAGAATGTCATTGTTTATACACTGTGTTTTTCTTTGCCTCTTATCTGTTGGCCTTTTGCCTGTCTGCCTGTTCACTGCCTGCCAGACTTACCGCCTTATTTGGACCACCTGTAAGCCTCCACTCATCAGTACACTCCTGAAATTGTCCTCAACTGGTGCATTTGGGTCGAGTCTCTGTTCCTATAATCCCACATTGTGACACCGTTAACCATTATACTAAAACTTGAATACGAAAAACTATTAAACACATGTACTGTATCAATCAATCAATCAACCAATCAATCAATCAGTTTTATTTATAAAGCCCAACATCACCCATCACAATTTGCCTCACAGGGCTTTATAGCATACGACATCCCTCTGTCCTTTGGACCCTCACAGCAGATAAGGAAAAACTCCCCAAAAAACCCTTTAACGGGGAAAAAAATGGTAGAAACCTCAGGAAGAGCAACTGAGGAGGGATCCTTCTTCCAGGACGGACAGATGTGCAATAGATGTCGTACAGAACAGATCAACATGATAAATTAACAGTAATCCGTATGACACAATGACAGTCAGCATAACAGGTGGTGTACCTCAAGGCTCAAGACTTGGTCCTCTGACTTTTAATCTATTCATGCTGTATTTAAGAGCCAACATCTGTACTGTAACTGTGTCAAATTTGCAAAGACAAAACAGTAGTAGTTCAGACCTTATATCCCTTCTTCTTATTTTAAGCCATAACCAATCTTGAGTGACGGACATAATATAACAATCTTTAAATAAGTATTTCAATGCTGGAAAGACAGTCGGACGACACAAATACTTTTGAAAGCGGTGCTATATGACCAGAGGAAACGGAGGAAAAGGGCTGTGGCATTTGCTTTAGCTCAAGAGGTAGAAAACCTACCACTGCAAGAATGCACTGCACTGTACCTGTCCAATAAACACTGACATGACGTGACGTAATAGCTTGTGACATAATGCAAGCCTGGACATTAATCCACTGGAAACAATATAGCAGATGACTGATAACAAATGATTTTTTATTATAGTTAAATGTGACGCTGGGATTTGCAAATTGTCATGCAGCCAACCATTAGCAGTTGCCTGGTCATTCACAACAGAAGCACATTTCTCTGCACCAGTCAGCAAGCAACTCTGCTCTCTGCTCTGTTTAGATTACATGTAGAGCTCTCTCTTTCTGCCTGCCTGTGTGTGGGAAAAAAAAGACCAGACACCATAACTATTGCTGCAGCTCACGAGCCGGCCTGAGCACTTAGTGCCGCACTGCATCCAGTGTAAACGGCCCAATCACTTAACATGGGCACCGAAAGCAAGCGTGCAGTGCTCCATATAAAATCGGCACACTTTTTGTCACTTCTCTATCCAGTGTGAACCCGGCATTAAAAAATAAGTATGTCAAGTATGTTTCTGAAAAGTTTTAAGGTGAGAAATAGGCAACACAATAACAGAATCTTGGCTCATATTCGATCAGCACTGCTTAGTTTTACCATTTGATCTCATTTTTCCAGCCTCCATATGCAGTATGGCACCCGCTCCTTGTTCACAAGTTCTCGTTTTACTGCCAAAAAGGGCATTAAAATATGTTTCTGACGACATTCTAGGCAAAAAATAGTCAATACAGTTCCAGGTAGCAGTCTTCGCTGCCTAGTTTTACTGTTTTACCATTGAACCACTGCTTACTCCTTTATTAGCACACCCATGAGATTTGGTTTTATTAGATGCTCATATCTAATCACTTGAATCTATATCACACCCTGGGAAACTACAGTACTTATTGATTTGACAATGTGTTTTACTACATGTATAGAGTCATGTGATATCCAACTTGAAGTGTTCAGAATAATTAAGTTACTATGCTTCCCTTTTAGTTTCTGTGTGAAACTACCCATGAAATAGACAAGTGATCTCCAGAGACTTCGTCTTCACTGTAGAGAAGATTAACACATTATCTGGATGGAGATGTACATGACTGGGGGCAAATTGCAGAGAGGGTTTGATGGAAACTGCAAACTGTGAAATGATTTTTAGCGTAGTCTCATCAATGTTTATGGTGTTGAAGATGTGAGCAGTGACATTCAGTAGTATACAGGGTGTGCTGGAGTGCAGACAGAACTGACACACACACTGCTACGTTCCAGGAAGCTGCCTGCTTTTCTTACTCTTGTCTCACCAGCATCTGTAATGACATATTAGCTGTCACACCTAAAGAGGCTCGGAGTACATTTATGTATGATCATGTTTAAATAAGGGATATATATAATTTTACAGAGAGCTTAAAGGTTCTGTATACATACTGTAGCAGTGTGTGTACTCAATATATACCATGTCTTTATTTTACTTATTCAACCCACACACTAGTTGTTTCATTGCTTTTCTTTAGTCTGATGTTCTTAAATTTATTAGTTTTGCTCTGAAGAAGCAATATTCACCTTCAAATATATTCTTTAAAGGTTGGAGTGATAAATAAATTCAACTTAAACTTGAACTTACCAGAAATTTGTGTTTGTCATCTAGGTTGCTCCTCTCCTTCACATTATTCCCTGTTGGATTTCCACACTGTCAGTATTGAGCAGATGTAACGGAGCCTGTTCTCTTAGGAAGCTTCTCGCTGCCAGACTTAAATATTGCCAGAGCTTATATAATGCATCACAATAAGCATAACGCCTGAGTCTGGATTTGCAAAAGTTTCCCTGCTATTGACATTTCATTTTGCCCAGGTTCAGGTCTTTTATTACCTGCCTGCACATTACTGTATGTTATGTTCCACTTACTGTCAGTCACACTGACAGAAATATGAGATAGATGAATGAAAGACAAATATTAAAAGTCAAAAATAGTCAACTATACTGGATAAATGACACTCTCGGAGTCTAAGAAGGCAGAGGGTAAAAATGTAAAATAATAAATGACAATTTTATTGTTGTCTCACACAGATAACTATGCCCAGTCCAGTCCTTTTCTTACGAGACACCATAAATCCTTACAAAGATTAAAGTGCAGCATGGACATTTCCAAACAACAGAGACAGCCCCATCGTAGAAAAGCAACTCTCTTTCACAACCAAATCCTCAGGCCATCATTGCCTACAACAAAATTCACTCACTAAAGAAATCAGATACATATTAAATATTCCATCTTACCTTCTCTTGCAGACTTTAGAGACAGTTTGCAAACTTTAACACATTAGATTTAAACAGATACTCCAGTTTTTTGCTCGTCTGCGCACCAGAACATTTCAGGGTTTTGTCGAGTCATTTCATGGAAAATTAACTCTCTTAGCTCATCATAATTTGTACAGTACAAAAGAAAATGGGACTTGCTTTCCGCTTCAGCCAAATCACACAGCTCACACAATCCCCATGAATATTTTGGAATGGACGAACCTCTATGGCCAGAAGCAGAATACCCATTCTCTAACGGGTACTGTAACACACTGTTGTCGGTTACTGATTAATTGCATTGCACATACAGTAGCTACACAGGGAGACATTGTCAAAATGAATATAGTGAGAAATGTGTAATAAAAGACATATATCTCAGTCTTTGCACTGCAGCATCTCACTATTGGACAGTGAAACACATTTCTGATAAGGTGTCAAGTCACTGTTTACATACATTACTGTAAACACGTGTTGTTGTGGAGGAAACTGTAGAATTTTCCTTTTTCCATAATACTCTCACAACAGGAGGCTCTGTCAGATTGAATGCACTGCCACTGCTGCACAGTCTGTGCATTGCCAAACAAGTTGCACAGCCAGATCTATAATGAGATGACACCAGTATGTATGTATGTATGTATAGATTTGTCCTGAATCGAGAAACACAGCAAGTGGTCCAAGACAGCTTGAGTGCAGTGCAGGCCAGAATTTCTGCCTCAGCTTCCTCCTAGCTGGCAGTTATTGGAACTATGGGAGCGTGAAGCACCGTATATAATTTTTATAAAGCAGGAGAAACTTTTCGGTGTGGCATTTGAGGATGGAACTAAAGGGACAATATTTACAAAAGAAAGGTTAGAGTAAGTAGTGGAAACATAGATCAGAATAACACAATACAGTAAACCAAACTACACCACAAATACTTTCAAATGACTGAAATGTTGAATCAACACCTCTTTGGTGCTTGACACATCTGCAAGGGCCATACTCATGAGTCTGCACTGCCAAAGTGACATCATCATCATCAGACATGGACCTTTGCAGGGGTCCTATGCGTCAGGTTTTTCCTGTGCACATCCAATTTTTCAATCACACAGACAGGGATGGGCGGAAAACCATGCTGTAGATGCTGTATGTATTTCAAACACTGCCTCCTACAGTCCAGGAGAGTATTGGTTTGCAGTGAGAAGAAACTGCACAGAGTATAAAAGATCCAAACATTTCTTTATCACAATCACGCATCAGCTCATGGTTATGTGACTGTCCATGCAGACAGTATAACTGAGGTATAAAAATCAACATTAACCTTTATGGTGGCAGGATTTAATGTTGCATTAAGGCCTAGTCAGTGGCACTGCAAAATTGCCTCCTGCATCTGTTGCTGATGTTCCGGGATGACGCTTGTTACATGCTTTGTGTCTTTTCAAAATACACTTTGGTTTTCACAGGAAATGTACAGTTTCTGCTTATTAGAGTCATATAGTCTTTTTCTTTTTGCATTTGGTTGCATTTAGATTAAAACATTATTGTTTGGCTCAGCATTTACACAGGAAGCAAACAGTGGGCTCTCGTGTAACAACACATTCTCACTCCGACCTCATCACATATTAATGTTTGGTCATGGACCTTCCCCTCCTGATACGACATGAAAGGTACCCTGGGTGTTGTTGGTTGTTGACGTTCTGGGTCGCCGTGTCAAGTTATGCCCATTGCATGCATTGTCTTCTTTCAAAATACACCTCTATTGTCACAGGAAGTTTACCGTTTACATACAGTCTCCTTCAAAATAAATGCACAACGACATGACAAATCGATGTTTTTTTCCTCCTACAACACATGCTTGTAGGAGGAAAAAAACATTGATTTGTCATGTAAGTCTGAGGAAAAAAAACAGGGTTTGGCTCTCTCCCGCTCTCCCGGGTGAAAGTCGGTGTTTGCTGGACCCATCCACCACCCCGTCCACCCATCCTATTTGGACTTTCGCTGCCTTAACATTTGTTCTTGTCCTGCCACATTTTCTCCCGATGCCACCGAGCGCCATTAAATTACAACTGTGATCAGCTGCGTATCATGCCGACGTTCAAGGACGGCTTTTTTTTGTCAGGTCTGACACCGCAAGTCACTGCCCAAGCGCCAGATTTTGACGACTTCGAAGTAAGACCAGGTTGCACCTGAAAGTCCAGGGTTTGTTGACCCACCCACCACCCTTGTGTTATCGGCAGCATTTCGAACGGGTAGCTGGTCGCATACCATACTGTCCCGAAAGGTGGCTTTTTGCATTGGTGTCTAACTCCGACATCACTGACAAAACAGTGGTATTTGACGAGTTCTGAATGAGAACAGGCTGGATAATTACCTCCACCTAGACATAAGGCATACCTACAGTAATATTACAAGAGTGAACCAAATGTGTATTAATTCAGTGAAACTGTTTTTCATTGTCTGTTCTAATCATTATGACACACAACACTCCAAATGAGACCGAATCAGCATATTAAAACAAAAGTGGTGGTATATAACATTAAACCATATAATTCAAGGCATCTTTAACAAAAGTAACTCAAACTCTTCCCTTTCATCTGAGCTGACTTTTCAGGGTCTGTTGTTTGAATTTGATTGCCCCCAATAATCTCTTCCTCCGAGTCTTCCTTTTCATCTTCCCACTAAAGACTACAATGTGAAGAATGCAGGGAGCTGTAATGACTACAGGGACTTATTTTAGGTCCTCTATTGGAAGGTAGTGGGCTTCTCCACTTTTCTGCTCTTGAGAGAGGCCTAAATGTCCTTTCAATGACTAGCTGAGCAGTGGATGGCGCTGAATCTTTTTTTGTCTCTGGGTTTAGTGCCTATATTTTCCCTGAAAGCCGTGATAAGGAATGCCCTGGGTGAATGTGCAGTCTCCAGGCATTTCGTAATATGATGATGAATTTTATGCACAATCCCTTAAAAATGGGCAGAGAGAAAAGGCAGGGAATATTGCTTTTGATGGAAAATGGGATGAGATGTGTGAATTCAAAAAAGAAATTGGACAGAAAGAACAAGTGCCACTGGTGATAGCTGAATGACGGGAATGTGAGAGAATAAGGGGTTTAAAAATATGCCCATCCATCATTCCATTCATCCATTTTCAGTCCCTTATCTGGCTCAGACTAAAGGGAGTCGTCCATATGTGCCATTTCCCTGTTCCTCTGAGGAGAAATTTGAAAGAATGTATGCGATATGTGAACTTTATGGGGTAAATTGAGGCTACCAAATTCTCATTACCCTTTTACTGAATTCATATCATCTCTTTGACAATGAACATGTTTTCTTATTGTTCTCAGGGTTTGGGTTTCTGACAGCATTCTTTGTTAATGCAGTGCTGTCCAACAAACACCAGGCTTTGACTCGGGAGACCAGTGTTAGAGACCAACAAACAACATTGGTTGCAGCGATTGTGCCGCTAAAGCCGGGTGTTTTGTAGTAACATCCGTGATGTTTTCCCAACCATATCCAAGTAGTCCAAAGTGTTGCTTACACCTGATGGTGTACCCTTTATGTGAGTTGCTTAACGTCGCCAACCCCTTCAGCATCAAGATATGATGCAAAAGGCTGCCCCAGCATCATTTCAGTAACACCCAAGGCTTCTGCCCAAGAAGAATATAACAAGTACGGATGAAACCATGTGGGAATAAATCACTGGGTCCAGACTGGTGCAACACAACGTGCTTCTTCTTTGCTCTGTGTTAATTTTGCCATAAACTTTGAATACTGATTACACAATAAGGGAGAACATAAACATGTGTACACTGCACCTAAACTCAAAACCATTTTCTGTACATTCATTCATTTTCCATAGCCGCTTATCCTGTCGCAGGGGGCTGGAGCCTATCCAAGCTGACACTGGGCTTCAGCTCCTTCAAAACTCTGCAGCACGGCTATTAACCAGAACCAAGAGAAGAGAGCTGGGACTGAGTTATATTGCTAACTCCCTGTTACCTAATTGCCTCCAAGAACACTGCGATCATCTGCTGCAGGGTTATTGGAGGTTCATCACCAAAGCTATGGAGCACACTACCTATAGAAGCTAGCTCACTAAACATTTTTAAAAGAAAGCTAAAAACGTATCCGCTCACTTTAGCCTTTAACTAGCTCTGACTGTCCTGAAACAGTTCTAAAAACTCTCTCTTTATACACTTTTACTTTCTATTCACGCTTCATGCTGCTGCAACTCTTAAAATCTTACTTGATTTTATGATTTATAGTTTAACAATTCTATGATGTTTTGTTTTATGTTCATTCTGTCTATTTTCATGTGAAGCACTCAGTGCTTGTAATGTCCTTATTGTAAAGCACTTTGTGTTGCATTTCTTTTATGAAAGGTGCTAGATAGATAAAGTTCATTATTATCCTTATTATTAGGCAAGAGGCGGGGTCCACCCTGAGCAGGTCAACAGACTATCACAGGGCTGACACATAGAGACAGACAACCATTCACACTCATACTCACACCTACAGACAATTTAGAGTCTCCAATTAACCTGCATGTGCTCCCTGATGTTCTGTATAGAAGTACAAAAAATACACAGGAATTAATATGCTACCACAGCTGTACGATTTAAACTCTCACACATCCCTCTCATTGTCTATTTTACAGACTGTAAACACCATATTACAAATTTTCTGCAACTGTTTGCTAAACTAAGTAATATAACTCACCGTAAATACAGAGCTGCTTTCCTGTGTTTGCACAGCAATTAGTAGCCTGAATTTGCAGATGTGATCTCAGCATCTAAGTTTTTTACATAGTCAGCATTCAGCTCTTTCTTGCACTGTCATCATCAAAGTGATCTCGAATTTGTACTGTTTGTTATTTGTGTAAACTGTTGCATTATATGATTATGTTTTTTCTTTTCTCTTTTTCTTATGATGAATGTGCTTGGATACCTGGCTGCAAACAAATTTCCCTTGTGGGATAATAAAGTTTGACTAACAGCTGTTACCTGCTTATCT
Organism: Epinephelus cyanopodus; assembly: GCA_026686955.1. NCBI lineage: Eukaryota > Metazoa > Chordata > Actinopteri > Perciformes > Serranidae > Epinephelus > Epinephelus cyanopodus. The sequence continues at coordinate 23,669,038 of CM048916.1, read as the reverse complement.
CTGCTGGCTGGGTTATACAAAATGCTTAGCTTCCAGCCCACTTGGCTAACTCTTCCCAGGCTGACAGGTGTAACCCTGCTAGCTATCTGTCAGGTAACAATGTGCTTACTCTTTACACACCATACACATGATAATATCCATAGGTAAAATAATAACTAGTAATAACTGTTAATGCAAACTATTACACTTTCATTAACCTGCCAAACATTTGTGCTAACAGGAAATCACTAGTGAAAATTCTTTCAATTGTCCATCCATTGATTAAAAGAAAGTTATATAAAGAGTAAAGGTAGAAAAATAAAGGGAAATTAAAGGAAAAAGTTTCCAGTATCCATTTTCAAACAATCAAAAACATTTTGGTAGTTGTTTTCTTTTATTGTACCACACTGGTTCAGGTGTGGCTCAGTATTTCCAACAAGCTGCAGTCTCACTGATCATTTTCAGACACTTCATGAAAACATCTTGAAACGTGTCTCATCTCTTTTTGGAAAAAAAAAAAAGTAATATATCTGCAGGTGTGGCTTTGTGTGTGTATGCACGCACACACATAGAGTTGCCTGGGATATTGCTGCACCCACTGATAATTGCCCATAATGTCTAATTATCTAGACCAACCAACCTGTCACTATTTTAAACAAGACTTGCACAGAGAGAAGAGTTATTAGTCTCACTTGTGATTTCTGTCTGTCATTACAGCTCCAGGCTGTTGAAAAGGTCTCAGAAAAAGTATTGCTGGAATAGAGTGGGAAAACTGTTTTATCTTTAATTAAAGTGGTAACAAGGTGATCTCACTTTTGACTGCACCCCACCACTGCAGGCATGGAAAGGTCCTCGGGAGAATAGTAAGAGCTATGCTGTTGTTATCCTTCTGTAACTCAGCTCTAATAACACCACTGACAACTAAAGTGTTGCGAAAATACCCCACAGAATCAAAGAGGAGTCTTACTTACGTGTGTGCTGCCAAGGATATGGGCAACTACTGTGTGAGTTATTCCCACCGGCCCTGTCCCATTAACCTATCCCATCATGGTGGAGTCTGTAATGCTGCTAATGTGTATTTAGCTGTAGGCTGTTTGAAATAAACATGTGCCACTGCTATATTTGTCTCTTTCTCCCGAGAAGGGAATAAAGGCAGTCATTAACTAAAGGAATGCATTGACATACAATATACAGAGAGCTGAAATGATGCACAGCAACTGCTTGTGCTGACGGCCATTAACATGTATGAGTTCAGGCTGTGTATCATATATGATATTGCATGTCTGTTTTCATCATGATGAGTTCCATGATTTTATAAATGAAGGACATTAGCTCAAGTATCTGGTAGAGTAACTCCTCAGCTACACTGTAATTACCAAGCATGACCTTTGTGCATCTCATTTTAAATAACCCAAACAGCTGATTTGAAGAGAAGCTGTGATTAATGAAGGCAACGCTCTGCGGCACAACCAATGGCAATTTAACACATCCAGTCATGACTAGCTAGCCACTATCCTCAGTTCAGATCTCAGCAATTAGTTCCTGTTAAAATCAAAGTAAATTTCGCTCTGCATCATTATTGCATGGCTTTACGTCAGGCAGTGTTTGGGCTTCAGCTGATGGCATCCGCACAGCACATCATCAAACCTTGATGATGCTCAAAAGAATGATGGTCTTTCATAATGAGGTAAATCCCTTTACTAAGTAAAACTATAAGTGGCTCGGAGACACCCATGAATACTTTAAATTAAAGCAGGCTTGGTTTTTGATGAGCGTGTGACTAAGGCATTAAATGAAAGCACACTTCCTGTGTGCGAGGCTACATCAAACATGAAGCAATCTATGCATAAGTCATACAGTGTATCGATGGGTGTAGATGTTTTGCATCATCATCATCAGAAGCAACATCATCATTGCATGACGCAGTATCTTTGCACTGAGTAACAATGTGTTGCAGTTCACATTGATAATACATGTGGCAGTGATGCAACAAAGACCCCATAATAGAAACACGTTAACTTCTTGTTCATTTCAAGACATGCATCTCTTCATAATTGGACATTTAAAGCTGGGTACGCAGTTAAAATTTGGCTTAATTGGGAAAAAATCCCATCATAACCTTTGAGCGTACTGTAATTCAAATAAACTGAGACACTCGATTTTTCACCTGCTCTTGGCTCTGTTTTCAGGCTGTAGAACGAGACTCTGGACAACCACAGGTCACTTCAGAGAGGGCGTTCCTATTGGCTGTGCTACAAATGCAGATGTGTGTACAAGTCCCTTTGGTGAAAGCCTGATTCAGTGGCAGAGTCCTGCAGAGAAAGCTGCTACTTCAACATTGGCAGCAACTTCCTTCACTACAGTCGCTCTGATGTAAAGCATAGGTTATTATGAGAAGTAAGAATAAGAGCATGAAATAAAAGTATGTAAATATAAAGCAAAATGAAATGGAATACAGATTAAATGTGCATTAAAATAAACATAAAATGTACATTACGCTACTGTGTTTGACACTAGTACTTAAAGTAAAATAAAATAAAGCATATATTGTCACTGTTCTGAGGCTAAGAGTGAAAATTTAACTCTGAATTAGAGTAAATGTAGGAAATATGTACAGTTATGTGCCTTGTATGTTGAGTAACATTCAAGAGGTGAAGAATATTACAGAGGTGAATAATTGCACAGAATATTGCAGCAGTTGAATTACTGGACCTATTAGATAATTCTGATTATAAATGCAGTAGGTTAAAAAGTCCAAATGCCAGTTGACTCTGAGGGAGAAGTTGTACAGGTTGATGGCAACTGGCAGGAATGACTTCCTGTGGCGCTCTGTGGTGCATCTTGGGGGACCGGAGATGGAGAGAAATAGCATTCATGTTTATGTAGCCAGCATCAGCTAGAGCCTCAAATCATTGTGTGTCCCGTGACTTGCTGAGAGAAAAGCAGGCAGCAACCTGAACTCATCCAGCTCAAACCCCAGCTCCGGGGGACCAGACGGCCCCGACTCCCTGCACAATCAGAAAACATTATGCCACAGGTTAGACCCAACGCTGCCACCAGCTCACTCTGACACCCTGTGGGGTTTGCACTGGCCAAATCCGAGCTGCTACAACCGCCACCTCAATTCCCATCTCCCAAGCTGCTGTCTAATTCCTGTCTCATTTGTGTTCTGATAAACAGAGGCTGAGTGAATGAGCTGCATGTAACTCCACTGTAAAATTAGATCAAATAATTCATTGTATGAGTAACACTGTGTTAATGTAGGAAGCACGTGCACATGCCCGTGGTCGTCTGATGGCAGCGACTCAGGAAAGAGAAGGTAAAACACAAGAGACGGGGGTGTTTTCAAATTGAGTTAGTCAGCCTTTTCCAGATTTCCAGATCCACCTAAGCTTTAAATAAAAACCGATGGGTGTAGTTTGTCCTCTTTAATAGTTAAGAATTTCCTAGTACATTTTCAACATGTGCATTCCACTGTAAAAGAGAAGATTTCATAAACAATGAGTAAAAATTTAATTTGACGTAGCACACACTGCTGTAGGTGAAAGATTGAATGTATCTCCTTCTGGGCGGTATTTAACAAGCTAGTATATAATCTCTTTAGAATTTTCTGCAATGAGAGCTAGTTACAATAACCTTGGTCTAACAACTCACCTCAATCAGCTTCCAATGAGCCTTTCACTGCTCACTTCACTTCAGGGGTTGTACTCACAAAGCTTGCCAGACCAACGAGCTGCTCCTAATGATGAAATTCTAATTAATTTGAATTAAAACGTTTTCTAAGAATTAGAAAAAAAGTTAAAAATTAAGAGTAGATCCTGGTAAAGATAAGCATTATTCACAAAGCATCTTAGCCCTTAAGAGAGCTCCTAAGATGAAAAACTGTTAGAGGCAGGAGGAGTTTTCCTGAGGGTTAAGGCTTCGTGCAGGGATAATGTTTGTGGTCGATCTCATTAGGGATACGCTTACATTTCCCACACAATGCAATAACTACATAACATCGAAAATGTAATGCTCACAACACTAGGATATTTGGAAATATGGAAAAATGCAACAGTACAGCAGTGATGAATTAGATCTGTCTCAACTTTCCATCAGAAGTGATCACACCAACAGTGCTTCCTTTGTCTAATATTGTGACGTAGTTAATTTCCACTGGGCGTCCACACCTTGCAAGTTCACAAAAGGGCATGTCTGTGACAACCAATTACATCTGTTAAAAGAATGCAACACAGCAGTGGGATCGCCACAAAAAACATACAGACATAATTGCATAACCTAACAAACATACACTATAAATATCCAGATACAGACATCTTGCTCACCATCTCCCACCCACACTCCCTGCCCTCAGCTGCTGTACAAGAAAAAGTAGAACTGGAAACAGTGACCTCGAATAGTAACACAGCCGTGTTTATTACGGCATTTTTAAAACAAGAGAGTTTTTTTTAGATGTGAATATAAAGATTACTACTACTTCTGTCAGATGGAGCTTTGTATTGGAATGACCTTTGTGCAAAGTCTTTGAAAATTCTGGGGACAAAGACATGAGTGGATATGAGAAATTATATGGATTCAAAAGCTGTATATGAGGGCCAGTTGAAATGAACACATTTGAGACGTTGCTTTGAGATGTTTCCTAAATCGCTCCTAAGCTCGGACTCCTTGGTAAAATTCTTTTGGCTAAGGTAGGAGCTCTCTGAGAGTGTTCTCAGAGTGTTTGTGAGTGCGGCCCCGGGTCTTTCAGGAGTGAAGGTGAAACAAATTCTACAGGCTGTAACATTGCCTCCAAACTCAGTGGAGACACACTGATGATATGAAAAGACACGAGTACAAGAAGTACAAGAAGTGTCCGTACGTACAAGCTATATATCTTTGGCTTAACTCTCGAGGACATTTGTTTCAAGTAAGGTGAAAAATCCATACCTGCTCAGAATCTGTGGGACTTCAACAAGAAAGAGAGGCAGCTGCAGGAAAAAAAGCAGCTACCACAGAACCTGATAAGTTTTTAAATAATTTTCAGTCTTAGCTGTCACTAAATTACAAACATGAATCACTCCTGTGGCTTAGGGGTTAAGATGCACAGCAACATCCCCAGTTCAAGTCTGGCTTAGGACCTTTGTTGCATCTCCCTCTCATGTGTTTTTACTTTTTTTCTGCCTAAAATGCCCGAAAATAATTAGAAAAACAAACAGAGTCAGACTTGACACACACACACACACAGTCAGTGCCTGCAGCAAGGTAGTTACAACTAATGTCTTCTGCGCCTCCACTGGCTGTGTGAACAGAACAAGCACAGACTGCAACACTCCGGTGGTCAGATACATGCCAAGAAATTGAAAAACACCTTTATTTGCCTCTTTTAAAGTAGTGAGCCTACAAGGAAGTGGCCTTGGCTGAGCCCTGAGCCTGCAAACTCCCTTGTCCCAGCCTGGCTCCAGTATGAGCCCCCACTCTCCTCTATATGGGTACTTTGCTTCACCTTTGGCCCCTCCTCACATAAAAACCAATAAATCACTCACTGTGGACCGAGAGCTTAATACGCCTCACACTGCAGCTCTCAGGGTCATGGGGGCACAGAAACCGTCTTCGCTGTGATAAGGTGGCAATTCCAGGTTGAGGTTTGATAATTTTTTTGTAAATCCCCTGAGTTTTTCATGCCTTCATGTGGAGAAGAGGGCTTAAAAATGGCGCTTAAGCTGAAGAGCGTAAAGACCGCTGTAGGAGATCCAAATCTCCTTTTCTTGGAGATTTTATACAACCTGGTGTGACCCAGATCTGGGGAATATGATGATGTAAGAATTGTGCTCTAGGTGCTCAGGGAGGTGTGACTGCAGTAAAAGAAACTAATTAGACTTTAAAAACTTCAACACCTATTACAGTACAAATACCATAAATGTGTGATCTCATTCTATTTGTTACAGTTTGCCACTTGGGCAGACGCCCCAGAGTTACTAAAATGGTGCCAGGGGCAGCCATTTGTGTTGTATCTTAAGGGTCAGCGGTTAAGTTTAGGCAACCAAAACTGCTTAAAAAAATAAGTGAATACTTAAATCACACATCTGATCTTGATGAATGAATTATTCAAGTTTAAAATCTTTACTGATGTACATTGTAAAATTTGTTGAGAACAAAATGACATGACAATGGTCAGTAAAAACCAAAATCAATCCACTGAGGCCTGGATTCAAAATCACATCTAAAATCAATGTAAAAAAGTTAAATCACAGGCTGATGCATGTGTGAATGTCATTACGACAACTCATAATGTGACTCTGTAGTGTGTATGGCCCCAGCATGCACCTGAATACACCCCGACAATATCTGGGCATGCTCCTGATGAGTCAGTGTATGGTGTCCTGGGGGATCTCCTTCTAGACCTGGATCAGGACATCAGTGAGCTCCTGGACAGTCTGTGGCAGCAGTATTTGGTGGCACTGAATGCACTGATACATAACATCCCATAGGTGCTCAATCGGATATTTGGCCAGAGGTACAAGAGGGCCAGCCAATGGCATCAATGCCTTATAGTCATCCAGGAACTGCCTACACACTCTGGACATATAAGGTCTGGCATTGTCCTGCACCAGGAGGAACCCAGGGCCCACTGCACCAGCATAAGGTCTGACAATCGCTCTGAGGATTTCATCCCAGTACCTAACAGCAGTCAGGGTACCTTTGGCTATGACATGGAGGTCTGTGTGACCTTCCAAGGATATGCCTCCCCAGACCATCACTGACCCAACGCCAAACTGGTCATACTAAATGATGAAGGAAGCATTATGTTCATCACGGCGTCTCCAGACTCTTTCACACCTGTCACATGTGCTCAGTGTGAACCTGCTCTCATCTGTGAGGAGAACACGGTGCCAGTGGCGGACCTGCCAATTGTGGTGTTCTCTTGTGAATGCCAGTCGAGCTGCACAGTGCTGGGCTGTGAGCACAGGTCCCACTAGAGGACATTGGGCTCTGTTCCCTTTTCTTTTTTTTCTAGCAGTGTACTTGGATATGGTTAGAAAAAGAACATGGATGTCGCTAAAAAACAACCAGCTTTGACTGAGTAGTACGAAGGAGTTGTCGGTTAGGGATAGACAACAGAACTATTTGGGTTAAGGTTAGGAAAAGACTGTGGATGTTGCTAAAAAAACATCCAGTTTTGAGTCGCACAAACGCAGCTACAAACACCATGGTGTATCACTGAATAAGAAACCACATTTGATGTTGTTTGTCAATCTTGAACACAGGTGTCCTGGGTCAAACTCTGTCCTTTGTTGGACCCATTTACTTCCCCTCCTGCTCACCCTGAGTGGACTTTCACACTCTTTCAACTACATCAGCTGCTCTGAGTCTATAATAATGATGGAAAGTCCAGTGCATCTCACACAGATGCTAATGGTTTTCCCGGCATTATTATATGCCTGAGTGGAATATTTTGACACCCAGAGAGTGAAACTCAGCTGCTGATGATAAAGGCACTTTGTAGTAAGTATATGTACAACACATGAGCCTGGTTGGTTAATGTCTTCCTACCTACTAAGTATGGACAAATAGTCAGGGCACGAATACCTCTGGTCCATACCAAACCTACTTTTTCATATAAAGACTGGAACTAAGTTGAAACAGCTACAAGTTCAAAACATGCCTACCAACAACTCCTAAACTCACTAATCAATGTTGTACACAGTTTATTTTGTTAATTCATACACATACAGCGATGTAAACACACACACACACATTCTCTGTGACTACGTCTTGGCAAACAACACCGGGCAAAGTGACCTCCTGGAGTCTTGTTGTCACAGTTGCAAGGCAACCAGCACTATTTGCCAGAGATGCTCTGTAAAGCAGCGCAGATGGTTAAACTGTTGTTTACTGACCTACACAGAGAGATTAGAATAACCACATTACTTTTTGACCAATTACTATAAAAGTATATTTTCTGTTTGTCATGTGTTAAATTTGATAACCGTTTTTGATCTTGAAATACTAATTATAATTAATATCATTTTAAAAACACAAGAAATTCTTGATAGTTTCCTTCTCACACAGAGATGTGCTGACAAGTGAGCCTGCTTTGTTCTATCATTCTAAATGGCATTTCCGTGTCTAAAATGCAAAACTGCATGTTTCATTTTTGAGTCGCAAAAATATGTGTTGCAAGCAGAAATGATGTCAGCCTGTGTTTGGAGGGTGGAGAGAGATTAGAGGTGGCCTCTCATGACAAAGGTAGCACCCGATCCTGTTAACCCTCCCGCAATTTGTCTACCACGTTGTCAAGAGAGGTTCAAAGGCTGATGAGACAATAACAACAGAACCTGCTAAAGGAAGATTGTTAATCATTATGTTATCCTCACCTGTGAACCCAAAAGTGATGAAATGAAAATGAATAAATGATGTTTTGGTTGAACTCTGCTCGCCATCTGTGTATGTGTCAATCCCTGCAGTCGTCCCTCAGCGCTCTTATTAAAAGTGCCAAACCTTCATTGTTTAACACACATTTGCGAACAAATGTGGGTGTTAACAGCATTGAAATTGCACAAAAGCTGTGTGTGAAAGAAAACAGCATGGTTAACACAGTGCTGCAGATCTGTACAGTGCCACTGCTGGGTAGTAAATAAAGCCTAATACCCCCTGTGGAGCTGATTCATGGTGTTGCATACCTTCAGTGGCTATTATTCAAAATATTTCAGGGACGTTTTCCATTTAAAAAAGTGTAATTGATGTTCAAACACATTTTTATCAGAATAAACAAAGCCAATCCATGGCATAACAACGTTATCAGTATACAGTGCACACAGCTGACAGAACCATTTGAGATATTTCACTTCATGCATAGTGGCTGATTATGTGGAGTCACACCAAGGGTATCCATGCATTTCCCTGCACCCTCACTCTTTCAAACATACTTTTAAGAACAAAGGTGTCATTTTTATCAAGTCTCAAGAGAGAATATTTCAGCACAGGTGCGCAGTCCAGACAAAGGTGACACAACTAAACAAAGTGTAATTTTGGATGTGCATCGATACTGATAATACAGTTTGAAAAAGATGTGACCTTAAGATTCCTCTGTGTGTGTGTGTGTGTGTGTGTGTGTGTGTGTGTGTGTGTGTGTGTGTGTGTGTGTGTGTGTGTTGCATCCTGTGTCTTGACTTACAGTGCTTCAAAAAACACAATCTGCAGTTTTTATTAACTTAGAAATTACATTTATTCTGTGGTCTTGCAGACACAAAGATGTTTTGTCATATTTCTCTCTGTTTTTAATCTAAGATTTTTTTTTAAAAAAAAAAAACTTTTAATGACTTTGAAATTAACACTTTCACAGACTTACTTGTAATGATCAGCTGATCAATCCAATTCAACCCAATAACAATACAGTTAGTAATAGGTTTTTGATGCTTAAAAGCAAAACCAATTCCTGTTCAGACTGTCAGATCAATGCTGATTCAACTCCATGATTAAGTTTTGAGGCTTGTTTGTTTGTGTAATTGTGTTGCATCACATTATGTCTGAATCCAAATGTCCACCCTCTGGGCTTGAGCCCTTCAGTTGTACGCACTGTGACAAGTCCACAGTGGTCATGTACAGTCTGCACGGCAGAGACCACAAGCCACTAATAGACAGTCCTCAAAACTGTTTTTACTCGTTGCCATGGAAACATTTAAGCAAATTACAATAATTGTAACTGCTGTCATATTCTCTCTGCTCATCTGCCCAGGCAGATAATAAGATATAAATCCCATATATAGGGTTGTTTAGTGAGCGAAAAAAATACATTTCTGTTTAACATATGGACTGAAGACATTGAAATACAGAGAGGTTTGTAAATTAAGGACTGAGCTACAGCTAAATAAATTGGGAAGGCCTATTAGATACATCAGAAGATCTTTTGTTGTTTTCTGGCCAATTTTCTAGCCTTTTATTTGGCATTACACTGCGCAACCTATAGGGTAGACTGCAAAAATAAGATGTATTTTCATTCCCCTCTAGCCTATATTTCTATAGATTTGTGTATCATGATGTTGAATATTATTTCAGGCCTACATGGTTCAAATTTTGTTTTAATAGGTGACAGTAACGGTTTTACAAACAGATAAGCTCTGATTTTTTAGTCAGCTAAAAAAAAAAAAAAATTCCATGTCACATCCGTATTACAATGAATTGTGGGCACTTAAATCAGTGAAGTCTGCTGAGGTCTGCACACCAAGCACACTGTCTGGAAGTCCACTTGAGGCCCCTTGTCAACTGGTTGAATTGCAAATTTGGACAGCCCTAAGCACTCCCAGACTTTCCGGGAATACGCCTGCAAAGTCTGCGAGTCTGCAAGCAAGGTGAAGTCTGAACATTTGGATTCAGCCTATATTGTAAGGTATTTGGTGTTATACATACAATAAACCTGCTGCACTGGTTTTAAATGAGACTTGAAAGTACTTTGCGGCAGATAAATCACCAGAATTTGTAATCTTTTCACAAAGGAAATACCCACAACAAATGGATCACAGCTGAAGCATATTGCTAACAGTTAGCTGTTAAATCTTATTTTGAGACGGGTACAGTATATATGCTCATGTAATATACAATCTTCTCCAGTTTTATTTCAGTGGCAAATCTTCTCTGCATCGATTCTACTATATTATTAAAAATTCAGGTTAGAGAGCACTGCGTATAATCTAACAAGACTTTTATTATATAAGGTGGTGCACCATGGAAAACCATCCATTTGTGTTTTTCTCAATCTAACCCTCCCCCCAAATTAGCAGACACTGGTTGTAGAATGGAGGGCCAAACTAAACACAAAACATATCTTTCTCCTCCTATATGTTCTATGACTGTTGGGATTAATTCATCTGAAGAATTCTTTAACTCACCCTTTGTTCACATTTTGCTCTTTCCCCTGTGGGTAGAGATTTACAAAATGACTGATTTTGCCAAAAGCACAGTGCGATTATCTTAGTTGGAAACCTGAGAGATCCTAGTGTACTGGCATCAACCTATACAGAATGGTCTTGATTTATGCACTGATTTTTCACAAGGAGCAGTACGTGATTGGCTAACCTGTAGCCCCATTAAGGGCTGTCTCATGCTCTGTGTGAAGAAAGTACCAGATGGTTCCCACAGAAAAGCTCAGGGAAGTAGCTGTGTGCTGTTCTTTAACGGAGGTGTGGAAGTTAAACATACACTTGCCAAAAATGCCGTTAAGTGTTCTTCCTTGAAAACTTTTCTCTTGTAAAACTCAAAAATGCTGTTTGAAAACATTTCTGATAAGCATAAGTCTCACCCTTGTGGCACTTGACAAAGTGAGCAGAAGGCTCTTGGAGGGAAAATGGCAGCTCTCAACAACCATCAAGTGTCAGTTAGTGTTTTACACCCTCTGGCCTAAAATGTGTTTTGGGTGATGGATTGTGATCTGATTGGCCAAGTTACCTCTGCAGGTGGCCACAGATGCATTGTGACCATATGGAACACAAGTGTAAATGCAGCTTTTAAATCACATAGAGCATCTACGTTGGCGGACCTACATAATCGCACAACTGTTCCCAACCTTCGAGGTTGCAACCATTAGCCAGTTAGCACGCTATGCTACTAGTAAGGAAGCAATGAGAAAGCTCGTCTTTAGTCAAGATAGTTGTGTATGGGTCAAGATGAGATCAGGTGTCTGCTTTTAATTTGGTCCGCTGAAAATATGCAAATAAAACTTGACAAGAATATCACAACAGAGCACGGTGGAGAACACTTACAAACTAGAGTGACATTCGGTTGTTTGAGCTGTAGTGTAATCAGATCTCAATCAGATCTTAATGTGGATACTGAAAACACATATTTGTACCTGGTGTAAATGTACCCAGGGTCAAATTATATCATAAATACAATGTGGATAAGAGACACAATTCAATACAAGGTTTAAAGGAGGTCAATGAGGAAAAGAAGACACACTTGAAAACAGATTTAGACAAGCCACACACAAATAAGGTCAGGTCTTTATTGGAATTTCTTCATGGAAAGTGTTTTAAAAATATATATTTTATAAGAGGAAAGACATTAGGAGCAAGGGCTCTGTGGTTGGTTTGGAAAAAAGTAAATTTGGTCCAAATGGGGCTGACCAACTTAGAGTCATTACAATCTCTAGCGTGGCCAACAATAAAAAACTAAGTACTGAAGTCTTGTCAGCTGATATGAAATTAAGTCATACAGAACTTAACATCTGTTTGCAAAAAAAAGTTTAATAAAGTGTCCACAGAGCTTGTTGTATGCTTTATTGATTTCAGATTTTGAGCATTTCAACATACACTACATGTCCTCGGGTAACTCGAGTACAGCAACATTTAAAAAGTTGTCGAGAGTATCATATAGTGGTTGTCAATGCAACCACCCAAGAGGGAGATACGAGAGAGACAGAGTGACCAGATGCAACCAGGCAGGCTGTAGTATTGTCAAATTGTACATATAATTGGTATTTCAGGAGGGACTCACTTGACAGTCTCTGCCAAGAGACAGAAAACAATGTCAGTGTATCATATTGTGCCTGTCAATACTCTCAAGAGAGGAGAGGAGAGAGGACTGGTAACGATTAAGCAATATTTTAACACAATGACTTCCTATAAATTCAGAGGGTTCCTATACTGCCCAATTGTGTTGTGCAAATTAAGTTTGTGGGTGGCATTTATCTGAGATCTTAATGTCAGCATGCAGTAGATGACAAGAAACGCCAACTGAATGATGATGGGCATGTATAGTGGTGCTGTTTGATGGAATTATAGCCGCTTTTAACGGTCTCTTGCTTGGGATTAAAGGATAACTTTTTTTTCAACCTGGGCTCTATTTCCCCATGTGTATGTGTGCGTATGATTCACAGGTACAACTCGTTCTAAAATCGGTTCAGTATTGAGGGAGGCAGATGCAGCTGGGAGCCGCAAAACGAGCTGAAGCAGTGACGGGGCAAATGCGTCCCGTATAAGTTTGCGCATTAAAAGTGCTTTTTATCGCCACTGACTGTTCAGATTGCCAGTGTTATCTCTGTAAATAGCAAACTGTAGCAACCCTGGGCAGTGGTGAGTGTGGTATGAGTGGAGTCAGCTGTCAGTCAGTGTTGGAGCAGAGAGGGGGAGGGCTGCCCCGCTGCCAGGCCTTTTTCCCGAACGCAAGAACAGGATGTCACTCAACACCCCGTACAGCTTTCATAGGCTGCCTTTGTCGGACGGCGAGATGCTGAAGTTGTGGCTAGTTGTGCTACAAATGGATGCTAACACTCCTGTCCAGACACCACCATCGGGTTTGCAGTGCTCACTTCTCCCAAGATGACTACTGCCAGCTGAGGAAGAGAAGACATCCAATCCTGAAACACCTCTTCCTCATAAAAACGGCTGCCCCACGAGTAGAGAGAGCTACAGACACAGTGGAGCAAAGCTCGTGACATCACACAGAGGTAAGGGAAAGGCTAGTACGCTATTTACATAGATAACACTGGCAATCTGAACCGGTCAGTGGCAAAAAAAGCACTTTTAATGCGCGAACTTATACGGGACGCATTTGCCCCCGTTACCATTTTAGCTTGTTTTTGCGGCTCTCAGCTGCACTTCCCTCAATACTGAACCAATTTTAGAACGAGTTGTACCTATGAATCATACGCACACATACACATGGGGAAATAGAGCCCAGGTTAAAAATTACTGAAGTTATCCTTTAAGAAACATATTGGACGTACAATAAATGAAATATGATGTCCTGTTGTACTGTTGAATTGCTACGGTTCAGTGTTATTCACTACGATGGCTAGCGGCGGCAGGATATCTGATTTCAGAGCCACTGGAGACTTGCAGTTAGAAAGAGTGACATCGTCTTGTAATTTCCATCCTGTCTTGTCCTCAACCAGTCCTGTCTGAAGTGATAGCGATATCGACCAATTGACATGAGTGCTCAGTTGTGGGCAGGTGACCTCAAGCAAATGCAATCTGACCTTTTCTTGAAATCTCAATGTATACCAGAGTGTGAGAGAGACACTGGGGGGGGGGGTCACCTGTTCTTCATTACAGTAGGACAACTACAGTGGGACAAATGCCACGCATGGAGAGGTTGTGGAGGCTTCACTGGAGATCATGCCGATCCCAAGGAGAATCAGCAGCCCGCCCTGTCACTGCTACCACTTTCTGCCTATTATTCTGGACTGTCGATATATCTCCTTGGGTCAGCTCAGCTTTTACTATCAAACCATATGAAAGCTCTAGCCAGCTACCTCTTGAGTGCTCGAATACACAAGCCAAACGGAATACAGGAAATGACAAATGACCGAGAAAGACCGGGAGTAAATCAGCGGATTAGTGAAAAAGTCAAACATTAACAGTCAACAGGAAGTTTTCTCAAGAGTTGGTGGACCAACATAAAAATGCCAGTGAATTTTGGACCCAACACTTGGAGAAAAAGAGGTTCTCATGGGATGTCTGGTCCCAACAGCTTCAATAAGCCAACAAGTGCTTTAAATTCAATTAAACAGTAAATTTCTATGGCTTGTCATTGCCCTGTCGAGCGACACAGTGTATGAAAACATCTTGGTGGGGTTGAGGAGAGGATTGACTAGAAAAAACGACTGATTCTGTTCTTGTCCTTGGAACAAGTACAAAAACAACAATGACTTAATTGTCAGGGAAATATTGTGGTTGTCACCTCTATTGTGCCCAAAAATATGAGAGATGTTTTCACAGATAATTTGAGTAGGACTACAGGAGATTTGACTGCAAATTGTTAAATGTTTTGTACATCATTACCACCTTCCAAATCAAACCAGCACTCTTGAAGCAAGTGTTTTCCTCCTGAAGGGAAATAGGCATCACCCTGCTCTTTGTTTCACTGTTCCATCCTTTTAGTTTGTTCGCCTCTGATTTTGTCAAGTGAGGTAACACATCCTTTGAATTGTTTGAACAACACACACACACACACACACACACACACACACACAACACACACACACACACACACACAGAAACCTTACCAGACTGTTGCAATTATGTCCACCCATTCGGTGTTATTGGGACAAAATTTGGTGAAATACTGACTCTGACTTGCAGTACAAAGAGCAGATTGCAGCATTTATTTAATTTTGCAGCCACTGGAAAATAATCACCCAACCTGCCAGCACTGATGAATGTCACAATGTAATGGAATCATGACTTCCACTGTGCCTCCTTGTTTCCTCTAAGGACTTCCCATCACTGTGTACTTTGCTGTCAAAACCTGGGCCTGTGTTATGCACCCAGACTGCTCCTAAAGGCAGCAGGCTACAACACTGACAGTAATGGTCAAAGATTTCATCATCTTGACTGAACAGTTTGTTCAATCAATACATTTGTGAGATTCATTCCTTCATTCATTTTCTGTAACTGCTTTGCTGGGGGTCGCAGAGGGGCTGTAGCCTATCCCAAATGACCTTGGGTAAGAGGCAGGGTACACCCCGGACAGGTCGCCAGAAAGCTGAAACATAGAGACAGACAACCATTCATGTTCACATTCACACCTACAGCCTATTGAGAGTCACAAATTATACTAGCCTGGATGTCTTTGGACTGTGGGAGGAAGCCGGAGTACGTAGAAAACCACGCTGACATGGGGAGAACATGGAAGCTCCACACAAATGGACTCCTCAACCCCAGGTTCGAACCAGGACCCCTCTTGCTGTGTATGTTCAGCTTACCACTGGATCCCCATGCCCCATTTGTGAGATTGGATTTTTGATGTTATTATTATGTGGGAACAGTTAATCATGGAAATGGCCTATTTGGGGCTTTTTTCAATATTGTTTTGTGAATAATTTAGCGCTGAAAGTGCATCAACGATTCAGGATCCAGAGATATTTAAATTACAGTGAAAATGAACACAAAAAACAGTAAATCCTCATATTTACAAAAGCTTGGAAAAAAAAGATAAATTGATTAAATAATGGTTGTAATAACAGTAATAAAAAAATAATTTTCTGTCATGAATCATTTCAGTGCTCCCATGTTGTGTTAGAGATGAGCTGATTTGCCCAGAAATTGCTAATAACAGCACATTATATGCAGTGATTTCAGATATGCAGCACTTAATCTATGCACCACTTTTATCAATAAATCCCATGAACACACGTTCCTCCGTCAAATCACTACCACCAGCTTGCACTATTGAGACGTTATGATGGATGCATGTAGTCTTGTGGTTTTTTTCTATGCCCTCTGTCTTATCAGCCTGAAACAGCAGGATGTGCGATCAGTGCAGCCATTCTTTATCATCCAGTGTCTGGTATTTCTGTCCCTTATTCCGATGCAAACAGACTTTCTTGCGGTCATATTTCTCCTGGAAGAGGAGACACTGCGAGGTCGTCAGCCAGGGCTTACAGGAACAACACTTTGTGTCCTCTTTATTTTCTCTGTCACTCCGCAGGATTGTCAATTTAATAAGTGATCTGCTTTTCTGCACAGTTTTTAAGCCACATTTTACCACTGGCTTGCTGAAGCTGTTGCTAATCTGATCTCAGCTCAGCTGAAACTTTTGTAGACCAATAACTTTTGCAGTCCTTACCAATACATACATACCATTCACATTCACTTGAAAGCCGCACTAGGTAACCTTTATAGACCCCTATTAGTAACCAAGTAAATGCAGCAACACTGACTGATGAATTTTAAACCTCACCCTGTGAACTTACAGACCAGGCCCTCACAGCCAGTCATGCATACCAGCGTGTTAATATGAGCAATGGGATGGGACTTCAGACTGATGTCATGTCCAGTACCAAAGTCTTAGCCTGTGAGTCATCTCATAGTATTTTTCTGAATGGTTTTGACCGTATTTCATATAAGACTTATGTGTGTACGTGAATAAATCACATGTACATCTCTGAGAATTATGGGTAATCCCAGAGCTCGTTTGTTATTACTGTTTTTGCTACTGTATAAAACATACATATATTCATGTATCCCAGATATAGAGATTGAGCCACTGACAGTAAAATATTCTTGATCTATCTTATGAAAATGAAAATTAAAACCTAATGTAATCTAGGATTATCAAAATTTCTCAGCTACGAGTCAAATTATCCTGCAATCAAAAAACATATCCTCATACAAGAGCTCATACAATAATATAAATTAGCACTTCAAGATGATGTTATTTACCTTACATATAGTAAAGTTGCGTGTTTGACCTAAAATTATTTTTGTATGTTTAGAAAAAGAAACATGGTGACAACATACCGTAAAAGAACCTCAAAGTTCACTTGGTTTCACAGAGTTCTGACAAGTGGGTCTCCTGAGGTGAAGTCCTGGGTTGTTTGACCCATCCACCATCCCAGCCTGCACCCTTATGCTGACTTTTGGTCTTTATACTACTTCCTTATGTACTCCCATCACCGTAATGTTCATGTGATCGCAGCCTTCCATGATTAAGTGGGTTATACAGGAATTACTGGCTCATGATTATGTGGGTTATATACAAATTGTGATGCATTATTTTTTGTTAGTATTTGTAACCGTGCATGAGGACAGCTTGAACTGAAAGTAGTCCTATGATCATTTCAAGAGCAGCTTCAGCTCACTTGCTTCCCAAATTTGAAACTTTGAATAAAAACTTGACACAAACCCTCAACCCCCTGTCACAGGGTACGTCAAGTAAACAGGACTCTTTGATTTTCTCACACTGTGAAACACTGAAATGAGACAAATCATTCTTAAAGGTGTCACAAACAGAATTATCTTCGTATTGCGTAATGATCTGCACATTCTCTGCTCTTAGCGATAAAGGAATACAAGCAATAAAGGAATCCACTGCCTTAATGATCCTGATCCTGTTCCTATCCTCGTTGGAGATGCACATTATTGTGAATATGAATGTCTATTAATTCATGTTTCATAATAGAAGTTCCACATGATTTGAAGGGCTGTGGTCAGGAGTGGTTCAGGAGATAGAAGAGAAATCCAACTATTTCAGACTTTCAAATATGTGTTCTTTAGGTCGAGATTCAAACCTCAATGTAGGACTGCAGCGTCAGATATGCAGGCAGCTGTATCACAGAGGCACAATAACTTTCAGTAATCTAGGTTTTGTATGTATTGGTGAAGACAAATCCTCTAGGTGTGCACTGGAAAATCTCTCCTGGATTTTTTTTATTTTATTTTGTGTAACCCAAATAAACCTGCAGCTGCACAGTAAAGCCTCCTGAAATTATCCCAGAGAGGATTAAATTGATGTTTCCTTCCAGTGGTTTGTGAGGACCTTTTCTATGTGCTTCTTTTTATTTTCCTTTTTCCCTTTTTTTTTAAAGGTGCAACTCTCTTTTTCTCCAAACAAATGACCAGCTGTTTTTGACATCAACAGTTCTTTGGCACAGCGTCTGCAGTTAGCATTTTAACAATAGAACTAAAACGTAACATAATAATTACCGCAGAGATTCAACACAGAAATGTCAGGGGAAGAAGTCACAATGCATCAATAACAATGTTTTGTCATTTCTGTGTTTTGGCTGAAGGCGGGAGGCATCCCAAATTCACTACAGGTTGTAAAGTGACTTTTTAACAGCCGGAAATCTCAGCACCTGGTCATTTGTATTGATCAACAACCCAGTTGACCCCCGCAGATATATTGTGCTCATTTTGTGCTGCTGGACAGTAAAATCATTTTGTTTATGAATGGTAGAGACGCACAATCGATGTCTCTTTTGTCTCTGAAACAGATGCAACTCTTGTCCAAACTCCTCCTTCATGTTGGGTCTAATTATACAGACCATGGCAGGAGCAGATTCCTCATGGTGTTGTGCACTCGATATATTCACATCCTCCACTCTAAATGAATTTAATGTTTAAAGCAATAGTTCCACATTTTGGAATATAAGCCTATTTGCTTGCATGCAGAGGGCTACATGAGATGATTGATACAGTTTTCATCTTAAATAGAAAGCTGTAGTCAGGAGACACTTAGCTTAGCTTTAGCATAAAGCATAGTCTGTATAAAACTTACGGACATAGCCACTGTGATGTCACCCATTAATTTGTAGATTCCCATTTTGGAGCCTCGAGTATGAAATTTTGGCCATTGCAATATTGCTGTGAAAGGAGCAAGAGTTAGAACTGACCCATAGGCCCCTTTTAGAGGCCATACACATGCTGTGTTTTTTGTGCCCTCAGATTCACTGTTTTCAATGTAGACACGTAGCAGGCACACTCAAATGCCAGAGCAACTCCTTGAGGCACGCACACGTTCCCAAGCGCCTATTTTTCAGGGGGCTCTGAAATGAACCTATATATCTTTCCCCTCTTCTGTAAATATAAGTCCAGAAAAAGTGGTCATTTTGTTGCAGGTTTGACAGAGCTTTTCATCTGTCCCATGGACGATTTGCCCACACACTTATAAACAGAGCCTGAAAAAAGATCTTCACTCAGGATTTCAGGTACTGTAAATGGGCTATAATAGGGTGCTCGTTAAAGTTGCTTAGCAACCTCAGATGCAACCTGGCTGAAAGCTGGCTCAAAAAAGTAACAATGGCAAAACATGGCAATAACAATCATTTACTCTCTCTGTTAAGAGGCAGCTGATCTCGTCCTCTGTTTTAAGGGTAAGGAGCTCCCGAAATTCAGTTTTTCCAACTTGCAGACAATTACAGCCACAGTTCTTCTTTTTAGAGTTAGCCACTAACTGCTACTACCTGCTTTTAAAATCTTCTGCGGTGGGTCGCACACACAACACATCAAAATGTCACACCTATCCTGCCATGGGCCCTGTCCTGTTTACGCTGACACTGTTTCAGCGCTGTTACTACCTCCCGTGGCAGATTAAAGGCAAGACAACTCCATCCTCCCATTCTGTGATTGTACCTTAAATGCAGAACGATGAGGTGGCATAATGCCTCAATATTACCACCTTGAACAAGCGAGGTAAATGGGGCTGTAGACTGTTGTGAGGCCTTGTGGACAGCTGGTCACTTAAGCAACCAGGCCCTGAATTATGCTTAACTTTAACCATTTTAACAAAACCATTATTTTGTGCCAGGCTGTAAACATGTTAATTTCAGTAGTATGTGTTTTTTTTTCTGAAGCATCATTGTTTTCATTAAGCATCCATTTTTCACAGACAAAAAAAAAAGAAAGTCTAAAAAAAAAAAATCTGGGTATTTTAACATGGTGTACACGGATTAACTCACTTTTGAAGCCAGCCTCAAGTGGCCATTTGGGGAACTGCAGTTTTGGGCACTGACTCATTGATTCTATTTTTCAGCCCTTCAGGTATGTGCTTGGCTTCACTTCATTTTGTGCAGATTAAACACATAATTTATTTCCATGATGCCAACTTCTGAAATAATATTTCTTATTGAAAATGTCCCAGAGAATGTAAGATAACCAGAAAACATGTAGACATCGTGTAGGTATGTGCCCACATACAATATTGTCATTAGATAAACACATTAATTTGTTGTGCTGTATCTATGAAGAAAAATGCTTATTAGTCCTTACCGCTGAGGAGTGATGATTAAAGCTCTCTTTTCAGCCTCTAAAATCATTTTCAGCTGAATGTTATGAAGAGATTCAGAAGGTCAATGAGCAAAAGTAAGGCTGTGTCAAATTTTAGATTAAGCAAAAGTGATTTTATTTTTTAAGTGGGAGGAGGAATTAAGATTACCTTGCAAATTATGATGATGATCAATTACATTAGTTATAGTTCCATAAAACATCAGCACATAAGCATGAAATTGTGGTCATTATCTTCAGGCACAGTGATGTACTAGACATATCCCTCTGTGTCTTTTTATTTAAAGGCTGTTAGGCCTGCTTTTTGCAAGACTTCAGATCTTTATGTCATTAGTGAATCGCTGTACTTTGCCATAGTTCTCAGACATAATCAGCATAATGCCTGTCGAGAAGAAATAACACCTGTATCTCTGAAAGAACAAATTAGAAGAGCATCATTTTCAAATCCACCAAAAAAGATGATTTTTCTTTTCTCTGCAATGTGCTCCTGATGTCTTCACATGCTGTTAGGTACAGACCTACAAAAACTATAGGCGTGCACTGGTTTCCTGTAATGTTTCTTTCCAGGGAATCTACTAATGAACTCCTACAGAGAGACATCTGGCTCTGGTATTTCTAATATTCGCTCCTTCATTATGTGAGTATCTTTCTATAATGTGCCCTCAAATTGATCTACTCATGAAAGAGCAGCTCTGCAGCGGGTCATAGAATCTATCCTGGATGAACGGTGCCATGCCATTGTTCAGACAGCCCAAAATTCCCAAGCCCTATTAGTCAGAAAAATGTTCCACTGGGCCAAAAGCCTATTTCTCTGACAGCCTGTTATCCCAAATACGAATACCCATTGCCCCAAAGTCCTGTTTCCCTGACAGTGCACACTCTTTGCAGTTAGTTTCTTTTCTTCAGCAGCATTTTAGCCATTGATCCCATGTGTTTTTATCGACCCGTTATGGCATTTCCAAGCTGAATTTGCATCACTGATCCTGAGTGTTCATACCAACCCTTTGCAACATTTCTCAGAGGCGTTTAAGCCACCAGAGCTGGGTGATTTTCAACAACCCATCTCTGCTTTTCCTGCAACTTCTGTACCACCAAACATAATTGTTATAAGCCAGCGTGATCTTTTCCGAACCATAACCAAGGGTTTCTTTGTACCTTAACATAACCACACATATTTACCACAGCATTGCTGACATATATAATGTATTTGTGATTTACAGAAATGTATCATGCAATTTTTTATGTTATTTATGTATTATTTGGCAGTTGGGTTGTCTAACTGCAGAGCGTTTATATTTTCAGTAAAAGGGGACATCAGAGCAGTGGCTATTGGTTTTTGGGATAAAAAACTGTTGTAGAAATAGGCTTTTGGTCCAGTGGGATGCTTTTCAGACAAATGGGACTTCTAAATTTTGGGTCATCAGAGCAACAGGCAGCTCCTGCATAAACATCTCCCAGAACCTGGACATTTAAGTCATTCATCTCTATCAAATTTGTGAAAGGAAGAAAAAGAAAGAGTAGTATGGAAATCCTCCTAGCCCCGCTAGCCATGCTTTAAGGCTATCCTGAAGCAGTGGTGCTTTTGGCTAAATGCTATTTTAGTTTAGCATATTAGCATGCTAAATTTGGCAAATTAGTGCTAGTTTTGCAAGTATCTGGTCATGAACAAAGTTGCCCAGATAAAGGCGTTAAAAGTTATTAAAATTCATCCAGAGCGTGATATGAATTTTACAGCAATATAAGAGACTTCAGTCTGAACCCAAGTAAGGTACGACAGACCAGCTGACCAATATTTCCATTCCTGCTACTGTACCATGGCTAAAAATGTCTTAATTCTGACTAAGGAAAGTCTCTTCCACATGGCTGTGCATGCCACAAGAACCTAATAAAGAGTTTTAGTTACATTTTTCAGTTTAATTATAAAATATTAAATACAGTTTACTTGAGGGTCTGGGGTCTCATTTATAAACATTGCATATGTGCAAAACGAGGCCTGAAAGAGGCATACGCCACTTCCCACACAAAAGCTGTGATGTATAAAAATAGACTTGATGGGAGAAATTGGCAATACAGAAGGTGAGGTGGAAGCCTGATTGTAGAAATTTGTGAGTATTTTGTAGCGCACACCATTTTTGGCTTTTGTTTGTACATACATTTTTAGGATCCTATGCATTGTTTTATAATTGAGACCCCTGGTGTGTAGGGTGTAATGGCATCTAGAGATTAGGTTGCAGAACTGATGTGCAAAGCGTGTTGGAGAACTATGCTGACTGACATGAAAACGTGAATGGCTGTATCTAGAGCCAGTGTTTGGTTGTCCGTTCTGTACTGTTCTGTAGAACAACATGGTAGACTCCGTGGAAGAGGACCCTCTCCTTAAGGAGATAATTCTAAGGTAATAAAACACAACCAATCTTATTTTCATGTGATTATAAACTAATGAAAAATCATAATTTCTGCCAATAGATGCCCCAAAATCCCACAAACTGGACCTTTAATCTACGGAGTGTCACAGTAGGATCAGCATGTTCAGGAGAAAAACTGCTTTTAAACTTTATTTTACATAAAGAGCATGTCCTTTTATATTTATTTTAATATTTATTTTTTTTTTTTATTATTTTTTTAGTCTTTCTAGTTAGTGTAGTTTCTCTGTGTATTTATCTTAATAAACATATCTGCAAAATCTGATACCAACATAAACACCTTTATCATCCCCAACATGAAAAGTGGAAATAAATGGACACATTAAAGCACCAAACTGACAAGTCATTAATCAAGATGCATATCAGAGCCAGTGAACCTATTTTCTCTAATTATGTAATCGACCTTTTGTCAACTAGCACCACATGCTGAAACACTCAATTAAAATCAGAGAGGAACTGATTAAGTTTGTAAAAAATTTATACGGAAACTTAAGCACTGACCTTTTGCAACAGCTAGATTACACACCACATGAAGCCAAAATATAAACAGTCTCACTCATTAAGATTCCTAAACACAACAGCAGACTGCAAATTAAATTCATTTTAGCATTTTGAAATAATGTAATTGTATTTGTTAACAGTGGAAAACACTTTGTGTAACTTTGCCATTTTTGAAATGAAATGATAAAATCTTCATCAACATAAGGTGAAAAGCCGCATTGTAATTTATGTTCGCACAAATTGATTATTTTAGTCTTTGCAGATCTCTTTTCAGATCTGTTTTCTGTCCTCATTACCGAGTTTTGTGTAAGCCCTCACAAAATACATAATGTGTTTTAGCAGTGACTCATTTAGAGTAAAGCTTGAGATGAACTCAGAAGTAACAGACTGGCACTGGCTGTTACATCTTGAAAGGCAAAGAGTGACACAACATGAACTCGAACATCATCAGCAGAAAATCTAAGCGATGAAGCTAATCATAAAAGATGTCTCAAAGTAGGGTTATGATCTTATTCAAGCTTTGAACTACTTTAAATAAGCTACTTGGTCATTAAGCAATCTATGATGAAGTGAAATCACATCATTACAAAAAGAAGACTGGCTGATGGACTGCTAATTCTGCGGCCAGTCTTACACAGCTGACAAGCTGTCCACACATCAGCACTGTCTACTTGTTGCAGTCTGAATGCACATGAAGTAGCTGTTTCCTACCACTGATGTTTTTGCTTTCTGTCTCTGGCCACAAATGCCAAAAAGAAATGCTAGATAGTTGATCAACATTGTGAAGCTCCTGGGAAATATTGCAGTTCACGATTAACCATCACAAAATCTGATAAAACTCTGCAAACACTGTCCACCCACTCAGGTGTTTTCACTTATTTGGTTTGATTATACCTCCTCTCAGGACTGTGTGATTGACATCTCCCTCATTCTCTTCTTGCACCTGTTGAGGTGAGAAAATGTACACCTTTATCCTCATAACGCTGCAGTCAGACAGGATTCTGACAGGCGACTGGACAAGAAAACGTGCGGGTGGGGTTGTGAGCGTGCACTGCAGAAGTTAGCATGACTAGCAGGCAAACAGCAGCAGTCATTGTCCTTGCACTCACTCCAGACAAGCTGCATGCTCTCTCTCTGCTGCTTTTATTATTCTGTCGTGCTTGCCTTGTATAAACAAGGATACAAACACATATTTCCTGTATGAGAGCTGAAGCCAACCCCTTAAGGATCAGTTTGCTACCAAAAGCAGATATGTCTCCAATCCTTATAAAAAAGTTATTGGCAGGCTACAGTGAAGACAGATGACCTCTGATAATTCTCAGCATAGCTCCACCCAACTTCAGCCTGAGACGATATTGTCATTGAAATCTGATGCTTGAGCAGTGACTTTTGACGTCAGACTCAGCCAGTCGCTGTTATAGACATCAGGGGGCAGTGGCGGCTGGTGTAATTTTCTCCAGGGGGGGCTATACCAAACTCAAATATACATATACCAAAAATCAAGAAAACATGTATCACACCAGTGTATTTAATGCCAAAAAGGATTTCCGATATCCCAAAGCAACAGAAAACAATCTTTACAACTAACCAAAAAAATCAGAACAGACCTTGTTAAATAAATGAAAACAACAAAAGCAACATTATAATGACATGTAGTGTAGTGTTTTACTTTCTGTATGGTCTCCCTCTGTCTGTGGACTGCTGAGTGATTGTGATGTCCGGCCGATCAGGTCCAAGCTCTTTCACTTCGAGCTTCTCCTGCAACGTCCTCCTCTCAAATGGTGTTGTTTTTTAAAGACTTCACCGTATTTGCTTTTTCTCCATCTCTATCTCGCCAACTGTCGCTCAAACTCAAACTTGTCACTCCGCACTTTATGACAGACGACTGTGACCAGCTTGTTTTTCAGCCCATCATCTCTTGCCTGAACTACTGCAATTCTCCCTTTGACACCCTCCCAAAACATTCCCTTCAACACCTACAAACTCATTCGGAATGCTGCGCCTCAACTCAACCTTCATTAATTGTCCTTCGCCACTCTCCTCCTACAGTCTCTGCAGTGGCCGCTCACATCAAAACCCACCACAACCTCACAGTGCTGTGCCTTCAGAGGCCACTTAGCTGCCCTCCTGCCTGGTTATCTCTCCATATAGTCTCAACTCTTCTCCCTCCTGACATCCTCACAGTGAATGAATGACCGTTCGTCTGACCTTGCTGTTGACAACTTTTTTTTTTTCCAGGAGGAAACTCACATCACCTTGTCCCCAGTGAATTATTCTTTCCCTGTAAGTCCGAAATTGCTCTACAACAATTCCCCCTCTTCCTTCCCTGTATCTTAAAGCAGCTCTTAACTTTCTTACATTTCACACAGCAGGGAATCCTCCAAAGGCCTACTCCCCCCTCCTCCATTACGTCTATGATAGACGTAGGCGTTGGCAAGGTAACATTAGATACACCAAAGAGGAGAGCGAGTGTAACGTTACAACCAAGACAGTTGTACAGTTTTAAAACTCAACCCAAGTCGGTGATGACTGATGAGTTTTAGAATAAGGTTACAGTGCTAATGTTAGATAGTAGCGTTAACGTTAAACGCACAAGGAAGATAATGTTAATGTTTCAGAGGCTACGCTACAGTAGGTTAACGTTAGCCATTAGCAACTGGATGCTGTGTTGTCATATAACATTACAGTCTATCTTACTAAACTAAAAATATCTGTCCAGCAGAAACTCTGTGACCATCTCGTCCCTTTTTAGCTCAGGATGAAGCTGCATCAGTCTTCCCCATCACTCGAAAGCAGAGCCGATGTTTTGGCCACCGTGAGCGGTTACGTCAGTCCAGTCGGAGGCCTCCGCGTGGGGAAGACAGACAAGACACTCGGCGAATGCAATGATTGGTCGGAGTTTTCTTAGAACAATATGAGAATGGTACAATTATGAGTTTTTATCTCAGCATTTTAACCTAAACAAAGAAAAGCGTAAAGGTAAGTGTTGCTTTAATCTACACTGCAACAACAATTACCAAAGGTGAATAATGTGACTTCGAGATAATTGTGTATAATTTTGAGATATATTGCAAATAATGTTGTCACTGCTTCCTCTCATCTGTAAAATCTGCTGTCTTGCTGATTAAAAGAGATTTTGAAATGCATGTGTGACAGTTTCAGTGCCCACTTAAAATGCCACAAAACATCTAAAATGTTTTGGTTAAAGCAATGGCTGACTTTGATGAAACACAAAAAGAAACGATAAAAAAAGGAAACCAAAAACAGAGTTTTTAAGTTTGATGAGCTCATCTGCACCGCGGTGTCGCCTCTGAAGTCACACAAGACCGTAGAAACACATGGTTGAATATAAACCTTATTAGAAAAATAAAAGTTGTGAAAGTGATGTTAGCGTTTAGCTAAAAGCACCACAGAGTCAGAGCACTGGTGCACTTCAAAGAATAAAGCCAAAAAATCTAAAGAATACAGTTCTTCTGAACCAGCTGAAATATGAGGCTACATCAGCTCTTGCACAGAGAATAATTAAACATTGGAGTTCACATGAGGCAGCACAATCTTTTGAATTTGTTTCTTTAAAAGGGAAATTACACTGTTGTTTAAATAATGATGTCTAGAAATGTTTCATTTGCATCTGAATCGGAACTGAAAAAAATGTAGTTGAAAAGAATTAAGAGTCACATTGGGGGCGTTTTTACATACTAAATCAACAGTCAGTAAAAACATCTTTGAACATCACATCAAAATAATGAGGAGAAATCTGAATGCTGAGATGTCTACATAGTCATTAAATATTTGCAGATTTCTTTTCGAGCGTGCTTTTCTTTCTTTCTCAAGTTGTGTACGCTCATCATTGTTGAAGAGCAGAGTCTGACTGGGATAACAATTCAGCCGGAGAATCGTCAGCCCACAAATTCAAAACAGCCCACGAAATACTTCCTTCTATTTATGCCACTTTTTGTAATTACATACAACAAAAAACCCGACCCAGCATAAATATTAATGCCATTTATTCACATTTTATACAAACACAGAATCAGTTTTGGAAAGGGAACATGCTTGTGAACATGTCTGTAATTTGTAGCATTTAGCACTTTCCTTCACTTTTCTCCTTTCAATGCTCGCCCTCTCTCTTCCACTCATTTCCTTTCACCTGTGCTGTCATTTTTTTCTCCAGACTGCATTTTTGCATTCTTAACACAGGCCTGACAGTCTGGGCTAATCAGCTGAGCAAGCCACCATAAATTCTAAGTGAGGACGTACCGCATTAAGAACAAAAGGACATGAAAAGATGGGATCAAATCCAAACATGGGGGACTTGACAATGGAAACAAGCACACACTTTTTGTGGGTTGTTTTTGGGATTGTTGCAACTTGAAATGTCTGATGTCACAACAAAAATGGTGATGTACAGTGTGTTGCAGTGTTTATAAGGTTGTTTTGAAAATTGCAAAAATAGTTGCAGTTCTGTCATGGCACAGCATTGAATGTGAGGCGCTCCCTTCCTGCTCGCTGTTAGAGCTCGCACTCCTGCAACAATAGTCTCTATGGAGCTTTTTTCCTATCTTTATTCAAGAGTGATATATCAATTTGAGAGCACAGATTTCCTGCTCCAGCTTCAGCTCTTCTCCTGACGCTCAAGCTGCTTCTGTGCACATGTGGAATTTCTGCTCTCAGATTTCTGCCCTGCTCTTGGATTTCTCTGTTCAAAATCCCCCAACCAGTAGAACACCAGGTTTAATGTTGACCAATGAAATGATCCCTGCCTCCTTGCGAGTGCTTTCGCTTTTATTTTAGAGTGTCCCATCCAGACAGGTACTCTTTAGCCGGGTTCATCCACTCCGACCCTCCAGGGCTTTATTAAATGTTCTTCCCTTGCTTTCTTTACAACTTTTGGAATAAAGGGACTGTTAATTTACACACGTGCGCCCATATTTTTTACTATAATAGCCACATAGGCGTCGTTTTCTCCTCCAGCACTCCGACTAGGGGGCGCTGTGCCATGCAGCTACTATTATACTGAGGAGAAGAGCTGAAGCTGGAGCAGGAAATCTGTGCGAGCAACATGGTATCTGAGTGCGAGCACACAGTTTGAGCAGAAACAGTAGATCTAAGCGCAAGCAGAGGCTATTTGAGTGCAAGAGCAGGGTTTTGAGGGACAATATTGCAAAATCTGAACGTGAAATCAATAAATAATGCTTTCAAATTGATATACCACTCTCTTGAGTAAAGATAGGGAAAAAAGCACCATAAGTCTCATGATAAAAAAAAGAGAGAAAGAGAGAGAGAGGAGGGGGCAAATCAACAGACTGACTGCAGCTTTACAACGGCAATGAATTTTACTTGTTTTAATTTTGTGGTAAAGTCACAGTGATTGAACAGAAATTGCAAGGTGATTTTGCATTAACTGTTGCAACTGCAAAATTGCAAGCTCTTGGGGGGACTGATAAGAGAAGTCTGGTTTCCTGCAAACAAATTTGTGCCCTAGTTAGTATCCCCCCTGTAGCAAACATCTATGGAGCGCTGGGTACAGTTTTTATGTAGGAAGCTGAATAATTTTGTGTGCTGCTATGCACAGCAACACGACTGTGTGCAGAGGCTGGGAATTTGTACCATCCAATCTCTTGGTTTGACTAATCCTGAATGACTGACCTTATATCGGAGGAAGAGGAAAGAAGTTTTTTCCTTCGTGCAAAATGCCATGAAAACAAAATTCAAAATCAATATTGGCATCTTACAAGCATTTTCCAGATAAGTGACTGTCAAAGGACTGAAACAATGTTCTGTGTGCTTCCACTAAGCTTAGATGGTAAAAAGATTTTTTTATTGGTACTTTTGTATTGTTTCTGGTCGTCCATTTTAAGACAACCTTCAAAGGAAACTCATAATACTTTTGTTCATTTAAAGAGTGGTTTTGAACAGAATTTTTTACTCCATTGTTCCTTTATAGATGCATTTTATTCCTTTTGTTTGTCAAAGTAAAAGCGTTGTGACATAATACAGACCAGTAGTTACTGCCCATGAAACTGGGTGCCATGAAATGGGCAAAAAACAGCATTAAATTAAAAAAAAAAAAATCTTTATGAATGAGTTGGTAATTGCATATGTAAATGAAAACTTAAGGTGGTGCTGGAGGTTGGCGGTTCAATCTCTGGACCCTGCACTATGTATGTCAAAGTGTCCTTGGGCAAGATACTGAACCCCATTTTGCTGCTGATGGCTGTGCCATTGCTGTGTGAGTGTGCGTATGAATGGTTATCGCTCCAGGTGGCATAGTTACTTCTGTCACCAGTGTATGAATGTGTGTGTGAATGAGTGAATGCTTGCTTGTGTGTAAAGTGCTTCGAGTGGTCGCTAAGACCAGAAAAGTGCTCTATAAACGCAGTCCAATTACCATTCGCCAAATGTCTGTTGTTGAGATATTTCTACCAGCCAACAGAATGGCACTGCCATCAACAGAGCTGACATGGCTAAAAATAGAATATTGTACGGTGGCAATGGCCCAAAACACAAATGGCTTTAATTACCAATAAGTCTCTTTGGTCGCATGTTTAGTGGCAATTACACTCAATTACTGCCAACTACCAGCTTGTGTCACAATAGCATCTCATAATAATAAACCATCTGCCTCACCTGTTAGTTCACATTAAGATCAGCTTCGCCTTTTTCCCAAAATTGGCCAGATGTTTTTAAAATGAAGAAGTCTTCCCTGAATCACTGGGGATGAAAAAATCCCATTAGTTTTTGTATTACTGACAGATAACTTGCTGGCTAATGCGACACATACCATGGGCCATGCCCTCTGTCTTTTTAAACTGCACATGCAACACATGACGCAGATCATTGCTGCACCAAAAGAAAAACAACATTTGAAAATAACCACAAACAAACCTGACCCAAAACATGACGCTTTGTCGGGAGCTGGTGGGCTGAGATCAGGTAGCATAATTGTGCGTGTGTGTGTGAGTGTGTGTGTGTGTGTGTGTGCGTGCGTACATTGCTGAAAAAAACACCAGTAGAGAGTAAAAAGATGAGGGCAAGAGACCATGTGAATTATTCATCCTCTCCTCCCTGCTACCTTCTGATTACACACCACTAAACTCCCATTTACATCCATTTATAGAAGCTTGCAGTTCACAGGCTTTGACCACAGCTATTGGTGAGCATTCGCCTGGCTCATTACCTATTACCTACACCACGTATCATGTTTGCTGGCGCTAATTTCTAAAAAAAAAAAAAAAAAAAAAAGCGACCCAGATTTTTTTTTTTTACCTGCAACCAACACCTCTCACTCACACCTCAAGTCTCCTGCCTCAGTGCAGTTACAGTGAAAATACATGTGGAGCACTGGTGTACTGTGATAGGTGGCAATAAAAACCTGGGACTGATCTCTGCATTTCAGACAGCATCCACAACCCTGAAAGTTAGCCAGCAAGTTTATCTTCCAATGCATCAATATTTCTATGCATCCCAAACTGCTGACATGAAAATGCAATGCTGCAAAATGTAATTACTGCATCAAAATCTGTCTTCCTGTCTGTCTGTAGTATTATCGCTCACATTTGTGAGAAAGGCTCTTGGAGTGGAGGCGGTGAGCAACTTCTGGGTGAGCACCATCACTTTTTTCCTGTAATGATTGACTGACTGGAAAATTGAATTAAAGGCATTTAGCACAGGAAAGGTCATTGCTGTGGTTCCTCGGTGGCTCTGTGATATACTTAAGCGTGAGCTAATATCTGAAAAACTATTGTGACCTTAAAGCTGGGTGTAGGTGGTGTATGGTCTCTGTAAAAGGGTAACATCTCATATTGTGGAAATAAAAAAGAAAGAGCAGCACACTGTGCACTGATGTTTCAGAGAGCATGTTGCAGCATGAAACAGGAATTGTTGAGGCAGGCCATCAACATGACACATAGGCCATATATAGTGGGCAGAGCAAGGCATTAATAATTCATTGATTCCCCCCCCTTAGTTTCCATTTTCCTGCTCTGTGGCTGAACTGACTTCATGTCAATACCAGATGCCAGAACACACCACCATTCATCAGTGCGTAGTGCATTTCCTGCTCTAGTGGGAGAAATTAAACCCATAAAATGTGTAGAAACCTTACCACAAATATTAGGTACAGTAATTTAAAATAATTTAAATAGCACAACTAATCAGAGTCTTGGAGGACAATTAACCAACAATAACACTCAGGCTATGTATGACAAGGCATGTCACTCCCTCTCTCTCTCCCCCTTTCAGGCTTGACTGTCCAATCAATTAAAGGCTAAAATATCTTCAAAAAAAAAACAAACCACGTGGTAAAGTTTCTGAGTGAGACCTGGATGGAGGGGAAGGGAGCACTCAGGACCCTGATAGATTTGGTCCCCCTAAGTGTTTAGTATGACAAAATACTCAATCATGAAATAATAAAGGGGATCTACTATGCTTTTCCTTATTTTCTGTTTTTATTACAATGTCGGATATTCATATTAAAAGTGGCCATAGTAGGTAAATGTATAAATCCCTGTGAGCTAAAACCTCAGGCTTCAAGCTGTCCTGAATACTGTTTCCAACTGTTTTTTTCTACTTTCAAAATAAGTTGACATCAGATTGTGACAGATCTTTTTAGATATTTATACACTGCTACATGTTGCTGCCTGCTAACATCAGGAAAACCTGTAATCTTGGTGTTGATGTTGTTCATTTCTCCTCAATTTCAGACAATATTCCTGTCGGATCATGTCTGGTTGTGTTTAGAAGCGTTTTTTGGTTGATTTTGGTTGAAAAATTGCCGTCATACATATTCATTACAAGCTACAACGTCAGGGAAATATGCTATCTTTGTTGCAGACTGGACTTTGTTTTCTGGGAGTGAAACCAGAAACAGCAAACTAGCTTGACGACCTGGTCAGACGTGAGCATTACACTCAATGTATTAAACTGTGTGGACCTTGGAACTAATGACTAAGGATAAATCTGAACTCTGTGGCTGGACTCGTGGGTACCCACAAGTATGAACCTGAAAATGAGCATGATAGGTTCCCTTTAAGTTTCAAAATCTTGGCATAAAAGGTCCAAAATCTTGGCTTTTCATGATTTGCCCACATGGCGTCCCACTTGATTCCAGTGTGTGAGATGTTCTTGTTTCACACCTCACGGAAAGAACAGTGTCTCACACCTCATTAAGGTGTCAGTTAGCTTCATCCAAAGTGCTTGTCAGATGGTTGAACGGTGCCTGGGACCCCTTGAAACAGACAAAGGGACACACACCCAGATCTCTATTATAATTTTTCACACTATTACTCCTGTCACTTTCCGTGTGTACAGACAAATACAACTCAGTGGATGTCTTTGAGGACAAATTTTGTGCACACCACTTGAACTCACCTTTTAGAACAGATGTAAAGACTTTAGCCTTTGAACATAAAGAAAAAAGTTCATTTTTGGTTTACTGACACCATTAGTCCCTCCATCCATGTCTCAAAAATACCAAAAAATCTGACCTGCAGTTGTTGGAGTTTTCTTCTATGACTTGTTTCCCAGTGACAATGAATGTCTAGATCCAGAGAATAAAGTCTCAGGCTTGTCATTTACGGCTGTGATTTGCAATCACCGCAATCAAGACAAGATTACAGCAGTAGAATGATTTCCGAGAAAAATCAGTTTCAGACACACCTCATATTCCACTCACACTGCCAGATTCTGCTCCGTTTAAAAGGTTTGGACAGCTCACCAACATGTTCGGTGGCTTTTATTATTAGCTTCTGTATGTGTGAATGTGTGTTTTGTGTATCTAAGTCTGAGAGACAGACAGAGAGAGAAATTTCATTTGCCTTCTATCACCTTTTTTTTTATTTTTGTGTGGACTGAGATGGCAACGTGTTAGAGGGAGTCTGGAATTGCGCACAAAGAAATCAATACAATTTTGTCTTTTGACTTCTGTCAAGATTAATAACTGTCAGAGGAGAGTTTGTGTGTGTGTGTGTGTGTGTGTGTGTGTGTGTGTGTGTGTGTGTGTGTGTGTGTGTGTGTGTGTGTGCGCTTATGTGGGTCATTCAGATTTATTAGATAGAAACTTGCGTGTGATCAGGGATAGTTTGAGACCCACTGCTCCAGTCTGTCCACAAAACAGTCTGCTGCGTGTCCTAAAGCTTTTTTATTCCAACTGGTATTCTAGGAGATCACATTTATCGTTTAAGAATAAAAAGCTATTCTAAAAAATCCAAGTGTGACTCCAAAGTGTTTCTGTTTGCCTGGAAAACAAGAATAAATGCAAAAACAAATAATGTGTTAGGGCTTGTATTAAGATATTTCAATTGAACGCCTCAACATTAGGGATATACATATAACTTGCACTGATTTTAACATTTTCAGCAGCAAGCTGTGCACGTAAATCTGCCAAATTCCTCCCCCATATGGTTGGTATGACAAAGCAACAGTTGCCTTTAAACATATCCAGCAGAGATTAGAGTTGTGCCTTTGGCCACCTGATAAATACAACTCCAACATTCAATGTTTTTAGCTCTGTTTTTGCTCTCCAGCAACTCCAGAGAAAAATGAGGAAAAAAAGAGCAATGAAACTCTGCACAGATGTGTACATATAAGAACGGTATCAAGCTTCTCATCTAACTATCAGCAATAAAGTGTATTTCCCCAAATGTCACATTATTAGTTTACTAGTCCATACCCATTGGTAGCTTTGTCACCCTCTACCTATGCCAGTCCTCAATGCCTATGTGCAGTCTCACATAGACTGACCACGTCAGTGAGTAGAAAAACGTGGGACAGACAGAATGACACACTGACAGTTTCTGTGATTATGTACAGCATACCATACCATGACTTAGTCATACCAAAAATTGAAAAAAAACCCAAAAAACAAGCATTCGGCCACAGGGGGAGCCACAGCGACCAGTCACATTTTAGCCATTTTTAAGCATTTCTCTGTTGTTATAGCGCCACCCAGTTGCCAATTAGAGTTAAATTTCTCCAGTCACCTTGAGGCGTCCTGTTCTACATTTCTACCAAGTTTAGTAAAAATCGATATGGCGGTTCAGCCTAGATAAGAAATTAGCTCTCCAGCGCCCCCATTTTGTTTGATGGGGTCAACAATGGAGGGGTACCCTCAGATTATGTGTGGTCATATGCCTACAAAGTTGCGTGATGATTGGTGAAACCCTTGAGATGTTATACACCTTTATGTGATGAGCCACGCCCTCCATAATATTCATTGCCTTAGAAGCTCAGTTTTAGTAAGTTTTCCAACTTTTGCCAAGAGAGGACTTTAGATACTAGTCCCTAGATTATGTTCACTGAGTTTCATGCAGATCGGTCAAACTTCCTAGGAAGAGATCGATTTTAAGTGTTTTTCAAAAAATTAAAAATGGCGGAAAATCTGTATAACCGGAAGTTATGGTTTCTTGAGGCAAATGTGTTCCTCATGAGGAGAGACATCTCTGTGCAAAGTTTCATGTCTCTACGGCATACGGAGCATGAGATATGCCCATTCAAAGTTTGCAATTTCAATCGGTTGCTATAGCGCCCCCCTTTGGCCAATTGATGTAATATTGCTTCATTCACATCCTCCCATGACCCTCTACCACTGTGCCAAATTTCACATGGATTGACCAAGTCAGTGAGGAGAAAAACATGGGAGACACAGACAGACATAGTTTTCATCATTATATAGTAAGATGGAATAATGTGTCTAAAGTGCAGCCACAGTTATTCTACTTGTTTATTTATTTTCACAGAAATAATGACTAAATCTGAAAAGCCAGACTATGGGCATACACTGAAGAGCTGCATGCTTCGTCTGCTTTGAGCTTCTGATCAGCTACAGTGTTTAATGTGTTGTCAGCCTAGTGTGAAAGAAACAGTGAATCAGTACAATGAACTCGCCTTTCTGCAACCAAAGCGGCACATTCTCATATCCGCCGTTTCCTGGGGTATGCCTGAGCTGGAGCACAATGAATCCTTGTGTTCACGGTAAGTCTTTCAGATTGAATATTATTTTTCCATTGACATTTATGCACAAGAGGAAATGTGTCTTTATCTCCTAGAAAAACATAAAGATGCACGACGCAAGAAATTCAATTTATTTGTTTATGTAAAATGTCATCTTTCGCTCCGCACATCTGCTCGCAGCCTCACAACAGAGGGGGACTGATTGTAGTTCTCTTGCATGAATCCAAAGTGTGCCTTTCGCACCCTCACGATTAAAATTTTCAAATGCAGCATTCTTAACCTGATAAGTGAATTTCAAAAGGCTGGGCACAGTAGAAATAACCTTTGCAGATTCCTTTTCATTCATCTCCCTGCATCTTAATACCTCAGTAAAAGTCAGTATTACAGAGTCTGATAGTAAAATAGTCCACTTCAAATAACAACAATGTTTTCGGATACACAGGTTTCAATTTGCCTCTCTGTCTGATTACCCAAAAGATGAAAGCAAGCTGCAAATGTCACACTGGCAACAAAAGGTTGATTTTGAACTAGTAGCCTGACTGTGGCAAAGTGGGATGAGCAGTCACTCAGTATAATTTTGCTTATTCATGCTCACAGCTCACAGTTGTGTTTGTGGTTTCAATCCTGAATGAGATGTCCTGCGGCAGTGAGTGGCTATTCAAAATCAGAATCACTTTTGTTTGTGTTTTTTTTTTACATTGTAGACATAACACAGTCTGACACATCAAAATGCCCTGAAGTGGCCTGTTGTCCTTAGAAAGATGAGATTAAGTGCTCTGTTCGCTCATAGCATGCTACCACAGGTCCCCAGCACTCGATCTGGATAGAGACACCGCTTGTTCCCCTGTATGAAAGTACGTTTTTGACTGCTTTATTTCTGTGAATTGGACCGCTTGACTGTTTATGCAGTCTGAGCTGCCTGTACACTGAGAAACAGTCAATGTACTGAATGCATGGTAGCTACATAGCAACGTATGCACTCATGCTTATTGATGTGTTTGTGGAACTCTCCAGCCTCTGATACCAAAACCCAATTGAATTTCAGCTCTTTTTGCCTTTTTCCTCCAAAGCCCTCTCCTTTCTGATGTCTCTGTTTGAGTCATAAAGCCTGAGAATAGGTGGGTTTTTTAATCAAGTTGAGACATTTTCAGCTCAGATCTACTCACACCTTTGCGTTGACGTTTTAAGTAATCGTGCTGCGTCTTTAAATTTTTGGTCTATTTTTGTGTACCTTGTGAAAAGCCAGTGTGAATATTACACTTCTGGTGTGTTGTGAACTGTAAGTGAAATTATGACTAACTTGCGTAGATCATGAGGCTTTGTCTGTTTTTAACAAGCATCCTGCCAACACCTTTTACACACATCAGCCCCATAATCACGATGAGTTGTACTACAGCATGATGTGTGTTACTGCTTAATTAGTCTCTATACAGACTTCTGTAGGCAAACCCCGGAGATCTTGCCTCCGGAAGAAGAGCGGAAGAGCCCTGGTTTCCGGTTGTAGGCTGTTTGTAGTCTGCGTGATATTGACCAATCACGTCTGAGCCGGCAGCAATTGTTGCCAGGCTAAACGGTCCGTGCGGTGAACTAACGAGGCGGAACATAATTGGCATCACTGCAAACTCTGAATCCATCGCAATGGTTCAGCATATTTACTTATATATAAACGGAAGTCGGAAACGGAAATTTGCCTCCTCCACCCAAATCAAACTGGAATGCCAAAAAATCGGGGGTCTGCCCCATCGGCTGTATTCGGCGTCTGCCCAAGTCAGACGCCGAATACAGCCGATGGGTTCTGAGAATGCTGCTTAATAAACCGTCAACAAATCTGTTGTCGTTGAGTTACATTTTTGAGTAATTTCTACAAGTTTAAATAACCTTTTAAAACCTTTCAAAAGTAAAAACCTCATCAGTGGTTACAGGAGATCTTGAGGACCTAATCTCAACCCTGAAGTGTGCGTGCTTTATATTTTGATTTTACGACCTTTATCCTGATTCTTGCTCTGCCTGCCCCAGCATCCACCTGCTGACCAGTTGTTGTTTTTGATTGTTGTTGTGTTGCTTTCATGCTCTTGTTTCTTCAGGCATAAAGAAAACATCACAGCAATACAGTCTTCCTCTCTGATACGAGTCTTGGTGGCAGTGATGCAGAAACATGTCGCTGGAGACTCAGTGACGCTCTGCACCCTGTTTGCAGCATCTCGGCACACAATCTGTGTCTGCTGTCTGTATGACTGTGCATGTTGAATGTGTCCACTGTGATTGTGTGTGTCTGTGGCTGCCAGTGCCCTTTTCTTTATGCTTTTTATTTCACTCTCACACATTTAATGTTCACTTTGTCAGCTGCTGTATTTGCCTTCCCTCCCTGTTTTCATGTGGCCAGCTTATTGGTCCTACCATTTATATTTCTAATTAAATAAAAACAATCTAATTTCACGTAAATTTCATTGTCTAAGGTGTATGTCTGGTTGTGCAAGGTAACGCAGATTAACTTGTTGCGAAAGTTCACTACCTAGCCAACATTTCTATGTGTGGCCCATGTGGGTAGTAAATGTGTTTAAAATGAGCCCTATATCATCCATGGGCTCCATATTGGCTCCATGCCAATTGCCCACATTTATGGCTTTACCCAAGTGGATCCCACATGGTTATGCTTGGGCTTGCTGGATACCAAGTGGGTATGGGCCCCTCTCATCTGGGGCTCACTTGAGTAAACACACCCATGCGGGCAATTGGAATGAGGCCAATATGGAACCCATGAATAATTCCATATAGGGCCCATTTTTCAGCCTGTTTACTACCCACATGGGCCCCACATACAAATGGCTGGGAATGTCCTGTTAGTATGCAGTGTCATTCTTTCTTGATTAAATGTTCCTCATCTATTTGTGATGAAGAACTATTTAAATTTGAGAGCAGCAGAAACTAATTTACCTATTCAAACTGATTCAAGTTAATATTTCTAATTTATGGGCCTTTAACTAATTAGTGATCAGCTTCCGATGTATACATGCAGCAGATACAGAGCAACATTAGTATTTAATTGGAGTCATGTTTTCTGGACATTTGATAAATGTATGTCCAATGTTCACTCTCCTTTTTGCTCTCCCCCAAATTCTCAAAGTCAAAGTCAAAGTCAAAGTCAGTTTTATTTGTCAATTTCTTCAGATGTACTTGACATACAAAGGAATCGAAATTACGTTTCACACTGTCCCATGCGTAGACATTGACAACAATAAAGTGCAGATGCACAACAAGAACCGTCCTAAACAATAAGGTAATATTAAATAAAAAAATAAAAAAAAAAAAGTGCAAGTAGGCTTGCAAGTAGGCTTAAGGCCCATACTTAGGTAACAGTATTCTGTGGAAAATATCTGGCTTTATAGATGCTGAAGGCTCCAATATGCTCACCAGCTAGTCACTAACTCTGTCAGTCTGCGTTTGATGCTCGACAGGTAGTGTGCAGTACAGTCAGTTTTTAGAGCTTTTTATTCTGATAAAAACTACTTGCTGCAGCCGAAAAATGTGCAAAACTGGCCGCTCTCACCAAAAAAACAGCCATATAGCTCGACAGTGCAAGCAGCTTAGTACGACTCCTACTTACATTTACTGTAAGATGACACCCTAGTGGCCATAGTAATTATCATGAGAGAAGCAAGGAAGTGAGGTGACTTAGTGTAAAAAGCTACAAAGTCTGTGTTATGTTGTATCAAGATAAGAATTCCCTATAGGGTGGATGAGAGGGTCAAACAAGCACAGGACTTCCACATAGGAGAACGGAGTTTGTGGCCCGAAGCCAGCATTGACTTCTTTTAATAAAACTTTTACTCAACTTTGTTTTATTGTTGCGATGTCCTAGTTTTGACAAACTTTATGTATTGTTGTTTATTTTATCCTTTAAATTGAGTCTTTGTTGTTTAAAATTTCTCTACATGAAGCACTCTGGGCTGCATATTTGCATGTAAGGTGCTATATAAATAAAGACGAGTAAAGCTGAGTAGTATGCTCGTATATGTAGCATACTATACTAGTGATGTAGGTATTGTGACATTTGTAATGTCATACAGACTGGTTTGTTACTTAAACTTAACCCTTAAGTTTTATAGTATTACAGCAACCGTTTCATGACATTAAGGACGTGTTTAAAACTCCGACCGTTAGGACAGTAATATATGTCATTTTGGAAGTCAGTGGAAATCAGTCTATTCTGTCAGTTTGGTATTAAGAGGGCAATGCAGAAAGAAGTTGCAGGTTGGAAAACCAAAACAACGAGCTGAAAGGTGCCAGAACGCGCAAGGACACAGGACACATCCCCCTCAATATGTAGAACGTGCATTTCATTCCCCCAATAGAGACAGCAAAGTAGCAGATGACTTTTTTAGCAATTTAAAAAACATTTACAACATAAATTGTTGCAGAAAAAGGCACAATTGGTGCATAACAATTTACTAGAATGCAGGACATTAAGTGGCTGATGCTCAAAATTTTCTAGCTGAGGACAACTCAGACCCCTGACTTTATATGTGTCCTCCTAATGTTGAAAAGAAACTGACGCCCTTGACTGAAAGTTCCTGTCACATACAAGTAGTCATGCAAACGATTGTTAATATAAAAATTTCGATCATAGCTGCTTTGACTGTTAAAGTTGAAGGTGTAGCAGTTATTCTGTGCAATATGTGCAGTGAATCTAGGTCATGATGATTAACTTAAACAGATGTTTTCTCTCCCAAATGAAAAGATAGGAAACTGTGAGCTTATACTCCACTACATCCCTGAGTGTGAGCTAATACAGTGGACTACAGTTAAAGAAAAAAACTCACCGTGCAGTTTATGTTGAAGCGCAGTTCAATTGGCTTCCCTTTTTCTTTACTTAAATCATCACTCGCACATTGTCTTGATAATTCCACTCATCGCCTAGAGCATCTGACCTCTGATGTTACAGCTCTCATGGCTTAATCATAGGAGACATTAAGCACTTCTGTCTGTTCAGAAGGTTAATATTGCCATTAGAAAGCCATTATTCACCAGCAAGACCCTGAGCTCATGCCAGTCTGTGCAGAAACACGCCAAATCCGTCTCCCCTGCTCTGGAAAGATAATTAGCATGAGAAAGGTTGAGGATGGGATGTCACTGGCTGATATTCATCACTGAGCCACATACAAACTGCGGGCTCCATTAAGCACGTCGCTGCGAGTCGATCAAAATTGCGTGTTTGTGTTTTATAGAGACAAAGAGAGGGCTGTAGTTTGAGAATGCCAAACGGTAAAGACACCCTGCCTTTTGTTATTGGACTTGAATAAAGCACTTGAATTTCCTAAACACACCGGCTAAATTTAGAAAAGAACACACACAGTGAGGTGGAAGGAAAGTTTGGATTTGGAGCTACTATTGAGAGATACAACTAAATCTTATGTTGGTAGATTTTCTGCAAACAGAACAACATTAGCATTCATTTGGAGTCCTGTTTCTGTTCACCTAACAAATGTACTTCCAATTTCCACTCTCTTTTGTTGCTTTGTCTGGTTCTCCAGCAACTCCTGAGGGAAATATCTGGCTCTGTAGCTGCTAAATGCTCCCATATGTTTATCAGCGAGTCAGCGAGTTAGCTTTTTCTGTCTAACATTTGGTGCCAGGAAGGTAGCTTTTACTTGGTTTAGCATTGAGAGTGATTTAAAACAGTCAATTTGCAAGAGTAAAAAAAAAAAAACAGAACAATGAGCTTTCACCTGGGAGACCGATATTCACATCAAGTCATCTGCGTTACTTAAATAACAATATATTGTGCTACTACGTGTAGCATACCACACATTTGACAAACATACTTATCTAAAGCCAAACTATGATTTTCTTTTTAACTGAACAACATAAATTTGTTGCCTTAAACTAAGGAAGTAACCTTTATTTAGTACAAGCGTTCTAAATTTGTTTTGAAAAGAGACTGTATGCATTTAACAAGCAGAAACTGTACATCTCAAGTGAAAATAGATGTTCACTTTGAATCAACACAATGTGTATTATAACGGTAAATTGAAGCTACAGCGGGAACCTAG
This sequence comes from Epinephelus cyanopodus, assembly GCA_026686955.1. Classification (NCBI taxonomy): domain Eukaryota; kingdom Metazoa; phylum Chordata; class Actinopteri; order Perciformes; family Serranidae; genus Epinephelus; species Epinephelus cyanopodus. Next base: position 23,627,653 of record CM048916.1, on the reverse strand, counting down.
AGCATCAGAGTTTGACATGTAGGGTCACTAACTGAGACTGTTGGCTCCACAAAGCTGAGGGAAATTGTCTTCTACGCACTGCATAGGCAGTATAGGTGAATGCTAAGGGCGCTGTCATCCATCGGAGGTGCCACAAATAAAGAGGGCAAAAAAACCAAAAACAAATGTGTATCTTTGACTACTTTTTACAAATACTATTACTACTATTATTTTGAAATATTACATGGGTTCATAACAACATAACAACATAGCGAAGCCTACTAGATAATAGAGAGGCTTTTTTTTCTGGGGTCCTGTCGCCCCCCCCCCAGCTCGTATACTTTACCTGCTCTGTGGGGAAGATGTGTGACTTATCTGACATCATGTGAACCCCAAAAACACGCCATATCGTTATCATGCCCAAATAGCAAAAGCTCTCTGGTGCCCACTCAGCTACTACTACACTACAGGACAGGAGTATATGTGAAGAGAAAGAGCATGAAATAGGCAGAAGGGGAGATAGTTGTCATTACCTCTAAGCATGGAGGGCTCCCCAAAGGTACCAAATGTGCACCTGCTTCTATTACACACTGTCATCTGATCTGATCGTTAATATAAAAACACTGAAAAGTGCACCTTTAAAAGTTCTTCTCTCAGATTCTAAACACATTTTGTGCTTAAGAAATCATTAAATTTGTATATTTTCATCATCGTTATCTAGAATACATTATCTGCCACATGAAACAGCATGAGATGTGCTATAACACACCAGGCCTGTATGAAAAATATAATTATACTCACCATCAGTAACTGGTGGGCTTAATAGCTGATGTTGTTTAGTTGCATTTTCCAGCAGCAGGGTTTTTGGCAAAAAGAGAGAAAACTCTTTATAAATTGTGTTTACAGCAAACTGGTTGATTTTGTTGGTGAGAAACAGGAAAAAAGTAAGACTCTGGAGCAGTACCTAAAATTAATCATTAATCGGTAGCACCTTATATTACTATACGGGCCTATTATTTCTTAATAATTTCTAGAGAATTTGCAATAAAGAAATACATAATTTGACACTAATTTTAGAATAAAATAGAGACACTTCCAAGACAGCTATTTAGTTATTCAATTGTATTGAGTTTATAAGCATTTGTAGACTTCCAGAGGACTTTCCTTGTAAGAACAGTGTCCTTTAATACAAGTAAATATACAATTTGTTAATGTATTACTGGAAACTTTATTATTTATGTATGGCGAATTGTCTGTAGATAATGTTAAATGTTTTGTATTTTCAGCTGTTCACTGATTAAAAGACCATATTGTTAGAATAGCAGTAATTGGCATGAATTAATTGGATGTGTGCAAATTAAACACAGTCTCTTTTTAACTGGAAATATAATTAGTGCCAAGCTTACAGGAAATATTAGAGGAAAATATTAGGAACTTACAAATCTGCAATAAAATGCCTGTATAATATTTCTCCAGGTGCATAAAATGTATCTGGTAGAGTGTGGTGTCAATGCAGGCAAATATATTCACTCATAATTTCACTACAGTATGTTAATATATTTCTGTCCGTCATTTAGTGCGCGGTGTGTGCATGAAGATTTATATCAATCTTCATTAGAACCTATGTTACAGATATATGAATGCGCCTTTTGTTGTAGGCTTCTTGTCAAATATTATTAGTGCAACATTATCAGGGCTGTAATTTGTCTGGGCATGTTAAGAGTGCCTACCTTTCTGCCACTGGTCAGGAAAACTGCTCCGGTCTTCCAACAAACACTTTCACACATGGTAGATTTTTGGTGTGATGACAACCTGTAAATGGAGCAGAAACCATCATCCCATTGAGAGTTCACAGTGATGTCTTATCCCATGTAAATTTCCAAGGAGCAGATGTTTTTTGTTAGCACTTATTTTGGCACATTGTCCTTGAAAAGAATCCCATCTGAATACGGATTTAATCTGCTCAACTGCTGCCTCTGGGCTCGTAGCCACACCGCTGCTTATATGCGTCATTGTCCGTATTTACACTCCACCATCACCTAACAGCTCTGCAGCAGGTGAGGATGTCATACACTGTCTGTAAGATTGGACGCAACATCATGACAGTTTCAGGTGTTTGCAGTCACGCGCCAGATGTAAGTCAACATAAAAGAAGCAGATGTTGTTTCATGCAGATGCAGATGATACATAAAGCTGGGCTGCAGGTCAATGTCTGTGTACTTCAGTCACCATGACTACTTTGTTTATTAGGTTATGGCATCAAATCCTGGAAACTGGTTGTCTGCTAAACAAAGATGTACATCGCACAGCTGGTTTATACACATTTCAAACAAAAGCCCTTCACATGCTGTTTACACACTTTCTTCTGAACAACAAGATCACTGAACACATAAAGCAGCTTGTCTTTCCCACATCCTTTATATTAGGAATCAGTGCATAGATTTTCATTGTAGTTGTTTTTAATGTAAGGGTTTATTCTTTTTGTAAAACATTTTAGTTTGTAAGACAATTTTGTATCGTAATATTAGGTTAAAATTTAGCCATTTTCTTGTGCCTTTTCATGCTTGATAGTATAAATTTGGCATTAGATTTTGGTGGACCCACAACTGCATTTAAAAACTACATTCGCTGTTGAATTGTTTGGTATCGGACAGCTATCCAGTCCACCCAAGATGCATGAAGTATGGATATGAATGCAGAATATTTAGGCAACAGGACAAGATTTTGGTATATGAAGGGTTCTGATTTCCATTTGTAGTCTGAGCACTAATGACCAATCACGGTTAAATGGGCTTCGGTTATGTGCAGGTAAACAGTCAGGGAGAGCCAAACGTATTGGGCAAAATGCACTCTCAGAGCATACTGGCTATCATCTGGTGACAATTAAGCTTTTTATTAGCCTTTTTTTTTTCAATCTGCATTCGTATCTGTTTATAGAGCTTCATGACTACATTAATGTGAGCAGCTGTGGCTCAGGAGGACGACCAGGGTCATCCACTAATCAAAAGATTGGTCTTCAGCATGTTGAAGTATCCTTGGGCAAGACACTGAACCCTGAATTGCTCCTGATTGCTGTGCCATCAGTGTGTGTGTGTGTGTGTGTGTAATTGTTAAGTGAGTAGCAGGTAGCACCCTGTAGCATCTAAGATGTTATTTCTACAATATCTTTTTCAAGCCATGTGCAACACTTTGTACACCCTCTGTTTTTGTTTTTGTTTTTGGTGTATCTATTATGTGTTGTACCAATACACTGAGTGCGTTTACATGGACAGTTTAATTCATTCGGAATTTAAGTTCATTCCTATTAAAAGTGATCTTGTAAACACCTAATTCAGAATGAAAATGGCCAGTGCGATTGAAAAGTCAATCCGATGTAAGGGGCTGGAATATTCCGTTTCTAATTCCAAATGAGAGAATTTCTCGCACTTGTATACACTCATTCCTCTTTCAGTTCATTCCGGTCTTTCCGCGCATGCTCGTTTCCTTGCTCTTCTGGCACAATGACGTATATAGCGTGCATAGCAATGGGCTGAGATAGAGCAGTCGGACTCATTGCACTAACCGGTTTCCATTTGCCAAAGCACTGTCTTCTATCTTCCGTCTTTGACTTTCTACCTCCCTTCTCCTCCTCAACAGATGAAGCATTAGCAGAACAAGAAGAAGAATATAAGCAAAACAAGCCCGAAAAAGGCACTAAGAATGGTGTCATCAAGCATCTTGTTATCCGGAGCGAGGACTACAGTGTTTTCTTCTGTTAAACGTAAACATGTAACACCCGCCCTGCCCCCTATCCAATCAGAAACCTTCCCTGCCCCAAACGTTGCACGGACCCGAATAAAGGCGATTAAAAGGCCCGTGTAAACCCTGATTCAGAATGAATATTTCCCATGTAACTACCTGGAAAAACTTTAATTCCGAATGTTTTCATTCAGATTTATTTTATTCCGAATGAGAAGCCATCATGTAAACGCACCCACTGTTGGGCTGACAATGTAAGTGCAACTGAAAGTAGCGCTAATGCTCAAGCAAAATCTTCTTCTGGGGACAATAAAGTATCTTATCTTATCCTCGGCCACCATTGTATGAGTGCGTGTGAATGGATGAATGTGACATGTAATGTAAAACTGCTTTCAGAGGTCATAAGACGAGAAAGGTGCCATACAAGTGCAAGTCCATTAACCGTTAGCGTCTCAAGTTGCTAACTGCACTGTAAATAAAGACCAGCCATGGAAGAGGAAGTCTTGGCTTAAATATCTGTTATCTGGATATCCCCTGGCTTCACCGGAGCCCCAGATATATTGGCTTTTGTCAGCAGAGGCTACATCATCATCACACCATCAAGACTGTTTTAGATACACAAAAATAATGATGAAATCTTTTTGTAATGGTAGAAAAACTGTGTGGAGCAGATGAATCTCTGCCATCCAGATGAAGTGAAGGGATGTTTAAATGATTTCACGCGGAGTCATTTTGATTAGAATAGTTTACGTTTCTGTCCCTGAGTGGTTTCTTCTGTTGTGAGTGTGTCCTGAAACATGACCTCATTTTAGAAGATGTTCTCATCAGAGGGAAGCGTTTATCCCCACAGGCTTAGATGCTGAGGTTTCCCCGTCTGACAAGATGAAGAATCCATTCAGATGAAATATTAAAGCTTTCCAGTGGATTCATTTATACAGAAACATGTACAAAAGAGCTGCCGCCACATCTCTGCAGCTGCACCGTACGGCGGTGTGTGTCATAAATGGAAAAGCGCAATCAAGATGGTGCTCTGCACGCCCTGACTCCTACAGGTTTTTAGAGCGCTGGATGCTGTTTCTGATCAAATCCAAACGGGTGTAAAAGCCATTTAATGGATGGAGTCTTTTAAACTCTGCTGGCCATCTGTGTGCTGCAGCCCTCTCTCTGCGCTGCAGGTTTGTAGTGTGTAAAAACCTCAATGGCTTCTATACTACATGTTGTAAAATCTGAAATAATGGTCAGTAGCACATGAGGTTTGTGAATTATGCTTTTAATTCAATACAGTTTGATGGCCGAGGGCTGGAGATTATATCCGCCTATGTGTTATTTACCAATCAGTCTATAAACAAGTAATATATGGTTTATAACATACTATAATAGAGTTATCAGCAAATATGGGAAAAAAGGGCGGTTAGGGTTATTTTTGTTGTCAATTTATTTGTCAAAAACTATAACACTTCCTGTAAAGCATCTGCAGGTGTGATTTAACTAAACTTTAAATAATGAAGAATTAATAGTATAACATAACACAATAGTCTCCATGATAACTGACCAAACTCCATCCACTGATGAAGGCTATGAGATGCAGGTTAAAGCTCTGAAAGAAATCTAGTAAGTGGACCTTGAGTTTAGAAATTTGGTAGAACTACTGTGTTCAATGTCAAGAATTAACCTTCAAGTTGAACAAGTCTCTGTAAGTTTTTGAACACTTATATATAATTTAAACTATGAATGACTTGTGTTAGTGCTTTATAAAACATTGTGAGGATTTGTCTGTGTTACTTTAAGTATAACAACTTCCTTACTTTGACTATTAAATAAAGACAAACCGCCAAATAGAATTATATTTAAACAAAAAATATCACAGCTATATCATGCTGTGTTATCAATTATTTATTAACTGTTATTGGTATTAATGTTGTGTAATTGTTGACAAAACCATTGACAAACACATAAATATGTTCTGTGTCTGAAATACATTATACATGCTTAATCAAATGTGAATTTTCACATTAAACCAGAAAGTCATGCAAACCAAAAGCTGTTCTAAATGTTTACCTCAATGTGAAAATCGAATTGACCCCTTGCGAAGTCCCGCCCCAGAACGCAGCCTGGCCAATCATAACCTAGCATCAGTCCAGCTCAGACCAGGGTCCAACAACAACACAGCTGTGCTCCATTGACTCTAACAGCCGGGTTCCACCGGGCACGTCAGCAGGGTGACATGTTAGCAGGGCGATACCTCTGCAGCACGAGTCCTGTAGCAGCTCGCCCCCCTGTTAATCAATTACAGCGGCTCCACCGGCAATGGGAGTGGCACGACTTGGGACAACCCTCTATTTTACGCAGCTCTTCTATTTTTGTCGTGCTACGCTCCCCTACACGACCCTCCAGCAGATAAAAACTACATGAAATAGTGTGCTAAACGAGCACACTGTGTTTTTAAATGAATAAACCATTATCAGAGGAGATATGTGATGATTTTTTTTTCACGCATTTTAATTGCGTTTATCCGTGACATTGTGTAAATGTCCGTGGCGGACATTTGAAAGCAAGTACATGACAAACAGTACAGTAAACTTGTAGATTACTCAAATATATGTAATGACTTAGGTGGTAAATGCGTTAACATTCCATGCAGCCTACATGCAGCCTACATGCAGCCTCTCAGCTCAGCAAACAGTAAACAACCCCGCTGGCTTCTCTACGTGTCACTTCCGTACGCAGTCAGTGGAGCCCAAATGAATACCGTGACGCTACGCTGATGTGACGCTTACAGCCGTAATGCAGTCTTTTCAGATTTCCTTGATATTCAGGCCAGTTTTGTGGATTTGGAGCTAAATGTTGAGCCTGGGGCACGTCGTGTATTAATGATACTTGTTACCTGGAGAGGTTGGAAAAAGTTATACGTTTCCTCCCTGTTCCAAAACCAAAATCAAACCCTGAAAAGTGTAGGGTTAGCTAGCTAGCTACTGAAGATATAGCCTACTGAATGTATACACATGCTGCTTTTGCTTTTTAATGATTATAACAGTGAAACAAAGACAGACCCTGCTGTACAGGAACCAGTGAAGGGAAGCAGGGAAACTTTGCTGATCTGACGTTGGGCGGCAGATGTCTGGGTGCTGGCAGCGACACGGGAATGAAGCCAAACACTGTTCATCTGCACACACTGTGATGCCACACAGCTGGTTGAATATCAGCAAAGTTTCCCTTTATATTTATTGTCTTCTGTGTTGATCAGCAGTGATGTGGTGGTTCACTTTTACACTGTGATCTGTAGCCTATAGTTTGGCTTTAGCTTCTAACTATCTTTGTCTTTTTAACCTGTTGTTGCTGCTGAGTCAGTTTGACATCCTGGATATATCCTTCAAACACAGACTGTAGACCCCTCTGTCTGCTTCTCTCTGCAATCACTGTTTCATTTTCCCAAAAATATTATAAGATTTCTTCAGGGAGTGCTGTATATCACACCTACAGTCAAAAAGAGTACGACTGCATTACAAAATCTTTGTACTGAATTCAGTATGAGCTCTTTCTGTACTGTTAGTGTTGTGGTATTTTGTTTTTATGTCAAAATATTTTGTCTCCAGCTTTTGATATTATTTTTTGTTTGCCATCTGAGGTATTGTATAATTATTATATTTATATTCATGTCGGTAAACAAAAAGGGAAACAAAAAAGAAGGAGTAGGAGCAGATCAGTATAGATTAGGTTCACCCTCGGCTTTGCGATTTTGCATAAACCAATAAACCCAATTTTCTACAGATATTAGATATGGATGTAAATTTGTTTAAATATGCAAGTCACTTGCGTGGTTTGAATAATAGTGTATTACAGTATCCAAGCACAGCTCGTCAGCTATTTCTCATTTTGGAGATGTTATAACCAGTTTACGTCCCCTCATGATGTAACTGGATTCAATCAAAGCCTCTATATAAAATTACCACAAAACCCAGTGTGCTCAGCCACACAGGCAGACACCAGATAAAATATTCCGCACTGATGAAGAGAATCTAGTGTAGTCTGACATGTTTGTCCCTCATGCTTCTTAAGCACAACCAGTCTTGTACTCAGGCCATATATAATCCATCAGCTCTATGATGAAACTACTTCTGCGCTATATGGCGGTAATGTTGGTAGGTTGACAGAGCAGCAGATACATCAAGTGGCCACTACTTCAGAAGTCCTTCAGCGACCACTGGAAGCTCAGAGCTGGTCTCTCATGGGGGGGTTCTGCTGTTGTGGCTGATGTGTGAAGTTCTCCCACTTCAAGAGTAATCATATGCCTACAGTCACTGCAACATCTACCAACACAGAAGCAGCATGTCATTGGATGGCCCTTACTGGTAATGGTCTCAAAAAATATTTTCACAACACAGAAGAAGGTTATATTACGCTGCCCAACAGAAAGCAGTCCGGTGCTTATGTAAATTAGAGCTTAAATATGATGAGAGAACATCTCTCCATCTGCAGTATGAAACTTTGATTTAATGTTTTGTTTTTTAAAGAGAAGAGTCCCCCCAACATTGACTTTATATCCTACAAACAAGTGCATCCAGTGCATAAACATGAGGCTTCACAGTCAGCTCCGGGAACAGTCCTGCACACTGGTCATGTATGCTCTCGACAGCCTCGGAGTGAGAGCTGGTTACTCCGGTTCCATTACCACCCTGGCGTCTCTATTCTCACTGCTTCTGACAGGCAGGGATGAAAGTTCCGGCACTCAGCACTGCAGGGCCAGGCAGGGAAGGAGAGTGCTACTCTGTGGTGAGGGGAGAGTGACAGCGGGCCGCTTGGAGCACTGCAGGGGATATGGAGCTGGGACCAAGGTGTATATGTGTGTGAGTGTGTGTGTGTGTGTGTGTACGTGTGTGTGTAAGAGAGAGAAAAGAAGAAAAACAGCAAGGTGGTAGGAAGGAGCAAGAGACAGTGCTTGTAGCCAGTAACATCAAAGTACAGAGTGTGTCTGTATGTGCCGTCTTTACAGCACATCTGAGATGTTGTGCCATCAGGTGTTTGGAGGGAACGCTGCATTCCTTCTCTGTTTATGCTAGTACTGGAGGAGACTAGAGTTTGCAGACTTATGTAATGCACACAAGAATTAGGAAGATTTATTTACTGTTTCTGAATGTCTTAATAGATCACTTACATTGAGTGACCATTTTTCAAGCTTTAATTAGCGTCTTACGTGCAGTCCAGTCCATACTGGATGAATCGTAGTCTCACAATTTACATACAATACCAACGTTGAGTGCCAATGCAGAAAGTTATGTACCCTTTATGTAGATGTACTCAGGGTTCGCGTCAGGTATAATATAACAATTTAATAATCTATTATATTCAATGAGCAGCAATAGTTGTAGCAGTAATAGTAGTAGTAGCAGCAGCAATAGTAATGGTAGTGTTACTGTACGTTCCAACCAACAGTGACCAGAGCTTCCAAAACAGCGGAAGTCCTTAATTTTCAATGCAACTTGGCCAACCGGAGCGGGTCCGGAGGGGAGTTGGTAATGAGCTCTGATGCGATTCGGCGACAACCAATCGGAATGCTGACGTACTTCAATGAAGCGGGTCCCGGAGAGCAAGCCATGTAACTTTGGTTCTTACAGCACGCTTGTTCCGACAACGGCTATCAAGAAGTTTATTACTTGCGTTCACGCCCACTCAGTCCTTTATAATGTGTCGCTGTTCTGTTACAGAGACCAAAATAAAAAGAATGAGACTTGGGACTGCGTCGCGGAGATAGTTGGTTGGTTTGGTGAGTTTTAAAGTGTGTAATGTAATAAAGGAGAGAATTGCAGGATGACATACTGCAAAGCATTTTATCAACACAGATTTCGCAAAAGCAGTAGTCTGCTTTGGAGCTCCTTTAAATTGACGAGCACAAACAAGCGTTCGAATGATTACATGATGAGCGACTAGAGCGACCAAAGCTGCCACAAATATTTTTGACAGGTGTGCTTCTTGGGCGTCCGCGAGAGACTTTGCCTCTTTGGAAGCTTCTGGTTTGAACGTAGTAGTAGAAGTAGTAGTAGTAGTAGTAGTACGACTGTTCCAAGTCACCAAACTCTTAGCCTGACTTTGCCAGACCAAGTCACAACTGCAGGGGGGATGCTTTACTAGCTAACTAGTTAACTACCTTAATAACTAACAAGCTGACTAATGGCGCAGCTTGAATGTGCAGAATGCTTGTACACTGTCTGCTTAACATCAAGACAACAGTCAACGATGCAGTGGCTGTATACCTGAAAGATTTGTCTTTGTTTCTTTTGAGGTAAGCAAAGAGCAAATAAAACTCATCTTAAATTTGTTTTTGTTTCACAGATATTCTACAAATAGCACATTTAATATTACAGACTGAGGGGTTTAATGACTCAGCATTACGGTCATTAGCCTTTCTAATGAATCTTAATGGAATTTCATTAATTTGATTGAATTTATCTATTTTTGAGTAAATATATTTTTTGGGCTGCAACACTTATACTTCCTGCAGTGATGCTGGACACAATTGGATAGACTTATAGCCAATCACAGCAATTTAGCTGTACATAGTACTGAGTGATGGACAAATGTAAATAGACTATAGTTCACAGATATGTGATAGTGAAGCATTCTATATGTCTGTGCACGAGTGTTGCAGCTTTTGTCATCAGAATTTAAACATATTACTTTAACGGAAAGTTCAACAACAGCTGCAGCCATAATGGCTGTTTTCAAAAAGGCCTCACTGGCGCTCCTCGTTACAAAGCTAGGTTCATTCTTGCCATAGTGTCTCCGGGTGCGGAAGTCAAAAAACGATGTCATCACATATTTTGCGTATAGCTCGACAGCCCCACAAGTTGGCAGCCATCGTCTGAAAAACAGCCCATCTTATAATTGGCTAAACCCGGGCCAGGCCGAGTGAGATTCTGAACAGGAGGAGGACCAGATGCATCTGTCAGAGCAAAGAATACATGAGCTCGCAGATTTGTTTAGTTCCCAGGCTACCAAAATCTCTCAACTGGACAAATATGTTGTAAATTGCTCATTTCAGCCTGATTAATGTCACCTTTGCTCTGTAAGGCTACCTGTTTGTGTTCAGGGGCAGCTGTTTAACCACTGAAATGTCAAAGTTGCTGTGCCAAAATATACTAATAAATCATCAAATTAAGGGGGGAAAAAACTCTAAGGGAAATGGTAAGCCATGATGTTGGTCTGGTGAACAGAATATTAATTTTGTTTTATTGATATATTTTAGTTTAGTTTATTTTGGTACTAGTTTCAGTTCACTCAGATTAAGGCACTGTGATTCAACCTACAGAGGCAAACTATCAAATTTAATTTGTGACCAAGAGAAATTCAAAGTATGACAAGACGGATGCCACAGATTCTCTGGAATCATTTGTACATGCCACTAAAAAACAAATCTGCTGGTATGAAAGGTTCTTGTTTCAGGCCCCGTGACATTGTCTATAGCGGCCAATATAGTACTGACGAAAAAAATGACATGTTCTAATATGCAGTATGTACATCCCCAAGCTAGTAAAACCAATGTATTGTGGACTGAGTAGGAACATATGTGACAGCAACCCTTCAGTAACATTTAATCTTAAAGTTACCTGTAAGTTTGTGCTCTGAGGAGGAGTGAAAAGATGATGTCAGCCAAGTTTCAAACATGGTTGACTGCAAACTCTCCTCCTCAATACTCACTCTAGGTATGGAGAATATTAGATTTCTGAAAGTATTACATATGTGTATAAATAGCATCTGAAGTGGCACTTCAACTTGAAAAAAAGTACAATATAAAATTTTACAGCTATATGAAAGAGCCCACTTTTCTCAGGTAAGTAGCCACTACAGAGAAAAGTGGCCTTATACCAATTACGCAGCATGTGATCCCTCTGGGAGTGATGGCAACTCTCTTGAATACTAAAGATGGTTTAAAAAGAACATACAAGAAAAATGTATAGAGTGCCGCAGAACAGAAGCACGGTGGCGTTAAAGGTGCTAGAAAAGTGCTCTTGGTTTGATTATCAAGATGGGAATAATATTAAAAGCCTCTTGTAGGTATTAAAGTGGTAAAATTGCAATCATAATGTATCACTAAAATCAAGGCGCAACTGTTCGGTCACTCATGTATTTTACACTGAGCAGAGACATATCTCCTGCTACCTTGTACTGTTTACTGGAATGTCAAAAATTCAATCTAACAAAAGCCAACAACACATTATTTCTTTATCTGCCTTCTCCCACACATTGCTCAGAACTTCTTACTATTGTTTCAACTCCAAACTTGGCTCTAAAGTGCTTAATGTAAAAAGTATTAACCACTCAACCTGCTCTTCATCTATCACTAATAAATCTTCTCTAAAAGACCCATAAAGAATGAAGCCTGAAAACAGAACTCCCGTCTTATCTCTCCCAACCATTGCGAAGACAGCATGGCTGCGCTGAATAATCTACTGGAGGGACACATGGTGTCTTTGGAGGGTGAATTAAAAACAGACTTCGCTTCACTGGAGGCAAAAATAGATAAAGTCAGGAACACTATTGCTGACCCTGCAATCTCTTGAATCAAATGCAGAGAGGACCAGCCAGTCCAAGGAATCGACTTCAGCTGCATTAACTAATGACACTACCAAGCCTGAAACTGGAAACATGAATCAAGAAGGACACGACCATGTTCACACTGTCAGCCTGATAAAAACAAATTCATTTCTGTGGGATCACTTAAAGACCACTGTCAATTTTTGTCTACAAGTTGATGGCGAAGTCTTGGTGCAGAGATCATTCCAAGTCCGTCACACAGCTTTTCACACCACTGTCCCTCCTGGGAAAAACAGTGATGGGTCACTAATAAAACACCCATGGTTGGAGGCTAAAAAGCTGTTGGAAACAAATCAATGACATGCTAAACAACAATCTGTTTTCCTTTTTGTTGGTCTCAAATAGTTGTCTGCAGCCTGGTAGCCATCTCACCTACAGTAGAAGACACACCATCCACCATTCCCTCTACCTTCGGAAAACAAAGTCAGCTCATATACTACGTCACTGTAAAAACACTGATAGCACAAAGATATAACTTGCAAATGTAACATACTGTAAAACTTCAATCAATAGCCCGGGCTATTATTTGCTTAAATCACTGAACTCAACAGGCTTACTGTATGTTGGGGCAGGCGTCTATGTGGGACGGGATTTTAATTCTTTTTACACAAAACTGTTGCCCAGCAAAGATTGGGAAGTACCATCAAATAAAATGTTTATTTGAATAAATCTATCCCCATTCGCATTCGAGCGAAATATAAAAGAAGGAAAGGTCATGACGTCAGTGACAGCATTCAAGGAGCCAGACTTTGGTGTCAGTTCTATCGAAGTCAAAGGGGCGGGTGTGTCATATCTTTGATGTTTCACCTTTGACTGAAAAATTCTTCCCACCAGATCAAAAAACATATATTACATGATGTTGTCTGACCTTTTTATATCTCAGTGTGCACATTGGTTGTCCTTGTTATTGGTCTCCAAACAGATCACGTCCCTGTCCAGCAGCTGCATCTCAAGCCCCCGTTAGGTCCAAGATAGCTAATGCTACATCATGATACATAAACAAACGCAGCAGGTCCGTCCTGTTATCACTGACCAGACTGAAATTATAAACAGATCAGCTCTGAATGGCTCTGACTATTATTCTGGCTGAGCTTACTGATACATATGATGTCAGTTAGCTAAATATCTGCCAAACTAGGACTCGACCATATGCTATCATGCCTTGCAGTTTGCCTCAGTGATTAACATTTATACTAACATTAATTATCAAATGTTAATTAGCTTGCACACATATAAGTCATGACAGCGATTAAGTTTGAGAGGCACTCACTGACACTGCAGCTCCCTGTCTGTGTCTTTTACACCTTCCTTTTTTTTCATTTGCACACACATACTACAACTGTAGAAAATCCAAATGGTAAAAAAGAAAAAATAAGAAATGTGTCAGGAGAGGTCAAGAAGCCTTAAACAAACAGACCTCCCCTCAATTTCAGGAGAAAAACAGACAATGACGAAAAAGGGAGAAAAATAGACAATAGAACTAAACACACTGACTCCAATAGAGCTGATACCGACGTTTGGCTCCTCAAACACTGTCACCCAACGTCAGGACCTTTCCTTCTTTTACATTTTCCTTGTTCACATTGTTGACTTCTTTTAATTGGATGGCAGTAGATGTCCAGAAACCGTTTTAAGAATAACTAAGGACCTAAGACAGTTCTTAAGATTTAATGGTACAACTCAATCTCTAGTTTGAAACTATTTAGTATGTTGTCAGAGAAATCAGGAAATACAAGCAATATGAGCATGAGAAGCTGGTGCAACCCAGTGATTGTGTAAACTGGCTCATACAGTGCAGGATTCAGAGGCTGGTGATTTAGCTTGCGGCCACCAAAAAACAACTAACTGGATAAAGCGTTAAAGAAACCACTAACGCCATAGATAACAAAAGATACGCTGTTGGGGTATTCATTGATCTAAAAAAAGCATTTGATACAATAAATCATGATATACTATTTAGTAAACTAGAAAAATACGGGATCAGGGGAACGGCACTAGAGTGGGTGAGAAGTTATCTGAAAAGCAGGAGGCAGTTTGTGAAAATGGGAGAATACCAATCAAGATGCTTGGACATTGTGTGTGGTGTTCCACAGGGATCAGTGCTGGGTCCTAAACTATTCATCATTTATATCAATGACATATGTAACATATCACAAATACTCAAATTTATTTTATTTGCAGATGACACAAATATAATTGGATCTGGTGAGAATTTACAGCAACTTTTGGACATCATCACTTCAGAATTTATCAAGATTAAATACTGGTTTGACAAAAACAAACTATCACTAAATTTAAGCAAGACAAAGATAATAATATTCGGCAATAGAAAAATAAATCATCAAGCACAAGTACAGATAGAGGGTGTCGATATAAAAACAGTACATGAAATTAAATTTCTTGGAGTGATGATTAATAATAAAATTTGCTGGAAACCTCACATTAAACACATCTGCACCAAATATCCAGAAGCATCTCTATAATGGCCAAAGCAAGGCACTTTCTGGACAACAAATCACTGCACATTCTGTTCAATTCACTAATCTTACCGTACTTACAATACTGCTCAGAGGTGTGGGGCAATACATATAAAAACTCACTAGAGCCGCTATTTATACTACAAAAAAGAGCCATCAGAATAATAAATAATGTTAGTTACATCGAACACACCAATCCACTATTTATCAAATCTAGAATAATAAAACTTTATGATATTATAGAATTCCAAACAGCACAATTTCTGTACAAAGCCAGGAACAATTTATTACCGGGTCACCTACAAAAAATGTTTCAGGAAAGAGAGGGAAGGTATGATTTAAGGGAAAAACTAAACTTCAAGACCCAGAGATGTCGAACTACAATGAAAAGATTTTGCATATCAAACAACGGAGTACGACTATGGAACAGACTCAGTGAGGATTTAAAGCAATGTCCAGGCATCAAACAGTTTAAAAACAAATATAAGCAAATGGTCTTTACAAAATATAGGAAGGAGGGGAAATAATATTATGTATATATGTGTATATCTACTGTACTGTCTATTATTATACTACTATTGTGATATCTATATAAAACTTTGTTTAAGAAATTTATAATATGTATATATCTATATATCTAACTATATATATATTTACGTGTGTTTTATATATATGTATGTATATATAGAGAAAGGTATATGTATACCTTTTTTTTCTGTTACTATATTACTATAGAAATTATATGTAAATATCGATATATCTGACTATTTATATATGGATGTTTGCTTTTTACGTATATATGTATGTATATATAGGGATATGTATATGTATACCTTTTGCTTGTCCTGGCATTCTTAACTACGTCTATGCGCAAAAACTATAAATGAATGAATTTACTATTACTATTATAACTATACTATTACTATTTTATTACTAATTACTATCCACTATTACTATGTTACTATATTGATATCTATATAAAACTTGGTTTAATAAATCATAATATGTAGATACCCATATATCTAACTATTTATATATTTATATATATATATATATGTATGTATGTATGTATAGAATGAATTCACTATGACAAAATTATAATAATAACAAAATAGGGATGGGGTAGGATTAAATAAGTTTTTTTTACTTCTTCCTACTCCTTTTCGAGCATGTTGGACTCATTATTTTTGTTGTTGTTTTTTTTGTTTGTTTTGTTTTGTTTTGTTTTCTTTATTTCTTTATCTATTGATTGAGTTATTATTATTCATTATTATTATTATTATTATTTTTTTTTTTTTTCATTGCTGTCTCATGCTTCATATCCATGACCATGCTCGAAATAAAAGACTTCAATCAATCAATCAAGAAAAGGTTAAGGAACATCACTGTATAAACTCAGGTTGTCCTCATGCACTGTTTGTATGTATTAATACAAACGAGTAAGCGCGCACATCCAAATATTAGGATTGGGTGCTGGACAAAAAAGTCAAAACGTGTAAGATAAAGGAAAAGAAGTCCACACACCAAAAAAGCTCCAATGCAAATAAAATTTAATTAAATCACTTCATGGATGGGTGACGTTTCGGGCACAAGACCTTTCCATGTTTCTTTTCTTAAACCTAACCTACCTGACTTTACGTGCTTAAACCTAACCTACGTAACTAAACATTCAGTACATAACATCAAGAAACCATCTGTGTTGTGCCACTTCATTAAACATACAAATCGTTGTATGAGGATACTTTGCTAAATGACATGACAGAGATGTTCAACTGCACATTTTCAAAGAGGACAAACCTAACGTTTGTTTGTGAAGCACTGCCAAGGTTTATTTCCAGAGAGGTGCTGCAGAGTCGCCTGCAGTCCCAGTCACCAGTGTCGCAGTCACGTCCTGTACATGTTTTCAGCTCGCATCAACCTCATCTGTTAGAGAAAGGTTATCTGTCCCCCTGTTGAGCAGAGAGAGTGGCGTGTGATAGACTCTGCGAGGCTTCTGTGAGCCTCAACTCAAACATGTGGTCAAGTCAGTCAAACTCTCTCCATCAACACAATAATTAATAGTGTCAGAGACGTCTCTGGTATCCTCTGCGTTCTCTGCTGTCACACAAAGTCGCCCCTGACAACCATATTGTTATGTGCCCAGCAGCAATGTCGACTGGCTTTTCAAGATTCGGCCATTATCAGCTTGACGCAGCGACACGGAAAAGGTCACTATATCACACCTGCGAGACATGTAACCAGTTACTTCCTCATCATGTCGGTCAAGAGGACATTATCTCGCATAGGTTGATTCAAAGCAGCTGTAATCCTTCAAGGTAATAGCTTTTAATAATCACTCTGTTGTTTGTGTGTCCCTCTTTACCTGGATTTAGAATGCATTCCCTGTTTTCTGGATCTTGACCACGCTGACAGCTCAAATTTATTCCTACAAGACGAATGGTGTTTAACTTCAGAACACCTGAAATGTCCCTTGGATACTCCCGCACTGATTTATGATGTTGTAGAAGTTTTTTCATGATGAAGTGCTGTAATTTAGCTTTTGTTGTACCCGCTTTCACTCAACCTGCCCAAATCTACTTCTACTTCAGTCGGTGATTTCCTGCTTAGGAGCTGAAATGATTGTCAACGAGCACCCAGAGAGTGGGTGTGTGTCAGCTTGCTGCTGCGAGTTGTTTGTGACCACATTAAAGTTAGTTTGATATAGTTTACATCTGCTTAACTGCTGGCAGCAAGTTTTGTGAGTCATTTTTTCATCCTTTCAGTAATAACAAATGATGTTATGGAGATTTACTTGTTTGGTTTGTGCATCAGCAGCATGATTAAACTCTATTGTAGTGGTTCTCGCAATATATATACATCTATGTTTGGCTGGTTATCCACATAAGAATATAGTCAGAAGACTAAAGCCGTTTTATCACATGAACTCAGACAATGTCTGCAGAATCAGGTGGACAATGTCTGGAGTTCGGCTCTCACACATGTAGCACACAACAGGAGACTGTCTGTGTCAGAAGTGTTCTCACCTACTGGGAACTGGGAATACTCTGTTTGGTGGTTCAGGTCAAGGGTGGGGCCTTGGGTAGAGCATGGAGGCAAGACATGATGCCAATTTTAAGCTGTGGTCACATCAATATCAGCTTCGGCCCTTCCTGACAGGAGTTCCCAAATCTCATCTCTCCATTTAAACATTTTTGTTGCTGTCTTCATGTAAATAACCCTTATTCTTCATCCTTGGATGTTTTCATTCTTCTGGTTTCGCATGGGCCTCATGATGTCATCAATCATCCACTCGCTTGCTGCAACTTTGCTGGACTGTTACCTGCTGTATTCACTTAGGCTGCCCCCAACTAAGAATTTTTCCAGTCGACCAATAGTAGCCATTAGTCGACTAGTTGCCTGCATGTTTAGGATATTAAATGATATATTTTGGGCGGGGCAACACAATGGTTTGAGTTGAAGGTGTGAGAAATAACAGTATCAGTAACATTGTTAACACTGTGCTACATTACAGAGAAATACAAACCGTACTAATGAACCTTCATTAATATAGGCCTATATTTTATCTACAAGTGCACGTCACACACTGAGCGAGCCGCCTGTTAATGACACTGTCGGTGAAGCAGTAATGATTGCGCTAAGTGGCTAATGGGCATATAGCTACTTACATGTTTCAGATAATACGTCATGTTTGTAGTCGACCAATGAAGATGAGTTTACATATCACCTTGGGTTCATCCTTCACCTTCTCAAAATGATCCCACACTTTGGATTTCCTGTCCGACATGTTGTTAACTAGCCTGTGGAATAACCAGGTATCAGCCCTGGAAATTAACCTGACTCCTGTCTGCCTGCTGAGCGTGGACACTTCCTGTTCTGTCCTTTCAAATTAAATTCCCACATGGTCCAGTCATATAGGTTTTGATTTATTTTGACAGGGCACAGCTCCTGATAGAGTTTCGCATTTGTTTGTTTTTTTGTTGTTGTTTTATTTGTTTTTCTGCAACTAAGTGACCAATGAAATCTTGCCGACTAACAACCTTTCTAGTTGACTAACGTTTAATCGACTATTGGGGGGCAGCCCTAGTATTCTAACATCTGCTCAATTGGACGTTACACAGGCTTTGTACTAAAAAGCAAGCAGAGGAAAGTCCTTTTAATGTCCCATCCAACTGATTCAGACATTTGTATCTACACATACACATCCACTGTCTAGATAACCTCAGGTTTACAGTGCATGTGTGACAGTGGCTTAAGACTCTACGACCATGCTAGCAGCTCTGTGACGCTATACATAACCACAATATTGCTTTGAGCTAAATACTAACATCTGCATGCTAACATGTTTGCCGTGACAATGTTGCCATACTGATACTAAGCAGGTATAATATTTGCCATGTTCACCATCTCAGTTTAGTGTTTTAGCTTGTAATATTTGTTATTCGGCATTTAACATCTGTGGGTTGATAGGAATGTCATTAGTTGTGGAAATATGTCAAACAAAAGTACTGGATCAATTGAGATTTAACCCCATGATGCTGCTAGATGAAAGATCAGAGGATAATGGAAGTGATTACAGTTCATCTTGAGGGGGACATGAATGTATGTACCAGATTTTGTGGCACGTTATGTTCGACACAGTTGCTGAGAAATTTCAGTTAAAAACACAAATAATAACAGAGGTGCTAAAGAAAAAGTCAGGTTTTATTCTTCGAGGACCATGGGCATATACTGATATACTTGTCAGCATATTTTCTTAAAAGGCAGAAATGTCAGCTCCTTGATGGTGCTACAGGTGAAGTCAGAGGATCACAAAAGTCTATCAGATTCATTTTTTGAGCACAGCTAATGTCTGTGCAAAATGTCATGGCACTTTATTTAATAGTTGTTGAGATATTTCAGTCTGAACCAAATGGCCCGACAAACCAACCAACAATGCCATCCCTGGAGCCGCACTAATAGCACAGGCACTCGGCAATAAAAACAACAACATGAACCCAGTAGGCTGTCAGTATCAGTTTTTAATCAGCGGGTTTTCCTTTAGAATTCCAGATAAAACTGTTAGTACCACTGAGAGACTCAAACTGACTAAACACAGCTACAGTATAATTGTGATATGCAGTGCAAGAAAATGTAAACAGTCTCTGTGAGCATTTCCATCTGTTATCTGTTAAAGCACATGGGCTCATTACAGGAGAGAACTCTGTGTTTGTGTTCAAAGAGGGAGGATTAATATATCATAATATATATTTTAATTAGAAAGCTGACTGAGAACACCATATGTTCCTGGTTTGCTAACATTGCTGTGGTGTATGTGGGTGATATGCACCTCTGACACATGCTTGCATTGCAAATAAGTTAGTGAGTTTCTGACCCGTCCGCCTGTTCACACGGCTGCATGACAGTTTTTCACATTTTGTAGGAGAAGACTTGATCGAAGTGAAACACCGTAATGACTCTGTGAAGTGTTTGATGATCTGATGGGATCAGTTGTGATGCGTACTGTATAAAATATTCACATTAATTCAAGGCAAATTTGCTGTTGCTTTCCTGCCTTTTATCCTTGTATTTGCCCTTTTGAAATTAATCATTTAAACAGAGAGGATTTGCTGGATTCTCTAGCAAACAGTAATTCAAGCTTGAGACGTTTTAGACAGGCTCATGTGTGGTGACAAACATTTTATAGAAGCCTCTGTATCCAATACAGCTGGAATTAGACAACTTATGATGTAACATCTTGTTTGTGGAAATGTGCTTTGCCTGTTTGTATTGTGTGCTCATTTTAAGTGCATACGCATTTGACATCTCATTAAAGTAGAATCCATGTTGTTGTCACTGAGGAACTTGAAGCTAAAGTCTGCAGCTTTTCAAATGTTCAAACTGTGGCAAAGATGACTGAACATCAGGTGTCGTGTTTGAGAAGCTGTTTCACCTCGTTGGTGAAAAATGTCACTGATGGACGGGTTATGTAATCAAGTGTATTTTATTTAATGAAAAAAGTAAAAAAGTTAGACTGTTATCCTAACAGGTTCAACCAGACAAACTCAATAAGTTTTTAGACCTCTATCTGATCTGTTGTGTAGGACTAGATGTTATTATCCCTTACTGCACACTTGAGACACTGCTAGAGACTCTGTGAGATGATCAAGCGAGAGATGATATCCTCTGGGTTATCAAGCGGGCGCCCTCCTTCCTTGATGTTTCGCTTATTGGCCCACGACACCTCCAGAGGGTTCAGCAGTGAATCCCAGCGTCCCACGTTCACCCCCTAGATACCATCTACCCAGGTGGAGTCCTTCCTCCTAATCCAAAGCCACTGACTCCCCTTTTCAGCGGCTCTGGAGAGGTCCTTGACCGCTTGCCGGTGGGCCTTCCCTCGCACTCCCATCTCCTGGAGTAGCCTGGATGTTGAGGTGGCTACAAACCCTCTACAGCCAACTTCCACTGGTCGTACCTGCACTGTCCAGCCTTGTTGTCGTACATCAGCTGCAAGCTCAGCGTACCTCAGCTTCTTGTGCTCCACTGCACTCTCCCAGGGCACTGTCAGCTCGATAAAGTACGCGTGCCTGAGCGAGGCTGACCATAGCACAAGGTCTGGTCGCGGGTTGGTGTGCGTGATCTCAGCTGGAAAGCAGAGTCTGCCAGCAGCTTCCAATCCCGTGCCCTGCCTACCTGCCCAGTGTCTGGCCTTGAGGTGGTGAGACTAGCTTGTCCCTCACCATCCCGGAGGATGCCAGCAGGCAGGCAACAGCATTCTTAACTACACCGACTTGACTGATTGACCCTCCTGACATATAAAATACAAATACTGTCACAAGCACTTTTTTGTGTGAGCTCACCTATGCAACCTCTGAGTGACAGGGATGAGAAACGACTAATTAAAAAACAAGATGCTTCCCACTAGTGTTGGTATTTTTTGCCAACTGTTTTCCTTGAATGTACAATATTTGATTTTCTGCCACTAATACCCCTTTTTGATGGGCTGGCTTGGCTTGGCTTGGTTTGGTTTGGGCCGCCAGCCCAGCTCAGCAGGGATTTGCATTTCCATTGCAACATGGCTACCTTCTTTTGTCGTTGTGGGTTGGCTGCTGTCTGTGTGACGTCACTGCTACCCGCTTGAGAGGAGGCGGCCCGGCTTTTGGACCTACTCCTGAGAAGGTCCATCTTTGGCAAGGCTTGGCGTGACACTGCGTCTAAACTGACAATGGAAACGCAAATTGGCACAGCATGGCTGTACTCAGCACAGCCAAGAGTGACAATGGAAAAAGGGTATGGGGTCTCTCAATCAAAACCATGACAAAGGACGGAGCAATGCCGTGATTGTTGTCAATTTCTCCCTGTTGGATTCCTTCACTGTTCATTGTTCACAAGTATTTTACCTGGAGCCAAAACACCTGCAAAGGCCTTTTCCTCTCCAAAACAAATGGACTTGATTACTTAAATCGGTAAAAACACAAAAAAAAAAAATCTGTTTTTGGGCAGAGCAGACCTGGCACTAACATTTGCTCAGTTGTTTCTCCTATAACTTAGATCCAGACGTCTAAAATCCTTCATCTGAGAGTTCATTAAGAGTATTGCAGAAATGTTGCTTAAAACTAGATATAAAGTTAATTCATGACAGCCTGTGGCAGACAGCCACAACTGTGACGCATGTGCAAAGCATGGATGGATTATCGAACAGTCCTACTGGGCACAGGCCAAGGGGCCCAAAGTGTCCGGGCCCCTTGGCCGCGCTACAGCAACAATAAAAGAGGCAAAACCACCACAAAGACTGTGTGTCTTGGTCCTATGTAGGAAAGAGAGTGAGACCTTTTGCATATCTGTACCCAAGGGCCCATTGTCTCATAATCCGCCCTTAGTGCAAAGGGGATAGGATGCCACTGACAGGCGACAGCGACTACATGACACAGACCGTGTCCTTGATTAAAATTACATATTTTTCAGGTTTGGACATTGTTGGAAACGTTTCAATTAGTAAATACACAACTTAAGAAAAATATTTAACACTGCTCTAGACATGTTTAGACATGTTTATGCAGGAAAGTTAAATATTATATCTTTAAATCATCAGTACTTTTCAAGGACAGTCGACTCCTTGTCATCGTCGGAAATCTACATGTTATTATGTGTCTGCTCTCTTTCTGCAGCGCCGTCGTCCTTGTACCAACTTGTAATTGTAAATATTTCTCTCCATTTTGTCCTGTTTGTTTGTGTATCACTTTTCTGAGGCCAGTCCCGCTCTGCATTCCTCACACGAATGCCGCTATCAACATTTTTCATGATGACTTCTCTCAGAGAAAGGAGAGATAAGGCTTCAATATTTCTCCTGTTCGTTAATCAGACCGAGGCAGCCTCTCCCTCTCTCCCCGCCTCTCTCCTCCCCCACTGAGGAAGAAAGAGAGAGAGGGAGGGGGAGACAGAGTCAATAGCATCTGTAGGTTGCTTTACTGTGGTGT
Source organism: Epinephelus cyanopodus (assembly GCA_026686955.1). NCBI lineage: Eukaryota > Metazoa > Chordata > Actinopteri > Perciformes > Serranidae > Epinephelus > Epinephelus cyanopodus. Next base: position 23,604,417 of record CM048916.1, on the reverse strand, counting down.
TGCTAATTAGTTGATCCTGATGGTTGTCATTAATCTGCTACTGGCATCATTTACAGTCAGCATGCTGCATCGCTCTATAACTGGGCAGTGACTGTGGGCTGCACCACACACCCAACACTCTAAATGCAAATTTCCCAAAGGAAAGATATGCCTGGAGCCGCCATATAACTGATCACATTTGTGTACAGGGCTTGGCTTTGCTGTTTGGCTGCGGGGGTCATCGTATTTTTTTTTTATCACCGTGCCGTACAGTGGGATCAGAAAGTATTAGGACAGTGACACATTTTTCATTGTTTTGGCTCTGTACTCCAGCACTTTGGATTTTAAATTAAACAACTACCATTGAGGTTAAAGTGCTGACTCTCCACTTTAATTTGAGGGTGTTTACACCCACATAAGATGAACAGTGCTGGAATCACAGTGTTTTGTTAATACACAGCAGCCTAATTTTAGGAAAGTGAAAGTAATTGAACAAGTTAACATAAACTCCAAAACATCAAATTTAATATTTGGTGTCAAAAGAATTTACAGTCAGTGACTTTCTGACTTCTGCTGTAGACCAACACACATCAGGGGCTGGTTGCGTTTACAGGGTTTATGCCTGGTCTTTGGCTAAATCGGTCGTATCTATCTCTGAGCCCAACCGATAGACTGTAAGAATAATGGATGTAGCTACTGTGACATCACCCATTGGTTTGTGGACTCATTTTTGGAGCCTCAAGTTTGGCACGTCAGTCATCACCATCTTGGTTTTTTGTAGCAGAAAGTTACCATATTTGGGCAAGAGGCTGGCGCTGTGGAGGAGCGAGGGGTGGATCTGACTGAGAAGCTGAGGATACTGACAGCAGACAGAATGTCACTCAAAGCAGCCCACCCTTGATTATGCATAACCTCAAGTCTTACTAAAATGTAAACGGGTGCATTGTATGAAAATTCAATCCCCCCTACAGATGTCATGAAGGGTTAAATTAGCTTTAGAGACAAAGAGCGTTTTTTGTACCAGGCTGTAAACATGTTTATTTCTGCTGTAAAGTTGGGTGTTTTAATATGGGGGTCTATGGGGACTGGCTTGCCTCTGGAGCCGGCCTCAAGTGGCCACTCAAAGAACTGCAGTTTTTGGCACTTCAGTGTTAGCCTCATTTTTCAGCACCTAAGTTTGCTGCTTGGTCCGTCCTAAAAGTTAAGCCTGTTTCAACATCTAGGCTTTAGCCTTCTTCTCGGTGGGGCTGGGTGTAAATTTTACGCCTTGTCAGCAGCCAATGTAAAGTCAAAATCTCAAATTTCTGTATATCAGCAGCCTGATACACAAAACAAGATCCACAAATCTGAACAGTTGTCTTTAGCTTTCCTGCTGAAGTCTCCTTTTTATGCAGCTATCTTTCTCTCCAGCTATCTATCTCTCTCCAGGGCTTGTTGAACGAGCAACTAAACAAATGCTCAGCAGTTTAAAGTGCGCTGCTAATGTCTGCTATTGAGCTAGACAGCTTGCAAATTAGCTGGTCAGCTGCAGCACATGAAGCAGCAGCATATAAACTTACCTGCAAATGTCACTTCTATCCATTCAGATGGCACACCAGTGCTTACAACATGCTGTCCATGAGTTGTAAGCTACAGCTTAATTTGTTCACTTTTTCTCTCCTTTCCCGTCACCTGTGGAGCTTCACCTGCCAGCTGCTGTCAATCAAACAGACATGCCGCGCTTGTTTAGCATTATCAATCTTTGTATCTCGGTGTCTGTGAAATTTCCTTTTCCTTATTCTGATCCTCCATAATAACAGTGCTGCAAATGACTAGCTACACATAAGTAAGACAGCGGGGGCATAATTACGACAAAGTTGGTGCAATGAACATAAAGACCATTCTAAAGACTGGTCATAACAAAAACAGACTTAGCAGTTAGGACCACATTTAGACAGATTTTTTTCACATTCACAGCATGAACTCACAACAAACAGTATTCACAATATGCTTTGTAGGCGCTATGGTATTAGGACACAGCTGTACTTGTCACAAGCACTATCATTTTGCTCAATTTAAACATAGGTAAACATGGCAACACTCTACTAAATTATTATATTATCAATGTTGAGATCACATCAGAAAAACAAGCTGTGGTGACAAGCTCTACTAGCCACTCTTCAAAACCCTCTGTCGTTGTTGTGTTTTGCTCAGAGTCTGCTGCTGACCTCGCCTGACCTGCTGATATACTTTAGTACCCCTCCTCCATTCCTGTTCTAAATTGGATCTTGTGGAGAGCATTCATTCCCAAGGAAGCGTGCAAAAAGCACTCTAAAGTTATGTAGAACAAGCTGGGTAAGCGTTTCGTACACACACACACAAACACAGAGATGAAAGTGTATTATCAGTGTTCTTAGGAATGCAAAGCATGCTCAGCAGACGAGTAACCAGGTGTCTACACAACCAGTCGCGAGACTAACTCAATTAAGTTATCAGCGTGCATTTCACCTCTGGGCACCCTGTGTAACCTTTGAGTTCAAACCTCAGCTGCAGAATTTAAGAGAGAGTCTATCTTTGAGTTTAAGAGTGCCTCACTAGCCTCACTATATGAAGCCAGTCTTTCAGTTTCTAGTCACCTTAGTTGTGGATTTTCAATAAGTGTGTTAGATCCTGTTTGCTTGACTCAATGTTAATGACGTTCTGAATTTCTGTATATCTGCATTTGACCTTGTCTTCTACAGTCATTTTCTGCCAGGCCTGTGCAACACAATTCTTGCTTGTTTAAGGAGCATTTTGTGCTTCAGCTCAGCTCCCCAGCAAGTGAAACTCAAGTAGATTGAGGTCAGGTGGCTAACTTGGCCGGACAAGAACGTTATATTAACCTCCTTGGTAGTCTCATATTTTGGGTTATTCCTGCTGCTGCATTTTTCTTAAAAGTAGGGGACTGTGTGTAGAAAGACTACGAGTTAAACAGTTTACACCTGATATGAAACATTCTCCCAGAAATTATTTTCATATGTTACTAAATAGTTTAGTTTATGCACCGTGCTGCAGTTGCAGGGAGGTGTTCAAGTTGATGGTAAGCGTAGAAAGTGCAGTACTTTGACTCCACAGATCAGGGTTTGCATTCTGACTCCCGCATCTGGTTAGGTTTAGGCAGAAAAGCCCTTTGGATAAGGTTAGGAAAAGACTGTGGTTTTGATTAAACATTAATAAACAAATTGTGTATGTTGCATCAAATCACTGCAGATTTTTTTTACATTAAACCCAGACTATTATCTTTCCCGAACCTTAACTAGTTGCTGTGAGTGACTTAACATAACTATAAAAAGTTTGAAAATGCTGTAGTCAGTGAGACAATATTCTATTGCAAGATTAGATATTTTGTTGGGAAACAAATGAAATATGCTGGGAACAATTTAATGATAAATTCAGAATGCTATTTCTTTTTTTTTTTAAAGAGTACTTTCCTGGGCAGATTTTGCCTTTATTGACAGTGCAGCTGAAGATGGACAGGAATTGTGGGAGGGAGAGAAAGGGGGGAATTACACACAGCAAATGGCCACAGGCTGGAATCAAACCTGTAAAGGACTCAGCCTACACTGGGCACACACTCATTTAGTTGAGCCAGAGGTCGCCCCTTGTATCATAGTTTTTGAAACTTTCCAGATACTTTGGTTAACATTTTGTCATCGTCAAATGTAATCCGGTTGGCAACACTTCCTATGTGTTTGCTTTTGCAAACTAGTTGTATTTAAATGTAATATCTACGGCAGAGGAATATGAAGGAATGTTAAAACCCTGAAAGCTGGAGGCCTACACTTTATTCTCACTGTCATCGTTTCATTCCAAATGCAATGTGCTGGAGTAGAGCCAAAACAATAAAACCCATCATTGACGTAATACTTCCTGACTGCACTGTGTACACCATGTAACACTTTGGGGACAGTCAATGTCAGACACCAAACAAGAAAATGCAATGTGGATTTCTCACTTCTACATCAAATTCCGATGCAATGATAAGACGGCAGGAAGCAATTCCTATGAAATATTTGCAGAAAAATTACAGGCAGACTTTGGCTCGGCACTGACAATTTGGTACCAGCTGGTGTAGACACAGTGTCTGTGTGAGGCAGACCTTGTCAGTACTGATGACAGTTAGGGTTGACAAGTTCCCAGAATTGGCCGGAAAGTTTTACAGCATCTGTGACTTCCTCTGTCTGTAGAGAATTTGTCATGGGTGATTGCCCTGGTGGCAGCATTAACAGACATCACTGCCCTCCCCCCTCAATGGCGCTATAAGCTTCCTTTGATGCAAATATTCACTGAGCACATGAAGGAAATCCATTTTCTCTCACACAGACCCCATACTGACACATCTTGAAAAACTAGAGAGACTTGCTCTTCCCAGGAGAGGCTCGGATCAGGAGGGAGAGGGGGAACAGACAGACATGACCTTTATCCTCGGCTCCACTTTGCTGTAGCCTGGGGATCCTGTCAACATAAACTGTAACAAAGACATTGGTAGCTTCAATCCAACTTTGTATTTTTGTCACCGCACAGAAAAAATATGCACATCAGTGGGGGGCTTCAACTGAAACTACACTGAAAGTTGAATCCGGGTACGCCTTCAAAACCGTGTAATTCTAAATCCCTCTGAAAACCGATCTTTGAATGGTGACTGCAGCTGTCACGCTGACGAATCACCTTGAAAAAATTTGTACAAGCTAATATTGTCAAGCATTTAAAATTTGACTCAGACACAAAGGAAACAAAGTAAACACTTGTCGGATAGGCTTTTAGAGCAGGCTTATAGAAGAATAATAGTCATCATCACAGCAGTTTTTTGGCAAATGTTTTCTGTCCTTAATCACGAGAACAGCTCAAGGCCCAAACATGATTACGTTTCTGTTGTTAGCTGACTTCCACAGTAAATCAATTTAAAATCTCATCTGCAAATTGAAGTTACATTATGAAAAGAATAGTCTGACATTTTGAGAAATATACTTATTATTGGTACCACTCTCATACCTTTATACACACAAATACCTTCCTCAGTGGCTGGAGACACACACCCCGATCCCCAACCGCTGGAGATTTACACTCTATCTGCCTCACTGGCTGCTGACTCACACTCACCCAACACTGCCAATCTACTGCACACACACTCACTGCGCTATATACTCTGTACCGTATTCATTTCATACCTCCAGCCGTTTGCTCTGTATATAATGTCGGCCATTAGCATTACTTGAAATAACACTCTGCACTATAGGTTTTATACTATACCTGCACTGCCTACTATGTTCCAGTGAAGCCACCACAAGAAAATGTTTGACATTGCATGTTTCTGCAACCAAAAACACGTTATATTTGTACATTTTATTCATATCCATCTCAGTGTTTCTTGAGTGTTGTATTATCTGACTTTGTCATCAGGAGCTGGAGAGGATGGTGGATGGCGTGAAACCTCAGCAAGATGCCTGCCAAGCTGTAGACAACTGTTCAAGACCAGCAAACAACAACACTTTTTAAGCGAGCCATCACTGTGTTTCCAGTGCCTTTTAAAGCCCACTTCAGATCAAAGATTTGCGTTCAAGACCAAAACCGTTTTAGAGCGTTGCAGGGAAAAGTTGCAGCAGTGTGAACTGGCCGTCTGAGCTTGACTCAAGCCGGCAACTTCGCTGATCAAATCACTGGCAGCTGGTTTTAGAACGTAAAGCTTATCACCTGTTTCTGCAGCCAATCAGCTTGTAGCGAGGTCCGCTGGGCAAGTCAAAATGACCACAGAGGGCATGTTTGCTTGCTGTGGCAGGTGCTCCATCCCCGCTGAGCCCTCCGTTTCCATTCTCACGTCAATGTCGGACGGTGGGTCATGCGGCTGCTCGGCAGCAACATACAGTACACACTCTAACTGACGGACTAACTGATGCTGCTTACTTATATTTTTGTCCCATATTTATTATGAATACAGTCCATCTGATCTGTTTCATCGCTACTACAAATGCAACTGTAGCCAGCATCACTACCCTCACTCATATTTTAAGAAGCTACAAATCATATTCAGCCACAAAACAAGCCTTAAAAGCTGGAAATCTCTGGTCTGAACTGAGCATTAGCCATCAAACATGGGAGTATTTTTAGTGACCCTTTCCAGTTTTTCCAATGGGGACAGTACCACGAAAAGTATTGTTTTTTTATTGAGACATTGCTGCATTTCTAACCACAATATTGGCACAAAAACCATAACCAAGTGGTTGTTGTGCCTAAACCTAAACACATTAACCACAGCGTTGCTGAGACACTGGCATAACATTTCAACATATCAGCTACATAACAGCAACTCAAACACATCTATGATTTGCAGAAATACACACTGTCAGCTTCATTGTGCTGCTAATTTGGGTTCATGCTGTTCATACCATGTATCTTAGTGTATTCATACACAGTGTTCATACATGTAGTGTTTTCCTACCCCTTAGTGTTTATTCCACATACTATATATTCTCCACATTACTCTGCACTGCTTTTTATACTTCTGGTTAGATGCTAAACTGCATTTTGTTTTCTCTGCAGTGACAATAAAGCTGGATCTAATGTGATTATACTAAACGTGAAGCAACAGCAAGCAACCAGTTAGCTTGGCTTGGCAATAAAGACAAAGTTGAGCAGGAGGAAACAGCTGCAGCCTGGCTCCGACCAAGAGTAATGAAATCTACCTACCTGCACATCTAAAGTTCACTAATGGATGGATAACCAGTCTTCACATAAGCTCAACTAACAGGCTACTAGCTGTAGCTTCATATTTAGCAGACAGATGAGAGTGGAATCAATCTGCTCGTCTAACTCTAGGCAAGAAAGCAAATAAACATATCGCCCAAAATGTCAAAGTATTCCTTCATTGTTTCTCACACTGATTGTACAGAAGTTGTTATTGTTGTAATTCATTACCTGCACAGCAGCATCGATCTCATTCGCTCTTGTTGACATTTCAATGGCATTTTTTCAGTTTTTACTTTTTTGGCTCTGGCAAAGAAAGATGATGTATCTACACCTAACCCTACAGTACAACACCTAGTTGAAGCGTTCATATACCATCAACAAAAAGACATGCATTCACAGAATTACCTCAAAAATTTAAAGCACAGGTTTGATTTCAATTACAAAAGTTATAAAGTCTCCTCCTGCTCTCTATAGATAACATAGAAACAATAACAGAGTGTAATTAATAAACTATTCACATTGTTAAAAGTGGAAATATCTGTCGCATTTATATTCAGATATAATTGCGTTAATGCTTCCTGTGGGTGATGTTTAACAATAATCTCGGGCATTATGTAAATTGTGCAGCCTGATTGTGTGGGTGAGGATGAGAACACCAGCAGAGCTGCATTAATTATCAGCTCCTGAGGACATGTGAGATGGATGTCCCTCTGTGGCCCCACTTCACCTGCTGTGGGGCCTCTGCAGTACCTGTGAGGGGTCGGGATGTTAACACTGTTTATACACAGTTTAGAAGTTTATAGAGTTTGTCATTCTGTCGCTGCAGTGAGACAGAACTGGACCTAATAGAGAGTGAAGCAGCTGCTATATTAACCATAGTAACAATTGTTCAGTTGAAATTAAATGGCTCCTCTTTCACTCAATATTTGCAGTGTTTGCTGTATGCTTTTTGAAACTAGTTAAAAACTCTTCCAGTCTAACAATATGACATGATATGATATAATAACACTTAATTTCTGCGTTACACGCAATTCTGTTTTTGTTGTTTGGATAACATTATTGTGATTTAAAAAAGCCATGCAGCCAAGATACAGAAAAAATGTTTCTTAGGGGAAGTAAAAACATTTTCCTTGCACTGTATTGTCATTTCATATTTACACTGTTGTTAACCCAGGGTCAGTTTACATATTCATGTGAATAATGTTTTTCCTCGTGGTAATAAAAGGTGTTTAGTTGCATGAACCTTTCATACCCTTCAGCAGAGTTATGGCCATCAGAGTTCATTCTTAATACTCCTTTCTACCTGTGGTGTTCGTATTTTAGACAAATCTCCATCAAGTTAAATAAAATAAATACAGAAAATAAAGGAGTAAACCAAAGTGATTATTTTTAAAGGGCATACTTAACGTTATGTAATCACCATCTGATGTGATTTCTTTAATTGTTTTCCATGAGTCTAAATTGATTTGGGGTTAAGGTGGGGGAAGATACCCCCTTAATAACAAAGTCAATTTACTGTCAAATTACAACATATTTGGATATGATTTTAGCATGTGCAGGGTGATGATGTACACACCAACACACTGTTGGGAGAAATAAATTGGTAGAGTAGCCAAAAATCTTGTAAAGTGGCAAGAAGCCCCCGAGTTCAAAAGGAGCTATCTAACTAAATGAAATAAGTCCCAACCCTGACCCATTATTGGATTACCTAGCAGCCTTGCAGCCTTTCCTTCTGGCTAATTGTTTTCATTTCAGGGTGTCTTCCTCCAGCAAGATATGTCAAAATGTTGGCCAATTCTAGATAGCAAGGCTGATGATTGGTAGCAAGCTAGCGAATACCACAAGTAAGCTGTTGAAACTACAATACTATACTAATGAAGCTCAGCGTAAGTTCAATCAGGAAGACTTTCTTTATGCTACATCCACTCACAGTTCTCTCTCTATCCCACTCCCACCACTTCCACCAACCAGCTGACCATGGGTGTTTCCTCTCCAGGTTAGCCAGTCAAACTTCTGATGTCTTTAAGCCGTCCATGTTGCTGCTGCCAAGCCTTAAACCTGTTCTCCGCTCTGCTTCTGTCAGCTGTCATTTAAGGCAGAATTGTTACACCCTCCTCCACCGTATCCAGAGCCAAGGACCAGCTCATCAAAAGCCCACTCCTCTTCACATTCAGATCCTCAGATCCCTCTTCATCTCCACAGGGGGGATCCCTAATCTACGACGTATTTACCATCCTACTGGAATAGATGACGTCATCATGGGGTCTATTCGCCAAAGGCTTTTCATGTTTTTCATACCTATGTGCACAAATAAATATTCTATTTCTCAGAACGAGTGTCTCCTCATTGAACTGCTATATGTAGATATAATATATACCAGATTATCTAATTACATTTTAATATAAATACATAGCTCACTATTTTTCAGTGACACAAAATTTGAACGTTTCTGGTGGAGTGACTCTAAAGAATGCAGCAATTCAGATGAAATGTCACAATTCACTATAGCATAACCATTAACAACATGTGTTGACAGTAGATTTAGTGGCATTGGTTAGGAGGCGAATTAAGGGGGTGGGGGCATCTTCCCCCATCTTACCCTACTTTACTGTTGTGCTCCAGGGGCCACAACCATAAAGCTCTGTTTAGATTCATGACTAAAAAGAGACAGAATGCACATACCAATTATTTTTCCTCAGATTTTGAGAGCTGTGCATTTGCACGGTTTTGTTTTCTAAATGTCAATCATCTTGGAGCTGGGCGCACATGCACAAGCCTTATTGTGACTCCCGCAGTTACACACACTTCAACACTCATTAGACCTGTCAGTGGAAAAAAACTACCTACTGAGACACATCGGCGAGCGAGCTTCTCCAACAATGCCAGGGAGAGCAGCTGTCATTACGCACATCCATTACGCACGGCTGTGGCTATTTATAGCATTCATTTATCTCATGTAGGTGTAAGCCATCAGCGCTGGTGATATCTTAATCGTCAGTGGTAAACATCAGAAATGATTACGGTTATGATGTTCATATCAAAACAGGCTTTTCAAAGCGCCTACAAAAACAATAAAAAGAAAGAATGTGAACATGGGTAAATAAAACGATACCTCTAATGTGAACATAATGAATGAGAAAACTGTAGACACTAAAGCAATTACACTGAAAAATTGTTACCAACTAACAAGACCGGGTGAAAAACTAGTATATAGTTGGATCCAGTAAGAAACACTAGAGGGCTTTTAATTTGAAACAGGAGGCAGCGGCATATGTTCAGTCACTTTTGCCATGACTCTCGCTGACAGCACTGGCCCTGTTGTTGCTGTCCAGCCCCAAAATGTATGTACATACATGTTAAAATGAAAAACAGTACACAGACACAGTCACACAGCAGAAGGGAGTTGCTCTTTCTGAAGCTGTATCCACCAACCAGCTCCTTTTTGTTCTTTCACTCCAGTTGAGGACATACGTCCCCACGTGACCAGTGGAGGCTGCAAAGCCGTCGGCCACTATCACAGCCAAGTTCTGCCAGAAACGTTAGTTTGTTTAACAGCCGATTACCAAAAGGAGAAATTTGTCATTGTTGCAGCACCCATTCCAACACTGTAACATGTAGCATTCACTTATAACATGTTATATTCAATTTAAATCTCCCCTTTACACTTTTCACTTTCTTTTCGTAAAGGCAGCAGTAATAGTCAGTAGTTAAAGGGAGGGGTGGTGGATGGGTCCAACAAACACCGACCCAACCCGGGAGGGCGGTGCTCACGTCCCACAAGACCATAAAGCCAGACCCTGCTCTTTTTTCCTAAACCCAACCACATGCTTTTGTTGTTAAAAGGCAAAAAAAGTCAGTTTGTGGTGTTTTACCAATGTAGTGAATTTATTTTGGAACAGACTGTATAGAAACCGTAAATTTCCTGTAAAAAAGGAAGCGTATTTTGAAAGAGGACAATGAATGGAACAGGCAGACCTTGACACAGGGTCCGAGAAAGTCAACAACCAACGCACCCAGGGTACCTTTCATGCTGTATCTGGATGTGGAAGGTCCATGACCAAATATTAATATGAAGTTGGATTAAGAATGTGTTGTATATAAAGATAAACTGAGTGTCTAAACACCCACTGTACAAAAATGAAGCCAAAGTATCCTTCATACGCCCACTGCCATCTTGCTCTGGTGACGTCATTTAGAATTTAGTCTGCGCAGTTTCAAGTTCACACTCAAACACCTCAACGCCTTTGATTGCGAGCACACAGATCGGCACACACAGCTGTCAATCATGATGCCAACCCCCCTTCTAATAGCATCAAATAACTAATTAAAACCAAACTAATCAGAAAAACGAACACTTGAACAAACATCAGTGTGATAAGAACTACTTAAAATGATAGAAACCATCTTGGGGAAAAATTCTATTTGACATGTACTGTCATCTTTTATTTTAGCCCAAGTCCAATCCACTAACATGTAGGGAGCGGGCTTTATGACCTGAACTGCAGCCAGACACCAGGTTGGCCAAGTTGTTTTAGTTTCACTTTTGGGGAACTGGAGCTGGCCCCACATGGTTTTTATTTTTTGTGGGGAGGGATATCAGCAACCACGAATGAAAATGTCCAATTCAAAGAGGAGAAAAATTTGTCTTTTCCCTCTGCTGTCCACCTGGATGAAAACAGAGGCAGGTCTGTTTTTTCCCAGCTTGTTTTATCAACTGTCAAATTAAGTGGCTTTAATTGTCGTAGCTGAAACGGGTGGTGAGTTTCATTAGCATTTAAAGCTATTAAGGGCATTGGCTAATGTCATCAGTTATGCTATCTAAATGACTGACAGCAGCTGATGTTGCAGTTGCCTGGTGACAGTAAAGGGATGCTGCCAGAGATTCTCAAGCAGGGCGGGTTTCTCTAAATAAAAGCAGTGATGTGCCCCTCCAATTTTCCAAATACATCCTGCGTGATCTGGCTCTAAAGATCCTTCTAGTGGACTTAAAACGTTTTAAAATAGTGTTGTTATTAAATCTTGTTTGGCAGCACTTGCATATGTAGAAGTGTGTTTTATCTTCAGTTTATAAGGAATACTTGTCATGGCAGATATAATAGAGATTTTGAGATTTTATTTTTAATATCTATTTTTCAGAAGGAAATGAGAGCATGTACTGACAAGACAAAACACCTGCTTATTTGTGTATAGTTATAGATTTCAGCTTTCTTGCCAGCATCAGAAACAACAAACATGTATTTTGGTGCTATTTTGGAACAATGCAACAAGATTATTATAATTAAGTCTTCTGAATTTTCTTGCCTTTTTTTTTTCAGTTTCAGTTCTTTGCTTTTTTTTGTCATCCAAAATATGTATAAACTTCACACTTGAACCTTCAAGCCTGTTGTTTATTCAGATGTCAGAGATGCCTTTTTTCTTCATATAACCGCTAACACAGTTCATAAGAGCCCTCTTGGATGCCCTTGAGCTTCATCAGCAGTACCTTTGATTGCTCCACTGGTTTGAGGACATGGGGATCACACAAATTAAATTCAGCCATGTGGTAAGACAAAGGCTGACACCATTTCATTTCAGCGGGTCGCTAATGCCACCTTTCAGGACCCATGTTCATCTCAGAGCGCTGTCTGTGCTCGGGGGAGGCAAAGTCACCTCCTCTTCCAGGTTCCACTGAACAAACGTCTCCCCAGGTAGTAAGCAACACCTTGGAAATGTAATTAACCATCAAGACTGAATGTGAAATTGCTTGTGAGAACTCTGCTGTCAGCTCCATTGCGTAAGTGCAAATCCTGAACATGTAATTAATTTCACACAACAGTATCATCTATAGAAAAATCTAAGGTGGGAACTGTAAGTGACACACATGACCTTTAATCCCACTCTGTTTCCTGAAGATTAACTTTATATACAGTAATGTTAAATGGTTTTTGCCACTTAGGAGGAAACATAATTACTGAAAGGGTTTTATGTTCACCGGCAACTTATTTTCAGCCCAGGAAGTATAATGTTCTTGCGCTGCAAAAAAGCTTGCAGGAATGGTGTTTGGGTGGATGGATCCTACTTACATGGATCCATTTTGACAACAGTCCTACTAAGCTACTAAAACACTGTGGTTCAGGTTAGGAAAAGCTTGTGGCTGGTTAAATATTTCTGTCTCGTGCTTCAAATGACCCTTGACTCCATGTTTAACCAATAAACCAATCTTCCTGTAACCTTAATCTTAAGTGTTTTGAGTGCTCTAAACATAACCATACATGTGTGAATCATGCTTTAGTTGCCATGACTACATATTGCAGAGAAAACTACAGAAGCCCTGACAGACTTTTGGGAAAAAGAATTTTGGTGATCCATTTTCTTAGTCGGATCCAACTTGTTTTCTCTCATATGTTTATGACTTTAGAACACGATAATCTGTCTGAGTTACAAGTAATTTTCGTTTCATCTCTGAAACAGGGCTGGTTAGCACTGCCGTGGTTCGATCCCAGGAAGGAGCCCTTCCATGCAGTTTGCATGTTCTCCCCATGTCAGTGTGGGTTTTCTCTGGGAACTCCGGATTCCTCCCACAGTCCAAAGACATGCAGGTTAATTGGTGACTCTAAATTGCCCGTAGGTGTGAATGTGAGTGTGAATGGTTGTCTGTCTCTATGTGTCAGCCCTGTGATAGTCTGGCGACCTGTCCAGGGTGTCACCTTCGCCCAATGTCACCCAATGTGTTTTCGAGTTGCACATCTCCATTCTCATGAATATGATATCTCAAGAACCCTTGGAGGGAATTTTTTCAAATTTGGCAAAAATGTCCACTTGGTCAATGGTCAAAGGTCAAGGTCACTGTAACTTTGTCTGCCTCACTCTTGTTAACATGATATCTCACGATCGCCTTGAGGCAATTTCTTCAAATTTTGTACAAACATCCACTTGGACTCAACAATCAACTCATTATAATGTTGTAGTCAAAGGTCAAGGTCACTGTAACCTTGTGTCCATCTCATTCTTGTGAACACAATATCTAATGAAGGCCTTGAGGGAATTTCCTCAAATTTGGCACAAATGTCCACTTGCACTCAAGAATGAAATGATTAGAATTGATTGTTCAAAGGTCACTGCGACCTCACAAAATATGTTTCAGGCCTAACTCAAGAATTCATACGCTAATTATGACAAAATTTCACACAAATGTCAAACAAAATAAAATGATGATATGATGACATTTTATATTCAAAAGGTCAAAAGTCAACTTGGAGGGAGACACTTTCTGAATAAGTGACATTAAACTGTTGTGACTGCACAGATCTTCTGTGCTGCTGGGGAAAGATGGCTGTGAAGCATCCATGTATTAGAATATGGAGCTTCTTTACAGCAACATCCACACTGTCAGTTTTCATTACTATATATGAGTCTGGACAGACATGGATGTGAACTGTAACTGCAACTCGTGTTTGTTGTTGTAGTACTCATTTTGGCCACAAGAGGCTGAAGTGCACCATCACCCCATGTTCTACATAGATAGACTAAAATCATTCATGTTTTCCTCCACGTGAGCTTTAGCTTATCCATGCAAGAGAGGTGTAGTCTCCCTGTTGCTACGACTTACACTACTCTAAACAAAGTTAGCAATGCAGACAACTTAACCCAGATTGTAGCTGTATGGACAGGATGTTTTATATTCGCAAACCAACAGGCTAACATCAATATAGCTAATATTTGGCAGGTGAAAAATAAATAAATTAGAAAAATGAAAAATGATCCTAGGAGAAACTCTGTTCTTCACCTGATTCACAAATTAAAAAAAAAAGTATGTTAAAAGCTTATCTTGGCACAACCTTTTTTTCACCTGCTCTCAGAAAATAAATTAAATGTTGTCAGTGAATGGTTTACAAATGCATTTGTTGCAACTTAGAAATAAAGCAAAAAAAAAAAGTTTCCTAATTATGTTAATAAAAAACCTAATCCAGGGGCACCCTGGTGGCCTCTGAGTTACGCTGTCAAGCATGAACAGCAAAGTCTCCAGCCCTGACTGGGCCGCCTGGAGACCTCAGCTGCATTTGTTCCCCATGTCTTTCTCTCCCTTCATTCTCTGTCCTTTCTTATCTGCTTATTCTTAAATGACATTTTGCAGCAGGATTTTACTTATGATGCTGTAATTATATTTTGTAGTATTGCTACTTTTACCAAAGTAAATGATCTGAGTGATCCTTCCACGTCTGGTTTTAACACTTAAAAATTCAAAAGCCAGTCAGTTTCCTTTGGAGGGTATTTTGCTCTAATATTCAAGACATGCTGTGTCTGAACTACCACAATTATCTCCAGAAACTTGTGTTAGCTTTATGTTATGGCAGCACTATCTGACACATACATATTTCATTATGACTCATTATTATACAGTGTGATCACTCAGCTCCTCCCCAGCCTCTGGGTTTAGGTCCGGAGCTTTGCTCTACATCATTTTTAATGGTGGTCCTGGACTGCAGTCCTTTTTTCCTGCTGCTCCACAAACTATTGCTCTCTCCTGAGGTTTTAGTTTTCTCTCCACTGCTTCCACCCTCTGCCTTATCAATGGGACGCAGCTGAAGTAAACATTGCGTCTTGCATATAATTCTATGGCAATCCCCACCAGCAGTGATAAGCTTAGGGAGCAGATGTAGCTCATGAGCTAACTTTTTGATTCACTTCACTGGAGGAGACCTAACAGGATATGTCTTAGCAAAGCTTATGTCCAGTCATTTCAACAGCATTTATAATTCATGAAGTAAACACTTTTTTTTTTCTATGCTTACTTATGCTGCATCACATGTGAATGAGCCGGAGCCAAGCTCACCAGTTTGCTTTGCAAATAATCAGAGTTTAACTGCAGCACGGACACATTGTTGAACAGGTGGAACCTAAAGAGCTCCATGTTGTTGGCCACTACAGTTTAACACTAATGTACCGTGAAAACTACACCAGGCTGAGAGGGAAGCTAAATAAAAGATTTTCATTATGATTTAATGGCCCCATTCTGGTAAAACCATCCCTGCAGGTATGAGGAGATGATGAGACTCTTAGATGCGGGCTCTTTCCTGGCTTTGTTTGAGTTGAAGTAATACATCAAAGCAGAAAAAAAAGCCCATCATTGCGCTTTCACTCAATGCACACTTTAGACAACATGCTGTTAGAAAGCACTCACATCAGGGGACAAAAACCATAATGGCATTCAAGAAGCATTTGTGCCACACTGATACATTAAATTAGGCATTAGAAGGTAGTTTACTGTTGTTTATTTGGCTTTTGCAATTTTTTATTCATTGCTTCACAAAGAGACCATTTGCTGTCCATTTCCTCTGCAGTCTCATGTAATCAAGTTTAGATGCACCGTAGCAATTTAGCTGACAATAAAAATGGCCTAAAGTATGATCTAATTTGACACAGGACTTTGTGGTGCTCATGATCATGCCCAGGTTTTACCTTTCAAAATAAACAGCACTAATGAGAAGCTGCATTGCCTGCAGATACTCTGCTTTTGCCTGTTCAAGCTTAGTTCAGTATTACAAGAGTTTATCAGAGCAACAGCCAGGATCTACGTTAAACACAAGTAAATAGTAGCAGAATGTGGGGTGTAAACATGATTATTTCCCTATTAAAGTCGTGATGCATGAAGCTCGTGAGTGGACTTTTTGGAAGGCAAAGTTACTGATGAATAGCCGTAATTTTGAGCAACAGGAGTGGCAGCGAGCCGGGCACTTCCACTTACTGCAGTGTGTGCATTTATACCCTGCTTCATAAATAAAGTGTGTTTTTTTAACACTTTATTTGTGAGTCTTCTTGTATTTAAAAAGTCTGCAGCCTAGATTGGCCTTGTTATTGTTGGACCTCTTTAAACTGAAGATATTTTTTAGCTGCTGTATTGATTTCAGGAGTGAGGTATCCTTCAAAAGTAAATAAGTCTGAAACACTTATGAGCAATTTCACAGTGTGTGATTATATAAATCCAGCTGATGGCAACTTGTGTTTGGCCCAAAGTACAAAATAATATTTTATTATTGAGTTGGAATAAAGGTCAGGGTGTTTGTTTCATGTGTGTTTTATTTCTCTCTCTGGTACTCTGTCTGAATGCTGATGTCCACAGCGATCCAGGTTCCACCATCAGCACAGAGCACATTTAGCCGCACTAGCAGCATGGCTCTAGAGATGGGAGAGTCAGGCTGCAAAGCAAAATCTTTACTTTATTACCTTGGTTTATGGCCAAACATCTGTGAAATTTCGTGACATCCACATCCAACCCGGTGTCTGAGAAATGACTTTTGTATATCTCTGAACTGTTTTCATAATTATGCTGTGGCAACAATGTAATAGTCAAAGGTTTCCTAGAGTTAATAAAACACTACATTTATGTACCTCATTGGATTCACATGGAGGTGATCTGGGTTATGGCGGACATACAGAGTGTCAGACTGTGACACCAGAATCCTGGGATTGCATCCAGACTCATGTCTTTGGGTTAGGCAGCAAAAGCACTTTGGTAGGTGATACGAAAGAAATAATGCCGTGGTCACTAGGGGTGAATAGTGCATTCAAAGATTACCTATTCTGGTGAAAAACAAATGAAATACATTGTTAGTGAACATACTGCTGACACGTTCAGCATGAACATTTTACCAACTTGTAAGTCATCATTATTTCCATATAATGCATAATTTGTTCTGCATTTGTGCTGTTTCTTGATGCAGAGGTTGACGGTTATGTTTAGACAACAAAAGCTGTTGGTTATGATCAGGAAAATATGCAGATGTTGCTAAAACACACAAGGCTTTAGTGGCACAAACATTGCAACCAGTTTTGTTTTTTGTTGGTCTCGAACACTGGTGACCCATCCACCTCCACTTCCTCTCACCCTCACCAGTCTTTCATTGGAGTTTGTGGAAAGCCATCGTCTCACAAAGACAGTAAAGGGTTCCTTCTGTGTCATTTTAGCGACACCACGGAAGTGTGACCAGGCTGGTAATTTCACATAGGTTAAACAGAAAACAGCATTCTTTTCAAAATGAATGGGCAGTAATTGATTCAAATTAACAGTGTCATGGATCATAATTGCATTGCGCAGTGTCAAGATTGTTTTTCCTCAAAAAAAGGCTAAAACAAAGTATTAAAAAAGGACATAAAGCAGTGGGAGCAGAAGAATATGTGGCCTATTCCCTCACACCCAAGCCACTATAATTTCTAATATATGTATGTCTGTATCTTTACATACTGGTCTCGCCCTGTGTAGCGTACCTTGGGGCATTTGGCTGTAATGAAAAATCAGCACTTGCAGTCAAGGACTAGTCCCTGACAATGGTTTGGTTTGTTTTCATGCTATTACCATTTTTATTATTATTCATGATTTTTTTTCATCCTTGTGTCTATTATGCATTATTTGATTTCCCCTGGTGAATGAGAGCTATGTTATGAAGTGGATTTGTTGTTTAAGCTTTATTGTATCTGAACTTACGATTGAATGCTACATGAGCACTTAAGGCAAATGGGCAACAGTGTATTTGGAAGACATGATATGAAATTAAGAATTTAACATTCAGGGTGCATAAAAATCTGTGCAACCCATAGCCACAGTACGTGTGGCTACAGGCAGAGCGCCTGTACGAAAATCACCCACCCCCACACAACCACACACTAATGTAAACGGAGAAGTATGTGCAGAGTTAAAGACTGAAGCAGCCCCGGAGTCTGCACTGAGGTCAAGCCTATTTAAGGAGCAGACAGCCTGACTCCTGCAGGAACCAGGCAGAGGAAATGACAGACTAACACATCGAAAAAGAGAGAAGGACACACACTACAAGAGAAGGAGGGGAGAGCAGTTGGTTTGAGCTGAACTCTCGTCACCCACACAACCAGACACGAGGAATCTCCTATTTGTATCCCTCTGTGAGCACTGGTGTCTACACAAGTCTTCCTGAATACACACACATTTGGATGTGAGTGCAGATGTGGTGAACGAGTATGTGTGAGGGAGTGTGTGCATGTGTGTTTGCGTGTGTCTGTGTGTGTGTGTAGGTGTGTTTGTGTGTGTGTGTAAGTGAGAGACAGAGGGTGGAAAAATTGGAGTGAAGGCAAGGGAGTGTGAGTCAGAGTTTAGACAGAGTTCAGACCAAAAGAAAGTAATGATTCCCTCTCAGACAGTCGGAGTCCTGATATTTTACTTCCTTTATCTGTGTGTGCTTGTGTGTGTTTGTGTGTGTATTTCTACAGCAGAAATGCAAGCAGGCACTTGCGGTTGAGGATCTTCACCAAAACAGCCTGAAAGCACATAGCGTTAAACAGTGTTTACAGACTTAGCTGGATTAGCATGGATGTAGCTGAGCTGACAATCTAACAAGCAGCATCTGCCAGAGGACTGTAGGTAACTTAACTTACTTGCCAGAAGGTTATCTATATGATGTTTCATGAATAAGCCATGAAAACTGACAGTGGAAATAATCAGCTAAGTTGCCAGAATGTTAGCCCTGTACATTTCTGCAAACAACAAATACATCACATTTGTATAATTTATGCATATCATATCAATTTATAAAGTGACATAGTGTTGAAACTGATTTTGCATTGGGAGGTGGAGGGGATGGTGGATGGCGTCACACCAAGGCAAGGCACCTACCAAGCTGCAGACAACTGTCAGAGGCCAACAAACAATGAACATCAGTCGTGATTTAGCGAGTCGTCACTGTGTTTTCAGCAGCTTTTGAGGTCCCAAATGTGGGTGTTTTGTAGCGACCCGTCACAATTTTTTCAGTGGCTTTTTAGGCACAAAAAACAGATGTATTTAACAGAGACATCGCTGCTTTTCCAGCTGGGATTGTGCCCCCAAACTGGGTATTATAAGCCAAAACATGATCTTTGTGTTTTCTGCCTAATATATGAGTGATAATGTAAGTGCTGCAGAGTCACACCACAATTGTGTGTGAACATTTGTCCATTTACCAAAAAGACCAGGAACAAAAAAAGCACACAGGAAAACTGAGAGGAAAAACTCTACTCACAAACGCCCAAAAAATGCAAATTAGAAGACAGGCAAAACGCTGAAGCTGTGATTTTAGATGCAAATCTCATTTCTTTGCATTTCACACCGTAACTCTTCAACATATTATTTTTTCGACTGATAAATGATACGGACATGTGATAATGATCCACTCTTAAAAATAGAAAAAATGTTAAATATAGCTGCTTTAAGGTTGAGGTTATGGGCTGTGTCAGTGAGTCCTCACAAGCATAAATTTAAAGTGTTGTGTGTGTGTGTGTGTAAATATAAATTACTGCCCTGCTATGTGTAAGTGTGTTAGTGTTTTCCCACATTAAATCATGGACATTATCAAACACTCAGTGTTCCTCTTGCAGTTTGCCCAAAAAACTGCAATATTTTACATAATTGCAAACCTCACAGACATAGGCTATCTTTCATGTATTCAGTCCATAATTACAACATGGCAGACCCAGCAGACAGACTGTCTTCCTACTTAAAGGCTTTTCTTTGTTTTCATCCATCAGATTGATGACATTTGCGCTCACACATTTTTAAAAGCACTAACAGTGTGTGACAGCTAAAAAGCTGTAAATGGTTTGTTTAAAAGGGACCTGTATTGTGATTTATTGTCCGTCATAACAGGAGTCCATGTAAATTGTTTTCGGGCAATTTGCATCTGAGAAATAAAGCTATATTTACATGTCAGCTGTCAGACATCTGGACAGACTGCACGTCTTTTTCTCCTCTGAGAAAGCACAAATATATAAACAGGGGGGCTGATGTGTTACATTTTTCAGTCCTCCAACTTGTGATATCGCCTTACTCACAGCTGTTTTTGCTTTTAAGGTGGTTTGAAGGTGGGAAAAACAGACACTTTCTAAGATGAAAATTTAGTATTCCTCTGACACTCCAGCACCAGCTTTTGTGTACAACACTAACTTGACACCTCGGCTTGCAGAGAAGAGAAGAGCTGATAAAAAGTAGAGGTGAAACTCAGCTGCAGTGTCAAGACACACTTTATTTACAGTGCTGTGATGTGTTTATTTTAAACTCGATATATGCAGTGATCAATCCAGTTGTATAAAAATACAGTGTGAAAATGACTTTCTCTTTTACTATAACACCTCAACAGCATCTCAGAGGTGGTTCACTGCATCCAGTGATCTGTCAGTGTTGTGACTGAAAACTTTCTATCAATAATAACTGTATAGCATTACATAGCATGCAGTTGTGGGTATTTATTTATTTATTTAATGACTTTACGTATTTATTGTCCTTACTGTATCACTGCATTAGTGGACTAAATAAATAGTGCAGACTACTGTATCTTTTCCTTCCCCAATATAAATTATGATGAATGAAAGTCTCATTGATGCATTTTCTTATCAAACAGGATATTTGTGCAAACATAACACATTAAGGGGTCATTCCAGCAGTAAACAAACTGGAGTGTGAAGTTTGGTTTATTTAGGCAGGTAAAAAAAAATCTTTCAACTCAGATATGGTTCATAATATCGCACCATTTCCACATCTTCATCTCTGTTATTTAATTATTCGTCTCTGTGCTGGTAAAATCATTAATAATGATGAACAGAACCAAAGAGCACAGGTATGAATACATTGTTTCACTTGTTGCAACAAAATTTGTAATATAGTAACATCAGCAAAGTGCAACATATCTCTATCAATCTAATATCATTTAGAATATATTTAGTCATGCTAGCTACGCTTTGGTGCCTGTGCGCCCGGTTGCTATAAGTATGGCATAAAGTGCCATGTCATTGTTCTAACAGCCCAAAAGTATGGATCCCCCTTAGTCTGAAGAATGTCCCATTGGACCAAAAGCCCATTTCTCCCACAGCCTGTCATCCAGAAAATGTTCTCAGCAGCAACATTTAAGCCACCAATCCCAGATGTTCTTTATCAACCCCTCACTGCATTCCCCAGCAGCGTTTATGCCACCAAATGTGGGCGCTTTAAGCCAAAACTGGATCATTTCCTCACCATAACCAATTGGTTTTTGTGCCTAAATGTAACCACACACTCACCATACTCTTGTCAAGAAGCATAGTTTCAGTGTATCTGCTACAAAAGATTACATTACAACATGTCTGGGGTTTACAGAAACACACAATGCAAGCATTTTTCTGGCGATTGGGTTGTCTAACCTCAGGGGGCGTGTATTTTTGGAGAAACGGGACTTTGAAAAATGGGTATATTTTTGGGGTGGGGGGTGAGGGGTTGACAGGTTTTCAGAGGAATGGGCTTTTCGTCCAGTGGGACATTTTTTTCAGACTGGCAGCGTTTTAGAAATTTGGGCCATCGCAGCACTTGGCAGTCCACCGGCATAACCCCTTAGCGCAGGAGTATAAATCCACCTTTAGTCTTGTTTTATTTACCCAGCATGTAGAAGTTATGATAGAAGTAGTTTAGTCAGTTTAAGTGGTACAGTGTATATTCTGTTATATAGCAGGATGAATTTTGCTTCGGGGTGACTGTCACAACTTCAGCAGGCAACATCATTTAGTTACCTGCTCTGTTTTTCGTGGCACATACTCACTCTGCCCGTCATGATCCAGCCTCTTGCCCTGCAGTAACCCCTTTACTGCCATTCCAACCACCTGAGCATCTCCGCCCACATACTCACCTGCTCTCAATTTTCCTGATTAGTCTACCAGTATATACCAACCCATCTCCACTCAATGTTTGCCAGATCGTCTGGAGTGCATCAACCTTGCTCTCTAGCCTTCATTCTTCCTGACCAAGTGCCTACACCTTTATTGGATTTGTTTTGTCTGGTCTGTCTGTCTAGTTTTGACCAAAGTAAACTTGTGCTTTCAGCCTAACTTTGCCAGTCTGTGAGTCGTGTATTTGGGTTCAAGGTTGCCATCTTTCAAAGGCATTACACTTAGTTTGTGGCTGTACTGCACTACACACACTAGCTGCAGGATTTTAGTTGCTTTGGTTCTGAATTAATTTATTTGCGCTGTAAGTTAAAGAATTGGTTTTCACCAATAAGAGAAATGCTGGTTCCGTTCTCTTTCCCTCTCAGTCATTAGTGACACACTGACCCTTCAGCTACCAGTCCCTCTAACCATTAAAAGCTCTGCTGTTTCACTCCAGCTTCTCAGTGGATTACTGCACACGACAGTGAATTATGCAGGAGCATGAAGCATCTGTGTTTGGCTATGAGGAGAGTTCGCCCCCTTTCTGTGAAGTATTATAGATAGCTTTGGAAATGAATGCAGGGACATGGAGCTACACTGCGAGTCTTGTCGTCGGAGAAGCCTTTCTCACAAACACAGTTGGAAGCCTGGACGACTAAAGCTCTTATAATCTCAGCATTCATTCCTCTCCACCATAATAACACCATTTCCTCTCCCTCAGTCTCTACATTAATTTGCATTCTTCTCTTTGAAGACTATTGTTGAGGATCATTGTGGCTCCTAATGGAGCTCTGTAATTAAGACAAAGGAATCACTGTGCCTATTTACACAGTTTGTGTTATCTTTGTTGCTCAGATAAGTGGCCAATATAACTGAAATAAAAGGCTATTTGTTTATCTGTGTTCCTGCCAGTGCAGCACAAAATTGCAAAAATCACGGGGTCAAACAATCTATTTTTCAGCGTGATACAAGGGCAAGGCGGACTGGCTATGAAAGATAGATATTGAGTAAATAAATCTGCTGCATGTCTTTATTTTCATCTCACAATAAAAATAAAATAGCCTCAGTAATGACACCAGAAAAGATTTGTTACTCCTGGGAGGTCTGGAAACGCTGTCCTGCTCCTGCTCGCCCTGCACCACAGGGGAATGGACACTCTTGATCTCTGCTACTACAACGTCGGAGGCAGCTACAGAGCAGAATCACCACCCATGTTCAGGAAGAGCGACCAGCGGCCATCTCTCTGAGGGAAAAATATGTATACAAACTGTGATGTGTGTGTCAGAGAGGCAAGAGGTCAGGACATGATTAGGCGTATCAGAGGTCGCTCTACTATCTGCACTCCACATCGCAGTCTGGTCCACGTTCCAGGACACCACCAATGACGTCAACGGATTTACTGAGTCTGTGGTGTAAAATAATAGAAGCAACAGCACCTGAAATTACAGTAAAATAATTCCACAACTAGAAACCATGGATTACCAGCACCAACTGTGAATTTATGAGTACTGTGATACTTATGTTTAAAATAACAATTTGGTCAAGCTGATACTGATTTTTTGTTGTTGTTGTTGTTGTTGTTGTTGTTGTTGTTGTTGTTGTTGTTACTGTTGTTTATTTGGTGTTTGTTTTTTATAATCCCTTTTTTACCAGGGACAAATCTTCATTGTTAAAAAAAAAAATTACCAAGCTGTTTTAAAGTCATTCAGTGATTCATTACACTACCTTTGAATGTGTACAAATTTAAACATAAGAAACAACCTTTAAAATAGCATTTCGAATAAACATCTGTTCTATTTTACTATATATAAGATATTAGAATTCCCTCTCTAATATCTATTTTATATTGCTGTAAAAACAGCAACAAATTTCTCCTTTAAACAACTGTAGAATTCAAGTTTCACCAAAACCTAAATTTTACAAGTTACATTGAACACACCGTGAGAATGTTACAATTTACCTTCGCCCGATACTTGTTTTTACTGAATAGAGATTGAACGCATCATGATGTTACTCAATGCAACCAGTGGCCAACCAGCTAACTTAAACTAGCTGTTCACTGCCAATGTCAACTCAGACTCAATGTTCACGATGTAGCATTATCAGGAAGTTGTCCTGCGGAAGATCCCCGTTCATCCGAAACTGTCTGTCCCGGGGACGACGGAAAGCCTTTAGTCTCAGTCCCTGTTTTTTAGTCTGTACAAAATTAGTGTGACACCACGGAAAACATTGACTACTGCTATCGATGTCATCTTATTAGCTGATAGGGCGATGGCAGTCAACAAGGCAAATATCAATACAATAAATAATAATACAATACAATACAATAATACAATAAACACACAAACTGCAGCCAGTCTGGAAACATGAAAATTATAGACCAGCCTATAATGAAAGAAGGCACAAAAAATGACTAAGGTGCATGAACAAGTAAAAGAACTGACAGGATTGCATTTCACTGGAGTTGTACCTTGTATGATTTCATGTGATTTACTTGTATGATTTCATGTGATTGATTGATTGATTGATTGATTGATTGATTGATTGATTGATTGATTGAATCCATCAAATGGCTTTTCCCCAGTGTGCATCAGGCTCTGCTGGAACCAAAACAAAACAGGTGTAAACACACACACGCACGCACACACACATTAATGCAGAAATGTATCTACACGCTTAACCAAACTTATTACTAAAATCTCAGCAGCTACATGCCAGGCAGTGGTCCACCATAGGGATGAAGTTAGGGTGGTTGACAGATCAAACAAACACAGGATCTTAACCCGGGAGATCACTGCTTGTGTCCAATGTGGAACCAAAACTCAGCGCTGGCTTATTTCAACTTTACACACTATTGTTACTTGTGTGTTTGTACATAACAAACTGTAACATACATACATACACACATAAACATACTTATTTTAAGCGCAAACTAACCAAGTATTTTTTCCCCTAAACCTAGCCAAACAATTTTGGAAACTGCGTCACTACGTCAACAGTTTTAAAACTGTGACTGTTCATCTTAACACATTATTTGTCATCACCAAGATTTCACAGTCATTTATCATAAATCTTTGAGATCAGGTTAATATATATATTCAAACCCTTAAGTATCAGAAAAATGAAGACAGAGGGCATATAGCCTCAGGTTGTAAAACATTTTTAGGAGCAGTGTTAGCCATTAAATCAGCATCATGGAGCTCATAATTTATGTTTATGTATGGATTATTAGTGGTCACCAGAGCTGGACATTGCTTTTTTTTTTTAGCATGTGTGGAGCTTGTGGGCAGGAAATTGCAGTCAGTCAGACATTGGAAAGTTAGCCGAGTGACACGTAAATGAAAGCAATGTAAAAAATAAGACTAAGAATAATGTCTTCACCCTTAGGATAATCTGGCAGTGCTCTGGCTTCTGCTCCTTGTCACAGCCTGCAGCTGCTTTGTGCTCTGATGTTTCCAGCACAGACTGATGTTGGTAGACTGAGTGCTCTCCCTGAAGGCAGAGCCTCGGATGTAGCCATGTTAGTCCAGAGCAGCTCTTCTTCTGATGCCTGCCTAATATTTGACCCTGAGGTACGGCTTCCTTGAGGTTTGGACTACTGGAAGACGGCTGCTGTTTAGTTGAAGATGTTACAGAAAGGAGATCAGAAACACCCGAGTGTGTTACCATCTTTGTCCGTAACAGAGACGAAATAAATGTAGCACATTAGAATCCGATCATCCGTACAGGGATAGTGGCTGCAAACTCTGCAAGCTCTCATGTTTGAGAGTGTAAGCAGTGAAGATTTAGCCTTAAGGTGCTTCCAGACAGTGAGCTCCTGCTGCTGCATCTGCTGCCCAGCGTTGTTGGTGCTCTGTACTTTGAATGGGCAGCAGCAGGGCACAACTGTGCTGCTGTGGCTTCATCAACATTGTTTATTGAGTCAGACTGGTTGATCAAACTTTGAGGCTGATGCTGCTCCAGGACATTTTTGACATGATGTTTGTTTACTGCTGGTGTGTTCAGATAGCAGTAAATTAGCTCCTGCTTGATTTTCGGGAGTGAGAGGGAGGTTGGGGTGGTTTTGTTAAGGTTTTGTTAAAGTTAAGGTGCTGAAAGTCAGAGTAGGTTGGGCGGGAAGGGTGGTGGTTGGGTCCAGCAAACACTAACGTTCACCGAGAGAGCAGTGTTTGTGTCCTGTGAGATTATAAAACCAAACCCAGTTCTTTTTTCCTTAACCTAACCACGTGCATTAGTCGTTGAAGGTTAAAAAAAACGTTAATTTGTGGTGTTGTATTAACACAGTGCATTTAAACAATCAATCAATTTTATTTATAAAGCCCAATATCACAAATCACAGTTTGCCTCTCAGGGCTTTACAGCATACGACATCCCTCTGTCCTGTTCTGTAAACAGAAGTGTATTTTGAAAAAAAACAATGCATGTAACAGACATAACTTGACTCGGCGTACCAGAACGTCAACAACTAACGCACCCAGGGTACCTTTCACGTTGTATCTGGTCATGAAAAGTCCATGATCAAATGATATGTGACGAGGCCAGAGTGAAAATATGTTGAATTTATGTCATGGGGTGCTAATTTGTTAGATATCGAATAAATTGTTGTATGCGCATTCTCATGAGATATCATACAAACTGTATGTTGACATGTTCTACGGGTTACGTAGAGTTTTAAGGGTACGATACCAAAAGTGTTTGATGAAAACATGGTTTTCATCATTCTTTCCACATTACTGCTGATTATTTATCAAATATCTCAGTATGTAAATATTTCACGAGAGCACCAAGAGTCAGCCCTACAATATTGTTGCAATATGGGTATTGAGTTATTTGGTCAAATATTTGTGTTATTTAATTTCCTCCATCTCACGCAGCCATACACCGTAGCTTAAGTGTTTTAGATAGAATTTGTTTGACAACAAACAGCTGCTGAAAGCTCATGTTTTGGAAATCTCATGTGCACAAAATGTCATTTAAATTTCCGACACTGAATGAAGTTGGGTATCGAGTTTAACCCGGTTCAGTTCATTCAGTTCACTGCAAAAGAGGAGACAATTGTGAAGCTGCCTCATTTCATTGAAAACCCAGATTTTTTTCCCCCCTGAGAGGCATAAAGCAGTGTCACACCTCTACATTTCACTCTGCTGCGACTTTGGCTGTCTGCCATCTGGTGTGAGCTTTATGACATCCCTTCCTCATTTTAACTAACAACCAAAAATGATTGCTGTCACATATTCAGCAAAACCATAAAGTCAGGAAAAAAATATAATTTCCTCCTCAGTCTGACTGACAGTGTGGCTGGTCGTCCTGCTGTCTGAAGCGGTGCGTTAAATTATGCCAGAAGGGATTATAATCCAAGTCTGTGCTCATTATGAGCACAACCAGTCATGGCCGTGTCTGCTGCAGTGTAAACATGCTTAAGCAGAAACCACACAAAGTATCTGGTTAAAATGAACAGAGAAACTTTGCCAGGGCAAAATCCCAACAGAGAGCAGAAGAAAGAGAAATCCTTCTGCCAAACATTTGTTGTGTCTGTGATCACTTGGACTGAATCCTCACAGAAAGCTGCTGTCCTCATTTTTTTTTTCAAAACAGCAGCTTAAATGCAAAATGCAGTATTATTAACCTGTGATTATGCTGCTAATCTTGGGCAGGCTGAGCACGCCAAGCAGTTTATAGGTTAATAGACAGGCAGCAGATGAATATGGGGTAGCTTTTAAGATTTGTCAAGCTTTGTCAGAATATATTATCACTATCAGCATCATCACCTTTAATCATCATCATCAGTGGTGACAAGTGAATTTCTTTTTTTATGATTTCAGCTCTTTCAAAGTAGGAAACGGAGGACAGATGGGATGATAAAAAATGTGTGATAAAGGCTGGAATTCAAGATGAAGATTATTGCTGAGACAATTAGGTAGTTCATTTTAGAAAATTAGTCGACTAAAATTTTGATAACTGATAAGCTGTTAAAGTCATTTAATGAAGTAGAAATGTCCAACATCCAGCTGCTCAGATGTGAAGATTTGCAACTATTCCTAATATTGTACATTAAAGAAATAGTCCAACATTCTGTGCAAATGCATTTATTCTGAGGATATAAAGGACGGCACTGCCAGCAGCTGGTTATCTTATCTTAGCATAAAGGGTGGGACCAAGGGGAAACAGCTTGCCCTAGCTTTGTCCAAAGGTTATTATACAAGTTAACTGTAGTCTGTAGAAATAATCAACATAGCTACTGAGACACTGCCCATTGGTATGTGGACTCCTGTTTTGAGGCCTCCAGTTTAGCATTTTGGCCATTGCTACCTTGATTTTTGGACCACCAAATGAGAGCACTGCAGAATGGAAAGCCAGTGGGATACATACACAGGACTCACATGCACTAACACGACCTACCACAAAAATGAACAGAGAGGCTCGAATCACAAAACACAGAGCATCAGCGTGACTTCATTCTCTGCTCAGGACACCATTACTCCACTGTATCCTTACATAGTAAATAGTGCTTTGCTGCTATATACACGCTCTGAATGCTGCAACAGTGACTTCAAATATCTTAAGATTTTTGACTGTTGGTTGAAACAAGCAGTTTGAAGACATTATATCGTTCTCTGGGAGATTGCAAAAGCCATTTTCTACAGTTTTCTGCCACTTTACAGACCTAAAAATAAAAACAAGATATTTAACTGGCTGATCAATAATGGAAACATTAGTTGGAGCCTTATTGACGACAGCACATGTACAGTATGTGTGCAGGATATGCTCACAGCAGGAGGTGCGTAGCTACAACATCTTCGTCTGCACTGTTTTCTCTTTGAGAGGAAATCTGACAAAGCTGCCTTCATGCTCGCAGGGCAAAAATACTTCTGAGAAAGCCAATTAGCAGTCATGGACTGGCACACACAGCTGAGGGCAAAATGTGGGCACAGATTGAGGCCTTGGCAGGGCACAACCTTTGTCTTGTTAATTCATCTAAGAGCGCTGACACAGCATACGCCAATAAGTTCAGTGTGACTGATTTGGACACTATGACCTTAATAATAGAAAATTATGTCCTAAGTATTTAAAACTTCACCATCTTGGGTTTTGTTTAATATATTTATTTATCAATTTTATAGTTCACTCTTTATGTATTTGGACTGATTTTTTGTTTTTTTATGCGCTCTGTACCTCAGCACATGGGTTTTGAAGTAAATAAAGGGCAACGAGGTTGAAAGTGCCGACTCTGCTCTAATTTGAGACACTTTACGTCCACACTGGGTGAAAACCGAGGACTACGCCAACACTATAAAAAGCGTTTTGTGAAGAAAAAAAAAAAACTCTTAAAGCTGAAAGTCAGCACTTTAACCTCATTGTTATTGTTTCAAATCCAATGCGCTCGAGTCGAAGAACCAAAACAACAGAAAATGTGCCACCGTCCAAACACCCACAGACCGCATCGTCGGTGATAATAATGTATAAAGCTTGATATTTAAGTTTAATTGATTCCCCACAATTGCTGAAATATCCCTCTCCACCACAAGTGTGGACAAGGACATCTTCTAATCTTTTTTTCTCTCTCTCTGTTTGTGGAGCCACTGTGCTAAATTCAACCAATTTTCCCTCAATAAACAGCATAAGACAGATGGAGTGCTTTCATCCAGTCAGCAAATCATGTTGGGCAAGATTGATGTTCTCTTGCTTTCCTTCTCTCTCACACACACACAAACACATTCCCCCTCTCATCTCTCTCTGATTGTGTGTGTGTGTGTGTGTGTGTGTGTCCATGTGGTCAGCAGCAGGCGCTCTAAATTGGCAATCCTGTGAGAACTCCGCCACTCCAGTCCATAGCCTCCCTCTAATCATCACACTGTTAAGACACAAAAAACGAATATTGACAAAATAAAACACACTGTGTGAGATAAACCGCCATTGCCCTGCTTTTTTGTAATTGTGAGCGATGCTGCCATCACTAAGGTCCGTTTAATGAATTGAGAGAAAATGGATCAGGCCATTGAGGTTGGAAAAAGTGAGTCAAACTAGTGCTTGACATAAAACATCGCAGCACTGCAATTACAATCAGGGCACTGATGACACTGTTCTGTTAAGCTTGGCTGAAGAAGCAAACACTTGCCCCGTCTTTCTTTCTTTCTTTGAAATTAGAACAACAGTATGTGGTTTTCATAACTGATTCCCAAAGATCCTGCACCGTGTATCCGGTTCACTGTTATAGCAGGTACTCTAAGTAATTGGTGTAAAATCCTTCTTGTTCCATTGTATTTTGGTGACAGCTTGTCGATGATCCCTCAGGCTCCCTCCTTTAGCTGCAGGCATTTATGATCCACACTAGTCTTCCACAGTGTGAGTTTGGCAGGGAATTCTGTTGAGGTCAAAAAAATCTTGCGCTGTCAGTGGTGCACTGGCAGTATTTTTCTGGTGAATATAAGACTTAACGGTCTTCAGAGAGTTTTAGACAAAACATGAGAACATCGCCGGGAAAAGGAGAGCTGGAGGAAGAAGAGTAGCGGTTTTACAATGAGACAAGCGTCTACATAAAACATGGCTGCCATTTCTTCCTTTTGATCTGAACTCAGAATGTGGATTATTAAAGAGGAGGATTTGCTGCCAACACACTGCTCTGGAAAACCCACAAAAAAGCTGTAGTGTTGTAGTGTCTCCCACAGCTCACTTCAAATAATTAAGCCAGCAATTTTCTGACCAACTGTCTCACGCAATAAAGATTATATCACGGGGTCAGCAGATGGCAGAGGGCTGGTCAAAAGAGGTTAAACAGGACATGAAGCTGTGGCTTAAAGCAAATGTTTGTAAATATTTGCAACAGTCTGAGTAATACCAATAGAGCGGTGCAGGGATGATGTTCATTTGTGTGGGCCAACATGGCAGCTAACATCATCCTGGTTCCCTAAAAGCCAACAATATTTTTCCATTGGAATTTGGTTTGATTGCAGGAAATAAGCTCTGTAGCAAACAAAGTGTAAGATGCTTTTTGTTCAGGAAGACAGCGGCATAATGTAGTAATGACAAGTCCCAGGGCATGTTATTATGACGGGCCCTCGAGTACCAGAGTTGTTGTCTAAACTAGCTATTATATATCACATTTCAACACATCAAATAGAGACTTTAAATTGGACAGCATCAACATGCATATTACCCAGCAATCATCTCTGCATATCTAAAAAAAAAAAAACAGAAAAGGAAATGATTCAATAATTTAACTGAATGGGGGTTTTGATTGTTTATTTATAGTTACACTATATAGGAAAAGCCTATTCAGCATGATGACATGTAGTCTCATTTAGCCACTTCTTAGCAACTGCCTTTTTTGAGATTCATAAAAAGCTGGGGTATTTAATGACATATCTTATGTCTTAGAACAAAAATGAAAGTCTCTTAAGCTTATGTTAACCACAGACCTTATTTCAGGCCAATGTCTAACCAAAAACCCACTCAAAAAAATCCCACTAACTTTAAGGTGAGAGAACCAGGAATGCTAAATTGCTAACTCAAATCCAGGTTTTAAGACTCCTGCAGCACTCTGTGTGAATTTATTAATAGAAATGTATGTTATACTCAAAATACAATGACAGCATCTTCCACGTGTATTTTCTATAGTTACTGTAGTGCGACTGACCCCTGAAGGTCGCTGAAAACTGCAGTCTGAGCAGCCGAGTTTAGCTGTTTGTTATTTGGCAAACCATCATCACTTATTTCCAAATGTAAACAGACAGAGAAAGTCACAAGAATTCTACAATTTAAAACAAGAAATAAAAGCTGACTCTTTCCCTGAGGGAGACAATTAGCAGAAGCACAATCCTCCGTTTCATCTCAGAAGAATCTCCACTTAATCTCGGCAGTATTTTCCACCAGTTCCTCTGCTGCGGCTTAATTCACATTCTGAGCAGTGCAGATCTATCGCTGGCTGGCTTTCTTGTGAAAACTTCAATATGGATCTGGGTTTTTGACTGACTTTGTACTTCGGAAGGTCACCTGCAGGTTGAGACCAACAGTGTTTAGAAAAGAAAACCCCAGTTAACTTACATTCATTATTACACTGCCTTATTCTGAAGTGAAGTCCCTGTGGGAGTCATAACACGAGGGCGTTTTTAAGTCAAAACTCAAAAGCACTGTGAGACAAGAATTTGGTGGTGTAATGTTTTAACTTGTGACTGCATAGTTACAATAGACTTTTTACTAGAAATGAAATGAAGTACATTTTGGCATATCCTCCCGAGGTCACTGAGGGCCTGACGGAGAGCACAGAGCAGCATCGACTAGCGAAACCCCCCCAGCTTTTGTGAAAGACCCCAATAGCTCCCCAAATCCCCACATTTCCTCCCAGTTTACTGTTTATATGTTTGAACTGTGTCAAATTTCAAAACTTCAAGACTAAACTCAGAAGACATGTCGTCATTTGGGACCACTACGGCAAAAACGGGAAGTAAACAAGTGGATTATGAGGTCAGCCTTTATAACCTCCCATAATCCAATGCAGCATCACTACCAACAGTATCTGACAGTCTTCTGCAAATTTAGATGACCCCCAGGGGCTTTGCATGGAATTGGGTCTTGATTCAGGCTAATCTTTGGGCAGAAGAGCCAATACTTCTTTGATCTGAATCTCTGAGGACAGAGATTGCCAATAGTCTGTGGCTATGTTCGCCAACGCAGCAAAAAAACCTAAGTTTCTGTGAAAAAAAAAGTACTGTACTGTGAAACAGCACAAATGATACTGGTGTCACGCTGGGAAAAGCACCAGTGCTCAATTCCCCCAAGCTTAGGAGAAACGGATAAAGCCAGTGAAAAGGCTTTGTGTCAAGCTCTATTAATCCATGGCTGTGCTTAAGAGCTGGCTGTTAAATCATCTGTGAGTGTGCAGTAAGGTAGCTTAGTGCTGATGTTGCACCTCGTTCCACAGATGGGAAAACACAGAACCACCACAAGTGAGACTTCACTTCCCAAACTGAGACTCAAGGAACTCTTGCTGCTGTTTTATGCCACAACTTCAGCAACAAAGTCTCAGTCGCACATTTCCTCCAGTTTCCTGAATGGTGACGGAGATGTGTGTGATTTTTTTTATTTATTTTTTGAGCAGGTTACTGTTCACTGGTGTCTGAATGTCATGTTCAATTAGCTGAGCATCAGAGTGTAAATAGAAACTGAAGTACATGTCTTGGCTTTGACGATGACATGTGAACATGTTTGTTATACAAATAGACTCAATATAATAGAAAGAGGAAAAGACAGGACTTATTTGTCAAGAGTTTTGTGTGTGTGTGTGTGTGTGTGTGCCTCTTCCAGCTCATTCCTCTGTGCCTTAGACCTTCACTGTTGTCCAAAGACATCATTGAGCCACATCGAAACTAAAGGGCTTGAGGTTTAGCGCCGAAGAAAAAGGCCACAAGTATGGAGAGTGTTGTCATGAGATTTGTTATCAGAAAAAAGAACTCCAACTCCAGTTAAGTGTTTTGCGTCCCTATATTTGTAGTTTTAGAGCGCTGTGTCTCTTGGATACTCTGTAATCCTGTAACAGAAAATGAAGACACATTGAAAATACTACCCAAAACTTTGCCGTTGGCAGAGACATAAATTACGTGTAGGTATCACTGAGCTATAGGTGACATTCCTATAGAGTATTTTTTGATACTGAATTGGATGATGATGAAACTACTTTGAATATGTCACATGCAAACACTCTAAGTGATGCCAGACTGTGTCTGCTACCAAAGAAAAAGGTGTAAAAGTAGCCTAGTTAATGACTGATAAGGTCTGTGTGACCCAAATGTTGCGTTCACAATAATGGGAGACAATTAAATGTGTGTGGAGACCATTAAATGTGTGTGGATTATTCTTCCGGTAAAATATAATCTTTTTTTATTCTAGTTCTGATCACACAGGTGTCTCGCTATTTTGAGCTGTGTAAAATAGCAACACTGTCACTGCAGATTAAAATAAACTTTGCATAAGTTAAAGTCCTGCCAATATCATGTGTTTAGCGTCGCAAACGATCTCTGTGTTTGTTAGAAGCTCTGTTTTAAACTCGCAGAAAAATACACCTCCACACACTTCTTATGGGTCATAACTGAAAGAGATTACTTCTGTATGAGACTATATTGCTCAGGAAAATCCTGCATAATATATCTTTAATGCTTTTACTCACCGGGGGTGTGAAAAATAAACAACACACAAATGAAACTAATTTATACCAGCTGCGTTGCAAATTTGCAACAACTACCGGGATCCTATCGACTCAGAGCAGCGTGTGGCGTTCTGTTGTATAGCCTAATGTAAACTATTTTATTAGTTTCCTTCTAGCAAAATGCTCTGAGTGACTTTGATTTCCCTCTGGTTAACAGTCACACATATGTCTGGGGCTTTTATTGTGGAAGGTAAGAAGGGACGGAGTGGATCTACAGGATAATATTCGCATATAAAAACACACCCAGCTGAGTAAAGGTCTTTATTCTTTAAGGTTCATTACACTGATCTATTAATTCATTCGACCCCTTTACGTAGGAGTTGAATTTGAATTTAA
Organism: Epinephelus cyanopodus; assembly: GCA_026686955.1. Classification (NCBI taxonomy): domain Eukaryota; kingdom Metazoa; phylum Chordata; class Actinopteri; order Perciformes; family Serranidae; genus Epinephelus; species Epinephelus cyanopodus. The sequence goes on along the minus strand of CM048916.1, from coordinate 23,569,553 downwards.
ATGCATGATGTTTGTGTCAAAGAACAGAGGATTAAACCTGCAGGTTGAGTATCCTGTCAGGATTTGGCCCTCGGTGCCATTCTGGATGTCAAAGTTGTCTGAGGAGCCTTCAGGAGAGATCAATTACTCCAGTCAGAGTTTTACCTCCTTAATGGCTACTGCAGAGTGTGGGTGTTGAGAGAGAACGGTGCCTCCAGGCGCAACAGAGAGGCCTCATGCAAATATGAAGAGGGCAGAATTAGAATTCATAAGCACCTGTCCTTCAACAGAGATTTCACGTTCCTCTCATTTGAAGCAAAATTAATGTATTTAAAAATCAATACAGAATCCTCTCAGGTATCCATTCTGCCCTATGACTCAATGAATATGTGATTGGGAGGAAACTTGCTCACAAATTAAGAGATAAATGGTTATATTACAATGCATTTGTGTGGTCTGAGAGAAGGATCTGTCCATATTTATCTGTCGGTAGAAAGACAATTTATGTCTCTATCTAAAAACTCGGTGAGCTGCTATAAATAATTCATAGCTTCAACAATAAAATATTGGCCCAAGTGACAGTATGCTAATTTTCATGGCAGTTATCATCTCACAGGTCTTTATTGTAGGCACAGCTAAGTAAATGAAAATGCAATTCTGATACATATAATACATGAATTCATTTCACATAAATAGGCACTGTATCACACTTATCAAAATAAACGTCAATGCAGCGCCATCAAATGCACACACAGTGCAGCCTACATATAATGAAAGCTGATAATAGAGTCATCGTGTGTTCAGCTCTTCTTACATTATAAAGGTGCAATGAAGAATATTTCCTTCAGCGGTTCTCATAAGTGTTGCTGATAAATGTGAGTCACTCCTCTGTTACCTCAATTCTGACATTTTAAGCTCTTTCAAATGTGTATTTGCTGGGAATTGCCCAAACTCCCAGGTTCCCTGAACTACACCTGCAGTTCCTATGAGGCTTTTACTGCACTCACACCATGTCGGTAGAATGGAAAGAACAGGATAACCTCCTGTTATTCCCCAGCTTTTACAAAGGTGGTTGCCCCCTTTGCTAGCCACACTGTGTAAATAGAAATTGAAGGTGCAGTGTGGAGGATTTAGTAGCATTCAGCGGTGAGGTTGCAGCACTGAAACTTGTGTCTAAGTTTCTTACCTCAGAGAGGTAAGAAAACAATGAAATGAGCAATGAAATATTATCAGGAACTCATTAACCACATTATTTCAGCGTATTAAAATTTATATTTTATCGTATTTAATGTGAACTTATACATGATGACTGGTACTGCACAAAAGAGAAGTTTAGTGGAGTGGCAACACTAGCCGTTGAATGTCCATGTAGCCTGTTGTAAATGAGCGTCACAGAGAAACTGACACCATATTTTGCAAAAAAGCATCAAATCTCAAAAGGTCTGATTACATTTATTAACTCAAAGCAAACAATACTGTGAAAATAATTAGTCTGGCCATCACTAAAATGAGCTGCAAATGATTAAAATATAATGCATGCACTTCATGTCATGTTTGAGGGCCACCATTGGCCCTTGGGCTGCAAATTCAGCAAATAGTAACTGAAGTATTTGATGATGTTTTACTCTTTTCAACATTTTACTTTACAGTGCTGTGCAGTACATTTCCAGTTTCTGCCAATTTATACTTGTAGTCTAAAGTTCAGAGGGAAATATTACTATTTACTCCACTATAGTCACCAGTCATTAGAGTTGATCAACTAGTGACCTTAAATATTTGCATTTCAGGACAAAATTTAATAGTTGTAAAAATATTACACTGCGAACCACATATGTCAACTTCATTGGTGTAGACAGGGAATCAGCATAGTCAGTGTTCATCACGGTAAACAGTATATTTATGTGCATGACTGTCTACAAGCCTTTCTCATTACATTTACTACTTTACTGCACAACCTTTATATTAGTGTCCACCTCTCTACCACGATATTACATTTTACTTTATTATATTTGACATCATATTATGTTGTATTCCCATATTGCATCAGCAGCACTTTATGTCTGAGATTTTAATTAGATTTTACACACCTGACTTTCTTTATATATATTCATTGTTCATTGCCAACGACTGCTTCACTGTAATTTTTGTGCATTTGACATTAAAGAACTTGAACCTGATCTGACTGCAAGCTGAAATCCCCCTGGATTTAGAGACGGCGTAACCTTGACTTCACTGTAATTAACGGGTGATTTTTTTTTTTTAGCTGGAAAATAGATGAAATGTGGAGATGTGCTGTGCCCTGATGTAGCACCAAGAGACTGAATTAAAAGTGAATAAAATTATGGCCGAATGGTAAAAAGAGCATAATGTCAACCTATCAGTATCAACACTAGAAATGTTATTAGCTTTGGGTTATATTACACTTGAAAATAGCATCATGTGAAAGGGACAAAGGAAAAACAACTGTATAGGGGCATTCTGGGGCATCCCGAGGCATTGCCATGGTAGCTGGGATTCATCATCCCTCCAGCTTGTTCTGGGGTGCGCCTGGGTTTCCTAAAAATGAATGCCTCACGGATACCTCCAGAGGCCAAAACCACCGCAGCAAGATACTACAGCTCCTCACCTTATTCTTCAAGACGAACTTAGAGACCCTGAAACTTATTTTGGCCACTTGCTGACTGTACCGTGTCGTCTGCACACTGCTTTCATGTGCACAGTGAGTGAACAAAGTCGAAGGGCGAATATAACAGCCTCGACCATTTACCTTTCAAGTCCATTCAAGTGAGCATTATTTGATACTAGAAAGATTTTGGATGGAGTATCACGTGAGCTTCCTTGTAGTCCAAGGTCAACAAAAAATACTGAAACAACTAAAAACAGAATTCACATTTGTTAATTAAATTAAGATTAATATTAATAATAGCGCAGTTTGATTTGGGCATGCCAGTAGCCAGCACATCCAGAGTTTTACAAGTTGACATGTCATCACAAAGCAGATGAAAGACATGAGGAACTCACACTTTAACAGGTTAAGTAATATTAAAGGCATCTGAAAGGCTAAAAAGCTGAAACATCCAAACAAGGTCATTTGACATTTGTATTCAGAAATAGATTCAAAGAATGTTTTAAGGCAGCTGTTGAGCTCACTTGGGTTTTGAGGAGAGATTTATCTGTATCATTACCGTCGTGATGGAAGGACACATGCTGTCAGATGATGTGACCAACCTGAAGGAGCCTGAAGGATGATGGGAAGAGCGTGTTGCTGCTGCAGTATTATGTGCTTTTGAGCTGCCCTCTCTAGCTCTGTCCTTTAAATGAGCACAACAAAGAGACTACGGTCACAGCAGCTCTTTGAGGCTGTAATAAGACACAGCAGTGCTTTGACTTAAGTGACAACATCAGCATGCTAACATGTTCACAGTGACAAATGTCTGATGTTTAGCAGGTACAATCTTCATCAGAGTGTCACAATAAACGTAACACAAAGTACAGCTGAGGCTGATGTTATTGGTTTTAAATGAAAGGATTGGACATATTACCCATTCAGTGAATGATGGCACTAATTGAAAGGTAAGTGGAGCACGATTATTATAATTCATCCCGTGGGAAAAATGAATGACTGAACTAAATTTAAGTGCATTCCATCCAATAATCGTCAAGATTTTTCAATTATTTTCCAAATATGTCGACACTATGGTGAAGCGAGACAAAAAGTCACCAAAGATTTCATTGTCTGAGAAGTATGAACGTCTTTTACAAAAAGTTTGAGGCCCCCTAGACACTGGTGGTGGTAGAGGTGGTGAGGACGAGGTGAAGATGTGGAGAAGATGGAGAAGCGCTGATGATCTGGGTGAGTAGAGGAACAAGCCTTTGTTGAGCTTGTCCTGAACTCTGTATGTGATGGGTGGAGGTGATGGGTGGACTAGGGCATGACAATTCTGCCTAAAATGACGGCTGACAGCAGCAGAGGAAGGGGCAGATTTAAAATTTTGCAGTAGCTCCCTGATTGGTTGATAGAGACTGTGGCAAAGTTCAATTGGAAAACACCTATAGTCAGTTGATTAGAGGAAGCAGTGGGAGGGAGAGAATTGTGAATGGATGAGCACAAAGAAAGTTATGCTGAGCTTCACTGGAGCTGATCCACTAGTGACCTTTTAATGTCTCTAGCAAATTCAAAGGACATACATCCAGATACTACTTTTTGAACCACATACGTCAACTGCATTCTGGAGCTAGAGTAAAACTCAGGGTACCACCAAAGCCAGTAGGAGTCATCCTCTGGGGACCATGTATATCTGTACAAAATTTCATCCAATTATCCAGTAGCTGTTAAGATATTTCAGTCTGGATCAAAACGGTGACAAAGAGTTTGAAAATAGAATTGGCCTCATGCAGCAATATTCTCTTAAATCATTCTAATATTTTCTCTTACTTTTGTGTTGAGAGAAAAATGATGATGAAATGATGATTGCTCATATGTCATCATCATCATCATCATCATCATCATCATCATCATCATCATCATCATCATCATCAACGATTGTTTATTCAGGGTAAATTGCCTGAGCTTTGAGTTCTTTTACAGCAATGCCCTGAGGTCACGTTCAATAGGCTAAAGGATACAAATATATGATTGCAATAAAGTGATGAAGCAATGTCTATCAGGAATTATAAACAGCAAAAAAGAAACAGTAAAAAGACAAAAAAGTTAAAAAGTTAAGAATGGAGTCTGCCATTCAGGATGGATACATAACAACAACAACAACAAAAACAGCAATATGTAGAAAATCATGTCTGCCAGTTAACCGAAGCAGAAACACTGTAAAACAACCATATCATCTAGCATACACTTGAAATGATCTAACCACACTTGTTGCATTTATTCGGGCCGAAAAACACTAAAAGCTAATTTACCGAGCTCTGAACTGATCTGAGGGGTTTCACTTATTGCATGTCACTTACTGCACTTATTCTCAGTTTTTCACCCCGTGTTATATTAAATTCAGAAGAAAGCATGGTTTTTCTCACATGCCTTCACAGTGAACAAAAACAGTAGAAAATCCTTGATGAATTGAAGTAGAGAGGGCTCATGTTTAACAACCGCAAAACTATATTGAAACATAATATATTTAGACTGTTTATGCAAATGTGCTTTATATGTTTGTTTTTTTAATTTTAGCAAAAATGCATGTGTTTAAGTGCTTAGCATACGGCTGGATAAATGAGTCTTTGATTATACAGCACGAGTTGTGTAAGAGTTTGTAAACAGATGTTTTCGCATATTTTTGCTGTTGTTAAACATGGTCCCCGGTTTTCTCAGCTTTTGGATTCTTCTTCACCACGGAAGAGTTTTCTTCCTGAATTCAACACAGTGTGAATAATTAATTTCAAAACTGGTTATTTAAGAGGAAAATATGGGTGAGTAGAGTCTCTTCCAAGACAGACAGACATGCAAATAGATTGCCATTCTTTTCCATTCACAGAGTCATGCTGCTATGGCTAAAAAGAGATATTGCATCACAACTTAAATCATGTCTGCACACACGCAGCTTTGCATGCAAAGTGAAATTGCACCACACACGGTACACTTCAAATGTGTTTTCACGTCTAAGTGGTGTAATTTGCAACTGGCAAACCAGCCTTAAGTGGTTTTGTTCTGTTTCAATGGGTTTAAGTGCAGCTGTGCCTCGACTGTATACAGTTGGTTCAAACATGTCTTCAGTCAAATACGTCCTCTCAGAGACAGGTGTTTGAATGCAGATGAAGAAAGCTCATATGCGTGTGTTGAAATATTCTGTGTACACTCAAACATAGAGGATTAAACAGAAAAATATATCAAATAGGAATTTGATTTGACACCTTATCTTCAGTACAAAAGTTGTTTTTTCCCCATTTACTTTTTTTTAATAATTTACCATATATTATGTTTTTGCACGGAGAGACGGCACATTATTCTGAGATACAAAGGCGTAAGAAATTGATAGAATAATAGAGAATACATTCAGGAAATCACATTCACACAGGGAGATTGTTAAAAGAGAGTCTGCCTGTGTTGTTCGTCTCTCGGTGAGTCACTTAGTCTAATCACTATCATAATATTAGATCCTTTTTCTGAGAGCGTCAGCAATGTCCTGTTTCTGTTTCAGGTCAAGACAAAGCCCAGCGTAACCTATTGTGGTTAATATCAAGCAACAGTGAGTGTCTGACTTCATCAGCTCAAACATGGACTGGCTGCTGTTAGCATCCTGGTCTCAGTGCTCTGGGATGGTCGCAGCAGCGAAGGGCAGATCACCTCTGCACTGACTCAATACTTATCAAATATTCACAGGAGACTGGATACATAATGAAACTAACATGTCTAACGCACGATCAGGCAAAGCCGCTGTTGGTGGAAACAACAGAGATGCTACTTGAAGAGCGCCTTCAATGATGCATGAAAGCTTGTGGTGATTTTCATGAATGGCTCACAGATAACCGCGGGGCAAACATGTAGAACACATGCTTCTCATTCAGATTGATGGCTGAACCGTTATCCAGCTGCGTAGTAACCACCTGATTCCCAGTGCACGTGTCATTCATGTATCTTTCAAGGTATGACTGGTCAACTACAAACAGTTTTTTTATTTCTCACTATTGATTTCTTGCCTTCTGTCACTCATCACACACATGCACCTGTAGCCATGTACTAAGAAGCCAAGGCTTAAAGGGAGACGTGACTGTCAGGCAAGGTCAGATTTCATTTAATATACATGTTGCCTCAACTGAGAGCGCACTCAGAGTAAGAAAAACACAGCAGTGAAAAACACTGCAGGCTTGTTTTCATGGTGGGATAAGATGCAGCACGCTTGTCAGGATTGTTTGAAACGTATCAACTTTACAAACTTTCACAACTTCACGATACATTCATGAAAACCGATCCCCGATGTCAGATCTCATAAGCTTTTTATATGATGTTATGTCGGCTGTGAAATACAGTAGAATGAGGTGCCAATCAACCAGGCGGGGATGTAAAATTATAGCCACTGATGCTTTAGTCTAAAGCCCCAGTGAGCGCCGTAAAAGCCTCATGACAGACTATTTCTCCAAGACTCACAACTCCTAAACACGTTCAGACATTTTCAGCTGGGTGTTTGTAGTTGTCACAATGATACCCTTAAAAACACAGTGTACAGAACAAATTGCTGCCCATTTTCAGATATTCAAAAAAGGTGCCGTGTGTAGTCATTGACAGCCCAAAAGAAAAAAACAACCAAGTGAATCAGAGCTTTGTAGGTGGGATTAAGAGCGGGGATTTCATCTTCAAAGCTGCAGCTACCATTGAGGACCTCTGTATTTGAGGGAGGGTTGCAAGGGAGGAAGGAAGGGAGGGGGGGTTAGTATTTTTAGATTCCATCTGTTAAATTTTTACTACTTTTATTCCATCAAATAACAAATAAATAAAGGCTTTAGCTTCTCCCCCTTGTATTCCTGCCAGTGCGGAGACAACATAAAAAACCTGCACTGAGACCTTCATGTTGAGAAATAAAATTAGTGGTAATTAAGCAGTTACCTGAAAAAATGTGCATCCATGCTGAGGTTTTCTGTATGGGTGCATTTAAGGACTCATGGCATCTGTGTTTCTGAAATCCTGGCTATGGCCCTGTTTATCCTCCTGTGCCAGAGCTGGAAAAAACACTGAAAATTGCCATAAAAATGCTGACAAGCATGGTTGAGACAGATGCAGCTGAACAGGTAGTAGTGAGTCAGCGTACAATAATAACCCCTTGAAGCGCCATTTTTCTTTGATCAATACAGAAGCTAACTGCCCCTCACTGCTGCACTGACTGAAAATGGCGTCTCTCGGACAAATACGTCACTTGCTTGGTAATTGGTTATGTCACAAGCTCTGCCTCTTAATTCCTCCTTTCATCCACATTCCCATTTTCCCAAGGCCCACACTTCTGACTTGCTGTCCATGCCAGTGAGATTATATATCTTTTTTTTTTTTTTCAGACAGTCAATGAACTTTTTTTTGCCTGGATTGTCTGCAGTTGGGTTCTTTCTCAGTTGTCTCACACATGCCCTCCTGACAGGTTAGGGCAAAACAACAACGACTCCCAAACAATAATACCTAACATAATTTGGGCTGAAGCAATTGGTTCTGACTGAATTCAACACGTCCTAATACCTAAACTACAGAAAAGGTTGTTTGCCAATCACCCTCACAACAACATATGTGAGCACAATTTTAAGCAACTTGAAAACTACTTGGTTAAGTGCAGGGAAAAAAGATCATTGTTTGGGTTAAAATAGGGACATTTGTTACTCTTGGTTTTGCAAGGAACACAAACAGTATAGTCTCTCATGTCTTTTGACCCATCCACCACCCAGACCACCATTACACTGCATCACCTGACTTCCTCCATTGCTCCTGTCATAATGTCCATAGTCACTACAGGCCACCTAACAATAAAAGTAAACACAGATTGTTATAGACCCTTTTAGGGCGGAAATCCCAACAAAATCCAACAGTCAAAAAAATATTTTTCCAGCGGATATCTTAGTAACAACATGACTGAGCTAGCAAAGCAGTTTTGTGTTGCTATGTGTGATATTTATTCAGTTTTGGGAAATCACGATGTCTAGAAAGCATCAGTGGCTGCAGCTGACAGGGACAGCTGAAGTCACCTGTTAAAAGCCTCCTGTTGTCGGATACGACATGAAACTCCTCCAGTTAGCTCAATCATGTTGTAACTAAGACATTCGCTGGAAAAAAATAATTTTTCACGGACCATTGATTGAGTTACTGAGTTATTACAGACACCGCTAACCGCTAACGACTAACAGCTAGTGGTTAGCCCAGCTAATCTATGATAACCATGTTATTAATTACAAAACGTGCACACAGAAATAGTAATATTTGTTCAATCATTGTGTTTATAGACTTTACAAACATCAAATTAGTCTAAACAGTAATGATGTGAAAAATGTGAGCTATATATAGCTAAACTCTGCTGGTTTTCTACCCCGAAGTATTTGTAAACAACAAGGCGATTCCCTTTATACTCACATTTGCAGCACACACTTTGTATCAGGTTAGGGAAAAAGTATTTCCTATTGTAGGGATGAATAATATTATGTGTATGATGTCCGCCTCATCAGAAATTGGGGAGGTATTAAGAGGAATAATGAATTTCTCCGTAACACTAACTATTTAGCATATTAGCTAACGTTAGCTTCGATAGCAAAACAAAACGGAGGAAACCATTTAAGCGTAGTAATCAACCACAAAGCTTTGGCCATCCCACCTTCAGCAATCCTGTCAAATCATCCGTCCACTGATTAAGAGCTTACAGGTCGGCCAGTCTGGTCCAGCTGGTCAGTGTTTACTTTTTCAAGTAACACAGAGCGAGTGACCTGACCACCAAAAAACATCATACCGTTAGAGTAACAGTAAAAGGGTCAATGACCTGCTTGCACAGACGACCTATACAGCTGTTGTTGTTTTTCTTGTAATCTATTTCTTTGTTGTTTGTTTGTTTTGTTTTTTGGTGAGGGCAGGCTGAGTGAATAAGTTGCTAATCAATTAATAGTTTAAGTCGTTTAATAATCACAAAACACCAAGTTCTTTGCTATGTAATTATAAACTGAATCTCTTCGGGTCTCGGACTGTTGATCCAACAAACAGTTCACAGATTAATCAAAAAATAATCAACAGTTTAATCAACAGTGAAAATAATTGTTCTTCAAGTTCAACACACACGATGTCAGACTGATAATTAAGTGAAACAAAAAGCCAATTAAGTCTGATCAGTGTGTCAAAACCAAGGTATGAATCATGGTCACATTAATTTACCAAACAAGACTGTATGCAATATTTACAACTTAATAGGGTCTAAGTTTTACCAGAATAAACAAAGTCACAAACGAGAGTGGCTGAAAGCATAACCTCGAAAAATAAATCCATACGCACGACAAAATCTTGAAACTCAGAACAAAGGCAGGCAGAGAAAATGTATCACTCACTTAGAGGAGCGTGTCATCATAATTATACACCAGAGTGACACTGCTGTCATGGCACAAAAGAGATGGTGATTTTCTCATCATGCACAGTTGAGAAAAAAACACTTTATATAAACGTCACTGGATGACACAGCAACACCTACTTGTAAGGAATCTAAAAAATAGAAAACAAGATTTTATTTGGGAAGAATGTTTCGTAATTACAATTTAAAGACATCTTCTTAAGATCTGAATGAGAAAACCGCTGGTATTGTCATGTCAGACATTTGGATTCTTGCATTTGCTCTGTGAAAATGTCATGTAGACAGCGTAGAGCGGCTCTGTTCATCTCCTCCCCTACAAATAGTATCACATTCTCTCACCCAGTCCTCACTGTGGAGGCTCAGATTACTGTGGATATGGACACAGTTACAAGGGTCAAACTATAATAGAATGAATAAGCAGAATAGTACAATAGTTGACATCCAATGTTTGTATAGCGACATGTTTTTGTGTCCCGGGAGACACAGTGGACCGCTGCAGTTCTTTCTCTACAGAGTAAAACAGCAATAACAACCAACAGATGAACCCCTATGATTGAGGAGGAAGCAGCAGGCAGTCCGACACCGATAATTCAAGTTTAATCTGAGCTCTGCAGGCGCGCACACAAAGAGTGAGCCCTGCACCACCACAGACTTACTCCCAGTAGTCTAATGTTATCAAACCACAACAAACAAACACACACACTCAGACACACACACACTCTGAGAGAACTCTGGATATAACTTGAATTACACTGATTGCCAAAGAAGTTATCCTTGATAAGGAAGGAATTGCAACAAAATTGTGTTTACATGCTGGGAGCTGATACAAGGGACCATCTCCTGCAATAGAGAGCATGATATGAATCACATTCAGCTCCCAGTGTGTTTGAAAGAGGTGTTTCCGAGTCCCAAAATGTGGAGAACGGTAACATTCAACACACAAAACGATGAAGTAAGTGTTACCATGGAAACACTGATTAAACTGACAGGCAACTGAGCTGCAAGCCCAGCTACAATTAGATACTGTAGATATGTGACATCATAAAATAGATATATCTGAGAGTAATACATTCACTTGAGAAAATTACTATCTCCGAATTCTCAAGAAAAATTCCCCCTCTTGTTTTTCTGAATTTACAACATTTTTTCATCAATCCTTAAAAACAGGGCAAACATTTTACCCTGAGGTGAATGCATTACACTGCTGTTTAAATCAGACATGCTACAGCTGCTGAACTTTGTTTTTGAAGATGGTTTTAAAGGGCTCATTGCTAATTAGCAAGTACATATTCTAATTGTTGGTTTGGACTAATTGATCACATATGTTTCTTAATTATAGAGCAACGACTTTGTCCTCATCAAACAGCAGCAGCAGTTGTCCCTCAAAGTAACCCATGTTTACATTTAACTATAAAGCAACTTCTTCAGGTCATGCAATCAGGATGACTATATTCATGTTTACGCCATTTCACTAACAAAGACCACACCAATAAGGTTAAGTTTCTGAATAATTTATTGCGTATGATGGATTATGGGTTCAGAGGAAAGCATGAGAGGGTGAGGATCGAGGGATTAGAGAATGAAAGGATGAGGATGGAGGGATGAAGGCATGAGGGCCGAATGGATGAGGGATGAAGGGTTGAGGGTCGAGGGTCAAACAGATGAGGGATGAAGGGATGAGGGTCAAATGGATGAGGGATGAAGGGTTGAGGGTCGAGGATCGAACAGATGAGGGATGAAGGGATGAGGGTCAAATGGATGAGGGATGAAGGGTTGAGGGTCGAGGGTCAAATGGATGAGGGATGAAGGCATGAGGGTCAAATGGATGAGGGATGAAGGGTTGAGGGTCGAGGGTCGAATGGATGAGGGATGAAGGGATGAGGGTCGAGGGTCAAATGGATGAGGGATGAAGGCATGAGGGTCGAATGGATGAGGGATGAAGGCATGAGGGTCGAATGGATGAGGAATGGAGGGATGGAGGGATGACGGTCAAGGGTCGAATGGATGTGGGATGAAGGGTCGACGGATGAAGGGATGAGGGTCGAGGGTGGAATGGATGAGGGATGAAGGGTTGAGGGATGAATGGATGAGGGTCGAGGGTTGAGGGACGAGGTGATGAAGGCGGGGTTCCTGGGTAGCAGGCGAGAACGATGATCAATGTCTTGGGTCGAAGGCAGGAAGGCAGGAGGGATCCCGGGAGTGAGACTGAATGGGGGAGTTGCCTCTTCGTGAGCTTGGCTTCAGATAGGGCCCCCACTGGTTCCTGTATGCCGAAAGCAGCAGAGAAAAAGATGAAAGAGGCAAAAAGGGATTGGGCGGGTGGGATGTGAGAAATGTGTCGAAGAGAAAGAGAATGCATCAGGTGTGCTTAAATACTATTGGGTGGAAATGCATGTGTTTGAGGCGTGGTCTTTGTTCCCGAACGTAGTTTAAACACGACATTGATTAACATTTTTACTTGCTCTTTTTTTTCTCTCCAAGGATGTTCACTTTTATTTCAAATCAATCAATCAGACTTCTGTGAGTCAATCATGTCGTTGCTGTCAAACTTTGAAACTGTCCCTTTCTCTGCTGCTATCAGCTGTCATTTCAGTGTCAGATCGATTCGACCCACCTCGGCCCTGTTTACCTTCAATTTTTAATTTGAAGTAGCATCTATGGGTCCTTCTCCCGAGGTCATCAGAAGCTCTACGTCACTAAAATACAAAGGGCACTGAAAGTTCAGCCTAGTGCAGCATAAACAAAAGGTTTTACCCTCTCAGTTGACGAACTACAAGTGTCCACTGTAAAACATAATGGAACTGTGCAGTGGCAGCAGCAGGATTCTACAAAAGTGTAAAAAAAAAAAAAAAGTGTGTTTTTCCTTATTTTTCAAGAATCCTGACTTTGGCTGTTGATAAAAGTGTGATTTCTTCATGTTAATCAATCAATCAATCAATCATTTGTTTGCCACATGAAGTCACACAAGGAACAGCTGCAGTGAAATGCACTCCTGTCAGCTTCTTCAACTCGTGCATGCAAATCAGTCCATCTTTTGCCTCTTCTTATGCTGTGGCCTGCTGTTTTACTCTCGTCAGTGTTTCCAGATGAGCTGCAGTGTGTGTATTTATGGCATCCCAGGTGGTTCTGGTATTTCATGGTGTCTGGTTGTGGAATGATTTCACTGTAGTTTGGGTACAGTTGCCTCTGTTGTTCTAGAAATGAAATCCACCTAAGACTCTGTGAATTCATTGCCGCTGACAGTGGTGTCCTGTGGTGGGCTCGAGACTCAGGTTGGCTCTATCTCTGGTGCCACTGGGGCATGCGTCATATTTTGTTATATCTTGACCTCAACAAGATGGCTGCATAAGTGATGTAATTGTTTCGAAGTTGCACTGTTAGATTCCTACCAGATTGCGAGGCTTTAGACTCGTTTTCCATTTATCCTGTTAGGGGTCACGGGGGCTGGAGTCTATCCCAGCTGACATTGGGTGAGAGGCAGGGTACGGAGACAGACAACCATTCACACTCACATTCACAACTCCGGACAATTTAGAGTCACAATTAACCTGCATGTCTTTGGACTGTGGGAGGAAGCGGGAGTACTCAGAGAAAACCCACACTGACATGTAAACTCTGCAAGGAAGGGCTCCCCCCACCCAAGGTTTGAACAAGGAACCCTCTTGCTGTGAGGCAACAATACTAACCACTGCGCCATCATGACACCATCATATTTCCCCCCTTATCATACTAAACATAGTCTCCGAGTACAAGTGGGAATAAGGTTTCCCCGCTGATGGTGGTCTTATGGGTGAATTCACACGGCATTAAAAATGCTGTTTGTATTCCCCAATTAATGGTATAGATTGGAGACAGTTACACTATCACTATCTTCAGGTTGCTTTCATGTCTTAATTGGTGGATGTTTCAGCTCAAAGAGATGATGTTAGTCTGTTTGCCCTTGGGTAATGTCAAGTCTTTTGTCAGCAGCAGGTGATGTACCTTGAGTTATGCCCTGTTGTACTGATGTGTCACATTTGGCGAGATGAATGATCACAGCAATATATTCATCCTCACTGTAGCAATCCATCAGATGTCAACATTGTCAGGAGAGCAAAGCCTGCTGCAGAGGTTGCAGCTTGCTCCTTGCAGACAATTTGAAAAAGAAAACAGCATATGGATCAGGCCTCAGCAGGAGTTAGGTGAGTTTATTCAAAACAATGCAGATAAGACACAAACGACACATGACAGCTGAATGACGGTTCGACCTCCGGGGAATTTAAACCTGCTGAATTTTAGCTCCACATTCAAGGTGCTGAATTCAACGCGCAGGAAACACTCCTTTCAAGGCAAATGATCATCACACTCATCACGCAGCTAATGAGTAGATTTATCACTGCTCCTTACCTACAAAACACCCTTGAACATTTTTTTAATCACGTCTCTTTGTGTCTCCACAAAAATTCAATCAGCCATGTTGTATGGAAATCCCCATCAAGCCACTCCAGTGTCTCTGCTGGTAATATACCTGAGAGTGGTTCACTTTTATTATTAGTATTATTCCTGAGAATTGGCTGCAGGCAGCGTAAAGTGGTGGGGAGAGTGCTGAAACAAACAGCGAAGGCCATATTTTCTCTGTTGAAAGAACACAGTTGGAGGCAGCACTGCCTTTTACAGGAATCAAACACACAGCTTCAGGGTCAAGAATCACGGTAGAGCCGCTATTTACAGCCTTTGATAGGAAGTTGGAGGCTGACCATATCAGAGAAAGGAAACTCTTGTGTTTACAGAGAACAACAGACCAGTGTAGTGTGGTATATTAGATGAATCAAGGGTATTTTTGCTTCAGCAGGAAGCGAAAGGAAACATTTTAATGTTGAGTTAAAACCAGTTAATAAAGTGTGATAAATGACTCACTTTCAATTTGGCTGATCAGAAAAATACTAAAGAGGATAGAAATAATAGTAGATTATTATAAGTCACTCACACTTACTGAACAACTCGAGTATGATGAGAAGGAGTTGTGATAATGAGGTGATTCACACATAAACAAAGTCTTTTTGTTTGTGGCAGTCATTTATTTTCTTAAGTGAGAGTGCAGATGTTAAGAAGTCAAATTATTCATTTCATTCAAATGACAGTGCTATCAGCGGCAGTTCATTACCGAGTTTACTTCAATGAGTTTCCATTTCATCTTAAAGATGGATTTAAGCGCAGTTGCTCATTTTTCTAATGAGCAGAAATGAACTAAATACTGCAGCCTTGCAGTAGTTTTTAACTTACTGTAATTAATCCATTTCTTTTTTCTACTTTCCTATGAGTACACTTTTGATATATATGAGTTAAAAATTAACAATGCAGTCCAAAAAAAACTATCCTATGTCATTTCCCAACCTCTTTTCCTTGACCTCGATGGAAAACATAATGAGGTCAAAGCAAGATGTGAGAGATAATTCAGAAGGACTCAGGAGAATCTGACTGCATTTACACTCGGCTGTGTAATTATGCGACGGCGTTATTGACGCTGTGAAATTACATTGTTCCACATAAACATGGAAAACCCAGTGAAAAAATATTACCGCATTACCAAGATGAATTGAAATAAAAATGGAATATAGGTTAGCCTTCCCAAAAGTGAAACAAAGTGGTTGTTACGCTGAGAATGGTTGCTCACACTCACCCTCAGTCCAGCATGTCTGTGGCTCGTTCAGTCAGTTTGCCCTTTTCTTGTAATAGCTTTTTTCGTTTTGTGTTGACTTCAGTTATTATCTAGATTAAGTTTCTGGAGTCTGAAATTACACATGTGGTGTGTTCTCTTGTGTTCACTTGGGTCCCCATAAAGGTCCCATGTCTAAGATTTAAGAGGCTCTAAGGGCTGTTCGCATTTTCACTTTTTAGCCAACGTACACTGGGGAAGCTTCACTTGGTTGCAATCTGCAACCTCACCACTAGATGCCACTGAATCCTAAACACGAGACCTTTGAGCAGGCTACCATCATGATTTCTAATCAGTCTAAAGTGGGATTTCTACATCTGCGTTGAATCGATGCCGCTCTGCGTTAACGTAAAGCCTACACCGTACCCAGTGATGTAGCCTGACATGCATCTCCCCAGAAATATAACTAAACTTTGCATTGATGCAGACCTCCTGTCTGTTTTTTAAGTCTATTTTTTTTTCCTCAGTCGAAACGAAGCTTTTATTTACTTTAATTTCACACATAAGAAACAGTAAATTGTGAAGACAATAAAGCCTCCACAAAATAACATTTTAAGTCTTGTGTGTGATTTATCCTGGCTTCATATGAATAAAGAAAATCTCCACTGGTTGCTAGGCTAATTCATATAATGTAAAATGCTATAGGCTTGTGCTAATGTTGTGGTTTTGGGGAAAATGTGTCCAGATAAAGACAAATGCTTTGTCTGTGAATGCTGCGAGTTAATGTAAAGCCGAATAATGTGTGTTTTGAATCAACTAAACTTGTGTTCTGTGTGTTCTGTGACAGGCCCAGTGCGTAGGCTACAGCAGCATATAGCTGACGCACAAGTATAAATCCTGCTCAAGGGTTCATTCACATTTTTTGTGCTTATGTTCCCAATCTGAGGCCTTAAATATCATCTGCTAATATAGAGTCCTGTTGGAGAAGTATTTTTATTATGTTTTTGTTATTTTGCCCGTTGTCTCATAAAGCATCTATGTGTGTTGGGCCACCAGTGATCCTAAGATATTCTAAAACTCTCCCACTGGTTTAATTTGGCAGAGATTTGCATATGAATCTTTTCCTAATGCCTCGTTAGTGACTTCAGAAGTCCTGTAAATCTTAATCTTCTTCTTCTTTTCAGCTGCTCAGCAGCATTTCATCATAAAGCATAAGACTGTTGCTTATCTGTACCATGTAGTCTACCCATGGAAGTATCTGCATTTCTTGTGTTTCTCCACTCTATGCTTTATTTTATTTTATTTTTTTTCATTATTTGTTAACTGTAAGTTTTTGCACACAGCTGTGATTTCAAATAATGAACCAGACATTCACATTTCTGCAGCATATAACGGACAGAGCACACGCCTGTCAGACTTTACCATTAAACAAGTCAAACAGTGCGTCCAGGCAAATAAATGTTTCTAGGCAACGCAATGTCTGCCACCTACACAGGAGGACTCAAGCCTCTAAAATACAGGGAACAACAAGGAGGTCAAGATGACCTGCAGTGTCTACGTGGCAAAAAGCAGATTAAGGACAAACTTGAAAGAAACAAAAGTGATTCTAAGAAAATGAGGAATCTTAAAGTGAAGTGTTATATAAGGATATCCTGCGAGAACTTGGTGGGACGTGGGAAATATATGACAGGGTATTAGTTTAAAACTTCTTAAATCCCATGGCAGGCAGCTCTGTGAGCACTCTATCAGCCGGCTTACTTCACAAAATGTCAGGCTTACTTTCTTCCAAAGTGTAGCTCATCACTTCACAGCTCAGACTGTAAAACTGCAAAGTGTTACTGTACTTTAAAGATATGTTTTTTAAAGACATATTAGAAACTGAGCAAAATATCAAGACATGCAAAAAGTGTTTAATTTGATTTCTTGCACACCCTAACACTGTGTTATGTTATTATCGTCTTCAGTTGCCTTTTCCCAGTTCTTTGATCCGTTCTTCACACATTAACAGTGTGGGTAGGTAGTGTGAAAGATTTGCATACATGCTTACAGTTGGAATGAATGTGAGGAATTGATAGTGCTTTAAAATGAAAATTCACAGGGAATAAAAAGACCTGTATTAATTTATTGCTGGAACACTGTCTTTCACCTTTAATCCCAAAACACCCCTCAGCCTTCCCACTTAGTCCTTACCCCTCCGTTTTGTGCTTTCATGTCTAGTGGTAGGGTATCCTGATTCTTGTTGAGATAGAGGGGTAGGGTGAAGTGTTATTGCTGTCCTCCAAACAGAGGTTTCACTTCAAACTGCATTATTGAGAATTCATCAGTAAGATGGCCGCACCACTCATGAAAGATAGTCACAAATGTATTTACTTCATTTATAAAGATTATGATGACCATTATATTATCTTAGTTTTATGTCATTTAAATGTATAAATGCATGGCAACACATTCTCATTCCGACCTCGTCACATATCGCCTTTTGGTCATGGATCTTCCACATCAAGATAAATCGTGCAAGGTACCCTGGGTACATTGGTTGTTGACGTTCTGGGATGCTGAATCAACTTCTGCTATCTATCTGTTATCAAAATACTCTTCCGTTTTAACAGGAAATGTATCATTTGCATACTCTTCACTTCGTTTGTACAACACCGCAAATTGACCTTTTCTATTTTTACATGGACCACTAACACACCTGGTTGGGTTTAGGCAACAAAAGCATGTGGTTAGATAGGAAGAAAGGAACAGAGTTTGGCTTTAAAATCTTATGGGAAGTGAACACTGGCCTCCCAGGCGCAGTCAGTCGTACTCTGACTTCCGCCACCTTAACTTTCGTTGTTGCGGCATTTCCCCCCCAACACCGCCAGGCACTGTTGTACAATAATTGCAACCAGCCACGTATCATGCCAACGTGAAATAACCGCTTTTTTCATTGATGTCTGATGCCAGAAGTCACTGACCAACTGCCGGATTTTAACAATGTTGGAGTGAGACCGGGTTGATAATGGACCTTTTCTGTATAACAAGAAGAATCACAAGCATGTAGATGTTTTGGTTGCTTACTAGCTACTGCTGTTTGTGCATGACAGTCCAACATTTTGTCATATTTCCATTTTGCATTTCCCTTTGGATAGCACGTGTGTTCGGAAAATTCTTCCCTGATGTTACCAAAACACTGGACAGAGGATACTCGAGACTTCTTTAAATTATCAAGGCTTGTTTAATCAATCTTGCAAGAGGAGCACACAGTACAACATCTCAGTAGTACAGGGGAGTCCCTTTGAGTTACATTTATAAGTCTCTGTATACAGTACATGCATAGGTGTTCTCACTAAGTTTGTATAACCTTCTCCTTGCAGGCAGATGTATCCCTGGCTACATTCTCCAACGGTATCATCAGAGCATTTGCTACATTATCAAGCATACAGCAGTGAAAAAACAACTCCATATTTGATAACAGTTCTTTCACAGTGTCTGTTTAAGGAAGAAACTACACAAGTCCTGCAGCGAAATTGCTGCACTTGTAACTGCAGTTCTACTATCATTGCAGACTGGCAGAGTAGGAGCATGAGTTGCTAACATCAGCCTACACAGCACCGCTAGTGGCCTGGCTATGAAGCAATGCTCTTTTCTGTATGTGATGACTGCCTGGTCAGTTGATAGCGTGAACTTAAAATGTGAACAAACCGTGAGCAACAGCGAAATGATACTTGTAGCTCACACAAGAAATGTCTTGAAAGGTTGTCCTATTTCATAGGGGAAGATTTCCATCACTACACATTATGACTCAAGTCACTCAAACATGAGGAGTAAGGGTAAAAATAAGAAATGGAGTTGGGCCTTAGACCATGGGAAGAGAGCATTTCTTCGAATCTAGTGGATGGTTTCTTCTTACAGAGATGAGTTACATCACAAAAGTCCTTTGTGGCAAATTTGTGATTTTAGGATATGGAAATAAAATTGACCTGATATTAAACTATGATGATTTTCAAAATAAACACAAGCCAAGCGACCCGTCGTGTAATGTTAAAAAACAAATCATTTTTCAGGTTGAGATAACAGATAAGTTTTATTTTTAATCATGATTAATTAAATGATACAATTAAAGGAAAATAGATAAACATACAAGAAAGTAAAACCTTTGTCAACTTTGTAAATTTAATCATTGGGGCTTTTCACAATATTTCATAAAACTGGCAACAAATCTCAGCACAGAATACAAACAAGTGGTGGCAAGTGGAAAACGCTTCAAAATTTAGCTCAACAATGAGACATACAGAGGCAGAAAGCTGTAAGCTGTACTCTTAATATATTCATGCAGAGTCCTATCTTTCCTGGCAGCTTATCCTCTTTTTATCCTCTGTCCGTATTTTCTTCAGCATGAATTTTAGAGATCAGTGCGTGGATTGCACAAACCTTTCTTCAGTTAAAAAGATATGAATGAAATACAACTGAAATTGTGGTAAAGGGACCCATGGCACTGTGGGAGAGCGTGATTATACAACTGTAGTCTCTGATACAGATAACTGAATCTCCCACTAGGAACTTGGGGTTTTGGTGGCAGCATGAGGACGATAAGTTTTGTTTCCTGCCTGTTTGGCAAAGAAGTGACTGAGTGTTTCTGTTCATGTTTGGCATTTGTTGACCTTCGCTGCGCCAAAGTCAGAGGAGAAGCGCTGTGGTGGCTGTGTCAACAACAAGCAGCGCTTTTAATCTTAAGGATTATCTTTGTTTTAGTTTATGTCGCACCTGCTCAGACCAGGTCAAAGGTGCAGAATGCACAATCATGCTCTGTGATATAACGATTTCACTGGAAAAACCTATCGACTGAATCACAATGTTTGTTTACAATAACTTCTGGGTAGAACATCCCCTCGTCACGTTCATTAAATGAAATGGCGCCGAGCAAACACTACCTCAGCTGGTAAGTTTTTAGCCACCTAAAAAGGCCCACCAAAAATAATCAGTGTCAGCTTAAGTGCACGCTACATTTAGAATATATTTTCACTGCTTTACCGTGCTCGCAGACAGCGTTTTCTGACAGGGAACTCAAATGCTTGTTTCACAGTCACCAGACTCCATTGACAAAAACAGTCATTTTACTTCACAGAACATAGAAGTTGCTCATCACAATTATTCTGTCTATATAAGCTTCTCTTATGTTGATATTCATAGCTTTATCTTTTTAACTTGCTGTACGTCTCTTCAAAAGAACCAAATGCAATACAGTATATTTAATTACCTCTAGCTATATATGTTTATATAAAGGCTGGAATGCTGCAGTGGAGTTTGTGGCTGTGTCATTTTAAGATATCCAGGTCTGTCTTTTGGACGTCCACATTCATTTGCTACACTGTCCCTCCAGTTTGCCTCCAGTTTCTGTTTAGCTCATTACCTAATATCATTAAAATGTCTCCAACTTTAGCCAGTGATTCTCCTTGGAGTAGAGCAGCAGGGTAACAAAATGTGTTATCTCTCCCAAAGCTGATTTAATTTGAAGAACCATAAATTCCCTCTTGGCAGTTCTGCACTCTCCATACAAGGACATCAGATTTCACTCTGGAGACATTTTTGTGGCAGGATCAAAACTGTTTGTTTTTTCCCATCACAAAATATGTGCCAGTACAGAGTGCGGTGGATTTTAACGGGAGGCAAAAGCAATGATTTGATTGGCAGCAACTAACCTTTTCTCCACCTATAGAGCCCCTTGATGTTTGTTCACTTGCACTCAATATTGAATGTTGGTTGAAAACAATGAGGCAGTTTGGGACACATGTACGGTGTTTCTCCTAATCCCACCTCTGGGTATGCCCGGCAATGAAAAACAAACATTATATTCCACACATGTGCCCCTGCATCATGCTCCATTAACCGCGCTTTGTGTGCTCTGTGCTGTGATTCACAAAAACAGAGCTGCAAGGACCAAATTCATTTCTACCAACTTCAGGAGGAAAAATAACAAAATACTCACAAAAAAAGAAGAAAAGAAATCCTTATACACCGAGTGTGTTACTCTACTTTATCAGAATATTCAGAAATAATGGAATCAATTAAAAGTATTAAGACTAGCTTTTCCAAAACTCATTAAACACCTCATTGTGGAGAACTAACATCTACAACATCTGCATGCAGGTGTCATGTTGTCTTAGCCTTATGCATCCTCCCATGATGCAACATTGCAATAAACCTGTGCAAGGTTCATGTTATGTGTCAGCTTGTATAAAATTAATTTGTGTGTCTGCAAAGACACAGTGGAGAATAAACTAATGAAGACCTGAATGGTGACCTGATTAGTTTCAGGAATGCCTGCTTACATTTTTCAGTCATTTTAGTCATAAGACACCATGAACTATATCACCAGTGAGATCCTTCCTGTTAACAGTTTTTGTTTTTTCTTTCAGCATCACTCTCTGTTCCAACCCATTTGAAAATGATTTAGATATCCACATACATTACATTCATAAAACAAAAAAGAAAAAAAGGAAAACTGTCTTCAAATATAGTACAAGGTTAAGGAAAAAAAAAAACAAAGACATTCTTGTGTCACTATTGTCTCTTGAAGTAATTGCAATTCCAGTCCCCAGTTTAAAGGGAAATATAGAACATTTAACGGCCTATAAAATAAATCTCCCTTAAGAAAAGCCCCTCATTTTTTCCTTCCCATGGCGACTGGTATTGGACATCAAAGAAAAATCCAATTAAGAACTGTTGGGTGAATTAAATACCACCACTTTCTTCCTCTGCCCCTCTCCTTTAGTTCACACCTCTTCAGCTCTGTTTTTGAAGTTTGAAGTCTCTTATGTTATACTTCCAGCTTAGCTTAAGTTAAACACCGTGCTGAAGTTTTGCAAGTTGTTCTTTAGCAGGTCTGACTTTGGAGGGACTTTCGATTGACAACGGCACACTCAAACCTGTTCACACAAACTGCAACATACTGCTACAAAAATAGACGTTTTGTAATTAAATCATGCACAGCCCACATTTATTGTTAGGTTTATTGTTAGGTTAGGTTGGGCTACCTGTAGTGGCCAAAGTTATTATGATGGGAACAAAGGAGGAAGTCAGGTGACGTAATGAAAAGAATGGGGTGTGGACGGGTCAAACAAATGTAGGACTTCCATCCAGGAGACCTGTCTCCATGACCCGTGTGAAACCAAAAGTAAAGGCTGAGTTATTGTAACTTGGTTATGTATGTGGTAGAATACTTATTTTAAGCCAAACTGTGATGTTTTCTTAAACCTTACCAAGATCTTCTGTTGCCTGAACCTAACCATGTAGTTGTGGTATAACTGTGAAAGCTTCACAACATTAATTACGTGTTTAAAACTGCGACTGTTAACCATCATACACAAGCTATTCTATCGTCCACTGGTAGGTGTGCTCCCGTGGGTCGTATTATACATATACATATGGAGTCATGTGAGTTGGAGGACTTGTTGATACATACCCACTCCTCCTTGGAAAACTTTGTCAGCACACCAAAGATAAAGTCCCTAGAATGTTTTAGGCTTTGGATTTGTAACTTTTATTTATTCAGCTACCTGTTTGAGTATATCTCTATACACATTTTAGTTACAATTCAATCCAAGAACCTATCGGCTAATAACCTGACATAAGCCTCTGGGGTTGAGGCTCATCCTTTGATGCCAGCGGATATCCGGGCCAAGACTTCCTTTTCTGATTAGCTGAAATGCATTTCAGGTTATCTCTATAAACAGATATCTGCAGATGAATGCAGATACCTCAAAATAAAAAGGCTAATATAAAGGTAAGCCATGGTCAGACAAAGCCGATTGGTTTCAAAACTGCATTTTTGCTAATGTGTTCCATCTCTCTATCCATGTCTGTTTAATTGCGGTTCAAACGTGATTAATCCATGCTACTTGGACTACAAACAGAAACCAGTCCACTTCTGATACAAAAATCTGTATACATATGCAGAATCTGTTCATAGAGATTAGTTACTCTTAGATCTAATCTTTTATAGGCTGTTACACTCACACAAGGGAAAGTGGTAAATTTATGATAATCATCTGTTAAAATAAAAAATTCTTAGTGTATAAGCCCAACACGCTGGGGTCTTGTGGTCCAGCGATGTGGAGTCCATCCTGTTGCCCTGTGAACAAAATGTCAAAGAAATCTATCCAGTAGTGTGGGAGACATTTCAGTCAGGACCGAGAATGCCATCTCCAAGTCCTCCAGTACATGAGCCGAACACGTTGGGGTCTTATTCTCCAGCAATGTGGAGTCCATCTGACCCATTTGATGTACTGTTGCCCTGTCAGTAAACTAGGCTCATTGCTGTCTTCATCAGCGCAAATTAGCTCTGAAACCTTCCGTAGCATATGGGAGCCGTAAATGCATGTACAAAATGTTCTGCCGGTCCATCATGAGTGTGTTGAGCTGTTAAATGAAATTACTGAACATTTCAGGTCAAAGGTAAATTCAGAGGGTCATCGAGTGTCTTTATTCACTTGGTACCATGACTTTGTGAACAAAATGTCAAGGAAATCCATCCAGTAGTTTGAGAGACATTTCATTCCGGCCCAACATTGCCATCTCTTGAGTTCCTCCATTTCAGTTGCCTAAAGCACTGAGTCTAGAAGTACTGCAAACGACATGACCTCAGTGTCCTCAGTGATGATGTATCTGGGAAGAAATCATTATATAGAAAAAAAAAAAGTGGAAGTCTATGTTAGACAGAACATTTTGCTTTATGTTGAAGATATTGCGAAGGTGTGATAACGATGCACAAGCCTCGGCAGTTCTCTCCATTGTCTGACCTTGGCGTCTAGTTAGCACCCTGTTACTCTGTTCTGAAAGCTTTACAGCCTTCATAATGGAAGACAATGACATTATCAAAGCTTTATTTCGCCATAAGCGGCCCCCCGTTCCAGCTCAACTCTCCCTGGTTAACTGTACTGAGGAGACAGGTTTATAAAGATGGGATTTAAAAATGCTGAACAGATGCTCTGGGATGTTTAACCACTGAGGGATCTTACTTAAAGCGCCTTGTCTATATTTCAGACAACAGTTCGTTTCACTGTAAATGCAATCACACTACAGCTGGTTATTGTCTTGCAAGTCTTGGAAAAGTTTTCTCAATGTAAACAACCTTTTTAAAATAAAAAGATCACTTATTTAACATAAAATTTCACATAAAAGAGGAAGTATTGAACATTATTTACCTTCACACTGACTTTAAAACAAGACTTGAAGATTAGTTTTAGGCAGGGTTTTTTAATGAATCCACAAGTACAACACACAGCATAGATGTTGCCTTGCCTTTGTCAAATATGTGGATATCTATACAAAAATTGTATAAATCTTTCCTGCAGCATTTGGCTGAACATTGTGTTTCTCTAGTTTCACTCACTGAAAGAAGAACAGAGGATTTTTGCAGTCATTTTCATTTGTGCTAGCAGTGGACTCACACTCTGACAGGTCTGCACGACTCTCCCGGGAATCTCATGAATATATTTAGGACTGTTAAACCATTTTTAAAAAGCTATTTTGCATGCATACAGTCTAATCATTGCAATGCAAATGAGATCGGTGGGATGGTAAATAAGGTGTGAATGAGAAAATGGAAAATGGATAAGTAAAGCCACTTGGATGCACATCTGTGAGGGCAGCCATATTAGTTTGGATGCCCATTGCAGTCAACTTTTATTTGCGGGTTTGTTATTTTGATATGAGGCTGCGTATATACGGGCCCTTATCACCGAGGCATTGTAATTCTCTATCATAATACAACTTAGCTGTAAATATGTTCCTGTCACACACCGAACACTGTCGCCATGCTGTCCTTGGCAAGATACTCTGCATTTGCTATTAGCTTTATTTGAGTCTGTCACTTAGATATATTCCAGTGGTTTCATTTACAAAATCAGCGACTGTGGAAATGAGAGTAACATCCTATTAGACATCCGAGGTGACATTTTTCACCGCAGCAGCCTGTGATAGGGATCTACTGGGAGATAATACGGGTCTGTGAAGCGACACCTGAACTTGTCATCCTTATAAACCATCAGGGGTCCTGCCACACAACCTACACACTCAAACAAAGATGAGGAGCTTTGAGCAAATCTGCTATGGAGTGCAGTTAAAATATACGTAGGTGGGGTTAGATGTATATGCTAATAAATCAGAATTATAGACCAATAAAACTCCCAAGTAAGCATGCAGAATATGTCTGCCGTAAACACTGAAGGGCTTTGTTATAAATTACGTTATTTCAGCATCCTGGTGGCACAGGTGGCTAAGACGTGTACCTGAGATGTGGTTCAAATCCAATCAGGCCTGTCATTACCACGGAGGACATGTCCTCTGCATTCTCCTGGAATTAGGTGGTTTTAGCAACCTGAGGGAGCTTTACATTCAGCAATTAAAACTTACACATGGGGGTATTTAGCAAGCTATTCCAATTTGTTTGATATACTTAAAGTTGCTATAATCAATATTTTTGTATTAACAATAGATCAACTGACTATGTGTAATGTGAGCAGAGTCACTGTTGGTTACAAACCAACTGAGAATTATCACCCAAATCTGCAGTTCCCTCAGCTCTACTAAGCTTTTCAGAGACCTGGTTGCCAGAAAAAAATGTTGGCATTTAATGTTTCAGCAAACTGAAATTTTATATTTCAATAATTCTGTGATTGTGGTTTGGTTTAGGTACAAAACCACTTGGTTATGAATGGGAAAAGATCATGTTTTGACTTTAAGTACCCCATTTAGGGGGCACAATCCTGGCAGGAAAAGCGGGGATGTCTCGGTATAAAAAGAACTGCATGTTTTTTTTACTATCCTCGTCAATGGGTTGCTACAAAGCACCCACATCTGGAGCCTAAAAGCCGATAAAAACACAGCAATAAGTCGCAAAAACACAACTGGTTTTGTTATTTTTGGTCTCAAATAGCGGTCCGCAGTTTTCTGCAGCAAGGCAGCTGTCTCACCTCGGTGACATGCTATCTACTATCCCCTCCGCCTCGCGTGGACAAAGTCTTATATACCACACCACTTTTGATGCACATGAAACCTGCAAATGTAACATAAAGCCGACATTTTCTTTTTAGCATCTCTTCACTTGTTTTTTGTTTTTCTAGCACATCTTTTAAAAAGTCATTTAAAAAGTAAAATAATAAAGAACTAGAGCCAGCACCTATACTCTACTCTCTAGTTAATTTTAAGCATATAAACATGTCTGACTGTTATTTTTCCTCACAAAATGGCTCAGCGCATCAATGTTAATAAAAAAAAAAGAAATACAGTAAAAAGTAAGAGAAACTTCACTAATTTACCCGAGGAATATCTGTTCAAAGAATAAGTAAAAAAAAATCTGACCAAACATCCCACTTCAACCTTCAGTACTCTGCTATGGCTGCGTTTTCGACTCTACTCAGAATGAAGTGAGAATTTTAAATGAAATTGTATATGAAGGATGTGTGGATGTTCAGTTCCCCAGACTGTGAAGGCCTCACTTTTTCTCACCCAGACTTTTATTCCCAGTGAGAGGAAGGCTTGAAACAGCATTCAGAAATTAATGTTGGAAGATAAAAATAGCCTGAACACCTAATGTATGAACACTGTACATAAAAACAGGTTGGTGTTTGTTTGGTTGGTGCATTGCAGAGATATGAACTCCCACAGCCTTGAATCCAGCTTGATATAATAGTTACAATACAACAAAGATAACGTTCTAATAAAACAATATGTCTCTGTGCACAGTGCCTTTTCAAACAGAAACACCGTCAAAATAAATTAAATGCTAAACAGCAGGTTATTAACAGTGATAATTGGTTCAAAGTTCAGTCCTGCGTGGAATAAAAGTGCTTGGCATCGACACAGGAAGCTATTTTGTTAAATCTGTAATATATCTTATGTCAGAGTGGAAACAGATCCTGGTGATAAATCAGGGTGGCAAGTGTTCTCTGCTCCACACGCCCAGTGTGCCATTAATTAACACTCTTTTGCATAACATCAAGCCAATGATCTTGCCCTTTTTATGTGTACACCTCTTTTAATTAAGAGAAATACTGCTGTGTGTGGAGATTAGTCCCTTCACTTCTCTAACCTCACCCATCAATCTTACTCTATACATTGAGAGTCATTACAGAGTGTTTCGGTCCATTTGTTTTGACCATATTGTAAATGCCATCATCTCTCTGCACTTAGGACGTGTCCGGCTTTAATTCAATAGCTGCGTGGTGATGTGTGTTAATTTTTTAGCATGAGAAAGGAAACAGCCATGTGTTCGTGGTAAATACATGGCTGTACTTTGACAAAGCTCCTCTTAAGAGTTAAAATGCATAAATACTAAGATAAACATGATAAATACGTAATAATTCATGTTTTTAAATATTTGAAACTTAAAAAACACTAGTAAAATAACTGATTCAATCTAGTTTTTAGGTTAACATGGAGCTAAGAGTTAAGATAGATAAATAGATGCTATAATTTGTCACATAAAGTCACCAAGTCACCATAAACATCAACATACCAGTGTCTAGACACTCGCTCATATGGCCAGGCAAATACTAGGAGGGGGGAACAGATCAGACCAGCTGGACATCTTATGGGACAGGGACAAACTGGCTGCAGTGGGATAAAGTGCAAGTGCATTACCTGTTTAAAAACATCATGGCTTTTGGAACAAGTCAAAACTTGCCACTGTTTTAGTAAATAGAGGAGGACAATACCGTGCCTGATTATTGTTGTATTTGTATGAACATTATTTGCCGGATATCAGACCGAATTATGAACTTGTTACACTCCATTTTGAACTTTCAAACTCGAACATGGCGTTCACTCTAACTGATTTCCATGGTGGAGGGGGGGTTTGATTTTCCCTAACCAATCCATCCATTTTCATCCGCTTATCCTGGACCGGGTCGCGGGGGCAGCAAGCCGAGCAAAGCACCCCAGACATCCTTCTCTCAAGCAACACTTTCCAGTGTTTTCCAGGTTCTGGGGGACCCCAAGGCATTCCCAGGCCAGACGAGATATGTATTCTCCAGCATGTTCTCGGCCTGCCCGGGGCCTCCTACCAGTGGGACGTGCCCGTGACACCTCCAGCAGAAGGCACCCAGGAGGCATCCTAGTCAGATGCCCGAACCACCTCAACTGACCCCTTTCGATGCGGCTCCACCCCGAGCTCCCTCCGGATGTCTGAGCTTCTTACCCTATCTCTAAGGCTGAGCCCAGCTACCCCACGGAGGAAACTCATTTCCGCCGCTAGTATCCGTGATCTCATTCCCAATCACCAGGGACCAATCTATCCACCTGACTCATCATTTTAAGTCCACACTGATGCATAGTCATGCCATCATACTTGTTTCACCAGGCTTTTAGGATTGGACAGGAGCAAAGTGAAAACAAACTACTTTGTCAGGCTATATTGAGAAGACATGTTTATTTAGACCAGCTTCAATAGCAGCGTCTATCTTGTCTATAGCTCTGCAGTTGCTGTTATTGCTCATCATTGGCTCCAGCGTGGTGCTTGACAACACTTGAAAATGGCATTAGTCCTGACCATTACACTGATTGGCTAATCAAGTCCCACTGTGGTGCTGATTGGTTGTTTTTTACTTTACAGAGAAACCACTGTTTTATGTCACAATGCCGAACAAATCAGTCAACCAGGTGGAGTGGGCAGACTCGAAGGTCTAGACCCAGGCAATCAACTGTGTTTCCGATGGACTACAAAACACAGACCCTGGATCTGCCATAAATGATCGAATCACATCTATGTTAAGAGATCTTAAGATGGTCACTGTTGCCATGGTATTTTACAACTTCTGTTTGGTTTGAGCGGTGCTCCTTTAAATTTGTGAGAGACAGATTAACCAAAGGTCAAAATCGAAGCACTAGGGGACAACATTTCTTGCATTAGTCATTAGGCAGGGGTACCAGTACACGGCAGAACAATTTAACCAGGCTCAACTTTTGCTTCCATGCAACATCACATCATCCAGTGAGATGCTGCACTGGCCAATCAAATACAATGACTGTGAGCATTACAACCCGATGTGCAGTGTTTTGGCATCTCATTAAACTCATTAATCTGATACTTAAACTAGACTCCCTGCATTTTATTTTATTGCTTTGCCAGTAGCTCAAACAACACCCCCCACCAACACAGGTCCCTGCACTGTTTTAATGCAGGGCTGTTTTCTGGTCTGAATCCCTGCTAACTGCCAATTTTTCCCTGCAGGCAGCAACCCAAGAGGGTCGAGGTTGTTTTTGTTTGTTTCTTTTTTTTTTTTTTACTGGGAGCAGATCTGAGAGAAATGTATGAATGGACCAAGCACATAACATTTAAATGAGCAGAAACACTCATCTGCTCTGTGTGAAACTGCACTCCGTGGGCTCTTGAAATTTACAGAATTACCCGCTGTTTCAATATTTCTCCGTACCTTGTGGTCCTCTATCACTCATCTTCTGTGGATGGACTGAATGATTATTATTTTACAGCTCAGCCCGTCTGCAGAGCACAAGCAGACGGATGAAGCGATCACATAATGAGCCATGATGGATGTTTTTTAATGTGTCATCCAGTTATTTTAGGACTTTATGCACGCCTCTGACAGGCTGGCTGATTCCCAGAGTGCACTGGGCCTGTTAGCTTGCATTAACATATCGTGTCGTGGAAGAATACAGAAACAGACATTCACACGTTCCTACTCATATAACCCACTCCAGGCAGAGCTCACCTCTTTGCTCTTCCCTCTCCCACACTCAGCAATGACTCCTCGTCTCTCTCCTTCAGGTCCGGTCCTCTGTAGCATCTCTTCACACCCAGCAGAGCAAAAGGCCTGTGATGATTTGGCCCGATCAAAGAGTTAGAATTATTCACTCTGCATCAGTAGGATTGTTCTCCATACCGGACTCGCAGCACGATTGAATTTTCCACCTACACACTCGCCTCCTCCCTAATGTCACTCACACCTCACTAAAGCAACACTGTCATAGTCCGTTAGCCAGCTCAATATTCCCCCATTGGCATTTTCTTTTCTGTCTAGAGCAGGAGAGTGAAAAAAAAGAACAAGTAAGGGAATATTCTCCTTGTTATTTTCAGCCAGCAGGGAAGAAAATACCAAAGAGGGGTTTTGTTTTGTTGACAGAAATAGTGACTGGCCTTTCTCTGCAGGGAGTTGACTGTCATAGCATTTTGATACTGGTACAGTCGCATCACAGAGCACCATAGCAAACTGTTAGCATTCATCAATTATGTTGCATCTCTCAACAACACCAGAGGCTTATTCACTCTCCTGGGAACACTCAAAATGAAGTGCTTGTTCAGTAGGTGTTGTTCTCTAATGGCTGTACCTGCAACACATAGTTTTCTCTCTTCGACTGTGGAGTGTGTTCAAGTGTGTGTGTCTGTGTGTGGGAGGAGGTAATTTGACACAACCTCAATGTTATACAAAAGGGATGGATAAGTTAAGCAAAATGATGTCCAAAGATTCAAATCCATGTCATTTACTTGTTCACTTTTCCATTCGGCTCTTATTCGGCCAAAAGCCTCAACAACTGTTATGAGTGCCTTTAGCTTCTTTAGCACTTCAGCTTGTTTTGCGTGTATACATATGGATAGATAGACTGACATAGCATTACTTTCCACACACAGACTCATATATACATATTTTAAATCATCCCATGCCACATGCTACGTTAATTAATATTTCAAGCAATGCTTTTTATCTCTACAACATCACTCAAAATGACACATAGAGATTTATCCGCAAACTTATAAGCTTATAAGCAGCCAGCCTGATCCAACTCTCAGGGCATCGAAATACGCTGCTTGGACAGCATCCCTGGCGCCATTATATTGATGCCGGGGACACTGTTTAGCATTTGTGAGATGCACCGGGCTTTCTACCAACTCCAATGTAAACCCATCTGCCTCATCATTAGACACTTAGAGCAACGGACACAGTTTACAGAGCATGAAAGCCCAGTCAGGGTGGGCAGGAGGAGAGGTGGATGAGTCCAACAAACACCGGACTTTGACCCAGGAAATTGGTATTCAGGACAAACGCTGGTTGTGGCAACTCAAAGCTATGATGTTTTCTAGCAACATCTGCAGGCTTTTTCTAACCATAAACAAGTAGTTTTGTTGCCTAAACCGAACCAGCAACCTTTTCTTACGGCTCTATTTGTGACACTCAAAGCCTGGTGGGTTTTTACAGTGATATCTGCAGTCTTTTCTAACCATAAACAAGTAGTTTTGTTGCCTAGCCCCAGCAACATACCCCCTCTGCATCAAGATACAACACAAACGGCTGCCCCAGCATCATTTTAGTAATACCAGCAGCTTCTAGCAAGTGGCAAATAATGACAAGTAGGGATGAGATCATGTTGACAGCTTTTTAGCCTCATTTTGCTAAATGCTTTCGTTTTTGCAACCCGTCCATGTTCTGTATGGTTCAGGCTCTGCAGTTCTGATCAATAATACTAATAATATAACTTTATTTGAATTGCATTAAAATAGAAATATTCAAAACAAGGTTGCAAAGTACAAAAGACAAAGCAGTAAAACAGGTAAAAGAAATACCTGTTAATTATTAAAGAGTCACTTAGAAGCAGATTTATAAACACGTAATATAGGAAGGGGGAATTTAAATTAGAAAACTGTTGTCACCCTGTCCTGTCCTGTTCTCCAGGGGCAAGTTGTCCAACAGCACTGGCAGCAAATGGTGGCCTTTGGGACTACATCTTGATCTTGAAATGACCAGGAGCAAAGCCTTTGCAGAGATCTCAGGGGGCGGAAAGAAACATGTGAGTTTAACAGCTCACCAGTATATCTCAGCGGCCCAATGGAGTTTTAAGTGTTAGCAATATAATTTTTAAATCAATTCCAGAGGCGGAGTTGGAAATACTGACAGTGGAATTTTGATTAAGCGACAGATCCAAAAGATATTTTTAGTAATGCTAGCAACGGCATAGCACAAACTGGCACGGACAACGTTAGCAACTTGCTGGTTAATAAAGTCAGAGAAATGTTTTCCCTCAGCTGCTGGTTGACATCAGTCCACAGCTGAATGAAGAGGGAATTTATTGCATATATATATTGCACTTACATTCAGCAGGTGGCCACGGCTCCAAATGAACGACAGTGTTCCTCTGTGTCTGCTGGATGTTTAAGAAGGCAATTATTTGCTATCATGTTAGCCCTAACATTTCTATAAGCCTGCGATTTGGCGGTGCTCGTGTCTGCAGAGATAGGGTAAGGAGCTCAGAGTATGACTGCTATGCCTTTGTGTTGAAAGGAGACATGTGAGGTGGTTCAGGCATCTGATAAGGATGTCCCTCCCTTCAGAGGTTTTCCAGGCACATCCATTTAGAAGGAGACCTCAGGGCAGACCCGGAACACTCTGGGGGGATTACATGTCCCATCTGGCACGGAAACACCTTGGGATCCCCCAGGAGGAGCTGGAGGATGTGGCTGGGGAGAAGGAGGTTTGGGCCTCCTTGCTTAGCCTGCAGCCAGCGTGACTGAACCCAGAATAAGCACCTGAAAATGGATGGAGGAATTGAAGCGTCAGCCTGTTTTTGTGTGTGGGGGGGGGGATTGTTTGTCTTTTTGTTTCTGTGTTTGTTTGTTTGTTTTTGCCCCCTAGTGGCCAAAAACTGTTTAATGCAGCTTTAAAATTCAGACACAGACTGGTATCCGTGTTACATCTCTTTATGTATGAAGTCATGCTGGAGAAATGACATTAAAACAATGATCCCAGTGCAAATACATGCTGCATTGTAAAAATTAAAGGAGAACTATACAACATTCAGAGCATTCATGTAGCGGCAAACCATCACTCACTATAGAACGATATAGTGTAGTGATAGCATCCTGGGCAGAGAATGAAGTCATGCTACTTGTCTTAGTTGTAATCAGAGCTTCTCTGTTGCTGTTGTGGTGACAGTCCAGCAGTGTGTGTTAGTGCATTTAGTCCCTGTGTGTATCCCACTGGCTAGCCAATCCCCACCATTCTGCACTGCACTCATATGACTGTTATGACAGTGTTGTCTCAGATACATAGCGCCCATATTCCAGTTCCCCCCGCTTAACCACGTGCGTTTATTGTTGAAAGAAGAAAAATGTCAATTCGCAGTGTTGTACTGACGTCCTAAAACGTCAACAACCAGCGCACCCAGGGTACCTTGCACATCAAATGTGGACGTGCAAAGTCCATGACCAAATGTTATGTGATGAGGTCAGAGTGAGAATGTGTTGGTGCATTAGCATGTTCAGTGTGTTTCCATTCATATGTCTGCAACATATCCCAATCTGTTTTCACATCTAAAGACTGCTTGAAAGCAGCAGCGATGAGGAGTTGGGCTCCAGTTTTGTTTTTCCTTGTTGCAGTGATCAGCACATCTGGATGATCAAATATGCAGAAGCATGTTGCTTGTCTTTTCATTCACATTTCATACAACGGTGGGGCAACATATCGTCCCATCTTATGCACAGCTCTCTCTCTGGTACTATTGGAGCTCACTGGCACATCCCTAGGTGGGCTTCCCGGCTCCAGTGTATTGATTTGCACTCATCATAGTGACTGACTCACACACAAATCCACTTTTCTTTTGCTAACCTCAGCATTTGTTTATTATGTTTCGCATGATCGGCCTAGACTGTGCAATATCTCATAATTTATCAGTCTTCAGTCCTTTACCTGCCTGCCTGTGCCTGTGTGCAAGGCTTTTTGTTTGTTTAAAAAGGTCTAGGCTCTGTAATTGTACCATGTCATCACACTGTTGTTAGAATAAGAGGGTGATTTCAATTTAAATAGTGGCAAACACTGCATATGAATGCATGAATTGGGCAGACCTGCGCTGCAGAGAATAGCTATTTTTGAGCTGTACAATATTGTTGACCACTGAATTTGTACATTAATGAACTAAAGTAAATTTCTGTGCTTTGATTACACGCTTTCAAAAAACGTGACCTTCATCCATTCATAATGCCTACTCATACTTCTGACGTATTGTGGTGAAAGTAACGCAACAGTAGTGTTAAGAGCCATGTGCGGACAACCTCTGAATCAAAGATATGCTCTTGATATCATACAGAGTTCCTTTAAATGAGACAGGGCTTCAGTGGCTCAGCTACATTTCTTGAAATTGAACAAGCACTGGTTTGAACTCAGAGCTTCCTGTTGAGCAAAAGAGTGGACACAGTGACCGTTATCTTTAACCTACCGCAGGGCCGTTTGGCTTTTCACCCACCCGTTCATCACATTTTCTAAAGGAAGGTGCAGCACTGCCTTGCGTTGATAAAACACTGGCTCCAGTCGAAGTGGCTCTTTGAGGGATAACAGCGAGTGAAGGAGAGGGCAGGGGAAATATTTCATACACACATGAGTGCACGCACTTACTCTTTCACTTACTTATGTAAAACTTTCTTTTCTTCTCTTCCACTCTCTACGCCTCTCAGCCCTTTCTGTCCTCAACCGTCTCTCTCTAGTGCTTTACTACAAACACTTTTATACTTTATCTCTGTCCTCTTTACTTACTCTCACCGTCACCGTTCCCTCTTCCTCTTTCCTCCCTCTCTCATCTCTCATCTGTGTCTGTCTAATGCCTTGCCAATCAGAGCAGCGCCATCAGCATACTGAGCGGGTTTCAAGAGAGACAGGAGGGAGACAAGACAAGACAGATCCGGGGAGACGCAGAAGACACAAGAAGGCAGAGGACATCTGGAGCCTGGTTGGTAATTCGTTCACAGATGATAAATGAGCCATTTTCTGCTCGCTAATGGGCGAGAGAGGTGGAGACAAACAATAAATGGATTTACTGAAATACATTTCTCTGCCCTCTGAGACATTCGAGCCCAAAATTGAGTTTAAAAATCAGTAAGTGATTGAGGTGAATCAGAGAGTGATTCAGACTAAGATATGAGTTAGATGTTTTTAAAGAAAAAGTTCAACATTTTGGAAAGTACACTTGGTAAATGGACTGAATTTATACAGTGCTTTTATCCAGATCACTTTTCTTCTTACTTACTCATTCACAGGACACACAGATGGCAGCCAGCTAGCATGCAAGGTGATGACCTAACCATCCAGAGCAATGACTGTATAAAGATGGACAGTGTGACAGCTTCACAAAAGTGAAGCCAAAACATTTTGATTGCTGCCTGGTGACTGGCTGCAACACAGGTCATAAACCCCCACCCCCTCAATGTTAGCAGTGGGACATGGGCCAAACTAAAACAATTCTTTTCCCATTTTTGTGTCAATTTAGGTAGTTAAATGTTTGGGGGGGGGGGGTTCCTATAAGTTTGGTTTTAATTAGTTATTTGATGCTTTCGAAAAGGGGTGTGGCACCTGTGTGTGCCAATCAAGTGCTCACGATCAAAGACGTTGCACACGATTTGGGTTAAAAACTGACATGAAAAGGATAAAAGGATATTAAACACATGGGTTTGGGAACATTTCAGAAAACCATTGTCAGTAAACACAGTCTGTTGCTGCATCTACAAATGAAAGTTAAGACTCTATCATGCAGTGAAAGCTATATGTCAACAACATCCAGAAATGCAGCTGACTTCTCTGGGCCCATGTTCATCTGAGATGGACTGACACAAAGTGGAAAAGTGTGCTGTGGTCTGGCGAGTTCACATTTCAGAGTATTTTTGGAAACCATGGGCATCATGTCCTCCGGGTTGAAGAGTTTAAGGACCATCCAGTCAGTTACCAGCACAAAGTTCAAAGCCAGCATCTGTGATGGTACGGGGGTGCATGAGTGCCCATGTGAAGGCACCATGAATGCTGAAAGGAACTTACAGGTTTAGGAGCAACATATGCTGCCACCCAGATGATGTCTTTTTCATGGATGTCCCTGCTTATTCCAGCAAGACGATGAGACACATTCTGCATGTGTTACAACAGCGTGGCTGGTACTAGACTGGCCTGCCTGCAGTCCAGACATACCCTCATTGAAAATGTGTAGCACATAACCAAGAGCAAATACAACAGCAAAGACCCCAGACTGCAGGGCAGCTGAAGTCATATATCAAGCAAGAATGGGGAAGACTTGCACTTAAAGCCTAAACAATTAGTGTCCTCAGAGTGTTGTTAAAAGAAAAGGTGATGAAACACAGAGGTAAACATGTCGCTGTTACAGCTTTTTGGAAGGTGTTGCAGGCATCAAATTCAGACTGACCGTATATATACAAATAATAATAAAGTTTATCAGTTTGAACATCAAATATGTACTTGTACTTTATTCAATTAGATATAGGTCAAAAAGAATTG
The DNA here is from genome assembly GCA_026686955.1 of Epinephelus cyanopodus. NCBI lineage: Eukaryota > Metazoa > Chordata > Actinopteri > Perciformes > Serranidae > Epinephelus > Epinephelus cyanopodus. The sequence goes on along the minus strand of CM048916.1, from coordinate 23,532,648 downwards.
TCTGGAGTCAGGGGTTATATTGTTTGTTTCATAAACAAGCAGCTGTAAAAACAACAATTTGTGGTTTTAGAAGGAGCTTCAAGCTATAACTGGATATATAATATAATGAGTTTATGTCATCACAATGGGGCAACCAGTCTATAAAGAAGTAATACATGGTAGATGGTTACAAACTGTTATAACTCCCTTGAAACCACAGTCTTCCCCAACAAAGCCAGGCTCCCCTCTGCCTCCACTCCAAGCTCAGCCAGTCACCTCCCAGCACTCGCTTTTTATAGAAAGGTATGGTTCAACATTTTGGGAAATATGCATATTTGCTTTCTCGCTCACAGATAAGAAGATCAATACCACTCTTATGTCCGAGAGTTGTATTGATCTTCTCATCTAATCTCATAGAGAAAACAAAGAAGACTTCTTTAAATCAGAGCGCCTAACATGCTGTTAAATTTATCTCTTGTACATGAAAAATATCTATTCATAAGATTTTAGTGGTGACTCCTCACTGCCCTTTAGCACAGATAGAGTTAAAAGATGTGGTTCAAAATCACTTGTGCTGCAAAAATGTCTCAGCTTTCCGGCGTGACCTGTTTCATTTAAATGTAAGCTTTGCTACACTCCTCCACATGGTGAAATCTTCCCTTTTCAATGCAGCAGAGCTGACGCTGTAAAGAGTGAGAAACTGTAAGGAATGAGAAACCAACCTGTGGCCCGTGTCACGCTGCCTCGCCTCAGCGGATGGTAATGAAAAATATGCCCTGCATCGTAATCACCAGTGACCCTTATGCTAAGGCTTGATTGGCTCCTCTGTGGCCCCCTGGGTGTCCTCTGAGCAAGGTCCTGACCGGCCACAAGTTCGGACCTGATGAGAATATTCATGACCGTGTATGCTTGAAAGCTAGGAAGCTTACATTGATCTGTCTAAAATAACCCAGGGTGCTGCTGCCAGGTGTGGAAGCCAGGATGAAGTGACGATATCTGATGAATGGGACAGAGAGTGTAACCTCTGCCTGGGTGTATGTGTGTGTGTTTTATTTCAGATAATGGACTTGACTTGCATTTGTTTAACCTATTAACACTGTTAACTCTTGTTGAGGGACAGACCAATAGAGTCCAGGTATGAGGTGCGAAGTATAGTTTCAGCGTAAAGCTGTTTGGACCAAGATAACCTTCAAAGCTTCATGATACTGGCATTATTACGAGGCCGTGCTGCTGAAGTGATCTGTGTAAACAGAGCCATATGGTTCTGCACACCTCCTCTTTCTGTCAGCCTGTCAAAGCCCATGTGGATCCACCCCTACTCATTTAATAAGCTTATGTTTTTCCATTGTTCTGAATGGTGGCAAAATGACAAGCTGGTATGGTAATATCACACCACCTGTGTGACAGGAAGGTTAATCGTTGGGAGGAAAACACTCAGAGCTCATTTCATTCATTTTGTTTGCTTTGAAACGTGTATCTGTTTATTGGTTGATTCAAGTATAATCATGGCATTTATGTGTGCTAATAGGAGGAAATTCATGCTGAAATACAAGTGTGTGTTTGTGCACGTCCATAAATGTGCTCCAGTGCATCACTGTGTATTTATAATATTTATTAAAGCGGCCATTAATATTTCATGTTGAATATGGGCCATGATCATATTTTAAAGATGCCGGTTATTTATCTCTCCTTTAATAAACATCAAAACATTGAGTCACATTATTCACATTTCCTGTGAGTTAAACGCAGCACCCCCTGTTATGAAATTCCCACAACCATTACTGCATTTGTTGTCCTGTGATGAATACAAATGCACAGTGTCTGCTACCCATGGAGATGCTGTAAACCATGGAATAAATGCAAACTGTTTTTGATTTTTGTTAAATCTCTCTGAGCTCAGATCATAGTACTCTTTGCTTAGCTCAGGGCGTCCTCACTCTGGGGGCAATAAAGATCCAGCACTGATGTGTTTATTTGTGAAATTAATGTGTTCCGTTTTAAAGGGGTTACTCCCAGGGCAGCACAGTGGTGGTGTCTTGACCCACACAAGCAGCAACTTTTGTGGGCTAAAAAATGAAGCCAATGTGGAAGTGCCAAAAACTGCATTGACTGGTTGGTGAAAACCTCCAGGTATCGAGTTCCACATTCGGATGGCGTGATCTTGGATTTTTGGAGCTAGAAGTGACCAAATTTGGATGAGAGGGTGGAGCTGGGAAGGAGTAAGACTGTGATGACACCTCATAGATAGCCTGTCAGTCAAACAGCACTTCCAGTGTGACTAAAAATGCAAATGGGTGAGTTATAGAAAAATTCACCCCAGTACAGTTGGCATGTATCTCGAAATAAGCAATACCGAACATGATTTTTTTTCTAACAGGCTGTAAAGACGTTTATTTCTGCTGCATTGATCGTGCATTTTTAACGTGAGACTTTATGGGGACTTTGTTGACTTTCAGTGCCAGGCTCAAGTGGCCATTACGGAAACTGTTTTTGGCACCTCCGGGTTGGCTTAATTTCAGCCTCTTGGTGAAAACAAAATATTTAGCAGCTACTCAGCTCTATCAAGTGCTTATGGAATATATTTAATAATCCAAAGGAGTTTAATTGGAACAAATGTGATCCAAGAAAAAAAATAGTTCAACACATTATCTAAACAAAGGTAGTACAAACATCCATCCATTTTCATCAAAGGGGCAGCAGGCCAGGCAAAGCACCCCAGACGTCCTTCTCTCCAGCAACTCTTTCCAGCTCCTCCTGGGGGACCCCAAGGCGTTCCCAGGCCAGATGAGATATCACAGGTGAGGGTTGGGACGTAGATGGACCGGTAAATCAAAATCGTCACCGGTAAATCGATGTTTGTGTCAAAATATCAAAAGAGGCAACCTCATTTCTGACCTCAGCTGACCAATGACCCTTCTGCATTACAACACTAGGTGACACACTATACTAACAATAACCCCAATAAATAAATAAAAACAACCATCTTTCAGGTGAATTTTTTTTATCTTGTGGATAGTCATTATTGTGTGGGAAGAACTTATTATCTTGTGGGAAGTTATTTAAAGTGTGTGCATGAGATCATAACTTTTTCCCACAAGATAATTATATTGTGTGGATAAGATAAAAAATTTCACCTCTGGGACTTCAGGGACTCCGTAGGGTCTCAAATATTTAAAGATTATCCTCATATACATTATTCATTAACTGTAAAAATATACACAGTATTGAAACATTTGGCTCTTACTTTGCAAATGTTGTATTTAAAGATTGTTCTGCAGCCCATAAGTGGCAAAAACAAATTAATAAACAGCAAAATGCTGTCACAATCTGTCTCTCTGTCCCTCCTCTCCAGCCACTTTCCTTTTATTGCCATTTTCCATCCATCCACCAGATGCCCTCGGACATTTGCTGCTACACAGACAGGCCCAGTTCCATTCATCCCCTGCCAGAGCATCAAATGTGCTTCATGCCTTTTATTTTCAAGCCACCTAAACCTGACCCTGTACCCTGTACCTGTCTGCTTGTCTGTACTTTTTCTGGCTCTATCCCTGCTATCCTGTGGTCTTAATTCAACTCCTGTCTGGACTGTTTTGACTTGCTCTCCATCCCTGTGAGCTTTTGTATCTTTTTTTTGTGAATAAATTACTGAGCTGTCCCCTCATGCCTCTGTGTCCACATTTGGGTCCTTACCTTGTTGCCCTGCACATCACAGCTGTGACAAATGCTGCTTTAAATAAAATATGATTTCTTTGCTAATATAGCCTCAGTGATTTGTCAGGCCTCATATTTACTTACCATTGTTTCACACATCGGTGATCTGTTTAGTATCTCTACTTGATATAACCCACAGTTGCATTAAATCTTAATGTTAGTCATTTTGAGCAAATATGAGTCATTTGGACTTAAAGGGCCAGTGTGTAGAATTTAGTGGCATCGAGCAGTGTGGTTGTAGTTTGCAAATGGCCCTATCTAGAGCCAGTATTTGGTTTGTCTCGCCTGGGCTACTGTAGAAACAACATGGCCGACTCTGTGAAAGAGGATCCATTCTGTGAGGCTGCTCTCATCCACTGTTTGTACATATAATACAAAATGTAATGCACTGCAATTCGTATAACTCATGTTATCATGAACCAGTAATTCCTGTATAACCCATTGGGAAGGCTGTGATCATGTGACTGAGCTTATAGGAAAAGAAAGACGTAATCGCAATAAGGAGGCAGGTTGGGGTGGTGGATTGGAGACAATAGCTGTGTCTCAATTCAGGGGCTGCAGCCTTCGAAGGCTGCATTTGAAGATGGATTGCGTCACATCGGCGCAACCAAGACTGTCCCATTTCAAAGGCTCCTTCAAATGCAGCCAAGAAACGTAGCCTTCTTTCCAAGAATTTGGAGGATGCAATGGATGAATCCTTGGGGGCCCAGCCTATCCCAAGATGCATTGCGCCAGTGACAATTATATATTAATTTAAATTAACTAACAGTTGTTAACATTACTATTAGCTAAAAGCGCAGAGCTTAAACAATCTTTATACGTTTACATGAAAACGGTCCTCCATCAGCCTGAAATATATCAAACGTCGGTGTCTTCAACGGTAAAAAATCTCCTCAAGCATGAAATAAAAATATATATGATAAAAATCTCTGGGTCCTCTCATTTAGGGCTAACAAAAAACAAAACCTTACTCCTTTTGCCAAGCACGGCTGGTTGCTAGGTAACAGAATTGCCAGTGGGTCGGGGCGAGAACAACTGGTGATGCATCCAAGGCAACCAGCCCAGACTGTCCCATGTCCAAGACCAAGGCTGCATACTTTCGCCTCGGGAGACCGGTGTTTGAAACCGTGTGAAACCAAGTCAATTTTGAGTCATTTAAAGGTACGTTATCGCCATGTTTCTTTTCCTAAACTTAAGGTAAAAAAACATTCGTCAGGTGCTTATTCACTCGGTATCATATGAACTGTTGTAGGAGGATTGGGTCTGTATGTGGATAGAAACAGCTCGTTCTAATGTAACAAAAACAAAATTCTTTTTTTCAGGTGATTATTAACTTTTTTTTATTTATTTATTTTTTTAAATATAATTAGTTCATATTAATTATAAGCATAATTATTATTAATATTATATTCAGTTCCTGGCAATATAAGGTAAGGTGAAGTAAGGTAAGGTTAACTTCATGAGTACAAGACAGAACAGACAGTACAACACAAAACACACAGTAGCCAGTATCACACACTGTCAGGGGTAAATCATGACCATTAAGGGTCAATGCTTGTTAAGATAAGCAATAGCAGATGGGACAGAAGATGATCTTTATCCCCATAAATTCTACACACTAAACCTTTAAAAACAGCCTCATCGGAAAGTAAAGCTCCTGGAGCATACAGTTTTTTTTTAGTATAATCCTGATTGATATCATTATGCAAAAACACGCAACATGAGACATAGATTTGTTAGCAGTCAATATATATTTATATCAAAGGCAGAATCATTTCTGAAACAAATAACAGCCTGGCTAATATTCTCACACGTCATTAACTACTGATTATATCTTCTGTAGATTCAATTTAACTGTTTGGTTCAGGCATAAGATAGCTATCAACACGTCACCAAGATGTACCAGGAGCAAATAAATAGAAATGGACGGAGGGAAAGAAGGCACAGATGAGAAGACAGCAATGGAAAATCTTACAACTTTCTGCTCGGCGTTACTGAGACCTGTGACTTTCACACGCTCACAGCTTTGCCTTCCAGTGGAGGAATAAGATGTGTTTAAATGGAACATAAATCTTGTAGAACACCTGCTTTTCCTTTCGCAAGTGTGTAAAAAAAACAGCCAGGATACAATCTCAGAGAGCTGATTGTCACACAAAAGTTTAAATTGTCATTATAAGTTGTACTTTTCCTTCACATATTCATGTAAATAGTGTTTCAGATGTATTAAAAAGTGGTTGGGTGTCACTGAGGGGTGCGGGCATACAGAGCACTATGCTTCTCTCACTCAATTTTCTGGACGCCTCAAATGCAAATGAGTGTATTTGATCTAGTGGTTGTTGTTCAGAAGACATTGTAGAGCCGAGGAGATTGGCTACTGAGGTTGATAATTTAAAAAGGGGAGACTCTTCCCTCTGCTTCCTACATTTATAAGCAACAGAAGAAATTTCTCCTCGCAAGAAATTATCTGAGCTGGCAGACAGACAGATGAGTAATGTCTGGTAGTTAAAAGGGAAAGCAACTGTGCCTCGGTTCAATGTGTGTCAGAACAAGATGGTGGCTTTCTGCAAGCCTCCATTACAGGGCTTTACTAATCCAAACATGCAAATCTGTGTCTAAAAAGCACCCTTTGTGTATAATCCTAACACAATTTCTATGGGATTAGGATGGGGCAAAAAGAAAAGGGCTGGTTGCCAATACAGTATCAGTAACATACTGTAGCACATAGTTAAACACACTGCGGCAGGCAAGAATTTATCTCTAAGTGTGTGTGGTGATGATACGGGCTTGAAAATATGAGATGACTCAAAGATTGTCTAAATATTATTTTAACTGCTTAAATGTGCCAAACAGGTTCTGATGAGAAATACACTTAAAGCAAACAGTAATATTGTATTTTCACAATGATTTGAGTCATTATTATGGTAAGTCCCTCATCTACTGGCACGGAAAATGGTGGTTAATAAGTTCAAGAATTCTGCAAGGAATTTTGCATTGATTTTCCACTTGAACTGTGTCAGTGTGGCTGATTATTTTCCAGCAGCAGTGCGGCTGATTGCAGCGAACAACATGAAATTGCCTGCTCTCATCAATACTTCAGTCCTGTTTAACAAACATGCAGTAGCCTTGATTTAACCATTGAGTTTAACAGGCATCATTCACGACTAAAGCGAGGGTTTGTCAAGTAAGGTGAGACTCGGCGAGTTGAATCGTGTAGCACACTTATATGTGAAAGCAGTTCAAGTTATTCACAGAGTGCGTTAAAGATGCAAGAAATACAAGATGCAACAAACAAACACAAAAAATAGTAGCACCACATGCCCTTGAATCTTACTTTATTGCAGCTTGAATCCCTCTCATGCCAACTCTGTCTCCTAAAAGACTGTCTCACAATCACTGGTAACATTTAGTGCTAGCACTGCAGGGCAAACTAGCAGTGTGTTCTAATATCTATAGTATACCACAATAAGACTCAGTATGTCCTACTACATAGTGTGTCAAATGCAGTATGCTAAAAATACCAGGATGTCCCAATGCATCCGGTTGTATTTCGCAGTATGCAAGATAACATGCTTTCTGACCCACAATCCTCTGTGCAGCGGAGGATTGTCACATGGCAGCTCACTGACAGCTGACAGGAGCCAAAATAACTATAATTAATTAATCAGTCAATCACAAACATTCTACAGCATCTGCAGTTATAATCTAAAAGCTATAACTACACACATGTCAAGTGACAACAACAGAGCTATCCTGATTAACTGCAGTCTCTGGCGAGCTTTGTGAATAGCGTCTGTTGTTGTCTCCAAGATAGCATTAAGTGATAATGTTCCAAATCGTGTACTTTTTCTTTTACTTCGAATTCCATGCTACAGATTGTGATGGGTACATGAGCAAGAGGGTCGAAGTTCAAGACTCAATGTTATGATGAAGTAGTGTGTCCCAGTTGTATGCATACTACATGCAATGGTACACACTTTGTAAGGGCAGCTGAAGCACGCACTGAAAGTAAAATGAAAAACTTCATTCATAACGCATCTTGAAGGTCCAGTATATAAAATTTAGAGGGATTTAATGGCATCTAGTGGTGAGAATTGCGGATTACAACCAGCTGAAACTTCTCCTGGTTAGAATTCCTAAAGTCTTTATTGTTCAAGAGGTTCTTATTGGGATCATTAAAATACTGATTAAAGCAGTTTCATATTACAAAAGAGCTACTAGCCATAAGCCCAGCACCTGCAAATGTGTGCTCAGCAGCAGGGGTGTCTTCCTCTCCAAAACAAATGGACACAATGATTTAAACCAGTGATTTTCTGGCGCTCTTGTTGCAGAGGGGCTGCTAACCATGTTTGCCAATGCAAAAATGCGAATGGCCCTATCTAGAGCCAGTGTTTGGTTGGTCCGTCCTGGGCTACTGCAGAACAACATGGCACTGCATCATCGCAGACTCTGTGGACGAGGACCTGCTCCCTCTGTAGATATAAATGGCTCATTCTAAGGCAACAAAAAAACAATGACTCATATACATAACATATACTAAAGAAAACATACATATACTTCTGCCAAAATATCCCCCTTGGATCCAGCACACTAACCTTTAAGAGTCTGGCGCAGTGATAGACAGCCGTGCAGAGTGCCTCAACACTGAAGGCCTGTCTCGTACCTCAAGTCGGTTTGAACATTTAACCCTGTTCTTCGCCAAACCTCAATCAAATGGTTTCACTCACCTAAACATAACCATAAACACCACCTGTGGTGCTATTCACACAGCTGTGCTTGAGACACATATGAACTTATGAAGAACACTCAGCCTCACAGCAGGCCTCGATTCACTTGATTTTGATATATGAGTCCTGCTTCCATCAGCACCTGGGAAGGCATTTAGAAAGCAATCTTACTTTGATAGCCGTAAATACCTTAATCATGCTGCGATCAGAGGATGCTGTAAGGCTTGAAAAATGGTAGGCACGAATATATTTATAAGAATATTATGTGTCTCTGTTTAGAATGAATGTTTTGTTAATGTTATACTTCTCCAAAACATTTTGCCCCGTAAAACTTCACATGTTGAACTGCATTCTCATGCCTATCTTATTCTTCCTTACATACGAGCTGAACGTGCTGCAAAAAGTTCCATATTTATCATCACTGACAAATTTATCTAGTTACAGTGACATTTTCAAAGAGGGATGTAAGCCAACAAACAGCATCCTGCCCTTTTTAGTGTGTGTTCAAATCTGTGTGTGTGTGTGTGTGTGTGTGTGTGTGTGTGTGTGTGTGTGTGTGTGTGTGTGTGTGTGTGTGTGTGCGTGTGCCAGAGAGTGCCAATGCCACCACAATATGAACAGACACAGTGCAATATGTTCAGGAGAATACCTTGCAGAGTGCGCAGCAGACAACAGTTCATTATTGCATGATTACCATATGCTTGTGAGACTGTGGGTTCAAACCTGGTTCAGATCCAGCTGGTGATTCATGTCCCATTTCATCCCATCATCTCTCACTCCACCGTGTGTGCTGTGTACAGTACGCTGCCTATTAATCAGAGGTGTCTTTAATTAAACGGCATCTTTAAAGCTTCCAAATTGTTTAGGATGAATGATGATGAAAAATATCTTTCCTCAGCGCTGGTCATTTTTTGGAGCAGATTCAAAGCCGCTGATGGACTCCTGCCAGTTTGTAGCAGGTGATGTCAGATCGAGTAACTCCTTTACTGTTAGGAAGACGAGAGGAAAACAAGAGGCCATCTGTGCTTGTGGAGCTTTAGAAGGGAAATGAACACAAGCTTACAAATCTCACTTTGTACAGATATATGTGTGTTTGTTTCTAAGTGTGTGTGTGCGAGTGTATCCTGTGTATTTGCTAACTGCCAGTGATTCACAGATAAAAGCCTACGGAGATGTGCAGTCACTGAAACATTAACAGCGTGTCAGTGTCGTATGATTCAAATTTCTCTGCATTATAAATGTAAGGATGAGTTTAAAAATACACAAGACTGTGAATTATTCAGCTACTCCACTCACACTCTGAGAGGCTTTTTGACTCAACACTGCACAGCCACAGCGAGTAATGTGGCAAATACCTGAGGAGACCATCAGTGACGTTGGATATTGGAGGGGAAATGTTAGATGTGAAGCTGCATTTATGTTGTGTTTAAGCCTCCGGCACAATTAAATTCAAAACAGAAAAGGGTGCAATTAGTTTATTAAGAGCAGTGCAATAATTAGGGGGCGAGAATATACCACCCGTTGAGTGTGTAAATAAGGCAATTCATTTGCCCCCATGCAGCTAAACCCACTCTCGTGTGCTATTCTGTCAAAATCACTTCATAAAATTGCCGCAAGTGACTCTTAGAATGTTTTAATAAAGAAAATGCTCCTGTATATCATCCAGGGATGAATTAAAACCTTAATTTACCTTATTCTTTTTGGATTAAATCCACCTCTTGTTAAGCATGAGCCACATGCTGAAAGCAAAATAACATCTAACAAGATGTCTCCTCTGTTCTTCTGAATCATACATATATGCATGATTCAAAAATATCTAATCTTGATTCATTAAAGGATGCAGCCTAAAATTCACACTGGCAAATTGCGATCAGTGGGGAGCATGTCATGCAGGGCTTTAGGTGGCTTGGTGCACGGAGCCGTGCGTGTATACTGCCACCCAGTGAAATTGTGCAAAACTACAAGCCCTGGATGAGTCATTCTTGCAGCCTGACTGCCTTCCTCGGCCCTGCTGCAGAGGGACTCGGGTTGGGTAATAAATTAGTCTCTTTTAACATTCACAACTGATGGAAGGCAATCTCAAGGTCTGTGAAGATGGGGTTGAAAGGACTGTGTAGACGGTGAGCATAGAGTGAGAAGACAGGAGGGAGGGGGGAGTGACAGAAGCAGGGATTTGGGGTGCTCTGAAGCAAGAACAAGACTGCGTAAGCCAACAGAGCAGAGCCACAGACAGCAAGCACTAACCATTCAGAGCAAAAACCACATCGCTTGTCAGTGGGACACAGAGAGAGACAGAGAGAGGAGGGGAAAGAGGGGGAGATGCATGCAGGTCATCATTTTGAACTTGGAAAAATACACTCCTGCAACAATCCGTTATCCACGCAGAGAAAAATTCACCCCAAAAAGTTTATTTTCAGTGGCTCACTAAATTATTGGTTTCAGAGAGTTCATAATTAGACAGAAGCCAGTGTACTTTTTATAAATTCTGGCACTGAGCGCGGTCCTCAAGGGCAGCCGGCTGTAAAAGGCTGTAAAAGTTTTCAACATCTTTTATTTCCTCTATAACCTTGATGAGTAACATATGTTTGAACGAGGTCATTGATAGCATGACAGTTTATGATTTCGGACTATCTATCTACCTACACAGAGAGCACACTGCAGTATATAGGTTTGTCATTTTAACATGATCACATTCTGCATAACCTTGAGTCCAATCATGGGCGTAGATTTTGGGGGGGATCCAGGGGACACCTCATCCTATATTAAAAACATGTGCAGTTCTCCCCCAAATAAAAACATGAAAGTAGCAGAGAACTTTTATTGTAACAAAATTAAAGGTCCAGAGTGTAGGATTTAGTGGTTTTTATTGGTGAGGACTACAGATTGCAACCAGCTGAAACTTCTGCAGGTCTTTCAGTGTTTATTATTTAGGGAGGTTTTTACCGGGAGCCGCATTATCCGCAGAGGTTTACTACCAAAACAAACAGACCAGGGGATTTAAACCGTAAAAAAACTGAATTAGCCCAGCGCCTTCTCTGATAACTTAATATGTGTTCACCTTATTTCTGATCCAGACATTGAGGAGGTTTTTACTGTGAGCAGAATTATCCACAGAGGTCTCTTCTTCTCCAGAATACATGGACACGGTGATTTGAACCAGTAAAAAACACTGAGTGATCCTGTGTAAATTGTAGGAGTGGCACCTGGTGTGGTCTTCTGCTGCTGTAGCCCATCTGCTTCAAGGCTCGACGTGTTGTTGGTTCAGAGATGGTCTTCTGCAGACCTCGGTTGTAACGAGTGGTTATTTGAGTCACGTTGCCTTTCTATCATCTTGAACCAGTCTGGCCATTCTCCTCTGACCTCTGGCATCAACAAAGCATTTTCACCCAGAGAACTGCTGCTCATTAGTCGTAAGTCGTAAGAAATCCCAGAAGATCAGCAGTTTCTGAAATACTCAGAGCAGCCCGTCTGGCACCAACAACTATGCCACGTTCAAAGTCACTTAAATCACCTTTTGTCCCCATTCTGATGCTCAGTTTGAACTTCAGCAGGCCGTCTTCACCATGTCTACATGCCTAAATACACTGAGTTGCTGCCACATGATTGGCTTATTAGCTATTTGAGTTACGAGCAGTTGAACAGGTGTACCTAATAAAGTGGCTAGTGGGTGTACACTATAAATTGATGCAGAAAAAGCAAAAGTTGGTCCATAGATTTTAACCAGAATGCAGACATTAAGTCTTGCCTGCCCCCTGTTTCATGTGTTCCCCCTCAGTGTTGAAACAAAAACTTCGCCATGAGTTATGGCAAGGAGACGTGAGTGAATTCACACCACATTTGAGCAGTGTCATTAAACTGTGATTCAATTATACATCAGAAAGTCAATAACTACTTTTTAAATTAAGCCAGTGAAAAGCAAAATGCAGTATGTTATTTGTGTGAATTAAGGACTAAAATAATGAAATTACTTCCAGTGCTGAGAGACTTTCTCTGAGAGGAGGCATTAAAAATCTGGCGAGAGAGGAAAGAAAAAAGGTAGTGTTGAAACTGTTACCTTGAACATAGTCCTGAAAGGAAATGTCACAGGTGTTTATCCATTCGCTGAACTCCTCTCTTCCATAACCTGCAGCGAAATTGCCATAAGACCTCTAAATGACTGTAGACTGTAGTCAATTTCCAGACCCAGAGCTCCATGAAGTCAAGTAATGCCGCAGTCCAGTCCACCATGAAAAGTATTAAGGCAGGCACTCTATTCATCCGAGGATAAATAGCTCTCCTTGCACTTCTCAAGTTAATCTTCTTACTTATGTGTCTTTTGTTGATAAATGTTTTTTGCACCTTTCATTTAATAATACAAGAATAAATATGCATGTTAAGCACTTTCTTTTCCAGAGAGCTTTCCTTTTCACTCTGTGTTCAATCACAACCTGAGATGCAATATTCCATTACATAATTACTGTGTGACAGGTAATTTAAGTCAAGTGAAGCCTGAATACACTGCAGAAATTATTAAAAAACTGTCATTATAGGATGATAAATAAGATTTAATAACTGCCATCAATTAAGCTCTTGCATTGACCTTTATGTGCTGTGATTTATGTCACATCTTACCCAAATATTGTCATCAATTCAAGTGAGATATAGAGTGAAAATAACCACATATTACATGCGCCGAATAGCTTAAATAGGTCATAAATTTAATTTCTCCACCTGTCCAACATCTCACTCTCTTCCCCAGTGTCAGTCTCAGGAAATTACATCATTACACCATTTTAACTAAGCAGCCCCGGGGCACTGAGCTACTTGATCCATCTTCATCTGTCTCCCTCTCTCAGATGTCGTCCACATCATAAATTTCGTCAGTCTGTACAAACACACACCGTGAAAGCCGAGGAAACACATCGTGAAGGAGCGGTGACATTGACAAAGTGAGAGTGCGGCCATAGTGCAATGTAACAGCACGCTGCCACTTACGAAAACACCTGCTCCACACTGTCAGCAACTTAACCTTCTATCACCTAAATCCCCAGCGGAGGATTATATGTGACAGATGTGGGATGGGAGGGGGTCAGGGGGGCGGGGGCGACAGGGTGAGGTGGAGGGTGGGTTGATGGAAGTGACTTCATACGTAAAAGTTTTATGGAGGGGGATGAGAATAAAAAAACAGCCGAAAGAGAGAGGCACAACAAACATGTCTGAGAGAGAGGTAATTAGAAATGGTGTCTGGAAGGTGTTGAAATGAGAGACCTCATTAGCTAGTGCAGTATAACAACATGTAGGAGCCTTTAAAGGAACACTTCGCACACAAAGTTATCATTTGGAAATCAGCTGTGAGCGCTGCAATGCTGAACTCATGAAGAAAACTTTTTCCTGAACGCCTCTACGGTGACAAATAATTTAAAAAATGGAGAAAACTCTTGATGAGTTGGAGTAAAAGGGGTCTCAGGTATCGAGCCGTATGCTCAGTATTTTTCAAACACATTCATGCTGAAACTTTTCTATTTAAAACACTTCGGCATACAAGTACAGCGCTTCGGCAAGTGCGTGTGTTTGAACTCTGCTCATGCATTCCACTGAGCTGAGCTCATTGAGCTGCAGCCACAGTCCGTTTGGAGCCTACAGGACACGACTTTAATAACTGTACTGCCACCAGTGCAAGACAAACAAACCAGTGCGACAGTTCTTTGAACCCTGCTACAGCGAAATGTCATATTAAATAGATTTGAGGCCAAACATTGCAATAACCCACTTCATAATTCATCATACAGGAAGACATGATTGACCTTATACACAGGAAGATGTAACCCTTACCCTGTCCTTAAAAGCCCACACTTCATAGCTAGCTAAATGCTAACTCAGTGTTTACTTCAGGGCTTCAGGACTAAGGGGCAAAGGCGGCTAATCCTGGATGTATGTGCTGGTATGGTGGGTGAGTCAGCAATACCCATTCACATGAGAGGTTTTCTCAAAAGTGCATGTGCAACATAACACGGTGTGACAAATTTACAAATAATCATTTTGTCGGTAAGGTTTTCCTTTAATCTCCATCCATCCATTTTCTGTTTCATTTACTGACAACATGCTCAGCCAGGTAGTCCAGACGTCCCTCTCATCAGCAGCGTTGACTCCTGTCCAGGAGTTTGATTCCAGACCCAGAGATGAGGCCAGCTATATATAGTTGGCACTCCTCCTCTATCTGATGTTCTTGTGTTTCAAATACACGACCCAGACGTGGCCGTCAAAGAGGCCAAGGGGGGTCTGGCAGCATGTTGTTCCTAGAGCACCTCCTTTTTTTTGCATTCTTGACATGGGATGGAAATAAAGAAACACTGGTTGAGCAGGCAGGTGTAAAGCAGAAAGCCCTCCACAATAAGGATGTGAGTGTCTTCCTCCTTATGGTCAGACATTGAGATGATCTCAGTGTCCAGGGTGTTACTGACGCCATAAGACTTCCCCGGGTTGTCCAACCATGCATATATCATACTCATCATGGCGTCCATATCTAGAGCAGTGATGCCTTGAAGAGGTCATCTTGATGTACCACACAACAGTTGGGCAGGTTCTTGATCAGTCGGTTGGTGAGGGTGGTTTTCCCTCCAAAGAGGTGACATTCCACATCTCCAGAGCCAGTTTGTGTTGCCAGTTGTCAACAAGCCCTCCCCTCCATTTGTGAGTCCATGTATTTGTTTCAGGCTGTGTTTGATCAGGCCCCATGAGTCAAGGCCTGGGTGACCAGACACTCACTTGCGAGCTCCCCTCCGAGGTCTAGGACCAATAGAGAGCCTGGGTTTCCCTGTTGTGCTGCAGCTCTTTGTCAGCCGTTTTATGGTTGCCAGTGTGGCGTGTTAGCGTACTAATTAAAAGTAAACACAAAGCACAGCTAAGGTTATTTTTTCATGTATCTGCTTATAAACCAAAGTATTTGACAAACTGAAATTTTGACCTGATGGTGGTGCTAGATTTAGAGTTAGGGGAACACCAAAGCCTTTGGGATACATGCTCAGGGAACTATGGATGACTAGGTGAGATAAATTTCACTCGAAAATTGGTGTTCAAAATGAAAAGTCAAGGAATCACCAAAGTCAATAGAATTAGAGTTCAACCAGTGATTGTATATAAAGATGGACAACACATCTTCACTTCCTCCCACTGTTAAAAAATAAAGCTAAAATATCCTGGATACAGCTGCAGCCATCTTACGCCAGCGACAGCATTTGGAGCCAGAGCCTGCAAATCTGCCTGCATCTCTGCAGTACTGAGTTCCTGAAAACGAATCATAAGCAGCAACATTAATTGTGAGTACACTGACTGACACACACACACACAGATGTCAATCATGACATCAGACTCCCTTTTCATTGCATCAAATAGCCAAATACAGCATGGTAAGAAGTACCCAAAATAACAGGAAATAACCTTTGGGAAAATTTATTTGACATGCACTTTAGATTTTTTAGTTTGGTCCATGTTTCATCTGCAGCTAGCCACCATTTTGGCTTCACTTTTGGGGAGCTGTCATTTCCATCTTAACAGACAGTCTATGAGCAAACTAAACAGCACTATAATAAACAAAAAAGGCCCCAAAGAAACAGTGCTGCTTATTTTGCTCCCACAGAGCAATGACATGTTAATTTTCCAACTGTAAAATTTTCCAGTAAACATCTTAATCAAAGAAAAGCATCCATCCATCCATTTTTGTAACACCTTATCAGAAGGGGTTACAAACAGAAGGTTATTGTTTCTTAAAGCGCTCATGTATGGATTTGGGCATCAAGGATATCAGTTGGGTACTAATTAGGATTCATTCTCTGGAGACCTTTAATATATGTATTAAAATTCAATAGAAATCCATCCAACAGCTGTCGAGGCATATCACTTTAAACCAAAAAAAAAAAAAAGTCAACCTCATAAGAGGAGAAGTCTTGGGATCACCAGATTCATTAGGATTATTCTCTGGAGAACATGAATGTCTGCGCACAATTTCATGGTAATCCATCCAGTAGTTGTCAGGATATTTCAGTGTGGATCAAAGTGGTGGATGATAGCCTCACTGACATCATCTCACCCTTTGGTTAAAAAATAAATTACCACAAATGAAAAATAACACAGCATTTTTATTATCATTCGTGATGCCAGTTTAGAGATGAAAACAAACAAGACAAAGCTTTCACCTCAGAAACAATGAGTTAATTCCTTGTCAGCGCTGTTGTGGGTTTCGTACAGTATAAAGGATGATAAATGTGCTTTTTCACACATGAAAGGCGGCTAATGGAGCAGGCAGACTTGTTAGACAAAAGGCACTTTAACAAGGACATGAAAGACACAAAGGACATAGGAGTGTTCCTGAATTAACTCATCCTTCACAAGATGACAGATCAAACATTCAGACCGTGAGAGGTGTGGCGCTGGTACATTATTTGCATAAACTGTATCATCCTACATGTTGTGAGGAGGATTTTCAGTCACTCTGTCAAGCTTGTCTTTGTGATGGCAAAACATGACCACTGATGCTGTGATGTATCTGTGAAGCAATAAATATACAGATGACAGGAGGTGTAGGTAACAGCTGTAGAATATTAATGTCTTGAGATGTCATTTTGGTTGGATTTGATTTAAGGTGTCAGCTTTACTGATGCTGTAACTCTGAATATCTTAAAAAAAAACGTAGCCTGCTTGGATGTCAGGATCTGACACATGCAGTGCTGGATGTCTTTTTTTGTTGTGTCATTTTTTTTTTGTTTGTTTGTAATGACATTGCTTTCTAATAAGGTAGACTTTATAAAGATGATAATAAATGATTTACTCATGCTTTATAGATCATTAATCAGCCATTATATGTACAACGTTTGGTCGCCCGGTTGTGAAAAATCCCTCTAGGTGGTGTCAATGCTTCTTCAGCATGACACCTGCATTGCCTTTTGTCTGACTCTTTAATTCGTCATTTAGACTTTTAAATGGGCTGTTTGACTACTTACTGTCTAGAGAAGAGCAGCAGTGTCTGGACCAAAATTCATTTACAAAGAAGTTAATAACATTTACAACTGCAGACTTGTGGGATAGATGTAAAAAAGCTTCACTAATGACTTTTTTTTTTAAGGGCTGTCTATTTTGAAAAAGCACTAACACATTCTTTCTCTTAAAAATGGAAAGACGAGTTCATTGTTGGAGCGAGCCCATGAGCGAGCCTGAGAACTAGAATTTCATTGCCACGACTGCTATGCTGTAATTGTTGTGCTTGTGACAAAAAAAGACTTGAAACTTGAACTTAACTGAACTCATAAGGAAAAATATGCACCATCGTTTGATTCAGTGCACCCAGAGGTTTAACAGCCTTGGCATGTCTGGTATGACCTGTATCTTATGACTAACGTTAGCAAACTTTAGACAGATGATGCTCAGTATCTGACTTTTCTTTACATGTGTTACTGTTTCACTGGGCACAGAGTCTGCAGTTCAGCAAAAGTTACATAAAAAATTATAATGCTTAAATATATACACGTAAGATTTTACTAAAAAAAAAAAAAAAAGTATAGACCATAGACTGTATAGACTCATACAGAAGTAATCCCTCTCAATTATACCTTATGACCTACTAGAAGAGTATGATGGTGTCTGTATCTGCAGTGGCTCTGCCCTCTGCCTGTGTTTTCTCATTTTCTTCTTATTTTCTATGTTTGGGACATTTATGTGCATGTACGCCCACAGCATTCAAGCGACATTGGGGCTTTATAAAAAGGGAGCGAGCAGGTGCCAGACCGTAAGCAGCACACATCCAAGGCTCATGGTGCCGAAAAAAAAAAGAAAAAACCACACACAAATATAGCAAGGTGAAACACCAAATGAGAGTGAAACCTGGGTTGGCAAGCGTTTTTACAAAGATTAACAGACAGTCCTGCATGGTGTACCTTTAAGAATTCACTCCATGTTGATTTGGCGACACCTATTGTTACTGATGGTAACTGCAAGTTTGTTTACAGCATGCAGTCCTAGAGTACCTGCGGGGTAACAAGAATGTCTCCTGTCATTGTTTTACGATAAAAGCCACCCTCTGTTTTGCAAACTGAATGTCTTTAATATGAATTACTACTGCTACCTGCAGCACAAAACTCAGATATGATGTTAGGCATTAGGAGAGTAAACAGTAGACAGTGAGGTACAGCAGTCAGTGAGATAAAATTAAAATTACTACCACTGACTTTCATGGATGCATCGTACCTTGTATCAACTGGCAGTTTGTTTCTGACATGGGAATAGCAGACTTTTCCACTAAAGGCCCTGACACACCAAAAAAACAACAAAGACCTAGTGGCGACGAAGGCCGACTGTTGGGTCGCTTCACTTTGCTCGTGTCTTGGCCAGAAAGTTGTACTGAACACTAGGGATCGACCGATATGGTTGTTATGAAACAGAGATACCGATAGCCGATATTTACAGCTGATATGTCTGCTGTAAAAATCATAGTTGACACAGAATTAAGTAAACACCAGAGGCAGGATTAAAAACTCAGAATAAAGATCTTTCAATAAATCAGAAAATAGTTGAAGTTAAAAATAAATAAATATGTAACAAAGTTGAAGAATATGCCAGCTAAATAAAAACAGATCAATAAAAATAAATAAATACACAATTATCATATATATACAGAATTTAAAAAATAAAATGAAAAACATAACAAAATAAAGAATAATATTAATAAGATAAAATAAAATTAAATAAAGGAGAGCTCAATTGAAGGCCAGGCTAAAAAGGTGGGTCTTGAGTTTGTTTTTAAGAACCCAGAGTGGTACGTGCAGGCAGTGAGAAGCACGCCAGGGGCAAAACAACGCAGCTAAGTAAAACAAAACTGTATATCGGCATATCGATGGAAAAAATCACTGATACCGATACCATAAAAATTCATAATATCAGCCCCGATAATCGGCCAGGACGATTATCTGTCGACCCCTACTGAGCATTCCACAAAAACTACAGCTAATGGCCAACTAGCACGTACATTCTGCGCCTGCGTGAGAGAAAATAATCTCCATAGCTGAATGTGGCATAAGTCTGTATTCGTCATTCAAAAAGGGAAACAAGAAGACCGACAGGACGGATTCCAGATGCAAGTTAGCCAGTTAGCACTTTAATAACACAATAAATTATATTTATCATACACTAGCCAACAATAACACAAACAGTTATGAACTCTTCCAGCTGAAGAGCTGATGGCTACAAAAAAATAATCTTACCTAATATAACACGTTGATTTCGACCTCACTCCCTCTTGACTTGAGCCATTTGTTTACTTCCCCCTGTTCCTTTTCTCCTTTCCTACATTGAGCTGAACTGCCAGTCAGAGTGATTTCATTCTCCAACAGACGTCGCCATTTCCAACGCCAATTCAACATACTGAAAGAAGCAGACAAGGATCGATTAGTGCCAACAATGTGGGACACACTGCAAAAACTAGTGTGACAGACGTTCACTGACAGCCTGACATTAATCAGTGGCCAACCATCAGCTTGGTGTGTCAGGGCCCTCACAGTGAAAACTACTATATAGAAAAATTATTACAGAGAAGAAAGACATTGAATGGCTGATGCTAAATACATTAAAAATGGGGTTTCATTTCATTGACATCTCGAGGATTTTAACTTTAATGGCTGTATTAATGACCTTATGACTGATCATTAGTGACTATTCATTAAGTAAGTATTAAGGCATTAATTAAAATCCTATATAAGGGATGCTATATTAGAAAGTGGCACTTTAATATCAGCCTGCAGAATGACGTACTGTAGCATCAGGTACAGCGTGTTACCATTTCTGCTTGACACTGTCTTCCGTCAGCTCTTTTTAAGCACTTATGGGCTTAACCACTCGGCTCTCTCAGTACAAGTTATGACTGTTTAATCCCATCAACAACAGGGATTGCTGTCAGAGTATCATTGAATTTGACAAATGACGAAGGGAGTACAAGTGGGATTCAGTTCAGGCTGGCTAAAATGTTGATTCATGACTTCTGAAAACCCCTCAGGCTAACTTCCTGAAAGCTTACAAGACTTTTCTGACCAGATTAATCTTCCGTAGTCTGAACCAACTTTTCCTCAAGCACAGCAACACCAACAGTCGCTCACTGAGGTATTACATTAGTGTCTCTCCTGAATGGTTTAAGACGTGTTTTGTGCTGGAGTTATCATGGTGGGTCTGGCTGAGTTTTGGGGCGGCCTTCATCAGTTTTTGGGCCTGTTTTTTTTTCTGTTGAATGATTGAGTTCTTACAAGCTGAGTTTTACTGCAGTGGGCAGATAACACAAGCTACTGTCTAATTTATTTTATTTCTTGACAGTGTCCGCAGATGATTTATTACCTCCTGTCAGAGGCTCCTGATTGGGCCTTTCCTGTTAAATAAAGCAACATTAGCGTAAACAGTTATATGAGGACACACTGCTTGGGGTCACTCCCTCTGCCAACCTTAGCAGGTGATTGGTGTGACTATTTTTGCCTATATTTTTAAGTCTCAGAGGGTTTGACTTGGAGAACTTTTAACATTTTGTGCGTGTGTGTGTGTGTGTGTGTGTGTGTGTGTGTGTGTGTGTGTGTGTGTGTGTGTGTAGGTTGGCAAGAAGGGACAAATACCATTTCTTCAGACCCTAACCTCACTGATACATATAATAAAACGTCTCTTATGATTTATGATCTGCTATGATTTAATCTGAAAGACAAATGTATTCAATATGCTGCTGAGTGACAGCAATTACTATTCTCTTAGTTAACTTGACTGTATATTAGGCTGGTATGGAAAGTGAAAAATGACTCAAAGGTGCAGATTAGGTCAAAACCTGACCTGTGGGATGTTTGTCCGTCTGCTAAGGTCTACCTGGATACTTCCTGTCCACTTTCACTGGAGTTTCACTCTCCCCTGGTCACAGGTAGTGATATCCTGACCAAAGTCAGTTCAAAGCTGGCAAAGAAGCTACTTACATAATGACAATAACTCAAGAAAGAACACAGATGATGGTAACTGGGAATTTAGATGATGTGAATTATATGTTGTATGCTGCAGATGTGCAGTGCTGTGGCTGTAGGTTGTGTAATTCACATACTGGGGGGATTTAGTTTATTTATTTATTTATTTATTTATTTTAAGTATGTCTGAAGATTAATGTGTGTCTCCTAAAGCCCAACCAATCCTGTTCTGGATTATATGAACCAATATATTTTTTCCCTTTAACATAAGTTTCTAAAATAACCAAAAGTTTTGATGTAGATATCTTTTTCACATTTCAGCACTCTTCATCAACATTCGTCAGTCTTTTCAATTTTAAGAACAGCTACATTTGACATTTTTAAGTTATATATTGTTCAGAGTTTATATTGTATTTTTTTCTATTTTCTATTTATGTAATAATTATTGGCTTTTGCAGTATTTGTTTTTTCTTTTTGTTTTTTTGTTTCCTGGTTTTTGTTTATCGTGACTTACTTTTTTGCTAGGAGGTTAATATATTGAAAAGGCCTCAAAATGTAATGCAGTCCAGTATATTACCACAAAGTACAGTTGCAGTAGTTACCATCAAATTGTATCAACACTTCTTTCACAGTGTCAAAATAAATTAAAATAGATTCACATTTTCTTTCTTTTTCAATTAAGGGGCTTTATGTAATGTTTATTACATTGTAATGCAATTAAAAAACAGAATTGACTTGGTTTTCGGAATTAACAAGATTAGTATCTCAGAATTCTGAAAGTTTCATGAAAAAAACTTGATCTGTTTTTCTTAATTATTATTATTATTATTTCTTAATTAATATATAATGTCTTAAGATTATTATTATGAGAAAAGTTTTCTTAGAATAAAAAAAATCTGCTCTTGTGAGCATTTTTTAATTAAAGTGAATGCGTTGTACCACAAAGTATAAGAAGATATAAAATACACTCTGAATTAATTCATACTGTCTGAAGAAGGTAACTTTAGTGACCGCGTTAGTGTCTCTAGATTCGGTCGTATGAGCTTTGGATCAGATTGTGCCTCCGCGGCCACCGTAGTCTATCCGTTAGGAAACACAACTTGTACACAGTCTAGTAGCCGTGCTAACCACCGTGCTAACCACCAGCTAAGTACATCGATGGCTGAATATTCTCACGTGAAATCAACCAAACTGGTTTTGAAAGGTCACAACAAAGGGTGAGTGTTTATTTTACATAGTACCGCTGATTGCTACTATCTGCAGTGCATTCACGGCTAACAAATTGGTTTTATGTAGCCAATGCTAAAGCTAGCTGAGGCTAAAACGCTGCTGTTAGCTAACATGACAGTCTGTCTGAAGTGATCGTAAATACAGTCATTACTAGATGCCAGAGGCCAGAGTGACGTCTTGGAGGTAGCTAAACAACAGATGAAGTACATGGTATTTAGTTAATGGCGGTGATAAGAGAAAACAAACATTTAATTGCATTTCTGAAGCTAAAGGCTGACGCAGTGACAGTTTCAAAACACCCACAATATGAAATCAGCTTCAAACTCAAAATCCTGACAGAGAACAAAGAAAGAGCAAACTAAAAATATACTCAGCGAGGTATCAACAATTCAATATGGCAAACCCTGTATATGTAGAGCACCTTATTGTTTGTTTGTATGACAGGACTTATTAGTCAAGTCCAGGAAACTGATCAGGGAAACACCTACAAGGAGTGTAGAGAGTGTGTGAGTGACACAAGGTTACAAAAGGCTTTATCACTGGGAAATGGGAAAATAACAGACTATTTTGAATCTTTTTAGAGCAATCTGACAATATAAACACGATAGTCAGCGAGGATAATGATGAACCATACACACACAGATACCATAAACTACACTGTGCATTGTTTTATTTTGAGAAAATTCTGCATACTATATATTTAAGGTAAAAAGTTACAAATGAACTTAAAAGCATCATTCACTTAGTTGTTGTGGGCTAATTTAAGTGTGTACAACAAAATTACAGAGCAGCTAAACCCCAATGACAGTCTGCTTTTTGCTGACCTCCAGTGGTTGAACTTCTGACCTTGCTGCAGTGATGTACAGGTGTATTCCAGGACCATGTCACAAATTTACTTGCCAACCTTAGAGGTGCAATGTTCAGGAATGCTTTCGAGGCCTACCCGTGTAAATAAACATATAAAGAGTCAATTATTAATGACAATTAATAATTAATGAAGATGTTCTGTGACATTTTAAAACATTTATTTCACAGGAAAAAGAGGAAGCACAAAGATAAGAAGAGAAAAGCAGGAGATGAAGAGGAAAAAGCTGATATTGTTGGTATGTGTAACACGTTGGTGAAGATTCATCCAGGTCATGGTAAGTGCTATATCATAGGCAGCTGGACTTGCTTGAGTTTCTCGCAGATGTTTCACCTCTCGTCCAAGAGGCTTCTTCAGTTCTAACGGACTGATGCAGAGTCGCAGACTTTAAACCCACACAAGGTGTAAAGGTGGAACTCAAGCAAGTCCTGTTGCCTACGAAATAGCACTTAAGGCTGGTTTGTGTATCTATTTCTAAATTGTAAAAGCTAAGTGAGATTTCTTATATCCCGTTAACCGCTTAAGCAATAGATGGGTGAGACACTCAGGGTGACAGAAGTTTATTTATGCTCAGCATGACAGAAGGAAATGCGTTTGATAGAGTGAATATAGAAATATCTCTTATTGGAGTATTTATGAAAATCAAGAATTGATTTTTTTTATATTTAATTTCTTTATGACCAGATAAATTTAAGTTACATGTATGCACAGAACTGAAAAGAAATTTTGATATAAAATCAGCATTTTGTGTCACCAGTCATTGAAAGCAGAGACCTTGAAGCTGGTTTGAAAAACATTATTGATTTGCAGCTTAAGGTTGCTGTGGCTTTTAAGCACAAAGAGGTGGCATGTGTTCTTACACCTTTCTGCTCACCAGGTGGTTGGTGGTGCATCAGCAGCTTTGGGGAGATCAGTGGAACAGTTGCCATAGAGATGCAGAACAACTCTTACATCCATGCCCTGGATAGCGGGCTCTTCACACTTGGTGCACCACACAAAGGTAAGAAGACGCAGTGAGGTGACTTCAGGATTTGTCTTTTCAGGAGTTGGGTCATTCACACACCTCCAGTGAGTTTTTCTCAATGTGATCACTGCTTCTAAGCACAGTCGACAGTGTCTATATTATGGGGGGAGTGTCTGACATAAAGGTATACTGTAATTGCTTTCCAGCTATGAAGCATTGATTTCTGGCACGAAAGAACAGTTTGTACTGATATTTCTATTGAAGGTTTCTAAGTTTCTTGAGGCATTCTCTGCTGTTGTTTTTTTAATGACTGCAACAATTTCACCATTTCAGCTCATTCTAAGTAACTGCCAGAGACTCAGTAGCCATCAACTGGCAGAGATGGTATATAATATTCATAACTTTTTTCATTAGTTCATAATCACCTGGAAATGAAAATCGTTGTTTTTGTTGTTACTTTACAGTGAGCTATTTATGTCTACATACAGAGCAGGTCCTCTTCCACAGAGTCCACTATGTTTTTCTACAGTGGCCCAGAATTGACAAACCCACTGGCTCTGTGAACGTGGACAAACATGGACAAAACACTGACTCTTACATTGGGGCCATTTGCACTTTTGCAGCAGTCACTGTAGTCCTTCTACATGCTTGGCACATGGAGTTTCAGATCTGCAACCTCACCACTAGATGTCACTAAATCCTACACACTCGAGCTTTAATTCCACTTACAGTTATTAAGTGTTGAAGTGCATTGCTGCCCTTAGCGCTGGTAAATTATGAGCCTGAGGAGGACACATTTTAAAGTGTTTTTCAGCTAATGTTATATAATGGAACATGGAATTATGTTCTGAACTGCCCTGGATTATGTCTGGGCAATGATTCAACATTATAGTACTGTAAATTCAAATTACTTAAAGAGCAACAGATAGGATTTGTTTATTTTTAGCTTGGGGCCACCTAGCGTCAGTGGTGTTGAGTTGCACTGTCGTAACGACCAAGTTGACCATGGGGATCAGAGATAATCAATAATATGGCTCTCTCTCAATTAAATAACAGTCTCTTTCGTCTAGCTAACATTTAGCCGTGTTACTTACTGATCCATTAGAAAGAAAGCTAGCTGGACATCGCTTTTGAAGCCTCTTTGGTCACAGAGCTCCCTCCATCTCTGGACGCCTGACTGAGTTTACTCTTGTTTTTCCTCTTCTTTTATCACTCTCCTTTTTGCTCTTCTTAGCATCCTCAGACAGAGGAGCTAGTTTTCTTTTGCTCCGCTGTTTTTCACTTGTTTCCAAACTTTGTCCATCTGCCATTGGCTGACCGACCAATTTCGCAGTACATGACGCGTTTCCTGCCGTAAAGCAGATTTTTTTCTATGAAATTTCAGCACTGGTGGCAGAAGCTTATTGCAAAGCCACTAAGTAACCCATGTAAACGCTGATAGTCTGATTTTACTGTGGCCACAACCCTGTGCAACCCACATTATTTTCATAATGATATATTTAGGAAAAGATGCTATCTGTTGCCTCTTTAATGATATGATCAGATCATGATAACCGTTTAACGGAACGCTGTTAATGAATCAAAGCTACAGTAAAACCTAACAAAGTAACTTATTAGGGTGTTTCATGTTTGAAGAAGAGCTGCAATGATGATGATTAGTTGATTAATTGGAAAGTCAATCAAGAGAAAACTAATCGGAAGTATCACTATTTTGATATTTGACTGTTTTAGTCAAATATCAAGGAAAAATGCCAAATGTTTCCTTGTCCCAGCTTCTCAGATGTGCATATTAAACACTTTTCTTAATTTATTTGAGTTTTAGTGTTAGTTAAATTAAAAAAAAAAAAAAAGCTTATCTTAACACATCACCTTGGCCTGTGGGACTTTATAATGATCATTTTTCACTACTTTATGATATTTTATAGACAAAACCATTTGATTCGAAAGTAATTGGCAGATTCATTAATAGTGAAAATGATAGTTGCAGCCCCAGTTTGACGGTGAAATCCATCAGAAGGAACACATTTAGGCAAATTGACCATCAATCTGATTAATTTTTGTGTACAATTGTGCATAGATCTGCCATTTTGTGATTTATACTGATTATGAAAATATCTTTCATGAATATATTGATCGGTATCACCTAATCTCACTCAGCATGATGAATCTTAATGTGAAGCACAAGAGAAAAAAGTACTTTTACCTCGGAGAAACTGCAAAGCAGGATTATAATGCAAACATATCAACATGTAGAATGTAAGCTGTTCTGCATTTCATTTTTTTTATGCATTTAAATGGAGATGCAAAGCCCGCATCTGCTCACGTATGCCACAGTTGTACAAACTTGAAGAATTTAAAACTCAGTTGTGAGGCTGCATTTACTGTAGGCTCCGGGCGCTGTGGGGATGACGGGGGGTTTTGCCTTCAGTCCACACAGCAGTAAGTATTTAAGTAGTAAATCCAGACACCAGACTGAAAAGGCTGAACAGGGGTTGAGTTGAGGACAGAGCTAACTCTGAGTTTTCACTCACTTCTGCCTGCGGGCACATCTGAGGAAGTGGTGCTCATTGAAACAGTCTGCCCAAAAAGAGACACTACGAACAATTAATTCAGCCCACGTTTTGTGAGAACCAGTGAAAACGGCTGGGAGATTGAAACATCCCAATTCCCTTAGTGGATCCTCATCCTCTGCATGCACATAAGCTCATTTCTAAGAGATGAAAGAGGATGCGAGCTCGCAGTATAGAAAGAGAGATTAGATATTTTGCCCTCCTTACTGGATTTTCTGCACAGGCGCCACTCTGTGGATGATACAGCGTTTTAGCAGACGGCAACAAGAGTGTTCACATTCACCTGTGGGTCAGAGGAAACATGCTGATGTTCTCTCAGCCAACTCCGAGGGTCACCGTCTGACATATTCCGAAGATAATCAGCCTTTTGAAAAAGCAGCTTGTGTCACATTTTACCTCCACTTTATTAAAGCTTTCCCCGTTAATGTCTCGCAGGCTCTGCTCTCGCTTGACCTGATGCCTCTGTGACGCACAACAAATTGTGCCAAACTTTGATTTATTGTAAAGGCCAGGAAGCAACCTCATCACAGGCAGGTCACTCTTATGAAATCATGAGGAACTCAGGAGACTGCAGCACAAAATAAAGCATTTAAATGCAACACAACAGTTGTGCTGTATCTTATTCCAAATGTCTCAGTGCTGGTGAAGTGGACCCAGATCAACACAGCACTGTGTAGCAGAGGGTTTGCATTATTAATCACAAGAAATACATTACTAAAACATGAAGCAGGTCTCAAGTATAAACTTGCTGTGAGAGGAAATGATGCACATCTTAATAATGGCACTTAATCATTACACAGTTATTAATTAAACACTAAATGATTGTTCTTGTGTGGCAAAAGCTTCTTGTGTCATAACTGAAAGATCAGTGTCCAAAATTTGGTCAGGGGTCAAAACATCTTGCATCACAGAATATTTTAACTTGGTTGTCAGCCTGCTGCAGGTAGAGAGGAGCCTCATTAATAAGAAATCCAACAAATAAAAACATTCTGTACATGAGCTGAAAGCAACAATAACAACGATGCAGTCATTAAAAGGTTTAACATTGTTTTATATGTCTCAGATGATGAAGGACCCGACCCCCCAGAACAGTTTACTGCCATCAAGCTCTCAGACACAAGGTGAGTACGCAAAGACAAACTGCTCGTTATATTTGCATCAACAGGAAATCCTTCGATTACAAATGTAACACTCAGCTTCTGCAGGGACTTTTTTTTTTCTTCACTGCTTCTTGGTCAAACAACCCTCTGAAGGCTTTTGACTGATGCGATGAAAACGCAAAAAAAAAAAATTGACCCTGTTCCAAAAGTTTTAATGATGGACGAAAGTTTTGGAGTCAGTGTGTAAATGTGGTTGACACACCGTGAGGTTGTTGTGAGGTTATTTTAAACGTGCAACCATTTTGTACGAAATATACAGACTTGGTGTGCGGTAGCCTTGAATCTCTACTCATATTATTTAACCTTTCTGTTACAAAGTCATAAAAGTAACACGTATCAGATCAGCCCTTTTTATGCTCTGTCGTCTTAAAGGCATTGAGTGTTTGAGTGTAGCAACATCACAGACTTTCATTTGGTTTTCTTTTTGCTTTTTCAGGATTGCCTTGAAGTCTGGATATGGCAAGTATCTGGGTATCAACTCTGACGGTTTGGTCGTGGGGCGCTCTGATGCTATTGGTGCCAGGGAACAATGGGAGGCAGTCTTTCAGGATGTGAGTGGATCTTTTAATTTTCTCCTAATATTGGTGCTTTTATTTAACTCTGTTGATCAGCAGGTACATTTGGATGGAGAAGTTGCACTGTGCTGTGCACAACTTTGCGCTGGGTGTGAGATAGTCCACATAGCCTTGGTTCTGTGCTGTGTCTCTTTTGGTCAAACAATATATGTGGATAGATACATTAATGTGTCCTCTTCACAGTTGATTAATAGAGATTATTAACTAATAATAACTACTATAATTTTAAGCAAAAATGCCAAAATGTCACTACTTTGACCTTTTCAAATGTGACTGATAAATGCTTTGTTTTTCATATTTGATAATAAACTGAACTCGGAGAGCGCAGACCTCCACCAAGGCCAATAATCTGGTCTTCTGTGTTATGCAACTTTGCAAGCGCAGCCACTATTTTTGTCTATATATATTTCCAAAACTGTTGTCAGTCAAGTGCTCCATAAGGACTGCTTTGTGTATGAAGTTAAAGCGGTGACATGTGTTGCCTTCCCGGAGGATTACTGGTACATGTGAATGTGGATTCTGATATGGATTATATTTCTATAATTGGCTGTTTTGTCACTATTGAACTTTACTACCATCTACCGGACTTCCAGATGTCTGGCATTTATTCCACCATAGCCGAATGGCCTACCTTGCAACATTAACAAAAGTGAAAAATAATTTGTGTGTCCACTCTGGGATTCAAATCCGCTCCAAAGTATAATGGGTTCGTCCTTCACCAATGTCACACCGCAAGTTTTATTGAAAAAACCAGGCCAGCAGTTCTTCCGTAATCCTGCTGACAGGCAGACAAACAAATGCACAAAGGCACCAAAAACATAACCTCCTTGATGGAAGTAATAATTTTGGTTTTGGACTGTTGGTAGAATAAAACAAGTATGAATATGTTAGCTTTGGTTAGTGGGCAAGGCAGTCGTAAACTGAGAAAATAATTTGCAGATGGTGTGATAATGAAAATAACCTGTGTTTCAGCTGTAGATACAAATAGTGCAGGGCTGCATGACAGTGCAAAGAATGCTGGTATAAGTATTGTAAACATTTTTATTTCCATAGATGCTCATACAACAACACTTAGTATTTGAACTGAACACACACACACACATATATTTCAGTGGCACATCATGTAAAAAGGGACCTGCCTTATTAGAGTTCAGCCCATGAGAGACTACACTTAACCGTAGTCATGAACAACTGATTCATTATGCAGAATGCGTCTGCCTTATCACTGTAGCACGCTGCTCGCCTTGATGCTTTGTTGAACCTATAAACAACCCGCCCGGCACAACCTTGAGACTCTTTTACATCAAATATCAGGCAACCTTTCATGCCTGTCACAACAACCAATCCCACTGCAATTCTATCTAATCTACTGCCTCCTCCTCCTCTGTTTCCCTTCTGCTCTGCCTCAGGGCAAAATGGCTCTCCTGGCAGCAAATAGCTGTTTCATCTCCTACAGTGACAGTGGGGACATCGAGGCCAAGAGCAAGACAGCGGGGGATGACGAGATGGTGAAGGTGATGTGTAAATTGTGTTCTTCCACAAGGTTGCATGTTAATCCTTTCACTTTAAGCATGCAGTCTCTGTGGGGTCCTGACTGTGGAGATGGAAGGGGGGGAAATGTTTGTGACCTCACTTCAGGGGGTTCAAGGTATTGATATTTAATGCAAAACTTCTCCCTCTTTTTGTTTTTTTTTCCCCCCTGAATGATGAGCAGATTAGATCGAGTGCGGAAAGAGAGGTCAAGCGTAAAGATGACATCGCAGAAGAAGACAGGGGCAACGTGAAGTCTTGCGAGGTCAATTATGTGTAAGTAACCTCCACTGTTCTGACCTAATACACAAGCAGCCCGATCAATAACAAATGAAGGAAAGTCATGTTGGCTTCTCGCTGCATATAATTGTTAAAGTAACTGTCTGTCATTCTCTGTTAGGTTCAGTAGACCTTATTGTGCTGCATCTAATGTGCAATTTAAGAGCCAATCAGACGTTCTTTCACCCAAGTACTTAAAATTAGGACAGTGGAGATGAGCTTTGTTTGAAGAAAAAGTTGCAGGCAGCAAAGAGAAATACTGCTGAAAATAAACAAGAGTTTGGGAAATGCTACTACAGAAAAAAAAATCTGTGTGTGTGTGTGTCTGCATATTCAGT
Organism: Epinephelus cyanopodus; assembly: GCA_026686955.1. Classification (NCBI taxonomy): domain Eukaryota; kingdom Metazoa; phylum Chordata; class Actinopteri; order Perciformes; family Serranidae; genus Epinephelus; species Epinephelus cyanopodus. The sequence goes on along the minus strand of CM048916.1, from coordinate 23,501,776 downwards.
TAAAATTACTTTTAGTTAATAGGTTAAAAAAAAAAAAAAAAAAAAAAAAAAAAAAATATATATATATATATATATATATATATATACAGATAATTTACAGTGAGTGTACCACATGTATTGTGTCTCTTGCCTTTCTTGCTTCTCTGTTTTAAACCCTGGAAGTGACTTTTTAAAAGTGGTAATTGCCTTTAAGCTATTGTCACATAGTGTCAATAATTACACTTGTATTTCACAACAGCCAGACATTTCATGGCGTACCGATCAGCAGTATACCTCTCAGCGTCCTCTGAAATGAGAGCTAAAGCACTTTAGTCTGATTGAGGGGAATTGAGGGCGATTTCCTTTCCATTATCTTCGCATCGTGTCAGCCTGCACGACAAGATTTTGACAACAAAATCACTGGATGTGAGATCACGCCTTTGAGCTACCGCCTCATCAGTCCAGCGTCTTTAAAGATGCAATTGATGGTCTGCTGTTAGAGGCGGATGAGGAAGCGGGCAACACCACATTTCAGCTTCTGACGCTGCGAGTGTTTTTATATACGGCCCGTCTGTGGCCTATTAAGTTCCAGGCAATATGTCTGAAGCTGTTTTTTACTTGGCATGCTTTGGCTTGTGTTCCCCACTCTATTATTTGTTTTAGATGAATGCTGGGGAAATGGACTCATCATGTTGACATGTTGATAATGGCTGCCCTTGAGCCTGTGTCTTGATGTAGTGTTTAGCGTCTAAAATGCCTTTCAGGATGGAGTGCAGCCTGGGAATCATAAAACACTGGCAGAGGAAAGAGAGACTAAATATCAGAGGAGTTTCTAACTGGATGCTTTGCTTGTTTATGGCACTGTTGTTGTAGATATTTGAACATATCCTTATGATTGTTCACATTAAATAAGCACACTATTTGAAGCTCTCCCTGGCGCATTTGAACGGGAAAATCATCGAGGTTCACACTGACAGAAACAGGAGGATAAAGTCCTCTCAGACAGAGGTACCTTGCTAAATTTCAGGTAGAGCTTATTTAGATGAGTGTATAGATTTAAGCTAACTTTTTTTGTGACAGGGTAAAGAGGGGGAGAGAGGGGTATGACATGCATGAATCTGGCATGTGCCGCAACCATCGAATATCAAGGTGCTCTGATTTGAATGCAAACTTTGGTGTATTGTAACCTGGAACCTATTTTCCCATGGTATTGTGTCAGAGTGACTAATGGAGGCAGCACTTATTGATATTGTTGGAGAAATTAAGCGGAAGTTATACTGGTGTGTAGCACTATGCAGAGCCTACGCTGTACCCTGGCCCACGCATTTATACTTGTGCGGTTGTGTGTCTATATTCAGCCAATACGCTGAAAATCTTGTAGATAACACTAAGCTACACTTTCTGTACTCCAACAGAACACACTCTTCCTGGCACTCCTCTCTCCAACTCTCATTAATGTTTTCACCATTGTTTTTACTGCAGTAAGTCACCTCTCGCTAGATTTCACAATGAGACTTTTTCCTGAGCAAGACTTAATTGCAAAAACAAACAGACCAGTGGAAGGTACGGGAAACGTTTCATTTATCTGTAGGGTGCTTTCTGTAATGTTGTCAGACACTTGGTACAACAATCTGAGCCAGTCAGTATTGGTAAATTGACGGTGCACAATTTCCCGCAGGGATTACATTGCAGCCTATTAAGCAAGAGTACTGCGGCTGCAGTCATCTCGCACAATACTGGACCAGTTGCAACAATTGTTGTCTCCATTAGTCACTTGGACAAAAAAAAATACAGGTTGAAAAATACCAAAGTTTCCCCTTAAAGCCGTCACTTTGAATAATAAAAATGATATTCTACCCTAATTAAGTAATTCCAATTCAGCCTTGACTGAATATTTAAATAAGAGTACAGTTTTTGTTGATTTGTGGCAGCTAGTTAGTTTAGACATGCAGTGTAATGCTGTTCAGCTGTCACTGTCAACATATAGATATTCTACTTTAGTTAATACTTGGGCTCATTGTTTGGATTTAGCTTGTTAGAGCCTCAGTGTCAGCGTGCCAAGAGGATAAGTTGTGAACATTTCAGTAGTTTTGAGAGTGTTTTTTATGTGTATGTATGGTGGTGGTGGTGGTGAGTCATTTTGCCTTCCCAATCCCTTTGTAATCGTGTTTTAAATGTTGCTTTGCGAATTACAGGAAGAAGTTTCAGAGTTTTCAGGACCGGCGGCTCAGGGTTAACGAGGAAGACTCCACCACGCTAAAGAAAGCTAGAACGGACGGGAAGTTTCACGAAACTTTGCTTGACAGGTGTGAAAATAAGCTCATTTGACATTTATTCTCAAACAACTTTTTAACTTTTTGAATCAAGCTGCAGATTCTTTGTTTTTACTCTCTTATACACTACATTTAAAATCCATCAAAGCACTCAGTGAAATACATGGCCAGTTAAAAGCTTAAGGTCAATTTCTGATTATTGAATACAAATTGTAAACTTTCCAAAACATGTGAACATAAAGAGGAACGCTTTGCAATGTTATAATTGACTTCCAGAGAAAGGATCCAGATCTTTATTAAAGCACATTTAAAAGTAAAGCTACAAGTGAAAGGTTGAGGAAAAGTAAAATAATATGCAGAGTAAACTGCAGAATTCAATACTGATGGAAATCAAGCTGCTAAATACATTAAACTATTAAACTAAAGTGTAACACTCAAACTGCAATGGGATCAGCCCCCATTATTTTATTCAATATGAGAAACCTATTAACATCATTATTTCAGCAGTCGTTAACAAGTAGGAGATGTGAGAATGTGTGCACATTGTTAATATCTCACACCTGGCAACATATATGCTTCAGCCTGTTAACAGAGGCACTAAACAAAGCTGCATATCTGCTGACTGTACACAGTTTTTATTATTTAAACCAATATAGTAAAATACATTTATCACAAAAAGAAATATGCCACAGTTTGTTCAGAATTTATTTTGAATTTGAATTAATTTGATTTTGAGTGTTGACATTTAACAGAAAATAGATGCACAGACGTACCTTAATACTGAATGTAACATGTCACTTTCTTTTCATTACAGGAGAAGCAAAATGAAAGCAGACAGGTACTGCAAGTGAAGACTCAACTCTGTAGATCACTTCCACGTCTTTGTAAATGTTTTGTTTTTAAAGGTTTGGCCATTTGATTGACATTTAGTGTTCTGTTTTTCTTTTTATATATTTTGAATAAAATGACATGGTCAGATCAGTTTTGTCCGTCTTTGTGTATTGTTTGCAGCCAGTTGAATTCATCTTAATGGAGACATGTATAGATTCAAGCATTGGCCTGTGCTGTGTAAATAATTAACCATCTTTTCACTCTGCTGTGAAGCAACTGTTTGTTAAACCTTTGGTTTATTTCGACTTTACGCCACGTCCCATGATCAGTGTATCAGTGGGGGAAGAGGTACACAAATACTTTACAGAAGTGAAGGCACTGATATAAACAATGTGAAATGAGGAACGGAAGTAAAAGTACAGAATTATCAGCAAAAAAAAAAAAAAAAACGTTAAGCACTACAGGTGAACAGGGGAAAACATTTTACTCATGGATATCACCAGGAAACCTTTCCAGTTGATCTGAAATTTTATGTTTAAATATACAAATGTGGCATTATCTAATTAAACTGCAGTTTTTGCATACATTTCCAGAACAGAAACCTGTACTAAAATAAACCAGTTTTACTTTCACACTTTCACTGGTCTGAAAGAAGACATGTTATGGGAGCAAAATCTCAAATTTGTTTTCTTGTTTTCACCTGTAGTGTGTCCCCTAAAAGAATCAAAGATACACACTGTTTCTGCAGGCTCATGCCTCTGTGACTGATGTATTTAATGTTACATTATTAGATTGTTAATAATACTGTATATTTTGTTTACGGTTTGCTGGTTTTGGCAAATGACTCCCAACCTAGAGGTCAGCCTCCTCCAGGCGGCCACAAGATAAATTTGCTGCTACACAAATTGGCATTATGTTCTCAGATTAGTGCTTTATGTGAAATATTGGCTGATTTGTCCTGTTTGAGCATAAGAAGTAATTTGAATGAAACCATGTGAGACATTTAGAGGGGAGATTGAATGAATGAATGCCTTTATTTGGAATCAAAATAAAAAACAAAACATAATATGAAACAAACAAGACAAAAGTAACAGTGTCTGAAAAGGAGTAGGTAGTAGTAAAACTTATATGTCCCTACCCCTTTCTTACATTTCTTCTTTTAACTCATATATTATTTCAACAAATTCCCAAATTTATTTACAACTAGTATTCAACTATTCCCAGTCTATTTACCACCCAATTAAATAAATAAGTAATAATTCCAGTTTATTTACAGTCCAAGATCATTATTGGTAGTGAAAATGTGACAAGAGGCCCCAACTAAACATTTTTTTTTTGTAAAGAGTCACAAGCAATCATATGTTGTTTTATATAAATCTTCATCTGAAAAGTAACTAGTAACCAAAGCTGTCAGATACATGTGGTGAAGAATATGTACCACATTTCCCAATAACATGGAGTGAACTAGAAGTATGAAGTAGCGTAAAGTCGAAATATACAAGCAAAGTACACTGAGCCTAAGAACAGCCCTTTAGTAAATTTACTTAGTTACTTCAGTTTGTCTATATTAGGCCTATAAGTGAGTAGTTTTTACAGTAGGATATTTCTGTGATGAGTGTACAACAATTTAAATTAGACACATTCTTTAATTAGATATGTATTTTATTGTGTTCCCTTGCTCTCCCATACAACTCAAACCGGTTGTGGCTCTTTCAGTTCACAGGTTGTGCAATAAAAACTGTGAACACAGAGGTACATGTGTAAGTGTCTACACACTTGGTCATGTAGCGTATCATATATTAAACAGATTATTTAACCGTGTGTGAAGTTACTCTGTGAAGCAGAACAGTGTGAGACAAATATATTTTGCCAGTCAGTCTTTTATTAGACGCGCAGCTGTGAGAGGAGGAAACAATCCAGATCAAGCATATGAGCGGTCATGTTATTTGTTTTCACTTCCGCGTGGAAACAACCACCGGCCATCGGTATCGAGGGGTGTTTTGTGTCACTTTGTTACTGTATTTGTCGGAGGCTGTCACTTTTATGGCATACAGAAAAAAATAATTAATGAATTTGGGGTTTATTTGATAATATGTGTGAATATGTTTCGTTTATTTGTACTAAAGGCGTTTCATGCCCCTTTAATAGCTTCCGGTTTCCCTTCCCGTGCATAAAAGTGAGGTCACTGTCACGAGGTAAACAGAAGCAGCTTCCGCAGTAAACTTCATGTACTGGCCGCCGCTGGTCCTGAAACAGTTTGGGCGAAATCCTCCAAAAATGGGTCACGGTGTTTTCCTTATTTTAGCGGCTTTATTTTCCGTCGCAACGACACAGTTTATCCCACCGGTAAGCGACATTTCTGCCTCATCATTGTGCTGTTAAACCCGTTATTTTGTTAAAACCTGAGTGCGTTGTTTAACTTCATCGAGCTTATTGATGTTTTTTTTTACTTTGAAGTGACACAGAAACCTTTTAATGTTTGTTTCTTCACAGTATACAGAAGAATGTCGGACAGGAATGTATCCACCAAATGGTCCCACGTAAGTATCATTAACGTGAGTCTGTAAAAGTTAAAGTCATTGAATTGTTTTGTAACCCGGCTCGTAACTGAACTGTGCTAACTTACCTTCACTTGCTCCGCGTAAACCTCAAAATCCAAATTCACAAGTTGCAGTTAGCACATGCTGCGTTCAGCTGTAAAAATAATTGAAATGAAAATTGTAGATGGGCGTGTGTTTGTTGGCGGCTGTTGGCTTTACAAATCAAATGTCACAAAGCCTCTGCTGGAAGTAAAGATAAGGTACATTTGGCATCGATTTATTAACTGATGTTGTGTAATTATTGAGACACTCCACCACTTTTACACATTAGGATCAGTTTACATATCACAATGATCTCTGTGAAAACACTTGTATAATGTTTTCTGCTACTGTTACTAAGAAATTGATAATTTAGTCATTTATCAAGCAAAAAGGCAAAACATTAGCTGGTTCCAACTTGTCAGATGTGAAGATATATGCATGTTTATATTTTATGTAATTGTAATGCTAACTACACGTCTTTGAAGTTTGGACTTTTATAAGATATCTACTTGTCTACTTAAATTATTTTTTAAAATGATTGATCTAAAACATAATTGGCAGAATAATCAAAATGCTAATTATTATTATTAGATGCAGCCCGATGAGGCTTCAGGACAACACATCTGTAACGGACATGCATTTTTAGACACGCGGATAAAATTTGTAAATTGGGTGTTTTACAGGCAGTATGCTAATGTCTTGTAGGGGAAGTGTAAGATCTAGTGTTGTGTGAGTTTCACCCATGATGGGAAATAAAAAGCAGAATACATCAGCCTCCTCTGTGCTGAATTTTGACCATTCATTATCAATCTGTCTCTTGCAAGTGCCCCAAATACATGGAATACTAAATACTAAATTGCTGAAATACCATTTACACCAGTTAGCCACAGTGTATACTCCCTTTACAATAAATTGTGGTTTTTGATTTCCCTCTGTAACCTCTTGTCTGTATTGGTGTTTTTAAAAGTATATAAATTGAAGAGAAGTGTAAGAAGACAAGCAGGGTATGCAAGACACATATTTTGTTTATGAAAATATTCTGTGGGATGTTGCATATAACTCAAATTCACATTTCCAACAACAGCACTAGAAGACAGCATACCTTCCTAGGCACATTGCTCCACTGATGCTGCAGTCATTTTTAAGAAAATAGAATAGGGCTGCAACATTTATTTTAATAAGTGATTTACCAATTAATGAGTTATGATGTAGCGATTCATGGTTTACTGTAGAGATTGTCAATAAGAAGAGGAAAATGTAGCAAGTATCATCTTCACATAGCTTGTTTTACTTGACAGTTAGTCCCAAATTCAAAGATGTACAGTGATATAGAAGTTACTGTGATACAAAACAGAGAAAAGCATAAAAATCCAACATCTGAGAAGCTGAAGCTGGAAAATTTGGGAGATTTTTGTTTGATGAGTATTTAAAATTAATTTAACAAACAAATGAACACCTGTCAGCCACAACATTAAAAAGACTGACGGGTGAAGTGAATAACTTTGGTGGTCTCCCTTCAAGGCAATGTTCTGCTGGGAAACCTTCATCTGGATGCCAACTGACATGCTCCATGCCACACCGCAAAAACTGCTCAGTATTGGCCAGAGGAATGTGAGAACGAGCTCAAGGTGTCAACCTGGCCTCCAAATTCTCCACATCCCAGTCTGATCGAGCATCCGTGGTTGTGCAGGTACCCCACCTTGCAACCCACAGGACTTAAGATCTGCTGCCAACACCGTGGTGCCAGACACCTTAAGAGGTCAGAGCTATATCTGATCCAGAGAGGCCCCACAGTGGATCAGGGGTGGATCTGGGGCACTGACACATCCCATGAATGCATGATGAGATTGGGATTTGGGGAATTTTAAGGCCAGGTCAACGCCTTGAGCTTTTTCTCATGCTCCCTGGTCATTCCTGAGCAGTTTTAAGGGTGCTGCTTGCGGCATCGTCCAGCTGGGGGGACTATCAGGGAGTGCTGTCGCCCTGGGGGGGTGTACTTGGTCTGCAGTGATGTTTGGGTGGGTGGTGCATGTCAATCGGCATCCACATGAATGCCAGGACCAAAGGTTTCCCAGCAGAACATTGCCCTGTAACAAGATGATCAGTGTTATTCACTTCACCTGCCAGCGGTTTTAATGTAGTGGCTGAGCAGTGTATTTTGTATTTGTATCCACACACAGATCAAACTGTGATTTACAGGTCAGGTATAATTGGAATGCACGGCTGAACTGCTGCTGCATTTTAACTCCAGAGGCATTGCTTTTCAATTGAATTCAAAACCGATAAATACACATCACGTCTCCTCAGTGATGTTGTGAATAGGATGTTATCGTTTGCATTGTTATGCTCCGGCGGTTTTACAGCGTTTCCTTTCTAATCAGGTTCAGAGGAGCTGTCAGTTGGTACACAGTGGACCTCGACTTACCGCCCAGCAAGAGATGGACAGCTGTGATTACTGACAAAAAAACTGATGTAAGAACGCTGCCTGGTATTTTAAATTAGTCTCACAATAATATCAATTTTTTTTTTTAAACTAGTGATTTCTCTCTTTAAAGCTGGTCGGAATGATTCAGGCCATCAAAGACTTGGCAAATGCTTTTGTGCCCAGTGGAAAGCTGATCGAGCTGGTTGACATTACGCTGGTGAGTGTTGTTTCTTCTCTCTCTGTCTGAACTATGTCCTCCTCAGAGTAACTGCCATATTTGTGTGGTCATGAAAGGCTTTATGACTGCTGTGGGTTTTTATAATGTTTTGCAGCCTCTGATGGTGGACACACTCCCGAACCCTTTCAGTGATGAAATCAAAGGCATTGCAGCTGTTTCAGGGATTCCTCTTGGTAAGAAAACACAAAGCCTCCAATATTGTAAGTGTTTTTAAAAATGTCCTATTAACCTCTGCTGTTTTTTTGTTTTGTTTGAACACTCTAGGTGAAGTTGTGTTGTTTAACATCTTCTATGAGGTGTTCACTGTGTGCACATCAGTTGTTGCAGAAGACAATAAGGGTGGGTCATCGTCCAGAATCTAATTGCTAGATTAATTAACTTAAATGTTTCAACAGCATTAAAAACCTTTTTGGGCTTTGCACTCGTACAGGTAACCTCGTCCATGGCAGAAATCTGGACTTTGGATTATTTATGGGGTAGGAATCACCTCCTAAAATCACACATTTTTATTCTTGATAGTCTTGACTCAGATCTGGTAACATCTCATGAGACGGTCGTGTCCCTCTTCACAGCTGGGATGTGAAAAACAAGTCATGGATCATTAGTGATAAGCTGAAGCCGCTGGTGGTCAACCTCGACTTCAAGAGAAATAACCAGACTGTCTTCAAGTCGACAAACTTTGCTGGATATGTTGGCATGCTGACAGGAATCAAGCCTGTAAGTCATTTAGTGTTACAACTCAATCCGGTCAGCATGAAACATCATTCAACATCCATGAAAACTGTTGAGTTGTGTGTACTTCTCATTAAATTGTGGATGTGGGACAGATTAAAAGACTTTTCTCTGTTCTCTCCTCCATGTAGCACATATTCACTCTGACGATGAATGAGCGCTTCAGCCTGGACGGAGGTTACATTGGTGAGTGATGAACAGTCTTGCTCAGCACTGTTTCTACAGGCATTAAAGACAAGGTCTCTGTTTTTTGTCTGCTTGTCATCATCTAAGTCTGTTTACATGCAGGAATCCTGGAGTGGATCTTGGGACAGAGAGACGGGATGTGGATGAGCTTCCTCACACGCTCTGTCCTAGAAAATGCAAACAGGTAATCCTCTTTGATATTTAAAGGGACAGAGAATACCGTCTAACTCTTCTACATTCTTCACGTTGAGTACGAGCTTTTAGCCTCGGGCAGACGATACAGGATGTTCAAATTTAAACTGAATCCTTTTAAAAATTAATTTATGCCAGGATTTTAAATAATGTTGTTTGATGCTTTAGGGGCTGTGTGTGTTTTGCTTATGGTGCTCTGTTGTGTGCTGGTGTTATGTGCAACACGAGTGGTTGATGTGGAATACTGTTGTTTTTAATGTTTTAATGGCGTATGCTTCATTTTTTCTGGACTATTATTGTAAGGTAGCAATACTTGTGCAGCTTCGATGTCCAAGACAATTTTTCCTATGGGGATAATTAAGTATATGGTATCGTATCGTATCGTATCATATCGTACATTATAGTTTTCGTCCACAAGTGTTCCTTGATTGTTTCTATAAGCAGGTCCCTGTATCATTTGTGCCCCCTGTTCTAGCTGCATGCATATGGGAACCAGTAGCAGCTCCTGGTGTTTCAAACGGGGGAAGCTCACTTTAAGTTCACATCATAAAATTTGTCATATTGTAGCGAGGCAGTAACTTATAAAAGGAACATTTAATTGAAGCCATTTTTCAACCACACTCATGCCACAGAACCACAGCAAAACACACCTCAAAGATTTTCAGATGGGTTTAAAATGGTGAAAATGAGCTATATCGCTTATGGAAATAAGGAACTCCAGACTGCACTCTGTCAGAAGACTCCACTCGCCGATGCCGGTGTGTATTTCCAAAGTGCTGTCAATCACAAAGGGGTTCAGCCTTTTAGACAATTCCTCCAATCATCATGCATACACCGAGCGTCCTCTCCCGCCTACCGCTCCGTTAGGTCCCAGGGAAGCTGAGCCTCCCTGGAAGTGACGATTTGTCGAATTTATCCAATGACCGTCTTGCTTTGCTGCATGAAAAACCTGCTCAGCGCTGTCTCATAGGAATGCTTGGAGGCTCCGCGTCCACCGTGCTGACACGAGAATGTATGACAGGGAGGTCGCGTTTGAAAACTGGTGATAAACAGCTGACGTTTGAACATCATAGTCATGATGTGAAACGCATCCTAGCACGTTTAATGCAATGTAAATTCTTATTTTAATGTAAATTCAATAGTGCATATTTGACCATTTCTTCTATGAAATTTTAAAGTTCATTGTCTTTCGTGTTCATTCACAACACAAACATAGTGATGATTTAAGGACAGTAATGCATATCTCTGTCTGATGGCAGTAATGTGCTGTAAAATGTTGCAGTGCACCAGTATAAAAAGAAGAAGAAAGCCATAAGCTGATGTACAGAGTGCAGGTTTAAAAGGAAAATGCTTTGCAAATGTTTTTTTTTTATTTGTTAAAGAAAATTGCATTCAGCATGTTTGTTAGGTATTAAGGACTTAGATGAAGCAATTTGCTGACAAACAGAAGAGACAAAAAAATGATTATAAAGAAAGCTCCGCAGAGTTTCTCAGCATCTGAAAAATAAAATGCTCTAATCAGTTTCTAGGCAACTTTATTTGCACGGCACAGTTTAACAACAAAGCAATTTAAATGCTTAACGTAAGACATAAAAACTGTATTGAGACAAGAAACACAAATAATAGGATTTAAAAGAGGAGAATAAAATGGAAGATAGATGTAAGCTAAATTTAAATAAAGCAAATTTATCAGGAGAATAAAGACTGCAGTGCACGTACTCCGCAGTGTAGGACATGAAGTGTGTCGTCCTAAATAATAAAAAGCAGTGGTAAAGAGAGAAGTTTTAGGCAATGGCTTCAAAGAACTGAGCGTTAAAGCAGGATTCAGTTTGTCTGGATCCAGATTTGTGATGCCTTAAAACTGAATGCTGCCTCTCCGTGTCAAGCAACGCTGTCTCTGTACCAACAATGAGTCTTATCCCATTCTCACCAGCTACGAGGAGGCCAAAACCCAGCTGGCTCAGACCAAGCTGCTGGCTCCAGCTTATTTCATCCTCGGAGGGAACCAGACGGGCCAGGGCTGCATCATCACCAGGTCCAGACTGCTCAGTATTGATATCTTGGAGTAAGTACTGGAGCTTATTCTGCGCTTTCAGAGCAGCCATGGTTTTGTTTTTTAAATGCTGAATCACAATGTGAATTTGAGTGAAAAATAAGGACGGATGTATCAGACAGTCCTGAGCAAACCAGAAAGGCTGTAACCTACAAAACTACAATGACATGAAGCAGTGATTTATGCTGAGTTGTGCCTGCCTGACCTGTATGTGTGGAAGATTGGTGTCTGGTCTCTTGTGCTGGTGTCACAATGACACAGCTCTTTTTGTGTTTTTCTTGTGAAACATCACTTGCTCAACTAGGAACTGACGACAGCTTTGGTTTCAGATCACCTGATTTCACTCTATATCGCAAATCAGCTGCTTAACGTAGCTGCATGTCACACGTTGAGGTTTTTATTTAATTATCGTGTTACAGGATTGACCTGAAGCTGGGCCGGTGGTACGTCCTGGAGACAAACTACGATCACTGGAAGGAGCCTTTCTTCCTGGATGATCGCAGGACTCCTGCCAAGAAGTGCATGAATCAGACCACACAGACAGTGAGTACTGATGACAGATGTGGAAGACATATTCAGATCTTTTACTCAAGTAAAAGTACCAATACCACAGTGTAGGAAAGAAAATCATCATTAAATTTACATTTCAAAAGTTATTGTGTAGTGTGCAATTTTAAAAAAAAAAAAAAAAAAAAAAAAAAAAAATGGAGAAATGTTATAGTGTGCAATAAAAAAAAAGCTATAATTTTTTTTTTTTTTTTTTTTAAAAAGCCATAGTATAGTATTCCATAAAAACCCAAACTCAATTGTCAATGTCAAAAGAGAAAACATAAAAAAATTTAACAAAATACTAGGTCACAAAAATGTGATATACATTTTTTTTAAACATGGTATGCCATAAAAAAATCATGAAGAATGTCAGTATGGTATGTCACAAAAAAGTTACCAAAAAAAGTCATAATATATAAAAATGTCAATGTTAAAGAAATTCATTTTAAAACATGCATAAAAAGTCATCGTATAGTATGTCGTAAAATGTTTAATAATAATAATAATAATAATAATTATAATTCAAAGAGTCAGTTAAAGAAATTTCTAAAAATGTCATAATATAGTATGTCACAGATACAGTTAAAATTGTGCATTTAAAAAATCATAATATAGTATACCATTTAAAAAAAAAAAAAAAAAAAATCAAAAAATGTATAGGTTTTTTTTTGTAGAATTACTGTTACAAGTAAAAGTCATGTATTCACAATTTTACTGAAGTAAAAGCACGTAAGTATTCAAAATATAATGTGAAAGTTCTCATTGAGCAGAGTGACCCATTTTAGAACAATAAATATTATATTTTTGGATTATAAATAGTGACACATTAATATGTAAGCATCATTACTGTCATTGGTAGATGGAGCTAATTTTATTTACTGTATTGCCATTGACGTTAAACTGTAATAATCCATCAGAATGTAAAAGTTGATTGTTGTTTTAATATAGTTTTGTGAAAATCTGGATATGTAAGAAGTAACTAGAAGCTGCAGCTGTCAGATAAATGCAGCAGAGTAGAAAGTACAATGTTTGCCTCTAAGTAGTGGTTTAGTGGTTTAAAGTAGCAGACCAGTGGTTCTCAAATGGTGTGCCGTGATGCCAATCCAGTTGTGCTGTGGGATTTTGTGATAACCACATATTGTTATGCTAATACTCAACTGGGCGTATACAAAAAGTTATGGAACACTTTTTAATTGACTGTATCAGTATGTTGTGTGCACCCATTTCCTAATAAAGAGGCAAACACATTTTAAAAAACCTTCAAGCCTTGACCTATTTATCACTGTTTGTGTCTGGGAATTATAATAGGAATAGCTGTTAGTGTAGGGACTTGGAGACACTGCAGCCACTTTGATGTTGTGTCTGATGTTATATTCTGTAATGATTTTTGTTATGAAAAACAAGCGTCTTGGATGCAAGACAAATTTCAGGACCCATTCTGACAATAAAGTAATCAGTCAATCAATCAATAAGTGTGTGACACATTAAAAGCCCTGATTGGCAGTCAGTGTGAGGGATGAGAACATTTGAAGGAGAAAGCCGTGAGTGGGACAAAGGATGGCTTTATTGTATGGAGCAAATAACAAAGCACCAGAGAAGACAAACTACCACTGAAAGAAAAGAGAAAAAGAAATTGTCAGTAGACTGACAGTATCATGAAAGCTACCTGTTATTTTTTTTCTGACTGATGACACCGACCTCCTGTAAAGAACTGGACAAATTTCGGAGTAGAGGATGTGAATGTTTGAATGACGCCTTTGATCTGTGTCTCTTTACTTTAGAATATCTCACTGAAGACCATATATGACATCCTCTCAACCAAACCAGTGCTGAACAAGGTGAGTCATAGTGTCCGTTTTTATTTGTTAAGTGAAAGAGTTGGGTCAGTGTAACTAACTTTTCCTCACTGTGTTCCTCACAGTTGACGACATACACAACATTGATGCAAGTGTCAGAGGGAATCCTGGAGTCATACATCCGCGACTGCCCAAACCCCTGCATGCCCTGGTAACGCTCCAACCACTGAACCCTGATCAGTTTGTCAATGCCTATCTGCACTGAGGAGCTGTGACAGAGACGAGCTCGGCTGATTCTGGGACATAAGTTGAGGTTGATCCTTTAACTGTTTGCACAGCTTCCAAATCACCTGAACCAAAGTTTGTCTTGTGTTTTTCCGACTACTGAGGACGACTTAAGCTTTGAAATACTAAATCCTATTTTTTTTCTGTCACGAGGGAAAGTGGTTCAGAAGTGAATCAAACTTGTAAATGTTTCTGTTATTTTTACTGTAATAATGTAAATGTGTTATTTACAAGATGAGTCCATCAGTGGATCCTAACACGGGACATTCAGACCGCTGAAATGAATCCTGTGTTTAATTCAATTAATGCAAAATATTGTTCCAATTTATGTTAATTTTCTGAAATCCAGCCCACTCTCACCACTCTGTGCCTCCACACTGTGTGGTCCTGCATTAATGTTAGAATTTTTTAACCCGTGTTGCAAGTCAAAATGTTTAACGACTTAGTTAGTTTCAGGTACTATCTTCCCACATGACAACTGACCTTTTCACTCATCAGTAATGACAAATGTACCTCAGCGCTGACCTCTTCCTTGTCATTTTTAAAGATTGTTAAAAAAATTTCCCAAATAAAGTTCTACTTGTGTTTCAGACATAATTATTTTATATCTGAGCTGGTTCGAGCTGAGCAGATTTCTCATTTGGGTCATAGTATAATATGCTAAAAAAAAAGAAATTCATACAAAAATGTCATTGCATAGTATACCATTAAAACGGATTAAAAACAAAAGTCATAATGTAGTAAAACAAAAATGTCACAAAATTATGTCTATATTATAATTGTTATTTACATTTTTTCATGATAATTTTACAATATTATAATTTACCACAGAGTCGATTTTTTGGTCCTCTCTTACTGTTTGGAAGCTGGATCCAAACATGCTTCAATGTTTCGTAAGGAAATTGTCCATTCAAATATGCAGTAGATAGTATCTGTAAAAAGATGGCTGTGATCAGTTTGACACATTGCTCGCCTTAATTACATCTACTGGACTCAAAATGTACATTAAACTGAATGCAGCACAGTGAAAAATATTTTGTTCCTGTAAGCCACATGTCCATTGCAAATGACAGTGATTAAGGTGTTTGTCCTACCAGGCTTAACATGCAGTGTCACAACTGAAAACACTGATGCACAATGAGACGTCAACACACAGCACACATTTTGAAAGTTCCAGCATTTTATTATTTAAAATTTATTACTGTAATCAACATTTTAATTACATGTAAATCAATGGAGACTAACCATTAACAGAACAGTGTATAAAGATGTGTCTGAAGGGATAAAAGTTACATCTGAGCTTTGAGCTCTGACATGAAGGAAAAAGTGTTCAAGCGGGAGAAACAATTAGCTGAACTTTCATCCTACTGTAATCTCCTTATAATTAGGAACAGAGTGCAGAAAGACGAGCTGTGTAACAATAAGGCCGGGCCAAGACAAATAAAACATTAAAAAATAAATCACAACTCGTGTTAAACTGATCCCAGAACCAGATAAGGCGGATCTGAACTGGAGTTTCGGGACTATTAAGATTCAGACAGAGGCTTAACTGTCAGTAATCAGCAGCATAAATACAACCCCTCCCCAGATTACCCACAAATCACATGAAACATTCAGGAATAAAATGAACTAAGTGTTGATGACGTGTAGATGTTTAGTAGTATCTGTTGTGTGTCCGAGTCACAGCTAACTTGTGACCAATATGACGAGCCTTTGCTCCTTTAAACTAGCAGATAAAGAATCAACAATCCTACATCCAGAGCAGATTGAGGGTTTAAGCATAGTGTTGCTAAAAAACAGTAGGTTGAGACATGGGTACAAATCTTTACACACTCTGGGCGCCAACAGTGTCTGGAAACAGAACAAAGGAGAATACAGAATTTGAAAGGGTTAGACTTTTAGTTTAGGTGCAGACAAAAATAGCTTCCCTGAATGGATGTCGTCACAGCAACAAGAGACGGTGTCTTTTCTTTTGTGGGCTATTTGGCAACTACACAAACAGAAGTGTAATCCATACCTGGTTCCTTCAGTGCCTGCGCATTCCCCACCAGCCCAGTCAGCGATTCAGTGTTCCCATTGAGGATCTCCACAGACAAGTTGTTATTCTGCTGTTCCTCCACTATTCTCTTCTGTAGCTCCTCCTAATGTTACAACACACAGTACATCATTACATAAAATTGACTTCCCTTTAATTAATCTTAAATTTTATGAGTTATTAATTGGCAGCTGTTACTCACCTCACACATGACTGTAAGCTGCAGAGGTAAATCATCCACCTTCACAAAGTCTTCCTCGTCAGATTTCTGACTGGTGTTACCTGAGCCCATCTCCTGCATCAATAATATTGATAAAGTCAGAACACAGCAGCGACAACAAAGGGCAACGTATCCACTGTGATACCAGTGAGTGATGGTGCTTTCATTACAGAGACTATTTCTGTCCTGAGCATATTTTTAATTAAACAATCTTAAGGTTTTGGACTTACATCTACATTGATCATGACGGGCGAGTCTGTGTCGGGGCTGCTAGTGGCGATCGACTCCTTCGGGACATCGTGATCATGGGAGACGTCATGGGAGCTTCCTTCTGATGCAGCAGCAGCCCCAGCTTTGCTCACCTCCTCAGCACTCTGGCACTCCGCCATGTCATGGTCCTCAACTGTGGAATCCACCGTCCCCACTGACCTGTTGATTTCTACAAAACAAAGTAAAAAAAAGTTTGGGTGCCTCACAAAGGGTCTATAAATGCAACATTTCTATCAGATTTTGTAGCTTGAAGGAAATTTCTGGGCCTCACCACCATCATTTTCTAAACTCCTCTGCTCAGCGTTGGTCTCCTGGGTTTCGCTTGGTGTCGTCCCCTGAAGCACGACACAATTACACAGGTCAGAAAGAAGAAAAGTATATTAGAAATGCAAGTTTATGTTTCTGAAAAAAAATATGACTCACTGTCGCAGTGACGTCCTGCTCCACCTGTCCATCAGCAGAAGCCTGCAATGATGTCTGAACATCGACAGGTCCAGCTTCAAACTCCTCCATTTCCTCCTCCTCGTTCTCATCCTCTCCACTGCCGTAGTTCGTCAGGGCCTGAGTCTCTGCTTTGGAAAGACCTGGAAGAAAGACATGAGAGGTACATACATGTTACATATAAAATTTAATGTAGGCAGAAAAACATTAACACAAATTTCTATTTTAAAAACCCTGATATTACATTTCATTACAGGCAATATCTCATTGACGGTGATGGATTACTGCATGAATAAATTCAAAGTCTTAAGTTGCTTTTTTAAGGCATTTAGGATTCAGGGGCCTTATTCACACACATGGAGAAGCTCCTAACTTAGCCTAGAAACTTTTAACAAGGAGTCTTAGCTTAGGGGTGATTTAGCAAAGTTCTCAAAGCAACTCTGAGCAAGGAAGGGACAGAAAGTTCTATCTTGGTGAGGAGATGTGGTTGATCCTGTTGCTAGGTGTGATGCTTGCTTTTAACAGATGTGATTGGTTGTCAGAGACACGCCCAGTTTTCCAAATGTTTTGATCATTTTATTTATGGTGGAGAATATTTCTCCAAACTCTTTGTGTTTGCACCATTTTCTCCTTCGCTTAAGAAACTCTTAAACCTCTTAAAAGTCCCTACTCCTGACAGTTTTTCACCTTAGGAGATCTTTTAAGGTCTAAGATACTTTGTGAATAATAATAATTTACAAGGACCCAGTCTTAACTTTAAGGGGAAATTCTAAGAGAATGTCACAATCTCAGAATTTTGGTCACCAGGAGCAACTCTTAGTACTAGGAGGCTTCGTGAATACAGCCCAAGGAGTACAGTAGCCTGCGAGTTTTGGCACAACTAATATAAAGAAGTATATCACTGCTGGAAAGAGGATGTTCTCAAAAAACTGGGCTGTCAACGCAGCAGAAAGACACAAATACTTTTAGAATTGGTGCTACATTACCAGAGACACAGAGGAAAAGGGGTGTGGCATTTGCTTTTGCTCTAGAGGTAGAAAACCTACAGCTACCAGAATGCACTGCAAAGTCCCGGACCAATCAACGCTCCTGCTGGTGGGTAACGTAATGTGAGGATAGACATTCTGACACAGGAAACAATGTGGTACCTGGCTGGTAACAAACAATTTCATTTCACAATAATTATTCTTGGTAAAATCAGGAAACAGTATGGCACCCACTTCCTGTTCACAGACAAAAAAATGCACTGAAATATATTTATTTAAAGGCAATACGGGAACAGAAACTTGGTTTATATTTGATCAGTGCTGCCTTTTGATTTGAGTTTGGTCTGAGTGAGAAAGAGAGGCTGCTCACTCTCTTGATCCGCTTCAGTCTATGATCCGCTTCTATACTCTTAGTGTTCAAGGTAGTGGACATTAGAAAATGCAGAAGTACAATCTGGAGTTTAGTCACAGCCTGAGAGAATAGCGAAAATCCATTGGATGACACGTTGGAGCCGGGAGATCAGCAGGGAGATCTGGGCGCTGGTAAAATGGTGGGAAGTTTACCATAGTGCATTCACATTCATTGTAAAGCTGGTTGAAAATTTGCGAAATGTCCCTCTAACAATCCCGGCATATACGGGATAACAATGTCAGATGTTGTGTTGCCCTTTTTCACTTACTGATTGACAGAGGGATTCCCTGTCCATCCCCTTCATCTTCCTCTTCCTCCTCCACCTCTGAAGCTTCGCTGCTCCGGCTGTTCTTCATCTCTGTCTGCAGGTAAAGCTCCTGGAGGGTAGAATCACCTTCCTGCTCAGCCTCATCTTGGTCCTGACAGGACAAGAGAGTCATAATTGTAAAACAGATTAATGGTGATCTAAGTGGTACTGACAGTTTCGTTATCAGTATTAGAATGACTGACCTTGTCTTCATCTGTGTAGGCTGGAGAAACTGATTTATCACCACCGGCTGCAGTATTTTCCTAATTGGAGGAATTATTAAACACCATCAGTCAAATGAGTCTCAGTCAGACTGTGCTGTGCTATGGTGTTAATTATTTTGTCATACATACTTTTATTATATCACCAAACATACGTGGGAAAAGAAAAGACATCTACCTTAAGACTGTGCTTTACTTTACTGGGTTGTTCAGCCCTCTTCTTATGTTTGTGTTTGGCAGCCAAGGCGATGCTGCTGCTGTTGTCCAAATCCTGCATGAGCCTAAAGAAGGCGAGTTCATTGAAGAGGATCTCAGAGATCTCCACCAGAAGGTCCTCCCCGCAATCCTTTAGAGTACGGCCCACAAATTTACTAAGCGAGTCCTGGAGCAAGAGAAAGAGAGTGAAAATGTCAGAAAGGCTGTTCTTCATTCTGTCTGCTTAACCTTCTGTCACCTGCACTTGTAAAGCTTGTCACTGGGCAGACCTGCAGTATGCCTCCCAGCTGTCTGTGGAAAAAGCGGACAAACTCCTTGCTTTCATCATTCTGTTGGGTGAGAGTGAGGACCATGCGCCGCACAGATGTCAGCAACTGGAGGGAGCACACCTCATCCATGTTCTCCTAATAAAAGAAAACATGAACGTTACAGAGCGACTGAACTTTTCAATAACTGTTCACATTCACAGTGGTGTGCATAGTACGATGGCATTTAATTTGAGCCTTAAAGAGTTTAGCAATGAATTACTAACAAGCACACTTTTTTTTTAGAAGTATAAGAAATTCATATTTTTTCATTCCCAGTACATCCTCTGCTGGCACAAAGCTGACAACAATCCACCCTGCAATCAAATGATCAATCTATATTTTTGTCACGTGAAATCATAAAAGTACACTTTCAGTGAAATCCATTCCATCTGTTCCTTCAATTTGTGAATTGCAATTTAGTCCCTTTTTGCCTCCTTTACTGCTATTGCTTTACAAATGTCTGTGTTTCCAGACTGCAGCCCCAAGTTGTAGGTTACAGTGTGTGTGTTAATGGCACCCTGCATGGTTCTGGTAATACATAGTTTTGGTTGTGGAATGATTTAACTGTAGCTCTGGGTACAGTTGCTCCCTGTGTTGATTATCTTACCTTAAGGAAAGGAATGACTTCTGTCATGATGGCTTTAATCTGACGATCCAACTGCTGGGTGTCAATCTGAGGGCAGCGAGCATCACCAGCTGCAGCTCCTGCTCACACAGACACAAATAAAGGCATCATTTTATTCAGAAATTCAGTAAAATTAAACAGAAAAATGAAAATGATTCTGCTGCTTCAGGTCTTTGCACATAGTGTACTGAGGCAGGCTTGAAAAACATAGTACCTTTCACTAGGTCAGCAGGGTTAGCAGAAGGATGTTCAGCGTTTGAGACTTCAGAGCCACCTGCATCTGCAGAATTGGCGTTGTAGGGGTTAAACTCAGCTTTAAGCTTCATGCGCTCATACTCCCTAATCCTGGCCAGAGCTTTGTCTAAATGAATCACCGTGTTGCCTATCAGAGCAGCAAAGAAAGGAGAGCAAGGGAGTGAAAAAGAGACAGAAAAGGGATACAAGAAGTTCAAAATCAATGAAGCCAGAGAGAGAAGACTGTAATGGATATTAATGCATCTGTAACCATGTTTACTCTGCAGGATCAAACAAAGTATGACAGCCTCACTCCTAATTGATGTCACTCAAGGTTCCATATGTCAGTAAAATCCTTTAGTTTGGCTAGGTAGTGTTGATCCTGAGGTGTAAACTGGTGGGTTTATTAAGACAAGCCCTGAGTAGTTCTGCTGGGAAAAGTGGGAAATGGTACCTCAATCTGATAAAGTATAAATAGCCCAACGCTGCCAAACCAAGATCGCAAATGAATCATGAGCTTGCAGATTTGTCTTGTTTCCAGGAAAACAGTTACAAGGCAATAAGCAAAGCATCTCAGCTGAATGCCAGCATGTGGAAAAGGTTTCAGACAGGTATACAGCTTTACACGCTTCAGCCCCAAATTGTTTCTACATGCACAACTATACCCAGGTCATCGTTCGCAAATGGTTCCAGATTGGAGGAGGTTGACATGGTGCTTTCATTGTCCACAGATTCAGCATCATCTCTCTTCTTCATCGTGTCCTGTGTGAGCCTTAAGTTCTTCTCCACCACCTCCTGAAAAAGGTAAAGATTCTGTCATGAGGCATCCACAGCACATATCTGACATTTCTTGAACCAAAAAGGTTTTGCCACCAATTGTTTGGAGTTCAGCATTTTGGATTTGGAGTGGATTTTAGAAGATGCACCTTTATATTAGCCTAACATCCCCCTAAAATTTCCAGCATACACTATAAACAACAGGAATAGGAGAAAAATCGATTCATATTAGTATTGCGATTTTTTTTTTTTGTACAATATTTTAAATCAAATCAATATGAGTCAAATGCAGAGGTAGAAAGTTGCTTCTTTTATTATGGTAGTCATCAAGTAAAGTTATATCTGTTTTAGGAAAGACAAAGCCATCACGAAAAAGCAAGAAATGGAAGAAAACAGTCAGCCAGACCAGTACACTTTCCTGCCAGATCAGCAAACTTTCTGTTGCTGCTGTTACACAGATCAGACCCAGGCAACTGTAAAGCCAGGCCCTGGGGTTTGCACCAGCTGAATTTGAGTTTCTACAGCAGCTACTGAGTCTGTCTCCAGAGCTTCCACCCACTCTGCTCCTGGCAGATTGTCTCCTAGTAGCAGGGGGTGAGGCAGAGGGATTGCAGGATGTGTAACCTCACTAATTCTTGTCTCATTTTTGGTCTGATGAACCGAGAGAGAGCGATAGCAGGGCAAAAAGGGGCTAAGAAAATCAATTCACTGAGCACAGCTCTTAAGTGGAATAAGATTTAGATTTGAAACACTGATAAACACTGCACTAGCTTGATGAGAAGGGACAGCTAAATGTAGCAGTTTGGGTTTATATATATATATATATATATATATATATATATATATATATTGCTTTTACTCTATTGAACATGTATGTTTTAAGTTTATTTAATATAGCACCTTTTACAGAGCAAGGTAACCAAAGTGCTTTACTAGAATAAAACTGTTGAAAGTAAGACCATACGAACAGTTCTTAGTTTTTTCACCACTTTTCCATGCAGCATGTGATGTTGCTGTAATAAAAGTCAACTAGAATAACAGTCTTGCAGTTGTATGACTTTGCAAACCCAGCAAGTTGCAGTTACAGATTATCCATGTCAGTGAAAACATGGATGCTTCACACACAGAGGATCTATACACTCAGCAGTTTCAAGGTGGGCACCCAAGATTAGTGTCACCAATTCAGTATCTGACCAAATGTCTCCCCTTCTTTCTGAGAAATGACACTGAGTAATGGCCAAAAAGGGTTTTTACAGAACATTATTATGTCACTGTGAAGTTGACCTTTGACCTTTACAAATAAAATGTCATCACTTGAACATTTAATCCTAGTAGATATTTGGGTAAAATGTTGTTATAATTAACATGAGTTCCTGAGTTATGGCCAAAAACATGGTTTGTGAGGTCACAGTGACCTTGACCTTCGACCATCAAATTCTAATCAGTTCATTCTTGAGTACAAGTGGACGTTTGTGCCAAAATTGAGGAAATTTGCTCAAGGCCTTAATATGTAAAATGTTGCCTTGATGAAGTGAGACAGATGCAAGGTCTCAGTGACCTTGACCTTTTGTCTACCAAAATCTAATCAGTTCTTGACCCTTGACTCCAAGGAGGGGGAGGTTTGTGCCAGATTTGAAGAGAGAGATATCACATTAACGAGACTGGACGGGTATGTACGAACAAACGTATATCTTCACATATGGACGGATGGCCAACCTAAAACCCAGCTATTGTTGACATGGAGGCATAAAAAGACTGACTGACAAACATTGTTTTTGGAAGTATTTCTTACAATAAACAGTTCCTAGAAGTGTATGATTTTACTTTTTCCATGGTCCAGCATTAAAAATTTCAACAAAAGAAGCACTAAATTGTAAAATCAAATCTCAATACTTCTAGAATCTCTGTACTTAAAAACCACGATACATATCCAATCAGCACTTAAGTATCGAAGGAGATAAGCATATTGTCCCAGAACTAATAAAAGCAAGGGTGGTTTCTCTTGCCATTCTCCTAACATGGAAAATTAGACATTTCATCCATCATTCTGGAACAAAGGCATTATTTAGACAGAAAAAAGGCTTGGCACCCAATTAGTATATCTCTGGGGACCTTGGCCGAGAACAAAGAACACATGTCTGATCTGGCAAAAGAGACGTGGGGAGATGAGGGTCATTTTTTTTCAGACAGGTTTCAGAAGTCTTGCTTGCTGTCAAGTTAAATTCAAAGACAATGAGGATGGTGGGAGGGAAATTAAAATCAGAGAATAAAGAGAGACATAGAGGGATGAAAAGAGACAAGGCAGGGAAGGATGAAAGGAGACAAAGATGAGAGAAAAACTAATGAAAGATGTATTGAACTGTAGAGGAGGGAGGAAGTAAAAGTGATTTAAAAAAAGAGTAGTGGGAGGATGGCAATAAGGACTAAGAGAAAGACTTAAGAACAGGTAGAGGCATAAAAAGGAGCAACATACAATGAGAGAAAGAGACCAAAGATTGTAAAGGTATGAGACTACCATACTGGGAAGAAATAATGTGTCTCTTACAGCGTCACTGGTTGCCAGACTCTCACTGGGCGTGAGCTCAGACTGAGAGCCTGCAGCCCAAGCCACAGGACCAAGAGGGGGCAAACGGTCCTCAGCTGCACTCTTCTCTGCCAGGTGTCTCGTCACTATATCCTGGTAGAAACACAGATGCACTGTTTTAACTATGTAAATTTCTCAAGGAGATACTGCGTATATACCTCAGGCCAGACTCAGATTATTTGAGAATAAAAATCTTGTCTGTAACCAGTCACATGACCAGATATTCAGTCAAATAACCACCCTGACCTTGAAGCCAGACAAGAACTCACCACATATTCCCTTTAGGGGCATATGGAGCCTGGATATCTTGCAATCTGAGGCCAGCATAAAGGACA
Organism: Epinephelus cyanopodus; assembly: GCA_026686955.1. Lineage (NCBI taxonomy): Eukaryota > Metazoa > Chordata > Actinopteri > Perciformes > Serranidae > Epinephelus > Epinephelus cyanopodus. Next base: position 23,477,684 of record CM048916.1, on the reverse strand, counting down.
GCAGTTCACACAAACCATCACTAATTTGCTTGTGTCTATACATACCTGGAGGGAATACAGTGCCCTCTGCCGTAAGTAGTCTGTGTTGAGCAGCTGCAGCTCATGGAAGAGCTCGATGAGAAAGTGAGGACGGGACTCATTCTGGGATATCAGAGTAGCCACTTCAGAGTAGATCGTCTCCCTCAGCGCCTCGAACAGTGAGAAGTCGCTGCTTGCATCTACAGGTTCAAGATTTGACAGTATGACACATAAGTGGCTACTTGCATAATCTCATCCGTGAGTAAAAAAAACAAACGATAGTCTGTCGTCAAACTTAGAAGCTTTGGTTTAGGTTAAGGCAAAAATAGAACATGCGTGAGATGTTTAGGTGACGTAATAACCACATGATACTTGGGTTTGCATTGTAAGTTTACCTGGTGCTTCTGTGCATGCAATTCTGTTAGAGAGGAAGGGTGTTCTCCAAGCATAGGCTGTGAGTAGGATAAATTAAAGTAACAACAAAGTAAATTAACCCGAAATTAAAATGAAACACGTGTTCATGACAAATGTGCAAAGGAAAAGTACAGAGCAAAATGTTATAATTACAACAAAAAGCTGACATAAAATAAGCCTGATGCAGATATTACATGTGTGCACTGAGAAGCAAAGAACACACACACAAGAGGGGTGAGGTGGGTGCATTAACTTTCACTATGAGTAGCTTGACCCGCACCAGAGGAGAGGTCGTTTCGTTTGTTCCCGAGCTTAGTTTTGCTGTCGAGTTTCTCTTGAGTCAGCTTGTCCAGCAGACTTTTGTTCTGATCCTTCTGATGAGACAAGGCTGCCCTCTCCTGGACAAAGTCTGCAATGCTGCTGACACTGTCACTCTCGTGGCCTGAGGAAAACACAAAAACAAATTCAACAAAAACATCCTCAGTACGTTTCTGCTGATTTGGCAACTGCAAATAATACGGGATATTCAGCTCCATTTTGATACCTTCACTGTTCTTGTGCCCTTTGCTCCTCCTGCGACGACTCTTAGAATTGGGCATCTTAGTCCGTGAGGCCAGGTTGGCTTGTGCAGAGGCCTTGCGTCCGGCCTTAAAAGTCTTTGTGATGGTGGTGGGATCAACGGGATCAGGCATGCTGCTGAAGCTTTCCTGTGATGCCCTGTCAAATTCTTGAGGTTGGGGGTGGCGGCAGGCAAAGGTGGGGGAGGAGGAGGGAGACTCGTGGGGCTCCGTTTTAGATTGGTGATGCTGGGCGGTGTTGTTTGTGTAGGTTTTGAGCCAGCTAGATGATCTAAAAGGGGTCACATGGAATATAAATATACACAAATACAAATTAATGTCTTTTCAGAGGACAATGACAGACATACCCTCTTTCTGTGGTGGTGTTCAGAGGAGAACGCTGCAGCGGAGGAGGAAAACTCATGTACTCTGTTTTGATTGAGGTGTTGGGGTCTAGCTGCTGCTTCTGGTGGTCAGAGGTCGGCTGACTTGTCGCACCCTGTGGGAACTCGCCCATGGAAGCAGGGAAGAGCGGATACAAGTTAAAGCCTGCAGGGTGAAAGAAAGAAAAAATGTTTTTGTGTTAACAGTCCCAAGAATCAATTCAATCATGACAGTATGACTTCTGGCCTTTGATTTCTGCACCACTGAGTCACTTTGAAAGTATCCCTTGCTTCAAATTCAAATGCACCGATTGAAAAAGAGTACTCATACCAGAAACACCAAAAGCATTAACTATGTACAGGAAGTGTTCAAGAGCTACCTGAAGAAAAAACATTTTCTATATTTGCTGTATTTAATTTTTTGAACATTCTGATTTTCTTTTATTGCAAAAAGGCATTGCCAAGAATTTCATAAATGCACTGACCTACTGAAGGTCATACTCTGCTGATCTTAGAAAAGCTAAAAGGGTTTTTGGCACTCTGAATCACATCATAACAAAAACATCTTTAGCTTGTCTAAAGAATCACCCGGTCTTTTATGCCTCGATGTTTTAGCTTCCTGTTGCTTCTAATGCAAACCACTGTAGACGTGTTTTTATGTGAGGATTAAGCTTAACAGCTAATGAATATGCATGTCGTACTGGGAGGGAGTGGGGATAAGGCAGCAGTTGACATATTGTTGGTTGAAGGATGCAGGGTTGAGGAGAAGGGGAGGAAAACGCCAGGGGAGGCTGAGGGAGCGGAGCTGGATTCCTGGTATGAGCCGTGCTTCTGTGTCTGCCAACCTGCTGCTGAGGAGGCCTGCTGATGCTGCTGTTGCTGCTGGTGGAGAAGGTCATTCAGGACCTGCTTTAATCTGAGGGGAAAGTATGACAGGATGTAGGAAACTTAAAAAAGATGAACTACTTGTTTGAAATAAAGGAAGTGTATAATTGTATGCAACTGTTGTTGTCACCTTTGTACATTGTTTTGCTGCCAAGCCAGCTGCGTGTAACACTGGTTGAGCTGGTGCATGACCAGGTGGACCTGTGGTGATGACAGGTTGTTGGGTAACACACTGTACTGACCTGTCAGCAGGGTTTGCAACATATAAGAGAGTGTCTGTGGAAGGAGGTGAGAGAATTTATTCGGTTGGAACAACTAAGACAAAGTAAAAAGGCACCTTAACAAAGACTGAATAGAAAGGTATGACCAGAGAGAACACTTACTGCACTGACAATTCCACTATACCTAAACTACAAACTAAGTTTCCAAATGTGGTGCAACATTGTGTCACTAATTAAGGTCAGTGTCCGCATGTGTGCATGTATTTGTTCAGTGCTCCAACCTGCTGGTCCTGCAGGAGTGTCTGACACATGCTGGTGCTGAAGTCCAGCTGTCTCTGCAGCTGGTTGACCTGTTCCTGCCACTGACACGAGCCCTCTGCAACGGAGAGCTCAGAGGCCCAGCGCAGGTTCTCTTGTCGCCGTGTACCTCCACGCTGGCTGGTCGAAGACTGGTTCAAACTTCTGGACTGCTGCTGCTGCTGCTGCTGCTTGGCCTTAGTCTTGTTATAAAGAGACTGATTCCCACTACCTTCGCCTGAGAAGGCTGGCGGAGGCTTCAGGTTGCTAAAAACACAAAAAATGTGCATATCATTTTAATAGACAGACTACAGATATCAGTGTGATAGATTTCCTCCTTCCTCTACTTCGTCTGACCTTCCTTGGTTCTTCCTGTTGCTGTAGGCGCACTGGTTCCTGCTGGATGAGTAGATGTGGATATCGTCATCAGAGCTGCTCTCTGCACATTCTTCATGCTCCTCGTCCTCCTCTGCACCCATCTCTGAGCGATACTCATCCTCATCTTCATCCTCCTCCTCATCATCATCGTCATCAAGATGGCAGGGAGTGGAACCCCAGGTGGCCATTGTCCTTAAGACACATCGGCAAAATTGTAATAAAATTAAAGAAAACCACAAAAACTCATATTGTAAAGTGTAGCTCTGTAGTCCACCTGCAAGAATGTCCTATTTTACTCATAAAATATGTAAACTAACTGAAAAGCTAGCTGACTCGTAACGTGGACTTGGTGAGACAGGCCCCCGGGCATTTATGTCTCCTACCTTTCATCCCTACTGACAGACTGTGAGGGTGTAGCGAGGCCTTCTGAGTCATCAATCCGCCTGGGAGAGTCACTGAGACCACTCCGCCTCTGGTGTTCAGCCATCAAGGACTCTAGGTGCTTTCTGCGCTGTCGCAGTTCTTCCCTCAAGATCTGGTGACGACGCATCTCGGACCATAGCTGCTGGCGATGCAAGAACAGAGGAGAACAGTTAACTTGTCTGAAAGTACAGATCTCATTGGGACATGTGATTCGTGATAGCCAGGGGGTCTTACCTCATTGTCAGTGACTGAAGCAGCTTCTGGAGCAGTGGGTTTGAGGACAGCTGAGTTAGTTTTGGGTCCAGAGGAGGAGGAAGCCAGGACACTGGCTGGAGTCGAAACGGCAACTGGAACCTTCCTCAGCAAGCCCTGCTGACTCACTGAGCTGGATACAGATGACTAGAAAGAAGACCACAGTGTACTTTTTAATAAAATATGTAAACTGTAAAGAAACTGATTTACAGTGAAGTGCCAGCTTATTTAATATATCTAGTCTAAAGTAATCCAGTATAATACAAAAGCAATTTAATAAATCCCACCTTTATGATGGTTATAGTTTTTGTTAAAATTATTTTATAGAGGTATTAAAAATATATTAAAAACACATTTTTTAAATCTGATTTCTGATTCAACTTCTTATCTAATCCTGGTGTAGATTCTAGGCATATTATTTGGAAATTTGGTGTGTGTGTCTGTGTGCAAATTACCTGGAGGTCAGGGCAAGCCCACTGCAGGTCCTGGATCTTGCCCTGGATTTCAATTAGCTTCTGGCGCTCTTCATGGAGCTGCTTCAGCTCCTGCTTCTGCTGACGCAGCTTCTCCTCATACAGCTTCTCCCTGTGTCCACAAACAATAGTTGTGATGCAGTGCAAATTAATCCAGGTCAAAATCCACATACTAAAAATACGGTGCAAATAATGTTTCAGAACTGTGCAGACCGTCAGGCAGTCTTGTAAACTGTACCTGGCCTTGCTGGAAAGAGTGAGCTCTCTGGGATTCTGTTTAGATCCGGCCCCCAAAGACCCAGCCACAGCAGCTCTGGTATTATTTGGCTGTTGGTGCAAAGCTTCATCCTCATTAGCTGTTGTGACATCAGTGTCATCACTCTGGATACACAGAAAGCACACAATTTATATAGTGTTTAGCTCAAGACTGAGACATCTCAAGCAGCTTTTAAAGAAAAATCCAACCCAAAACACTTGACTATTGTCTAAGAATATTGTTGTACACTTTTTGCTTGTAATCAAGGCTCATTATTTGTATTAAGGTTTTTTATTATTTACATAAAAAGTGACAAAATGCTATAATGCGTATAATAAAAGAACATTTAACCCAGTATCTGTTTTAATACTACCAATACGAGCGGACAAAATCAGACATTTTCACATCCTCCATATTTACCAACCTTCCCTTTCATTCTGCGATCAAGAAGTGACACCTACAGTCCCACCATAAAATGTTAATATTATTCTCCCATCTGCCTCACCTGAACCATGGCGACCAGCTCCTGAAGCTGCCGAAGTTTCTGCTTTGCCGTGTGCCGATGAACCTTCTGGGAAAACCTCCATTGTTCCCCAGACTGCTTCTTCGACTTGAGCCCGATGCCTCACTGTCTGGAGCCACAGCATGTGCCCCTTCATCATTATCCAGACAGTCTTCATCCTCATCATCAACCTTCACCTGATTATAGGGGGTGTCCCTATTGTACTGGCAGTCTAGATGAGAATAGAGATTCAATTTAACGGAATTAGTTTGTAAAATGATACAATTTAAAAGTGTCTCTTTCCATCTTTAGACTTTGAACTGACAAAGAATTTCAATAATAAGCTGCTGAAGCCACAGCACTCTTTAATAAGTGTGAAATGTTGGTTTTGAGTTTTATCCCAGATGCGATATTCTGTTAAAAGTTTAAAACTATTGAGGTTTAATGTCACCAAGTTTGAAAAGTATGTTTATTAATAATGATAATACACCCTCTACAGTATGATACAGCATATCTCTACACTATTGTGCTCCTGTCAACACAAGCATGAATAAACACACAATTAAAATGATTTAAAATTATAATAAAATATGTTTAGAATCAAATGAAAGGATAACAGTCAGTTGCAGGCAAATGCATTGTGGCTATATTCACGTGGTCATATTTATAAAATCTTAATGTCACCCACCTTTTGGGAAAAAAAATGCAATGATGCACAGAGATTACCCAAAATGAGGAATACCAGTAGCTTTAAGATGGATCTGTGTGAGCACGTGGATGAGTGTACCTATGGCCGAGGGGATGTTGAGGCTGCGGAGGTTGGCTGCTGAGCGGTTGTTGATCTCACACTCAGTGTTGAGTCTGCCGTCACGGTTGTTTGTGGCACTGCTCCTGACGCTGTGTCTGTTGGTCAGGCTGTTCAGGTCTGTCCAGTTCCCACTGCGCTGTGGGTTTCTAAACAAATAAGGGGCAGTGACTGTTATGGATACATCACAATGTCAGTAGCAGACGTACACATGCTGACCTAATGCTAAACATTATCATATTGTAACTTGAGCCCAACAACAACAAATCTAAAATATTAAATTGGATATAATGATATACAAGAAAAAGTAACAAATTATCACATTTGACAACCTAAAACCATCAAATGTTTGGCATTCTTTCCTGAAAATGGACAAACAATTAATCAGTTATCAAAATGCCTGCTGATTCATTCTCTCTTGATAGAATAATTGATGAAGTGACTAATCATTGAACCTCTAGTATAATAATTAATAACTCAATATAAGTCCAATCAATCAACAAAACAAAACAAAACTATAATCTAATTTTTATAACCATCTATTCTAACAAACACACCTGATGTTAGTAACAGGCTGACGGTTCTCCTGCTCAGAGTCAAACATGGCCTCAAACATAGAGCCATCCTCTGTCTCATCCTCCTCCTCCTCTTCCTCATCGTCATCATCCTCCTTCACATTCTCATTGACCGCATCCACCATCATATCAGAGGTCTGCTCGTAGTATTGAACCAATTCCCGCAGCTCATTCAAACGCTTGTGGACCTCCTTTAGCTTCCTGTAGGGAGTAGAAAAGAACAAATGTGTGGGTAAAATGCAAATGCATACAAGCCTAAATTATTAAAAAGGTTATGTGACATTCCAGGACAATATCTTCTCTAGTCCCCTGAAGCTCAACGTACAGACCCAGCTACAGAAAAGCACCACTATAATGGGTGAGGGCTGAGCATCTTGGTGAAGAATACTTTCGCAAAGGCTGAAACTTGTACACAAGAGGACAAGTACTAGGTTTTGTGGCTGCAAGGTTTCATTACAGCACCCTATGTTACACCACCCCCACTCTATAGAACAACCTGCTATTGATATCCGACCTGCCTAGTCAACTGCTTGTGTTTTTGTGTGTACCTGAGCTTGTCTGTGGAATTCGAGCTGTCCTGGTGTTGCGTGAGTGAAGGATGAAAGGGAGTGGAAGCTGACGCCCCATTAGAGCAGAGAGCAGATGGACAATCTGAAGATCCTCCCATGCTCAGACTGCACTGTATTGACAAGCCACGACCTGAAAGGCACAACACACAGTTCATCAACACCCTGTAGGGGGGGAAAAAGCCGATGACTGACTCTGAAAAAGGCTTTGGGAATACTCGTACATGAGTTGTTGTTGAGTGTCTGGTCTCTGAGTGAATGCAGCTCCTGCAGGATCTTGTCCATGGTTTGCTTTTTGTCCTGGAGCTCTTGGAGCTTTGTGAGTTTGGCACTGGCAGCTGTCGCCCCCATGTCTAGGCCAGTGTGGGGACCAGAGGCAGAGTGCAGGAGAGGCCTGTGTTGAGGTGGACCAACAGCCTGGGGAGTCCTGGACCAGCACACTTCTCTTGAGAGGGAAAGGCTCTCTGCCTGGCGACGGTTGTCTGGCACTGCTTTAGTCTATGAGGAATAAATTATGGACAACTTGAACTGTGAATTTGTTATTAAACAGCTAAGACACATTTCTTGATGAAATAAAGATTTTTTTTTAAACTTAACATGGCTTGTCTATTGAGAGGTAATATAGCTCAACATACTGACATTGACAGAATGCTGTAATAATTATAATTAAAACTGAAAAAATGCAGGGCATGAGTTAGAAGGCGGTTTAATGTAGGAGATATTTCTAGATGACATAATGCTATTATTTAGGGGGGCTATAGCAGCCCAGATGCAGAGTTTCCTGTACCTGAGAGTCATGTAGCTGGTTGTGGAACCGCTGGATCAAATCGTTTAACTCATCATTCAGTTCTGATGTGATACTCAGTCCAGAAACACTGCCAGTGGTTTCTGTGACAACTAATGACAAGAAATGTCAAATGAATTAAATATAGGAAAACATCTGTTTATGCTTATAAATAAATATGGCTTCAATTGATATAAACTGTAATGACATTCAGAAAAATAGTACATTAATATGCCATTAATATGTAGACAGTTCTTGCAATTACATTTTCATTAAAGAGATTCCAGCTCAGTTGTCACTGATGCATCTCTGTCTGGAGCAAAAGTAATGTATACTACTTTTTCTTCTGGAAACACAGACAACTACTAGTCTGCCCCTGACTGTGAATGTGCCCCTGGCTGTGTTAATCTATATCTCACCAGTGTCTTCAATCACAGCAGGTGCCTGCTCTGCACTGTCCTGCATGGCCATTAGTGCTTCCTGTCGGCCCTGCAGGGCCCTGAGCTGTTCCTGCTGCTCCAGCATCTTCTTCAGCAGCTCGTGCTGCTTACGCAAATTCTCCAACTCTTCCTTCTGGTCAGCTCGCACCGTTTCTGGCCTCCCGCCCTACAGGAATTCACATACACAGAGCATCACTAACACCGACTCTACCAAAACACAACAGTGCTGCAGTACTACTCAGCAGAAAAGGTATAAGAGCCCTGTCAGGATCTGATACAGCAAATAAGACTAACCTACAATGATAAAAGCAAAAGAAGGACAAACCGCTTTGTTTATATTTTCTCAGACCTAAATTCAAAGACAAACTACAATTACTTTATACTAATTACAATGAAATAAAGACCACGTACAAGGCTAAAGGGGCATATTTTTGGGAAACAGTCAACAAATGTACACACCGTTGCATTTGAGGCATCTGAAGAGCGGACCTCAATGTTAAGAGAAGTGCTCTCTGCCAGTGAACCTGAACCCACAGCAGAATCCAGGGTCCCCACATCGTCCTCCTCATTCTCCCGTGTCTAGAGAAATAGTGGAAAGAACATAAGACTCAAAGATTACTGAAAAAAGGGTGTACACATATTTGTCCAATAACTGCTTGCAATTGCTAAAGTAACAACTTATTAACTGAAAACGATTTACAATATGGTTGCCCAAATTATCCATGGATGAGGATGCCTGTGTGTACAAGCTATTGAAATGTGTGGGACTATGAGGAGCAAAAAAATGCAGTGAATTTAAATCTGCACAAAATAAAAAGGGGCAAGTACGACTATATATTTCACAGAAATGCTCCAGTCAAGGTAAAGTGATACCAAACACAAAGCAAAGCCACCACACAGCTGTGGAAGGTAGCATGCTATTGAATGTCCTACTTTTATTTTCACATAAAACATGACTTTAAGTGTTTAAGGCCACAGAGAAACACAGCCATTAAAAATATGTGTGGACAGCTGCCAAGAACAACACAAACAGCTTCCATTTTAATCACAAATTAACAGGCTTAACACATTAAAGACCACATTTTAATGAAACTGTACACCTTCGTCTGACAGCATGAGAAAAGCAGTGAACTAAATTAATTCTGAAAAAGATAAAGAAGAAACAAATGGCAGACTGACCAGCATTTTCTGCAAGAACCGTAAGTAGGACTTCTCCTGCTGCTTGAGGTGGTCGATGAGATGGGAGAGACGCTCCACATTGGCCGGCACATCATTCTTCTCCACTAGGTCGTCCCGCATGGAGCTGGCCTTGCTGATGTACTCCCGGATCTGTACCAGTTTGCTCACCACCTGAGACCGTGCAGAGAGAGGAGGGTGGTGTATGGGTGTGGGTTTCAGAAGAGTAAACGAAAAGAAGACAAGAGAAAGACGTAAAGAAAGGTGAGCGAGCATCTGTAGCGATGGCTCAGACTGGGCTAAATAAGGGCAGAAAGGGGGGTTGGGCACAAAACTCACTGGGCACCAGGGGTGGCATATTTATAAATTGCCCTAAATACAGCCTAGTTTCAGCTGCAGTCGCTCTCCCTCACTTTCATCCTATCCTAGTTCTGGTTTGTAGCCTGAAGTGCAGTGATACAAAGACAGTGCCATGATGTGTACATGTGAAAATGGACTCATTTAAAGTAAATGTGAAATAAATGTCTTTCTAAGCAGGTTTAGATCAATTCTTTTCAAGTCAGTTGGAGGCAGTGGCTGTTGTGAACATAACACTGACATGCCATCACCTATTAAGTTGATGTGGTGAACTTGGTGGTAAACAGTTTCCTGTTTACACAACTAGCGGTTACGGAGCTACATTATCTATCCTTTGAAGTCATGTGGTGAATGTAAGCCAATATTTCCCTGTTTTTTAGCTCTGATTTTGGGCTTTACCAACTCCAGAGAGAAATATCTGGCCCTCTCGCTACTACATCCTATACTGTGTTCATTCACCAGCTAGTCACAAACTGTGGCTGCTGTTTCGTGCAAAACATAAAGTGAACTGTGGGTTTTAGCATTTTTTTTTTCCCTCACCAAAAAGATCTGCCCGTTGAATCACAAAATAACACTGAGAGTAGCGAGAGTGAACCAAAACAGTAAAATTTCAGCCAAGACAGCAAAAAAAAAAAAAGATGACTTAAAAAATTTGCTAGAATGCTCCATTGCAATGAGTGGAGCTGAGGATTGGGATGATAATTTTCCCTCACTGTTATAGCAAAAATACCAACTGCAGCTGCTTTAACTAAAATATGGAAATCCTACACATCTCCAGGCCTCCTGTAAAACCCATCATTTCACTACGCGCTTGGTTTCATCTCTCAGAAACTGAAGAGAAAACTGGTGCAGCTCTGAACAGCGAAGGGAGCCTCAGACTCTGAAAAACGGATGCAGATTTCACAATTGTTGGTAAACAACTTTTTACGTAGCTAACATCAACCTCATAAGCTATGTAATGTTGGTTGATGCAACATGATTATTTCAATAACGTTTCACTACCATACCACTATCTTCTCTAAAATGTAACTACATCAGTGCACTCAATTTATAAATGTAGTCGATTTACTTCATAACAGTAGCCGCTCATCAGTTTGTACTTGGCGAAGACATGGATTCTCCGTAGAGGTTTATTTTTCTTCTTGTTTTTAATTGTTGTTGTGCAGGAGAAATGTCTACCCATGTTATTGGTGGCATACCTTCCAAAACATGTACATTTGGATGTGTTGCACTGGGAACTATGGGCCTGTGTCCACATAGCTTTTTTCTTTCAGCGCCAACATCTTTTCACAATTGTTCTCAATGAGGAGAGAGTGTATGCAGCCGCCAAGAGAAAAGGCACTGTGCTCTGCGTCTTATTTCAGAGCGTTTCGTCTTTTTTTGTGTAGCCGCTCCATGCGCTTTAAGTTGAAAAATCTCTGAACATTTCAGAAAGGAATATGTGATGTCACTGCTGCTTCTTAAGCTAGTCTACAGTGTACTGTCACAACAAGACAGAAAAGCTCATTTTTTTAGGAGCACCCTGGCGGCAGACACTAGAAGTTGCTGGTGAGTGTTGTGCTTTGATCACTATTCGCTTTGCAAGATTGAAGTTTCCTTTGTAGTTAACCCTCTGTTAATGTAGTGTTACATTAGCTACCTGGCTAATGGCAGTATCAAGATACTGCTGTCATAAAAATAAAACCCACGCCAGCGCTTTTTCATAAGGCACTGGGACGGAGCACTTCCCAGCACCCTGCCAGCACTTTTCTGCTGAAAATATATAAAAAAGCTGTGTGGACACAGGCCCTAACTCTTACTCTATGTCAAAACATGTTCCAGTTCTGTTTCTTTATTTACTGACCTAATTTCTTAAAAGTTAATAAAGTTTTTCTATATCTTTTTTATACCATGGTTCTAAGGATGGCAATATCGGTTTGCCTGTTGGTCAGTCCATCACTTTGACAAATACTGGATGGATTGCATTCTTTCCATACATACACAAATTCTATACAGACATTTGTGGTGCCCAAAAGATGACTTCTAGAAAATCTGATGATTCTCTGACCATAAGCAAGTTGAAGTTTTCACATAATTAGTAAAATATCTCAAATTGTGTAGAGATGTGTGTGTTTTTGAGACCAACACCTCATTGTTCCACTCAATCCTCAGACGACAAGGCATCAAGTAGCAGTTCAACGAGAGTAAGAGCTGATTAAAACCTTGGCAACAACAAACAAAATATTACCTGACTGCTGTCTATTCTCGGCTCTGCTCTCCCGTATTCTCTGTGCGCTAAAGGCACTCTCTCGACGCCACCACGGCTGAGCCTCGGTGTCTCCTTGGTGGGAACTAAGGGGGTTAACGTGTCCCTGAATCCTGGGCTCTGCTTCTTAGTTTCCTTGGTGATGGCTGGTGTGGCTGGGGCAGAGGAAGAGGGAGGGAGCAGCTCCTTGCTTTTGTTAGTGTTTACATGCAGAGGTAGGAAGTTGTAGGGCTTCTTGTTCTCTCCACCTAACTGACGCTGGTTGTTGGCAGCTGTGGCACGCCCCTTGGGAGTCACTGCCGATGCTCCTCTGAGTAAGGAAAAAAAAGAGCAAGTCAGAAAAAACGCCACTGGAGCTTCTGGGCATTTTCTTTTAAAATCTCAGATACTGTAGGTATGAGTTTTTATGTTAATAAAGAGCTTTATTGGCCAAAATACACTGTACACAACCAAATATGCTGTTATGGAACATGTAAACACAATTTATTAGTCTAATGAATACAGAGCTTCTTCTGATTAGGTATGAAACCCTCTTGCTGACTTCAGTTTTGTCCACAACAGAAGAGCCTTATGAATATTAACATGTTTTCATGTACTGATCTGCCATCCTCAGTTCCACAGCAGAACAAGGTCAGCCAAACAACACTACACCAAACTATGAAAAGTATTCTGCTATCACTTTGCTTGACAATGCATCACAGCAATGCACAACTTTTTATTTTGTTAGTGTGATAACTGTTAAGATTTTTAATCAATGCCCTTGAAATTCCACAAAAAGCATGAGACTTAACATGAAGCTGTCTACAGTCAGCAGTACAATCAGCAGTCCTCATGCTCAGGCTGGTCTAAGACTTACAATTAGTATGGGATCCTGTTAATAAAGCTGTTCCACCTGCACCGTAACTTTAAGTAAAATACAGCATCCAAAGTGATACTACGATTCTCATACGCGCAGTACTACGAATTACCACACAGCTTCATGCTTATCTTAAGTGTTGTGTTACTCCTCATCTAACCAACTGCTTTGTAAATGGTAGCAAATGGGGCTAATTAACAAAAGCATTTAAACCACAGCATGTGCAACTTGATATGTACAGCCATCTGCGGTCAATTATTGTCAATGCTGGTTTCTGTTTGTAACTGTTGCTGTGATTAGTTTGTCAAACCATCAGTTCATTGTGGTATCTCTGCCCATGGACAGAACTACTGCCCATACATTCACATATATCCACCCGCTCATGTCACTCAGGTCACTTTATATAAAAAAATATCCTTGTATTCCTGCGATGTGAACTGACAACAACTACTGACCAGACTGAACAGCAGAGTACAGCAACTTTTTACCTCATCCAGGTCTGTGAAATTGATTCTCTGACGCAGCTTGTCCAGCTCAGCCTGGTCCGGGACAGACATCTGAGTGGTGTACTTGATGTGGGGAAAAGAATGAGGAGTGCGTGCTCTCCTGCGACCGGCCCCAGGGTGGACTCTGGTGAAATATCATTAGTCAGGCGGCTCTCCACCACCGCAGCTGACAGTTTCTTCCTGTTCTTCTCTGAAGATCGGTTGGCTTTCTTCTGCTGAACACCCCAGTCCTGATCAAAAGCAAAAACATTTGGACAAATATGTTTACTTTAGGAGGAACAGGTGCACAAGCCGTGATAGTGAAAAGACAGGAAAATATTTAACAGAGCGACATGTATTCTACAGTTGGTTGGTTGAAAATTGGCTGGATGATAAAAGCAGAAAGTGTTGAGAGCATCTAATGTAACAGGGTGAGCCCTCACCAGGTTGTTGAGTCTATCTTCCAGACTGCCATTGGATACAGTCCAGTTGTGCAGCTCCTCTGCACTGTCATCAAAAGGAGTGCCTCCAGTTGCCATGTCACCCTCTCACAGCTTGCTGGAATTCACAACAAAATGCATACTGGTCACCACCACCACAGAAAGCAAGTTATACAAGTGTGCATTGAAAACATTACAGGAAAAGAACATTCACAGTCAAGGAAACAGCTTGCTGGAACTGACAACAAAGGAGATATTGATCACCACAGAACAACAAGCACATTATACAAGCTTAACCTACATTTAAAGTAGCGCTGCCACAATTAGTCGACTATTAAAATAATCGGTGACTATTTTAGTAGTCGACTAAACGGTTTGAGTCATTTTTCATAGATAACTATAAAAGTACCCAAAATACTCTTACTTCAGCTTCTTACATTCAGATATTGGCAGCTTTACACACTCTCCTGTGACTGTGAACTAAAACCCTTTGGCATGAGTATGAAACAAGACAAACAAAACATTTTAACACGTTTTTCGATTAAATGATTAGTCGACTAATCGAAGAAATAATCGACAGATTAGTCGACAATGAAAATAATCGCTAGTGGCAGCCCTAATTTAAAGAACAAGAAAAGTCATGTCAGGAAAACACAGTGTGTCCATTAAGAAGGGTTAACGTTGGGCTAACTATTTATCTGAATGCTCGTATCTTTCACTGTAAACTTAACCAACAGTTGGTGCCTAAAAAACGACAGCAAACCTGACACACAGCCAACAGTAACTGTTATAATAAAGCATCGTCTCATGTCTTACCAGCAGCCTTTAACTTTAGCTAACGCTGACGGCAGCTCTCAAATCACGATCAGCTTGACAACACCAATCACCGTAAACACCGGCTATTTCATTCACCTGCCCGTTACCGTTAGCGGCCGTTGGGTTGTGTGTGTGGCCCGCTCGGGTTCCCGGGGAACAACAATAGGACGTTCCCTCCACCACGCAGCGAGTTAGCGCGAGCCTTCTGTCACTGCCCCCAGTCCCAGTCCCAGCAGCGGCTAACGTTAGCTTACCGGGCAGAAAGTGCAGCGACAGCCAGAGCAGCACTTGCAGTTAGCTTAAGTAAATGTTAACAATGCGAGTGTGCGTAGCTTCTTTCTTCAAGAAACTTTACCAGCTTCACATTTGTGACCCAGTTCCGTCCCCCAATCGCCATGGCAACCCCCATAACCCCGATCTGCACCAGCTAACGTGCTGATTATCGTTGCCGCTGCTCTGATTCTCCATCTAACGAACACCAACGCTGTTAACGTTGATTGTGTCGCTCAAAACAATCACAACAGCCTATGCTAACGGTTAACGTTAGCGAAAGTTACCGAGCTTGATGAGGTAGCTCGCTAATGCTACCTAGCTTGCGAACAGCTGCTCACCGCGGAGCTAACTTTAATGTCTCGCTAAAAGTTGAAGCCAACAAGCACCTCAGCTCGCCTTAACGTCAGCTGAGCTAAACTTTTAAAACTGAGAATTGCGTTAGCTAGCCTTATAGCACTAAAATGAGGTTTGTTAACTGCCGTGACTGGCGTTAACCCACATTAACATTAGCTAACAACAAAATACTGGCTTTTAGTCATGTTATTTTGAACTGCGCTTGCTAAGTTAGCTTACATTTTAAGACAGGGAACGTTGATATTACCATTCAGAGTGAAAGTGAAGGAAATGTCGTTACGTAGCACTTCATATATTGCAGAAAAGGTGTCGGAAATACTCTCTGACTCTGGTGAAAAACATTTGATAAATAATAAAGTGTTATCGGTCCCAAAACGCAGCAGCTCGGATGTGATCCTGGCCTGATATAAACACTCCCACACAGCAGGTGGCAGTAACGTTATACATCAGCCACTAGCTAATCTTCGACTACCGGAAGTGCTTTTGCCGGAAACCGTTGTAATGTCGTTTGGTGTTGTTTGAGTGTGAAGTCCTGTGTGTGAACGCGGAGATAGATGGTTAAACTGGCGTGAAGAAAACACATAGCTGAGTATTTCTGCCACATCCCTACTAATCGTCGATAAATATCGGATATTGACTGTGAGGTTTTCTTTTTTACCTCCGCGCCGAGTGGGTTGTGTCGTCGGTTAGCCACTTAGCTTCAAAGCTAATTCAAGCTAGCCAGCGAAGGAGAATTAGCAACATCCTTCCACTTTGTCGACACACGTTTTTAACAACAGTTGCATTTTTAAATTACAACTGTTGTGATCGACAGAGGAGATAATGGGATCGTCCAAGAAACACAAGGAGAAGAGCCGCGACAAGGACACTGAGGAGCGCCGTCGCGAGCGTAAGAAACATCGCCACAAGGACCGAGAGAGAGATGGCTCAGACCGGGATGGGACTAAAGAGAAACGAAAACGCTCCAGATCCCGGGAACGAAGCGGACGAGACAGCCGCAGCAAAGGTGAAAGGAGCACCGGTGAGCCACGAGTGAAAAAGGAGAAAGTTGATCTTGGTTACGAAGAAATCAACACAGAAGTGGAGCCCCAGTCTGCAAGCGGAGACGCATCTCTCAGCATTGAGGAGACCAACAAACTCAGAGCCAAGCTGGGTTTGAAACCACTGGAATTAAATGACAACAAGAAGGAGCTCGGCACCAAAGAGGAACCGATAGTGGCCGAGACCATCAACCCCGTTCTCATCAAGCAGCAGAAAGATATGAGAGAGAAGCTTGCAGCCATGAAAGAGAAACGCATCCAGAACCAGAAACTGGGAAAAGTCAAGAGCCTGGCAGATGATGACTGGCTGGATGACACAGCTGCTTGGGTTGAGAGAAGCAGAAAGCTCGCAAAAGAAAAAGAAATGGCAGAAAAAAGAGCCAAGCTTCTGGAAGAGATGGATGAGGAGTTTGGTGTCAGCAGTCTGGTAGAGGAGGAGTTTGCACAAAGCAAAAAGGATGCCTACACATCTCAAGATCTAAAGGGACTCAAAGTGCAGCACAAAGTGTCATCTTTCTCTGAGGGCCAAACGGTTATCCTGACCCTGGAAGACAAAGGTGTGCTTGAAGAGGAGGAAGATGTGCTTGTAAACGTGGGGCTGGTGGATAAGGAAAAAGCAGAAAAGAATGTGGAGTTAAAAAAGAAAAAGCCAGATTACAAGCCCTACGAAGAAGAGGAGACTGTGGATGACATGGTTGTCTTTAAGCCCCACTCTGTACTGTCAAAGTATGATGAGGAAATTGACGGTGAAAAGAAAAAGAGTTTCCGGCTGAATACCGGGGGCCATGCTGATGGGGAGCGAGAGCGGGAGCTTCAGGCCATGAGAGATGCTCTACGAAACCAGGCTCAGTCCCTGGAAATGCCTGCTCTCACTATTGCCTCCGAGTATTACACACCTCAAGAAATGGTGGGCTTCAAAAAGACCAAACGGCGTGTGAAGAAGATCAGGAAGAAGGAGAAGCAATCAGTTGCAGATGAGCTTCTCATTGATGACACACGCAGCTCTGATTTTGGCTCCAGGTCACGTGGTCGAGGCCGCAGAGAGGCGGATGAAGATGGTGGTGAGGAAGTAAAGGAGGAGACCACATGGCCACATGAAATCCCCCTGTTGTCTGATGACATCAGGACAGCGGAAATGGACATAAGCGACGACGAAGACTTCACACTTCCTGAGCCAACTGTAATTGAGGAGGATGAGGCAGAGCAGGAGCTGCAGAAACAACTGGAGAAGCAGAGGAAGCTGAAGCAAAAGCAGCTTCTCAAGGACTCTGGGGAGAAGGTGGCAGAAAAGATTAAAGAACTTGATCAAGCCAACAGTGAAAATGATCCTGAAAGGAAGAACAACATCGTTTTCAACGCCACATCGGAGTTCTGCAGAACTCTGGGTGATATTCCAACTTATGGACAGTCAGGCAACAGAGAGGACCAAGAAGAAATTATGGACTTTGAACAGGAAGAAGAGAAAGATGATGCTGGAGATTCAGACTCAGAAATGGATGAGAATGTTGGATGGAGCACAGTTAACTTGGATGAGGAGCAGAAACAGCCAGATTTCTCCACTGCCTCTGCCACCATTTTGGATGAAGAGCCCATTGTCAACTCCGGCCTGGCTGCTGCTTTGCTTCTGTGCAAAAACAAAGGTCTCCTGGACACTGAAATGCAGAAGGTAGCCCGTGTCAGAGCACCAAAAGGTGCCTTGCCCAATGACAACTACTGCATTGAAGACAAGATGGGCTTTGATGACAAGTACAGCCGCAGAGAAGAATACAGAGGCTTCACTCAAGATTTCAAGGAGAAGGATAGCTACAAGCCTGATGTCAAGATTGAGTATGTGGATGAATCTGGGCGGAGGCTCACTCCAAAAGAAGCTTTCAGGCAGCTTTCACATCGATTCCACGGGAAAGGGTCTGGAAAGATGAAGACAGAGAGGAGGATGAAAAAGCTGGAGGAAGAGGCACTGCTGAAGAAGATGAGCAGCAGTGACACTCCTCTCGGGACGGTGGCTTTGCTTCAAGAGAAGCAGAAATCTCAGAAAACACCCTATATTGTGCTTAGTGGGAGCGGGAAAAGTATGAATGCAAACACCATCACAAAATAAGTCGGGGGGGAAGAGTGAATTATCTTTACCACATACACATTGACACATGCAGAGATACACACATACACACAGGATTTTTTAGTTGAGTAATTGCTCCAGTTTCATGCTTACTTCATACAAGATGTGTTGTTGTAGTAACAAATTGTCCAATAAAATGAATACAAATTAGAGAAATGTTTGTTTTTTTGTGTTGCTAATTTACAAGGTGAAGAGTTAATTATCTTCAGGATGAGTATTTTCTTTTAATGAGAACCTAAATTTGTTAATGTAACAATTGCATTACATTTTTAAAGTCATTAAATTGTCTTAAATTTGAATTTGTGATGGTCAGAAATTTTTATCTATTATTATTGCATTTATCCATCTTAATTTGTCAAAATGAGTCAAGGTGTTCAGCATGAAAGTTTTCATTTCCTATGACACAAATCTTAAACCTGTCACTGGACCTACACTGTCTTTTTACTTAACACTTGCAATGAGTGGTTGGCAAAATGTAGATTAACCTAACCCGCTCTAATAACCATATTCCTACATAAAACTTACCTCTGCATGGGACCACATGTATACTGTTTACCTGCAATGCTTAAACGAGAAGATTATTTGTCAACAAAAACAGTCTGGTAAACAGTTGGTTAAAAATATGCTGAAAATGACTTTAAAAGCATCAAGTTAAAGAGTGTGTAGACACCCTGTTTTAAGTTGAATGTGGTTTACAACAGAGCTTAAATGACAGTAAACAATATAAAAAACAACACTGAAAAAGTTTTGTGGAAGTTCACATGGTGTAGTTATATTTTAAAATCAGATAAACATTTCCACTGCTGTAGTTTCATCCTAGAAGTTACACTAATAAGATACTTTTTCACAGGAAGTGGGCCGATCGCCATGCTTTATGAATTACATTCAATAACATATCTTTTGCCTGCAGTTAACGGAAAATCAGAGAAACATAACCCCATATTGTGTAAAACATTCCACAAGTTATTACATTAGATACTGTCTAAAAATAGAGTGGAATTTCATACTTCTTACAAATGGCAGCCCTGTGAAGGTTTGTTGAGGGACACATGACAGTGGCTGGTGATCAGCTGCAGGGTGTCCTTTTCAGTTTTATGAGCTGTCTTTAATTGTGGTATGGCCTATTAGATCTGTCTGGGTATTAGACTATTTATGTGTTAATCTAGAACTGCTTAAGATTAGGCACAGTAACAACATTTCTATAGTTTTGAGTATGTACAGATTTTTACTGATGGATCAAAGGAGGAAAAACAGACATTGGAGCATATTCTACTGACATGCAGAAATTACACACATGTGCTTGTTGCACAGTTAAATAGGACAAGTAGATGCCAGTGTATAAAGGTTATGAGAGTGTGGATGGTTCAACGTGGCTGTCTGTTTTTTTGAAAGACACTATACAAGCTGCATGACTTAAAAAGGGACATTCAGAGTCAGAATCAGAAATACTTCACTGATCCCATCGACAACTGTGTTATCACCCCAAACTCAATGGTTAAAAACCTTGGCGTGACTTTTGATTCATCTCTGTCTTTCAATGCTCGGATAGCATTTTTCCATCTACGCAACATCTCA
This sequence comes from Epinephelus cyanopodus, assembly GCA_026686955.1. NCBI lineage: Eukaryota > Metazoa > Chordata > Actinopteri > Perciformes > Serranidae > Epinephelus > Epinephelus cyanopodus. The sequence goes on along the minus strand of CM048916.1, from coordinate 23,457,722 downwards.
AATATCCGTCCCCTGCTAAATACCTCAGATGCAGAAATCTTAGTTCACGCCTTTGTTTCATCTAGACTAGATTACTGCAATATCCTCTTCTCTGGCCTACCACATTGCAGCACAAACAAATTACAACTTGTTCAAAATGCAGCAGCCAGGATACCAACCAAAACCAGGAAATATGATCATTTAACCCCAGCCTTAATCACTCTTCACTGGCTCCTGATCCAGTGCAGATCAGACCTGAAGCTGCTTTTACTCACCTACAAATCTCTACATGGCCTAGCACCCCATACTTATCTGAACTAATCATTCTATACGTTCCAACACGTGCTCTCCGCTCACAGAATGGTAACTACCTCACAGTCCCCAAAGTTAACAAAAAATCAGCAGGTGGTAGAGCATTTTTGAGGGATACAGAATCTGTTGACATCTTTAAATCGAAACTAAAAACCTTTTTATTTTCCCAAGCATATGGTACAACTTGATAGTGCTTTTTTATTTATTTTAATTGTTTTGTAAGTAATTGTGCTTATTTGTAAATTGTATTTTTATTTGTAATTGGTATTTTTCCAATGTATTATTGTTAATGTGAACTGGAAAGTGTTTCGAGACCATGTTTATGGTGATTTTACACTTTAAATGAAGCTAAATTGAAAAAGTGAAAGGATAGAGAATTATAAGTAAGAATGGGAGTATGAAGTAGATTATGTTAATATATTAAGTTATAAGTTTTAAGATTGTCAGTGTGTAAAAAAATATATACAAATATGTGCAATGTGCAACATTCAGACATTAAAAAATGTTTTGTGCCATAATGGTTATTACAATATTCCCATCGAAAGAATAAAGAATAAGAATAAACAGATGTACAGTTATGTGCAGTGAAGGCCATCACCAGAGGGGGCAGTAATGCGACGTCACGACTGCCAACTACCGTAAAACCTCAGAGAAGAAGGCGAAGAAGAAGAACCTGTAGCAAAGTAGCTGCCCTCCATCCATGAAAGTATTTAGCAAAGCTAACACCAGCGAGCTAACGTCGCCTCAACCAACACGACATGCACACCTTCAACAGCTAAAGGCTTTCACGGTAAGGATCAGCGTCACGGAAATATAGTCACGTCTAAATGTCACCCAAAACATCGGACAAAGAAACGCTGAGAGAGCTGAAATATGATCGCTAGCATCGTCTGAGACGTGTCAGGCTGTTTGACAGCTTCCTCTGCGGGGTAGCTAGCAGCGAGCTTAGTGACGGACACTGTTTTAAGTAGCTTTGATGTTTGGAATTGGCTTCTGGTTCCTGGAAGCACCTCACATGATCCCGGCCGTGGTTACTTTACGCTAACATGTCATCCTGGAAAATAACCGATGGGTTATGATGACTGTTATCGTGACTGAGCGTTTTTTCCTTAGTGTTATAGAGTTGCTGTTACATTGCAGTAACGTTAGCTAAACAGATTATTAGGAGTCATGCCAGCGCTGAACCATTGGTTGTAGTTTGAAGATAGCAAGTTAACGTTGAATCTAGGCTGCAAATGATCACAGTTTAATGAGTTTAATGTGCTAATCATCGAGTAATGGCTTCACCTAACGTCCACAGCTGTTACAACCAGCCTTCATTCATATAATAGGAAACTCAAGAAATTACAGCCAACGTTGAGAGGGTAGTATTTGTGTGTTGATTCAATGTTTTCTTCCGCAGGCTGGAATTACTCAATGATTTTTGCATAATTTGTATTTGTTGATGTTAACATACTTCTAAAGAACCAGAGAGTTAAACTAGCACATCATTATGCCCAGTTTAACTCATGATAAGTGAATTTATGTCACAACAGGATGGCACAAGGAGATAATGTATCTCTGTTCTCACATAGAAACAGATCCCATCTAGTCCATTATAACATTTCCCATTTGTTTGATCAGCCACACCTGCTGTATTTCCTCTGTAGAGTCCTCAAACAACAGATATTGAAACAAAAACTCAAGTAGCATGTATCAAGTAACAATAAAAAAGCTGGTTAGATGTAGTTTCCAAACAACCCACCAAACCACTTTCCCTCTCCTCCAGGATGTCATGATCCAGGGTAAATAGAAAACAAGCGCAGTGCATAGTTTGTGCATACAGTTTATGTTCATTAGGCAGAGTGAGTTGTCATGTGTCCAGCAATTAAACGTCAATGTAAACCTTGTTTTTTTTTTCCCCCAACTAGCTATAAGTTCACCCAGTGAAACCACAGGTTGACGTGATGTCGGAGCCTAAGCCCCCCACTCCAACCCCTGGAGACACGTACAAGGGTTGGCTCTTCAAATGGACTAACTACATTAAGGGTTACCAGAGACGCTGGTTTGTTCTGAGTAATGGACTCTTGTCTTACTACAGGTAAATTACATGTATATGGCTGAATTTTTAATATGTAATGAATTTACAGGGTTTTTCCTGGCTCAACAGGAAGCTAAGGCGGTACCTAAGGGGAAGGGGCATGGCAAACAAGGGGTGTTACTAACTTTGATAATTTGTGTTGAAAGTGTGCCGGTGGGGAGGTTGATAGAGAATAGATTAGTGTTTTCATTTTGCTCAGTACATCTAAATTAGTACTTGAAATATTAATGTCAAGCAATTATATTGTTGTTTAATTGCCTTATGGTGAATTAGAAACTCTGCATCTGACCGTTTTTCATTCTGTTTGTCTCCAGGACCCAGGCAGAGATGGGTCACACATGCCGAGGCACCATCAACTTGGCCACAGCCAATATTGCTGTGGAGGACTCGTGCAATTTTGTCATTTCCAATGGAGGGGCGCAGACCTACCATTTGAAGGCCAGCTCGGAAGTAGAGCGCCAGCGATGGATCACTGCTCTGGAGCTCGCCAAGGCAAAGGCTGTCCGCATGCAGGCTGAATCTGGTGAGAGGGATAACAAATATGTCACAGATTGCAGGAGAAAGAATACAAAAATGCAAAGAAATCTGAACATCTTACACAGCAGCACCAATGCCAGCCTCATACAGTATGTGTGTCTTTCTCTTTGTGGAAAGTATTTAAATCTTTTTCGTTTTTGTTCCTCAGATGACTCGGGTGACGAATGTGCTGCGGTGCCCCCAACCTCAGGACAGGGTGGAGGCTGCCGTAACTCAGAAGTCCAGTCCACATTACGCACACTCAGCAGCAAGGTGGAGGACCTCAACACCTGTAATGATCTTATTGTCAAGCATGGGTCTGCCCTCCAAAGGTAGAGTGAAACAATACTGTCCAAAGAAAAAAGGGTCATTGTAATTTTTATTTGTTCTTTATTCATGCCTTTATTCTTCACACACAGGTCCTTGTCAGAACTGGAGGGGCTTCGTGTCGGAGGGGACATGGGGGAAAAGATGAGACAGGTTACCGAAAGAGCCACACTCTTCAGAATCACCTCTAATGCTATGATTAATGTAAGTCACACAAGTGTTGATTTCTGAGGAAGGCACAACATTGTTGTTGACTCCTTTCCTGAAAAACTGTTTTTGTTTTTGCATGCACCCCAAGGCATGTAGAGATTTCCTCTCCCTGGCCCAGAACCACAGTAAGCGCTGGCAGAAGGCCTTACAGGTTGAAAGAGACCAGAGGATACGGCTGGAGGAGACTCTGGAGCAGCTGGCCAAACAGCACAATCACTTGGAAAGAGCTTTCAGAGGAGCTACGGTTCTCCCCCCGTCATTCAGCAATCCTGCCTTAGGTAACAAAGGTAAGGCTCTTATTATCCCCAGCTGAACTTCCTCCACCTTTGGACCCTTGATGTCACGTACCTGCACCAGTCAACCGTGGCCAATTGAGCCTCATTTATTCTTCCACCGTTTCTCTTCACCTCAGGTGGTGGTTCAGGAAAAGGTGACGCCAGTGACGAGGATGATGACAATGAGTTCTTTGATGCTATGGAAGACCCAGCAGAGTTTATTACTGTCCCTGCTGACCCCAAATATCACAGGTTATTAACTGTCTGTCTTTTTCAAACGTGCCGTGTACTATGTGTGTAGTACAAGAGTATTTGCGGTGGGATCCTTTTAGAAAGACCCCTGGTTTAGTCCACAAAGCCTCATTTCCACCAAGCAGTCCGGTTCAGTTTGGTGACATATTATAATTATATATTTAATTAGCATTTTTTGCATTTCCATCGTCAGAATTTGTGGATGTTATTAGTAGAACCATCTGTCCCATTTTTTCAGAGACTGTAAACACTCCAGCGTTTTTTTTTTTGGTTTGTTTTGGAAATAAAACCATTCTGTGCACGATCAAACAGGTGCAGACATTTCTCTGCATGGCTTGTGAAGAGGAAATATAGAGAGAGCTGGACGGACAGTCTGGATTCTTTACTAGTAAAGACAAACAGAGCAACTCATGTTCAGGGTCTGATATGCATCTACATGTCCTGGTTATATATGAAATGTCTGAGCTGCATTTTTATAAGCCATGATAATCTGGTCATGGGTCACATATCTTCCTGATGTCAAAGTGATGTATCACTCCCTGCCAGTTTCTCTCCTTGTGTTGCTGTTTTGTTTTAAATGTCATACTTCCTTGTTTATCTGTACACCAGGAGATCTGGCAGCAACGTCAGTGGGATCAGCAGTGAGACAGGAATGGATGATCAGTCGGTAAATGTACGTCAAGTTTGTTTTGTGTGAGCAGGCTCTGATTTGTTGACTTGTCCTCTCTGGTTGTCAACACCTCCACAGTCATGTGACCCTCAAGGCTCTTTTTCCTCCTCTTCCAGTTTGATGAACTGTCTTTGGCATCCAATCCAGAGTCTCCACAGCCTCTTGAGCTAGAACCAGTCAGACAAAGACGGACTCGTATCCCAGACAAGCCCAACTATTACCTCAATCTGTGGAGCATCATGAAGAACTGCATTGGAAAGGAGCTCTCAAAGATACCAATGCCTGTAAGAAACCTGTTCTCTTGTTGGTATCTGAGTGGCATTTCCTTGTGAGAGGAATCAGAAATCAAACTTCCCTCTGCGATTTTGTACCCTCTAGGTGAATTTCAACGAGCCCCTCTCAATGCTGCAACGTCTTTCTGAAGACCTGGAGTACTACGAGCTGCTGGATAAGGCTGCTAAATGTCAGAGCTCTCTGGAGCAGATGTGTTATGTGGCCGCTTTCACAGTCTCTTCCTACTCCACCACTGTCCACCGCACAGGGAAACCCTTCAATCCCCTGCTGGGAGAAACCTTTGAGCTTGATCGGCTAAACGAATGTGGCTACCGCTCCCTCTGTGAACAGGTATGACGAAAGCACACTGCGAAAATAAACATGCTTGAAGGATGATTATGCAAGCACGTTTAATTACTTGAATTGTCTTAAGCCATCGCATAATTGTAATTCTCCTCTCTCTTCAATTAACTCGCCTCTTCTCAGGTGAGTCACCACCCGCCTGCTGCAGCTCACCACGCCATGTCTGAGAAGGGCTGGACCCTCAGACAAGAAATTACTCTGGCCAGCAAGTTTAGAGGAAAATATCTCTCCATCATGCCTTTAGGTGAGTGTGTGTGCGGACCAAATAGCAAGTCTGAGCAGCACACTTTCTTATATTTAAAATAATACTTGGGTTAGCAAGCTAAAAATGACCACTGCCACCAGGTCTAACTTTATTTCCTCTCTGTCTCAGGTTCTATCCAGTGTTTATTTGACAAGAGCAACAATCACTACTCTTGGAAGAAAGTGACTACAACAGTACACAACATCATCGTTGGAAAATTATGGATTGACCAGGTATATTTAAAGCTGACAAACCCTTACAACTAACTACTCAAGGATAAATAAATGACATAGATGTCTTTATAGAACGCTTTGCTTATTACTTTAAAGGTTTATAATTTAATAAACAATAACAACAAAACACTTTGTCCCCTTCCAGTCAGGGGAGATAGATGTGGTGAACCACAAGACAGGAGATCGCTGCCACCTCAAGTTTGCTCCCTACAGCTACTTCTCCAGAGATGTACCAAGAAAGGTGATTTGCTTTTCTATACATTGTTGTTTTTAATCATATAAAAGGTATTGCACGTTTAAAATGTTAAAGAATCTTTAATATATTAAATTAAGCTTTATATCTTCAGTGAGAAAGTTTGTGACCCAGCCGTCATGATGCAAACAGTCAAGCCAAAACAAAGCTCTGCCAACTGGCCGGGTCACAGACTTCTCATTTTACAGCTAAACAGTACACTGAAATATGCAATGTAGTTTCCATATCTTGATTCATACTTGACCAACGCTGCCTAGTTTGACAGTTTGACCACAGCTCTTGAGCAGTGATTGACATGGTTGACAGCTGCATTGGAGACTTCTTGCAACTGCCACTAAGAGCACTAGGAGGAGGCAGAGGGACATTTTGTTTTTTTTCGCAGATTATCTGTCTTGTGTAATTCTGTGTGAATATAGTGATGGTTTCAGCAAATAACTTATTTTTATAAAGGTTTCCAACTGTAGCTTTAAATTTGAATTGATAGAAATAATGTTGATAAATTATTTTCAGTGTAGTGGATATGGCTTTCTGCTTCTAGTTAACACCAAATAAACAAAATACACCCATTTGCCACTTTATTAGGTGCAATCCAGTATAATTTTTCTACCATTAAGTCTGCTTGCAGCATTGAGATCAGAGACTGCAGTATATTGAGAGGTGTCTCTAATATTCATGTGTAATTGAATTTACACATTTACCACAATGCCAATTAAAAAGTGAACATTGTAAATGTAATTAAGGAAGAATTTAGCAGAGCTGTTAGATTTAATTGCATTAGATTTCAGCTAACAGGGTGTCCACTAACTGTAAGTTGAATGTGAATTCCTGTACTGCCCACTGTGGGCTCTTTGAGTACACTCTTAACTGTAAGCTGTGTTTGTCTGTCAGGTAACAGGAGTAGTAACAGATAAGGACGGAAAGGCCCATTATGTGCTGTCAGGAACCTGGGATGAGAAGATGGAGTTTTCTAGGGTGATGCAGAGCAGTAAAGGCGAGAACGGCACCGAGGGCAAACAGAGGACTGTCTATCAGACCCTCAAAGCCAAAGAAATCTGGAGAAAGAACCCCTTACCGTGAGTTTCTGCTTTAAAGAAGATTGCTGGTGCTGAGAAAATTGAAAGTGGGACAGTGTGTACACCTTGTAAGTTGTTTTGACCCTGATCTTTCATGGTGGTGACTTTAGGGAGGGAGCAGAAAACATGTACTTCTTCTCCTCACTGGCCTTGACACTCAATGAACCTGAGGAGGGAGTGGCGCCAACGGATAGTCGGCGACGCCCCGACCAGAGGTTAATGGAGGATGGCCGTTGGGATGAGGCCAACGCGGAGAAGCAGAGGATAGAAGAGAAACAGCGCTCTGTCCGCCGAGAGAGGGAGAGGGAGGCTGTTAAAGCAGCCAGCTCACCTGAGGAAGGTAAAAAAGATGGAAGTTTATTTTGGAGTTTATCTCTCTGTCTGGTGTTTCTATTCAATGTTTTTCTGTCCATTCATCTTCTGCCCACTTTGTCTGTCTTGAAATACCTTGTCTGCCTGTCTCTGTCTCAACTCTAAGCTGTCTATGAGGATTCAGTCAATGATTCACCCTTGAAAAGCAAGTACTCTTCTCTTAGCCTTTCCCCACCCTTGATAGAAGCCGCATTAAAGCTGGGGTAGGCAGTTTTGTGGAAGAAGCAGAGAAAGACCCAAGAATATGAAAATATGCCCTCCTCCTGCAGCTCTCCCCTCTCTGTCCTGAGCCCCTCCCACCAGACAAGCACAGTTTATGCACACAGGTGTTATACAGTATCCTGTATGAGTAGTAGCCTTTCATTTCAATCATCTTGATTGCGATTCTGATTCAGATGCTGTCCTGTTTTCTTTGCAAACTTGTGAGCCTTTTAAACTCCTTGAGATGACATACTGTGACTCGAGGTTTTAGCTAGCTACATAAATATGAACTTAAGTTAGCCACAGCAGAGCTTTTGGCTACGGTTAGCAGGGCTAAACTATTGGATGCATATTCTCTCTATTTCTGAAACGTGTCACAGTATTGACACCTCTTGTGTTTCATTTACTGATTCTCTTTCACACTCTGTTTTTTTTAAGTCAGTCTCCTGTGTTGGGGTGCTTTACAGTGTGGGCAGTTGTTGCCAGTGCTAGAATAGCAGCTTTCTCTGCAAGATTCTCCACCATTGAATTAGGCTTTCACCATCTGAAGGGTGGTGCATGCACATCTGCATTTGTAGAACAGCCAATAAGAACGCTTGAAAAGAAAGCCAAGAGGAGATGCAGAAGTTTCTTGTTCTTTCAGACCACATTACAATATGTTGAAGGTTATTATGGAACTGCCTACCCCAGCTTTAACTCTAGATGCCAAAACACATAAACAGTATGTTTTTAATAGGAAGGTACCACATGTTTTCTACATCATCTCTCAAACACTGTTACCATCCCTTCATCCATTTCTGTTCCATTTAGCTGATGCCGTGGAGACTGGCACAGAAGCAAATGAGGTTTCTGATGAAAGCAAGTATCACTTCACAGCTTACCGTGATATGTCTTTTTAAAGGTGCTTTGAGTAGCATTTTATCAAAGCAGTGGCAGCAAAATGAACCATATATATCCATTTATCAATGGGAAGTTGATACGCATGTTCTCACTACAGTAACTATGTGTTAATTGCTTTTTATCACGTGCTGTTCAGAACAAGATGCTCAAGATTCTCTCACTTGGCATTTACAACTGTTCTTTTTTATGGTGGGCAGAGCTACAAGTGTCATGATGACGGGTCATATATTACTCTACATCACTACATTTTTGTCAGTAACTAGAATTCCCTTTAACAACTGACACCATCACCAAGAAAAGCTGTAGCTTATATCAGCTGCCACACTGCCACCAAGTTAGATTAAATTGAATGTCACCTGTTTATGGCCAAAAATTATTTATAAAAATAATAATAATAATTTTTTAAATAAAAATAATAAAATAATTTAGCTGTGAAAATATTTATTTTAAGAGCCTATTCTGCTTGAAATGCTACCCACAGCACTTCTAAAATGAACATAAACAAGAAATTTGTGTGGCATTTGGATTTTGTTTGAGTTGTGGATTCACATCCTTGTTTTTTGTGCTGGTGTTAAGCTGACACAGAGGACTCTCCCCCTCTCACACCTGTCGCATGCAAGTAGCCTCTTACATTTCATTTACTGTCTTTCTTTGTGTCATCCATCTTCAGATCATACCCAAACCTTTATGTCTTAACTCTCAAAGATTCATCCTCAATTCTTTTATTTTCAGCCCCTTATGGACCAACACTCTCCCCTTATCAAAGCAAGTATTCTGATCATAGCATAATGCATAGAGTGTAATTATTCACGTTATAGTAGTTCAATCTAGTTTAAGAGCCCCTCTGTTCACCATTTCCTCTTAACGTCCTTTGCAACTTGCTCTCTCTCAGTGGAAGGCAGTGAAGGTCCTCATGGAGCTCAAGTCAAAAGCAAGTCACAACAGTGTTGCTCTTTGTTATCCCCTGTTTTATAGTCTTGTTCAGTAGGTTTGTGTTGGTAGTCCTTAGGGAACCTTATAGAGGACTGTAGCTCACTGTAGAATTGGCACAAACGTAGAACTTGAATATTTTAGAGTAGCATTTTGTCTGTCGTTGCTCAGTATACTGTGATCCTGTGTAGTGTGGGCTTTGGTTGTGAGGCCGAATTTCTTCATATGGCAGAGGAGCAAATTGGCGACTTCATTGAGTAATCGTAATCATAACTAGAAGGACAGACCTCTTGTCTCACAGTACTGGCAAAAGTGAAAAATGATTTGTGTATCCGCCCTGTGATTGTGATCTGCTCTAAAATGTAGTGGGGACTTCCTTGGCCCACGCTACAGCTTTCCACCGACTTTTATGAAAACTGGGTCAGTGTTTGGGTTTTTTTCTGTAATCCTGCTGACAGACGAGCAAACAAACAAACAAAACCAAACTGAAAACATATTTGGTTGGTTTGAGTAAGGTGCATCTGAAGATGACGCCATCTGAAACATTAACTATCACTTCGTCAACCATCTGAGAGCATGTCCGCTTCATAAAAGCATGATGTGTTGACATGGCTCAGTGGCTTCTTAACCCTCACCTCAGGTCCTTCTGAAGCTTCCTCTCTGTAAAAGATTGTTTCTTTTCCTTTAGGCGCCCATCCAGACAACTACCAAGCACTGTGGTTTGAGAAGTTTGACGACCCCGATTCCGGAGAGACCTTGCACATCTACAAGGGCGGTTACTGGGAGGCGAAGGACCAAGGCAGCTGGGACATGTGCCCTGACATCTTCTAACCCTCCACCGAGTCGGCCTGTCTTCCTCTGTGGTGTACAAACCTCACATCAGCTAAAGGGGGGAATCAAGCCTGACATCAACCTGTCTGCAGTGTCCGTAGCTTCAACTGATCACCTTACTCGGCTCCCCTTTTCTCGCAGTAATTTGCTCAGGGTTATGGGCATCTGGACCTCACCCTTCAACGTAGATGCAATGCTCATTGCAGCTGATTAGTGTTCAGAATCCCCTCTCACTGCCTCTCAAACACTGTCCTCAGTCCAGGGTTCTTTGGTACAGCCTATGAGTTGCATTTGGCAGCAGATTTTTCTGGTGATGTCACAATGCATTTACTTTAAAAGCACTACTATCAGAAGCAGATGACATCTTACAATATACAAGAGTTGCTTAGAGATCGAGAGCTACTACCTAACATGTAATCTATGTGTTTGTTGTGTTGTGCACTCCTGATTATGACTACTTTTGCAATGAGGTTATTGCAGCTTCCCCAACATGGCGCTACTATGAGTCGATCATACCCAGAGTTTTTAATAGTTCACACAGGAAATATTCATTATACCAGTTTCAGACCACACACATGCAGAGATGCATGGCCTTCAGTGGCTCTGACAGAAAAGATAAATGCTGTTTTTAAAATAAGTAATTAATGGCATATTTCAGTTATTATCTTTGGGCTGGTATAAATTAAAAAGTATCACCAACACCAAGACATCATGCAGAGTTTGCCTTTACATTTATAGTGTGGTGCTACTTCATTCCCTTAAATGAACTCCAGACGTATACTATATCTACACATTAGCCTTTATTTTTTAGTTTTTGTACTCCACTAGTCCATTTCACAATCTTTGTGTGATTTTTTTTTTTTTCCTGATATCCCCCAACCCTGTGTAAGATACAATTGAGCAGCATGAAAACACTTTCCACAGTTTGGCTGCTCCTCAGATTTTGGCCCAGTCATGTGTGTTTTGGCCATCTTAACAAATAACTGCAGTCTTCTTCACATATAGTTACAATTTTTAAACTTTTTTTCACTATTTAAGAATTAAATGTGGTGATTTTTCTATTCTTTTTTTGTATTGCGGAAAAATTACATTTCTATGTGTAAAACATTTAGTTTAATAGAAAATATGTTCTTTAGTTAATATGATACCACATTGAAAACCATGAATTGAAAAGGTAATGTCAAATTTGTATAAGCACCAATGAAAATATGACGTATAGAAATACTAATGGCAATGAGGACGAAAACATTTAGAAATGGCCTTTTAAGTTGGTACCATTCTGTAGTCGTCATTACAACAGAAGTTTTTCCATTTTTACAAAGTAAATCTTATAACTTTGTTCCTTAGACCCACAGAAACCCTGTAAAAATATGTTTTGTAGGACACCATGACCCTGACCTACGAGTCAATGTCAAGCTCCCCCGACATAAAAGGGGGGCAGAGGATATGTTTTTTTTTTTTCAATTTCTAAAAGGGGACATGCTCAAAGTAAAACAAGATGTTAAGTTGCTGTTTAAAGAGTGTAGCTGTTGACCAGGTTATTGAGAGCAAGAGCCTCATTAAATTGATCATATTGTGTATGAGACTGAGACTAATCCTTCCGTTAAAGATAAAACTCTATTTTGATTCTTCAGTCGAGCACACAAATTGCAGTATTTTCATATGTTAAGCCTGTGCCCTCTTTAAAACAATGTGTATCCACCATTTAAACTCTGCTTTCAAAGTAAATGTTGAGGCTTTCGAACAGTTGAGATTAATTGTAAGTGCAGCAGAGCCGAGCTGCGTGCTGATTTCTGCTGGCTCAATGATTCGTGAGGCAAGTGTGTTCTGTCTTCCTGGTTTCCTTCAAAACTTCTTGATCATAGCTTTAATCTTGACGTAGGGTAGTTTAGTTGTCGTGTGTTGTGAGTGTAGTTTTTTAACAGACAGCAATAAGAGTGCCTCAGTGTGTATACATGTGGCACTACATGAAATGTGTGAACGCTGCAAAAAAATTCTGTCGTTGTGTTTGTCGTTCTCTGTCATACGAGTGAAAGGACTGTGTGGCTGGTGAAAAATCGAAAATTCATTTTATATTCAAGTGTACTTAAAAAGGAGAACACTGAAAATGAATCACAAAACAACGTTGCAAATATTTCTGTGTAAATATATTAAAGTAATTGTAATATTAACTGGTATTGATAGAGAATCTAATGGCAGTTATGCACTTTTGTTTTCTTTTACGTCATTGTTTACTCAAAACTGGATGCATTTTGTCTGAGCTCAGTGTACACTGAGTCACCCTCGACCGGCCAGGCTGGCTTTATTTTAAATGACATTAATTTGTTTTAGTCTGAACCATCTCTTACTATGATTTACCGTTGTTTTCATACATCATTTAAACACATGATGAAGAGTGTGTGAGTTTTAAATTACATGTTTCTGTCTGTCTTATCTTTTTCAACACACATTGATTTTTAGCCACTGCTCTTAATTGCGTAGCTCCATCTTTTCATGTGCATCTGATTTCTTTCTTAAGTTTCTACCTTTTTCATCCCTTTATTGTTTCATGCTATGAACTGTCACTGTACACACTCCCACAACTTCCCACAATTCTGTTCTTGCACTTATTTACATCCATTATCTGTCATGCCCTTTATGATTTTACTGTCAGCTTGTGATGTTGGCGACTGAGGAGTTTGTCATTTTGTGAGTTTGGTGTGAAAACTTTTCCTAAACCATCAATTCGCTAAATGCAAACATATGTACCTTAGTTAAAATGTACATATGTACTGACTCACACCTTTTCTGTCCTTCAATGCAGTGTTTTTTTAAACAGGATTGTGTTAGAGGTTGTCAATATTAAAGACTGAATGAAGTGCTTACCTTTGGTGGTTTTTATTTTACCAAGCTAAGCAGCATAAAAATGCTGAAAAAATGTTAGTAAATGGTTTGAAAAGATTGTTATATACAGCTTCATCTGTGTAGTTAACTCAGAGATCATTTTACAAAGACAGAGCTGGAAAAATGTAGTGAGTGTAGTCTAGTGTAATGAATGTACTAAGAGACTGGCTATACTTGGAGAAAAAAAAACATTTGTGTGGGGTAATTAAGACAACAAGTGAGTCAGCATGTGCACCACCAGGTCCCTTAAACTGAAGCAGCTTTTCCTATTGTGACATCAAAATGTCATCTGTGAAAAAGGCCCCTGTTAAATCACATGTGGTAGCTAACCTATTGTCTTCATATGAAGTATTCAGATCTGTTGCTTTAGTAAGAGTGGCAACAGGGTCTGCATAATGATTGTATTAGTCCATTACATAAAGAAAAACAGCCTTGTTGCGAGTGTGCAATATCTTCAGTAGGGCTGGCAAGTTCGAATGTGTGGGTTTTGGGGTCATGTTGCAACCAAGACAAGTCCATGTCCCTGACCGTCCTCTCTCTCCACTGATGCACTTGTCAAACGCCTTTGTCTTTGCTGCACCAGAGGAACACTCAGTCTCCAAGCCCACCTGTGCATGGACCTCGTCCATACTACCAGGCATCACCCAGTAGGCTGAAAAGTCAGTGACTGTCTTAATCCCCAATGTCCACGCTGCTACTTCAACTTTAAACAGGAGAGCTCCAACATGTGTACAAGACTCTGCTATGCTAGCCATGTGTGTGCAGAGTGCATGCTCCAGTTGGCAACAGGAACTGGTTACTCATGGCTTGGGAGCAGGTTCACTGTAACATTGAGGGTGCAAAACCAAAGACACAAATAACACTAAAATAACGTATAAACTGAATGATTAAAAACAATCCAAATAGACTTCACACTTGTGCAGGAACTGGTCCAAAGCACTGCAGATGACAGCAGCAGAAACAGCAGTGTGCTGGTTGGAAATTGATCGTTAACAACCAAACTGTGGCCTAAATGAAAGACAACTTGACCAAATGACTAAATGCCTTGGAAGAAGAAGTTATGTTGAGTTTAGAGTGGTGACACAAAGAGATCTGAAAATCTGCAGGACCTGCACTCATCCACTGCTCCAGTGTGTGAGAGCTCACACAGACAAAGTAGGAAAAAACGTCTGTAAATGTTACATTGGGAAGACTTGTTTAGATCACCGTACAACTCTTTGTGTTCATACAGATTGAGCCTGATAATTCCCTTTTTTTCTCCAAAGTAGCCTTCTTTGCATCTTTGCTCAGCTTCTGTCAGGTAAGAAATGTTGCACTTGATCTTCACCTGGTCCATTCATGTTTTCTTCTCTGTTGATTTGTGTTTGTCGTCACTGTGTACTGATGGTTGAAAATGAATGAATGAATGTAAAATGGCCACCACTACACATGACGTATGTAAAAACACCATATTACTAGCAGAAGTCCTGCATCTACGATTACATTTAAGTAAAGTAATATGAGAAAGTATTAGTACTAGTAGAAGCACTATTAGCTAAGTGTACTTAAATGTCAAACTAAAATTATTTTGAAAATGACTGACTAAAATACACATGCTTTAACTGGCTGACTTTTTCTTTTGTACAGTTTTAGTTTATAACAAGAGATCATAGTTTATAAATTGATTGTGTGTTTTGTGAGGAGGAACCTTATTTGAAACATAGACAGAGAGGTGTAGTAAAGTGGAAGTAGAAAGTAGCATCTGTAACTATTAAGGCTTTAGATTAGTCAGAGTTTCATTTTCTGGGAACCAAAAATAATAACCTGCCAAACCCTTATAACGGTATGATGATCATTACATCACATGAACATTAGATGACTCTAGGTTTACATCAAATATTTATTTCTAAGAGAAATTAATGATTGAGTTCAGGAGCAAGATAGATAGATAGATAGATAGATAGATAGATATAGAGAGAGATTATGAGTAATATCAGAGGCAGGACTGTCTCTTCTCTGGGAATTTAGGGGGATTTTGCGGTGTGGGGGGTTTACAGTCCTAAATTGAAACTCTAAAATAGCAGGTATTATCCAGGCTAATTCCAGTATTTTCCAATATTTACATTTATTACATTTTTATTTGACTAACTTAAGGCCAGTGAATTTCATAAAGAATTGTTATTCCTATCAGTGTGGTGAAGGTTTGAGGGCGGGCGGGGTTGGTGTGTTTAGAGGCTGTTTATATTGAATAAATACAATGTAAAAATTCAAACAATCTGAAAATATACATACATCTCCTCGCGTGTGTATGATCCAAATTTTACCTCAGCGTTTATAAGAAAAGAACTTAAAAATGAAAACACTAGCTCCGCCCCTCACGAGGGGGGAGTTTGTGCGGGCGGGCGTGGGGGTTTAAAACGAGCGCGTCTCTCCGCATGACATCAGCATCTTGTTTACTAGCTAACATCCTCACTTCTCCCCGCGCTAGCATTAGCATTAGCATTAGCTGTGCTGAGTTCGCTGTTTACCATATCAGGGTGAGCGAGTCCACTGTGTGGTTAATTTACTAAATTAGGAATATGTCGGTTAACGGATCTGGAGAAGACTCCACAGACGCAAAGAGTAGCGGTACGCAATGGTAAGTCACGGTTAATTTAGCTTAACGTCAGTTAGCTAACTGTTAGTTATTAAGATAGCTATCTTTATTTATAGCAGCTCATTGTTGTCCTGAACAACAACGGTGAGGAAGCTGTTCGTCTTTGTTAATATCCCAAACTCCCCTCTACCCTGTAACTAGCCTTAACATAAACTTTACCCGTTAGTTATTAATGAAATATTAGCTTTTGTTTGCGTGTCTACAAATTGTTTTAGCGCTGTGTTATTCATGTCATAACGTTATATGAAGCAGTAACAGTTAACGTTACTGCAGGGTTAAAGACCGCTCACTTTAAATGCCTCCTCCTCACCCTGCATTAGCCGTTTCTTTTGTGTGCATTGCTGTCGATTTAAAGATAATGGAGAGCTTTATGTTGTTGTTGTTGTTGTTGTTGTTGTTGTCCCTCAGGTCAGGGTCGTCTTCGTCTGCCTCTGCTCCCATGGACGTGGACGCCAAGCCCAGCGCCCACAGCTTCAGATACAGTCTGAATTTCCCCAGCATCGGCCAGTGCATCATCATCAACAACAAGAACTTTGACAGAAAAACAGGTCTTTATTTCGGTCTTCATTTTTATTCTTATTTATTCTTTTAGTCAGGGCAGATGACATACAGTCAAAATAAAACTACCGTAAACACGAGTTGCCACTGTAAAAGATACTTGATACAGAATCAGGCATAATTTTAACTTAATGTTTAACTCGGTGCCGAAAATCATTAACATAAAGTTATTACTTTAGTACAGTAGACTCTGGTGGATAATAATGAATAATTACTTGCTTTGCATCTCTTTGTATGAGTGTAATCTAAATGGCAAATAACCTTGGGTTTTAGACTCTAGGCAAAGTAAGGATTAGGTTCTCATGATAGGGACTTTTTATTTGCTTTATTTTGTACATAAATGTATTATCCAAATATTAATTTGTAGTAATAGTGACAAGATAATGAAAATAATTACTTGTAGACCCTCACCTCACATATCACCTATGTAAAAGGTCATATTTGATACAGAGCCTGGTTCAGATTTAATCTCTAATGCTCTACTTAGTGCTGAAACTCTGTAGCAGAAATGTTTAAGTAAATAATTTTAAGTAAAGATAAGTATCAGGTGGTTACATGAACTTTAAGGTGAATATTTACATGCCAGTCTTTTCTCAGTATCATTGTAATTTAAATAGTAAACACCCTTGGGTTTTTGGTCTCTAATCTGACAAAATAACTGTTCTCACAATAGGCACTTGTTATTTGTCACAGTTTATACACCAATTTCACATTAAAAAAGTACTTTATAGTTACAGTGGAATAAAAATAACCACTTGGTATCCCCAGTCGTTCTCTCTTGATGTCAGGTTTGGTGGTATTTTCCTGCAATCCAAAAAAAGATTCACTGAGACTTCAAATTGTGCCATTTTGAAAAGCTTAAATAATCTAGACTATTGGTTCCCAACAGGTCCAGGTCCAGGTTCAGGTCAAGGTTCACAAAGTTTAATACATTTAGGTTCATACTTGTATTTGGCCATGCTGTCGAGCTTGTTTTCTGGCTCTCTCAAATCGCTTTTTGTCAGTCACTCACTCTACAGCATTAAAACACCAATTGAAGAATATAAGCTCTGTGCTGGAAATTCACTGTTCTTTAAAATGAAATGTGTTTTCTACAGACGTGACACATTCTCTAGTCACTTGCCGTCCATTCAGAATGGACCCACGACCCATTTTCGGACTGGGACCCACCAGTTGGAAACCACTGATCTAGACTAAACCAAGAAGTTAGTCCAGGGTTAATGGTTCTCTTGGCTCAGATGTACACCATTAAATATTTAATTAGGAGTAAAAGGTTAGCTGGCGGTAAAGGTGCCTTTGGTATCCAATGTAGTGTTGTTTCCAGTTCCCACACAGGCATCTCTACTTGATCCCTCAGTTATAGTAGATAACTTTGGTGTGAGGACATCCCTGTCAGAAAGCTGAGTGAGGGGGACTCCTTGTTCAGATGTCACTCATGGATCTGCCTTTAATTGTGAGGGGGTGCCACTTCTGTGCAGTTGGTCAATCGGCAATTGCTTGATTACCTTGAACTTCACGATGAGATCTCTAATCAGTGGGGCTCCTCTGTCTGGTGACAAGTTTGTGTTGGGCAGGTTTGTCTGTCCGACTGCATCATCAGCAGGACTGATAATAAGTGTGAGCTCCACAAAAGTTTTTTACAGAAATGGACATCTCAGTGCACAACAGAGCAGATCAATCATCTGGCATCCACACCTTCGTGAGACTGTGGGCTCAGGGACCCAATTTACTCGTGTTGCCATGGATCCAATTTAACTGCATCCCATGCCAGTTAATGAGATGTTGAGGTTAGCTCTGTCGAAGGCCTTTCGCTGGCTTTAGTGAGAATGAGAACAAGCAGGCAGTTGTACTAATCCTTGTATGCATCATTACATTTAATAAGATAAATCAATAACTCCTGGTCTAGCATACCATCAGTGGCTCTTCAGGAAGTTCAGGTACCCGCATGACACACTGCATGATGCGGCATGACATGTGTACCCATGATTTAATTAGTTCCTCTTTCATGTTTGATAAACACTGTGGAGAATTCTGTGTATGTGAAAGTTAAGTCTGGACATTTATTGAATGGCCCAGTCCCTTGGATATTGTGGTAGTCTTGTTTTAGCCTGGCAGGATATAGAAGGAGCCATGAAAGTAAAGCCATTACAGCTTTGTAACGTGTGTCCTTTTGATGCTCATAATCATTTTGTGAAGCAGGACCCATAAGGGAATGTTTATCCAGTGTGTCCTTCTGTTTGGATATAAAGATGTCTGCTGTCTACAATAGTTGGAGAGACTGTATGAGCTCAGTCCTTGCCTACTTTTTAGTCGCACCGTGCAAGGTAAGCTTGAAAAGCTGCTATGCCATTATGAAAGAGCCTCTATTATCTGTCTGAGAAGACCTTGGGGTATCAATGCAAGCAAGTGCAACTTCAGTCTGCTCTGTCTGCATCACCGTTACTGTATAACGTCTCATTTTACTGTCAAACTTGTGTTTGACAAACCCGTATAGCAGGACTAACCAAACACACATGACTGCTTGGTCAACAATGTTCCATGAGCAAGAACATTATATTAGTGGGATAAACATCAGCAGTGGTTAAGCCTGTTCAACCAAGAAAAAGATTCCTGTTATGGTAGATATGTGTACACTTTTACATAACTCTGTAATTTCCCATGCATGTTTCCAGGATAACTGCAGCATTTTGTGCCAGAGCCAATAAGATTGTGTAAAAGCTAGCAGGTTGATAGTGATCCACACAGCCTCACTCTTACAAACAGAGAAGGTGACCACAGTTACTGGGATCTTTTATATTCAACTGCCTCTTTTCCAGCATTTTGACACGTCATGGAAGAAAAAGAGCAGGTGTAACTAATAACTTACGATAGCTCCGTACTATTCAAATGTCCTAATCAGCCATGACAGTTTGACAGCAAATGCTACTCACCCAGCAATAATTTCATTATTTACACCTTTGTAGGTGTTTTCACCTTTTCTGGCCAATTAGTTTGAAGATATGTGGAACTTATGTGAGGTAACCAGACAAGAAAGGGTGCACTCAAAAGTCCCACCATCACAGTACAGGTGTGTGCAGGTTGGGCGTGGTTTTCACTTCATTGAAATGTCGCCCACAAAACGACCCGAATCCATGGCCCTGTGAGGCACGTAAACAAAATACCCTGCATACTAGGGTTGTAATAATACGTCATCTTGAAGATACGCCTTTAATTTGAAATTCTCATGACGTGTCTGTGTCACCATTTTAAAACAATCAATCATCTTTGTGTCGGGTATCGTGGGTGTGCAGGGCCTTTTACAATTTATAACAGTGTGTCTACAGTGTATGCTTAAATCTATTTACAGGGAAGCGAAATATGTTGGTTCCTTTTTAAAAATATTTTTTGTAGTTGCGTTTTCATTGTGTTCAAGTAACCAGATTGTCTTTGCTTTGTTATTTAAAGGCATGAATCAACGAAATGGAACAGATGTGGATGCAGGCAATGCTATGAAAGTGTTTGGGAAGTTGGGTTACAAAGTGAAGGTTTACAACGACCAGTCAGTCGAGCAGTTGAAACAGGTTTTAATCACTGGTAAGTTCAGAATTCATCTGCTGTTTTTTACAACATCTTGCACAAAATATATATTAAATGCTGTACATTTCTGTTTATTCAGCATCAAAGGAAGATCACAGCTGCAATGCCTCGTTCGTCTGCGTCCTGTTGAGTCATGGAGACGAGGGTGTGTTCTTTGGCACGGATGGTTCAGTAGAGCTCAAGTACCTGACGTCACTTTTTCGAGGCGATCGCTGCAGATCCCTGGTGGGAAAACCCAAACTCTTCTTCATCCAGGTATTGTAAGAGCTCGTCTCCTTCCTGTGCTGACTTCCATTGAGCTTTGCTAAAGTGATGTGTAACCAAGTGTCATTTTGTTTGTGTGCACATCGAGTAGGCTTGCAGAGGCACTGATCTGGATGCAGGCATTGAGACAGACAGTGTAGAAGATGGCATCACCAAGATCCCTGTAGAAGCTGACTTTCTCTATGCCTTCTCCACAGCTCCAGGTTAATACTCACACAAACACCGTACCTTCTGTATACTTATTAATCCCTTTTTTATTTATTGTATTGACATGCCCATTATTCAATCACTCTTCTGTCTACAGGCTACTACTCGTGGAGGAACACTACTACCGGGTCCTGGTTCATGCAGTCACTGTGTGAAATGATCGCCAAATATGGGAAAGACGTGGAGCTTCAGCACATCATGACGCGAGTGAACCACAAGGTGGCAGTAGAGTTTGAGTCTGTCTCTAATTCACCAGGCTTTCATGCAAAGAAACAGATCCCATGCATCGTGTCAATGCTGACCAAAGAGATGTATTTCTCTCCTTGATGTCATCAGAAGACTACGGCCTTCATCTGCGGGAGAAAGGCGTGGAGATGTGTGCGAGTTGGTGTTTGTGAATTATTTTAGTTACACTGTCTGACTGAATATCTCTTGACACCTCAGTTATCATGTTTCTGGGAGAGTAGATGTGCCACTTTTCACAAGCTTGGCGTTACAGGGTACATACAGTTCTAAGATAAGGCATTAAAAGTTTACGCCTACTGAAATATTATTCTGTATTTTCTCTTAAAAATTTAACCTGATAAAGGTTATTTTTTTTAAAACAATGTCAATTTGAAATAAAAACAAAAAACAACACTGAAAAATAATGAATCTAAAGGTAAAACATGATCGACCTTGTAATTCCAAGCTCACAGTTTCCTACCAGTAAATGCCTCTTTTCTGTTTACACTATACACATTTCAGGGAAACATTTTGGGAGCCAGTTTCATAGGAACTTTGACCTTCTATATTAATCATGAAACCGTAGATGGGCTTCCTGCTCTACATCAATTGTTTTATGAGTCAGCAGTTTATTTTAGACATTTGTAATTAAGGGATCATGTCTGTCATTTCTGTGCCTGTTGTTTTTTCATATACATTATCTTTTTTTAACTATTGAGTCAATGTAGCGAAACCAGAAATAATTATTCACTGAAACAGTACGTGACGAGCTGTGTGAAGCCAAGATGCTGCACTCAGCAGGTAAATTTAACGACAGTTTTGTGTAGCAAATTCAGGATTATCCATCAAGCTATCTTGTTGGTTTTTCCAGAATTACATTTTTTTTTATGTTTTTCATTTTCAAAATATGGATTTCTTTGAATGAACTGTTGCCTGTGAAAGTTCTCATATAAGTCAGTGTCAGGCTTCATAGCATGCATGAGTAAAGCCACCTAACTTGCACAGTGTTTTCATTTGGGGCACATTTTCATACTTGAACATAAGTTTACATTTCATGCTAGGCTGTATCTTGTATTTATGGTTTTTAAGGCTTAAAAGGAAAATAGGGTGCATTTTCGCTTTGCTTTAATACTTACAGCTACTAACTTCTTAAAAAATGATTTCAAAGTCAGCTGTTTTGAAACAGTAAGTCATACTTTTGTATGTAACAATCAGCAGTGAGTGATTTATAACAGACAAAGCACAATTTGATTGTGTACTAATCCAGGTGCTGGTCATTTGCGACTAAACGTTTTCAGCAAACCAGCTAAAAATCACTTTTGCTGTTAAAATATTTCACTGGTTGACAGTCCAGTTTTTAAGTCGTATCCTATGTCACTATTTGGGTTCTTTTTTATATCACTATTTTGTAAGCAGTGATACTGTGAGGTTGGTGTAATGCTTTTCCTGAAAAATAAAAACCACTTTCCATTGTTTTGTGTGTAAATGGCATTACTGGGTTGTTTTTTTTTGTTTTTTGTTTGGCTCTTAGAGTAGAGAAAATCAACACCTACAGGTGCTCCTGAAACTTTAAGTGCTCATATTCTCATGTGGCACTGGTTCACTATGGTAGATGTACCACTGGTGGTGCGTGAGTTCCCTCTAGTGGTATGTGGAGGAATCTTAGAAATGTTTTGGGGGTTTTTTAATTGAAGAAATTACATATATATATATATATATATAATGTCATGAAAATACTACATTTAAAATGAAAATACTTAGACTATGAGATCCCTAAAATGTAATTTGAAATACGTTTTACTTTTCCTGTAATATTTTTGTTTCACATCAGTCTGCCATAGTCATGTTCATGAACATAAGTGTTGTGTAAAAGAGTTTAGTGCCAGTTCTACTGTTAGTGCTTTGTACAACAAGAATGGCTACAGCAGTAATAAAAAATAAATAATATTCTGACTGAGAATTAACCTGCCTTCTGCATGAACTGCCCGTAGCTGGGTACATTATCCTGTGCAATAGTTAACCTCTATAAACGCAGTAAAGGGTCTAATTGTTCACACAGTCGTGAGTGTAAACAGGCAGGATTACTCCAGATTTGGCGGGCCTGGAGGTGAGAAGAACTGGGCCACCAGATCCCGAGGCCCTCGGCCAAATAAAACTGGGCCTCAGATTCCTTCACTGCCAACACAAACGCACTTTACCTAAACTAGCTGTAACAAACAACAGGCCACTTAGTACCTGCTGGATGTGGTGAACACAGAGACAGACACTTATACAACACTTACAAACACCAACAATATCAGGAGGTGATTTAACAAATTGCACCACAATATAGCCACAAATGGGTGCAAGTATACAAGCATGACAGGCACTCAATATCCTTATCCTTTTTATGATAAGATTAAAGTTTTGGGATAAACTGCAGCATATGCAATCTAAAGTAAATAATTCCTTGCCAGTGAGACTGTTAATTTTATTGTGTTCACTGTTATTCACATTAGATTGAACTTCAAATAGCTTACAATTAAACTGGAGAATATTTTACAAATGATTAATAATTTGATCAAGTTATCAAAACAGATTTTGATAACAATTTCAACACATGAATCACTGCAGCTCTACAGTCAAGCATAATGGTGTTAATATGTAAAGTTATTGTGACCTGCTCCAGTTGGAGGTGCTAAAGAGCCAACAAAGACTTACCTGTATTTAAAAACAACTTTACGTCTCTTCATTGCCGCCCAAAAACATGTGTAAATACTTGAGACACTCCTGTATAATAATATAATCATAATATAATCTAGGACATCAGCCCTGTAATAAATAGGCTACAAATATTAAAGCATCTTACCTTTTGACAATTATTTGATGGTGCTGTTTGAACTCTGTGGTACTTTTTGAGCCCATTTACATAATATTTAAATGTATTATTATTATTGTCGTTAATATTATGTAAATTCTCAGTCTGTTCTGGACACATTTCCCTTTTAGTGACTTTTTTTATATATACATTGCTCTGAATCGTGCAGGTTTTTCCTCTTTGTGGCCATTTTTAGTTTTAGTTGTATGTTTTTGAGGCAACACTTTGCTACAGGTTTGGAGTTTTGCATTAAAATGACTCAATTTAAGACAGGTAAACAATTTATAAGGAAAAAAAAAACAGGCTGATATTGATGGTGTTTTCAAAGTGTGAGGTAGGAGTTTCCGTGTGGTCCCTGAACGCAGCGCAAGTCCTCGCCTCTTTCGTGGCTGTAAATAGGCCTTAATGCTCTTGACAGTTGGAGTTAGTGAGCTGGCTGCAGGGGACGGCGTGTCAGGTTGCTTATTTCCCTCATTTTACATGGAGCACCTGTGTTTAACTTTTCCAAAGTCGAGCCGCAGACTCTGGATCACCTCAGCGTGCTTTATTTTACCCTCCAGTCCACTTTCTTCAACATGTCTGAGGATTATCAGGCACTTTTTGGGTAGAAGCGCAAACCGTGCGGTGTGAACAATGACCCGAAACACTGGTTTCCTCTGATGTTTCATGCCTGAAGCACGATGGAGAAGTTTCTCCGAGTAGCCCCGCACTCTCTGGCGCTGGTGCTGTCGCAGCTTCGCAGAGGAGATGAAGAGGGCTGCCCATCATCATCATCACCACCACCAGCACCAGCAGCAGCAGCAGCAGCGGTGAAGTTACAGCATCACACCGGCTACGAGGTGTTCGCTAATTTCAAAGCTGTAAACATGCAGCATTTCTGGAACAAGGCGCTGACAGACGCGCTGTCTGAGATCTTCTTCCTCGGCTGGATCGATGAGCATGTGCTGCTGATCCAGGGCAAAGAAGTCCACCTCCAGGTCCTGAGGAACGGATGGACCAGACGGACCCTCAAACCACCACAGGGCTTTGACATCATGTGCATAGGTGAGTGTGTTACACGTGCATAATCATGCTGTTGGGCTCAAGTTGCACAGGCATTCATTCTGCATTGGTTTTAGAAAGAGCACTGAAGTTGCTGTCATGTGTTCATATGCAATGTTTTCTCCTGTCCTTGCATGGGAGATGTGGCTTGCAGCATGGCCACAAATAGCCCATCAAAGCAGACTCATGCACTAGTAGAAAAAAAGGAAATATAGTTTTGGAAAAGTTGCACACTTTAGCAGTAAAAGCAAGCGTTTAGAGAGTTAAGAGTGTTAACAGTAAGTATAGTGTGCTGTGGCAATAACATGTAATTAAATCTGTCAAATCTTGGCCTCCATGCACAGAGCCTGTCAGAATGAGTCGACTAGATGACACAAATAAAGTCATTTTAACTGTGTTTAACTCCTGTCCACAACATTAAGTTGCATATCATTTAGCAGTGCTTCCTTTTACATTTAATACTGTATATGTCTGTCCAGTGTCCAGAGCTGTGGACTTGAATCAGACTGAAGTCACAAGAATGGGAGCGTGGACTGATTTCACTTACTTGAAACTCGCCAAAGACTTAATACTTAATAGCAAAAACACCCAAGTCTCAGGTTTTTAAACCATTAAATCCCAAAACAATAAGAAAATTCATTAAAGTGCATCAGGGAGACCTCGCATAGCTGTCCACTTTGCATAACGTTGAACTGGAGACTGGATTAAGGTGTTGCATACTGTAATGAACCACAACTAACTCAAGTTCGAGGTACCAACTCTTCGGAGAAGCTTTAAAGTTCGATTTACTGATTTTATAGTATTACCTGTTGATGTTTTAGCTAATGTGATTGTTTATGATGATTGAAGTGTCTTTGGTTTCTCTTGATAAAGAGATCTTTTCTCAGTTACCGTAAAACTTCAATTAGTAGCCCGAGTTATTATTTGCTTAAATCACTGAAATCAACCGGCCTGTATTTGGAACAGGCCTTTAATTCCTCGCCCACAAAACTGTTGCTCATCAAAGATCGGGAAATACAATCAAATTGTTTATTTAAACCAGTATGAATGTTGCCTGTTTAAAAATTACACTTCAGATAATATATGAATTATGAATCATTCATTTGATTTAGCTCCGACAGAAAGCGCATCAGAGGGAGAGAGTTACAGCACTTGAGGATTACAGCACCCAGCATACCGCCACAACTGACTCCTGAAGAAGAAAAAAGCAAACTAAGTATTAAAGGAAAATTGCCTCCGTGCAGATTGCCTATGAAAAATTGTCACTTGGACACGTCCTCAAGGACTTGAGACTTGAGATTTGCTTTGTAGGACGAGTGTCGTTACTCCACCTGCAAACTGGGGGCTCAAAAAATAACTCTGCATCTGTACCTGACTGCTTGGAGGATTCTTTCCTTTTAAACCAAAGCATTACGGTGCAGGGGATTATTTACACAGTGTGCAAAAACACAGCCTGTTTAAACTTTACAAGAAGGCTGAGTCCTTATCAGAGACTGAGATTGGGTTTGACAAGATTTGAGATGCAGACTTTTCTCGATTGACTTGATTGACTCAAGACTTTGGACCTGCCCCAAGAGACCTAAACTATCTTTACGTCTTGTGAGCTTCAGCTTGTGACCACAGTTTCTCTTTGTCTGACACTGTTACCTTTGATAACCTATTGTGAATACCTTTCCGTTAAATGTACCTGCATGCAGTCTGTGGCCCTTCAGAGCTCTGCTGGTTGTTTACTGATCCAATTTTCTCCACACCTCTTTAATAGCTGCCAAAATACTGCTGATTGACATTCAACCCAACCTGACTCTCCTTTTTATAATTGTGTGTCAAAATACTTTACCCTGAGGTTTTTATTTGATATGTCTACTCCCTCTGTCAGTCAAGACAAGTTGCACGAAACCAGTCGTAGCTAGTCCGACGAGAGGAGTTTAGGCAGCATCTCACCCTATAACCTCAGCTGCTTCATATCGGGTAGGTTTACTCATTCAGAGAGAGGAGACTTGTGCCCAGTTCTTCTCCAGTTCAACATTCCCACACTCGTACTCATCTTCTTTTGACAAGGCCATAACTCATGTATGTGCTGAGACAGGTTTGGACGACTTGAGGTATTGTCAGCGAGTCTAACCGCTGCACCCATCATACTGCCCTTATCTAAGTGTGTGTGTGTGTGTGTATGCGCGTGCGTGCAAATGAGAGAGAGGCGTGCAGCATGTCATAGATTACCTTATTTATGTCTGTTTCACAAAGGAGCCTCAGTTTCGATTGTCAGACCCGTTGGTGAGCGGCATCAAACTGTAGCGGAGACATCAGAAACAGTCAGAAAATACCTTGTTTGATATGTTGAATATATATTGAATCTTAAAGTATAAGCTTGTCTCATTTCATTGCATTTTACTCAATGCACTTGTCCTGCAACTTGAAGCGATAAAAGTATATTAGCTTTGCTTCCAGCAGGGCTTTCTGGAGAAAGGGAGACTAATGCTAATTTAGTAGCATTAGTATATTCTAAGTATATTTAAAGCTGCACTTCTTAATATTTTTATATTAACAATGAGTCAAGTGACTTACTGCAGTAAAAAAAAAAAAAAAAAAAAGCTCTATTGAACCCCCTGTACAACACTACCTGCCCAGCAAATGGCAGATATACACAGGTACCCACTAACAGGTTAACATAGTGGAACATTTATCGGCTGAAGTGCCAGATTTCCGTCTGGTGGTGGTGGAGACCAAAAACAGAGCTAAAAGGAGCATGACAATTGGACTGACATTCATCAGGTTGCCGAAAATTTGACTGAAAATGAATGCTTACAGTAAAGCTTCAATTAGAAGCCTCGTCCCAATTAAACGCCTGCTACCTTTTGACTAGCCTGATGTGGCTATGCAGTTTGACAAATAGGCGACCGTTTTAATTAGATGCCTGGTCTGGTTGCCAAGCGGTTCATTTTTTCATAGAAGTTCTTTGGATGTATAAAACCGGGTTGTTTGCTACCTCAAATTATGCGTCTATTCCTTGATTATCCTGTAAGTTATTCATATTCCTTTAGTCTATAAGAGTCCTCAGATCAAAAGAATGAAAAGTTGTGAATATTGCTTTAACAGGATAAAGTGATGTTGTGGCGGTATGCTGGGTGATGTAACCCTCGAGTGCCGTAACTCTCCCTCTCTGATGTGCTGTTTGTTGGAGCTAGATCAAATGAATGATTCAAAACTGGTATATTGTCTGAAGCTGAATTTTTGAACAAGTCATATTCATACTGGTTTAAATAAACAATCTGATTGTATCTCCCATCTTTGCTGAGCATCAGTCTTGTGTGAAAGGAATTAAAGGCCTGTCCCAAATTGACTATGTGATACTAAATTGCAACAAAATTTAATACAGAAAAGTCACATACCACAAAAACAGGCCAGTCAAATCAGTTAACTACAAAAATTGCCCACTTTTTTACATCCATAAATAAAATACCCTACTATAGGGAATGAAATGAGTATCACCAAGAGTTTTGCAAGATCTCGCAAAAGTACATCTTTTTTTCCCCCCTCCATGTCCCTTAGTGGACTCCATAGAAATTGTTGACACTGTTAATGATACAGATAATTTTTCAACTCAAACTCTTCAGATTCCTCTGATCGGACTGTAAATTTGAGTGTGTATGGACTTTTCGTACACCTCTACAGCTCCCTTTATGTTATCAGATCTCTACATTGAGCTGCTAGACATTGATTTTACGGAACTGAAAACCTCCTATACCTTAGTATCCCTCATAGTCCAAAGGTAAATCTTAAAATAGATCATTTTGTGTCGCCACTGCTTTTTTTTGTGTGTCTGTCTATCAGATGAAGTGACGTATACTTTACTGACAACACTGAAGCAAACACTGATAAGCTGTGGAATGTTTGTCTTATAGCTAATAACTCACCAGACCCTATAATGCCAAAACCAACAGAGCTTACATGCTGCTGGTCCACATGCACATGAGATACTGACAGATTTCTGTGCATTATAAGTTTTCCCACTACAAAACCAGGATAGATATTAACTTAGAACCAGCTGTGCAATTACAATGCATGTCACAGTACAGCAGATTGCGGTCACATTATTGTGCAGCATAATCAACCTTTAGTTTAACAGCAAGCTCATGTGAATTCAACCAGGAGTTAAATTTTAACCATTTAGCCTCTTTTAGATGCCCCAGAACAGCTCTAGCATGCAAAACATTTTTGGGGTGGTGTTTATTCAAATGAAAAATGTCCTGTAGTAATGATAACAGTATCCAGATGAAAACCACTGCAGTGTTGATCTTTTTAGTGTGAGCTGCGAGTTTGTGTGTGACTCATTTTCTCAGCTGTGGTGTCAAGATATGAGTTTGCAAGGCAAGTTCAAACGAAGTTCAGACAAAATGTTCACCATAGACTGTTCATTAAGTTTGTACGTAGACAGTCAGCATTTGGAATAATGTATACTGGAGAGATTATATGACGATATTGTCTTTATTAACAAGATTTTGGACAAATAAGTATGTTTACTCAGACGTTATTAAGGCTGCAGGGAAATGGGAATGGATTAAAATCTCAATTTTAATGGAGTAAATCATAAATAACAAATAATTTAAGTTTTTATTTGAGTCAAATAGCTGTTGTGAGATGCATTTTGAGTCATAAGCATATAGTGCATTTACTCATATGACCGCTTCATGTTTACATAATGCAGATTATTCCCCAAACTGCCTGAGAATGTGTTATTAGGACCGAGAGCCAGAAAGTAGCTGGATTACAACATTTAGACAAAAGTTGTGGATTTTCAGCTGTGTGGAAACAAAGTGGGTTTTTTTTGTTTTTTTTTAATACTGACGATTCAATCTGATTAACTGAGGGACTTTGTATCCGCTAGCAGGATATAAACAATGGACTGGGAGGAGTGGGTGCTCGTAAGGAAGGAAAAGTGGAGCATTTGTTCAGGAAAACACTGTGGCACTGCAGTCCCTGCTGTAGCCCAGGTCTCCACTGGAAGGAAAGGGAGGGTCCCAGTAGAGAATTGGGGGAAATGTTTAAGGCAGCAGAGAGATTTTTGTGCCGTATATCTTAATGTCAGACATGTTATGTAGGCTGTTGTTGATGAAAAACTTCTTTTGTCTCTTTAGTCTGCGTCTGGCCTACAGAGCTTACTGTGAAATAGACATGTGTTGTCATAAATGTTCCACTGGAGGGCAGACCACCGGCAGAAATGGCCCTGTTTGCAAGGAAGTTGGATGAAGTTGTAACAGGCCACAAATCCTTTACTGCCTGACAGCTCAGGACTACTGTCTGAAACAGCAGGATGGTAGTATCCCGCTTTTGATATGTTAATCTGCAACATCCGTGTAGGATTTACCCTGCATGCAGAGTTCATTAAATTACATTTTATGGGTGATATATTGGCAATGCAAGGCTTAAGAGACACCTAGCCAGCTTTGATTATTGTCGTCTTACTCTGAAATGATGTACTGCACCTAAAGGATATTCGATGCACAGCTACAGTAACATTAGCCATTAGCAATAGCTTATGGTCCGTCTGACTGTTTGGTTTTAACCGTATAACTGCGAAACTAAGCAATTCAGCTGCACTTTGTGATAAAGGGATACTTATACCAATTTACAACCAGCCTTGTATCATAACAATGTGTGTAGTATGTGTAAATGAACTGTGTAAACTTGTCTCCATTTTATCAGCGGCCAGATCTCCCTGATCATCTCTTAGCTCATCTCTTGTCTGTTACCAGCCAACCACCATATTGTTTCCTGTGGAAAAACCTCCAAGCTCACATTACCTCCTGCGGAAGCGTTTATCGGTCCACTGTAGCGCAGTGCATTCTGGTAGTTGTGGGTTTTCTACCTCTTGAGCAAAACCGATTGCCACAGTCCTTCTCCAGTGTTTTCTCTGGTCATTTAGCAGCAGTCATATAACAGAGATACAGGGAAGTTATGACTTCATGAGTAGAGAATGGCGTCCCGCTACCTGTGTGTGTTCTAAGCTGAGCTTCTCAGTAAGTTGTTGTGCCAGCTGTATGTGCATGTTTGTGCATGTGCCTCCCTATGAGCGTGTCCCATTGGCCACCAATAGTCGCTGTTCCACACTACCCACATACGGCATCAGCTGTTGATATCAAGATGGTATCACCATAGAAGCATTGCGCCCTACCTCTGGTTTTACCCTAGATAATATCATTTCTGTTGTCACTTTTGCAATTGTTAGCTCTGTTAATTGATTTAGGATGGTTAACATATAGCTTCCTGTTCTACCACCGCCATGTGAGAACCGTGTGTAGACAATCCTACCCCAGACAGATCATAGATATGCTCTGTATGCAGCGTATTTAAAGGCGCTGTATGTAAGAATGTGGCCCAAATGGTTACTGCACTGAAATTCAAAACACTGCCGTGAGTTGTCCCCCCCACCCTCACAGATTCAAGGTTGCACGTCGCCGCGTCCTTGATCTTTGGTTTTCCAGCAGACCGTTCGAGCAAGGCTTCTCTGCTGCTAACGCTGCTGCAAGGATACAGCTGAGGAGGAGCCGGCTGCTAATGCTATGTACCAGGACACTGCTAATGCTGCTTGCCGTGCTGCTGTAGCTCAGTCGTAACTGTAACTGATGCTGAGACTCTACTGACTGTGTGACTGGTAGACGGCGGTGGGTGGCGCAACAGGCCAAAACACAAATTCAAAACATAAACATGATTTGCGGACTATGAAGGTCTGCTTCGATAATAAAAACATACAAATCACCTGTAGGGCTGTAACATTAATTTTCATTATTGATTAATTTTCAGATTATTTTCTCAATTTGTCAATTCATTTCTTTCTCTACAAGATGTAAGAAATAGTGAAAAATATAATAATAGCTCAAAGTGATCTCTTTAAATTGCTTGTTATAGCTGACCCAAACCCAAAGATCTCAGTTTATTTAGACTCAGTTTATTGCCACGTATGCCTGAAAAAAGTATTAAATCGTCACATACGAGCAGATGGAACGAGTGGACATTGAGCATTTTTGCTTGAAAAAGGACAGAAACAATGACTCAGTTATCAATATTGTTGCTGATTATGATATTCAGCCAAACAACTAATCACATTTGGAGTCAGCAGGATTTTGTAGGGGTTATCTACAGGAAAATTCAAATAATTGTAGTCAGTGTGGATACATACATGTGTTTTTCAGATAACGTCTTTCCACTATCTGGACATCCTGCTATTTTTCTCCTGCCAGTTTAGTGAGATTGTGCCTTACAGAGCATTTGAAGGATCTCAGATGTTCAGCGGCGATGCAGGAGTATTTTCTGTCCATATAACAGACAGCTCAGTCCTCGTCTATGTGGTGTCTGTCTGCTTCTATCTTGAGTAACTGGCTCTTTAAGGGAACAGCACTCAAAGGTAACAGCTATGAGATCATCGGCTTGCGTCGTCATGGCAACAAAGGCTGTTGCAGCACTACTGAGAAATAAAATGGCTGGCGTGGTGTCGCTCTCCCTCCTCCTCCTCCTCCTCCTCCTCCTCCTCCTCCTCCTCCTCC
The DNA here is from genome assembly GCA_026686955.1 of Epinephelus cyanopodus. NCBI lineage: Eukaryota > Metazoa > Chordata > Actinopteri > Perciformes > Serranidae > Epinephelus > Epinephelus cyanopodus. Next base: position 23,425,641 of record CM048916.1, on the reverse strand, counting down.
CTCCGTCCCTTCCTCTCCTCTTTCTCTTTGGTATCAGTGAACTGGAGCAGATTGGTTGTGACATCGTCCCCCCCACCCTCCTCCTCCTTCCTCCACCCGTGGCCCGTCCTGCCCTCTCACTTTGCTCCTTATTCTGTCCCTCCAACCGTCCATTCACACTCCACACATGTGAGTCAGCAGGAGTCTGCAGCTAGCAGGAGCTGCCACTCTGGACGTGATTAAGGTGATGCTTTGGGGTTTTTTTTTTTCCTTTTCCACTGACAGCTCCACACAGTATTCGTAACTGAATCAACCGGTGGAAAGCACTAACGAATCAGCACCTTTTGAAATGCTTCCCCTTCAGGTTGTGGCCCTGTCAAGTCTTTAGCTTCAGGTGAGACACAGAGAGAGGAAGGATGGAGGGTGAAGGGGCCCCTCATCCTTCAAGAGCAGAGGTTTGAGGGGAAGAAGCGAGGAAGCAGGGTGAGGGTGGAAATTCGGCCAAAAGATTCAGAGCCTGAGCTATTCCCCGGACATCATCTGAGGGCTGAATATTTTTATGTTTTTTCTAGTGTGTGTTTGGAGCTGTTGATATTTGCTCTCCTCTCTGCCTTATGTATGTCCTCGATCTCTCCCTCTCTCCCTCTCTCTTGCATCCTCCCCTCCCCTCCCCTCAGCCTCAATCACCCAGACACAGACGCATGCATGCTCACGCAGAATCGCGCGCAGCAGGCGGATGCGCGCATACACACTTTCTCTCACACACACATACACACACGTACACACACACACACACACACACACACACACACATACTCACACACCCTTCCTGGAGGTGCTGGGAGCAGCTGCAGCATTAGCGTTGAAAGAGATTTGCCGTTGACTGGAGTTTGCATCCCCCCCTGTTAATGAATGGATGCTACGGCGATAGGCTCGGAAGCTTCTTCCGTTGGATTGCGGGAAACGGTGGATATCTATTCTTGAAATTTATTTATTTATTTCTATGCTCTCCATTTTTTTCTCCCCACCCTCTCCTGGTGTGCTGTTGTCGAAAGGACGATGGGGTCTTGTGCTTGATCGGATAAAGATGGAGGTGAACGTGGCGTCTCCGGTGCTTGGCATACTATTGAGGTTTCACTGCCCATTAGGGTGAATGGAGCTTTTATTTCTGTTTTTTTTTTTTAAGTGGGCTCTTTTGTTTTCCGGGGATCGGCCGAGCACTCCTGTGGTGAATTGAGCTATTGTCGAAGACTGGGCCTCTTAAGCTTTGAATCTTTGACCATCCATCCATCCCCTCCCTTCCTTCCCTTGTTACCTTCTACTCAAAAGGAACAAGCAGATCCCAAAACCTCCACTGAAATCTCTCCTCACCGTCCTCCTTGCTTCCAATGCCCCATTTCCCTCATCTCTACCCCTGCCCCCCCACCTCTCTCCTGCTCCCTCCTCCCACATCAGAGCGGCTACGTAATGTGCCTCCCTACGCATGCAAATGGGGATGCTACAAATGGTGGCTGGGACTGATGCCGATGAAAGGGTGATGCCTCGCGCAATCACCTGCACCTCCGCCGCCGCTGCCATCGCTCCAGATCAGCCTGGGAGAGCCCAGCAGCCGATGACAACCACCCACAGTGCGAACACAGTCGTTTGTAACTTGCTCGTGGATGTAAATGAGACGTGTGTATGTGTGTGAAGGTGCACACTGGTTCCTGCCATGTCTGGTGTGTGATCGCTCTAGCGGGACGTTCTTACTGATGCGGGGGAGGCACTGAGCCTGAGGTTGGTCGACCTCCCCCTGCACACCCCCCCTTCCCCTACCTCCCTCCTTCCTTCCCCCTTCTCCCCCTATTCCAACCCCCCCCCCCCTCCCCCTTATCCCAGAAGCCCCCGGGGGTGAAGGCCACCTGGTAAAGGGGTCACGATGAAGAAGAACCGCAGCAGCAATCTGCGGCGGGCCTGGCCCAGCTCGGAGCTTACCGAACGCCCGCTGGAGCACAATCTCTCCCGTAGTGAGAAAGACATCCGTGTGCAGAAGCAGCATCTTCCTCCCCCTCCTGCTCCTCATTTCTCTCCGTCCCCGCCAAGTTATCGTGCGCCAGGTGAGTCTGTGACGCTCCCATCACGGGAAGCTCCACCCTCTCGCTACGCAGAGCAAAGGCACAGTTTGAATTTGGGGCAAAGGGCAGAGTTCAAAGTGGACAAAATGTGTGTGTTATCAGGTAGGAAATGATAACCTCCCCTTTTCATTACTTCTCTAATTTATTGGACAACATAAAACAGAAATAGAACATTTTAGGCACGATTTGACACTAATTTGGCTTGTTTTAAAATGTATCTTCCTGCAGTGGGTCCAAAACTTTCACACTTATTGACATATTTACTTATCGTCTTCATATTGTCTGACCCATATTTAGAAATATAGATAAAACTAATGGTGAAACACGATGACAAAATGGGCATTCATCAGTTTGTACCATTTAAATCCTTTTTTCCATTACGTATATTTTATATGTCCAAAAGTTCAGCCACTATACAGCACATCATTTGCATCACCTTTGCGCCAAATTTCGTAACAATTTATATTTTGTGTTTGTTGATATTACGCAAGGGCTTCAAGGCCGTCTCCCATCACAAAAATCAGGTCCTTTCTGTCCCTTTTATTAGAAAAACCTGCGTATTTTTCTGCTGCTTTCTTGCTCCATTGTAAGATATGAAACCAATACTACAACCTCATTCAACCTCAGTCCCGTACTATACGATGCTATACAAGCACAGGACGGGGATTTTTTTCGGGAACAGATTCACTGGCAGATTCAGCTTTTCTCATGTTTACCAAAAAAAAAAAAAAGAGTAAAGCCCTCGTAAAGCCACATAAAGCTTAAGGGGCTGTGATACTAAGCAGAGATAACGTCATCGTGTTGCTTAACTGACCATTCAGCTGAGTGTGGTGAGGAGGCAGGGCCCTGCACAGATCTCAGCTCAGGTAACAGAAGTGCGGAGAGTAAAATGATAACAAAACTTATTTAAAAAGACAATAGTGATCAGTAAATTCAACATTAATGCTGTTGGTTATATATAGATATTAGCATAGGAGGCTTTCATGGTGTATTTTCTATACTGTATTGTGTGATTCACTATCGATCACCAGATTTAGGTCAGGGGACAGGGTCAGCTACAGCACAGATGCTGCAGTAGATTCAGTGTGTTGCTTTACAACCTTTCAGCAGGGCAGATGTTTGCTCTCATGGGGGCTTGAAGCCGGGCCGTCTGGTTGTAGGATGATCTCACTACTCACTACTGCTGACAGCAAAGCCAGCTTAATTCAACAAAGGCAAACAGGGAATTTCTGTGTGTAAGCTCTCAACGTGGCGCTGGAGTCAGTAATATTTTGTTATATGTCAAATAAGTTGGGTTTGATCGTGTGAGCTTCATTTTCTGTTGAATAACGAGGTTTGCAGGTGATCTCACGCTACGGTCGCTGCAGCAGCTTTGCTAACCTACGAGAAACAGGAGGAACGAGAGGCTAAAGGAAGCACAGAGAGGAGGGGTGGAGCTCTGCGAGGCAGCATGCAAACTGCTGCCGTTTGACCATTACATCATAGCTTCACACGCTGCGCCTGCTGTTCATTCATGATCTAACAGTTGTGCCTCCTCCTCCTCCTCCTCCTCCTCCTCCTCCTTCTCCTCCCCCCTGCAGGTGACGTGTCTCCGATCAGTATGTCACCTATCAGCCAGTCACAGTTCATCCCGCTGGGGGAGATCTTGTGCCTGGCCATCTCTGCTATGAACTCTGCCCACAAGCCTGTCAACCAGGAGGCTCTGGTGGAGCACCTCACTGCCAGCTTCCCAGGTACGCTCCTCTGACCTCGTTTTTAAAATGGGACTGCGCTAAAGCATGCAGAGACATTACATGGCATATGTCGTTGGTATCTGCAAACACTGCTAATGTGCTAAGGTAGATATGATGATAACAAACACCTGTCCATGTGTCACAGCTTGGTTTATCATCTTCTGATTTGTTGCTTATTAACAGCCTCTCACTAATATTTCATTTTATACAGTCTAACATAAAAACCAGGTTCAAAGAGCGAAGCACTGATCTATGTGGGCTTTAAACATCTATTGATCTCCCCTGAGGGCTCTGACACATTTACTGATTCATTGAGAATTAAAATATTTCACTTCAACAGCATCAAAAATGATTCAACAGGAATAGATCTGAAATGATTAGTTGATTAGTCAATCAACAGAAAATGAATCGGCAACTATTTTGATAATCAACTAATCATTTGTTCCAGCACAAATGCCACACATTCACTGCCGTCGGTTTCTAAGATGTGAGGATCTGCTGCTTCTCTCTGTCATATATGATACTAAACAGAATACCTTTTGAATCTGGACTGTTGTTTGGACAAAATAAGACATCTGAAGAGGTCTCGCTGGGCTCTGAGAAATCATGGCGGACATATTTGACCATTTTATGACAATATATAGACGTATATATAGAAGTAACTGCAGCCCTGAATTTGAAAATGAAATCTGCCATTAGTGAAACAGGTCTAAAATGTAGTAAAACAGTCAACATCTTCAGCTCTCTGTCTCGTCCTCCTCTCCTGTTTTTTAATCTTATACTGTTTTTGGTTTCCATGTACACACATTGATTTATGTGACACTGTTTATTATTTTGTAGTGTAGATATTCTGTTGTTAAAGTGATTTGAAGAACCTAAACCAGTACACGTAGATAAAAAAAAAACCCAGACCAGTGTTTATTGGTGAACTTGAATATGGTGACATCATGCAAATAGCACATTTAATGTTGTTACAAATTATCTAATCTTATTATTAGTGCTGGGCAGTAGAGACAATTAAATATCACAATATTTTGACCAAACACATCAATATCAACGCGATGATATTTTTGATAAATAATTATCATTAATGGGGATATAATGACTAAGTGGGCAAGGATAAATAATAGAACAGCTATAACAGTCTGGTGAGTTCAGAAAATGACATCAATTTACTGTAATACAGCCTTTAAAACCAGGAAAAGACGAAACTTACAATATTATGATATCCAAAATCTAACACGATATCTAGTCTCAAATCATGACATAGATATAATATTTGTATATTTCCCAGCCCTACTTGTTATTTTATCTCTCCTAAATAAACTTCATACTATTTTTTGAGACTACGTTGTGTTTTTTTAGTGTCTCGTCACATTATTGGAAAAAAAAATGCTATTTTAAGGGTTTGAATATACTTACTGTTTTTAATAGCACAGTAATTTCTTCTTTACTTAGATGTATAAAACCACTAAATCCAGTATTATTTTTCATTTTGGTGAAAGAAGCCTAAAATAAAAACACACAAAGGTTTAGAAGCACTGGTTTATCCACTGTGTAACTGAGTTGTCGGTCAAATTTAATGGGAAGCATGTTCCTCAAATTCGTCTTTACTTCCATACCATGCCACAGTGGAAGGGAGTTGAACTTATAGATTGCATCATTTCTGTCTAACAGGGGTGATGTAATGTCATGCAACACAGCGCCCTGCCAGACAAAGGTTATGAATGCTGTTTGAAATGGACTACTGTAAATGTTGATTTAGTTAATTTATATAAGCTAAGCACTTGAGGTGATTAAATATCCTCAGGAGTCATCTGGGAATGGGAGTGTTTAGTTTATTAAGTAGCATTTGTTTTTATATACAGATTAAATCTTAGATTGCGCTAGAGTGTCATTATTGTAGCAGATAAACAAGTCATGGACATTCCTTAAAATGCATGAGAATTAGTGTGAGCTCTTGTTGGGTGAATTAAAGAAAGATTATTCAGCAAATAAATAAATAAATGCCAGGTTGTGCAAAATTAACCTCAAACTTTTTAAGGAGTTGCAAAAAGACCTGCAATTATTTTTAGCAGTTTCTCGAGGATTTAAAAAAATATATAAATTATATTACATTTCTATTTTATTTTATCAATAATTATATAAATATTATATAAATATAATTATATCAATATATATATAAAAACATAAAGGAACATTCAAAGTAACAGCTGTTAAAAAAAACTCTGATGTACCCACCAGTGGTTCTGTGAACAAATAATTCATCCATTCAAGTGCTGTCACCCAAAATTCAAACCAACTTTAAGTTTAAATTCTTATCAGATCACGTTTCCAAATATACCATATATGTCATGCTCTGCTTTAGATAAATGTAAAATACAATATATCTACAATATGTGATGTAATGGTGCATCCGTGGAAAAACTTCTAGCAGTCTATTTAAAAAATGTGATGGGAAATTTAAGGGGAAAATTTTACAGTAGTAGTTAACGGTACCTCAGTTTAGCTGGATATTAAAAAAAGGTCTCAATAATAAGTTGCTATTTGTTTTTTGTTTTTTTATTTTTTAACCAATCTTGGGTTCAACTATGCTCTATGAATAAACCTCTCACACCATCCTCACCCAATTCAGTCTTTCACTCATAATTTGTTTTCATATTCGGTTTGCCTCAGGTGTGATATACATGTCTGATCTACATTTTAATTGATGTTAAAACATGCATTTGGTGAATGAAACATCATGGAAGTACCACCTTTTATTCATAAAAAAATAGCCCTCAAGCCCTAGTTTTTTGTTGTTGCTCCTTGAGAAGCTGTTTTTGTATAAATTTTCAAGCAGCAGTTCTCACTTTGTACAAGACAAAGAATCAGAGTTTTTTCTTAAACTACAATCTGTAAATTTTGATTATTTTACTGTCTGAACAAAATGTCCTGTGTTTGAACGGTTTAAATATAAATACAATCTTTAACTGAAATTTCTAAACGTTGTGTGATCTGTGTTTCCTGCAGGCGTGCCTACACCCAGCTCAGAGGTTCTGAGACATACCCTGAACATGCTGGTGCGAGAGAGGAAGATCTACCCAACTCCAGAGGGCTACTTCATTGTCACACCCCAGACCTACTTTATCACTCCTTCCCTCATCAGAACCAACAACAAGTGGTATCACCTGGATGATCGGCTCCAAGAGCGCCAACCACAACAGTCAGCAGCAGCAGCAGCAGCAACAACAACAACAACAACAACAACAACAACAACAACAACAACAGCAACAACAACAACAACAACAACAACAACAGCAGCAGCAGCAACCTCAGCAATGCACTTCGCCACAGTCTGGCAACGCAACGCCATCCACACCTGGCTGCCTGAGAGAGAGGCCTCCTCGCAAGAATCACAACGACTCATACAACTCCTATCGCGAAGACTCGTCCAGACTTCACAGCAGTAAGTCACCAAAGGAGCACAGGGGAGATTCTTATCAAAGTAAGCCGCCCAAGGATCACAACGGCGGGGAACCTCCACCAAGCACTTCAGCCAAGGAGCACAGAGGAGAACCGCCGTCATACCCTTATCCCCCTCTCCCCACCTCCCCTCCTGTCCAGCAACCGCCGCCTCAAGAGCCCGCTGATAAGAGCAAAAGCATCACTTCTTTTCCTTATAAAACTGACACTCTGACCAAAAAGAAAGAAGGAAGTGGTGGTGGCGGAAGTGGCGAGAAGCAATCCAAAAGGTTCGGTCTCAGGCTCTTCAGGCTGAGTTTCAAGAAGGACAAAATGAGGCAGCTGGCCACCTTCTCAGCCCAGTTCCCCCCGGAGGAGTGGCCTCTTCGTGACGAGGAAGTGCCAACCACGCCCATTCCCCGCGAGGTGGAGATGGAGATAATCCGCCGAATCAACCCTGACCTAACAGTGGAGAATGTGGCAAGGCACACGGCTGTGATGAAGAGGCTGGAGGAAGAGCGTACGCAGAAGAACAAGGCGGGGTCTTCAGCCCAGCACAGTGCACGAAGCAGGAGGGGGAGGGGCCACAGGAGGGCCCCACATGGTAAGTCTCGTTCACACAGCAAGCCCCGCACCTCCAGGGGAGACCCGTCTGAGGGCTCAAACTGGGACCTTTTGTTCATGGAAAGAGATTACCGCTTCTTTAGCCACTCGTTAGTTCGCTCGCCTCGGGAGGCCATGTACACCTTGGAGCGCAGGCGAAGTGGAGGCGCAACATACCTGGTCCATAGCAACCCCAACATTACTGAATCGTACTGCCCTGTTACCCCTGAGTGGGACGTGTCTGGGGAGCTAGCCAAGAGACGGACGGAGATGCCCTTCCCTGAGCCGTCGCGCGGGACATGCCAGTCCAGAGTGCAGAGAAGTCACAGTCACAATCAGGACAGGAAGTCGCGTCACGAGAGGTCAGATCAAGCTAAAGAGCGCTCTCGATCCATGGACAACTCCCTCAAGGGCCCGTCGCTGGGGGCGCCAGAAGACTTCGAACCCACTCTGGAGGAGCGTAGTCATTACTACACTGATGACGGCACCCTGCGCGCCACGCAGAAATCCTCCCACTACTCAAGGATCATGTTCTCTGCTGCTAAGTTCCACTCTGATTTTAATGTGCCTGATTTGGGGAAAGGGAGTTTGGACGAGTCAAGGATCCGGAGTACAATGGAGAGGAACAAAAGCAGAGACAGCTTGCCAACGTACAATGAGCTAATGGGACTTTCTCCTAAGCCCTCAACAGATGAGTACTTCCAGTGCAATACGTCAAATGAAACAATCCTAACTGCCCCTTCGCCTCAGGCAAAATCAGAATATGACACATTAACCTCATCAGGGGGACTCCGAAAGGGCTCTCCGGCTGACCGCCAAACGCCTCACCTCACCTCTCCTCACACGATGGAGTACAAAGAGGACTTGTCGGCAGCAAAGGGACAGAACGGCTCAGTGCGACTGACGCCAAGCCAGACGCCGGAGCCGGTGCAAAATGCCCGTTTGACGCCACACCAACACAATGTAGATCCCGGAGGGGGAGGAGGCGGTATGGTGATCAAGAGGAAAGAGATCTTCAGCAAGGACACTTTGTTCAAACCTCCACACAATGCCTTGTCCACAGGCTACGTGGACAGCAGCTACACCAAGTCCGGCACATTGCGGAAAGCCTCACATGCCAAATCAACAGAGGCCCTAGACAATCCTGAGCCCCAGCAGCCTTCCAATTCAGCCACTTCCTCACCGGCAGTTTTACAGGGCTGCTTAGAGCCAACAGTCCCCTCCGCCTCCTTTGACTATTATAATGTATCAGATGATGAGGAAGAAGAAGAGGCAGAGGAGGACTCGCACAAAGAGTTGGCGACGGCAGAGGACAACAAAGACCACGGGGAAGTGGGTGGTAACGGTGGAGGCAGTGGTGGTGGTGGGGAGGGAACCATGCAGTGGCTACTGGAGCGGGAGAAGGAGCATGATCTGCAGCGGAAACTGGAGACCAATCTGACCTTACTCAGCCCCAAGGAGACGGAGAACAGCAGCAGCCAGAAGTCGGCCCACTCTGCCCGTTTGGACAGCATGGACAGCAGCAGTGTCACGGTGGACAGCGGATTCAACTCCCCCAGGTATGTGCTACAGTGAGCTGTGACACCAGTCAAAGTGTTTGTTATTAAAATGTTAAGTCTTGGCATTGTTGGTGAAGTGTGGGAGGTAAACTCTGGTAGAACACAGTGGGACCTAAAATATCCCAAAATGTCTGGATTGCTGTCAAACCACGTGGACACATGAGTTGAAACATAAGTAAAACTCACTCAGTTTTTTAAAAAGAAATGATGGTGGTGGTGACTGAACGCTTCAAGGCCAAAATAATCTCTTTATTTTCTTAAAACAAGAATAATTTTACCCTGAGGTCCATTCACTCACTTTTTTGAGCATTTAGCTCTCAGTTTTTCTCAGTGGGTGAAGTTTGCTCAGTCTTCATCATGTGACTGAAGTATGGGGGTTGATATATGCATCAAATTCAGGTCTTCTTGACTTCTACACACAATGGCCCCTTTTTAAGATACACCTGTACAGTGTGATTCAGTCAATCCCTTAAGGACTGTACAGGTGTACCTAATAAAGTGGGTGCTAAGTGTTTGTCTGTGTTTATATTAAATATAATGTAATTTTAGGAGCAGCACTCACTGATATGTTCCTGTGCTTCTATTTAATCAGATAAAATGTTGGTAAAAGAGTGATGTGACCAGTTTCACCGCCTCAACAAAAGTCATTTCTGAGGGAGAATCCACTCAAGATTGAACAAATTTCAGTCTATGAGCTCATTAGCTGATCAAAACACACACATTCTGAAATTAAACTAATTTGATCACATATTCTGACTTCTTTTGTTACTACCAGTTTCAAGCTAAACAATAAACAAGGGGAGATACGGAGAAAATCAAATTACACAATATTTGTTTACCATATACCGAGGTATGGAATCACCACTGGATCCACGATACAATATTACCAGGATACTTAAGTCATGATACAACAGTATTGCGATTTTAAATATGTTGCAATATGCTGAGTATTGCAATAAAATATATTACGATATATTGTGATTTATTACCTTTTTTTTAATTGTAAATTATGTCCCCAAAGGAAAACTTTGACAAAACCTGTTGTATCTAATAAGATAATGTTTTCAGTCTGTTCATTTCATTTCAGTCAATTTTTTTTCAACAGCAAAATGTATGTAGTGGATTGAAAAAAACAATTGATTATATTATTCTAGGAGGCTACCTAAAGTTTATTTTTGTATTTGTCATATTAATAATTTGTATGATTAAAAAAAATGATATTTGGCACTGTATGACGATATGATATTGCCGCACAAAAATATTGCGATACTATGCTGCATCAATTTTCTTTTCCCTCACCCCAGCTAATACCTCAATATCGATATTTTTTAAGTTGACTATTGGTGCTTTCACAAAATATTCACACAATGAGATTTTTGATCCCCTCTATTGGGCATAGAGTGACTAAATGGGTAAAGGCAAGTTTGAGAACAGCTATAAAAGTCTAGAAAGTTCACTTACGATATCACGATATTCAAAAAAGACGATTTATATTGTCTCATACTACAGTACAAACATAGTATTGATATATTTCCCAATAATGTATTATCTGTATTAATCCTGTTGGTTGGTGTATAACTAGAGTGGTATTTAAAGAAACTTTCCCTCATCTTGATGATAACAAATGCTGTATTAACCTTTGGAAATGATTCTAATAAATTAATGATTTTGTCTTAACTTTGGATTAAACAGACCGTAATCGTAGTAACAAACAACCTCTCTATCGCATGTTATGTACATAAAAAAACAGCTGAAGCAAATGACACATGGATAAAATGCATTAACATGAGAAGAATAGTTTCATCTTTAGATAAACATCTATAACATCTACCAGAAAAACAGATAAATGAGGAATCAAGCCTTTCCTGCTTCCTCAGAAGTAGAAGTAAATACGATTTACCAGACAGTGACCAGAAGAGATAACTTCACCAATTTAGTACTGCACTTCCATAAAGTTGTTGGACTGATTTAAAAAAAAAAGATGGATTAAGCTCCAAGTACACTATGCAAATGATCTGGATACTTTTTTATCGTCTTGGGCCACTGAGCAACTTTCATAGGAGTTAATGGGGCCTTGCTTCCGACACTGTATCCAGTTCTCTTTAAACATCCATGGTCATTGGACCCTCCGACCTGTAACACAAACTTCCAGTCAAATTTTCTCAACCTTAGATAGGGCTTGGCGATATGTCCTGAAACTTAAATCTTTTTAGGCTATATCTCGATACATGATATATATCTATATATTTTTTAAATCTCCTCAAAAGCACTTTATTAATGCTAAGACTGGGAGACAGAATTAAACATGACAATATTTCTGACCAAATACCCTCTTTGATGCAAAAAGTTGGATCACTACACTTTTGTTAAGTTTTTTTTTTTTTTTTAATATTAATACAATGAGATTTTTGATTAATAATCATCAATACTCTGAATATAAAGATTAAGTGGGTTAGGGCAGGCATTAAAACAAATTAAAAGTTTGGTAAGTTGATAAATTTACTTCACTTTTCCTGTAATACAGCCTTTAAAATGAAGGAAAAAACACCATTTATGCCACATCACAATACAACGATATCCAAAATCTAAGACAATGAACAGTATCAAATCTCAGTAATGATATGATGTCTTAATATTGTCCAGCCCTAACATGAGATAAGAGGGAAGAACCCCGATGACATCATCTGGGTTTTAGCAAGCTCCCTCCAGAGTCACAGAAGACATTATAACTCTGTTTTCACAGGCTGGTCTTCATGTGAAACATTAATGTAACTCATTTCATACATGCCATTAAAAAAATGCTACATATGTACAGTATGATTCTGAAATAGCGTACACTTGAGACATAAATGTTGGGCTGAAATGAGGAATGTAGAAAAATTGTAACATATATTTGTAGTGTATAAACGTTGTGATTTAATTCATTATCAACTCCTAAAATGTTTAATATATCTTTGTGTTTCCAGGGTGAATGACATAAAAAAGCTTCTTTTATTACTCTCAGTACCTATAATATATCTGCTTTTTTTCTTCACTAGTTGCAATTAATCTTAGTGGTAGATTATTCTTCTCTCTAGCCAAGCGCCACTTCTGTGTTTTTCTGTGTATTATGAAAACAAACCCTCGACTTTCTGCTGTCTCCTGTGCAGGACGCGTGAAAGCCTTGCATCCAACACATCGAGCATAGTGGAAAGCAATAGACGGCAGAATCCAGCGCTGAGCCCCGGCCACATCGGCACCAGTGGCATCGGACTGCCATTCAGCTTTCGTGCCATCCCAGAACCCCCCACCACACAGCCTGAGAAACTCCAGAAGTCATCGAACTGCCTGGCCTCCATCACCAGCGTCTGACAGGCAGCACAGACTGAGACCATGAACGGTGGTGGAGGAGAGAGGAAGTGAGGTGTTTCACCATTTTGACCATCACTTTCCTCAACCAACACACACACACACACACACACACACATACACATAAACACACACACAATCACACACATCTTCAGACTCCTGAGAATCCATTTACTGGGACTGTTACAAAAACAGGCATGGCTTCAAGAGACTGTTCCCACAGCTTCAAGAACTTTACTGCAAAAAAGAGAAGAAAAACTACAGATTATCAAGACCACTGTAGGTGAGGACACCTACCAGAAGTACTTTGATTTTTGGTGACATGGACTCTAGTTTGGCTTATATCAAGATTCTTGACTATTGGTATTGGAAAGTAGTAGACTATAGGATTCAAGTTACATTTGGAAATATCAAAAAACTTTTTATATTACTTAACAATACATGTCCAATTAAATGTTCTCCTTCCTGAAATAGCGTCAAGTTCTTCAGGACGATTCAATGTATCAGCACAATGTCGAGACAATAAAAGTTGATCCTGAGAACAACGAATGAAAGATATAAAAACATAAATCAGCTCAGATTTGTGTACCGCAATGCAAATGATGTATGTATACTCGATACTTTTGATATCCTAATTATTATAATGGTGGTATTAAAGATGCTATGTGACCAAAAAAACGATGTTTGGACAGAATGAGCTGCACCTCACCCCGCTCGCATGTACATCACAGACACCTCACAAAACAGTCTCACCATTATTTGCTGCCTGATGTAGAGCTTTGAGTCATATCTATGCCTGCTTTTCAGGGAAGTGTGTGTTTTCTGAGCACTTTAAGGAATTTTGTTCTTCGTAATTGAGCCCAAGAGTTAAGATAAAAATCCATTCTTGGCCTTGGAAACAGCAGTTAAGGAAACAGTCCTACCACAGGGTCCATTTGTGACTGTTCTGGAGCTTTCAGTCACGTCACATGATATTCCTCAACAGAGAATCGGTCTCAGTACAGTCATTAGGAGGAACTGATCTTAATTATTAATAGGTTCCATGAGTCTAAAGCGTGGTAATATTATAAAAATGTTTGTTTTTTAAAGGATACTCTGAGCTTTTCGAGTCGCTTTTGCTTCTAGCTTTCGCTTCTTTCCTCCATGAAACAGCATAGACGTGCTGCATTGTGGGAAATGTAGGCAGAATGGGTAGACTGTAACCACAGGCGCTACAACTTACAAACTTTGAATGGTCAGTTCATCCAAATTTAATTTTACATTTCCACTAGATAACAGTTCAAAATCTTGAGAAAGTTGATCAATTGATGAGTCAATCAACATAAAATTAATCAGCATCTATTTTGATAATTGGCTCTTTATATAAGACAAAAACTACAAATGTTAATACTTCCTGCTTTTCATCGTTGTGCAAAGTACATTTTAAGGCATCTACATGAGCTTTGGGATGTTCTGATGGGTATATAGACCCAAAAATTAAAGGTAGGTTAATCAATAATGAAAATGACAACTAGCTACAGGCCTACACATGATGCACTGTGGGAATTGTAGGCAGAATCAGTAGTATATGTGACTATAGTTGCTTCAACTGCAGGAGATGTGGATGCCAGGTAAAGAGTTTAAATGGTTACTTCAGTAAAACCTTGATTTGCTGACCCTGGGGTCTGGGCATGATCCAGAGTAACCACGACATTGTCTCTAGTAAGTAAACATTATAATTGAACTGAAATGATCAGTCAGTTGACAGAATATTAATCAACTATTGTGAAAATCAGTTAACTGTTTGAGTCATTTGCAACGATGCCACAAAGATCCTCATTCAGCTTCTTAAAGTGACGATTTGCTGTTTTTCTTTGCTTTTCAAACTGACAAAAATATCTGGATATTTAACCCTGGTGCACTTGAAGAAAAAGGGTTGTAATCTTTAGATGACTCATGAAAAGCCTGTATTTGTTACATGGCTTGTTCATGGGATAAAAAAGATGGTTTCAAACTTTGGTCTTCATACTAGGAATTCCACGTTACTGGCGTTTGCTTTTTGTTCATGTTTCAGTTCTTTGAAACTTAAATGTCTTGGGATGGTAGAAGTCCCTTTAGTGCTGATCTTAAAACCTCAGCGAAGAAAACCAAAACTATATAGAGAAAGGCAGATACCATTAAGAGAGAGAGGATTTTAAAATAATTTGGTTAAACTAGTATATAAGAAACATGCAGTGATGGTTACAGCAGCCTAAGTGCAGTTTTGTGGATGAACTATAGATGGAGCCAAAGTTCAAACAGTGGACCAGATCTAGCACAATGCTGCAGCTTTAGAGGGTGAGACAACACTGTGACACACCAGGGTGACAAAAACAGCTCATATATGTCACATATATTCATGTTGAATAGACATCACATTATTAATGTGGTGGTAACTCAACATGGATACACATCAGAGTATTGTTTCATCTGAAAACAGTCATTTATGAGCCTTACACATGATGCACCAATGTTCTGTATTCATCTCAGAGAAAGTCATGTGATCGTGTAAAACCTGCAACCAGTCATTGTAAATATAAGCACCAAAAACACGGACTTTAAGGGGAGGAACATTTGATCCATTTCAGAACACTGACCTTTGAAAATCTCAGACCGAGCGCCCTCTTGTGGTGAACAGGTTGTATAACAGAAGCAGCAAACAGCTGTGGCTGAGTTGCAGCAAATGTGTGACACCTGAAGCTCATCAAACTGATCCTATAAAGGTAAGTGGCTTATCCTCAACATACCACCAAGCTGCTGTGTTTAAAATGGGTCAGAAGTCAAATGTAGATGTTTATTTATGTAGAGCAGCATTCGTAGTACTGTTGAGTGCCTGAAGACTGGATGCATCTTTCTGTGATTTAAATCACAGTTCATAATTATAAAATATTGGATGTATCTTTAGGAGATGGTGGCAGCACCTACAGTATAGTGCAGTGTGCAGTGGCATTGTTAGGTGGAAAAAATAGCAGGCCAACAATTTTGCAAAGATTCAAAAACGTAAAATTACAGAATTTTACAATTTGACATGATGCACTGTTTCACATTTCTCACACAGTTTAACACAGGTGATACTCAGACTGGGCACGTACCTGTTCTCCTCACTGTGCTGTTTTTATGCTCCAAGTCCTCATTTCTTTGCGTTGTCACTTTGGCTAGTTACATTTGCCCAATTTTACTGTGTTTTCCTGCCTCTGTCACGTTTGGTAACCCTCTCAGAAACAAGCTTCAGATCCTGGAAACTTGTTTTTGACCAGGCTCCATCACCTTTGAACAAATCACACAGGAAACCCAAAAAAACATGTCTTCTCTGACCAGTTAGGGACTGTTCTTTACTCGTCAGAGGAGCAGGGTGGCTGGGATATGATTTTATTTTATTCTTTTATTTTGACCCTTCCCGAAGCTACAAATATTTTTACTCAAGCTTCCATGAGTCACTAGAAGAAAATGTATGACCTGCCCTCTATAGCATAAATTAGATATTAGATTTTAGAACCTATCCTATGAAGTTTGAAAGTTAGAAGCTGCAGACAAAATCCTGGAGTTCATGCATGTTGGTTAGACATACAAATGGTTTATTTTTGGCCACATTTTAAATGATACTGTTTTAAACTCAGATTTGTTATTATTTTATTTTTATTTTTTTGCTGACAGAAGTGTAATGGTATAACGTCTGCGATCTTTAAAGAAAGCATCCTTTGGTTTGGAAGGCATGTTTTTTTAAGAATCAGCAGCTGAAATAAATACAAAATACAACCATTTAAATGTGTATGCCCCTCCCTTAAGCCACATTAAAAAAACATATGTCCCTTTCCAGTGCTTAAAAATTATTTGACATGCCTGCCCCTTTTTTTGCACCAACCCCCCTCAAAAGAACACTCCCTTACATATTTTGTTCTGTGGAACAACTCCACATTAAATGTGATTATTCTTACCAGCAGTTTGGTTGATAACAATCTTTGTCAGCTGGAGAGCACCAAGGTTTTAATCTCAAATATTTTTTTACAAGGCAGATTGTAGAACAATGGTGAATGACTGTCAACAGAAGATTTTTATGTCATGGATTAATACAGAATTATATTTATTTCCTATATCACCATTATTTCTGTTGCCAGCAGGTGGAGCTCCAGCCCAAATGACCTTTAGCCTCTGGCCATCAGAGTGATTATAAACTTTTTCAGTGTTCAGTTGTACTGAGATTATAAATTGATGAATTTTAAAAAGCAATTTTAAATGTATTAGATTAAAAAAGACCAGAGTAGCAATGGCAGATCTGATTGATCAGCTGCTCTGTGATAACAGGAAAACAAATACAATCGGATTTTGCTGTTCAATACGGACATCCGACTATTTGTTCTTTCTATATAGTTTGAGAGGTTGAGCGATGTTTGGCGGGACGTTCAGGGTGACAGCAACTTTCCTGTAATGTTGTAAAAAAGCCAAGTTAGCCCTTTAAATGAATGCACCAACGACAGATTGGAAATGTGAAACAACATTTTTTGTCAACACTTGATATAAACAAAAACCAGAGACTGTGAGCTGTAAATTCACCTCTTCTAAGCAGAAGGCAGACGACAACATTACCTTTGAGCCTCTGGGCAGCTGCCTTCATGTCACTCAGACTCACCCTGGCTCTGGGTCCACAGCTGCCTGCACCGGAGAGCAGCGTGAAAGCGAGAAGTGCTCCCTCTGCAGCTAAATCTGGGGACAGAAACATCTCCACACTGACTGACCAATGGCTAAAGAATTTCAGTCGACTGAGGGGTCTCTGACTGATGATTTGAATCTTTAACTTTTAGGGGGCAGCCTTAATAGGTTGACACATAGCCTAAATAAATCAGTTAGATGCCTGGTCTGGCTGCTTGGTAGTTCATTTCTTTTTTATATTAGTTCCTCGGATGTATTAAATTGGGTTGTTGGCTACCTCAAATTAGGGGTAGGGGTAAAAATCAATACAGCATAGTATTGTGATATTTTTGTGGTATCATCACAGAGTGCCAAGTGTTGATTTTTTTTAATTATATAAATTATTAGTATTACAAATACAAATTAAACTTTAAGTAGTCTACTAGAATAATATGATAAATTGCTTTTTCAGCCCACTGGATACATTTTTCTGCGTGAGACAAACAGACTGAAAACTTTATCTTCTGTATATGTATGTTGACAAAGCTTTCCTTTGGGGACATGATTTACAGGTGAAAAAGGTAACGAATAACACTGTATCATAATTTATTTTATCGCAATACTTAGCATATAGCAACATATTTGAGATCGCAATAATATTGCATCCTGACGTGAAATTATGTTTCCATTCCTCAATTAACCAAACTGGAATGACCATCATTAAACAGAGGAGGTGGCCTACGACACTACTTAACACCCACCTATACTGCAGTCTTGGGACCCCTCCCTTGATGATTTAACACCAATTCACACCTGCCCCCATCTAACCCTAACAGCACACAAGATGGCCTGGTGGGTCAACGACTCATGTGACCGTAGCAACTCTGTAAGGGTTCACACCCACAGAGTACACACTCTAGACTCCATAGAAACACAAAACTTCACTGCTGAGCCTTAAAGTGAAAGACACAACTGCTGAGAGGAAACAGTCTGACAAAAACACCCAAATAGGTTTAAGTTTTTTTGAAGGGTGGCTTCATTTACTGCACCTTTGCCAGAGATTATGAGTACTATATTACAACAAACCTAATCTGAGACATTGAACTCCATCAAATGGATTTAAAAGTATATAATCATTATGTAAAAGACCAGGAGCAAGTTGCACAAAACAACTTAAGTTTTCTCTTTAAGTATAGCACTTAAGACTTCATTTTTCCGAAGCTGAGGGACTTACTTAAGGGTGTTGCACAGAATCCCTTAGTTTCCTTAGTAAAGTAAAAATGTGGAGGCATTTACTACACTGAAAGATTTTACAGTGGTAAAGTACTAGTTTCCATGATAACCATTTGTTTGCTTGTGCTCAGCTTGTGAAACCTAAACTTTGGGGGATCCTTAAGTAAAAGACAAAGACAGGGAGGAAATCTTCAATACATAAATGAACATTTTTAGGAAACCTGAAGGAGAAGATGTGCTTTGTGCAACTGATATTATATTAAGAAGACAAGGAAAATCTTTACTTTTGTTTTGTAGAACTGGCCCCAGGATTTGATTTATGGATCCATATTTGGCACTATAGTCTTGTCTAAACAGGTCAAAAAATGTAAAACATAAATTCATTTATAACACACAGCAACAATCCATGACACACAGATGCGTGTAGTTTTTAGCTGTGTGTATTTTAATGACTGATGCAGAGGACGTCATGTCAGTGTCTCTGAACTACAGACACAGGAGGTGGAGTGATAAAACAAAAACTACAGCGGATCAGGGTCACCTGGAGCTTGGCACGTACAGCAATGAATGATTCAACTCAGAAACATACAGTTTACAGACACACACACATACATTATTTCTCTATAATCTCCTATAACACACACTTACACATTTGCATTTAACACAATAAACTGCATATGTCCTCCACCTTCGCACAACTTTGCTTTGCTTACTTTGCTCTCCACACTCCAGATATACAGAGGAGGAAGTGTGTGTTCAGATATGTCTGGGAAAACGCACACAAATGAGTTTTTGTGTATCTGTGGATGTGTAAGCATGTGTTCATGTATCTCTGAGAGCAGCTACAAAAATGACACACAAACACACATGCACCATTGACACCCTATCTCACACACAGACTACATTTCCCATGTTTTTTGTTGTGTTTTTTTTTTAAACAATAAAACCATTCAAGGTCTCCAAACAAATAAAATATGCTGCCAAAAAACCTTGAAAACACTCCGCTGACACAAGAGCATCGATAGCATACATTTTGGTTCTAAGGCAATATTGTAGTTCCACAGGACTAGTGCTGTTGATGCAGTGTGCTGTTCGCACGCCGACTGCGTCTCCTATTTCCAACCACAGTCGCCTGTCATTCAGTGTATTCTTATGTGTTAGCACCATGGGAATCTCTCCTTCAATCAGAATTGCGTCACTCCGAGAGACAGCTATGTGTATTCCCTTCCAATATCCACTTTTTTGGGAGCGGGGCTGAGGTGGAAACTGGAAACATCCACGAAAGTTTGTTACAAGATGGTGCAAACTCAAGGAACAGCATGGACACACACACAACATAATGCAAGGCTTAACATTAACATCACAGATCATTTGGAAATTCTCCATTTGCGTTTTTTTTTTCTCCCCATTCCACGATGGTTGTCTGCATAAGCTTTAAGCAAAAAGGGCAAATGACGGACTTCAGCCTTTTGTTTGTTTTTTTTTTCTCTGTACACACAGACACACATACAGTAAACACAACGGGTTTTACAATAAGACATGAAATAAAATCATCTGCAGCCGTTCTGAGCTGGGTTGCAGTTCCCAGGCATCAAAGGCAATAAAAATGTCTACTCAGAGTTTCCTCTCAGTTACTGTGGATATGAGCAGCCGTCTGATCACAGTAAGTCGCACAGTCCAAGGAGTCAGATGAGACTCTGAACTCCCCGGATGGATGCATTTTTCTTTTTAGGTAGAAGCTCTTCAGTTCCTCAAGCATCCATAGTTTATAGTTCTGAATATGAGTCTGGTGTGTTTACCGATGTGTGTGTTTGTACTCTTTTGTTTTGCCACCGTGAGTATCCACACTGAGGGTAGCTGGATGTGCAGTAATGAAAACCATCTCCTCCACAGAGATGGCTCGCTCAGTCGTCGGCATGATTCTCCACGTTTGCTGAAGCACGTATTGATATCTCAGTGTTTTTCCTGTCTCATCTCAGAGTGCGCTGACCTGTGTGGAGCCACGGAGGGAGACTAATGTTCACGTCAAGTGTCGACTTCCCCCCGCGGCTGGCAAACGTCCACAAACGTCCGCATCTGTCTGTCGGGTCCGAGAAGAGATGACAGGCTGTACTTTTCTCGTTGCCATGGTGAAGGTCAGGGTGACAGTGGCGGGGGGCTGCACAGAGGTCAGAGGTTACGGGCTGCGTGTGAGGTCATTTCCTGGTGTGAAGGCTCTCCTGGAACTTGGTGCTCGTGTAGCGGATGTGGAAGCCCTTCTTGCTGATTGTGTCGTCGCTATGGAAACGGATCAGCATCGTGCTTCCGGGCGAGTAGATCCCTTCCCTGGGCTGAGGAAGGGAAGAGGGAGACATGTGAAGCAATGTCTTAGACACAGCCCATTAACTACGAATCAAATATAGTTTACATCACAGGTTAGGTGTGTTTTGTGTATGGGGAGTATATTTTTCCCACCCTCTATGCAAAGTTTTAGTTAAATTGTGTGTGAACATCACATGGAAGATGCTGCAACTTTAAAGCTGTGTCATCCTTATTAGCCATTTTCCCACTTTGAGTACTTTTTTATATACTTCAAAGGGACAGTTCACCCCAAAAGCAAAAACAGTGGAGTGTAGGAGATCTGGGCCATAGACATATATCTTCCCTCAATATAATGGAACTAGATGGCTCTCGGCTTGTGGTGCTCAAAGCACCAAAAAGATTCGGACGATGGCTGCAGCCAATATCTCCAATGCTCGGCAACTCACATTAAAACAATGAATGACTGATAAATAGCACTACAAGTAATAGGAAAAATGTGTTTTTCTGATTTGGGTTTGAAATGTCTTTAAGCACATTTTGCTTATAAGATGTTTTTTGTTTTTTTTTTTTTTTTTTTTTTGCATTTTTACTTAAGTAACATTGTCAGTGATTTTACTTGTATTGGAGTAATTTAAGTGTGGTGTTGCTACTTTTACTTAAGTGAAAGATCTGACCGCTTTGTATCCTTCACAATGAAAATCTAGTCTGCATTAATTTTTCTCAAAGTGATGTTGTTATGCGGTAATGCAAGGTAGACTTTTATTATAAATCTTAACTGCATAACCACTAGGGCATGTTTGATTTCATAAAAATACCTCAAAAAAATACTCAAATGTCAGTTTTGACACCTAAGACATAAAAAACTTTTTATCATCATAGTTTAAGAAATATAAATACATTCATCTACAAAAAGCTTTTTAATTTTTTTATTTTTTTTTGTAAATAAAATCTCTGACGGCATCAGTGATTCATATTGACACAAGCAGCTGTACAAGAACCTTGCATTGACAAAAAATAAAATTCAAAATGATGATAATGATTATGATTAACTCAGGAAATATCTGCAGATGTTCTGTATACTGAGATAGGTCACACGACTCTAGGCAAGCAAGTCGGTTATGACATATTCATACTTAATGAATAGAAAGGAATGGTTGATGGAAAGTAAAATGGAAAAAATAAAACATTTGACAGTAAAAATCCAAAGTATACATTATTTTATTCTGTATTTTTCCGACTGTCAACAAATTCTATGAAAAGGCCAAAACCAACAATGTGGTGGTCCTCTTGTTCTCTTTTTTTAAAGATTATTTTTGGCCGTTTTTAAGTCCAAACCAAACCCTGGGCCGCTCCAAGGGACCCAGCCTACATGGGGCACACACTCTATCAGGTGAGCTAGAGGTCACCCCAGTCCTTCTCTCTTTCCTTTCTGTCTTCTGTCTCCATCAAACCCACTGGTACAGTGGAGGTTTAAGTAAATGTGGCTCAAACGGGACTAAAAAGTGTGTTTCCTGGGGACAAAATTCATCTGCAGATTTATACACATTTGGAGCTCTGGTGCGTATTCACTGCAGCAGGATGGTGACTGTGGGATTAACTCAAAATAAACTACTGTGCTCATAATCATTGTATCACCCAGTGCATGAGTGTGGCTCACTGATGTAATTTTAGACACAGCAATGGAGGAATTAAATATTTCAGGCTTTGGATACACAAGCAATAATTACTAGTGAAATCAGTTCAGTGATGGTTTTGCCACCAAAGATGAAATATGAGTCATTGAAAAGATGATATAATCTTACCCCTGAACCGCAGAAGCGACCGAGTCGATGTGAGTTGGCATCGTACCCATTGTACAGCTCGATGTAGTCATAACCACAGTCGGCTTCCTCCTCCACCTCAAAGGTAATGAAGGTCAGCTCGATGCCATAACCCTGCTCGGCTGTCAGCAGCCACTCACAGTCAGTGTGACCTGGGTAATTATTGTCTCCAAATTGGGCGTGAGAGTAGAGGTTCTTCTGACGAGCTTCTGCCTTTAGACGACCTCCACATTCTGCAGAGAGACAAGGAAAGAGTAAAACTTTAATCTGAAATTAAGACATTGTTGTCCCAGGTCAGGTGTCATGACTCTCATCTTGCATGTGCTACTATGAACCACTAGAGGGAGAAGTTGCTCTTAAAAAACTATTCTGACCTGAGAAATCAAAGCTAGTGACTGACTGATGCTTTTTGCAGTCACACAAACTCACTCACAGTGAGATGTTATCACAAACATACACAAACAATACAACATGCTTCCACACAGACACAGACCTGTGGAGTGTGTAGCTTGGAAGCCCTTTCTTTGTACTGAGGCGTCAGAAATGAAGCGGAGGTACATCTTGTTGCCGGTGGAGACCAGCTGCTCCGGGATCTTACTGCCGCACAGTCGACCCAAGATGGCTGCCGTGTCACTGTCCCCGTCAAAGGCCTCGAGGTGGTCATATGCACATTCCTGATGCTGCTCGATCTCAAACTCATTGAAGGCCTGGAAAGGTAGAAGTGGAGAGACAGAGAGGGTGAGAGGTCGCTGAGAGAGATGTGAGTGGGTGTTGAAAGATTTACTGTTGACCTCACTGTCCACAGCTTTCATAGGGGACTACTTCTTTGTTAGAAAGCAATTCTAGTGAAAACTTGTGAAGCTGAGGTCCCTGGAAGTTGGTGAACTCTGACATTCAAATTCAGCTTCAACTTTATTGTCTCAAGAACAAAAAACATAAAATACATGAGTACGTTACGTGACAACAGACCTATGCCAGAGCTAAAACCAACATCATCATCTCCCAGTAGTTAAATGGGAAACTGATAATCAGTTACGTCATTATGAGCATTTAAATGCTTGGTGACCTGAGAAATAAAGGATTTATTTTGCCACTGAGACTTGGCATTTGCATGTAGAAATTTTCTTTCCAGAGGGTAGGATCTCAATTTCTCCATACAGAAGATGAAGAGGACACTCTAAAATAGATTATCTCTGTCTGCATGGGATGATCTGTAGCCCCTCCTCGTTCTGTGCAGAAAAGCAGTTCAGTTTTGTGGTGAAGTAATTAAGCAAAATTAAGAGACTCTCAAACTTAGTGGTAGACTGCTTCATCTAATTACTGTAAAATACAGTGTGTGGATGCTGTGAGTCTTCCTGGGTATGTTCTTATTCATTTACAGGAAGCATAACAAAGCTGCAAATATTAATCGGAGAAGAAAAAAATTGGAAAGAGACTGACGAGACTTTCCTTTGTTGGAGCCTGTGTTGTAATGTGTGAGTCATTTTCTGAATTCAGATCTGACCTTTTTATGAAAATAACAAGGCACACCTAAGTTTAGACTCAATGCAGCTGATGTAGAAGCTAGAAAACGTAACTACGCTCAGCAACGAGTCGAAATTAAATCTGCAATATCTGATTTTTTTGGCAACTTGGGGGCAGTGGAAACAAACTTAACACAACACTGACATATTGTTGATGATATTTATTGTAGCTTCCAAAGGCCTTCATATCAAACATCACATCAGTTTTTCATTCATTCATTTTCTGTCACCGCTTCTCCTGTTAGGGGTAGCAGGGGGGCTGGAGCCTATCCCAGCTGACACTGGGCGAGAGGCAGAGTACACCCTGGACCATTACAGGGCTGACGCATAGAGACATTCACTGGACTGTGGGAGGAAGCTGGAGTACCCAGAAAAAAACCACAATGACAGTGGGAGAACATGCAAACTCCACACAGGCTCGATGTCAGTTTTTAAGTTTCTTATTATTCTTGTATCTATGTATCTTATTCCATTCTTTGTTAACAATAGAGCATCACCATAGCAACATATTGTAATGACTATTTAATTTTTCCCGTGCCGTCCAGGAGGTGTTTGTCTCCCATCTTTTTGAATCAATGTGAAGGCAGCATAAGGCTGATCGATTGATTCCCGTAATTCATCGCTCCACCCGAGGTTTGGTGATGTTAGTTCATAACCCAGAAAAAATCTGGGGGATCGGCTACGTTTGTGTGCTATTATCAAGATAAAAGTAAGAAGTAATGAGCTCATGTAAACTTAATTAGCAGCACACAGTGAGTTTTTAGAGCTTTTCATCTGGGAACATCTGCCTGTTGTGGCAGAACGACAAAATGACAGTGACCTGAAACGGTAAAGTTTCATACCAGCAAATCAAAACAACGAATTCAAAGTTGCTAAGAAGGTACACAAAGTCATGTGACCCATGGTTAAAACATGTATCCAACATAACCACATTTTTCTCACCAGTAACTTAACAGATTGCTGCAGTAAGAGACAGGTTCTAGTAGAGATGCTGAGGATGGTACAAATATTTTTTCCATTCCCTCAGCGTTCCACACCTTTAAAACTCTTCCAAAGCAATTTCATATTCTTTAATATGTATCTACAGAACACACCAGCTGCCTCCCTCCATCTTTGCCTACACATTGCTTACACACTGACATGCATGTACACAGTGTCACGATTCCTAATCTAATCAAGTCACCGTGAGCTGAGTCATAACACCTTGCAGGCCTCTCTCCCACACATAGTCACACACACCTCTCTGATTGTCTCCTGAGCCGTGCTCCATCACGCCACCACAAACACCACACCACATTGATTTCCACAAGCCGGGCGGAGGGAGAGGAGAGCGAGGATGGGTTAACGTCGTTACCGAGATGGGAAGTGTTTGATTCTGGGGGTCGTGATGGCTTCCAGATGTTTCTAACTGTAGCTTTGGTGAGACGCTGATATGTGGAAGTGTTTACTACTTCAGAGAGAGTTTTGTGTGTGTGTGTGTGTGTGTGTGTGTGTGTGTGTGTGTGTGTGTGTGTGTGTGTGACAGACCGAGAGCAAAGAAGCAATAACAGAGTGACCTTCATGTCTATGATCAGATTTCTGGTATTAAATATATCCCGCTGCGATGTCATTACTGTGGATATAGAGAGGGCCCCTGCTAATCTCAACACACACACACCAACACACACACACATACTCACACAAGAACAAGTTTCCCAATTTGTGTGTAGTTGTGTGTAAATCACATGTTGTCACACATTCAAAACAGGTGCTAAAACTACTAAATGTGTTACCGTAGCTGATGATGTAATGTGTTTTACGTAAGCGTTAAAAAGAGATTATCAAAACTAAATGACAGTTGATGACAATTTTGATAACATGCAGCAGGCTCAGCATGCAGCTGCAGAGAGGAAGCGAGGTGACGAGCCAAATCCTAATACTTTGCAGGACTACAGACTGTACTGTGTGTCTGGGTGTGTGTAGCTGTGTGTAGCTGTGTGTGTGTCTAGACCAGGAATGTGTGCGCACATTGTAAAGCTTGCACTGTGTTTGTGTGTGTCTGACACTATTTGCATGAGAAACATGGGTGGATTATCTGAAGCGCGCTGTGTGAATGTGGGGCATGTGTGCTCGTGTGTTTGTATCTTTGTGAGGACCATGTTGAGTGTCAGGATCGAGCTATACTGTACACGCGTTTTAGATCAGTTGATTAGACAGAAAATGAATAGACAAAACAAGTGTGTGGGTTTTTTTTTTTAGCTGGAATGCCAACGTCACCTCATTGCAGCTTCTAAAATGTGGGGATTTTGCTGCTTTAGTTTGTGTTATGTGATAATAAACTGAATATCTTTAGCTTTTGGGAAGTAGGTGAGACAAATCATGCAGTTTGAAGACGTGGCGACCCTCCGGTTCCCAACCCAAGTCCCTATGGACTGAGCTACTGCCACCCCCAGATTCAATCTCAGTTTGTGTTTTACCTTACTATATTTGCATGTTTTTGGGGCTGTATCTCTTGGATACCTGCTGCTTACAGTCTGGCACCTGGCCACTACCTTTTTATAAAGCTCCGACTTCACCTGAGCGCTGTGGAGGTGCACGCCCATAAACATCCCGAACACAGACAGAGGCAGAGGGCAGAGTCTCTGCAGAAAAATACACTACCACACACTTCTAGTGGGTCATAAGCGATGACAGAGGGATTACCTCTGTATGAGTGTGTACATTGTGTTTTAGGAAAATCCTGTCTAGCATATCTTTAAGGCTAGAGAAAGTCTTATGCCGCTGAGGGTCCTCACAAGTATGGAGGTACAAACCTGTGTGTTTGTGTGTATGTCTAGACCTCTCTATCACCCCCTGCAAACAGTGTTTTGCATCTTCTGTGAATCCACCTGAGTCAGGAGCAACTCCATTTGCATCAAAGCTAACACTGACAGCCAAACACCATCTCCTCTCAAATCTTTGTTTCTCTCTCTCTTCGGACAAATAACCACGCACATCAGACATCTAACTTTTCAGCCTCAACTATCTTCAATTTATGATGCACACAGCAGAGCAGAATATGTCGGTTTATTCCTAAATAGGTACATCTGCAGTAAGTCAGAAAAATGTGGAGATGACTGTTTGCAGTGACACATAAATGCTTACATGCACAAATGCATGTGTGTGTATGTGCCTGCTAAATGCATGCCTACACACACACACAGAAAGCCACAAGGACACAGATGGCCACTGCCCAAGGCCTCTTTCTAACGCATGAGCACACGCTTGCAGTTAGCCCGAATATACAAACGTGCACTTTCTCCCCCATTCACATTTGGGTTTCATAAGTGGAACATGGGGAAGAGAGATCACAGAGAAAGAAGAGAGGAGGACAGTCTGAGGGTTTAACGTAAGATATGAACCCACGGACAGAATAATGCATTGTTATGAGGAAGGGAAGAAGGCCAATAATGCTAAAGTGAAGTGTTTACAGAGCGTTCGTCAGAAATCTGCTTTTTTTTTTCAACACACTTACTATCTTGACTCGATGCCCCGGCGTGGCTGTGATGTCCCAGGTGCACTCCTTACGGCTGGGATACTTGTCTGGCCAGTTAGGGCTGCTCAGCGTCCCACTGGGGCTGTGGATCTTATGCTCACACTCAGCTGAACACACATATCCACACACACACACACACACACAGAAACACGCAAGCACACACATAGAGAGGAAGTTAAAATCATGGCTGCACAGGAAAAGGTCAGAGGAAATGGAAAGGGAACAGGAAGGAGAGAAACGAGAGAACCAAACGAGAGAGAAAAGATTTCAAAGAAACACATCCTGATGACAAGTTCAGTGTGAATTTCACATGGACGCATGCACGCATGCTTTAGACAAACACACTGCAGCAGTTAGCCTTCTGTACTTCGCATGGATGGAGTGTAGCACATAAAAACATCTCTATTACTGGTGGTACAAATCATCCATTACTGACATTATTTAAAGGTGATATTAATGTTTCTTTGTTTTTCTAAAACTCATTTGAACCTTGAAGTTGATCAAAATTCATTCAAGTAAAAGTGAGAATCTATCATACAATCTCTAAATATTTTTGTGCTTTTAGTTACAAAACACAGTATATCAAAGCCAACTTTTTTTGTAGGCCACAGTTACAAGATTTTTGATCCCTTTGAATATTGAGGGTCCATTCTGGATGAGTTCAGCGATGACAGTCAAGAGAGAAATAAAAGAAGCAGACATGGAGATGGAGGAAATGTAACAAATACAGATGTTCCAATGCATTGTACGAGGGGCTGCTAAATGATTTGATGAGTATGGAAATGATGTGATAGTCATATGCTTTGGCCTTCACAGTAACCAAATGTCAACCCAACTGAACGCTACAGCTCTGATTTGCACCTCTATCTGGGGTTTTCTCCAAAGCAACAAAATGAGCTTCTGTTTGTGCTGCATCTTTCCGGAGAATTCAAGTTAAGCAAGTCATTTGAGACAAGTCCAAGTGAGGTGTCGGGTCTCTCAGAATTATGCCTAACACCAAACAACTTCACAAGGAGAAAGAAAAAGAAGAAGAAATTTCACAGTCACAGATAAATTTCAAATTGGCAAGAAATTCATTAGTTTTGGTGAAGCCGTGGTGCGCTCCAGTGATCTCGATCATTTGGTATAACGTGGTCATAAACTAAGTATGAGCTATCTTAGGTCTGACTTTTTCTCAACGCGATGTTCCAACAAAATCAAACTTTTTATCACTATCGGTAAGTTCTTTGTCTTGGCTCATGCAGTTCAATGATGTGAACATTGTCAATAACCAGTAGCTGTGCTCTCGCCTGCACCAGCAAGAAGCAGCAAACTGGGTCTCCAGTAATCATGTAGGAGACTCCGTGGAGATGCAAGAATGTGAGCATGTCTTGGTTCTCTTGTACAGTGGGAAAGGAGGAAAAACTGGCGGAGTTGTGGAGTGGACAAGAGTCTGTGTTCAATGTGGCATGTATCAGATACACCAACCAACACGTATTTTAGTGAAACATCTTCATATTTGATTCGCATGGTCTCCTCTCACTAAAATACCAGCAGGCTGGTAACAAGTTGAAGCCACATAATCCAAAAATGTTGCATTTGTACTTAAATACAAATATCATATCTTCACTGATTCTATTGATGCTGAATTGACAAGAATACTTTAGACATATGACCCTACAGGATTCCCAGTCTTTTTGCGAAATCTTATAGTGTGAAAGTAAAAACTCACATTGTCTTCAGACATGAGAGAGTGTCAGACTTTAGTCTCTTAAAAATCTTTCAGTGTATGGTAGGCATGAGCCTCAAGTCCTTCAGGGCAGGTTGAAGTCAAGTCAAAGAATAAACCTTTAGGACCTGCAGCTTTGCCCACAGTGCTACTCTAAAATGTTACAGAAGCAGTTACTCAGAAGTCAAGATATATGTATTAATTGTTCTATTTAACAACTGCTCATTAATAATTATTGGTGTAAATGCACCCAAGTTCGACAGAAGTCTATTATTGACTTGTAGTCCACTGCTCTGTTCTTGCTTTGTTAGTTACTCCCAAGCTTTGCACTGCTAAACAACAGCAACATATTTCACTGACCATAACTCTGTCCATGACAACACAACAGCTGTGGGCTGATATTAACTGTGTAGTAGAAGTGTTTCTGGTTGAAGGTGCCGACAATATCCACAGCAGCCCCGAGTCACACATGGCATTTTTTTGGTATGTGTGGTGTGAGTTAAATGAATGGCTTAACAAAGGCGATGGGAGGCAGGAGGCATGCACAGGACAACAGGATGAATTCCAGAGTGACAGATTTTATTTAGAGTCAGACAAACTGAACCCACGTACAGAATGAGATGGATTGATTTACAAGAACAATGTAGAAACGTAAAGGAGAGTCTTCTAACAGGCAATGTCTTGAATACACATGTCACAGTCCACACACACGCTACTGTTACAGGAGACCCTCACATCTTTTAAAAAAGCTAACTACTGACATGACACAGATTTAAGCTCTGACAATAAACTGTGATGTCTGACATAGCCAACTATATTTTCACATTATTGTAATTAACAGCAAATGTAACAGATTACATTGCCACAGCTTCATAATGTCACCAGTAATTAAGTAAATAATCCAACAGCTTCAAGTTTAACAAATGTCATGCTCTCATAAAAAAAAGTTAAAATGAGATCCCTGAGATCAGAAAGAAAACTGACTGTAAGTTTTATAACTTTCTTGCTGGTGTCTCATAGTGTCACACACTCCTGGCAGGTGACTGCTATCACAAAAAAAGTGATGCTTATATCATCCAACATGTTAAAAGCACATGTCACGCTATCCAAATGTCCATCTCCACATGTTAAAACTCCTCATACGCACATGCTTTATGTACGCACATAACCACAAACACACACACACACGGACACAAGCTGTGTGCTGGGAATGGATTTACATGACACTGCAAGGTCACTGGGTCAAGCTGGTCTAATGCACACATAAACACACATGCACACATGCACACACACAGGAAGACAGCGCGACATGCGAAGCTTTCAAGCTCCCAGATGTTTGAAACATGAGTGTTTTTATGAGCAGCACAGGGAGCCTTTAGTGAGGTGCGTATGTGTGTGTTGATGTGGTGTGTGTGTGTGTGTGTGTGTGTGTGTGTGTGTGTGTGTGTGTACACGTTCAAAAGTTCAACTTCAAAGAGCTGAGTATAATATGTCAATTCAACAGTGGTGTATGTCTCTCTTTGTGCGTGTGTGTGTGTGTGTGTGTGGGAATGTGCTAATAGCTTTTAATAAATAGTGTTTTCGGTCAAACCGGGACCTTTTCCCCTCCCTGTGTCTTGTTTCTCACACACAAACACAAACACACATCACAGTGAACACAGCCTCAGTGATTTGCAGGCAGAGCTGGTTTTTTTTTTTTTCAAGTCTCATGCAGCAAGTTCAAGTTAAGTCTCAAGTTGGTCAGGATAACAGACTTAGTCCCAACTGCTGCACCACAGACCTTGTCACAAAACAAATGTTATATGACTTATATATTATTTATAGCTGTGTAGGCTCTTTCTCTCGTAATTACCTTGCACTTAATGTGGCCTATTTGTGCTGCGATTTTGCACCTTTCAGGCAAGTCCAAGTCTTATGAGACAAGTCTAAGTCAAGTCTCAAGTGTCGCAGAGCAAGTCACAGCTCACCATAAGGAAATTTCAAGTCAAAGATGAAAATCACTCCAGTATCTGAATGCTGAGCGACACAAAGACACAGCAGTTGAACATTTTTCTTATTAACTGTGTTAATAGCCGCCAACAAGTCATTTTAATGCACGGGGCTAAAGTAATATCTATTTATGTTGTCAAGCCCTTGCTCAATATATTATTTGCCAGAGGGGTGCACCATGAAGTTCAACAGAGCCAGACTCTCTTTGCCTGAGCTGGCTCTAAAAAGCCTAAAGCCTCAATCACAAGTAACAGGGTACCACAAAGGTGTTTATCAACTTGCTTTTTGCTTCAGGCTCTGTGCGCAATCCCATGAAACAAATTAAATGGTGCATTCTGCGCATTATTTGAGTCTTAAAATTGATCAGTCGTGTGCCAAATATTTCTGCTTTTGAAGAAAATGTAAAAATTCTCACAGTAAAAAGCAACACTGTTGCTTCAATTAAGGCAAGAGAGGAATGCTGGTAGAAAATTATCAAAATCATGTGAATTCACAAGTTAAAATATTCATTTTACCATGTTTATTTCTAACGTGACAGCTGCACATTGTGCATCTCTGAAATTTTAAACTTAATGCAGCAGATTTATACTTAAGAACTGTATTTGTCTACACTGACACTGTCCCATAATGAAGGATACATGGAAATCACTTTAGTTTGGGGGCAAACCAAAGTGAAATATATGTTACTGATTTAATCTATCTTTGATAAATATGATTACACTAAATCATTTTCTAACAGTGCTCATTCAACTATTATATCCTCATACTTATAACTATATATCCACAGTGTAAAACTGATTTGAGCAAATCAGGACGAGGTGTAAAAACATAATTTAAGTGGTAGCATTGCGGTTTTGAGGAATTATAATGCATTTCAAATTAAAGTATATGTCATACTGAATAATAATATAGTAAACTATTGATGTATAATGTTCCTTGCAGTTTTCTTTCAAAGCCAATGTGGGAAAATGGACCAGAGAGCAATATAAACAGTGCATTTAGTGAGAGCAACAACAACCTTGTGTAAATAATAACACCGTGTTCTTGCTCAGATTTTCTGCATCACTGATGCTGCAGGTACCTGTGGTAACAACAACAAAAATGCAGCGTGACACATGCAGTAAGCACTGAATGTAATGTCATGGCTCAACAAGTTGGATTAAGTGCATTAATAACATATTCCCTCAGCTGTATCACTTATAGATTCACACTGATTATAGAGTGACGCTATTCAATGAGCTGTGAAAGGTGCTTTTTAGATGATTTCCATCTAAAACTTGAAATAAAAAATGGTCCTGGCCAGGTTAGCCTTGCAGCACAAGTTACCATGGCGATCTAGCCGGGTTAAAAAAGAGCCACCTTCCTAGGACAGAAAACTTCAAGCTCAACATACCTCGTTAACCCACTAATCTTGCTTCATGGTGCAGCCCTCTGGTCAAAACTTGGGACCTGAATGTCTTTAAGTCAAATCATGTTTAGTTTTCACCTTTGTAAACAACTGCCCGTGTCTTAGGCCTCAAATCGACAGCTCTGCTTGCAGGCACCAAGTGTGGAGATTTATGTATGTAAAGACTCTCCTCAAATAGACAAGACCAGTCTGTTGTCATGAGGACTCTGGTGTGGGTAAACAGCGTAAGGGCTGTATGATGGACGATGACTGTTCTTGTGAATGAGCACATGCTTGTGTGAATGTGGCAGCACATGCATGTGCACTCCAGTGCCTTTATGCCAGTGTGTGTGCTGATGTGAATGTACGTGAAACCCACCTTCCTTACAGTCATGTTTGTTCTCATGCAGAACAAAGCCATGGCGACACTGACAAACGTACGAGCCCACTGTGTTGATGCACTCGTGCTGGCAGCCGCCGTTGTCCTTGCTGCACTCATCTTTGTCTGTGAGAGATACACATGCAACACATCACTCATGTGGAAACAGCAAAAAAAAAAGACGAGGTGGAGGGAGGCAAGAGGTCAAGCGGGGGAGAGGAGTGGAGAAATGAAACCTTCAGGAAGAGGAGTTTTTAAGGAGGGACAGACAACGGGGAAAGGGTGAAGAAGCAAACAGTGATATAAAGATAGGATCAGATGTAAATCGAATTAGTGAAAGAAGGTAAGGTCAACAAAAAAATACAATACAAAGAAGAAAAGGTGACAAAGACAAACATAAACATGAATATCCAGCGATCATGCTCGGCAAACATGATCGCCCACAACTGTGAGACTGTACAATACTGTTCATTCTTCACCTGCCAAGTTAAAAGTTTTTATCACAGGGCTAAGAGTTAAAGCAAAGAGAGACGGACTATTGACCACTAAACCCCTCTCCCAAACAGCGAAGGTGCCATGCCATTGTTCAAACAGCCCATTATTTCAAAACCCCAATGGTTCAAAAAAGGTCTCACTGGACCAAAAGCCCATTTTTCTGACAGGCTGTTATCCTAAAACAAACACTGATTGCTCCAAAAATACACACTCTCTCTGCAGTTAGAAAGATTCATAGCCTGCAATCAGTCAGCCCTGCTTCCTGACGTTTCACACCCTCTTTCCCCAGTTGATTTGGAGCAGTCTCACTCCCAGCCTGTCAAAAACCAACGCTTGGTCAGTGGCCCTCTGCATTAGATACTGACACACAGAGGTACCCTTTATGTGTCGCAGTATAAAGAGCAAGCAAGTCTACACGGGGTGGGGAGGAAGGGAGGTGGATAGGTCAAACACACTCTGGACTTTCACCTCAGAGGCCTGTTCATGTACCGTGTGAAACTACAAGTCAATCAACTTATTTAAATGACTCCGTAGTGTGCTAGTACATGTAGCTTACTACGCTTGTGATCTATGTCACTTGACGTTACATAACATTAGCAACAAATGTACTTATTTAAAGCCAAAACACGTGCTTTCGTTGCCTGATCCTAAGGAAGTAATCCTAAAAATGAGGTGTTTTACTTTCATTTTAAGTTTATTTTGAAAGGAATCTGGACATTTCCAGTGAAAACAGGAGTTTATGTCGAAAAAACACAATGCATGTAATGAACGGAAATTACCAACCTGTTCCTGAACATCCAACACCAATGCTGTCAGTATTTGACGAGTTGGGACTGAGAATGTTTTGTGGGAACATCTGTGTATATATGACTGTCGTAACCAGTGTCCAGTCAGCAACATAGATTTGCTGAAGGCATGTCCTGCCCTTTCCTGCCTCTGATTGGCTGACCTTGGAATTCTTACATTAACCAATCTCACTCCTCTTGTCTTAATCTAACCAATCCAACCGCCAAAGACAACAAGTACTAGCCAATCAGAGGGAGAGTAGTGAGGGTCATACCTTCGCCAAAAAAAAAACTGGCACCCAGTAATCCAATGATGTCATTCTGCATGATAATTAGCCATGTGCTTCTGTTTGGGAGCAATGGCTGCATTTCAGAGTAATGGGTCATCAGATACATAGACATTCAGTCCAATGGGATATTTTTTGGATTATTGGGGTTTTGGAATAACACGCTGTGATAACAATGGGAAGCCCTACATTATTTTGTGGGATTACATTTTTAAAAGAGCCCCATTCATGACTGACACATCCACTGCTTAATACAACCCACTGTGTGGAGGCACGTTCTCGATGCTACTACTGAGTATCAGAGTGTTAGCGGCTCTGTCCTGCCCTTTATTGGATTTGGGGAAGTTTACACTCATTACATAACATAGCTTTACTTTTGCCAAAGTCATTGGTTAATCCACTTCCCCACAGCCTTTTCTCTTGTAAACGTAAAACATACTTTACCAGGAACAATAAAGCATAAGTCAATCTCAGTGAAAAACAGTCAGCAGTTTAAAAACACTGCTGAAAGGTTAGAGCAGAGGAAGGTGTAATGAAAGAGAGAGCACTAAGTAAAGTTAAAACAACAACGGACAGCTACAAAGAGTTAAGTTAGTGAGTGTGTGTCTGGTTCTGTTGGCCTGTAAAGCCGTCTTTGTGCTGCTCTTGGGATTCATGGTTACGGGTGCTCTGTGGTCAAACTCGACCTTGGCTCTGAAACGACTCTGATCATAGCAGCTGTTTTCGGATCAGCTGTGCTCCCTTCTGATGAGTTCACCCGGCCAACTGAAGAGAAACTGTAAACGAGAGCTTCTGTCATCACGTTCGTATCTCCTGAGCCCTGTGTCATAAATCTGGAAAGATACTGGAGACCTACTTCTCTGTGAATTTTATGTTCATCTCCACAGTACATGGTATAGTATATGTGGGACGTAGCATATGTGGGACATTAAGTTGTCATGGTGATGCCTAAATGTAGACCAGAAATTCCCCCCATGAATAAACTGATACGATTTTGAAGCATTTTGCTCCATAAATTTGCATACAAACGAGGAGACCTGATTTTCTCGACAGTACAATAACGTCTTACTGCTGTTTATAAAATAGTTGCAGTCAATGAAATCAACTACAAAGAAATCTTCATTATCTTTTATACCAATTAATACCTATTAGCTTAGATAATTACCTCTTTAATATAACTGGTAAGTGTACTTCTATGATGGTGATATGTTAACTCACTTTCAACATCACCCTGGACAAGCTGGAAGACATATCTGAACAAAATGTCACCTCACCTCCTTTCTGATGTTTTACCAGCGGTAATCATGCCCAACGATTGACAGCAGATTGCCAAACTGTCCCTGACTCATCCTAAAATAAGCCTTGAACTGACCATCATCCAGGCAAAGTGCTCTTCCTGTCCAGTTTTTATAATTTGGTAGCTGTCTACCAACAATTTTAAAAAAGACAAAACAGGGGTGCTCAGTGACTTAGTGGGTATAGCAGGTACCCCATACACAAAGGCAATGTCCTTGCCACAGCGACCGCAGGTTCGATTCCAGCCTGCACCCCCTTTCCTGCATGTCATTCTCTTTCATGCTTAAACCTATCCTATCCAATAAAGGTAAAAAAACGCCCTGAAAAAGTCTAAAAGCGCTCTGTCTGATCAGGGCAGGCTTCAACAAAAAACGCAGTACGCTGTGCCTCGTGTTTTGCTACTTGCAAAACGCACTCTGTCTGATCTGGTCCACAGGATTTGGTTTTCTACAGATTAAACGAACAGTAAATAACATGTTAATTCGTGAGCTTTAGAGGTGCTAGTACATGGATTTTGTCATCTGTGGACTGAGCCAGGCTCGTTGTTTTCCCCTGCCTCCAGTGTCTGTGCTAAGCTAAGCTAATCGCATGCTGGCTGGAGCTTCATATTTACCACAGAGATGTGAGAGCGATCCTCTCTTCTCTCAGCAAGAAGGCGAATGTGCATTTTTCCAAAAATGATGACTCGGTTAATAGTTTCCCACTTTGTTTTGCCTCAGTAGCTTTAAGGTTTCTGAACTCTTACTCCACACTCAAGGTTTAGATTTCTTCCTTTTTTTACTTGCCCAGCAAATCGGTCAGACATCTTCTTGCCCAAAGTCAATTTTTCCTTGCTCCTATACAAATTGTTTTAGTCATTAGATTTCATCAAATAACAAAGAAGATTAAAGACCTAACAGCACTCCAGTGATGTTTTGCAGAAACTTGACGTGCCTCGAAATTTCGACCTGTTTTAGCTGCTTTGCCCTGAAACTTGCAGCAAACTGCACAACACATAGCTGGAGTTTTGCCCACGTCCTATATCGCCTTCCAACTAAACCCCTGTTTCAAGGATAATCTAAATGCTCGCTTGCGCTTCAGCTCACAAACTTTGTCTTGAACTGCTGCCATTTTCTCTCAACGTCCAATCAGGACTGGGCATGTGCAACTCAAAACAGAGATGAAAAGAAGCGGGATGGCTCAATCTTTACCTGCTTCCATCAGATCCGGAAAAAAAATATGCATTTAATTTCTTTTACCATTTGCCAGATTGTTAGACTGTTAGATTCACTAGCCCAATGTGGCATTTTACTTGCTGCAAGCAATCAGGCAGTTCTTATTGTTGACCCTGACACTGATGGTATTATATGTATTCTAAATCAGCTTGTTATACCTCTTTGTTAGAGCTAATAATGATAATGATATTATAGCACTATCATATCATGATGATGTATTGTGTTCAGCCTGACTGCTTTGGTATCTTTGGGGAATTAGTTCCACAGAAGTTAAAGTGAAGTTGTCTGTAAGTTTGCAAAGTGTTTGGCTGCCCTCCATGAGTTAATAATGACTTGCACGCCGCTGCTTGTTAAGAGGTTAAAGGTTTGAACATTTGCTGACTCAAAAACAAAAACTGAAAGGACACAACTGAGGTGTTTTTCCACTTCTCACTCATTTTCTCTCCCTCATCCTTTAATTTGTGGCTTCTTCTGACCCCATGATCTCCCCTCAGCGTGGCTGGGCGATGACAAAGCCCTTTTTAGTGAGGCTGAACAGCGGAGGATCACAGGGTAGAGGTGGAAGGGAAGACTGGCTCTGTGTGGGGCTGCCACGTTGACAACAACAGTGATGGTGTCAGGCAGAGAAACATTGAGGTGGGGATTTGCAGATGGCCGCACAGGAAGACGAGAGCATGTAGAAGGGAGAGTGTGGGAGACAAAGCCGAGTGTGTTTGTGACTGTGAGTGAGAGACAGATTCCTATAAAGAGATGTGAGATTAGACACAGACGCAGAGTCTCACCTCAACTCAAGAGCTTGTGAATCAAACTAGATCTGCTTTTAATGAAACCACTAAATCCTTCCCTCCCTGTGTGTGTGGGTGTGTGAGTTTGTGCGCGTGTGTTTGTCTGTGTCCGATGTGGTATTACAGTGCTATTGTGGGCTCAGTCTCACCCTATCACAGGCTAAGAAGCTTTGCGGTTGATGCTACACAGTGTCCATTGTAGCTTTCTGCAGGTCAAGCACACAATATCCACATGCACACACACATGCGCGCTCACACACACACGTGCACACTCACATGGATTAGTAGTGTGTGGGAGGCCGAAGGGACCTCCCTAAAGCTGCTGGATCTTTGCCAACCGAAAGCTTCTGACAATAGAAGAGCCACTCACACACACACATTATCTATATCTGAGTGAATGTAATTTCTCTTTGTAACGCTCCACTGAGCGGTTAAACTTCCAGGTGTTCTGCAGGTAGTTTAATTTGACGAGCTCATCCAGTTGACAGCTTTACTTCCTCTGGAAAACAAGGAAGCAGCCGAAATGTTATAATGAAGTTGCCTTTTGGATCGGTTTCACTGTTTCTCTTTTAGTTACTGTAAACGTCAGAGTAATAAAAGAGAAATCTGGATCTTTTCTTCAGGACAGCTTCCTACAATTGTTATTATCTAGTGTTAACATCCAACAAATTCATCCCTGCAACAGCGAGAGGGGGGATATTTGTTGGCATTTAACCGGAGAATCATAGCTGTGTCCCAGTTCCAAACTATGTACTAATTCTCAGTGGTTTTCCTGTTTGTGTTTTGTGGAACTTACTTACTGTGTTCATTTGTTTTTCATAATGTGGTGCTTGTAGAAATTTTTGTCCTCTGACTAAATCCAGAAAAGAAGGACCCTCTTACATCTCCAACAAATTAAAAGTAATCAAATTTAATTTAATTTTAATTATAGTTAAGAAGGGCATGTGGGACATTTCTGGAACACATCACCAGAGTATAAAAAGCAAAAGCATTAATTTTTCAATTTGGGAGAAGACCTATGCTGTGTCTCAAATTGCGTACTTCTGTACTTACACTTACTATTTGAGTGCATAACACTGAGAAGTATGGAAAAATGCACTTTTCAAACTGGAAATAGCGGCCGAGGACTGTGCGACCGTGATCGTCGCTGCATTGTACAAATGTGTTTTTTGCACTAAGCACCACTATACTATTGTCGGGTATAAGCCAGCAGTATGTTTATTGAGTTAATTTAGCAGTCTGTAATGATTTGGTACTGCGAATGATAACGCGAATGCTAATGCTAGTTTGCTAACTAGCTAATTTGCGGTCGTCATTTAGGGTGACTGCACAACAGGCGTGTTTGGTTTGAGACAACACTACCCTGTTGAAATTTGCGCACTACGCCAATGAGTACATAGTGCACACAGTATACTACATAGAAGCAAGTAAGTAACGTAAGTATATGATTTGAGACACACCACTAGTTTGAAAGTAGCTTCCAAAGTTGCAGTTTGATTAACATCCACTGATGCACATCATCTCCTTTTATGACAAAACAGTACAGTAAATTGAAGATATACTATGCAGGATTTTCCAAAAAACCGTATTCCCTCTCAGTCATCACTTAGGACCCACTACAAGTGTGTGGCATCTGTAGAGACTCTGCCCTCTGCCTGTATTTTCTTATTTTTTGGCAACCATGTGCCAGACCGTAAGCAGCACACATCCAAGAGTAAGCTACAAACATTTGGTCAAAGCACGGGAAAAAAACCACAAATATAATAAGGTGAAATGGCAGGCGGACAAAGCTGGGGTTGGCTTTCACTTTCACTTTTGCTGGTGATACTGTTTACAATCAGTGGCCGACAAGTCCTGCATAGTACACCTTTAACTTTTTGTGTACCTACTGCAAATAATAATTTTCCAATACAAAAATAGCAACGAAATGTGTTCCACTGTTAATGTGAGATCATTACAGGAGAACAAACTCTTCATATGTGCAAAACTGAGCTTCATAAATTTTTTTTAACCCTTATGCCCCATTAGAAGTGTGTGGTGATGGAGTTTTCTGCATAGACTTTCACTGTTGAGCATGTTTACAAACAGTAACGGACTATCCTGCATAGTATACCTTTCAGCTTGATTGGAATCGTTAATTTGGACCGCAGAGAGTTATGTAACAATATAATTGTGCTGCTGAAAGTTGTTTCATAATAACGTTGTCAATACTGCTATAATGCCATTTAAACTAGGATTAGTATGTAGTGTGGCACCGGGACAAAGCACATGTTTCCTTCAGGAGGAGAATGGATAAAGAAATGATCCACGCCATTAAAACGGGATCCATCCATTCCCTCGTCACACGGTAGACCAGAGCCAATCAGAGATTCCGACTGTGAGGTCATGTTACCTCTGACCTTTGATGAGGTCGCCAGCTTGTTGTTGACATGGCCACGGGAGGGAGAGCGGCCGCGCTTTATGTCCTGGCATGACTCAAACACAATCATACGCTCTTGACACAGAGCCAGCCTGTCTGAGGGAGAGAGGGCAGAGCGCAGGGTGGGTGTGCAGGGACGCCTGAGAGCCGGTGGACACTCAGGAGACGCAGCGTGACAGACAGACACGGCACATGAAGACAGGCAGAAAAACAGAGGGGTGTGCACACATAACATATGGATATTTCCACAAATGCTACAACCATGCAAGCAGACACACGCACAAATTAACTGTCAGTGGAGGTGGGCAGAGGACACAAATCAGGAATGGCAAAAAAAAAAGCATCTATATACAATATGTTTGGGGCCAACACAAATGCAGGATGGAGTGTGACATTCACGTAGCACAGTAAAAAAGCAGAGGTATGGAGGTAGTGGGAGGGTTGATCCAATATCAGTGTTGTTATCGGGATGGAAATAGGCGGCAGGTCAAAAACTTAAGCTGGACACCAGTGAAGCATCTGCTGAGCAATTAGATTTTATTTCATCACAATAAATTCCAGTCGTGAGCTAGCCTGGGTACCAGATGAATCTGCGAGGTCATCTTTTACTAGCTCTGGCTGTTGCATCTGGTCTCCCCACTTCAGACAGATTTCCAACAAGCCTTGCCCCGGTCAGGCCAATCACAACCATTTATCTACTATGGGGCGTGTTTCTAAAATGACTGACTCTACTGGCTCGTGTCATTCTGCCACCGTGACCCATATTAAAGTCAACTTGACAGGCTTTGTAAAAGGCAATGCCAGTACCCTGGTGAATGGCACAAATGAATAGAAACTCTAAAGTTGACCTCTACTTTAAGTAAATTTACAGTGTACTTCGATTTTGTTAAGCAAATGCCATCCTGCCCTGCCATTAGAACGACAGCTAAGCTAACAGCTATGTTAAGTTAGCAACAGAGAGCAGCTGGCACATGCTCCACAAATCTGGTTGACAGATGGGCTGAATTGTATGGAGCATGTCTATAACTTTGGTTGTGTTTAACAGATTATACGGTGACTTGGGTGACATCAGACAAACATACAAACTTATGAATCCTTGTATGACGATTATTTAGAATAGAGTTTGAGGGTCATGCAAATTACAGGAGTTTCCTGGGAGAAACAACAACACAGGAGGGAGCTGCGCGATGGCCTTGAAATACAGGAGAAACCTGGGAAAGACAGGAGTGTTGGCAGGTTTGTTTTTGGCTCAAGCACCCTCATGCCAGGGACACGACAACGAGCATAAACCTAGCTTGTTATGGAAGCATAAAAGAAGCGTTGTGAAGGCATTTTGGAAAACAACCAAGATGGCTGCAGAGATGCTACATCATCACAGCTCATCTCCGCACTTTGTAGTCCGTATGCATTTGTCCAGCACTCAGTGCTATGTCACATATTTCGTTGATCTGATTGGTTGTATGTGTATCCAGTTGCATCCAGACTGAGGCGTTTTGACCT
Organism: Epinephelus cyanopodus; assembly: GCA_026686955.1. Taxonomy (NCBI): domain Eukaryota; kingdom Metazoa; phylum Chordata; class Actinopteri; order Perciformes; family Serranidae; genus Epinephelus; species Epinephelus cyanopodus. The sequence continues at coordinate 23,383,582 of CM048916.1, read as the reverse complement.
ACGGCCTTTGATAAATCAAAAATGAACTGAGAGGTTCCAGACTAACTCACATTTGGGATTTGGTCTGGCAATGTCAGACTAATTGTGAGCCAGTTTCACGAAATTAAAGTATGAAAATATCCATAATAGAAGCTTCTCATACTGATCCTGTGGCATAAATAACTTCCTCATTGTCCATCTGTATGTCCCAAACAAAACACACTGCTCTGCCCACCCCTGACACACACATACACATGCATACACACACACAGTTGTAACACACGTCTTACCTGAGAAGAAGTGAGCCTTGAAGCCTTTCTTGGAGACGGTATTATCAGACTTGAACTCAATCCTCATGTTGTTATACTGAGAGGTGATGACTTCAGGGACCTCAGTGCCACAGTATTTACCATGCAACTTAGAGTCTGATGAAAGGCCACTGCGCACCTCCACGTAGTCATATTTACACACCTAAAGACATAAGACTCATGTAATACACATCCACAAAATGTCCTCTTATGTTTTGCACCTCCCTATTGTGAACAGACAACACACACACACACTCACACTTACCTCATTCCCCTCCAGCTCAAAGGCCTCAAACTGCATGGAGATGCGGTACTGAGTGGGAGCGACCACCTGCCAAACACAGTTTTTGTTGGGCGGATACTCTTTAGGCCAACCAGGAGTGCTGATGGTCCCGTTCAGCTTGGAGAGGAGACCGCCGCATGCCGCTGGAAACACACAAAAAATTCAGAAACACACACACGCCAAGGACATGATATATGTGTTTACATGTCTTACAAGCCACAAGTACAGAAGTGCACAGAAAATGACGGCGTTTTGGAGCTGTTTTATTTTACATTGTGGTGGGAGTGGGATTCCCCTGACCCTGCCAAACCGCATCATACATTCGCAACTGATGGTGAATCTGGTCAGTGTTTCAGTCAGTTGTTTTTATTTAGGTTTCAAATGCACTGTTCTCTAAAGTCATAAATTATTGCGTTCCAGGCTGCAGCCGAATGTCAAATCCACATTTTCCCCAATGTTTAAAGAAACTGAGCCGTCATGTGAGAGTGTCTGGTTTTGTGCAATGGGGAGCCACATATTTATTTGAGAGGGGCAATGCAATTTAACAGAGAGCAATAGAGAACATGAAACTGATGTGCAACAGAGACTGTTTATAGCTCTTGCTCATAATGAACTCTAGTTTGTAGCAGGGCTTTTGATGAAAACAGTTGCATGCTGCTTTTATTTCAGTCAGGACGGTTTTATTTCTGACATGATGAAGTCGAGGACAGAGACTCTGCTTCTACTGATGATGTCATAGAGCCACCAGATTAATCTCAAAAGAAAGTCATTACTGCTGGTATTTGTTAATTTCAAGGGGAGGTAGGTCATGTGAGCTAATGCAAGTTAATTTAATCTAATTTTTTTTTAAAAGTTTATTTACATTACTAATCCCCAAGGGGGGAATTCAGTCTTTCCACAGGCCTGAAATACACACACATGCACAAACAGAACCTTTTTTACATGCATTAACTGAAGAGATCAGGGTGAGGGGGCTGCCCATGGACTGGCGCCCCGAGCGGTTGGGGGGATTCGGTGCCTTGCTTAAGGGCACCTTTGCAGTGCGCAGGAGGTGAACTGGCACCTCTCCAGCTACCAGTCCATGCTCCATATTTTGGTCCGGGTGGGAATCGGCGACCCTCCGGTTCCCAAGGCAAGTCCCTACAGACTGAGCTACTGCCGCCCCCACGATAATACCTGTACAGTTCACCACAGCATTTTCCTCATACCACCACTCAGTTTCTCAGTTTGTCCTATTATTCCTTTTAAACATATTTATTAGTGTGATACTTGTTCAGCCAAGCATTTCCCCAATTTTTCCTTCTCGAGATGGGAGATGGAGAAACCTCAGATGTCATTGTAATTGAATATAAAAACTACAAACTACTATGGCAGCTTTGGTGACGTCACTTAGGTGAGACGAAAGCTCCTTTGCCACTGAACAAAAAAAACACTGACACCTGGCTTTTGTCTCTAATGTCAAAGGTCACAACTGGCATTTATTCCCAGGACAAATGACTCTGCAGTACTCATGGGTATTTATCAGCTCCAGTTCTGATCTGCTCCATTTGGAAGTAACAGAGACATGACACTGGGGTGGATGTGTTCATTTTAGCCCCTTTTACAGCTCAGTACAATGATGCGCTGTTACAAAGTCCGTCCATCTCTTCTCTTTTTTGCGCAGTAGTTGATGCACTTCCTTTGTGCCGTAAATCAACCCTTTATTTCCCCTGAAAATCATACCCTGGGGCAGAGAGAATTACATGATGAAAATTAAGCTTTAAGGGAACCAATCTAAATGCTGATGGTGTCATTTTTCTACAGCAATCAACATTTACTCCATAATGATAAGTTAAAGCAAAAAACTTGTCTATTTCCCCTTTAAATCCACTTTCTCCACAATGTTCCCACACATTAATTCACTGGGGAAGCCAAAGTAACTACTGCTCTTCAAAGAAATACAGCAAAACCACCATTTGTATATTTCTCTTAGCATAGCTTTCTCTCTCTCTGCCTCAGAAGTGGTTTCAGTTGTTTCAGTATGAGGGTCACTGTGGGTAGTTAATCTATTTTGTGGGATTAAAGGACCTTCACAGCGTTTGTGGCACTAAAGCAGCGGGGCATGTGGCTTTGTGTCAGAAAGCTGTTTTTTCCTGTTGATGGAGGCTGCTCGGATGTTTTTTTTCTGATGAGTTAGACTCATATCCTACAGAAACACACAGCGGCTTACAAAGGAATGCGCATACAAACATGATTGCATCACACACACACACACACACACACACACACACACACATACACTCACAGTTACCTTCACAGCTCTTCTTGTCTGGAGCTAGTTCATAGCCCGGGTCACAGGCACACTTGAAGCTGCCGAGAGTGTTTACACACCTCTGTTCACATCCACCATTGTCTGGCTTGGCACACTCATCCTCCTCTGAAAAACACACACGTCAGCGCACATTTATTTTCACACACCTAAAGAATGCTTTGGTGAAGAGGTCTCGTGAGAAAAAAACAATCACATGACACACACACACACACATACCTTTGAAGAAGTTAGCAGCAAAGCCGGCCTTGTTGACTGTGCCATCTGAGACAAACTTCATCCACAGTGTGTGTGATGTGGAGCGCACATCCTCAGGTTTGTCGTAGCCACAGAATCGACCAATCAAAGGGCTCGTCTCCAGGGGGCCATCTCGGACCTCCAGGTAGTCGTAAGCACAGCTGTCGTGCCTCTCAATCTGGAAAAACAGTCACGTAGGTGAACACACAAACATGCAGTGAGAAACACAACACCTCTGTGAATATCAACATCTGTCCTGCCACTATCAAATATCTCAGCAAAACCTAGTGAGGGAAAGCACGTCTTTTTATAAGCCGGATCTTATTTGCGTCGTTTTAGCCAAGAGAAGTGTCTTAGACTAGAGTAGGGCTGGGTATCAGTACTAGATACTCCTAGGGTATCGACTGAAATAACCCAATGCCAATAAGTATCGAAACTGCAGGTGGAGTCTTGCAGAATGGTGCAGAGCTCACATTCCTGCAGCAGCATCTACAATCCATACAGTCTGTGGCGTGGTGAAGTCAAGCTCGGTATATTTGAGTTGGCAGTTCAGCATGCTGAGGTGCTATAAAAACGTAATTTCTTAACGATACCTAGCCTGTGACTGGAGCGATTTTAAACGAGGTTGATGTTCACTTCTGTGCAACGGTGAACTTTGACCTTACAGGATTGAAGCAAGGTTGGGGACAGATTGAGTCATTTAGCACACTGACATTTTTACAGCACAAAACTAATCCTCAACTGTGCCGTGTCTCTGGGCACACACACACACACACACACACACACACACACACACACACACACACACACACATGCACCACTAACATTATTAACTTCTTAGCAGCTATACGAGCGTGAAATTTGACCCAGACATTCCTGAGCACACACACGTACACACACTCACAGAGGGGGAGGAAGAGAGAGAAACACACACACAAACATGAGCACACACACACACACATACACAAGAAGTGACTCACCTCGAAGGCCTGGAAGCTGAGCCCGACGTTATATCCTTCAGACACAGTGATCCTCCACACACACTCTTTAGAGGGTCTGTAGTCGTCAGGATAGTTGGGAGACTGAATCTGTCCTGAGTCTTTGGTGATTTCCCCTCCACAGATCGCTGCACAAGACAGACAGACAGACAGACAGACAGACAGACAGAGAGACATGACAGATTAGCATACACTGCAGTAACCAACAACACCTGAAACTCGTGTATATATTAATTATGCATGGAAACGTCTCACAAAAGTTGCAGTTGTTAAACCCGGCCTTTACTTAACCATGTACACTGGGTTTACACTCTTTGTTTTTACACACATATACTTATGTTTTCATGTGAATATTTGTTTTCTCAGGTCACCTTCATAAATGGCGGCGAAGCCTTTTCCCACCCAGTTGCTGCTGCTGCGGAACTCAATCCACATCCTGCTGTCAGTGGAGATCAACACGTCGGGAACTTTATCTCCACAAAACCTGCCTGTTAAAAACACATCAAAACAAACCCTGTCAGAATCATAACTTGTGTCATAGCCTGCGAAACGTGATGTGAACTATCTGAGGGAAATACAATAACAATGCTCCTAAATCTGTATATTTTTGATCCTGGTTCGAGTTTTGCTTCAGTGCAAAGTGATGTCATCTGGCAAAACATTGAACTGGCCAATCAGATAGATTTTTTGATACTGTCAGTCTGAACATGGCCTTAGAGTCACAGCAGTGTCAATCATCCAAAGTGATTTCAGCAGAAGTAAAGAGCTAATGACAGAACAACAGTTTATTAAAGGAACAGTTCACTCAAACACAATATAAACTGTACATAGGACTATCCTCCTTACACTCTCTTTGGTCCCAGAAAAAGTTTCTATCCGATGGCGTTAAGGAGAGCGGAATGCACAAAGGGATTTGTTGTGCATGCGCGTCATAGGCAGGTTGAAAATTCAAAGCAAGAGCGAGTAAACGTCCACAAATGTGCACAACAAATTCCTTTACAAGAGGATAATCCAGCAATGCTTTGTTCACAATATAGTTGTTTGGTTCTCCATGAGCCCATAAATGAAAACAAGACTCTTGGACAATACGGTACAAGAGACTTCAAAAAGGTTTGGGGATGTTTTAGAAACTTTTTTGCTGTCTTTTCTTTGGACTCTGCTCAATGCTTTCATTTTTTGGGCTCTCCTTAAATATACACTACCCAGGATTTTCCTAAAAACAGTGTACAAACTCAAACAGAAGACTCAATCATCACTTATGACCCACTAGATGTGTGTGGCGATGTTCTTCTTATTCTCTGTGTTCAAGATGTTTGTGGGCACAGTGCAGGTGAGGTCAGGGCTTTATGAAAAAGGAGCAATCAGGTGCCAGACTGTAAGCAGCAGGGGACCCATGAGAGACAGCGCTGAAAATTGCAAATGTAGCGAGGCAAAATGCCAAATGAGAGTGAATCTGCGGTTGGCTTTTACTTTCACTTCTGCTGAAGAGTATGTTTACGATGGCATTCAATAAGAAGCTTTTTATGGAACCATAGAGAGCCTAAAGAGGTGAGTACTATATACAGTTTATATTGTTTTTGGACGACCTACTATTCCTTTAAAAGGGAACCAGCGCCCTTCTGGCCCTCCTTTATCTCACCCTGCCTGACTGTCCCTTGATCTTACCGAGCAGTGGAGCTTTCCTCCAGTATCCATCCCGAACCTCAATGTAGTCGTACCAACACAAACTGCTTTTATACAGATCCATGGTGGTGAAGTTAAGAACAATCTGTAGGAGGAAAAAGTAAAAACATTTACATATTTATGACAGTGTGTTTTCACCTCAAAGAAGGAGTCGAGGAGGGGCAGAAGGGAGAGAGAGGGTGGTACCTGTGGTGTGAGGATATAATCAATAAACAGTCAGCAGTCTCTCTCTGTTAGTGCATGCACATTCACTGCACTGCAGGGTGTGTGTGTGTGTGTGTGTGTGTGTGTGTGTGTGTGTGTGTGTGTGTGTGTGTGTGTGTGTGTGTGTGTGTATGCACCTTTTCTCCAGGTGTAACAGATATTCTCCAGACACAGTGCGTGTATGAGGGGTATCCGTTGGGGTAACCAGGAGATGAGAAGTTGCCCGTTGAATCTTGGAGCGTCTCTCCGCATGCTGCAACACACACACACACACACACACACACACACACACACAGATGGAGTTACATTTTTGTGGTGAGTCCTGCTGTTGTGCGTAATCCTTTCAGCTGTGTACTGATACTTATGGTACATTACTTAAGAACACATGGCTCTCATATCTATTATTATTCTCAATCTTTTATTGCCAATTTACCAAAATAAATATACTACAGACTATTCTGTCAAAACAACAGCCTCAGTCTACAATGTCGGATCTGTCCAGATGGAAACTGTTGGACGCGTATTTCTGATTCGTAAAAACAGTAAAGGAGTTAAAATCACTCTCCCAAACAAACTCGCATTTCATGTTGTCTTTGGCTTGCTTTAGTTTTTCACGTTCGAGGCTGCGGTCTGCGTGTCTGGATTCCCATGTGTATCAGCATACATGTGAGGTCCGACTGCAGTCATTAAGCCTCGTCACCACTCAGCAGAATTAAACATTCCCCAGTAGTAGAGTCATTTACTGTAAGTGAGCGAGACTTTAAATCTTTAACAATGAAGAAAGAAAACTATTACAGCTGGAAAGGAAGTCGTGGGAAAAGGATCAAGCAACATTTCTCTCTTCTTCATTCATTCTGAGTTTAACGCCGTCGCTCCCTCTCAAAAGGAGGTTAGCCAAATGTGCCCCTCCTATCCCATCATGCATGCTGTTTTCCCCCACAATGCCCTGGGGCTCTGTTCATCTGTCAGTGAATATGGTATCACTCAAATATGACCTTATAAGGTTGAGGTTGAATATATTTCCAGCTGGGACACGCAAACAGTCTTGTTCTCGCTCCAGTATCAAAATGGATTCAGCAGAATGACATATATCCCGTGATGTATGTGCAGTTATTAATATGCACTTTCATATTGTCAGATAAATTGGATTTTAACAGCACGTATTTTAAATACATTGGCAAATTTACTAGACCAGAAGGGTGACAAATATTATTTAATCTGTTTGTCTAAGATCATGTCGACATGATGACCTAAAGCGTGACCTCGTCTTGGGGATGTGAGTGTGTGGGATGGCAACACTTGCGATAGTAAACCATTGCGACATTACCCCACAGCTCAGCTTGAGAGCAGATCCAGATCACATGAGAACTGCGCAAAAGGGAACAGAGGGACGCCCCGAACGGCACAGATGTACGCAAGAACTGACGGGATAAGTGTGTGTGACGTGTGTGAGACACGAAAACAGAAAGGGAAGCGTCGCATGAAATAACAAATTACTCAACTTCACCGCTGTGCCTTGGAGAATGGAGGGGTGGGGATATTTTACGCCAGAGATACGAGCTGATAAACAGAGGTCATGTTTTGTTTTCTGGCTGTATGAAACATATTCACACACACTGTGGTCATGTAGTAAATATATCAGTACCTGGACATCTATACAGCTTCCTTGCCTGTGCAATGTCTCCTTTACTGAGCCTGGTGCGCTGGCCAATAGCAGGCCGGACCCCGTTTTCATCTCTGGATGGAAGAATGGTGTCGAGGAACATCCCCCTGCAGGCATGAAAAGAGACATTTACACACATCATGCTCTGACTTCAAGGAAATCAATTTCAACACACACACATGTATCTTCAAAGCAGAATAATGTCGCCCCACCAATGTTTTCATGTTTTCTCCCGATGTGTGAGTCGAGCTGAGTGGGGAATAGGAGGGGTCATGCGAGTAGGTGATGCAGAGATTATAAAGCATCCTCTCACTGCCAAATTAACTGGATGATTTCAGATGGAAAACATGGGTGTTCATGATGCTGTGAAAAGTTTCCAATAGTTTCATCGTGCTGATTATTTCTAATTTCTCCCAAAGTGAGTGCAGTGTAGTGTGCACTGTGTACCTTTTTTAAAAATAATTATTATCTAAGTTTCACATGCATAAAATGTTCCAAAGTGATCACTTTAAACATGCTGCCTACAGAGGGCATGGTTTTTATAGGATTTGCAGTTTCAGGTCGGGCTATGGATCTTGTGTTCATGGGTCAAATCAGGTTGCAGAACTAATTGTTCATATGTGCGGGTGGCGGAGCAGGTGTGGAGTTGCACAATGTTGTGGTTTAGGAACAGGTCTTAAAAATCAGACAGGATTCAGATGTGAGCGAGAGTCCAAATATGAAGTAAACAACAGTATCTCGCCTTCACTGCTGTCTGTGGCTATAATGCCTGCTCTGTTGTAGCTTGTTGGACACAAGCTCAGCAATGATGCTGATAAATACAGGAATGTTTAACATGTTTGTAGGTTGTACTGTGCACAGGAAAAGGAACAGCTGCAGCCTTTTTATGTAAATTTTTGCATGTTGCACTGAACCTTTACTCGCCCTGGATGATGCAAGTATCAGCTCCACCCCAAAAACAATCAAAACACCATCAGGGTCACTGCTTCACCAAATTACAGAGCAGACGTTGAACTTTAGAAACATGTGTTTTGGCAGATTGTGTATCTGATAGTGTTGTAAATTCACCACCAGTCAAGAGATGTTCTGCCGATAGTTACCGTGAGAAGGTGTTCCTGGCGTAGTGCATGATGCTATCGAAATCATACGGCTCCCCGAGAGAGTTGACCTCCCCTGGCTCCATCTTGAGAAAGTTATACTCCTGGCCTGCAACCACGTACACAAATACACACACATTTGCACACACGGAAGGACAGCAGCATCAAATCAACCAACAGAGTGTAACAAAATATATTCTTTACACAAAAATGAACGCACAAAACAAAATTTAAATAATTAAGTCTACATTAATAAGGACATATATCTAATGATCAGGGTAGCGCAGAGCTCTGATATGTTTCTAAATATATGTTTCTAAATAAAAACTTGGGTCAGGACTGATTCACTGCTGTGTCATCTGATTTAACACCTGTCAGATTGCGTTGCAGTGCAGAGGAATGTGTGGGAGGAGGAGTGACAGTCTGGGGGGTCGAGGTGCCTTCACAGTCATTAAAAGCCTTATTCACACTCACACAGGGACAAGACACGAGTGTGAATCTAAAAACACACACATTCACATTATCCGTAAACGTCCTCACTTGTCTCAGGCTGGAAACGACCTTAAATGATTCTAACAGAGACCCAGGTGCATCATGGGTACTGAGTCTCACCTGGTTGGATGTTATCGCGGATGATGGTCACGTGATCGTCACGGTCAGGCCGCGTGTGCTCATGCCAGAAGCCAATGACGTGGCCCAGTTCGTGCACCACGATGCCAAACTTGTCACAGTTCTTCCCTATGGAGATGGCCTGGGGCCCGTTGCCACGACGACCCACATAGGAACAACACCTAATAAGGATTAGTAGGAAGTTGATAGCAGGGAGATAGGCGGACGATATTTACTACTCATTTGGCAGTGGAGAAAAAAAGCATCAGCAGTGTTACATGAACACACACACACACACACGCACACACACACACACACACACACACACACACACAGTCTTCTCAGGATTTCCTGCCTTGTACTACGTCCACCAGAGGGAAAGCGTCAGGATTTATTTACATGCAGTGCTCCGATAACGCTGCAGTTTCATAACCCAATGTGAAAAAGCTGTGAGAATTCACATATCACTGCTCACAGAACACACACACTCACACTCACACAAAGCACACACACTCATTCTTTTTTCTCTGGTTAGCCGAGACATCCGTGCCAGGCTAACAAATCTGATTAAAGTTACCCAGCGAGCTGATTGCAGGGTAAGGATCAGGAGTCACTGGAGTAGATAGAGTCTTTTCTTCTCGCGTTTGCAGCTCTAGTATCAGCAGCACTTCACCCACAACAGGTGCCACAAACACACTGTGGTTCTTTTATAAAACTTTACTTATTTTTTCTGCATCTCTCTCTGTCTATGTCTCTCTCTCTCTCTGTCACACGTCCAAGCGACAGGGTATTTATACATCAGATTAAAGTGTCTAATCTCTGATGCAGCCAGCCAATGACAGAGCACGAGAAAACTGGCATCATCTGTTAACACACAGATCTTTTACACACCCGAATGGCATTTACATTTAAAAATCAGACACATTTCGAACCTGTGTCTTGTGTTACTATCATTGTTCAATAAAAAGAGAGAAGTACATACATCCAAAGAAAGTATTCAATGTTGGAACAAACTGGAAATATTAAGGAAAGCATGGTGGAATCTGCAGTTTCTCTGTTCCAAAACATTTATAATCACTGTAACTGTGCAACATTTTGATCGTTCAAGATCTTGATCTGTTACAGTGTGCGGGTTATTGCAGACTATTCTTTGCCATACCATTATTGTTCAGTATACAGAAGTCCTATTAAAATTTATCTCTGGGTATTGTAGTGCTTGGTGCTATGGACACATTTTTGTCGGTACCGAAAAAGTACAGAGGTTTGATTACATCTCTGTTAACTTACAGTCAGCATGTCAAGGTTTCCAAAGATATAATATGCCTGAATGCTGCTGAATGCAAAAAGACATCTGATAAAGATGATACAACCATAGCACATGGCATATATCACTGAACTGGTGTGGGTTGATTTTTGTCAGATAAACTAATAAATTTATGAACTTATTATCCTACACAGCGCTGCAAGATATATCGTTTCAGCATCAACATGGTAATGTGCACATGCGCAATAGTCACATCGCAGGACGCGCAATGTCAGGTAAGGTAATTCAAGTCAAACATGTCAGGCTACAACGTTTCTGCTGCACGATTCAAAGGAAAATTCACACCGTTCTCGTTTTTAATGACTTATTTTACTGGCCAAGCCTTCACCTTTAAGACAGGTTACGTGTGATGAGACCTAGTCTGGCAGCTTTTGTTGTGAGAATTTAGACTCCTGTGTGTGTGTGTGTGTGTAACAAAAGTACAGCGACCAGACCTGCAAGAGCTGCAGACACAGTGAAACCAATGCTTCTCTGAAGCTACATTAGTTATCTACACTAGATAAGCTCCGGTTCCAGTATAACAATTGTAAAAATAGTTGTGCTTTGTGTTCACTGCGCAGACGAAATAATGCACCTGTTTAATACAATATTATCACGACGTCTCCTAACCATTTTTCACCATAGAGTGAAACTGTAGTAACCGTAGTTGCAAGCTACGAGCCAGGCTAAAGCTAAATGAGTCTGAAGTAAAGTTTGGAGCCGTGAAGCTGGAAAGGTAATGTTAGCACTAACATTATTCTATAAGAGAAGAGCACGCCCGCTAGTTGTCAACCACAACCTGAAAATGAGCAAGGGACAGGATGAGAGTAAAATAAGGGAGCTATTCAAGCCATCTGGTGGACATTCCTGTATTTTTTCATATCACAATATATCACAGAAAAAAATAATAATTGTCAGGTTTTTTTATATTGTTCAGCCCTAATCCTACATGTACTCACTCTTATAAATATCTATCTGCACAAAAGCAACTTAGTGAGATAAACCCGCCAAATGTTGTGATTTCACTCTGACACTTGACAACTTCCAACCAGTCAGTGAAGTGCACAAACACACTATGACCCCGCCGCGCTGCCACTCAACAGAACAATGCACTTCTGCAGCGTATGAACAAAAAAAACTGCACAAACATACAAAAACTTCGAGTGAGCGGCGTGATTGGTGGGATGGGGAAACAGGAGCAGGACAGGAAGGAAAGTGGAGCCATTGTTGAGTGACCATATCGTCTCTCGCTGTGACAAGGTCACCACTGAGCTCTAGGTACACACTCGCACACAATCACATGTACACAAAGAGATTCACCAAACTCACCCGCAGGGTCTGTAGGTGAACACAATGTAGCTTTCCTCATCTGTCTTCTCAATGAAAGTTACGCACGTCTGTTTTTCCCAGTGACGCATGGCCTGCTTGAACATGGCCCTCTGACTACCTGAAACACACACATTTCACATCCTACTTTTACACAATCACACGTCAGTGTGTGGTTCACTCTTGAGCAGCGTGGGCAGCAGTCCAGTAGAGTTGCTTACCAGTGAAGTTCCCTCCAATGACGTAGGGAATGACTCCTCCAGGCCATATCCTCTCAGCTCGGGATGTGGCTGCTCGAGGAATACGGCTTTTCACTACGTTTCCAGTCTTCCCACCTTTGCCAGTTTGGCTCCTGGGATTGGCAGCTCCTTTGCTGGAGTTCTTTGGGAGATAGTCTAACAAGTGAGGAGAGAAAAACAGCCATCAAATCTACATTTACCACAAGTTCTTATTATGTATATTCAAACACAATAAATGTCTGGTCTAGTATTATGAATATCAGTTCATAAATGTGCTGCAAGATTACTGGATCACACTGCTTCTTATTATACGTGACCTTTCAGAGTTTATCCTCAGATCAGAGGGTAATAACATTCAGACAGATAAAGCTCAAGTTTCATTAAACATTTAATTTGAAGAAGTTTGTAATGCGTCATACATTCATACATTCTGGATCTGGTTGTGATTCAGTAGGGTCGAGGTCGTGATACAAACTTTGCCGAGTTGCAAAGAGCATAAAGAAGGAGCCCAGTGTTGACCTGTAAAAGGTCTAGCAACAATGAGAGTATTGAAAATAGCTTAATTATGATTCTGCATTTCAGCCTGTAGCCTTCAGGGGGGTCTGATTGTGCTTCAGAGGTGCCTCTCATCACAAAATATCATAGCCGACAGTGTGGCCACGGAGCTCTGGGGGCCAGCTTCCTGGCTTCCCAGCTTCCAGGTGCTTCTACCTCCTGTCTGAAATTGAACCCAGCGGCTCCACGGAGCTCCATTGCTGGCCTCAGAGTTCCATGGCTCACTTTCAGGCTTCACGACACTTCCTCCTTTTGTCTAAACCTGGGGCTCTCACCCAGAGTGCTATCAGGTACTGACATTCAGCACCCATAAATTTAACGTGAATTGGTACACGTAGTAAATACATAATTCGGTCAGTACTCTTAAAAGTAGCAAGTTCAATACCCAACTGTAGTAGAAAGATCACTAAAGAGACTCAAACTGCCTCTGCAACAAACCTGGAGGCTAAATTTGAATGACATATACAGTATATATCCAAAAATATTTAAACATGTAATTGCCGTTGAAATGCAAAAGAAGAAACAACTTTTTCTGTACATTTCAAAGCATGGCACTTCAGTCAGTTTCATTCATTTCAGTACAACATGAAAATCAACTTGCATAAACTTTAAACTTGCTTGAGCTCGTCTCTTATCACAATAAACGTTTCATCACTTTCTTTTGGTCAAAGTTTGCATGGTTACAAGCAGAAACCAAAAGTCTTCTTGGTAGGGCATTTAAAGTTTCTCAGAGAGCTGAGTTGTAGAAGTCTAATCAAAGCTTCAAGACTAGTAATTTTACTAGAAGTAAAATTGAACCTGTGGCTTCCTAAAAGATCCAGGATGCCACTGTGGTAATGTCTGCATTAACGTAAAGAATATAGGATTTGTAGTTTATGGGTTAAAGCATGAAACACCACCATCATTACAGTGAGTAGTAAAGTGTTGGGTCCTTACCGAAGCCAAACCTGCGTATTCTCTCCAGCAATAGATATAACGATCCTCTCTTCTTAGAAATTTCATGTTCCTCCAGGCCACCTGACACACACAAGAGCCAAGAATCAAAACACAAACAATGCACAATAAATGCTGATATCCTCAAGTGGCCTCTGTCTGCTTCCTTCCTACTCAAACTGCTTCGCTCTGCAGTCGATGGGTAATGAGAGCAAGAGTTTCAGAGGAAACACGAGAGAGAGCATTACATGATGATTACTGAGTGAGAGTGCGATGTCCAGTTCACTCACCAGACGTGTGGCCCTGCCGGGAGTGTGTGTGCATGTGTGTGTGCTGTGTGAGGTCTATCGTCCTGTCAATCTGGAACATGCGCAGGTCCTCCTCGTCTAAAGCGATGTCGCCCCAGAATGCAGCTGCAGGTGAAGAGAAACATCTGTTAGAATCACAATCAGCAGCAGAATCCTGAACATATTATCATCATTATCATCATCAATGTATCAGTGGAACAAGGTTAGTGCCTTTCTACCCTTTCACTGTATCTTGGTATTTTTCAACCTGGCCCCTATTTTCCGGTGTTCTTTTGTCTGAGTGACTAATGGGAACAACAATCTTTAAACTGGTCCAGTACGGAGGAGAGCGCAGCAGCCGGCAGCTGCAAAACAGGCTGCATTGTAAGCACTCTGGTGAATTATGCATTAAGTGTTTGTTTTTGCCACTGACAGGCTCAGATTATCACTCTCTGTGTCTGACAACATTGTGGTAAGGATCCCTACAGAGGCAGACTCTATAGGGTCACTGTAACAAGTGAGATCCTTTTTGTTTAACCAGAAACAGACCCAGAATCACCATCACCAAAGCCACCAGACTCCATTTAAATAAACAGTCATTTTAGCGTGTATAGAGGCAGCATGTTTTCACATCGAACTGAATTAATTAAGGTTAAAGTTTAATTCAACCAAACCAGAGCTGGTGATTGCTGGAACAATGGAAAGACAAACCAAGATGGTTTTGTGAGTTTTATTTTGTGTCTGTTGACTTTGAATTAAGAGTGTTTTATGATGCTTGAATTATTGTTTATTTAAATGGAGTCTGGTAGTGGCAATTTCAGGGCTGTTTCTGGTTAGACAAAGCCGTCTTTCTCTGTAGGGAGCCTTTTCATAGTGTTGTCAGTCACTCCACACCCATAATGTCTGCGGCTGCCTGCTGTAGTGCTCTTGCTCAATACTGGACCAGCTTCAAACACTGCTGTTCCCATTAGTCACTTAGATACAAACATATGGAAAAAACAATATCCACAGTGAAAAATACAGAATACACCTTTAACTAAAAAGTAAGTTTTTAAAAACAGGAACCAAAAAATGCGGTATTGTGCCTATAAATTTATTTTATACATATAAATCATATGTCTTGTGCTGCAACATAACAGACACTTGCCACTGAAAAAAAAAGTCTGTTTTGTTCTGTCTGTGTGGTTTGATTAAATAAAATCCTTATGAAAACGTTGTGAAGTGAAACAGGAATTAAAGGCTGCCAAAGAGGACGTGATTCAGGATAAATTCCAGTGCGTAAAGTGAAAGAGCAGCACTGGCTTGTCCCTTATCACTATGCCTAAGGTGCGCTGACAACAGATTTAAAGTCTTCAAATCCTCACTTGGAGCTACTGAACGGGATGAAATCAGATTGTTGTTATACTATGGCAGCTTCCAGGTATGAATGTGAGTCTGACTGTGTGAGTGTGGACAGGGTGCTCTTGAAAAAGAGAGCACTGCTCTCTGTGAAACAAATATAACTTTTAAATCCTACTCCTAATTAACCAGAGGTCATCCAAACCATGGATGAGTCAGAAATGGAGACAACAACAAAAACTTTACAAGGACTTAAAAAGAATTTGCAAACAAGCTGTGACCACTTTTCCTCAACATGTGGGTATTAAAACAACTCGACCAGAACAAAATTGGATCCAGTTAATGAGAATCTTTTACAGAAATCATTTCAGTTCAAGTACAAACTGTTTAACCCGCTCAGGCCTGCAGTGCAGAACTCTTAGGGCCTTTGATTCAGTAAATACAATGTGCATCTCTGCACCTGGCAGAACTTTACAGCAACTGTCACATTGTACAATTCTGGTACAATTCACCAGGAAATAGCTCAGGTGTTTTCTTTATCTCTGGAGGGAAGTGGTGTAGTGGAGGGTATACACACACATACACATACAGGGTATACCCACATCTTTTTTTGGCTGTTAAAACTATACCCAGCTAACTAGCCAAAAAGCCAGTAGAATATATAGGAGAGCACACCTACTCCTTCCCCAGTAACCTACCCATCTACCTATCAGTACACCTGCCTTGTGAACCACCACTACACCACTGTTAGAGGTGACGTCATCACATAAATGAAAACCTTAATCAACCTTATTGATTCTCTGGATAATAGCAACACTGTCACTCCAATTAAACAATTGAAACTATGCTAAAAACGTGTTTGACTTCAGCTGCCCAGAGAGCTTAGTCTCCCCTCATGCACAGTCACCAGCTCAGCTCCCAGTGGTCTTACAGTGGTCTGATATCAGGCCATGTGTAAGGCGTTCGGCAAGTGACACTCCCACCCAGCCGGCCCCTCCACTACCCCCTCCCTCCCTCCCTTCCTACTCGGACCACTCCAATCTCTCTTCCTTATCCTCACATCCTCCCTCTTTCCCTACAACCTGGTTTAAGGTTTCAGCGTGATTCGTGCACACTGTTAAAAGGACATATTCACAAATCAAGTGTGTATTTTAAACAATTACGGCCTTTTTTTTTTTTGCAGAAATTCCCTCTTTTTGTTACCACCCCTCTACTGCAGCTCAGCAAACACACAGAGAAAATTTTGTGTAATTTAGTTTTCTTTTTAATTTCTTCCTTTAGTGCTACTTTTACTTATTCTATCTGTTTATACATTTTCCGTGTGTGTTACGTGGAGGGGGCTAAAACTAGGGCTAGGTATCATAACTCAATACCTTTAAGGTATTAGCTGAAATAACCCAGTACAATAGTTTTAAATTTTTCAGTTAAACAATATCTGCATTTGTTCCAAAATCTAGAAGAAAAATGAATATCTGTATGGTTTTGCTTGCAGCCAATCATTGCAGGTGTTCTTTGATTTAATGCGCCTGATTGGCCCATAACTGCAGCAGCTTTAGTTGAGGGCGGTGTATTTGAAGGAGTTGGCAACTTGGTGTGCCAAGATGCCCCACTACAGTTTCACATCATTATCCCCCGGCATATAACCGACAGTCGGTTTTACCAACACACAATCTGACTCTCTCTCTCTCTCTCTCTCTCTCTCTCACACACACGCACACACGCACGCACGCGCGCGCACACACACACACACACACACACACACACACACACATATATACCCAGATTGGTTACGACAATTAATTTGCCTTGCGTCTAGTGGCATCTTATGCAACTGAATACTTCCATTCACATGAAGGGTGACGAATGAAGCAGAAAAAAAGATGTCAAATGAAGGTCACTGTATCTGTATCACCTCAACGGTGCTGATATCATAATTTTTTAAACAATAGTCAGCCCTAGTTACAACTGCATTTCATTATGCAATCCTGTACTGAATAATGTCAAAGCTGAACCTTGAATATTTTCTCTTAAATTTTTTGTTCATATGAAAAAAGTGTGTAATGCAACGTTTCAAACTTCAAGCATCATTCAGTAGTTTTTTGGTGATGTGTATGTGTGTATATCGGTCATAATAAACACTTCAATCACACAATCTTAAAATCACTCCTGCTCCCACAGCAGCCTCATCTCTCCTCTTTCTCAAAAACCTTCCTTCCACATCGCTCCTGCTTCAATCCCCATCCTCTGTCATCCTATTGTGGCTCGTTACAACCAATTTCTGTCTTTTTTTCTCTCCCTCTCCCTCCATATCGACGGTACATCTCCCAGCCTCTAACAATGAACAACTGAGTGATAACCATCGCTAAATGATTAGCGGAGCAGAGTTACTGCCCTCCACAGGGACTCAAGACACTAATACATTAACAATGGCATGGGAGAAGCTTGTCACTTAGCTAATCAGGATTGCCACTAAAGGAAACGGGGGGTCAGGGTGCCATTGTGCTCGACTCTGAGCTATTGTTGCAGTGAGGAGCAAAACCACAATGACCACAGATGGTTTACAAATCATGATATCAGATACGGACAGGGAGTGTGTGCTGTCGAATGGTGGTGTATGATATGTTGGTTAGATGGATATGAGGATAACCTTTGATCTAAAGCGTAGAGCTGCTGTGAAGTGTTTCTATTATTATCTGTATCATTAGGGTCCGGCCAGCTAAGCTGCCAGGACGTTATTGTAATCCTAGGTATTCTTCTTCTTTCTTCTTTCTTCTTCTGAGGAAATCATACTTCCCATGGGTGAAAACTCACCAAACTTTGCACAAAGGTCCAGTCTCATGCCAGATATCCTCAGCTGTAAACTCAGGCCAATAGTCCTGATGGTGGTGCTACAGCAAGTGTCTAAAGTTCAAAACTTTGAAAATTCATAACAAATCAACCATACGTGCTACATCTTCTCAACTTTCATCAAACTGTAGCCCCAGTACTGAAGATACTGAACTTTTGTATATTTAAACCTATTAAAAATTATGAAGTTAATCACTCTGTTTTTTTGGGTTTTTTTTTTCAAAAACTGTAAAACTTCTTAAACCTATCTCCTCCCACAATTTTTGCTCAATTGACACCAAACTTGCTACAGAGCATCTTCAGACTGTCCTACAAAAACTACCTTTCTCAGATTTTTGATTTATCAAAAATTGAGCCTACAGTGCATCAAAATGTTTGACTGTAAACGGTACTGTAAACGTATACATGCAAATTCTTGCTGAATAAATCTTCAATGTTCATGAAAAAAATGAAAAAAATCTAGAGTCACTGTAGATGATGTGTGGCAAATTTCAGAATTGTATCTCAAAAACTGAATTTTTGACAGCATTTTGAATTTTGCTCTAATGTGAACCATTGGAGTCAACATAAAAATAGACATTTTAAACATCAGTTTTTCAGAGTCTGAGCCCCATTTTACCATCACATTTCGTTGCCCCATCGCATCCCTGTGTGCACCCCAAAGTACATAAAGCTAACATAGCACCAGCTAACTTAGCTAAATAAAACAGTACCACAGCTAAAACAAACAAAAACATATGATTGGTTGATGCCTCACCACATCATTAATTCAAAAAGTTGAGGCAAACTCAACTTTGATTTATAGCGACAAGTGTTGGCCGTCAGTTTGTAGCTTCATGTCACCTGCTTCATTGAAAAAGACTTGTAACCTGCCTTGCCTACTCTCACTTTTAATCTAATTAAAAAGTAAAGTAAAGTAAAAGAATCACAGTCATGTTTGAGATGCTTGTGCCTTGAAATATTTGACTTTTTTACTTGATAACAATAGTTGCTGATCAATTTTCTGTCATTCTGCATTTCATCTGATGCCATTCACTGGATTATTTTACCATTATCAATCAATTATACTGTATCTTCAGTGCCCTGTCTGTCTGAATCAGAGTACACATACAAAGTACAAGTAGTGCAAGTACACACAGGGTTCATGCTGCTGAAACTTGGACATGACAAACAGGTTTTTAGTCATTTCATAACCATGTCATAACCATAACCACCACACAGCTTGTAAACTGGCACTTGTTAAAGAGATTTGATTAGCACAAACAAGGTTTCATTTGGTGATGACGTGAAAGGCATCAATCACCTCAGTTTATTTGTAATGTCACACTGCTGTTGGAAAACTGATGAACTGTGCAGATGTAACAAACTTTGTAGTACAATAAAATGTTTTTCTCCTTTGTTTACTGTTTTTACTTAAAAGGCTGCATGCAGTGAGTCACTGGTCGAAAAGTGAAGCGGTCAAACTCGACATCTATAAAAGAGGTTTATTTGACTCTGAAGAGGTTGATGTTGGTGTGGCTTTGCCATATAAACCCACAAAAATAACACTTGTACCATTAAAAAAAAAAAAAAAAAAAGCTCTTGTGCTAAGATGTGGTCTGAGCAGGCGCTGGTACAAATTGCACTGTGGGCGACACAGCTTCTACTGACACTCCCCGTCTACTGCAAATTGTGCCAAAGTGGTGTCACAGCGAGCCACAAGAACTACCAGATGGGTGCAAAAACAGAATCCACTTAATACCTCAAGAGACTTCGCCAGCAAAAGGTTATTATCTGTGTGAATTCTCATATAAAGATAGACCGCATCCCACTGCACCAGCATTAGAAATAATATTCCCCTGGCTTTTGTTTCTATCTGTGGGACCGAGTGTTTGTGACATTACACACCTAGTGGTTTCGGATATTTCAGGACAACAAGAGAAACTACAAGGACTAAAAGTTTTCCAGAGAAAAGGAGCTGACACAAGCAGAGCTACAAAGCGAGAAGAGGAGAGAGAGTACAGTGATAGTAAGTTTGGCCCATTGATTGTTGGGGTCTTGTTAATCCATAGAGACACCATAAATAGCCCAAAGTCAAGCCAGTGGGTGAGGAGGGGTGAGGACAGTGAGGCAGGGAGATGCAGGAGGAAAAGTATTGATCCAAAAACCCCAGGACGTCCCAGGAGACCTACATCATGCTGACCAGGGCCTTACTGTTCGCCCTTCAGCAGGGGCACTGCAGCAAACACACACACACACAGGAATAATGCACCAAACACAAACTGAGAGACTGACTTTCCTCACATGCATCCAGCACCTCCCACCGTGGTGGCTGTTTAGAGAGCGAGCAGATCGTTTTTGTTGTATTGATCATCTTCTCAGGCCGACACGACAGATGTCGGCTTTTTGCAAGTTTATTCTGTAGCCTGGTAACAAATGTCAAATGTACAACAGTGACTCTGTGTGACTGTGTGTGAGAGAGCTGAAATATGACAATCTTTATCTTCATGCAACAATGTCCGATGAAACATAATTTGCACCTGAACAGTATACGCATATACTGTAATGGAGCCCGTAGAGAGCACATCATCCTGATCAGAAATGTTTTCAGTGCTTAATTTTAATCTGTTAATACACTAATTTATTCATTTAAATTGGGATAAAATAGCATTTATTTAAAATCATTTTATTCTCTAATTTTTACATTTTATGTTTTACATTTATTAAGGTGAAATTTCTATGAGAATTTATTCGTGTCCTGCTTGAGTATTTATAGCTTCTATTTATCATCTATTTATTATATCGCCTCAAAGCCGCTATTGTTGTGTATGTTATTATAGCATCTTTTCAAAAGCATATGTTTTTGTTTTCAGTCGTGGAGACAATCCCAGCTGTTTTTATTTATTTATTTTTGGACACTTTTGCTGGTTTCCTTTCCAACAAAGTCTGGCGCCAGACTCCATTCCAATTTCCATTAAGATATGCACTGGTTTAATGAGTGTTGCAATGGCTGAACTGGTCACAGCTTGAGACACATGACTAAATATATACATGGTTGTGATTATGTACCTGTTTGACAGCAGTAAATGGTAGACGGTGTGAGGACAAGGACCAGGCCCGCAGGAACACTGTTCAGCTTTGCAACCAATTTTTCCCAGTGGTGACTCGCAGTATTGCAGTGACAAAATTTCCTGCTGCTCAAAAAGCATTTTCCCCACAGGCCAACATCATAAAAAAGACATCTGTAAAACTGTTGACAGGACACCTCGATTTGCAAACAAGGCTGATTATGACTCTTTCTATTATGAATCTTTGAGCCATGGTGGTTTCATATTCCTAAAACTGTCCTCAACCCAAGAAAAGTAATTTAAAAATCTGTGACATCATCATAATGTTAAGTCTTTGAGCTCAGTGAAAACGTGCGGGTGGGGCCAGTGGGAGAAAAGTCTGTGTATACTCAGCGGGCTGCATACCATGGAAGTAAATTTGGAAGAAATTTTGACATATGCGGCAAGTGAGCAACTCTATTGGAATTAAAAGGTGCAGTCTGGTATCTAGATATTATTATAAATCTGCGACAAGGACCTTCAATAGCAACTTGAATTCAGCCAGCACAAACCAAAACACAGGAAGTCTGATCCTGGAGCTTGCCAACTACCCACCAGTTCTGCAAACTTTCTGTTGCTGCCACGACACAAGTTAGAGCCAGCGCTGCTGCTGCTCCATCAGTCCACTATGAACCAAGGCGATGCGGTTGGCACTGGCTGAATTCAAGTTGCTACAGCTGCTGACTGAAGGTCCATGAATAGAGAGTAGGAGAAAGAAGGGCAGGGGGCTGAGCGAATCAATGCCCTACGCACAGCCAACGCATTCTCATCCCAAGTTGTCACATATTGCCGTTTTGTCCTTTCAGGTCTACATATTACATGTAAGGTATTCTTCTGCATCTGCTGTTGATGTTCTAGGATGCTGCTACCAAAACCAGGACATCACCAAAACACAAAGCAAACCACATGGTTAGGTTTAGAAAAAAACCCGTCATGGATTGGCTTTATATCCACACAGGGACCTATCCAACACCTCTTTTGATTTTTCAGCTTCATATGTTACCTCCTTGTATTGTTATCAGCAGCATTTAAACCTTACGCCTTCCACCAGCGTGTCATACTGCTGCAACAGGTGCTGTCCGGCCATGTTACATACTGACGCCACCAAATGTGACTTTAGCATTAGGTGTCTGACGCTGAAACCAGTGATAAAGCGGTGGTATTTGTCATCTTCGGAACGAGGATGGACTGGCATGGTACTGGCAGCCCCAGTATCAATATTTTTAAGACCTGTTTCTCATTTTACTTGTTACTTTAAGGGGTTTACTCAGTTCCTTCAACATGTTGGTACGATGCAGTGGAGAATTATACACTGCAGAGTTATGCACCCATGCTGTACTCTCTGGGGTGTATCTAACACACACACACACACACACACACACACACACACACACACTCACACACACACACACACACACACACACACACACACGCACTTCACTAAGCTCCTCATTAAGCAAATATAAGGTCACACTGTAGGTGGGCTAAGATGTGCCTGTGTGTGCACGTGTGTCGGTGTGAACATGTGCATGTGTATGAACCCTTTCCACTTGTGTGATATTATTACACTGTATATAACTGAGACTGTGAACGTACTGTAATATTAAAAAGAGATTATCTCGGCCCTGTTTGAGGATTTTCTCCAAAAGTAATTGTTGTGCAAGCTGCTTGATCCACGTTAACCCTTTGTGGGCAACAACAAGTGCTGCAGTTCGACCTCACTGTACAGCGACAGTGTTGGAAACAATCGTGATGAAGCAAGGTTACAAAAATGCACCCTTAAAAAAAGTACACCACAAGAGTGGGTCATTAAAGTGATGCTCCTCCACCCAAAGTGTTCAGTCAAAGCTTCTAAGATGGAGAGACTGTTAACAGTTTGCAGTTCAGCTCGAATGGAGACTGATGTCCACTTGAATGCACAGCTTTAACAATGAATTCCCCAAGTGATAAGTTTGGAAATCCTGTATCATATTAATGTCCACAGAAGCTTCCCAAATCACTCCTGTCACATTTAAGTATGGGCAGTGTATTCCAAACAACCATACTTCTGACACAATACAGCCAAATACAGTGTACTGCAGCTGCCTCCATCCTTACATATGACCCTGTCCAGTAAAGCTGAAACTATTAATCAATTTGTAGATAGACAGAAATTAATAGGCATTTATAATCTAAGTTGTTCTTTTAATCAAACATACGTACAATTCATTGGCTCCGGCTTCTAAATTGTGAACATTCACCGGCTTTATTGCTCTTGTATCACAGTAAACTGGATTTCTCTGGGTTTTGGAGCCTTGGTTGGACAAAAGAAGACATCTAAAAACTTCACCTCTCATTCACACGCCTGACAAACCTGTTTAAAACTCATTCATTGGCCTGACTGACTTCTGGGCACGTCACTTCACAGGGTTTCTCTCACATTCATTTATTTGTGGCAGCCCGTCACCATATCAGCATTAGAAGCCTTATTGAAATACAATTTGGTTATTCAGAGCACCACACTGTCAGAGCACAGAACATACTCTGGGCACAGATGGAGCAGCAGAACACCAGGCACAGTGAAAGTGAATCTTAACTGTCTATTAATTTCTATGGAAATAGAACACTCTATTTCTAAGTGTTTATTATTTTTCAGCCTACTGTAGATGAAACCTGCTGGGTTCCCATGGACTCCACACCCCGCAATCAAGAGCTGGGTCAAAGGTTTGGCTTGCTTCCACTCAACTCTGCAGCAGCTGCTTCTCTAGTCAGTTGATCTGATCAGCTTTGATCGATCCAACCACAAACTGTTCGAGTTTGAAACATACTGAGCGTACAGACAGACAGTAAGGAGAAATGAATAATAAAACCCCACCACCAGACAACAATATCAATTTTGGACAATTCTGCAAAACCGCAGATAACTTTCAATGATTGTATTTCAAATTCTCACTTTCCACAATATCTGCACATGGCAACTACAGTATTTTTAAGGTTTGGGAAAGATACAGAAAATAAACTGTGGCTAAGGTATATTTAAGTTTAGGGACAGACTGGAGTCTCCTGCGTTAAAGTCATACCCACTACCTCACCATTTCCTGCTCCTGCACTGAATGTTGGCATTGGACAATAAATCATAAGGAATCATCATATATTTAAAACTGGGCTCGATTACCATACATTAGTGGTTTGAGAAGTTTCTATGGTTATTTTGATACTATACACTGTTGGAATCCATTTTAACTTCGAAACCAAGTTAACCACAGTCTCCATTGTAGAGAAAACTGCAAAGCATCACTTTAAGTAGCACTTTGTACTATGATTATATTTTATGGCTTTCTTTGTGAGTGTTTAAGATGGAGTAACAACATGCCACTGGGCACAAGTAAGGTGTTGTAATGTGAAGAGATGCAGGAGTTGGTAATGTCATCGGTCAAAAATGTGCTTTATAGAGAAAAAAAATGAAAAATGTAGAAGCTCAGTCCAAGTTCTAAAAGTTCAAACCCCCACCCTCCTGCAAGCATGTGTGTTACAGAGTGAGACAGGATGGGATTATCTTGACTGCTGTGACATAGGATGAAACAGTCATAAAAAAAAGAGCATAGTGTGTGCGAGTGCGTGTGTGTGTATGTGTGTGTGTGTGCGTTTGTTTACAGATTAGGGTAGGCAAAGTTTCTTCAAGCATGAACGCAGCTAATTACAGATGGCAGAGCAGAAAGGCGAACAACTGGACGTCTAAATTAGCCTGGAAACACAACCCAGACTGATCATAAACAAACCCAGTTAACAGAAAGACTTTTTTCTATTTATATTTTGTTACGTCAGTCACCTTAAATCAAACTGTGTCTTACTCTGATGAGAGCACATCAGAGGTGCTTACGGAGGAGATCATACCAAAACATAATTCTGAAGTATAATTACGATTACTTGAGTAAAAACCAAAAGAAAAGTAAAAAGAAAAGGTCATTAAGCTGCTTTGCAAAATCAGTCTTTGAGTTTGTTAAATGTAAGTGAATTTAAAATGTGGATGATTATAATATTCATTAAAAACTAACATGTCCAACTTCAAAAGAGCGCACACTTAAAGAGCACTTCACCACCTAAAGTGAAGGAGACAGCAGACAAAGAAATGTTCAGTATGAGGCAAAATAACAATATCATATGACACCCCCACACACACACACACACACACACACACACACACACACATTGAGAGCTGGCGTAACCTTCTAATCACATTATTGTGACACTGAGATTCCTCTCCAGCAGGTCATGGGTTTGGCCAGACATTGTGACGGGACATGGCTCAATCTAACCATCAGGGTGTCTTGGGTGTGCACCTTTGGGGGGGCGGCGAGCAACAGGCTTTTGCATGAACGAAGATCAAATGAAAGATAAACAACAGAGAACAATGTTGATTATTGTGAGGATGATTCTGCTCTGTATGTCCTTCGATCTGTACATCAGGTGTGACTACACAGCTTCACTCATTAGAGGACTAACTTTGTAAGGTTTGATGTCACTTTGGTTCCTGGAGTTCTTCACATGGTCACAGAATGACCATTAAAACTTTACTTATGGAGTCTGGCTCTGAAGAAAGTACAGATTAACTTTAGGTTCAGTTTAATTTGTAATGTTTTGGTGAAAATGCATGTGTTTGAGAGGGACTGAGCATAACGGACAAATTAGACTTCGATCATATTGCAAAAGTTGTGTGAGAGTTCGTAAATGGATCATTTCATATAGTTTTGCTGCCGTTAAACATCGTCACCAATCAATCAGTAAATCAATTCAAGGTAACACAGCACGACAAACCAAGATGTGCTCATCCCAAATGTTCATTTTGTGGGTGAAGTATTCCTTTACGTATGACACAGCTAGCTTAACCTGTTGGAGGGCCACGGAGCCACGCATAAAGAAAAGCATGTCTTCCGTGGTCGGTGAAGCAGCTTCAGTTGAATGCAATCGACACGTTCTGCTGCAGGCATGCTGTGGCAGACGGTCGCACCGCGTGTTACAGTGAGTTTCAGCTCACTGTTTTGTCATCTGGCACATAATTTTACTGTTTTGGGATCGCTCTCACTGCTCTCATAACATTTATATTTCCTTAAGGAGTTGGTAGAGACCAGAAACGTAGCTGGGTTATTTGCGTTGAATCATGTGACTCTAAACATCACAGCCAGGTGGACGAATGACCCACATGTGACCCCAACGACTCGCAAGGTGTAACTATTCCCACAGAGGTAAAATGCCTGGGACTCTACCTCATTACGAACTGAAGAAGCCTTTTGGATGAGAGGTAAAAACTAGTCCAGCTGACCTTCACTTTCTATCTCTCCATAACAGTGCATGCAGTGCTGTCTTTGCACATTTGTACAGCACACACCTTAAGGCTTGCTTCTAGCTAAAATTTCAACCTAGCAGACTTGCTGAAAGTGTGTAGCTCTGCATCATGTGTTGCAGGGAGGCTGTATCTGTGACCTCATATAGATTGCTACAATACTAGAGACAGCTGAGACAAAATAAGGGTTTGACTGTAAAGGGAAGGCGACTTTCTCTCAGCCAATAATGGGTGTATGCGAATCATTTTGCTGCTATAAATACCATCAGGAAAAGCTAGGTGACATAAAAGCAGCCAGACATTTAATAATTGAGCAATGCGTGGCAGGTGGGCGGAGTGACGGCGCTGCTGACTCATGGCTTCTGTAGCTCCGGAACAATGACGCTCCAAAACAAACAGTGGGCTCTCAGCGTGGCCGCAGAGTTTGTGCTGAGGCGGGAATCCTGAAGAAGACTTCGGAAGCTCAGTGGCAGGAGCACTCTGCTTGGGAAAATCCTGTTTAATATAATATGAGTGAGACCGCTCGTCCTCTCGCTCACACACACACACACACACACACACACACACACATAACGCAGCCACAGTGTCAACACACACACATACACACATTGCTCTAGTTTCCTTCCTACTGAGAGATGGGGGAAGGGGTGAACAGTAGCTGCAGCTCGCTGTCACGACATGGTGGGTTTCACTGTGACTGAAAAACTCAAACGCACACATATCATACATGGGCATGGGCACACGCACATGTTCAAATGATCACGATACACCTGATGCACTGATAGAATACAACAGTGACAGTTAAACCTATGTCAAATCAGCTGCATGAACACCTGCAGTCAGTAAAATGTCACCTAAATCCAAAAAAGACCAAAATACTAGTTAAGTGTTGTTTCTACAAAGCTTTCCTTCAGCTGCTCTCCTTTGTTTCATTTATCGGCAGCCCACAGACAAAATGTCCACAGCCATCAACTTTTGTGAACGGACACCAGATATCCCCCACAACAGCTAAAAAAATACCCACATCGAAAGTAGTAGTCTGGAGGCGAGCCCGCGGCCGCCACCGCAAGGCCTGAGCCTTTGTACATGGGGCGCCTGCTCTATCCACTAAGCCACCAATGCCCCAATATCATAACATTTTTGACCAAACAGTCTGGTGAGTTAAGAAAATTACATCACTTTACTGTAACGCAGCCTTTAACACCAGGACAAGACAAGACACAAGCCCTACACAGTTACATCTGTTTGTGTTACTTTGCTTAACAGACCAGAGTCTGTTGACAATTATGACAATGACAATTATGTACCCACCGACTCAATGTCGACAGTGTACGCCACCTCACATAGACTGTCACAGCAGGAACAGACAGCACTGTTACTATTTAATACAAAATATTGGAATTAGCCTATTCTTTATTTTAGGAACATAGATATACAGTAAGAAGTCAGAGTAAGACACCAACAACAACAAAAAAACGTCCTTTAACATCGGGATGATACACAGCCAGTTGCCGTTATAGTTTAATGGCACCCGATGGCAGGAAAAGCTGCGGGACAAGGACCAGGCGGTGGGGCAGGCGGGAGGTGTGGTGGATAAATCCAACAAACACTGACTTTCACCCAAGAAAGTGGTTTTCTTGTTTTTGTTGCCTAAACCCAATCATGTGTGCTTTTTTTGTTGAAGGAAAAAAAATTGTGGTGGCACTATGTACCAACATTGTGTGTGTGTGTGTGTGTGTGTTTATTTTGAAAGAGACTGTATGTGAACCGTAAATTTCTTGTGAAAAAAAAAGTGTATTTTGACAGAAGACAATGCATGTAACAGGCAGAACTTGACACGGTGTCCCAGAACGTCAACAACCAACGCACCCAGGGTACCTTCCATGTCGTATGTGGACGTGAAGAGTCCGTGACCAAAAAGTTAATATGTGACAAGATCAGAGTGAGAATGTGTTGAGTGTTTCGCCTTTATACATTAAGCAGTGTTGCTGCTATATGAGAATCTCCTCATATGCAATGAACTCGCTATCTCCACTTTGAGCAGCCAGAGTCAGGAACAAGCAGGGATTATGAATCAAATACCCCCAGACAATCGACTGGCCACTGATCATTATCAGCCGATATTGGTTCTAAATGGTTTGAAGGCCGATCAGCACCAGCGATCAGTGATCAACACCTAAGACAGTTTCTCTGGACACCACTGAAACAGCTTCACTGGTCTGGCTGTTTTGATAAACTGTAGCTCACACTGAACATTCACTGCTACGTTCATGGTTTATTCTAACCTGATCAAGGATCAAGGATTCTTTACTGTCATTCCAGCCATACTAATACATGACAAGAACAAAATGTAGAACTCAGATCTCAGGGATCATCAAAAAATGAAAGTGCAGACACAGTCCGTCTCTCCTCACACACCACATACACACACCACACTGAGTGCCTCTGTAGAGGCTCTGATACACTGCGCTGCTTTTGACAGCGTTTACAGTCAGCTTTGTTTTGTCTTGTATTGTGCCTGTTTCTCATCTACATTTCTCCAGGATTTGAGTTGTCTTGTTGTCTGTTAGAGACCAGGGGTAATTGTAACAATGTTTGGTTTTGATGTCTTTACTCAAAAACTTCTTGAACTATTGACCTAACTTTTATGTAGGTAACTTGTATCTGTGTTCTACTTGTTGACAGCCATCAGTTGTTTTTACAAGCAGTGTTAGAGTCACAGTATTGATTGAAACACTGGATGTCAGATGTTACATCTGCCCAAACATGCAGAAGTGATTGCAACAGCCTCTGGGGTATAGAAAGTATTTTATTAAATGTAATTGTCTACAGCCCATCTCGTGTCAGCAGACATGCTGAATATCATCTGGCAGCTCAAAATAAAAGTCACACTTCAGCACCACTGCTGGAAAGAAATCCTTGGGGAAATACTGCAGTGACAACAAAAATCAAGACATTTTAGACTGTTTGACAAACCAGTGTAAAATACAGTGTAAACGTATGTTTTACAAACCAAAAATAGCGCAGGTCAATGTTTTCTGGCACGCAAACAATCAAATGCACCGATGTCTTTATCAAGCTAAAGTGAACCAACACAACAGCAACTTCAAAATGTAAGTGTTTAAAGTGGAGCGCCTCAGACCCTACAAAAGGTTGAAGCCTCTCAAATGGAAGCTCAACAACTAGACTGCAAATGTTTGGATACAGAAAACTCTACAACTAAATTTCCAGCATGCTTTTCTTCCCTACACCTGTGAAACAAAAAAACAACAATAACATTATGTGTAGCCGGCCAGTATCTGAACAACAGAATGAGCCGCAGCCAACGTGAACCACTTCATGTAGGCAGCAGGGTGGAGATCGTCCCTCAAGTGGAAGCTCCTGGTTCAAGCTCCACATGGAAACTGTGATGTAACTATTCATGTTACTTAAGTGCTCATAAACTCAACACTAAATCACTGTCAGCTCTTTTGTGTTTTTATTTAACCCATATGTAACAATCTCTTTTACAAAGGAGACCTGGCGAAGACAGGAGCATACAAAAAAAGTTACAGCCAAACAACAATACAATAAAAAAACATAGAAGATACACAGTTGCATGTAGAAATATTAGGACGCCTACTCACAATGACAACAACCAACTAATTCATTCATCCTTGTACTTGTGAGAGCTTTAAAGTCAAGCAGAGAGACCAGAGGTATTTTACCTGACTCCGCTCAGGTGGATATGAGAACAGAATAATCAATGCAGTCAAAACGCTGCATCAGTCCTGTTGCTTCTCAACAGAGTGACTCAGATTGCACAATTTTCTTTGAAATCATAACGTGACTGTTTTTGTTTTGTTTCCACCCATGTTGCAGCGTGAGCTCTTATTGTAAATCCTGTATGGCAACATCAGAGTTCGCCCATGAGAACATGTACATTATGTATTGTACTACACTGCTGCACACTCCCGTGATACACCACTATTGTATTTAAAGAGCAGGCAGTAGGTCTCCCGGGTCACTCCTGAAGAAATGACCCGCAGCTTCACTCGGACATCGTGGTTTGTTTAGCTTTCACTCCGTTTGTGTGAGCATTTTATGAGAACAGTGATTTGGAAGGAAGCATGAATGACTCTTGAGTGAGCGTAGGAGCTCGTGCACGTCCCCACGAGTGTGTGCGTGCGTGCCCGCGTGTGTGTCATCTCCAGCTGAGTAGCAGGATGCAGACAACCAGGAAGAGATAAGCGCGGGTGAATGGAGGGAGCTCTGCGTGTGTGTGTGCGTACTGAGTGTGTGCGTAAGTGTGCATGTGTGTGTTCGCGCAGGGAAATCACTTCACAAAGGCCTGGAAGTGTGTGTTCTCCTGTCTACCAGCGCGGGACTCGGAGGAGATAAGCAGACAGCCAAATATTCCCCTTGTGTTTTCCCAGCAAAAACAGGAGGCGGAATACCAACCACTCAGACCGATGCCACAGGGTCAGGCCTGGAATGAGCCGCGCTTCCACTTCTTACAAGCTACACACACACACACACACACACACACACACAGCCACCAACTCTTTACACACTGACAGCGAAATGGGTCCACACTAGCAGAGGGCAACTAAGACTTATCTTCATTGATTAATCTGTTGATAAATTTTTCAATTAACGGATGCACGTGCAGAAAAGACACTGTAAACTTGTCAACTGATGTATCATCCATGTACATGTGTAGATTCTGACTGGTGCATTTGTGGGTGCGTATCTGTGTATGTATTTAGATGTTAGAGGTTTTATGTGTGTCTTTAAGTAAATGTGGATGTTGAGATGATACACATTGATGTATATGATGTTTGCAATTGTTATTTCTTCCCCTTTGGGTGGGTGCAGTGGGACTGTTTTGGAGATCTGATCATATAAATGGAGGATGCTCTGCAGACTTGTTGGTTAATGTTTGTAAACACGTTCACCAGCGGAAGTGAAAGTAAAAGCCCAAGAGAAAAGTACTCAGAGCCAATGTACAGTTACTTGTTTTGTCCTACCATCAGTATAAAACCCACTGATATTTGTTCTATATATATCAAATAAAATTAGATGAAGATGAAGATTATATGAAACTGAGAAATAAGCAAATCCACACGTGAGAAGCAAAAATCAGTGACTGTTTTGCATTTTTGCTCAATATCCTTGAATAACTCACTTGAATAAAGATTAATCAGGCATAAAAACTGTTGTTTGTTTGTTTTCAAAGTCAGTTTTGAACCTCAGGTTGTTCATCAAGATGAATGAGAAGTACTAAACTTGTTGAACAGATACCATTCTGTAGTAAGTGAGGACCCTGTGATTCAGCCAAAAGCTACTGGATGGACCTTGAGGTGAGATTATTTTGTCAACAGTATAATTTTCTGCCATTCACTTTATAGCGTAATCCACCAAACATTTCACCTCTACAGATAATATGCAATTAGAGATGGAAATCGAGAAGCAGTTCCAGTTGACAACCAGGTCCACGTTGTCCGATCCATTGGAATCATATGCCTCTGAGCTTACCGACAGCGTGCTCCAGGGATGATGTTTCTCTGTAGGCGGAAGTTAGCATTGCACTAGTCCCCTTGTTAAAAAGCCTTTGGGGATTTTTCTACTGGATTTTGGATTATTGCAGAAAATAAGCCCTGTGGCAAACAAATATATAGGATACTTACACGTTTTGTTAAGATAGAAAATCTACACAAATGAACACCACTTCCATGGTTATTGAAGCCATAATGCAATCGGCAGATGTAAAAGCTAACATTAGATAATCAACTAACTACACTTCAGTTGCATTACCTAATGTCACCACCACACCAAGAATAAAAAGCCATGTTCGGCGTGATGATGTTCTGTAGTCTTACTTAGCCACATGTTAGCAACCACCTTTTTTAAGACACATAGAAACTTCAAAGCTCACAAATGGTACTTACTGACATATTTTATGTCGTACAACAAAACATAAAAGTCTCTAAAACTTGTGTTAACCACAGACCTTATTTCAGGCATCTTATCTGAAAACCCATTAGAAAAAAAAAACCTTTGACTTGGAGGTGAGGGAACCACCAGTGGTAAAATGCTAACTAATTTCCGGGTTATCCATGTCAGAATGTTTGACAGTTGTGCACTGCAAAACAGTGATGTCAAACTCATACATCTATGCTGCTGTAAATTGGCAACAAGAGGGCGTCATGGTGAAGAGGAAGAAATGGGGTTTCATTTCACAAAGAAAGATGAAACAGTGCTGCTTGTAATGTCTGTAAAATGATGTTTTCAAGTAAGGGTGGAAACATCAGAAAAATGCTGACTCATCTTTTTCCACAACACGTAGAGAGATGTATCTCTGACGGATCCGTGACCTTCACTCCCACTAGCAGCGGCAGAACCAGAGGCTGCTGCTGGAGGAGCTGATAAAGCAGCTGAGAAGGGACCACACTCCTTAACAGGGCTTCGGGCTTTGATATCCCATCCTGAACTCAACTGTATCACCCGCAACATGATACTCCTGCCAAAAATGAGCGCCATAAACAGCTGCGTTTTTTGTGATTGATGACGCAGTGAAATCCTGTCTCTTCACCTTAATGAACCGCAGCTAGGCACAGAACCTAGCTACAGAGGACTCAACTTCACTACCTTTTCCCATACAAAAAAAATGAGGAATCGATACAGAAATCGATAAAAAATTGAACTGAAAAGTAGAATCAATAATAAATCGTATCTATTCCCATCACTAATTGCATAAAATCACCTCATTCAGAAGCTTGTCCCGATATAAGAGAACGTAAGAGGAGGATGTAGATGAATAAGGTGACTGAAGGTGAAGTGAATGTTGGGTAAATCCTGTATGTCCACTGGACTGAACATGAATATGAGCAAAATAGTGTTTGAATAAAAGTTTTGAAAGCTGCCACATAAAAAATGTCATTAGGTAGCTACAGAAAATGTATTGTCTTTTGGTCGTTTGTAGAAACAGGGACTGCACTTCAGATGTCTGGCATGAATTTGTATGAAAAAAGCGAGGCCGACATTTGATTTGGATTTAACCTGGACATATGTATACCATGTACATGTGTTGTTCCCAGTTCAAGTCCAGAGGGACGTTTGCCGCATGTTGCCCCCCTTCCCTCACTTTCTCTGAGTTATTAGCTGTCAAGTTGGCAATGTCAACTATCTACTAAAGGCAAAACAGTTCCTTAAAAACTACATTTAAAAATGAAAAGATTCAGTAAAACGTGTTTACATTATTGTCACTAAATCTGAAGAAACAGAAACTGGTTTAGAGAAAACGAAATACTCGTGCCGGCAATCTAAGCATGTAACTATGAATACATTCTTTATGTACACTGATATTTCTAGCAAATAAAAACATTGCCTGTGTTTTCTCACCCTTAGTTATTTTGACCCACAAGAGTCGCTCAGTTACTCAAACATAAGTAGACTGACTGTCTCCCCTTAACCTGCCGGGCTTCAATCCAAACACACACACACACACACTCACACATGGTCAGGTCTCAGCATAACTAAAAACCACAAAGTCATGGGATTGCAGTATCAACATAAAATCACTCACACAGAGATCAGTGTATCATGCACATGAAAACACACAGAGACACACACACACACACTGGCCAGTGTCCAGGGTTGTCAGGTTTGTGTATTTGGTATGTGAGGAATGTGTGTTGGTCAGCGTGTGGACGCTCAGTGCTCTGGGTGGAGTTCTTATCAGTCCAACATGTCATCACAGACAACATTAAGGCCCAGAATTGTGCAATTACAACACATATGAACATGCAGACGTGTTCACAACACACATCTGTGCACACACACAGACAGACGGGTGTAACCAGAACAAGAATCAAAACAAAGACGATGCATCACCTCAACACTTCTCAGATTCCTCCACCTGCTCTGTAGGAATGATGCTGGTACGGGTGGAGGGTTAACACTCAACCATTATCCTTACTGGTCTTAGTGGTGATCGTAAAAAGAATAGTCTTAATGTTACAATAAGACTGAAGACATCTGTACACTAGTGTTGTCCCGATACAGGGATTTTTAACTTTGATACAATATCTAGGAAAATATATTATATATATATTTGATACCATTTTCGATACTGTGGGGAATTGAAGGCATAGAAGTTAAAGTTTTTATTTAAGGATAAATATACCAAGGCTATAACATTAAGACGACTTTTCTTATATTGGTTAGTAGCAAAGAACAGCCGCTTTCTAGGCAAAAGTGAGAAATCAAGCTGGTACAGGTGAATCAATACTGCGGAAAATCAGTATTGGATTCCTTTCAGATATTCAGGATTGATATGTATCGATAAACTGACATATTTGACAACGCTACCTTACACCTGAACACACAAGAACATGAGTGCAGACTTGGGGCTGGCAATCGAGCCTCGATACTTGCTTGTTGAGGTTCTTGTTGTTTACTACATTTGATCAAATATTTCCTAAATCTGGAAATCAAATCACTTAATTATAATTTTAAACTATATTTTAGGGCAAAGTTATGTGTATTGTAGCGCACTTGATTTAATTAAAGGTCGGTTTGTTTATTCAATCAGTCTCTAGTTTGCTCCGGTGCATTAATGGAGTCACACATCTAGGAATACACTTAAAGGTCCAGTGTGTTGGATTAAGGTGCGCCTGTTGGCAGGAATGGTGTATATTACACATAACTATGTTTTCATTCGTTTACCTTAAAAATTAGAATCGTTGTCTTTTCGTTACCTTAGAATGAGGCGTTCATGTCTACATACAGAGCAGGTCCTCTTCCAAAGAGTCAGCCATGCTGTTTCTGCAGTAGGCCACAACGAACAAATCAAACACTGGCTTTAGAGGGGGCCATTTGCGTTTTCACGTCGGCCATTGTAGCTCTCCCACACGCTTGGCACAGTTCTGCAACCTGAACACTAGATGCCACTGTATTCTCCACACAGGATATTTAAATTCAAACGTATATAAATATGCAAAAAAATGTCTGTGCCAGTTGAGTTTTTTAAATCATGAAGACTACAATAAGTGGATGGACTGGACACCACCAAATACTGCGACGCAGGACATATGATCTGTAGTGTGACACAGGAAAGACAAAGGGATCTGCCTAAATTCTTAAATGAATCTCCAGCTTTGTGTCAAAAACATGAGTTCATTTGGGTGGAGCGCACAAAGACACCAGGCATGACACACACACACCTATAAAAGACTTATAATACATTGAAACTTTAAAAAAAAAACTTAATATGTGACCACACTTTAAATCAGTTTTGCTGACACAGTTGAAAATAATGTTTATGATCAATTTGTGTAAATGTTTATTTCATTATAAAAACATGTCTACTGTCTGTGAGACCAAACATGGTTTCACTGCTGTTCCACCGCAGCTCCCAGATCATTAAAGGTCCAACAAAAATTTTATCAGTGTGTGTGTGTGTGTGTGTGTGTGTGTGTGTGTGTGTGTGTGTGTGTGTCTAAGAGAGAGAGAGAGAGAGAGAGAGAGAGAGAGAGAGCGTGCATCAGCGCGTGTTTTGGTACAGTTGAGTCCAGCTGTTTCTCATCTTCCTTGATGGTTGATTTAACATCTGGATGCACACACAGACGCCTACTTGCATGCACATACACAAACTGCCCGTATATAATTCACCCATTTCAGCCACAATCAGGACCCAAATCCAGCCTACAGGTGATGCACGCTCTGAATGTGTGTGTGTGTGCGCGCGCGTGTGTTTCGGGAGGACACGGGCTCAGCAGGACCGTCACCGGGCTGCACGTGGCATCATCACCCCGCGGGATCACCACCGTTGGTTAAGAGTCGCGGGGAAAAGGGGCATCTGGATCAGTGTGCGCACACACGCACGTAGACATATATACACACACACACACACACACCCGCTGTCATCCCTCATACACACATACACGTGCCACCTCAGAGCCAGAGCGCTCCAGGGGCTGGATCACCGCGACTAAATGCTTAGGCTATCTTTAATGTTTTTTTTAGGACTACAGATAAAAAGTGAGTAGATTCAGGACTCACCAGCTTTGCACGGGTCTTTGTAGTCAATTGTCTCCGCTCTCTCCTCTTCATAATAATCATAGTCTGGCTCCTCGTAGTCGAAACAGTTACAAATAGTCACTTTGCCCCAGAAAGTCAAGCCGGCAAGCATCAGCGTGATCCAGCGCATCTTAGCGGCCAGTGCCGAGGGCACTCGGTCCATCTGAAGACTGAAATAAAGGAATAAAAGGCCTCTCTGCTCGTCTCCTCTGCTGTTAGGAGATGGTCAATCCACTCTCCGAAGAAAGCATCGGCGGCAGGAATTTAACGGGTCATTGTGAAGATCGCTCTCCTCCCTGACAGTCTGGTCGCGGATAGGCTGCCGTTAAGTTACTCTGCCCGGCTCTCCTCCATGGTGAAAAGTACACTGAGGTGTCTGTCGGTCGGTCCCGGTGTCTGTTGGGGTTAGTCAGCAAAGTGTCCGCTGAGGAGCTCCGCTGTTCTCCGCTGTGGCTTCGCAGGTGAGGCTGCTGTGGGAGAGAAAAACGAGAGAAAGACGCGGTGAGTGGATCAGGAGTGGATGATCTCTGAGCGCAAAGACGCACGGCGGTGTCTCTGCTGCTCGCACAAGAAACATCCGCTTCGCATATTTCCAAGCAGCACTGACTGTCTCACTCTCCCTCCCTCTCTCTCCTCTCTCCTCTCTCTCTCTGCTGTGTCCGGTAGTGGTACTGTCACCCTCAACCCGAGTCAGCGCACCGCCCACACACACACACACACACACACACACACACACACACACACACACACACACACACACACACACACACACCGCCAAATACCTGCACTGTTCGACCCAAGTGGTGCAGAACCAAAACTTTCTTTGTCCTCATTTGTCCCTATTCAGAGCATTTGCTGCCGTTTTCATATGCAAACACTGACTCTGTCCTTCTTTCTCTCACACACACGCACACGCACGCACACTGAGCAAAAAGGCGCATACATTTGGATAACCTAACCCACTGTAATGAACAAACTCCAGTGATCTTCTCGTCTCACCGACCGTGCAGGAAGCGCGCACTGATTTTTACAGGTTATTAGACCTTTACTCACACGGATCCATAAAAAACAGTGAACTTACAGTACAAACCGGTAGCGGTAAAAGTAACACGGCGGCTACAAACTGGCCTGTGGGTTTTATTTAGTATCCATCACCCCTTAGACCCGGTGCATAAAGGCTGTTATCCTGTTATTGAGAGGCAGGTGCCAAGTAGGTGACAGCCGAACCATAAATGCCTGGAGGTGGTAGGTTATATAGACTAGGCTGCCCTTTATGATCATGGCAAGTCTGTCCTTCCTCTCCTCATTCATTTTCTGTCCCTACAAAGAGACAAATGGGGAAAAAAAGATCCGAGGTAAGATTAATTGCAATTAAAAACAATTAAGCTTAATTAAGGCTTGTGCTTAAAAAGAGGCGCGCCTCAGCACGTTGAACACCATCTGTCTGGCAGTATAGATCGAGGCACTGAGTACAGCAGCATGATGTACAGTGCAAGTTGGTGAAGAAATAGAGCTTAAAATACGCATTTAAAGAGAGATCATTATGGAGCAAAAAAAAATGAACCACAATAGGAAGAGTGTTTTGGGAATATGTTTTAATAAAATTCCTTGAAACCAGCAATGACGAATTTAAGATTTATGTCTAATTGTGTATTTATTTCATGCGTTTTTCTGTAAATTCAGCAACGCTTCTGCCCACTTGTGCCAAATAATGGAGCCGGCTATGCAACCAAGCGGGATAGACATCAGTCTGTCATTCAGCTATGATGTCTCCTCTAATCGGTCATAAACACTAACCTTGCCAGCAGTGGGTCGGTCAACAGCAGATGAACCGAGTTCAAGTGGGTTCACAATCCTCCCCTGCATCACTGATACTCACACCAAGTGCAGTGAATGAATGAATGAACCTGTAGGCTACTCTGTGTGTTTCTGTGAAACCAAAGATGTATTTCAAATTGAGAGAGGAACATTTACCGCCACTTAAACTTGGCGTCTTTCCCCCTCAGTTTTTGCACAGACTGTAAAGTTGTCAACAACCACCCCATAATCTCCGACCTCCACGCACACACACGGCAGACACCAGCAGTAAAAATAAAACAGCAGCAGTTGTTGACAGACAGTGCAGCCTGTGAACACCTTGCCAAGGTAAATCCTCCTGAGACGAGTTCACCCTGCGTCTCCGCAGCTTACCTGCTGCTGCGTTTACCTGTCCGGGGCGCGTCGGTTTGCTGCGGCGTCACGAGGCGACCCATCATGCTTCAAATGCAGGAGTCAGATCTCAGGACTCTCAGGGGGCCTCCGGTGTCACTCGGTACCGGCGGTTCCGAACGTGCCCGTTTCCCCCCATTTATTACCGGGAGATTACCGGAGCGCTGTCTCTGCTGCTCCCGACTAATCCTGCCCTCGGGGAGAGGTAGCGGCGCGCTGACGTCACTCTATCAATCCAGCCGCAAGCTGTCCACTACACACGCCCCGAGGCATGGACACAAATCCCCTGGAGGCTGCACAGACACACACATACAGTGCTCAGCTCGGGTAGGCCAACACACTCCTGATTTTTGTCCCAGAACAGGTGACAACCTGAACCTTCATATTAAAGGAGGAAGATGATTGTTGACCTTTAAACAGGATGAAGATTCACCAGTTCCAACTGAAAGAGTCTCTTCATACAAATATATCTCAATCAGAACAAATTAATGCCGAGTTTTTGCAAGGTGTGTAAGATTTAGGGGGGTTAGTGGCACCTGGTGGTGAGGACTGCAGATTGCAATCACCTGAAACTTTTCCTGGTATTCCCTACAGTAGGTGTCTTTCAACACGCCCCCAATTAAGAGAAGCAGGCTGGAGAACTGCCAGGAAAGCTAAGTGATGTACTGCTGTGGACAGGGTCAGCTACAAAATGTATTTTAGCCTCCTACAAAAGTCCCACCCAAAAACAAACAAAAAAATCTGTAACAGTGTGAAAGGTAAGATTTAGGGAGATTTAGTGGCACCTAGTGGTGAGTATTGTAAATTGCAACCACCTGAAACTTCTGTTAGAATTCTTTCAGTGGCCATTGATCAGGTGGGTTTACCGGCAGCTGAAATCATCTTCTGAGGACTTTTTCTCTTCAAAACACCCGGTGGTGACTGAAACTCCTAAAAC
This sequence comes from Epinephelus cyanopodus, assembly GCA_026686955.1. Lineage (NCBI taxonomy): Eukaryota > Metazoa > Chordata > Actinopteri > Perciformes > Serranidae > Epinephelus > Epinephelus cyanopodus. The sequence goes on along the minus strand of CM048916.1, from coordinate 23,343,772 downwards.
CTCGAAGCAGTTCCATGTTACAAATCAGTGTTTCTCATATGTTGTTCAGCACATCAGAGACAGGCCAGCACCTGCTAATGTGTGCTCATCTTTATCTCTAATAATTTTAGATGCTTGTAGTGGGAGCTGAGTTATCCACAGAGGTCTTTTTCTCTTCAAATCAAATGGGCCAGGTGAGTCAAACTGATAAAAACATTTAATAAAGCAGTTTCATGTTAAAAAATTGGTGTTTTTCTGACAATGCTCGTCGTGGAAGGGGTGCTAACTATATTTGCTGATGCAAAAACACCAGTGGCACTATCTAGAGATGGTGTTTGGTTTGTCTGTTCCGTGCTATTGTAGAAACATGGTGGTGCGACATGGCAATCTCCGTGGACGAGGACCTGCTCCCGATATGAACAGCTCATTTTATGGTAAAGAGAACACAACTATTCTTATTTTCAGGTGATTATACATTAAAGAAAGCATACTTATATTATATTC